>JAQQSE010000081.1:4161480-5548640 GCA_035772565.1 Antheraea assamensis
AAATAACAGCGGTTAGGATCGTAACTATGATAAGAGACAAAGCAGACGCCCAGTACTGCGTGCCTCTTAAATATATTTCAACCGGCACGCCAAGCAATGTTATACTCGTCAAATGACTGTAAAGGAGATAGAAGATTGAACTGTTTATTTATTTCCAAAATTAACACATTTCTTCCACTATAATAATCAGTGTAATAGATGAATGAACGACAAAGAGAAACTTGATTTTTTATGTAACAATAAAACCTAACCAGAGTAATAGATATTTTAACTAACTTCTAAAAAGGAAGGTTCCCTTGTTTTCTGTAGTGAGTATAATATATTCCCATAATATACGTGAACAATTTTTTGATAGTTGTACTAAGGTAATTATACATTTTACATGTATATGTTACTTATATACATAAAACGATTCGCTTTGAACGACTATTTTATTAATTCGGTCTTTGAGGTCCGATCCTCCGGGCTGAAGTCCTCGAACACGTTGCATTCGCGAACATAGTGACACTAAAAAAAATATTTTCAAGCACTAGTTCTTAGAACATTACACCGATCACACCCCACACTCGTTCTATATACATACTTAAGAATAACATGTACGGGATCGTGAAACATACATGCTTGGTACACATGTATATTTCACAAATTCATATATGTATGAAATAGATAGTTTAGCTTAGCTAGTTACGCTGGGGATATTCGGCGACAGCCAAAGCCGAGGCGTGCCGTGCACCCTTGTGCTAGTCGTATAAAATCGGATGAGTGCCTTAAGCGCTCCCCTCAGTAGACCGGGGAAACTGTAGAGGCCTTGCCAGGCTTGCAGTGCAAACAGTTTGAAAAAAAAAACAAAATTCGCTCCTACAGTAAAATATTGTTTATATACTAAAAACAAGGAACCCAAGCACAATTTGTAAACAGTAAGAGACTCTTTGAAAGTACGTACAGTTGATTGACGTGAATTCACATATTTTGACCAAACTCAAATTTATTTTGAAAAATATTTGGCAAATTAATACTGTAAAATTATATCTACATTTTCGGCTATTCGTCGTATCGCTTTCAAAGACAGGACATTTTTTTTGTAGAAAATTAAAATTCCTTTAATACAACTCCCCTCACTTTTCTTGTGACTTTGCCAGTTTCGTCGGTATTTGCAAAAAGTAAGAGTATTTCATAGAACTTTGACATTGGTGACGTGTATTTACCAAATATATTTATATATACGAATATATGTATAATACATGTATAGATAATTGATTTTTGTTGATCGAAATCAGTTTTTTGTTTTCCAAAACCAAATTTCTGCTATAGAACAAACAGGTTGTGACTGCAGCTTTCTTATAATACTTGTAGTTTAATGCTTATTTGTAAGTACTTCACTCGTAATTATAATATCGTATTACATTGGCAAAAATATAATTATCATACTGACAGTGTTTTTTTGTGAATAAGGGACACCACGTAATTTTTGAAATATAACATAATTAGTGTAATTAGAAATACTCCTACCTTGAAATCAAAGCCAGTGATATGGATATAACTGACATATTTTTCCCACCAAAAAGAAATCCAGCGACGGTATTATACTTCCTGTTCACAATGTTGTAATATAATATTATGCCAATAATAACACCCAATATAATTCCGAATAAACAATACTCTGCGATGTTAAAATAAATAGGTAACACGGGCAAAGTTACGTTTCTCATTTTAAAACGTAAATATAAAGACGTGCACTCCTCAATGATACTCGTTGGAAAATACTACTACACCTGTCAGTATTTCTTTTCTAAACATAGTAAAACAGACACTGTGTAGATAAAATGGATTTGTGTTTCAATCTTACAGCAAATAGTCAAGTAATTATCGCATGCAAAATAATTGCCGATCACTTTATTTGCTAAATGGAAAACATTTGGTGATATCATTATTTAGAAATTAAAAAGAGAAAATGTCATAATTACGCATTTATACCATATTATTATTTTAAACAAACACATCTTATTTAAAACTATATTAAATAAATTTATTTAAAAAAAATGTTTGTTATATGACGCAAGTAGTTGCAACATTTCTAGCAATAAAATCCCAATAACATCTATATAAATAGGCGAATATCATAGTACAATTGTATTTGAAGTGTTAAATGTATTTACTTAATTACGTCACACAGCAAAGTCCGTTGCCTACGCACTCGATATTAACAGTTTAAACTGCAAACTTTAATCCTAAAGCAAATAGTGAAATAAAAGTTATCTGTACAAAATAAATAAGATTCAAGTGCTATGTTTAAATATGATGTAAGTAGTGAAGCGAATTATTTAACTTTCCGACTCGGATCATAAATATCAGACTCGTTGATTTGATTATGGTAGTAAAATGTTATGATCACACATTAAAAAAATGTTTTAATACGTATTTATTACAAAGAATGAATTATTCTGTAATCCTTGTTCACTGCCATCTGTTATTTAATATGTAACTATTTAAATTTTATTACAGCTGTCAAATATGTTAAGTTTTAGTTTTGTTAGTAAATAATAGATGGCCATACTTCAGATAATTTTCGGTAATAGTGAATAATGTACTGTATAGATGTCACTATTACGGCATTTATAAGCTGTGGGTGCTATACTCGATAGCATTATACGTCTTGCAAGTGTACATTTGTTGAAAGAAACAAGTAATAAATTAAGAAATAATGAAAGATAAGATGATATCATCAGAGTGATTGTAATTATAATAAAAGTTGTAAAACCACGTAATATGACTGCTTTGAACATATTTTCGGTAACATCAGATATTTTGCTATCATTTATCCCATTAAGTATCCATATGATACGCTGGTTTTTATAGGTTAACGTGTTCCGTGCCACGTGGCCTGACGATCAAGTTTAAGTGTACCATCGGTGGTACTCATTTAGACAATATTTATAGTGACATAATATTTTAGCATTTAGGATATTATTTAATTAGGATTTGTATTTATTTCACAATAATAAAAAAAAAAAAAAAAAATTTAGCATTCTATTTTTTGAACTGAGTAACATTTTGCATTCAGACGAAATTATAACTATCGTAATGGTGCCAAAGTGGCTGAACCTCTGCTCAAGCTGATGCTTGCGAATCCGTGAATTGTACTATATAGCCATATTTATACTCTACTAGCTTTTGACCGCTGTCTAGTTCGCGTAGATATAGATTTGCCCTATCCATCAAGAACATTTTTTATTTCCCAATCCAATTGTATAATTATATTGTATACCTTTGTGCTTTTGGGCTATGGTAGTATTCTTAGAATGTCTACAAATACAAATATTTTTAATTCAGTAATTTTCATAAGAATATTTTTCTATAAATCGTGTAATAGAGCGATAAATTTTCACTACGTACATTCGGATACACAAATCATATATTACAACAATATCGCATATATTTCTTGTCTACAACGTTAGGTGACATGGGGTCTCTCTAACAAACGGAAGTTTTCGGGTGTTAAGCGGGACGGGGGGAATAAACTGAGAAAACGTAAGATAAGGACAAAAATATATTCACCTTGGTGCAAGCGGCACAGAAAGAAAGAAAACCAAATTAAATTATATTTCCCAATGGTGTCAGGCAGTTATTAAGTGGCCAGACGCCATTTTGAGTTATTATATTTTTTATATCTTTTCCTCAGGCTTTCGTTTTGTACGAGAAATTCCTTTTATTTGAAATAGTTGTGGGACCAGATTGCAAATGGATTGGACCGAAAACTTTTGTGAGAATAAATATTTATTATGGTATGAAATATTTAATATTTTTATTTACACATATAACTCATAAAGTTAATTATTAAATGCAACAATATTAAATTAAGTAGCTCTCTTCCCTTCGTGCTAGGTGACATATTGGTACTTCCATTCATCCTCAGAGCATAAACTATCTATACTATATTCTACGACAAGGTCTTCGTAGTCCGGCGAAACTGTAGAAACTCCAGGGCCAACAGGATATGTCAGGTCGAAAAAAAAAAACGACAAGGTCTTCTTCCCGAGTCACTTTTTTTTTTTTTTTTTTTTTTTTCGAACTGACCTACACTGCCAGCTTATTAGGCTTTCACAGTTCCACCGGACTACTAAGGGGAGCGCTTAGGGCACTCACCCGATTGTTTTTAGGCGAAACATCTCAAGGGCACTCGGTGCACCTCGGCTTGAGCTGTCGCCGGATTCCCGAACTAACTAAGCTAGCTAAGCTATCTATCCATACAATACTCATATATGAATTCGTGAAAAATGCATGTGTGACCATGCATGTTTCACGAATGTATATGTGTATTTGGTATCTGACTACTGTGTTACGTGACCTATTTCAGTCCGAAAAGGGCAAAAAAAACAGCCCACCACTGAGTGCCTAGGTGTGCAAGAGTGTGGGGTGATCGTGTAAGTGTAGAACATGTGTAAATCACTGTATTCGCGCGAGTAACATACTCGAGGGCTCCACACCGAGGGACTACCTAGGCTCGAGCAGTTACAAGAAAAATCGCGACGAGTGTGCGGGATCGAATCTTCACCCCCCGTCGCGGGCGTTCTTTTGAGAGGGAATCGAGCTAAAAAATAAAGTACGTGCCGATCACTAAATAATTCTCTCATTATGTATGAACTACCGGTAACAACAATTGCTTACCGTGGTCGTTGTAGGTAGAACTATTAACTAACGCGTTAAATGCGATTAGCATCGTGTACTGTTTATGGAGGTTTCATTGAAATAGGTTTTAAAAGCCAATTAAGATTAATAATGCTGACTATATAGAAAATGATATAGCTAGTGATTTCTAGAGGAAAATGTTATAAAAACACTTCACACCTTGGCAGTGTCGGGCGGAATGACCGTACACCTGGCAGTTTGACACTGCGAGGGTACCTGGGACTTGCGAGGAAGCTGTAGACAGGGGACAGGCCGCAAACTGAGTTGAGGCTGAAAATAGCCTTGCCTTCCAAATAATAAACACCAAGTTGAAGGGGGCCTTTACGGGGGTGGCGCATGCGCTGCACGCTCCGGACTGGGAAGTCCTGACCGTTCAGGCAATCGCAGATGTCGTATTCGGTGAGCTCAGAGGGAACTCCCCGAATGACGACACGGAGGCGGCGCTCTTCCTCGAGCGCGTGGGTGAAGAAAGGGAGCTGACGCTCCCTGAAGTATCTGGTGAGCTTGCGATGCTCATCGGGGGTCGAAACACGAATGGAGATGCCGGCAACAGTGTTGACGGCAGACTTGTAGACGATTTCCTTCGACTTAAGGTCTTCAGAAATCTCTACCCATCGAGCTTTGTCACGGAAGGTGACGGGAGGCGGTAGGCGTGGCTTCTTAGCCGCGACCGCGGGTTCCGCAGCCGAGGCTTGAGCCGAATTCGCGGCAGAGGGCGTGGGAGAGGCTCGGGGCACCCGAGCGCCACCTATATTGGGCTGCTTTGGGGTCGGACGTCCCGCAGCAGAGTCGCTATCGGTCTGAATCGCGGCGCGTGGGCGTTTACCGCGGCGCGTGACGGTTGTGAAACCGTCGTCATCGGCGGGCGTGGTCGCGGGCGCAGGCACGGTCGCGGGCGCAGGCACGGTCGCGGCCGTGGTTTCCGTCGCGGGCGCGGTCGCGGGCGCGGTCGCGGGGACTGTATCGTAGTCCATGTCCGAGTCGTCATCGGAATCGAATTCCGAGAGCCTCGTGAACGGGTCGTCCGGGAGATTCGCGAAAGGGTTCGCGGAGAAACAACGCGGTATCTTACCGGGAGGGTTGCGCGCGTAGACTTTCCGGAGTCTATTGTATTCCGTGACGAGTTGCGGGTCTTCCTTTTCGACGAACATGTGGAAGCGTAACAGTTCTTCGAGGTGGACGGTATCATCAACGGCCGGAAGGGCCGGATGGACACGCGGGGTCGCGGGGGTAGACATGACTAACCTCCCTGCCTGAGGGGCAGGGGGGTGCGCCTAGTTCAAATCTAACGGACAATCCGTGTCCGGGCCAAAGGGAAAACGCGACGCGAACGCGAATCTTCTCTTCAAAACTGCACACGGCGCGGCGCGAAGAACGACGCTCTGCACGGCACACGACGCGCTGCACGACTCTCGAAGCGCAGCACGAGGCACGACGCGTAGCACGGCGACTCGACGCACTGCAAACAGTGTGCACGGCTTCGCACCGAAAAGTGCGGTTTAAATGGTGCAATAATTTGAAACAATATTTAAAACATACAAAACTGTATTTATTAAATAGAATAAGTAAAATTTGAATGCCAAGTGAAAAACCTTTTAGTCATTTTGCGTTTTCCCCGGTCCAGAAGGCTTAGGGCGACAAAATGATTAAACAAGCAAGAAAGGGGAAACTGAACAAACGGATTTTTTTTGGACCACGTAATTGCACTTGCTTTAAAGGTGAATATTCAAGTTATGTTAAATTATTAAGATATTTCGTGAGTTAACAATTACAGGATATATTGAGAGTATATGACTGTCCTTGTCGGATATAGGCTTAAAGGAAGACTCAAGAGAGTATGAGCTAATTGAATAATAGATTATATCTGTATACCTAATTGATGCCAGGAGTGAGACGATAATTGATAGAGGAGAGTGGAAAAGAAGAACATGTTCTGCTGATTTGATCAGGATAAAAAATTAAGACGAATAAAACTCCGTTGACTTTGAATGACGTAGTAGTACTTTTCTTATAAATAAATGAATATTAGTTTTGTTGTCATATAAATTGAGATAGAAGTGAATGAGGTTAAATAACATCCAAATTACGACGCTAGTTATTTGAATAATAAAATAGGAATATCCCGAAGAGATTTTTGAAGTGTAAATTTCTTTAGCCGCGTTGGACGATTTTTGGCAGGGGAAAATATATGGGTTCACGTCACCGACATGCTAGTGAAGCATCTCCGACATACTCGTGGCGTATTGCGCTTGCGTTTTTTTTATATATTATAGGGGGAACAGGTGGGTCACCTGATGATAAGTGATCACCACCGTCCATAGACACTAGCAACACCAGGGGAGTCGCAAGTGCGTTGCCGGCTTTTTAAATATGTGGGCCTCCGGCGCTCTCACTGACCGAACGAAACGCAACAGTGCAAGCACTGTTACTTCACGCCGGTTTTCTGTGAGAGGGTGGTACTACCCCGGGCGAGCCGACCCATTCATGCTGAAACCAGTAATAGCTTCAGCGTAGCTCTACCACCTACACCATCATCGTCCTACGTCAGACCATTGTATATGTAATATTAATAGTTTGTATTGAGAATATATATGTATGAGATATAAATTTTGTACTGTATTGAGTGCCAATAGATGTGAAACCAGATTAATGTTAATAATTTCAATTTACAAATCATGAAATTGAAATAAATCACGACTATAATTGATTTAAATATTGAAAAAAGAACACAGTTTTGCCTTGTTTTGAGTTTTCACTTCTTGCTAATTCTCTTGCGGTCCTTATGTCTGCCTCTATTTTTTTGTCTTGTAACTTTTGCCTTAAGGATACATTGGCCTAGTTATTTTCCCAAGTAACTACGAACTAAATTATATGCCCAAAGAGAAAAGATGTAGACATAAGAAGTAGTGTTTAATCAAACGTTAAGGATTGAAGCTTAAAATAATCTCAGTAACAGTAACCGGGTAACAGAGAGAGCCCGCACCGCGTCGCGCCCCGGGCGCATGATAAACCGGCGATAACCGGATATGGAGACCGAATGAATTGGTTGCTCCGAGCTACGTTTTTTGCGTGTTATCATAGTTTTTGGGTGGTAATTACATTATCATACGATATTGCTTTTCAGACAAAAACCACTTCCAACATATTTTATAATAACTGATACCCACTACTTCATCTGCATTGTTTTGTACATTTGCAAGACACCGCTTATTCTATTACCCTACGGCTAAGAAATACACATCACTGAAAGCGTAATGCTTACAAAAATCGTAGTTTCTAGAAACTTTAATAAATTCATACTGATTGAAGCTATTGTAATAATTATTAGTTTATAGGATATAAGGACCAAGAATCTAAGAATTAGAACTAAAATAAAATTTATGAAATAAACCAGTAGTGTATGAGAGAGATGCACGTACAACGACAGGCCGCAATTAAGTCTATTTTTAAAAATTCAGCAAATGTTGAAATGTAATTGTTCTTAAAGAATACTAATTATTCTAAAGCTTAAGAACACAATGTCAAGAAAATCCTACCACCTATGTGAATATATTGCAATAAAAAAAACGTGTTAAACTATTGACAATTAGATTGATGATTATACTTTTAGAATAATCATCGACTTGCAATTTCGAACGGTTGTAGAATAAAGGCACTTTGTGTTCATTTAACGAGGACACGGTTATCGAGGGTTACGCTTTCTTTGGTTTAAGGTTATATTATTTCCCATTGTGAGGACGTCATTAACATAAATTTTACGCCTCTATAAGATAACATTTCATTGGTGTCCGGTCCATCTATTAATTTTTATGTTTTTGTCCATTTGGTGTGATTTTAACATGGTAAGAAAGAGTTCGATTTTGTTTTTTTATATTTACGTAAAAGATCCATAGAGATCGTTATATAATGTGAAATATGTCTTGGAAATGTTAAAGTTTGTATCTTTTATATGAGTAAAGTGACAGATAGTCTGTCGTTGTGCATGTATCACGAAAAAAATAGTAAATAGATTTCGGTCAGTTTTCTCATTAGCTTATTTCATATATATTTGGCCTTTATCTAAAAATTATTATAATAAATTCATTTAATATAAAGTTATGAAGGTTTTAAGATGCCTACGATTTTTGTAAATACTACACGTTCAACAACGTGTTTTCTTACTGTGGAGAAGCGGGGTGAACTGTATGGTAGCGCATGCGTAGGAGAGAGGAAGTGAATGGATAACCTTGTTTATAAATTAATGTAAGCAGTGTATAGTGTAAATATTTTTTATGTCTTTTTCTTTGTACGTAAAATATATTGTTAAGATAATAAAGAACATAGACAAAGGCGTGGGCATCAGCTAGTCACAGATAAGCATTTACTTATTAAAACACATTTATCACGTGTACTTCTGGCATTTCTTTGTTTCTCTTTTCTAACATGTATTAGTGGCTCAACTATACTTAAGCTGAATCTTCGACCATAATTTGCAATTGTGGGTATGTATAAAGTCCGAAATATGTGTTATTTCACAATATCTTTTTTTTTAGTAAAATAATGCCTGCAAGGCTTTTTACAGTCCGGTAATTTGCCATTTTGTATCGTATGATTAATGATAACAAGATAAAGATATAAATATTTGTGGTGCGTATCGTGACTTTGAGTATGAACAACATGAAGTTCTCCCTTTCACACCTATTGGTTTTGGCAAAATGCTTGCTTCTTGATACGGTGCGATAATAGTTAAAGCACAATGATAAAATTGCGTTTTAGAGTTTTTTTTTTTCTTGTAATAGATTTCCACCATAATGTTACTATAGTTCTCATTTGCAACTACGTCTGTTAAGAGACTAGATGACGTAGAACAATTTAAATTACGCCACAAACCGAACAATATTCATTCCAAACATTCCCTTTAGATTAGGAAACGTAATACCCAGTCACCCGCGTTCCTTCAAAAGTTGGGTACGAATAGAAAAATGGCTACCAGCACACGACGCCCGAATATATTATGTAATCGCACTCCACTTGTAAGATAAATGTAATAAATAAATACAGTAACATAATTTTGCATAACCTATATATATATATATATTTATGACAACATATTCTTCTACATTCTAATCTTAACTGATAGTATAAATGTGTATAATTTCTTTGTTTGTTGGAATTTATTTAACGCGGCTTGTGGTATGAGTTAACTGAAAGAAATCGTCACGCAAGGAAAATCGTTACACTCCGTACATGCGATTTTCTCTCTCGCTGTTTTTTTTGTCTCTTTCTAGTCTGGAAATTCGAGCAGAGGAAGATCATGCTCTGCCGGTTGTATAACGTTTATACTGAAGGCATGACAATTCCATTCAATCGTTTTTTAGTTTTTTTTATAAGTTTCTATTCGACATTCGTCACTATCCTTACATCTACTAATCTACAACATTTGGCAAGACACTTTTAATATAGAAACTTAAAAACTATTCATGAAATTCGTCTAAGTGATTTGTAGAACGTAGTTGGTGGATAAAGACTGAAACAAACGTGTTTTCATATTTATAATAGATAGTAGATAATGGGAAGTCGGATTTTTTTGGAGCTAGCAATTAATTCCGATTTATGTCTGGTTAGGTCTTAATAAGATACTTTCTGATATCAGATACGATGGTATAACAAATAATTATAACAACAGTGTTATGGGAGGACCAACTTGTCGTGAAATACGTCTATTCTAAATTAAGGAAATCTAATTTTGTGATATCAACCGGCTAATTAGAAATATACAATATAAATATCAAATACTTTCACGCAGAATAAGGCGGTGGTCAAACACGCAATTCCTTACCTCTACTACCTATACCACTAACCACATCATCAATCAAAGGGAAATCGGCTTGCCTTGAAAATTACGTCACGTCCTCATTTCAATAGACCAGTGTCCACAATGAAGGTTGAAAAATATATATTTCGGGCTAGTTTATTGTACGACTTTAGGTAAAAAATTATGCCCTGAACATATAGCTGTTAGTTAAATTACCTAACATGTAGTACTGTCCCTCTCTACACTGTTCTGTTTTGTATGTGAGATGTGGTACAGGATAAATGTGTTGGTTTTGCGACGCCTCTGTCGAACGCTGATAAATAGGTCCACCGAATATTTTGTTCTGAAAAACGGTAAATAAATCGAATTGGGCCCGAGTTTAAATTACGTCACTTTTTAATACGAACGTGAAATTCGTCTTAATAAGCCTATATTAGTTTGTTTCTAATAAATTTATTGTCTTGTTGTTAAATTAAAATATTATTTCAGCAATTGCCGGATAGAAAGTGGCAAATGAAGACATGAGTGGATGAAGGTGATATGTCACAAATTTGTAATTATAAAGTTTGATTATGTCTTTGGTTATATCAAAAACATAATTTGGGTACTTTGATTAAATTCATTTTTAATTCTGTTTACGGTAATCTTGTAAGAACAGAATATATACTTGGATCAAACACTTTCATTTATGCTATATAATGAAAAATTTTAAAAATGATGCATATCACTTTCATGCATTTATGTCTTCAGTTGTATCGGATGGGATCGCGACCACAATACATACACTGGGTGTAACACCTGTTATATGAACAAGCTTAGGTTTGTCGCGTTCCTTGATGACCCAGTGTATACCCAGTAATATCAAGCATGGTAGCAGCAATGTATACTCGAATGGGTCGCGATATCCAGTAATATCAAACAGGGTGGTATCTACACCCAACAGGGTCGCTATTATATTACATTCGGAAATAAACACATCACAGTGTCTCTTTTAGATTGTCGATTTTTTTTTTTTTTTTTTTTATATTATAGGGGGCAAACGAAGAGGTGGGTCACCTGACGGTAAGTGATCACCGCTGTCCATTGACACTAGCAACACCAGGGGAGTCGCAAGTGCGTTGCCGGCCTTTTAAATATGTGGGCCTCCGGCGCTCTCACTGGCCGAACGAAACGTAACAGTGCAAGCACTATTACTTCACGTCGGTTTTCTGTGTGAGAGGGTGGTACTACCACGGGCGAGCCGACCCATTCATGCTGAAACCAGTAGTAGCTTCAGCGTAGCTCTACCACCTACCAAGACTTTTTTTACACTATAGGATTTAGCGTTTGACCACAGTCTTACTTGATGTTGAATAACTATGTGGTTCAACACGAATTCTCAACGACTAGGCTGTTTACCGAACCGGTGGTAGTTTTGACGTTTATAGGCGCTTTCTGAGTAATTAATTTTAGTAATGGTATAAAGTGTTTTTGAATTTAATAGTAAACACGCTAAACCTAGAGGAACTGGCTCTCCAGTGTAGCTGCGGGAACATACCCATAAGTGCTTAGTGACAGACTTTCAGCTAGAGAGTTATAGCTAGCCAGGCGGTCATACAAAAGGCTCTACATACCATGTTGTGGTTTCATCATGGTGTTACCCTTCACGGACTCGAACCTACGTCGGTCGACGCGTTGTCCGAACACGCTATCCACTGAGCTATCATAGCTCCTATCGCTTTTAGGAATCAGCTAGTGGATATTCAGCAGTAGGCCGGTATGACAACAACGACTGCCAATGGATTATAGATCTTTCGAGGGTCGCCACGGTTTTTAAATTCCATTATAATTATCATCAGGCCCATTGCCGGCAATTTGTCGCATCTATAAGTACTATAATACAAAATCGCTTTTCGTGTCTTTTTTTTTATATTATAGGGGGCAAACGAACAGGTGGGTCACCTGATCGTAAGTGATCACCGCCGTCCATAGACACTAGCAACACCAGGGGAGTCGCAAGTGCGTTGCCGGCCTTTTAATATATGTGGGCCTCCGGCGCTCTCACTGGCCGAACGAAACGCAACAGTGCAACCACTGTTACTTCACGTCGGTTTTCTGTGAGAGGGTGGTACTACCCCGGGCGAGTTGACCCATTCATGCTGAAACCAGTAATAGCTTCAGCGTAGCTCTACCACCTACAATTTACCTATCTATGTATTTGTTTTTGTCCCTCTAAGCAATGTAACGAATTCAGATACAGTTTTGGTACGACTTTCCATTAGCGTCCGTCGAATTGATGGTGGGGAGGGGGTTGGGAGGGAAGGGGATGATCAGTACTAACACTCCTTAAAAGGAAAAGTTGCGGAGCCCCCACCTTTTCGCGTTTTTAAACTTTTAATTCCGAGGAAAAATTCCGAATTTCTGTATCTATTTTGACTCTGCAACGTCTCCGGCGCTGCGGGAAGAGCAGCCTCGACGCCCTTGCGTAACATATCCCAGGCATCTATCCTCGCCTCAGCAGCCTCGGCTTGTTGGTCGCCTTCGGCGACCAGCCTCGGCCGCTCCGGCTCGTCCAATGCCTACGATTTGTTACAGCGGGCGGAGGCTGCTCTCCCTACGCGCCTCCGGCTCTTTAAAAACACTCTAGGGGTAGGACAAATTCGTCCCAGGTGGAGTCGGGGTCATTCAAACAGGTTCTTTAACATAAGTCGAACCTAACCTATTTTATTTGTTATCTCAATAACAACAAAAATGGCGTCAGTTTTACGTTTCGTTTCACAAGCCGGTTGAACGTCTTTACGAGTCATAAACTACACATTTTAATTTTAATAGTTCGTAATGAAAATAATGATGTAATTTAATATACATAAACTGTAAAATATATGTGTGTATGCAAACTATTGAAACAAGTATAAAAAATAAATATTTATGAAAATTTATAAAAAATTAAATTTCACGTAACTTATGACAACATAACCGTAAGTAAAACGAAATGTTCAATGGCGATATTTCGCTATAATCTGTGGTAAAAATTACGTAAATATTGCAAAAATAATTGATTTTCAATAATTTTTTTCTCAAAAACTACGCGTCTCCGCATGGTGAAACTTTGTGTGTGTTCTTATATTAATGTAATCTATCTATAAAAAAAATATCAACTCCCAACTCGACGGACGCTAATGGAAAACTGAGCCACAGTTTTCACCATTGCTTTGAGATGATTTTCCTGGAAAGTTTATGTGTATATTATATAACACAAAGATATCATATTTATATAACGTACAGAAAAGTCGACGTACCTACTTTAAATGAAATCGTAAGGAGGTGTCATCGATAAATTATGTCTATGTCCTCTTTATTTACGGCGCTAATTGACAAACATGGTATTAATCTTTATACAATTCAATATTTTTATTTCGATGCACATTGAATGTAGATCAAAACTGCTCTTTACAGGATATCTTCGATATCACATATTTAAAATTATCCACGAAAAAAAAGAAAGTTGTTTGTACGAAGATAATTTACGAAGCTTCTAAGATTTTGATGAACTTCTCCTACATTGCAGCTATGCAAAGCTATGACCGGTCACTAGTTACAATTAAAAAAGCGTTTTCAGCTGGTCGAATATTTAGATACTCTTCGAATATCCTGTATATATATATAATGTTTTATACTAAATATCTTTATATTTATCTAATTCGAAAGCCCGAAGTATGACACTAACGCCATTTAAATTTCTGGCAAAGAAATGGAAAGTATGGGATAATATTGTTTAATGTTGTGTAATTAAAAAGTAACAATTATTTTTCCATTGATTACGAATCCCTTAAATTAATAATTGTCAGTAAATAAGTAGTCATTTTATCAATATTCAAATAATATGACGCTATCATAAAATAATACAAGGGAGTACATAAACAGGGCGTCGCCCGCTCCACCTTTTAGTGTCAAAAGTGAGAAGAATATGGGTAAACAAATCCTCCAATTTCCATCACATTTATTCTAGGCGGCCTCCTGACGTCATCGACCCCTTTTCCCCAAGACCTGATAGGAACGTGTAATTTCTTTTGTAGATGTTACGGTAAAGGTCTAAATTTGGTCAGTTATATTTTTTAATATTATTTCGGTTGAAATAACAATGTGTTAAGAGGAAGAAATTTTAAGTTATTTTGTAAATGAGAAAAACTTTTTATGATTTATGAAACATTAAAAGATATTAGATGAAAAAAAGCAAAAATAAAGAATGGTAAAAACATCTAAATAACACGCTTCTATAGGTAACCGAACTAAAAAGTAGAAAGTAATTTTTAAATACACTGGCTTGACCACAGTTAATAAATAAAAAAATAGAGTAAATAAAAAAAAAAAAAAAATTTAATTTAATGTACAACAAAACAATTAATTCAATTGTAAAAAAGTGTAAAAAAGGTGTTTGATATTAATTGTTATAAATAGTTCAATGCTGTCTGTTTGTAAGAGCTATTGTTATAAAATTTTATTAAAAAGCATCCCACCACGTTTTTTATAATCGATGAAAAATACTTTTCACAGGTTAATTCTTATTTTAAAATTATTAAAAATTTTGTATTTATTGTAAACCAATGAACTTTACATATCTATAGCATGAACCCTGGATATTTTTTTTTTTCTACTTTTTGGTTTGGCAGGTAGCCAAACTACGTATATAGGTTAAATACGTTTCTTCTTTAGTTTGTTTATACTATTATTTATTTTTGATTTTTAGCGCTTTAAGTTACCTTAAATTTTCAGCATTTCATAGCACAGTCCCGTAAAGTCTTAGCTTTTTGGTACGTTACACGTAACAAGAGCTAATCAGTTTGTACTATGGATTATTTCTAGATTGTAATTAAAATAAATTTTAATGACTTAATTTTTAAAATCAAATATATTCATCTACTTTTTTTTTAATTTACTAGTGGGTACATAAAATTAATGTAACAAACTTATTAAATTATTGTATTCTCATTGGTTCTTTATAAGTGTGCAAAATTTCCATATAGTTCGACGTTTTAAAGTGGATGAAAGTCACATTCTAAAATTAGATTACATAGATAGATAGGTACAGGTGACGCTAATGAAACCATGTTAATAATAGATTTTAATGGTATAGGTGATGTTTATTCATGTTAATTTGAATATAATACCTGATACTAGTGGCCTATTTGACTCTAGCAAGATTTTTTAATAATTTCCACGTTCATCGTACGGTACCAATATTGTAATACAATATACTTTATGCCAAACCAGAGAGTGGAAAAGGAAAACATGTTATGTCGACCCTACCTAGGTGGGATAAGGGTAAGATGATGATGATGATGACGATAGTTTATGCCAAACTATTCACTTGACAATAAAAAATTTTTGGGCGTTACGTAAAATGAATAAATGAGTATATCAACTACTACGAAATAATGTGAATCGACACACCCTATTGGCTGTGTAGTGATAGCAAAAATTTTGTCAACACTAGTTGCGTAAGCCTATCTCCCAATAATATCATTAAAGTATCTACTTCAGCGGCCGAGGCGCTTGGATGAGGAAATGTGGGGAAAGTACAGTGTTATGTCGCGTAGGAATTGGTTTATGTTTCATAGTAAATTTGAATAAAAACGAAGGAACTAAGTTGCCACAATTATAAACGTACGTTTATTGGGATACCATCTTCTCTAATAGGAGTTTGTTTATGAAAATTTAAATAGTTTTTATACGTAATACTCAATATACATGTTGTTAAGTGAAATGTAAGTAATTACAATTCATGGTTGCTAAAGTTTATTATTTGATATGCGTTCATTTATAGCGAATGTCACTACGCTCTGTAGGCATCCATTCTTATTATTATAAGGAGGTATTTCGTTTGTTTATAGGAGGTAATCTGTATGACTGCTGATACAATTCTGAATATCAGTCGTACTCATAGGAATTTACGTTCAGAGTGACTACTATGTACTATTGTTATTAAGTTTTATATTGTATTTTACGCGTACAAAGTCGTGGCGGATTTCTTACCTATTTATCATTTGGATTCCATGTAGGTACTCGTTATCAATGTTTTAAAATGAATAGTTAATACAAAGCGATGAAGGTATCAGCTAATAGGTAAGTAAATTTATCTTAGAGCTATGCTATACAATTTTAGTTATACAATAATTGTATTGTAAGATCATTTCACTATTCATATATCAATATTACAACTACCATACATACAAAAGTATATAATAAGAAAAAAACAGTACATTTTTTTTTTCCGAAATAAAATAATCTCTAATGGTACCGTTATATGTAAAGCAATATATCAAAAGCGTATCACTTTGTTTGTGTGTCACATTCGTCTCACGTTCCCATCCCTATTCTAATATCCTGGTCGTCGATGTTTATTCAACATATCATATCAGCATTAGCTTGATATATAGGCCTCGATCCTTTGCTCTGGCCAGAGTATGGTCTCTTGTGATTTATGGATACATTATCGCAATGTACGAAAATGTAAATACGTAGTTTCTCCGAGTTTATGATTTGTTGTGTTGCAATCGATTATGTAATTCACTTTTTACTATAATTACAACCCTAAATATTATTTTAGTTTAGATTAGAAAAGAATGAGAGAAATGAGACTAAATCTTCATCTTTATTTTAATGAAATAAAATGGTAGTTATACGTTAATCTGTCAATTCATGCAATATTTTTAAAGATTTCCTTACTGTCTTCTTTATTACAATTTTTTTTTAATAAAAATTTATTAATGCCAAATTATTCACTTCTCCGTACGGTTTTTCAAACATTTTCTTTTATACAAAATTCTCATGACAATTACAAACATAACAAAAGAAGAATTAGCAAATCAGGTGCAGTCGTTCTGCATACATTTGGCAATTTATTTTATTTATGTATAAATGTACGTACTAATTCTTTACCCAGATAGTTGCATCTAACTAGATTAAGATCACCACATAAGGTAGAGTATAGTCACTTTGTCGTGTTCGGAGAAAATTAAATACATACTTATTTCTTATACTATATCTATAACTTCAAAAATATGTCATATACTAGCAGCCGCTCGCGACTTCGTCTTCATTTGTATTTTCATAAAGGATTATATTTGCGAGTAACTCTTTTCTTTCGAAAATAAGTGTGCTTAGGTGACGCCTTAAAATGTCAGCTATCTGCCAGTGAATGTCCCGTCAAAATCGGCCCAACCGCTTCGAAGATTTGCTGGGAGAAACAGACGAAGAGACAAAATTTAAACTAAAAGTGTTTATATTTTTTTCATTATAAGTACTGTAGGCCAAAAAAACGCTGGCTAGATGTTGTGAAAGCCGATATGCAGGAGAACAACCTCGCACAGAAGGATGCCGAAGACCGGGCAAAGTGGAAGAAGCTCAGTCGGAAAGCGGACTCTGGCACTAAGCTGGGAAAACGCTAGGAAGAAGAAGAAAAAGATTATAAGTACTGTATAGTTTCATATCTATATAGTAAAAAGCTGTTATTTTGACATTACAACAAGACATTTCAATTTTATTTATTTGTATAAATCTATAGTATAGATTAAAAAAAAAACTCGTAATACGTTTTAACCACCGGCACCGTACTGTTTTTAAACTAAAACGACTTAATGTATATAGCAAAAATACGTGACATGGTTTCCATATAGGGTTAAAGCAAACTATCATCCTATCATCTCTTAGAATATATTACACACACATACACACACATATGCACATATTCAGCGACGAATTTTCTAATCGCGTCCGCGCGGGATGGGAAAACATCATATTTCACCGGAGCCCAGGAGGCGGGGGGCCGCGGCCGTCGGAGATGAGTTTTTTACGCATTATTGCTACACACCGAACGAAATTGTAACCGTACGCGGCGCTAATAAATTCTAATTTCGATTTATTTGTGACGCATTTCGTTTATACGTATTTTATCTCTTTTTTTCGGTTGGAAAAGTGACTCTGTTATCTAGATTTACATGTTTCAGGATGTCAATGATTATTTCAAAATATTTTTAAGTATACATAACTGTATGTGTGTACATAACTGTATCACCATCGTCGTCATCAGTCAGCAAGAGACCCACTGCAGGGCCATAGGCCTTTTCCCGAAGGAAGGTGTGGGCATAATTACCACGTCAGCCCACGACGTATTGGCGTTTTCAAACTCTAAGTAATCCATAGTTCTCTATTTTTACCACATACGGTGGTATTACAAGAACATTTCTCAGGTTCAGGTTTCCTCATGATGTTTTTCTTCACGGTCATCCGATAGTGTTACCAATTTTAATTAGTAAATGCATGCGAATTCCGAAAAATTATTTAGTACATGCCGGGGTTCGGACCCGCTCACATTGTATTGATATTCCACCGGTCAAACCACTACACCACCACGGTTTTCATTTCACTAAGTAATAATAAATTTATTCATTACTGACTATACTTCGCACTAGCTTCATACTACACGGTTTGACATACTCGTACGTTTAATTTGCAAAGGAATTCAACCGCCTGATAACATGTTACCTTTCTGACATAGGCATTCACAGTTCGTAGAATCCTCGGTCTTCGTCGAGCGGCCAACACGCCCTAGGCTCGCAATACTCCACGCCTCTACACACAGTTCCCTCGCCCCGTTACTTGATTCCCGCTTATCGTAGGTACTTTCCGACCTACATTTTATATCGTAATTGCTCCACTTCTATAAGGCGTTGTGTGAATTTTGACAGTTTATTACTTAGCTCCATATAAGTGGATCGAAAAATACATTTCTTTTCTATTTGCACTTTTATAATACTTATACAAATTACATTGTGTATTCTTTAAAATTTAAGTGTTATCAGATTCTTTATATCTGGTTATGAATAGTCTGTGTACCATTTATTTTTGTACCCGAGTTTATAGGGGTTATTATGGTAAGGTTACCTAATGCCAGCCTGGCTAGCTGCTACTACTCTCAAGTTGAAAATATGTCGCCAACCGCACCTATAAATGTGTTTCTGTAGGTGCACTTGAAAGCCAGTCTTATAGCCCTAAGCCCTTTAATCACTTAACACGAAATGTTATTTATTTAAATGTTTACTACTGAAATTTGGAAAAAGATTACTAAAAGTAGCAAGAAGTCGCGGATATCAGCTACTTTACAATATTGGCGATGTTTAGTATAAAAAAGTTCCGCCACTGTGCATAACAAAGATTTCTATGAAAGTTTTAACAAGAGCGCCATCATTTTCTTTGAACGCTTTGTAATAACTTATTCGCTTATAAAAGCAACAATAAAAATAACAATAAGAATTCTAATTACAAACAGATAATCTCAAACTTATTTATTGAATGAAACTCGACTGTCATAAGTACCTGCTAGCGTAGAAACGCTGATGCGAAACTATTCGCATTCAAAATGGTTATCCAGTTATAAAACCTGTACGTAGGTAGTTGTGTCCCGCGGGAAATGTTAACAAACAAGTTGGAAATAGTCCGGGAGATCGCTGCGTTTCTAATACCCGTCCTCATTCCAGAGGCACGAGCGACTGATCGAACGAAAACATTGTTGATAGACCTCGTGCCCGTGAACTAAAGATAATAGATATGGTACGCGTCATACCATATTATACTACGCACATTTGTATAATAAATTTCCCATACCTATTTAAAGTTACATAGAGTTATTTTAAATAATTATGAAATATATACCTTTGGGAGAGATGTTATTGCAATTCATAACGGAAAATGTTTATTTACCTACTAATATTTCAATATATATGCAGAATTTGCGTATATCGTTATGACATAACATCCAGAAAATTAGAGTATCGTCATATACATTAGGTATATTAATAAAGTTTAAGTGTCTGCATATTTGTCCTGAAAAATCGGCGAAATGGCTGAAGCGATTTTGACGAGATTATTGCAGACACGTAGAAGACTTTCAGAATATGATCTAGGTTATATATCATTAAGTTTTTTCATAAAGTCTAAGCAGTAATGGTAAAAACAGAATAAGTAAAAAGGTTACAAGGGTTAACTTATAATAGTAAAATTACAATTAAAAAATGAAAAACGACCCGTAATTACATCACATGACGCTTGTAGTTTTCATGAAATAACAAAGCCATTTTCAAGTAAACGAAGTCGCGGGCACAAACTATTTAATTAATAAATGTAGACTGAATTTAATACACTGAATAAAGTTCGTAGTACCACTATGTACCTATAACATGAAAGTAGATATATATTTTTAGTATCAAACAGATTAACAATCTTGTATGCTCTAAGTCCGTGTGCGCAGTACCGTTTTCCAATGTGTAGACATGAACGTGTATTTTTATTAATAAAGCGCTTATGCTGAACATCTCACCTCTATGAGAGCTTTTAAGCGATCCAATGCCGAAAGTAAACGTTTATAGTTTACCGACATAAAAATATTGATGCCTTGCGGAAGAGGTGCAAAATCTGTTTGTTTTTGTTTCGTTTATTTTTTTTATATTCTTTGAATGGCGTTGGGTTGATTTTTTTTTAAACTTTATAGGTTAGCGTTTCACCACAACCTTATCTGATGTTAAATGATGATCTCAGATGGTAGTCACGCTAAGCCTAGAGGGAGACTGGCTCTCAAGTGCAGCTGCCGGAACACACCAACATGTGCTTGGTGACAGATTTTCAAATTGGGGGTGTTAAGTGGCCAGGCGGACTTAGAAAAAGCCCTACCACCATGCAAAACAGCATAAATTTTATTCCCAGTTAAGAATCAAATGCTCGTACTTTCAATTTATCAAATATGATTTTTGTAATAAGTATAAGTATAAGTATAAATAGAAATCAATTATGGAACATATGTAAGCGCATAACTACAGATAGGCTGCACGTATTTAGATAATCCTTTTTTGTTATATGTATCAAAGAAAGGACAAGGTTCATATAAATAAAATGATTGAATAATCGTACAGAGAAGTGAAAAATTTCGGTTAAAAGTTCTTCACATAAAAACGCACTCAGCGTGAGTGAGACAGAAGGTATTAGAGGATCTTTAATTGTTAGTGAAACTGGAACACAACTGATTTTAGTTTCGATTTTTTTCTAATGGCACTTGTGTGTACTAACTATTATCACTTCCTTCCTGGTACAACTGGTGCCGTATTAAACCTGTGTTCAGTTATTTTATATTTATTATCATATACGACATTAATGTAAAATCCTACAATAACCCCTCGGCTAAATTATTTAAGATCAACATCTTAAAATGGCGGATTATGTTTTAAATTTCACGATATCGTATATTGTAAATTACATAGTTTAGTAAAAAAAGTTCGTACAAATGAAAAAAATAAAATAAAAATACATTTGTTATTTTTCAAAGTTGTGTAATAAATTATTTACTTTTTAAGCTTATGCTGCCAACAGTCTGTTAACCTGTGCCTCATGAGGTCTACATTCGTATGTATGGAACTTAAAACTTTATGGTTGACAGATCGACATTCGGTGATTCAGTTGCCATTTGATATCATTACATAATCACACTATACAGAGAAGATCTGCACTCATTTTCTTCGCTAGTCGCATAGATGGGGCGGGCAAATAATCGTGTTATAAATTACGTTAAATTAATTGTGGTCACTGTTAATTCTTCTGTTAACAAGCGTGTAGGAGTTTGCAGAGCTTATATCCGAGGACGCACTTTGTTGTTATCCTGTACCGCAGAGTTACGAATACGGAGGCGATGTATATTAATATTTTTACTGTAATTGTTATGTATAATATATATATTCTATATATAGATTTCTTTATTATATTTTAAATGATAAAGAAAAAAATGTTTATTTTAGTTTAGTATAATAATTATTAAGTATACCTGTAATAGATCTAAAGATAGATGTAAAATGGGATGTAGGTAGTCTAATAAACATTTATATTTATCAATAAATAGTATAGAATAAACTCTCAATTCATGTGTTTCTGCATGATCCCTTTGTTCTTCTGAATTACATAAGGATTTTTTATACGGTTTTCAAAAGTTAAAATAATGTGCCTACTACAAAATTATACAGCTTTAAATGGCTATAACACATTTCGCGATGGTGCATACCATAAACTATGTATAGAACTCGTAAGGATAACACACTATGTAGTCCGGTGAAACTGTGGAGGCCTTGCCAGGTCAACAGTGTGGTCAGTTCGAAAAAAAAAAAAACAAATAAGATAACATACTACGGCACTACATGAATACTACGGCATTTGTGAAGCTGTTTTGATTACTGTAGTATTAATACTTATTCAAGTAACTATGTTATTTACATTAAACTTCTAATATAGATCAAAATAATTCATTGTATTATGTAATTTTAAGGAATATTAACAAAATATATAACGGATTTAAAAAGGTTACTTATATGATAGACAATACGTTTCAAAACACTAAAAATGGATCGAAAAATACATGAGACTTAATTGTTTGGATACTATAACGCCACATTAATAAAAATGCTTTGCCCAGGACGGATTACTACTTCATAACAAACTGTATCTTCCTAAATTTAACTTGTCTGTACAGGATATTGTTGGTCAATTTACAGATAATAACGCAACATGCGATTTTTAATTAATATGTGTAGATAAAATGGGATCATTTTTTGCAAAGTACCATGTCCATATTTTTAATGTCAAAGGTTCAGAGTGTGGGTAAAGGGAGAGTCCAGTGTCCACCTCGACGTTGATGTATCACTATGGATCAGAGCGCGTCTGTCCGCCGCCTAATCTCCATACATTACACCGGTGGATATTGTTCAAATAAATGGTACTTCCGACTTAAGTTTTGACAGCGGAAATAGGGTTGCTAGGAATTTATTTTCACCATTCCGCTTCGTGATATCACTTTTTTTGTTGCTGTAACTTGTCAAAATGGCGGCATTGTATCTATCTGATGGTAATTATAGTGAGATCTACGAACCATCGTCAGTTGCGATGTCATACCAACATTTGATATTAAAGGACAGACGATTCTACAGCGTCACAGTTTGGTAAATAAATGACATGTCGAACTTCTCTGCACGTAGTGACATGGAAATAACTGTAAAGCTGTGGCTTCAAAGCCAAACCCGTGTGGTTCATCTGTGAAATGATGGAGTGCGAATGAGATTATTTTTAAATAAATAAATTAACCTACTTGTAATGTCTTTAAGTGTTTTTTTTTTGTGGAATAAGAAAACAACTTTGGAATGGAAACTAATGATTAGTGTTACTATCATCTCACATTAGTAGGTATTAGATAACATTTTTTTAACTTAACGAGTATTCAAAATCAGAATTACTTTATTCGATTTAGGCCCTAAGAAGGCGCTTAAGAACGTCAAAATGACCACCGGTTCGGAAAACAACCCAGTCATCGAGAAGAACCGGCAAGAAACTCGATCTGGTTTATCTTTATAACATACACCTATATATTTAATTACATTTTACGTTACAATCAATTTTATTGGATGCACAGAGAGTAGTATATTCCAGGCATCACTATCGTTCACATATTGATCCACTCTATAATAGCCCTTTGACACCAAAACCCGCTTGAAGTGTCACTTAAACTTGTAGTCCGGCAAATCGTCAATATGCCTTATGACTTCGTTATAAAACCTAACACTATTACCTAAAAAACTGTTTTTATGTTACTGTTACTGGTTTTATTAAATCGGAAAGATGGGACGACCAGTTTGTCACAGTTTATAATATTTAGATCATGTCGGTCTTTTACGAAAGATTTTTATTAAATCAGGTACCAAAAAATATTATAAAAGTCCCCAATTCACGAGTTAGCGGTGAATTCTAACTCATACATAAAACAGTATTGAATATTAACCGCGCCACTTAATTTATCAAATTTTGTAGTTACAGTTATTGCATTATCTGTGTTTGTGCTTACAAAATATACTTGACATAGATTACAAGAGGCTGTGAGCCGAATAAAGGAGGGCCGCCCTCTGGACTGCGCGTCCGGTTATCGGCCCCTCGTCCTGCTGGACGACGCCGGAAAGGCGTTGGAGAGAATTGTTTCCTGCCGGGTCGTCCAGCACTTGGAGGGGACGGGGCCAAATCTATCGGACGCGCAGTATGGCTTCCGGGCAGGGCGTTCCACGGTGGACGCCCTGTGCCTCCTCAAATCGCTGTCTGCGGAGGCGACCTCCCAGGGGGATAGGGTCTTGGCGGTGTCCTTGGATATTTCGGAGTGCCCCCGTACCTGCGGCAGCTGTTGGAGGCGTACCTCGAGGACAGGGAGGTCGCCTACATAGACGGCGACGGGCGGATGATCCGCCGGCCCACAAATAGGGGGGTTCCACAGGGGTCGGCGTTGGGGCCGCTCCTGTGGAACATGGGCTACGACTGGGTTCTCCGCGGCGCGCTCCCATATGGAGCGCGTCTCATCTGTTACGCGGACGACACCCTAGTCGTGGCCCGGGGGGGGGAATGGCGGGAGGTGGAACGCCTGGCCACGATGGCCACAACCCTCGTGGTCAGGCGCATTAGGAGGTTGGGCCTCAGGGTGGCCCTCGAGAAGACCGAGGCCATACTTTTCCATGGGCCTCGGCGAGGGCCACCACCTGGGGCCCACATAATGGTGGAGGGCGCCCGGATCAGGGTATCGGCCCAGATGAAATATCTGGGCCTCACCCTGGACGGGCGCTGGCGGTTCGAGCCCCACTTTGCGGGGCTCGGGCCGCGTATTGCTGGGGCGGCGGCGGCACTCGGCCGATTGCTCCCCAACATAGGGGGGCCGGGTGCCGGGTGCCGTCGACTCTTTATGGGAGTCGTGCGGGCGATGGCCGCCTACGGGGCACCGGTCTGGGCTGATGCCCTCGGTGCCACCAACGTGCGCGTGCTGCGTAGTGCGCAGCGCACGGTGGCACTGAGGGCAATCCGGGCGTACCGAACGGTGTCCTCAGCGGCGGCCTTCACGCTCGCCGGCTCCCTGCCTTGGGAGCTGGAGGCGGGAGTTCTCGCCGCCGTGTATGAATTCACGGCGGCGAGGAAGCGTAGTGGGGAGCCTCCGGCTCCCAAGGAGATCGAGGCAAAACGGAGGGCGATGAGGGAGGAGGCGACGGGAAGGTGGATGCAGGACTTGGCGGACGCGCGTTTCGGGACGTTCACCGTCCACGCCGTCCGCCCGGTCCTGCGGGAGTGGTTGGGGAGGAGTTGGGGCTCCCTGACATTCCGACTGGTGCAGGTACTCACCGGCCATGGCTGTTTTGGGTGGTACCTGCACCAGATCGCTCGCAGGGAGCCGACCGCCGCCTGTCATGAGTGCGGCGCTGACCTAGACACCGCGCAGCACACTCTGTCTGAGTGTGCTGCGTGGGAGGGAGAGCGCCGCACTCTGACGGCGGTGGTGGGAGCAGATTTGTCGCTGCCGAGCGTGGTTCTGTCCATGCTCGGCAGCGAACAGGCGTGGCGAGCTGTGGCCTCCTTTTGCGAGGAGGTCATCTCGCAAAAGGAGGCGGCGGAGAGGGCCCGAGAGGTAGATCCTCTAAGTGGCCGTCTCCGCCAAAGGAGGACAGGCGGGAGGAGGCGGCGCTTTGCCCAACTCCTCCCGCCACCGTAGCCGGACCTGAGGGGATGCAGTCGGGGGACTCATCCTCTCATTGCACAGGTCCGGCGGACGAGGGGAGGCAGCTGGTGTGTACCCAGTCTGCCTCTCTATAGGTAGGAGCCCGGCGGCCACCTTCCGCCGGGCAGACCGTTGGGGCGGCTATTCAAGGTGATTAGCGAGCACGATCCCTTGCCGCCCCAACAACACGGTCTGTCGGTACACCGTGGGGTTTTAGTCCGTGCGAGTCGGACATAACCCATCCTCTCCCCCGGGAGGGTGGGTATCCATAATGGATTTCCCCACGTAAAAAAAAAAAAAAAAAAAAAAAAAAGGCTGTGAGCCGAATAGGCGTCATAGTGTATGGAGATTAATTTGCGTCTCTCGACGCTACCCTCGGTGACCGGTAGTACGGGCAACCTACCACGCAGGATAGATAACGTGGACCTTCCATTTAATTATTTTTTATAATTTTTAATAAATGTTTTAAATTTAAAAAATGGATTTAGTTTAAAAACATGTACATGCATTTAAACTTAAAAAAAATTGAATTGTTATGTCCAGTTTCTTCTAGTATGAGTTTATAATGTAATTTTTTTTTATTGTAGAAATATCCCTGTGAATTATATTTTACAGTAACTTAGTAAGTTAATAATTAAACTTATCCACAATTAGAATTCTCGCACATGTAATAAACAGTTTGATTTTATACTGCGATGTGGGCACATAAGTAGGTATATCTTTTTATATATTTCTGGTGCCAAATGAGAACTACTGGATTTTAAATTATTCATTTATTAAATTGAATAAGAATAAGAAATCGTTTTATGTATCAATCAAATCGGTTTATTCATAACGCATTACACAATACAAGTATAAAAAAATGGATTAAAACTGCACACCTCGGCATTATGAAAGGTTGGCCAGCTCAGCATATGCTAAGGTGTAAAAAAACACTCAGCGCTGATTTTCAGCTGGAACTCAATGCAAGTCACAGTACGTAACCAATAAAATATCTATAAAAACTGCTAAGTATACTATGTATAAGGAAAATAGGTATATGTAGGGAAAATAAACAAGGTAAAATAGTAGAGTACATAAAACATTATTTCAATATATAAAAACTAGCAATTGACTATCCAGGAATAGAGTATTGTTTTTTTTTATATAGGTATATATTATGCGTTTAGCGCTTAACCTCAATCTCATCTAATGTTAATTGGCTATGAAATATGATAAGACGCTAAACATAAAAATGGACTGGCTCTCAAGTGTTGCTACTGGAATATGCGTACGGACGCTTGGCGATAGATTTTGAACCTGAGGATGGTAGCTGGCTATGTGGACATTACAAAATGTCCTATCAAACCCTACATAGACTTATTGTGGGATTTATATCTGTATTAATTGACGCGGCACCTATTTAACATCTACAACCTATTTAACAGTGCAATCTTTGCATAATTTAATAAGTATGAAAATTGAGGAAAAACCTTGCATCAGTATCCAAATGGGCTAAATGATAAAATGTTGTTGAGACCTAAAAACGACCCTATATCAGAAAACTAAGAAACGTTTGGAAGGTTCTATAATTTTTTCCAGATATGCTGAATAAATAAATCGGAGAGTCACCAACAACGTATGGGAAAAGAAGCACAAATTAAAACCAACCGAAGTTTTATCCATTTTTAAAGCATTATCGGTGTAATTAATTAAATTATTATAGGCATCCAGATATTTTTACTCTCGGTTTTATGAAGTATATATCCCCGCCACTGGGCGCTCGAGAATAGTCTATTCGGAACATCGAAGTGAATACGAAGAGGAACAAAAGTAAGATATCTATAAATGAACCACACCCACAGAGCAAGAGCGTAAGTATGACCAAAGCGAAACTCTGTGACAGTGAGTTTGTTTTAATTTTATGTCCTTCTATATTTCTTTAATAGCAGACGGTATTTTATATATCTCGGGCGTAACAATACGAAAAGAAAGAAAAAAACTTCATAAATATTCTCAAGTCTTTTGGCATTTTGGATTTATTAATAAATATTGCTCGCGATAAATAATTTTGGGACTTGTCCACATACTTCAAAAGCCAGTCCTTAACAAACGGGCCACCTCACCCCTCGTTACTCTTAGAGTCGTCTTGGTGGATATATAATGTAGGAAAAGGAGTAATTTATTTCAACTTAAATTACTTGATCTTTATATTATCCTATAATTCATATTTTTTTTATAATAACCTAGCAATATATCTCAAATTAAATCAAGTTAATTAAATTCGGTAGCACATTCTGTATTAAGAATATACCATTTACAGTAGTTACATAGATATTATTTACTCATAGCAAAACGCCTTGAATTAATGTGTTCTAGTGGTGGAAATTCGACCATAATTAGGGCTACAAACTACAAACTTTGCTCTTCACGTGTTATTCTATCTTATAATTATCTATATTGAGTATTAGACACATTTATAGACTACTTTTTGGTCGCGGCTTCACTCGCACTAATATTTATTTGACCTATACCTCGTGAAAAGTACTTTTTTTCTAGTTGACAGTGACCTTGGATTCTTTTCAATATTGCTGATTATGTTTATGCAAAATATCATGACAATTGGTTGAGTAATTAAGGCGTGAAAGAGTAACAAACAAACAACCACGCATTAGCCATTATAATATTAGTTCATTTACAACAAAGTAATTGCACTGTACCTTATGGTAAGTGACAGTGCAATTAGAAATAACTGCCAACGCTGATAGTCGTGTCATACTGGCCTGCAAGTCTTTCGATAGCTGGATATCCACTGGCTAATCTAGCAATAGGACAGAATAAAAAAGAGTCACAATGACTGGTTAATAATCTTGTTCTTGTTGATTCAGACGGGTTTATACACTACATCGCTTCGCTTGGGTGCTGGATGTATCAGCTGAACCCTGAATGCAAGGCGTCTAAGGATGCCACTTTGATGAGTGTAACGTTTGGTATGTATTGTGATATCGTACTAACCGGTAAAAATGTATTTTCTAGTGGGCCTGGAAGATATTATTCTGCCCTCGTAATAAAAAGAACTCCTGTAATTAAATTACAATGCCACTTACCGAATCCATTTATGAACCTAAACAATCCAGGGAGTAAAGATGAAGGTTATTGCAATTTTTACTTAATACAATACATGGGAGTTGCTAATTTTATTTCGCGTCCAATAAATGTTGCTATAATTATAACGACCTAAAATCGTGAATTTGATTTTAATAGGATGACGCGATATAATAAACAGCGACATACGTAAGACAAAAATTAACGATTGGTGAATATGTATAAAGTCAAACAATTCAATAAATTAAAATTGAACAATCAGTACCTACAAAACTTAAAGAAACCTTTGAGTTTTTACCTAAGATTAATCTTTACAGTTATAACGGTCGTCTTATACGACAGAGATATTCCTCATATATGGCAATCAGCACTTTTACTTTTTTTTTTCACTTCAATGTTTAATCAAATCAAATTAAAATATCCACCAAAATGACGAAGTCCATTATTTTACACTAGCACAACTTATTATTAAAATAAATAACATTTGCTATTCATATTTACCATATCTACAATTTAATTAAAGCACTTATTATATCATCGCTAAATAAAATATGAATTGAATGCCATAAACTAAAATTTCATTTTGGAATAAATATCGCACCGTACTGAATAAATGTGATTTATCGTATTTAGCAGCTAAACAAAATATATTTAATCATCATTGATGGCAATGATGCTAATGATGCAATAGAGCTAAAATCGTATTTCGCAGTAATAGCTGAAATTCAAGAATTTAAGTAATGAAATACATTCGATGTAGCTTGTTTTCATTTACGAATTTGACAAATGATTATTTTCAACCAATCACAGTAGGTACCTTATTTATTGCCGTATACAAAATTCGAAACTTTAGCGCAACGAGAATATTATTTAATTTTATCATTTAGTTATTAATAGGTTATAATTATAGCATATTTATCGTTATACAATTATAACGAGTAAAATTATTTCTGAAACTCGCGTTATAATAATTATTATTTAATATATTAATTACTGACCATCCCTTCAATCCCATCCCATTCAAATACATACAAAAAATGTCAGCACAATCGGTTGGTCAAGGAGGAGGAATTGTAAACGCACGTACAGAAGAGCTACATATAAACATATAGTTCCTATAAACCACATTCTATAATCCATAGTATTTCTTCAACATACTTTGAAAATATAGTTTATTTTGAAATTTTAAATAAGAAAAAAATAAATAAAAGTATCAAATACGTTTTATCCCAAAAAAACGTGTGAGTGTCGAAGATAAAGCAGGTCGGACGAACTATTAACAACTACGTCGCCTGAATATGAAACGTGAGATCGGCTTTTTAATGAATATTTGATCGGAATGCAACTGATCGCGTACAAGTTCAAGGCATTCGAATCAATTGTAACCGTTCTCCGGCGACATGTTCAGTTCGGGAATTTGAATTTCAAACGCCAAATAGTTCCTGACTTCGGAATCAAATTTTTATGATACTATTCAAGCCAATTGAGCACCAATTGTTCTAGAAAGTTAAATCTTTTTATAGACTTAATTTCACTTTAGTTATTGTACTGTATTGAAGCAATGGTAGATCAATAGTAAGATGTACTAATCGACGGCAATTCTAATTTTGAAAATAAGTAACAAATTCCAGTAAAGGAAAACTTCGGGGTACCACAGTGTAATAGTAGACCTTTTTATAATATTAACCTGGTCGATTACTACCCTTAAAACTTTGCACTCGCAGGTGTATTCTGGAAGCTGTACTCGAGAGCCAGCTCTCTGTAGCCTTAGAAAGTTACATACGCGGCGATAATAAACCACAATAATAACTACGGCAAACGACTCTACGAGCGACGAGTCAACGAGCCACACCAACATTTGTACAATACAACTTGTGTTGTATAAATAGAACGAGAAATAATTTAATGTTACGGATAGAGCTGATTTACAACCACCTCACATATATTCGCAACATTTCTTGTCTTTGAGCTAAAACGGCACTTAACATAGGATGCTATTGTAATTGAACGCTATAACCTATAACCAATAAAAATAAATTGTGTCTAAAATCCGCGTAACTACAGATCACGTCGCCGTGGTCTAGCGCACACTCGCCGCAATCCCCATCGGCAGCGACTCAAGCCTACGTTCGATTCCCTGGAGTGAAAACGTCAAGTAGGCTGCTAGCGCGATACAGTAGCACTGCATATTTTCACTCACTAGCTTCACAAGCCCAAACACAGATCACCCCCACATACGTGCATACTCACAGGTTGGTATACATATGGTGGAAGGGTTTTATTTTTTCCCTTGGTTTTCGAAAATGGTTAGTTTAGTTTAGTCGAGTTGACAAATACAAAATACATGTTTGAGTTCGTGAGGTGTACATGCTGGTACAGCATAGCTAGCTTAGCTAAATAAAATTCGCGTTGTTGCATCCAAGGCAACATCCCAAACCGAGGTTCGGCCACTTCGGCACCCTTGAGCTTGTTGCCGAGTGGCCGAGCGCCATAAGCGCTCGACCATCACGGGTGAGTGCCTTAAGCGCTCTCCTTAGTAGTCCGGTGAATTTGTAGAGGCCTATCAGGCTTGTTAGCCTGTATTGTTAGCGTATGGTCACTTTAAAAAAAAAAGAGTCTAAAATCTTGATCACTTCCTAATTCTAACTAATATTATAAATATTAATGTGAATTTGTTTGTTTGTTACGCTTTCACGCCTTTATTACTCAACCGATAATCATACATTTTTGCACAGACGTCCAGCAAAGAACACAGCGTATCCTTCATTGGTTCATCCATTAAAAAAGTATTATTCCCGAGGAATAAGTTAAGCTACATTAACGCGAGCAAAGCTGCGGGTAAAAGCTACTTCTTTATAAATTTGATTTCATCATTCGTTAATTTCTTTGAATATAAATACATTAGTAACAATTTTAAATTACGACGGAGTAATAATGCCCAATTTGTCAACTCTTGTTTAACCACTGTACAAAACAAAAGACTAATTTGTCATTCCAGAGAAACATAATTTATTTCGTTCATCAACATACAAATGAAAATAGGTTTTCCATGTACAAAACGGGTCAATATTACTATTAATTGGGTTATTCGATGACATTCATATTTGAGCTAGTCAAATTGACTACAAAATATCACAACGATGTACCTACTTAAAAAAGACACAAATATTTAAAGTACATTTTAGCTGAAAAACAATTTCATTTTTACGTTACATTACGTACCTATTACTTAAATAACATAATAGAAATTACATCATTATGTAGGATGCTTTCAAAGTCAGCCATTTGAAGCGAATTACTCTCCGTAATCCAATATTTGTAATACAAAAAAAAATGTATTCTTCCCAATTAGCGTACGACCCGATTCTAAGAGAAAAACGAAATTGCTACGTAAAAACTCGTAACTCAATTACGCCGATGAACCGCCTGTCGCAATAAGGCGTTCGTTAGCAGGGCTGAGACTAAAGTTGGAGCATGCGCCGTGACCTGAGGTCGATAATGAGGGAGACCTCTCTCTCTCTGGAGCCTTTAACATCACACATCCTTACAATTTAACATTTACGTATTTACATACGCTCCTCACATATGCATATTCACCCTATCACACTGTTGCGTATCACACTCACACAGATAGAAATAAACACATATACGTATGTGCCGATCTCTGAATTTGTTTAACGCGAGTAATGGCGTTCTTACATTGACATTAGTTTCTCGAGAGAAAATTTATGAGAGTTGAATGTTTAGTTGAATAAGGGGTTAAGTTTATGTGAGGGTATTGTTGTTACTTTACTGTTAGTTGCTTATCTCACTATTTTATGCTATAAATTGTGATCTACAGTCTGTTGTAGAAGCTCGTGATATGGTTAAAGTTATATATTTTTAACCAGACCCATAGATCATACCGTGATTAAAATTTTTATTAAATTTAAAGAAGGTAACTGTGTAAATATTCCATTATCAAAGCGAGTAGTCACACAAACGTTTTTAAAAGAAAATAGATTATCGTGTGTTTTATATTGTTCCTAATGACAAAATAACTGTAGTCTATTATACTAAAATAAAACTGTAATACTCCCTACTGATAATATTCTCCAAAATATTACATACATTTTCATAGGGTAAGTAATTTGAGCGTTATAGCTTTATTTCATCAAACAGCTCATGAACAAAAATGTTAATTTAAAAATTTTCAAAATCTTCTCAGTTTGGTATAGTTCATAGGGAAGTCGAAAGATGGCTATTTGTCAGTTTATTGCCAGTTCTTTCGTGTTACGGGTAAACCTTAGTGTCAGTTGCTCTTTCAATGGCTCTTCCTGGGTTACTGAAGCAAACAAGGTCTTTGTTCGAAGCGTACGAAGCGAGGTTACATTTAAATAGCATGTTTTAGCGCCCGACTTAGTCTCGGTGGCTGATAGTATCATTGATTGAATTAACTGATTTATTATTTTAAAACAAAAATACTTCGCCACTATTCAGGGTCACAGCTGTCGTAATAGTAAAAGAAAAATAAATTTCATAAATGTAATGAATTTTCACTCTGTCGTGTCGACTGTGGAATGACTAACAACGCGTGTTTCACAATCTAGTCACTTTAACAAATTAAGGTTAGCCTTTTATTGAGGTAGTTAATACAACATGTACCTACTTACTTATCCGTTGCCTTATTTAATGAAAAATAAACTAAATTTTTAATCATTTAAACTCTCCGTTAGTCTTTCATTTATTTACTAGAATTTAACTACATAATTGTATTCATATATATTTTTCATTGTTGTACAACATCAAGAATGAAACAAAAATTATTTTCTCACAGGGTTTAATCTGTAAGCGTTATTATTAATCAGTTTTATGCTTACTAAAGATTCATTCCATGTGTTACGTTACGATACGGTGTGAGTGGTGGCTTTTGCTGGCTGTTTTTATTTACGCTGACAGAATATTGATTACAGATTACGATCAATTGAATTATGTGTTAAATTGTAATTTTCAAAGTTGTACATCAACATAATAAGCATAATTTTATAGTTAAAATATTTATTTATATATTTAAATTTAAATAATTGTCTAGTTACGTTAAACTCATTCGAAAATTATAGCTCTGGCTACATCGCAATATAATTAAAATCACGACTGTCCCGCGGTCCAGTCGCTCTGCAAGAAACTACCCCTAACTCACACCATTCACCCCCCACAAACCGGGCGGTGGGGGCACCGGGGACGGCGATTCACATTAATATTCCCCACTTTTATCTCTATATGCAAACTGGCAGCTAGAAGTTGGTCCGTTCATTGTGGCCGTTGATTCTTTCTTCGCAAGTTGGTGAATGATTTTGCTATTCGAATGGTTCTTGCAATGAGAAAGTTTTTTGTTGAGAACTCCCTCGTTCTGGATTCCTTATGAATAGTCGTAGGTATAATTTTCTTTTCTCTATAGAAACTCATTTTTTATTATTACTACCATTATAAAACTAAATTCTATGGATCGAAGCAAAACTTTCATTATATATGCCGTTCAATTGATTTCGCCTCTTTTATTCGGGAATAATTTATAAGTTCTATCTATAGTAAAGTATAAAACATCTGAAGCGTTGTCTAAGATTGTGATTTATTTTTTATTGAATTATACCTGAGGTTAATGGCTATTAAAAAAATTTCATTTGTGTTATATATTTTATTAATTTATAATTGAGTATTTAGATATCTACTTAGTAAAAATCAATAAACCACTTTTTAAACGAACTATAAAAAGTTTCGTGTTTGAAATTTGCGACACATTTCAGAGTTATGGTTTTCGTCTGATCATATCTGATATAGTCTATTCAAAATTTCAAATCACTGGCTAATCAGGAAACTATTTAAAAATGTATTAACAATTCCACTCCAACAGAATAGAGAAGTTGATAAAAAAGCTGAAATATATTATATACCCAAATACATAACGCGACAAAATAAAAGGTAGGTATTCTAAATTAATTAGATATGTGTTATGAAATATAACCCTTTTATAATTAATGATATCTACTTACACCTAAGAGTCAGGTTTTAATAATTAATCTTTATATTTTGATTACTTATTCAATTTTAAATAAATATGAATTAATAAAATAACTAATAAATAAAATCTGAATTAAATGGTCATTAAATTCAAATCATATCTGTGATTGTTCAAACAAAATGACATCGTTCGCGAAAGAATTTTCTGATTAAATTTCTTTTTTAAGGTAGAATTATGCCGTTAAATACAAAATCCTATTGGTCATACCAAAGGAGGAACAGAACTGCGTTCTAATTACAAACAATCAAGAGTCGTGATTGGTGGATCCGATCCCCCCTTCTGTTTGTTCTCAGTTATGGGCGTGGCTTTTCTCGCTCACTCTTTTAATTAGTGTAAGGAGTAAATTGCTCGTGAGAGAGAGCACTAGTTAGACTTGGACGCCATCTCTTATTGGATGCTGGAACTAGCCGGGTTGGGGCAATAGGGGGAATAGTGTTACGTAGTTAATATAAGGAAACACGTACGGGTAGCTCTGTAATGGAATTTGCTGTGTTGACTTTTCTAGAGTTGTTTGCTGCAAAATACAATGCATATTTTTTTACTAATCCGGCAATAGTATCTATGTCAGACACGATTATATGAAGTATAGAAATAACATTATGATGATTTACTACAAATATTTTTAAACATAACATTTTATATTTAGTAGGTATAACTAAAAATTTTGGCAACGTTTAAGAACAACTTTTATTTTGTTTTGCCCTCACAGTGTTATTCGAGGAAAATTCTAATGTAATTTTCCTCATTTCAGTTGTATTAGGGATTGACCTGCACAGTTATTATTAATTTCTAACAATAATTGTATATAAAACACTAATTTAATACTATACTAGCATATGTCCGTGACTTCGTTCGGTTTGAATCACAATATGAAACTTAATAATAAGTTAATAGCTACACTATATTACCACCTAGTGGCGGGTTATAACGAAACGGGTGGCATAAAAATTTATTTTGTATAAAAAAAGGATAGTCAAGCGTTACGGAAGCTTGCCCATTACGTACACCTATATATATCAACATATATGCGTTAATATCATATTTATCTGTGAATTTTTCATATATTCTTATAAATAATTGCCACAGATATACCGTTATAGCAAATTTCTTCTAGTAATTTAATTATATCCTATTTACTTAAACATTACAGATAGAAGGAAACGTTCTGTGATGTATTTAGTAATTATAATCGCAAATAGAAATAATAACCATTTATTTTTAAAAGAACCTTACTTGTATTTTAAATCCTCGTGTAAAACAATAAGAGAGAAGTAAAATTTAAACCACCTTCGGTGTATCATCGACGCTCGCTTGCTTTTTTATTGCAGCCACCCTGTGTCCCTTCCCCCCCTCCCCTGCCTCCTCAAGCCGCCTCCACGACGCAACATTTCCAAGCCATTTAATATTAATGTGCATTTTCGTGGAGAGATTCGTATAAAGCCCCAGTCTGCGATACAGCGCTAGAGGGAAGCGAGTCTAGAATGGACAGTGCTATTACATTTTAATTATGCATTTACTGCTAGAGAAATTTCTGTTTTATTACCCTGAAGAGTAGTTCGCTTTAAGTGAAATGGAATTATCTATTACCATATTTACTTGGAATATAATTAAAAAAAATGTAATCAAAAATACACACGGGTTAGTTAAACTCTGGACGTAATACAAAAATATATAAATTTTGTACGTAGTCATTTGTTTTTTTTTTATTGTCACAATTTTACGATATTCGTTTATTATGCTTTTAAATATTATTGTATTGTATCAAATATTAATGTCTACTGTTTTATATGTTTATTTATTATTTGACTATAAAATATACAGTAAGAAGGAGATAATGCAAAACAGTAGTATTTACACCATTACTCCAGAAATACATGAGACATACCTATGTAAGTACGATGGCAGAGGTGTTCTGTGTATGTTCCTTGCAGGTGCACTTTTTCAAACAGATGTAGATAACTGATAACAAAATCATTTATTATATACTCATCTTCATCCTTATAGTTCTTATACTTTTTTCGTAATATGTTAATTATCAAGTATTATTAATTACCAATAGTATTTTTAATATTGAACTAGCAACTTCCCGCGGCTTCGCACGCGTTTCCTGTGCAGTAATTATTTTCGACTGTTTATTTGATATCTGTAATTATATAAATAAAATAATCGACGGAAAAATGTCGAATATTCATGTAAACTTTCATCCTTCTCTTCAACACTTTAGGGCTTGAATTTCCAAAAATTCTTATTTAGTGCTCACCCTACAATGTAAAATGAAGCCGCGTTCAAATCTTCATAGCCCTAACTACATTAGTTTGGGCTGTATATATTTATATATATATCAAATAAAGAATCGAAAACAATTACCGTATAAGAAACGTGCGTGAAACCATAGGTAATTGCTCATTAAATAAACAAAAAAACTATTGGTAAATCATAATACTTGATAACTAATATGTTATTAAAAAAGGTGTACCTAATAAAATAACGATATAGGTGAAAAAAATGTAATCATGAAACAAGTTAAAATACAACATTTTTAAGTTCTAGATGTCAGTGTAGCCATCTGATCAACAACAAGCGTTGTTCCCATTTCGCACCGATCTCCTCGCTATGCAGAGTTGCAGAGACGGCAGCCGGCCTTACGCTGGATTTATTACTCGTAGTTAAAAGTAGTTCCTAAGGCCAACAGTAGTTCGAAACAGCCATTTCCAATAGATAAAGCTTCGAGACAGATTCCAAATACATTAGCTTGTGACGCCTTCGATAACCGTGACACATTACCATAGAAAGTTACCCTTCTTTTAAATAAATGACGAAAACTCTGTCAATTCCTTGGATGTACTTCCCTGTTCTAGTAGGGATAAACAAAAGAATAAATTTCCGGTACATGTGACCAATAATAGTAGGTCCATGGAAGATTTGATTGCGTTAACACCAGGGCGTTTTAGGGTATTTCTAACCCAAAATGGCAGTAGGTACCTAGGAAATCTCGTTGTTGCAATCGAACCAAAGGTTATGTTAAAGGTTGCAACGTGGCTTTACGTAACTTTTAACTTCTACAGTATACTAACTTTTGTTCATAAAAAAGAAATGTAAATTACTTGCAGGTAAAATTACAACATATTTTCTCCTTACTATGATAAAAATATATATTTTCATTTGTATATAAGTATATTGCATAATTTTTAAAAATCTTAAAATCTTGCCTATAATAACAACAAAGAAACATTTTTAGTTATTTGTAATAAGTTATTCTTGTCAGTTTGTTGACACAATGACGTAGTTAATATATCAATATAAAGATTATTTTACCATCCTCTATATACAGCTGTAAAACAAATATATGTCATATGATTACCTAATTAATAATACAAATATAACGTATCGTTCAACGATATGAGAGTTACAGAAATTACAGTTATAAATCCAAAGATAAAATCCTCTCGGCCAAACTCTTGGTAATTTATGGGAACGGTGCGAATAATCACACCGGTGTCGTATAAATCGTGGACCATTTGTAAAATAGGAATTACGATTCGGGCATTGTCGCCCGTTCAACCCTCGGCTAAGTTAAGTAGGTGAGAATTCCCTCTTAGGTTGCCTATACATTTATATAACCATTCAAATCAAATCCCCGATCAAGTCCATCAAGGGTCTTGCATGTATTTGACAAATTTCATATTTTACATAGATGTCTGGTTTTATGTATTGCCAATTTAATGGTCCTATCTCATTAGGACACCATGGCGGCACCACTGGTCGCGCCGACGTCCATTTTGTAACTGATAGTTGTGGTATTTGTTTTGGTGTTTTTCACTTGGTAACTCAAGACACCGAGGTGGCGCGACCGGTGGTGACACCATTGCGTCCTAAGGGTATAGAGCGCTTAGTGCCTTATCATTTTCACGGACATCTTATAGTAACTGAGAACCTATACGTATAGATTCCGATGTAATATGAGAATAGGAAACCTATGCAAGGTTTGAATGCGTTGGCGCTACCGCCACATTTATTTAAAAGAAGGGTGTGGTTGCCAACAACGGTGGTATATGAGGCATGTATATTTAGTCCTTTGAAGATGAATCTATTATGACCTCAGGACTGCAGTCCTATTGGTTAGGTTAGTTATACATAGCTATAGGGCTGTAGTATGCCACTTAACTCAACTGGACTAACTAACGTGTTTGGTCTGAGTTTTTACGCAATTCGTATGTTTGCCATTGATTTATAAAATTAGTTTCATATAAAATGTTTATTTATAAACAACACGTTGTTAATATGAATTATGACACAATTGAGTTATGATTAAGGGGAATATCGCAAGAAATACTAGGTAATTGATTTATTCTCTTACCTAAAAAGATGATTATTACCGTACTCATTAGTACCGTATTTGGACACTACATCGATCGCCATAGATTCCAATCTTGCAATAAGCTCGAGTCACGATTAATTCAAAGCATGGTGACAGTAATTTCCTCTCCGCCCGGATAAGCAGCACGCATAAATTACAAATCTATCACTAAGCATTTATAGATGTGTTCCGGCGGCTGCACTTAAAAGCCAGTTCTGTGTTTTTTATGTTTAGTATGTTACTATCTTAGAATTATATCACTTAATATCAGTTGAAACTGTAATGAGAAGCTAAAATCTATGAAGAAAAATAAATTATACATATAACAATAGTTAATACATTATGTTTGTTCAGTATTAAAATAATTTCTAATTTAATCAATAAATTCGAATGCGAGACGACAACTATATAAGAACGACGTGACTATTTAAACAAATAGCTTATTAACCGTTCACCGATACTATAGTTTATGTCGTGTGTGAATGTCACTAGAGCTGGTGTATGTGGTGGCATTCAGAACATTATGTTAATTAATTAGGTAGCGCCTTTGACAAATATGTGAACAATGACCATACGATGGACGGTAACGTGACATCTGCTTCAACGATTAAAGTGTTTTATTACTTCCTTTTAATATTAGACGATTTATATTCAATAAAAGATATCGTATGCGTCTCTATGCGTTTCATAGTCGTATTTTTTTTTAAACAGTTTATTTTCTTATTAGGAGGGTTCGGGTAAGTGGCAAAAATGCATATTGTAGCGCGTACGTATGATACTTTTATATTATACTAGCTTTCGCTAGTAGCTTCGCTTGCTTTAATGTAGATTTTGAAAATAAATAAAATACGGGGCATATTATTTGTTGATAATGTAGTTGATCATGTTGCATATCAATCTATCACAAAATAATGACACTGCGTTAGAAAATAAAATATTAATTTAACGCCATCTGTTAATAGCAAGCTGTACTAAGTACAATGGGTTAGACAATAACAGATATAATATATAAATAACAGATATTATGATTGATGTCTGGTCAATCTACGTGACTATAGGCTGATAACATAATACTTTAATAAATAATAATATTTGGTAATGTTCTCCAAGTATAGAACTAGTAAATTTCAGTATTTTTGTTTGAAATATTTAAAACTATACTATTCAAATTACAAATTCGATTGTAAATCTATCGAGTTGTTATCTTTCGATATGACTAAATCTCTAAATTGATTACATGATATAGCTTGGGACTTGATGAAGGACATAAGTTACTATTTATATATAACATACCGAAACATATGCAGAGAAAGTCGCCCGAAAGACTAGTTAGATGCTATGTGATGACAGATACTAAATAAAAAGCATTAATATTCAAAAGCAAAGATAAAATCCAAAAAGTAGTAAGTACAATGCGCGCCGGTCACGGGACACTGCTCCTTTAATTTATGGTACCAAGTGTTAATTGCTGCAATGAATAGCTAACATAATGCGACTATCATTCTTATCGCGATTATTTGTTTATGTTAAACGGTGCTTATGTTAATTACAGGATGTCTGCTCCAATGGGCTGAATGAATGATTGAACTCGGTTTTTACGTTACAGTGAATAATTATTCTAATGTACTATTATATTGTAGATACATGGTTTGTTTAAGCTTTTGATAAGAAAACGAAATTTGCAACAAAAATATGGCTTTATTAATATCTAGATGTTGACGTTATGACAGCTTTGATACGCAAAGCAAATATTGAAATTATCTTAACTATTACTTTAAGCTTAACTAAATTTTCAGCTAACCCTTTTTATTCCTTTTTGACCTACAAAATTTTACCACCTGGTAGAGCTACGCTGAAGCTATTACTGGTTTCAGCATGAATGGGACGGCTCGCCCGGGGTAGTACCACCCTCTCACAGAAAACCGACGTGAAGTAACAGTGCTTGCACTGTTGCGTTTCGTTCGGCCAGTGAGAGCGCCGAAGGTCCACATGTTTAAAAGGCCGGCAACGCACTTGCGACTCCCTGGTGTTGCTAGTGTCTATGGACGGCGGTGATCACTTACCATCAGGTGACCCACCTGTTCGTTTGCCCCCTATAATATAAAAAAAAATATCCCAAAAACGAACATTATATAAAAAGACTTTTATACTATACTAGTTCATTCCTGCCCTCAGCGTTGAGCCTTATTAGCCTTAATAGCAAGTAATAAATGCATCTAAAAAAAAACAAGTAGTTTACAACCATCTACGAAAAATTCCGAGAAAAGAACACACATATACCTCAAATACACATATAACAAGTGTTATCCAGGAAAAAGTATTATTCCCGAAGGATAGGTCACATTTACGTTAACGCGTACGATACCGCGTATAACTGTAAAAGCTAGTAGAATATAAGTTAGTCAACGATAAAAAATTGTTAATCTCACGAACATCATTTAAACGAATCACACATTTTAATCACCTCTGTTGAGAGGTAACAGACATGTTTATCGATGCATGTGTGTATTTCATCTAACTAAATAGTTAAACGACGATTACACGGCAATTAGTCTCGTACGCCCGTAATGAGATGCACCCTCAAGTTAATTATAAACTATTACTTGAAAGTTTATAATACTACGCGTTAAGTGTTCAGACGGTTTATTGTTGTAATTATATACTATGTAATAACAAAACTGACAGCGCAAATTATCTGTACATTACATTTATACAACCGTTTCACATTTAATTCTTATATTATTGAAATAAAGTTTTTTAATCTGTATTATTCATACCTTTATATACCAGCCAAAGTCGCGGGGACTGATATTACTCAGATAATAAAAATATGTTTCATATCCTTTGCAGCCTCTTTTTTATATATTATAATTTATAAAGAAGTAAACGTATATGATAAGTGTCTTTACAGTCTATGGATATGTATAATAAGCAACGTTAATATGATCTCAGTCTTGAGGTTGTAACAGGCTAGGCTTCAAGGCTCACTGGAAAAAACTCTTCACCCTATATATGTTACCAGTAACACAGCAGTCCAGGTGCTCCGGTGATGTTCCCGCAGTCGAATATTACACAGGCCATCTCATCCATCCAACGTGCCATTTATATAGAAGCTACCTATATATTCTCATTTTTTTAAAAGGCATTATGTATTTACATATGATGAATGTAGAAGAGAATGTAATACTTTCCCGGGGTATGGTAATTCCCTACCAGGATATGGCATTGTATCCGATTGGTTCACAATCACTATTTTATACTAATGATCGTAAGCGTCTTCGAAAATCCTGTCGGTTGAAGTATGTTCTAATCTTTGCGAATATCGTGGAGCTTACGGTGAAAGATAACATCGTGATGGAACCATATAATTGCGGTAGGCTTTTTTCTAAGCCCGTTTGGTTACCTACCACCCTCAAGTCGAAAATCTGTTTTAGAGCATATTACCGATTTACTGGACAGCAAGTTTAAATTACAAGTCAAACGGGTTTTGGTGTCAAAAGGCTATTATATTTGATGGATCGATATTTGAACGATGGTGATGTCTGGAATTGATACCTCTCTCTGTGCATCCACTAAACACGATTGTAAAGTTAACATATTATAAATATATGTATGTCAACAAGATAAACCCTATCAAGTTTCTTGTTTCTCAATGACTGGGTTGCTTGGGAACCGGTGGTAGTTCTGACATTCATAAGCACCTATTTAGGGCCGAAGTTGAATAAAATAGTGTTGATTTTCATTTTAAGCACATATTAGGTGTATTCCTATTCTATTCTATCGCTTGTTCCACTTTTTCGCTTGCACGCTCAGCTCAGGCGGAACGTGACAATGAGTCATGCTTTTTCGTGCCCACAGCCGGCATTAATCGATTTATAAGATGTTATAACGTCAAAAGTTGTTTGACTTGGAGTAAGTCTCCTGGATTGCTGATAACGACATGGTCGTGTTCTAGAATGAAGTATGTTTAGTTATTAGATAATTTTCAATACTGCATCACTCACAGCGACCACAACAGTTATCAACAATTTCTCAGAGGGTGACCGTAGCTCTTTTCTATGCTATGAAGTATTAGGTACATGATATTAATTTCATTGACGAAGAGGTGCTACTTTACGCTATCTATCGTATGTACTTGAGTGGAAACGTCCACAAAGTAACGACTCTGCTCTTGATTGGCCGCCGCCATCTCTCACCCAATAGTAAACATAATTTGTTACGACAGCTTAGAGATATAGCTAATTATATTTCACCACAAAAATGATCGTAGTTTTAACAGAAGCCAGTCAATAAGTTTTCACGTCTTGAGAACTGAATTGGGACGGCTCAATATTTATGTGTGTCTACAACCGCACATTTACATGATCACTGTTGCTTATACGAGTAAGTAGAAATAGGTGAGGTGCTGGTCGTTTCACAGTTGTATCTTAACATTTTTAAAACCTTTGTCGTACCTTTTTTGCCATTACCTGACGTTTGAATATTTCAACGTGCTAGCCGACTTTCATTTTTATTATTAATAGAAAATCACTTAACAGTAGGAATATTAACGAAACAACTTTATAAACGGGAACGTTAAAAGTCGACGGGAAGATTTGGACTCGCATAAATATCTCATTAGGCGAAGATTTATTACTTAAACAGTCACGAAAATGTACAAAAAAGTTTTTGTAAAGAAAGGCCTTAATAATTACTTGTCAACATGCGACTGTCTATTTGGAGCTCGGTTGTTTAATTTGCTTTTTTATTTGCCTTTATATATCATTTTGTTAATGACGCTTAAATGAAGAGTTATCACGAACGGTAAAGAAATATTGTTAGGATCCTTAAGTTTGAAATAAATTTAGTAGGCTCAATGTTTGAATTTGGCAAACTTTTATTAGGTATATTATAGATAGAAATAATATTACATATAAATAAATAAATTTTATGAGTAGTTAGACGGTTTTTAAGCACACTTTTGTATTATATCAACTATTGTTTCAGGCGTGGTGGTCGAGTGGTTTAGCCGATGGAATATCAATTCGATGTCGATGTACCAACGTATATTTCGTAATTCGTGTACATTTACTAATTTAAATTTGTAACACTATCGACTGACAGTGAATAGCATTATAAGGAAATCTGAACCTGAGAAACCAGAACAAAGAATATTTTCGTAGTGCACCGTATGTACATGGGAAAAAATATAGAAGTGTGGATTTCTTGGAGCTTAAATTCGTCCTGAAATTTGTTCGTCATCGTGATCTGGCTTGATGATTATGCCCATACCTTCCTTAGCGAAGAGGCCTGCGACCCTGTAGTGAATCTCTTACAGGCTGATGTGATACCTACCAAATAAACGAAACACTGTCAACAAAAACTCTGAAAATCTGCGAAAAGTGTGTGACATTATGGTAAGGACATTGCTGCTAATTATGAATATTAGACTAATCACCCCTATAACGTTTTTTTTCTACTTATTAAGCAAATAATAACCTAACAAAGGATCTAAAAATAAAGATTGATTAATGTTATAAAGCCAGGAAAAGCGTTAACGACTATTCATTTTAAAACCATTTAAACTATTTCTGGATTGTAAATTTGAGACAATCCAAAGGAATTAAGTTGGACAGCTGTTTATTGATACGCGATGAGAAATAAAATAAAAGAACTATTAAAAATTCCACGATTCAATCGATAAGCAAATATCGGGCACGGAGAAGGCGACATTCGTTGAGCATAAAAATTTTAAGGAACCGCTAAACGTTCCAATAATTTATCGAAGGATTGACCTCCCTTCATTTACATTAAACAAATTGTTAATTTTTTGATAGCCATCATCCGGAACAGATGGTCCGGTCTGGTGATGTCTCAAATTTTTAAAATGAACTTTAATTTAAAGTGTATACGGTTAGTTCTCGTATAAAATTAGAGGGATTCTCGAAAGTGTTTTTTATATTTACGTGGTAATAATCGTGGAAGGTAAGCGTGGCATGTGCCGCGTTATGGGACAGGTTGACCACATGTGGCGCAATCTGCTAGGTACTTTATCGTGCCTTCACCGATTATAATTTTAAAGGTATCGTTTATTTAATGAAATTTGTTTTGGGGCCATCTCCGACGGCACTAAAATGTCCGAACGTGTTAGAATCGGTTTAAAGTGTGAACGAACGTACAAAGCAATGCATTCAATATATACATATATATACATTGTTAATTATGAAGTTGAATATATTTTAAATAAATAAAAGCCCTTAAGTATATTAATTTTGATAAATTGTGTGAGTCATGCCTTATCTAAATTTATATTTTAACTTTATTGTGAAATCTAATCGATTTTTATTAGTCTTGGGTCTATATTTTTAAAATGTGTATTGTATATATAGTAAGCAATTGTTTGAATATAGGTACTGAAATTACTTATTTAAATATATATTTTGTGGTAAGCCTCATAATATAAAAATCTATAATTGTTCGGGTTTTAACCAACCACGAATATCGAATAATAGTTGGTAATGAGTAGTTACATTTTGTAGACGTTCTCATAATTTCTTCGCTTCAAAATTAACTCTAAAATATCCTTTAAATATTGGTATAAAAGACTGGCGAGAACTTAATAATTTGATTGATACATCGCTTCTTCGTTTTCTTGGTGACACGACTACTAATAAAGTTCAAAATAAACTCATATAAAAATACATAACACAAAAAAATTCTGACCGGCCGATTTGTTACTGAATCACCACTCCAGCTCTCGATGTATTGGCGATTTGAAACAGAAATCCACTGTTCAATATTTTACCAACGTACGGAACTTCAAATTTCCTCACAATGTTTCATTCACCGTCAGCAAGCAGTGTTGACAATTGAAATTAGTAAAAGTATGCGAATTTCGAAAAAAAACTCTGTACTGCAGTCTTTCGAACCTATGAATATCGAATCGATATACCTCCGGTCACACTTGTTATTATACTAAATTACTTATTCAAGTATACGCTTATTCATTTGTATGTAATTTATGTTAGTAGGTATTCTAAATATTCACGCAAATTATAGTCGTAAAGAAAAAGAATGTGTAGTCTCATGTGTTCGGGAGTACGACGCGGAATTTATACGCGAAGCCCATTACCAAGTGCCACAGAATACGCCATTAACATAAAACGAGTAACTTTGAAACTCAATATCGAGCTTCTTTGTGTAGCGAATCTTCAATCGCGGTCATCCGTTAACACATTGATTATATATCAAGGGAAAATAATAAAAAAAGGAAATAGTGTCACGAAAAAGCCCGGCTGTAACGCGGCGATTTCAATCAGACAAAGCGTTTTGCGTTTTTATGTTGGCTCCGTATCGCGACTGTGCGTACCGAAACAGATTATTTCTCATTTGATTTATGGCGGCTGAATCTTCGAACGATATTATGTTTTGGTCATCCATTCGATTCCTATTTGAATGCTGAGCGCCGAACGGGGTGGTATGAGACGGGGGTGGCACTCGTACTATATTAATCTCAAATCCATTTGTTGTAATCAACAAATGAATTTGTTTCTTAATCCGTTAACTTAAAGCGTGTTTTATAAGTACTATAAACTCGAGTTACGACGCTTCAAAGATCACCGGTCCGATAGAGGTGAGAGATGAAACAGTAGCGTCGTATTCATTTCACCGATGTATATTTCCGTCTCGTTCGCACGCCCTGCGGGAGACTGTGGCCCTAGTATGTATCAGATTTGGGTTTTATCGTTTTATTGCTTATTCTTTTTAGATTTTCAGCGGCGAAGGCATATCATTTTGTTTTTAATGCCAGACATAAATAACCACGCAACCAGCCAGTAACTTTAAGTAATGGCGCGTTTAGGGTAATGTGCGGAAGTGGCCAACTATGTGTTATGTTGTAATAGCACACGTTCTAAATTTGAATATCTTTATAATTATGTAGTTCAGTTGTAATACTTATTTTAAATTTGCGTTTATTTTAAATTCCGAACACGGCATAAATATGTAATTTTATTAAATTGTAATTGTATAAATTGTAATTAGTTAAGGCTAATATTTTATAATATTTTGTAATTAACATTGTCACTCAATAATGTATAAGTTAATTTTAACACTAGCTTGTTTCTACATTTTTGAGAAGTAATTTTTGACTAAGCAGAGGGGTGATTTATATAAGTGAGTATTTTGTAGCGAAATATCTTGTCGTCGGTTTGCCGCATCTGGCGTACGTCCAGTCGCTTGATGACAGTTTATGAATATTTTTGGCAAAATTCTCTGCCTTTTGCAATCCAACGGAAACTTCCTTGTTTAACTTTTTCGTATGAATTAAATGTGTTTATAAATTGTTCAGTTTCTATCAATTTGTTCAGTTTCTATCAATAACTTGAGTAAATAGGTCGGAAGTTAGTGAGATTGGTAAAAAATTGGCAGTGACAAAAGTGTTTTATGTTGTTTTTTTATTTTAATAATGTTTCTCCATTTCAATTAATATGCATGTAACTATTTACTAAGTTAGTTGTTGAAACCAAAAACAACTTTTTTTATAATCGATTACAAATAGCACAACATATGCATTTTGTTATAATACTAAACCTTTCAATTTCTATCGATTTGACTACTTACTAATAGATGTCGCTACTTACTACTCACATTTAGAACAGTACCGTAGTTTTGCTTTTCGCCACATGGAGCGCTATTACCGTCCATTGTTCCCGGCACAGTGTTCCGATAACGCATAAATCGAAGACTTCGAATCTTTCGTTTTATCTCAGTAAAGTATGTACACCGCGAAGTGAGCCCGTATGACGTTTAGTTGTTTGTTTGCCTTTATTAATGAAATATGTCGCTGCATAAATGCGGGCTTATTTTATTTTTAGTTATTCGTTATCACGACTTTATCTTTAGAAGATACATCGAAAAGTAAATTATGACGGTATTGTTTGAAACAATAGGACGATATTAATATATATATATGACTTTTTTTGCGTTTTGTTTTATACGGCGACGATAATATTCGGTTCTGTCATCGGAACTTTCATTTCGATTTTAATTTTGCGGGCTAGTCGTTAATCCTCGGATATTTGAGATACGACAAACAACTTCGGTATTACTTGGAACTTAATGAATCGGTAAAACCTCTTGAAAATATTCATCTTATTGAGTAGAACTTAATTTTGTCGACTTAAAATGTTACGAGTAGTCGACTTACATATTATGATCCGAAGATAACAGAACGAGAGTAGGTATTTAGAAGCAATATCGATGGAATATCAATCGAATGTCTGCAAGTTTGGACGCCGGCATGTACCAACGAATTGTTCGGAATGCACGTACATTTACTAATTTAAATTGGAAACTACTATCGGTTGTCGGTGAAGGAAAACATCGTGAGGAAACCCGATGAGATTCTTGTAGTACCATCGTATGTGGGAAAATATAAAACTGAGGATTTCTCGGAGCTTGAAATCGCCAATACGTCGTGGGCTGGCGTGGTTGTTAAGCCCATACCTTCCTTTGGGAAGAGACCTATGGGCCTGCAATGGGTCTCTTATAGGTATTGATGATGATGATGGTGGTGAAGATTTAGAAGTAATAAATTAATATTTTTGAAAGAGTTTTTTTTTTCATCAATTTAATATCTTTGGTGACACATTATGTCTACATCGTTTATCTTGTAAAGGAAAATCAATGTTTTAACTAGTAGAGTTGATCATAACGCGGTGGTAGGGCTTTTCTTCAAGCCCGTCTAGCTAGTTGTAAATCTGTCGCCAAGAACCTATAGGTGTTTTCCAGCAGCTACACTTGAAAGTCGGTCCTTCTCAGTTTAGCGTGGTTACTAAAGACATCGTTATTTTAAATCGTGAGATCGTGGTCAAACACAAAAATCTATAAAGTTAAAAAAAAATAGTTACTTCCATAATTAAAATGAATCTACCAACACCTCATATGTTAAAGTCCATCTAGCCGTTTACAGGTCAAAAGAAACGGATATAGATGTATTTTGTAGGTGGTAGAGCTACGCTGAAGCTATTACTGGTTTCAGCATGAATGGGTCGGCTCGCCCGGGGTAGTATCACCCTCTCACAGAAAGCCGACGTGAAGTAACAGTGGTTGCACTGTTGCGTATCGTTCGGCCAGTGAGAGCGCCGGAGGCCAACATATTTAAAAGGCCGGCAACGCACTTGCAACTCCTCTGGTGTTGCTAGTGTCTATGGACGGCGGTGATCACTTATCATCAGGTGACCCACCTGTTCGTTTGCCTCCTATAATATAAAAAAATAAATTCAAAATACATTATCTTGTTTTTGTGTAATCAGTTAAAAAATAAAGGCTTTTAAAATCTTTTTATTATATCTGATGATCATGTTATATAGATATTTAATGGCTTTAGATTAGTATTAAAACTATTGTATAACTAACTGAAAGGGTATTAAACACGACATGTATAACAAATTCATTAAATCCTATCTAATAGATGTTGCAATCATTTGTCACACGGCCCTTCTGTCAACCCTTCGTTGACCGCGCGCGTCCGAGAGGCGCCCTCTGTGCCAAATCCAAATGAACGTAATAATTGTCACTGCCCGTTTATACACGTGCTGTTAGATTATATAGAATGGATAGTATAATAGTCATGGATATCTATTTTAGGATTTTATCATTTTTTATTATTTACCACTAGATTTTTTCCGCAACTTTCGCTCCCGGTAATATAGAATCATCAATTGATCCTCGGTTACAGCCTTATTCATGTATGAAAGATCCTATGTTTCTACTCTCCATGTCCTGAACTTAGCCTAGTCACTGATGGTACGTTTACTACAATGAAAATAACAGGTTCACCGAGTCGCTAAGTCACCACAATAGTCATTATAATGCCCGTTTGAAAAACCAAAACTCAAGTCATAAATTTCAAGAACATTAACAAAAACATATCTTAAATATTCGTCAAAAGTAATTAACAACAATGTATTCGAAATATGAAAATCTGTTCCACGCCCTTCGAACTAACAAGGGAGGGTGACATAATCGTAGAAACAAATCTGGCTACTGGTGCTGCATTTAAATGATGATGATTAATTTGTTCTTCGCAAATGACAAGAAGGGTTAAAAGGCGAAAGGGGTCGCTCAAATTTTGCCACTTGCACAGGGAATCCGGGGAATGTTAGCCCCCGCCCCGCCCTGTTAGGATGTACAGAATAATTTCACAATACCGAAACACTTTGATTGCCTTTGTGAATCGTCCGAGTTTGATTGAGTGCGTAGATATTTCCGCCTTTTGATTCGTATTAATTACAATTGTTATACGGTTCTGTTCGTAATGGAATTCCCACTTTTCTCTTTGATCCCGAAGAAGTCGGCTTTGTAATGATTCGAAATATTTATGATTACAGAATTTGTACTGAATGTGATAAATTTATATTTTCTCTGTTAAAAAAAAAAAAAAAATTTAAAAAGTCTATTTATTACAAAATATAATCATGATTTGTATTTAAACTATCTTTTATCTTTTAAACTAACTGTGTCCACGTTGTTGCATGTTGAAGCGATGGTGGCTCAGTTGGTAGTGTGTTCGGACATAGTGTCGAAGGACATATGTTCGAATCCCAGCAACTGAGTCGGAGTTTTCGGTGAAGGAAAACATCGTGATGAAATCGTAGCATGGTGACATTTTTTTTTGTACGTTCGCCTAGCTAGCTACCACCTTTAAATTGAAAAACTGTCGCCAAACACTTGTTGGTGTGTTGCGCCAGCTGCGCTTGAGAGCCAGTCTCTCTCTAGGCTTAGCATGACCACCATCTTAGACCACATCGTCATTTAATACCAGACGAGATGGTGGTCAAACGCAAGCCTATATAGTATATAAAAAAAAGAATGCCTTTATTGTAATTTGCACTATGTAATGGTATGAGATTTGATTCGCTTCAGCAACATCTAGTGATGCATTATAATATTTGGTTTTATAATATTAGGTTAGTATAAAAACTATTGTCATAAACCAAAAAAACAAAGGTCAACTTTCATGGTCATCATTCAAACCGTGTTCAAGTTTTTCTATCCCAAATTTAGCAACATCCATATATATATATTACTGCTTATGGTATTTCTAGAATCATAAAGAAGATTAAAAACTTTCATCAAACCCTATAAAATAGAGTTTAAGTCAAATCCGTCCAAACATACATAGAAAATAATAAAAACAATTGTATATAGATACTTACTATTAGTAAAAATGCCAGATAAATACAATCTTAAGACAATATTTTTAATAAAAGGTTAAGAAGACTTTACAAATACATTTTGGAATATTTCACTGTATCTACAATTTACAGCTACAGATGTCTGCAAAAGATTTTAAAGCAATGCGGCTCTATCATCTAAAATGTTAGTTACTTGTTTTGCTACCTAAAATTGTCATTTACCTCCTGTAAAGGAAGCATTTGCCAGTCGTAATCTTTATGTTATGCGAGATAATAGACCGGATACATTATCTGAGAATGGTATTTTTTTCTGGTAACCTTTACCAGTTTCGCTAAGATTGTTATGATCTCGTTTGTTATTAAAAACGCTAGATACTACGATTGGAGTTTCAAGAAAGTAACGGTGTCACAAAAATATAATCAGACATACTCATTGAAATTAGTATTTACTCTTGATGCCTAAAGGAAAAATTTCGCACCACATTTTGAGAACATTGCGCGCATGGAGTTCGCTTTAAAGTTCATGTTACTAAAGAGTACTGAAAGATAAAATGTATTTGTAATATGTATCAATATATCTTCCAAATACATTAAGTAAAATAAAACATACATAATGTCAAACATATAAAGCCAAGCACATATTAATATGGTCGAACGGTCGCTCTGAGCAGAGGCTATGACGAAATACATTGCGATAAATCGAACATTATTGCGTGATTACGTATTTTTGTACACGTCCGCAGGTGACGTAATAGAACAAAATAAAAAAAAATACAGTCTTGAGCAAAAACAATTCAATAGAATAAAAATAAATAATTACCATCGAATTTCGATCACTGGCTGACCACTAACTACTATTCATTTAGTATAGAATTAACTAATAATTCACTTAAGTTATTTTATAAAAATAATTACAATATTGCATTATGGCTAGTTGAATCTCTCGATTTCTTTCGCATTTAATCTTTCCTGCCCTCGGCTTCCGATACCACGCATTGCGCGACACGTTCAACCCTCGCTATTCTTTGTTCCCAGTTCTATATTTTCAGACCTTCACTTTGTATGAGTCTACCCCAAAGGGTTATAGCGTGATGTTATGTATAGCTTTCCTTAATAAATGTACTATAAAGAGTAAAAAAATCCCGGTAGATTCTAAATAGAGGAGATTTTGCGCACTTAGTAGTTTATTCTAAGAATAGACGATGCCCGCCAGTTTCGTTAAAATTAAAAAAATGACAAGCGGTCAATCAAAAACCAAAAAATAAATAGCATAGAACTATCTAATAAAAACTCTACGTCGAATGATCATAGTCCTATATAGATATGTTCAGAAATTATCACGTAATTGAGCTTCAAGGGTAGTTTTATACAATTTTAATAATATTACAATATATGTTTATGGAGTTATATAAAATGAATATTTCAATATCATTCCATCACTTGCACTTCAATACAGTTGGGAGGGAGGACGTGAAACTTATTATTGGAATTGCAAATTCTTTTCCTATGTGATAGGGAGTAGATCGGCGGTTGAGTCCCGAGCCGAATGTTTTTAAGAATATTGCAAATGTGACGTTCGAACCGCTGACTCCGGTCGATCGATGTTAAAGGATTGCCTACGCTATTAGTTCGCTGTGGGTGTGTTGGGTATTCGATTTCTTTATACTCTCTTTTATTATATTCGGAACTACTTTAGTAATAATGTTTTAAAAATTTACAAATATTTTTGATTAATGATCCAACGTAAACAGGCAAGACGCTGACTTTGATCTCAGAGCGGTCGTAATATATGATTTTTTTATATCAAATATTAGCTTTTATATTTCATTTTCAATATTTAGCCACACTTACAAATAGAAATGGGTAGATATCTTCATGTTGAAAAGTTTGAGGGACATTATTTATAATACATATTGTAGTAATTAGTGTGGTCAGATTTTTGAAATCTATCCTTTTGTATTAGTCATATCTGTTTATTTATTTTAACTCGTGAGCTCTGCTCACAGTAATGATATATATAAAATGTTAGAGTTATAATACACTTTAAAACTTTTTATAGAAAATTCCCACTGCGTCACATGGAAGTGAATAGAGATAAAAATTTCTAAGTCCATTTAGTGTTTTGAGTATACACCCTACTGGATAATATTCTAATTTTTGCATCGCTTTTAGCAGAACTATCGTGATATTTTGTTAATTTTTCTTCGAACGTTTTCTTGGTACCTGAAAAGCAAATCAAGCGTAAAATCAATCAGAAAAAAATCGAATATGGCCCGAATCCCACATAAGTATCCCAGACAATATTTTCATTTCATATAGATATTGTGTCTTAAAAATATCGTTTACCAGAAATGTGCAATTATAAATATCACAAACTTTTGCTCACGGCTGCGCTTGTGTAAATTTGGAAAATAAAACACGACTCATATTACTCCCTGATGATGTAACTTTTTTAAAAGTGAAACAATTTTTGAAATTGGTCAAGTATCTTTTGACTTTATTACAAATAAAAAAATAAATTTATTCTTTTTATAACACTAGTGTAGATATAACAGTAAACTATTTTAACCCGAATAAATAAAATGTAACAGTTAAACTCAAATACTAACTCGGTCGTAAATAACTACAGTTAAATAATTTGATATACCTTAGAAATGTCACTCACAAAGGATCGCTTTATACCTTATTCTACTCTATTCAAATTACCAAACAATATTAAAACCGACGAAAACCAGTACGGAGAAGGAAAATCAGTTCGTGTAGGTGTTGTATGTAAAATAGAGGTGCGGCCGATATCGTCCGCCGAACATTATACAAATATAGGCCTTAGGGCGCGTCACCCAATAATGCTGATGCCTAGTGGCTCGAACCGCTCTTTGTGTCATCTGATTTCGGGGATATTTTAGTGATATTAGTTTATTCGATTGTGAATTGGATATCTGGTAGGCTTATAGCATCGATATTACAGTTTCATGTGTCTACAATCGTGATCCTTTGAGAAACTAACCTATAATACATTTTATGGTTTTGAAATGGTTATCATTTGCAGTTGGTTGATTTTTAATTGTTATCGATTAAACTTTAATATTATAAATGCGAAAATGAGTTTGTTTGTTCGCATGTTACAATTTCACTTCTTAATTACCCGAATGATTATTATGAATTTTGCAAAAGTGTTGTCAGGTGTACTGATAATGACGTAGGATAGGTCAAGTATATATTGGTGAGGTCTATATTGACCCGTGTGAAGCCTCGGGCAAAAGCGGGTATATTATAAAGAAAAGATAATAATATTTCTAATGATATTAGTCCATTTTACTATTCTCAGCAGCACTATTAATATCTTACTATTAAAATAAGTAAGACTAATAGTTTTCTATTAAATACGATTCCACGTAAATAGTTATGAATTAAACACCAAGAAAATTAAACTATCGATTTTCTTTTTGAAATTGATACTTTAAATTATTTCTATTTCTAGAAAAGATTTAGATATCTAAATATAATTAAGTAGTTTTTTTATAGGTCTATAGGACATTGTAGTGGTATAAAGAAAATGATTTTATATTGAAATATTCATTTTCATTCCTTTCTGTTTTAGAAAGTAAGAGTAAACCGTTTATTAATTTAAAACTAACGAAAATTTACAAATTTTTATTTGCAGATATAATTTAAAACAAAAATCATCTTTTTAAATATTATTGTTCCCACGGTAACTTGCGTGAATTATAAGCCTACAATTTAATTAAATTTAATTATGAATGTGTCGCACCGACAAATGTATTTAAATTAATATTTCTGCGATTCTTTTCTTACCTTTCAACATAATGTCAAAATTGAGAGTTGACAGTCAGCAAAAGACAAACCATATAGCCATTTCTGGTTATAAATGCAAATATGAGTTTGAGTTACACTTTCACTCAACAAATGATCTTGTAGGTATACAAGTTGTGAGGAGTACAGAAGAAGATATAGGGTACCTTTCATCTAGAAAATTCTGTTCCGATCGATAGTGCGAATGTACATTATCGTGCGCGAAGCCGTAGTCAAAAACTAGTTTTAGGTATGAAAAAAAAATGTCCTATGTTAACCTAATAGGTAAGTGGATGTCCCAACATCGCCTTGGTCCACCATCGCAACGCATCTCTATCACCATAACTAACAGGGGTTTTTTTTATAATTCGTTAAAACTAGTGCACGTGCGATGAGACACACGCTCTTATTACTGCACTTAGATAAACATCGGCTTAATTTTACAAGAAACATGTAAAGCTTTGTTAACTACACCGAGGAACTTTTGTAACGACCTCTTTAATATTAGCGGCACGGACGCTACCGGTTCCTCCTACATTTTTTGTTTTAAACAAACAAACAGATATGTATTAAGACTTGTCAGATAGTATCAATTTAATTTTACATGGCACGTTCATTGTTTGTATCATACTTATTACCTATATAAATAAGATGACGAAGGTCTGTCGTTGTGTGAGTATCGTGCAAAAAGTACTGGATAGATTTGGAATAATTTTGTTTTAGTTTGATTTTGACGTGATAATGTCTTATTAATCGATGAACACCGACTACACGCACGAAAAAGCATGGCTCATTGTCACGTTCCGTCCGAGCCGAGCGTGCAAGCGACAGCGCGGAACAAGCGATAGAGAGGCGCGATCGGCCTAAGTATTCGCATACTTTTTCATTAATGTTTTCTTAAGACGTTGTCACGTAACATTATCGTCCGTAAGCCGAATTTACAGACAAGCAATTTTGTATCTAAATAAATACCATATTTTCTTTTAACAGTGATTTATTAAGTTTTTAAAAACTACGATTTTTATGTCCACTATGTATTTAGCGATGTGTGAAGCGGTATAATGAGCATGCGCAGAAGATGGAAAGTTGACGAATAATATTGGTAACAAATACAAAAACAACATGTTAGCAAAGTGTATTTTTGCTTTGATATTGTTTTGTTTTTCCTATGAATATAAAATATATTAAGGAAATAAACAACGCACATGAAGTGTTAGCTATCAGCAATCAGCTAGTATATAATAGTTTTGTAGACATTCAACACATCCAACTGCACGGATGACTTAGTTTTTAGTCATCTCAATAGTACCGTAGCACTATGTGGATTAGATTTCTATACAGGACCAGAACCATTATTTGTGTAACTATGATTTACAACTGATTATTCTAAGTTTGGGTATAATTTTATGGCAGTTAATTTTACGTTTGTAAAGTCCCCCGTGACATAGTGTTTGATCCTAGTGGAGTAACTTTTTCTTATTATTAATAAAAAAATATATAAATATTCTACAGCACGATTCGTAGACTACGAATTTGCGTATCGAAAGAAAGCAGTAAAAAAGTCCTAAATTTTTAAAAAGGCTACTACTAACCAAAATGCAAATATTCTATTAAAGTAAAAAATGTCATATGTGAATGACGGAGAACAGATGATTAAAAAAATATTACCACACCTAACTCCTTATCAGAAGTAACTTTGGCAAAATAAATGTTTAGTATAGTTACTATTTATTAAATATAATATATCAAATGAATAGTTATAGAGAGTAAAGACCCATACCTTGTTCTTAAACCGTATCTGGCCGGCTACGTTTAATTGTTACGACTGCTATCATGAATATTATCTATGTGTTCATGGGAACTCGTCTGTTCCGCCATTTCTGACGTTTGTCGGTAGATTCTCTGCCGGCTTATGAAAAATAACATTGTGTTTTCTTAGTAATGAATGGACTTTTGTGGTTATTGTATGGCACGTACCATTTTTTTTTCTGGTAAAATTATGTTAGTGTTTGTTGTTAACATGAAGTTTATATTTAAAATTTATCCTTTATTCATATTTTGTAATGAGAAGCAATTATATTTTTATTAAAAAAAAAACTATAAATATATGTTTTTTTCTTTTCAAGCTACCATTTAAGAATATTGAAGTCGATTCATACAATGTTAATATTCACATTTATAATCAACATTTTAAACTTCAGGAATCATACTATTTGTAATCTTCCACTTAGACTTTAATAATACACAATTTTTAACAATAATTTCTTAGTTGATACTTATCTACATTACAAAAGAAACTCCTAGACAAAGTTTTATACCTCTAGAATCAACTGTTAACGCATTTAATGCTATGTGTTTATTCAACAGTTTTATCAAATAGGTGTTAGTTATCTCCTAGAGTCTTACAATGAGTCGTCGTTGTTGCTAACGCTGTCATGCCGACCTGCAAACCTCTCTGGAGCTGGATATATACTGGCTGATCTTGAGCCATCACAAATCAAAAGTTACTGTGACGGGTGTATCTCCATGTGTATGGTAGCAGTGATCCAAACGGTTATAGACGCCTTACCATCCGCTTAAAGACTTTTTTCATGTCAGTTTGTATGTTTCCAGAGTTGTTCTGAACTACGCAACGCCTTTTGATATGGTTTTCAATATCATTTAGGTAATTTCTTCCGGAAGGTTTATAAGTACAATATTACATGTGTACTATATCTATATCTAATTAAATGAAAAAATGTAATGAAGTCGTCAGAAGGAGTATTCGGGAATGTTACATTAGAAACGCCCATATGAGACATAAAAATAATGTACCCCAGAATTATATATCTGAAAAATGTCTACAGAATAGTGCTTGATGATATATGTCTATCTCTTAAGAATAGCCCACAATAGTCATTACTTTTACACACTATTAAAATAATGGGTTATTTACGAGTATATTTTAACAAATAGAGTATATTTACAGTTACAGGAGTAATGTATACACAATTAAATAATGTTATTAAGTTGGCCATTTAATGTATATCAAAACTGTACTTTACATCACTTCGATGAATTAATTAGAAAGTGTCACAGATTTCAAATTTCCTGCAACAAAAATTTTTTTTGTAAAAACATTTTCATGTAGCTTCTATGAATGATTAATTGTATGAGAATAACAGTATGAAATGAATATGTACATATTAAAGCGGGGAAAAATTACTGTAAATCGTTAGTCCATTAAACCCATGCGAAGCTGTGGCGGGTTGCTAGTATTGGATATAAACCGAATGATCTCTAAGCGCCCACTATTATGACGCAATGAATTCGAACATAATAGTGTCTGACCACAGCACCCGAATGAACTCGTCGCGATTTTTCTTGTAACTGCTCGAGCCTAGGTAGTCCCTCGGTGTGGAGCCCTCGAGTATGTTACTCGCGCGAATACAGTGATTTACACATGTTCTACACTTACACGATCACCCCACACTCTTGCACATCTAGGCACTCAATGGTGGGCTGTTTTTTTGCCCTTTTCGGACTGAAATAGGTCACGTAACACAGTAGTCAGATACCAAATACACATATACATTCGTGAAACATGCATGGTCACACATGCATTTTTCACGAATTCATATATGAGTATTGTATGGATAGATAGCTTAGCTAGCTTAGTTAGTTCGGGAATCCGGCGACAGCTCAAGCCGAGGTGCACCGAGTGCCCTTGAGATGTTTCGCCTAAAAACAATCGGGTGAGTGCCCTAAGCGCTCCCCTTAGTAGTCCGGTGGAACTGTGAAAGCCTAATAAGCTGGCAGTGTAGGTCAGTTCGAAAAAAAAAAAAAAAAAAAACCCGAATGAAATATGTAATAATAAACATCAACCTGTAAGAAGCCCTGCAGGGTCAGAGACCGATTCCCCAGGGAAACTATGGGCAACCTCACCATACTAGTCCACTACGTATTGGCGAATTCAAACTCCAAGAAATCCACTGTTTTATATTTTCCCACATACGATCGTACTACCAGAACATTTTTCAGGTTCAGGTTTCGTCTCTATGTTTTCCTTCAACGTCAACCTGTAGTGTTACCAATATCATTTAATTCGTTGGTATATGCCGGGGTTCGAATCTATGGACTTTGGATTCATATTCGACCGGTCAAAACACTCGAACACCACGACTAACAACAATAACGATAATACCCGTATTTTTTAAATATGAATTATATCTCTTGATGATTTATAATATGCAAACGCATTAACAATCATAGGACAAGTGAATATGGATGTGAATTATAATAGAACAATTTGCGCCGATCGCCACTTAAAATGAACAGACAGTTATTACGCTGAAACAGAAGTCGAATTTGCGTATTCATAACAGTAAGGAAACCACCTATTACACCGAAATACTTTCATGGAATGATACGCGCCTTAAGCGCTCGCCTTAGTCGTCCGGTGAAGCTGTGAAAAAAAAGGGAATAATACTACAAACATACGTATAGTCTTTGACAATCTTTTTGCCCGCTTAGAATATAGCTATAAGTTCGGGTTTGTGCATATATCGTCAAACGTTTAATACAAAACAAATTAAAATATTATTATAGGAATTAAAATTAGCATTTGTTTATCCTTAAGTTCTCTCGATGCTACATATATATCTAAAGTGTTTTGTGCAGCTATATTCAGAGTGGTCTAAAAAATTGAGCGAGGACTGTATTTATTGAACCTAAGTTTTATTTTGAACGATTCATTGTTGCTTAACCTCCTTTATGTATCCTTCGCTGGTCAAAGTTCGACTATAATTCATCAATATTATTGAGGTTTATGTATGGCAAAGAGTGTACAAATATTGCAGATTAATAGATATAAGGATCGTGAATAATTTCAAATAAAAAATTATACATAAATATTTCAACTCGTCAACGGTATGGATAACCTTTTTAAAAAAAAATTCATAACAAACAGAGGAGAAAATTGAACTGAACTGTTTTATCTTTGCCTATAAATTTCATTAACTCTACTAATTATTTTTTACATTATTTTATTTTATATGAAATTAAAATATTTGTAGTAACATTTTTTGCAACGGTAATTAATCTAGAATATTATGAAAAGAGAAAATTCTACACGCATGTGGTGTGATTTGTGTCGTGTGTGGTGAGCGAATGAATGCTGTGCCACCGTATCGCGCTAATAGCTTGCTCGAGCACTCCACTCCGGGGGATCGAACTTAGGCTTAAGACGTTGTCGAGAGGGGTCGCGGCGAGTGTGCAGGAGCGGCTGCGTGATCTGTGGTTACACGGGCGTAGGTGCCAGAATGATCTGTTTAGAGATACGTATAACAGTACAATATGAAAAAGCCAATATTTCATAATAGTCGAAAAATTAGTTTAGTACATAAGTGGGTCACAATTTTTTTTAATGTACAAATTAATCAATAAGATGTGTTTTAGATAAAAAGTTTATTCGTATGATATAATATAATATGAACACTGGCATAAATACTGATATTCAAACTACGTTTATAGGTGGTAGAACTACGCTGAAGCTATTACTGGTTTCAGTATGAATGGGTCGGCTCGCCCGGGGTAGTACCACCCTCTCACAGAAAACCGCCGTGAAGTAACAACGGTGGTTGCACTGTTGCGTTTCGTTCGGCCAAAGGCCGGCAACGCACTTGCGACTCCTCTGGTGTTGCTAGTGTCCATGGACGGCGGTGATCACTTACCATCAGGTGACCCACCTGTTCGTTTGCCCCCTATAATATAAAGTTATAATTATATTTAATGACATTTATGTTTAGTAGTTAAATCCCCATACTACCCTTGGTTAGTTTAAAGAAAGTGTCTTATTGCATCACGTTCCATAGAGCACGACTGAAATAACAATACTGAAGCACTTGTTAATTGATTCCTCGGTACATTTCATATTACAGAGATGACACATAAATTATCGACTATTGGGTTATTCCATCTAGTTGCACATTTTAATTTCAAATACAACTGGTACCTACATAATCTGAATTTACTATTAAATTTAGAAGTCGATGTTGTAGTCGAGTACGGTGTTATACTCGGTCGATGTAATGAGTTGCGTCGGTGAACGCGAGCGGGTGCCAGTATTCGGAGCGTATTCAGCCGTATTCATATTCATTAGGGCGCGAAGGGCCCGCTTGATTGCACAAAGAGCCGACTAATTCGCTACCGCGACTCCGTTCGCACGAGGAGTTTAATTTATTTATGCCATTGGGGTGGGGTTGACATACTTGGTCATTTGTTAGGACTGAGTTCTTTGTTGAGTTTACGTATATATTGAAACCTATACTTTAATTGACATTTTTTTAATTTTTTCGTTTATCTATCGCATGTCTCATTATAGTTGGCTACTGAGTACCTAGGGGTAAAGTGAAAGGCACTCGGCAGAGCAGCCAAGGCCAATATAGGCGGTGCCCATGGCTCAATTCAAAACTGATTTAAATAAGTATCGTGCTCAGTTTTTAGAATCCAATAATGGTCCCAAAATTTTTAGGTAAAGCGTCTGCGGTTCGAAAAAAAGAAATAACTTGTCATCTATTTCAAATAATTTGAAATTTTATTTATTGCTAGAATGTATAATGAAAACGGAGGTGTATACTAAATAATAATATTTTTCAAATGTATGTACTTTTATTACTTAATCACAATTACTTAAGTAAAAATACTCCACGATTTGAACGGAATATTACGTACTTAACATAGTCTAGCTATGTGCCTACATTATAAGTATGAATAGAAAAATCAATACTTATTTCAGAACACGCTCCGTTACGGGCGGATCGGCTTAATTATTGAATTAGCATTTAAATTATTTCGGTAACCGTTCATTTGTAACTAATACAAATGGCGAACCGCATGAATAATGTCTGTAACATGGATGTTAGAAGCACTGTAGTGTTGTAATCCAATTTTAATGGGGTTACATTTTTTATTTGCAACTAACTACTGCCCGTGTCTTTGTTATCTTGGTTTTGGTGTTTTATTTCTGTTAATTGTGTACTTGTCTTTTGTTTCATTATAATTATGGAAATATTACCTAGTTAAATTACCTCTGATTAATGTTATTTATTACCACTATGGAAAAGCCATTTAATCTGAACAGACAACGTTTCTAGTTCATTTATATCTATAGATGATTTCAAATTACGGTATTTCGTTTTACATTTGAGTAATTTAGACGTGAAAGCGTAACAGACAAACAAACGCATTTTCGCATTTATAATATTAGTTAGGATACGCCTATAATTCTTCTGTATACATATAAAAAAATCTTATTTTTTCACTGGGAAGAAATCCTACAAAATGGCAATGTTATTCCTATAAGATAAATAATACAAAAATGAAATTAAATTACTATTTACAAGCCGAATCTCATTTAAGCTTACGTAGGGGAGAAAAGGGGTTTCGACAAATGTCATGTAATTTTTTTTGGGCCAAAAATGTTTCTAGACTGAAATATGCCGAAACCTGACGCAATTCTTCTAAATATCTTAGTAGTTGCTATTTAAGTACCAATCGTTAATTTACCAATTACCGTGACGCGAACTTTGAAAAAATGATATATTTTTGCATACCTCGGACAGCCTACAACGATTCGTAGCTCTTCGATTAGGCAATAACGCACGAATAGGTAGGTACATTCCATTTGCCGACGCGAATATTAAGCAGCTTTATATAGCGCTGTGTACTGAAAATGCTATTTTGAATGACTGAATGGGATTAAAAACGAAGTGACACTATATACCGACTTTGGATTTTTCTTTTATTTGAACCTTGATACTCCTTTGATATGCATAATTGTTGTTACATTTTGGAAAATAAAACCTATTGCATAACCGGTTTTACATACAGTGTAAAATTTTAATAACGCTGTTAGTTGTAACGAAAATCTTCCTGTAACGTATAAATTAGCTCAGTTCGGATGATTTACTTTAAAATTCATATATAACTATTTTTTTTAGTGTGACAGTTATTATCTATTACGTAAAAATACGTTTATAATTTAGACGTTAATAAGTATTTACGGTAATTATTATTGGTCACATCGTTAATGTTATAATTTTACAAAAGATTCCGATAAAACCTTAGAGATGCCGAAATTTATAAAAAAAAAGTGTGTGTGTACTTATATACACGCGTTAGAAGTTATACTTCTTTGGCGTAACAAGATAAAATTATTTTTAAATTTTTTATCTTTCGCCTTATTCTACGTTTGTAGAAATAACGATACTAACAAGATAAAAAAGGTATTTAATACATACATACTGTTTTTGAATAAAATGTTGACTATAGCTAACTTCAGGGTGTCGGTTTTGAGTGACGGTGTGCGCGCGCATCGTAAAAATGTACTCTCATCATTTATCCCTATCGCGCAAAAAGAAGTATAACTTCAAAAACACTTGAGCTCGTAAACAGCCGCCTCGATTTTGTTATTGTGAATTGTCAAGAACGCATGTGCCACCTAACTCTAGCATTGCAGTATTTGTAGGACATTTTTTTTTTTGTAAAAGAATTACAATTTACATTTATAAAAAATGCGTTATATATGGACGAAAAAGTGATATGCTTAATAGAAAACAGAAAAAAGAAATACTGTGTAGGGCTGCTATTTATAATGAATTATAATGTTATAGAGTTTCTTTATAAAAAGTGAACACTGTGTTTAGTATAGCTGGTGGCCGTGAGTTCGCCAACATAAAAATGGTTTAAATTTACCTCTTTTACATTTTATCAATTACCTACTACTTAATCTTTATGGATAATTGTAAAGGTTCATAATCAATATAGGTAAAATAACTTTTCTAAAAAATCTTTTAAAATAAAAGTCTTGTCAAAGTTCCTTCAGTAGTTTTGAAGATCAGCTCCCATGTGCAGTAGATACTTCAATTTAATTTATCTTCATAGATTATTTTAGTATATGTCTTTGTGAACAGATTTATAAAAAGAACTGTTACAAAAATTTTACGACATTATACGAGTACTTCGGCTACCGGGATAACACTATGAAAACTATATATTCTCTTTTAATAATACTATGTGTCACACAGAATTGAAAAACGATGATGTCTCAGTGGTTTAGTATCTGGACACCGTGTCGATTGGTGCAGGGTTCGAATTCTTGCGAACGAGCCGGAGGCTTCGGTGAAGAAAAACATCGTGATAAAACTATAGCATGATGGTAGGGTTTTTTCAAGTATGGATGTGTTCCGGCAGCTGCACTTGAGAGTGAATTCTCCTCTAAGTTTCGCGTGCTTACCACATTGTACCACATGGTCATTTAACACCATATTAGATTGCGGTCAAACCCTCAAACTTATTAAGTATAAAAAAAGAATCGTTTGCCAAATCATAGATATTGTCGACGATCGTCTTATACAATGATAAACTCATTAAAATTTTAATACTTTAGTTCTTAAATATTAAACGAATTATAAATTTGCTCAGGAAGACATACAGTATTTCGTAATAACGTTTGACGCAAACGTTACCAACGAACGACTTGTCACGGAGTATCACGAGGCCTTAAAATCACTGTTACGCCACGAATCATTAATTTGTTTGTTTATTGGCCTATCGATACACGAACCTTATACACGCTGACACTATTGTAGTTGAAATCACGGACATCCGCAACTAATTTTATTTGTATTTTATGTTGTAACCTCGTTGCTTCGGTGATTTAAATTGTGTCATTTTGAGGTTCATTACTTTGTACTAGATGTGTAGGTGACTCTGATTATACTCGTACGTATGGAAAGTATAGGTATCCTTAGTAATATTTTAAATTCGAATGTTTGTTACGCTTTCATGCCCTAAGTATTCAACCCATCCATCATTATACAATGTAGCATGCACGTTATCAAGGGTACACAAGAGGAAGTACGAAAAATAGTCTAATCTATATTAGCGTGACCGCAGCCGCGAGCAAAAGCTAGTACTAAACAATATTTTTGTTTAATATATAATTTGGCGTAAATAGAGAAATTATAATAATCAATTTTGTTTTATTTAATCTACATTTCTAAATTATTCTGACCATATAAGTGTTGTGGTCATCATCATCGTCAGCCTGTAAGAGACTCATTGTAGGGTCATAAGCCTCTTCCCGAAGCAAGGTATGTCATAATCACCACGCCAGCCTACGACGTATTGGCGATTTCAAGCTTCAAAAATCCAGTTCTTTCAATCCATATTATACGACGGTACTATAGGAACATTTCTTAGGTTTAGGTTTTTCACGATGTTTTCTTTCACTCTCAGCCGATAGTGTTACCAATTTAAATTGGTAAATGTACGCTAATTCCGACAAATTATTTGGTACATGCCGGGGTTCGAACCTACTCACATTGGATTGATAATCCACCGGTCGAACCACTAGACCTCCACGACTTTATTAGGTATAGTAATATTGTTTATTAATTGCATAAAACAATGAATTAGCATTTCAGGTAACGTAGCATTTAACCCAAATAAGGAATGTCTATCATATCCAAATCGTACGGATAGACGGTGGAAACGAATTGTACGAAACCAAATGAGCAGTAGGAATTTACCGCGTATACTAAACTTCAATAAGCACATGTTTATTTATTATCAAACTTGGATTAATTACATGAAAGTTACTTAATAAGGCCGACTTCAAACGATCCCTTTTCACGCTCAATACCTTTGGTTTGAGTGTATGTTAAAACTTTAAACTGAGATTACCGAAACCACAGCTTTATACTCTCTAATTGAAACTCGTGGAATCCTTTTGTTGTACACATACGGGAAAATATATATTCATTCAGGAAGCAATAAATTAAATAAGTATACTTATTGTCATATATATACATATATAATAAAAGGCTAACGAGACGAAATCTGTACATTAAATATATTTAAGAAAAAATACTAAATAAAAACACAAAAAAAAAAAATTAAGGGCCGGCTGAGAATCAATGGCAGAATTTCTATTGTTTTTACAGTTTTTGTCTGTCTGTTTGTAGTTTGTACTCGCGTCACGCAAAAAGTACTACACGAATTTTGACGAAATTTAGTATGGTGATAGATTATATACCGGTATAACGTATAGGATATGTTTTACATATATCGTATCGTATATCGCATTCGTATATATATTTATCTTACTTATAAGAAAACACAAAAGAGAAGCAATTTACACAAAAGCTATTGGACAGAGTTTGGCATTGCTGAATGTTGTTTTGAGTGCCACACCGTGTATTGAAATTCAGAATTATAGATTCCCAGTATGAGCAACTACTAGACATTGTAGTGCGACGCTACGCCTCGAAAAACAAAATCGTTCGCAAAGGGTCTCGATGTCGAGTTTTGATACGCCTTTTTATCTATGAATATATTAATCACTGTGTTTAAAATTGAAATTCTACGCTGACGTCGTCGCGGGCACAGTTAGTTATTGATATCACATTAATATAATACAAATTATGAGTAATAATTATTTGACAATAATAATTTTATTGTTATTCGAATCCTGGTCAGCTCTCTACTCAACGAAAGATGGCGGCACTACCCACTCGCAAACGGCCGACCGCAAACTTTTTCACAAAAATGACATCACAGTCTTAACAATGTTGCTGCCTACCTCAATTATTTAAGCGCACGGTAATATATTTCGTGCGAAAAAGGCTTGCAGCTATATTTTTAATGCATTCCTGGAGGCAGAGGCGTGGTTGCGTGGGCAGAATGACAATTAGGAATGTATCATGTTAATCTTATGCTTTTGTACTACGGTGAAGGAAATACTTTGTTTTTTTTTTAATGTATTTATTTTTAATGAATTAATGAGTAGTACTAGAGGCAGTAAGTGAGGGTTTAATATTTTTATCTAGTTTGCATATTTTTAACAATACAACTACAATACACTACACATACTTAGAAAAAAAATTAATGTAAACAGAACTTTATCGTAATCTGTATAAATAATACCTTTTGCTCACCGCTTCACTTGTCTCGATGTACACCTGACTTGTCCTTCTGGAAAAGTACTTTTTTTTGGAAAAAGGTACGCTTTATCCTTTTCTGTACCCCTTACAACAAACAAGCTGACATTGACATTTATAATATTAGTTAGAATGATAGATTATTGATTTATATTAAGATCAAGAAAAGATAATAACGATATAGGAAATTAGAAAATAAAAACTTTAAAATTATCTATTATCGGCTCAATTTCGGCTATATTTTATTTATGTAAGATTCTCAATCGTTCTTATATAAAATATAAAGTAGCCGTGGGACATCTAACTATCGTCACCATATCGGTTCGATTCTATACCAACCGACAGCTTATTTTCAAAGGCTGTATGTACCGCAATAGGTTACCGGGAAAATGATTATTCGAATTATTGGTTTTAGGTTCTATAGACAATAGAAATTCTTCCATGAAAATGATTAGATGCCTTTTAATCTAAAGAGATTCGTTTGAAATTTCAACTGATTAAACCTAATATTCTTCTCAAAATAACTGTTATTTAATTATATGTTAAAAAGTGAATAGTATTGTGTCCATAATTACACGCATACTTCTTGTTAGGTGTACATACCTTCTAATTGGAATTTATTTTGATTATTAACTTAGATAACCGTTCTAAAAATCACGTACCTTTTACAAAATATGTACTAACGAGATCCGGCTCACTAATCACGTTTCTACCTTAAAATGAGGCTTCCCTTACGAAGAGTGTCGGCTCACAAGGTGTGTTGGCGGTCACGTGTCCATTGTTTAGTATAGCCGCTTTTAATGAAATAATTCGTGTGGATGCGCTCGCGTGTCGCGATCTTTCAGATAAGACGTGAAGCGTCCGTTAGTGTGGCATTATTTTATTCAATATAGAAATATTATTACTTCTACACTTCTATTATTTATGTATATAAGGTTCAGGCTAATTGTAGGTAGTAGAGCTACTTTGTAGGTGGTAGAGCTACGCTGAAGCTATTACTGGTTTCAGCATGAATGGGTTGGCTCGCCCGGGGTAGTACCACCCTCTCACAGAAAGCCGACGTGAAGTAACAGTGCTTGCACTGTTGCGTTTCGTTCGGTCAGTGAGAGCGCCGGAGGCCCACATATTTAAAAGGCCGGCAACGCACTTGCGACTCCCCTGGTGTTGCTAGTGCCTATGGGCGGTGGTGATCACTTACCATCAGGTGACACACCTGTTCGTTTGTCCCTATCATATAAAAAAAAAAAAAAGAATGAATACGATTGTGTTCGCAATTTTGGTCTTACTATATTATAACATGAAAGATACAGTGTAAACTAAAAAATATTTCAGGAAAGAAGTTCTATGTCGACAGTAACACGAAGTGGACAAGTAAGGAAGATCACGGCTGAAATTATTAATTTATTTGAATAAATTGGAACGATGTAGAAAGTTTATTATTAAATTTGATTTACGAACTTCAGGATTTTCGACAGACAATATGAATAAAGAATAAAGATTGACTATAGTAAAAATGTTTCATTACTTTAATCTGTGATCAAAGTTTCTCAAAAAAATGTAATTAACTTATTAATTCAAGTTTTATTACTATAGTTTAAGTATTTAAAATATTGATAACTTATTCTGTATGCCAACAAATGTTATAACCTAGTCACATGTTTATAGGGGGCATGGTAATTGTGTTCGTCTGGATCGCGACCACCACACGCCGAGTGTAATACATAGTGACATGCTTGGGTGTTTTAATTTCCGGAATCTGAATGTAACGTTAATGTTACAGTGACTATAATGTATAGATTAAATTAATATCTAAGCTAAAGTTTTGCAGGCGTGGCGTGCATATCGTTTTAATGAATGAGCAGGAGGCTGCGTAGGCACTACCTTTGCCTTAATAAAATTGTCATAAAAGTAAGATAAATATAAAAATAAGAGAGAAACAAACAACGATCCCACGTACCGGATTATGAGAAATAAAAAAATGAACACTATACCCAAACAAAAGTCAATGCACTTTAAAAAAAAACTGTGTGGTTTTATGAAACCACGATGCAAGTGGAACTTTTTTGGATCGTAGGCTTGTAACTGAATAGTTTTGGAAAATTATTCGGCTTAGGGTATTAAAATCGCGTTTGAAATCAGAGCTAAATAATTGGAAAATGGGAATAATAATGGGAAATGAAGATAGATAAGATATCCAACTATACTTTTTGATTTAAATCTGCGTGTTAGAGTACGGACTACGTAATAAAGATAATCATTCAGATGCTAGACGCAATTTAAAAACTGAGCACAATATTTATTTCAATCATTTTAAATTGAGCCATGAGAGTCGCCATATTGATCTTGGCTGATCCGCCGAGCACCTTTCTCTTTACCGCTACTCCGCGGCCGGCTGTAATGCTACATGCGATAAGATGGACGAAAAAATTTGACTCTTAAAACTATTCCAGAAATACTGAAAAGAGTAATACTTTTTGCAGCCATATTGCAATGGTCCAGGTATTCTATTAAACGTGTGACGCCTGCAAGCTCAATTTATGCTAGATTTAAAAAATATAATAACACGTTAGTCTTGAACTTCAGCAAACGGAAAAATTTATATACGCTTGATAAAGTTATTTTTTTTTTTCGAACAGACTACACTGTTGGCTTGTTAGGGCCGCTACAGTTTCACCGGAGCTACGAAAGTTAAATTGAAATTCACGCGGGAAGTATTTTTATGACGCCGGTAGCCAAGGCCAGACTACGGTGATCTTATACCTAATCACGGCAGTTCAATTGATAACCGCCATTGTGGCTACGCGACTCATGATGACACTTATCGGATAAATCATTGATGGTTAAACAATCCAGCTAGAACGGTAACATAGATCGGACCTATTCATCGGGAACAACATTAGTCCGGTGAAGCTGTGACGGCCTATCAAGCCATCAGATATAGACAGATCGAGAAAAAAAAAATAAACAGTACTTTCTCTCGGGTTAAAAGTACTCCATATACTTTTTTGTACTCCTGTGGCAGACTGACAACATGAATTCAAAATTTACTGATGATTGGTTGAGTAGTTAAGACGTGAAACTTGAAAGCGTAACTAGCAAACTCACATTCGTATTATTTCTGTTATTAGCCAGGATTGGATTAAAAAGCAAGACAAGAATTTATGAAGTGGTCGAAGGGCGAGAATATAAATTCACTTAGATGACCTGATAAATAAGAGAAAGTTTACAAAATATTTCAGAACAAAAGCTACACCGTGATTAAACATATGCCAGTCACAATGGTAATTAGTACCGTTCTTCTGGAAGATTTTGTCTGATTTACAGACCAAATACTATACGAATAAGTCTAATCGTCTGACATTACAAAGCAAGGAAACCTCAAAACTAAATTACAGAAACTCAATAACGTACTGTACAAGCAATAATCTTTGAAATCACAAATCAAGTTGTAAGCTGAACGCTTTCACGAACACCGTAGGCGGTTCACTAGTCGCTTCCAGCCATTATATTACACATACGGTCATTTAAAACTAACAACTGTTTTAATAATTTACTAGATTTTTTCATAAATATATATACATTGGTAACGGCTCCAACGATATAGATGAAATTATGTTTACACTTTATTGCCACAAGTGTCGATATTTGATCTTCTTTCAAAAGACACCGATCGAAGCCCGATCACTAGATAGATGCTTGCTTGGCCTAAGTAACCTGTAGTATCTTTTTATAGGAATGATCAATGGACCAATTTACGATAACTTTAACTAACATTATCGTTTTTGTCGTTAGGACTTTTTATTAGAATAACATAAAGTAATGATTAAAAAATAAATTACAATTGTTTAGCAGAATCATAACACAGCACGTATCTCAATGTATAAAGGTCTAATCTATCTAGATACGGGATCTAAAAGATAGTTGTTTTTGAATTATTATTATCTTCGTACTGCCAAGTACTTTGAATTTATTTATACAAGTGAAACTGTAGATGTCTGTCGTGCGCCCATTAAGCGACTACATAGATTTCAATAATTTTTTTTAGTTTATACGCCTTAAAAGTTTGGTCCTTATCTAAAAACAATTGTATAATACTTCTCATATAAATTAATTAAAATATTAAGAAACTATGATTTTTATAAACATTACAAAAAGACAAAAGAAATGTTGTAAGCAAAGTATATTTTTACTATAATTTCTTTTATTGCTTTTTTCTTCTGTGTATAAAATATATTGTTAAGATAATAAACAGTGCAGACGAAGCCGCGAGTATAACCCAATATGAAATAAATTATTCGTCTTTAATAAGCCAACTTATGAAATATACATTAATCTTTCATATTTTCACTGGTTACATAAGAACATTAAAAATTCAAATAGATTTCTAATCAAAGTTCAAGAAGACACTAAAAAATTTCTTACAAGGGCTCAGATAGGTAAAAAATAAAATACAATTTGAATCTTTTTGTATCTTACTTCGTCTGATTTTGCTAGCGTGTCGGGAAGGTATATGTATACGTCTTGGAATCTTGATACTTGTTTTTACAGTCGCAATATTTTTTCATTATTTTTGACACGTTATTATTTACTTTCTGGTAAGTAATAGAAAAATAGATATCATTAAACGTATAAATATAGGGTATTAAAATGTTAATTTATGTTCACCGAACAATCAAGTCAATGTGTATGTGTTACAAACAGCTTCGAACTGTCAAAATGGCTAAAATATAAGCCGTTTTATTAACACCGGACACAACAATTGCTCGACAAAGTGTGGGATTCCTTACTTCTCTAGTTTATTGGACATTACCCGGTGCGTGGGATCGGTTATGCCTCACGGTGGTCCTATGGTTTCATGCTACCTAATTATCATTTTGTACTTTGTGTATTATATGATGTAATATCGGTTGTTGGGTAATACAACAATCATTATTAACATTGTATATTTTGTGAAAGTGTTTGTGTCACCTGTATATTTTTAATATGGATTTTATAATTATTTTTTTCATATATAGATTGGTGCAGATATTATAATGTAGTGGTAAGATGCAATTATTTTAAAAGTCAGTTTTGAAGGTAAAGGAGGTCAGACTTTTTAGGTGATCTTACATATATAAAAATACGGTATTCAGATTCCTTAATATTAGTAAATGTTAAATTATTGCAAATTCAAGTTACGTTTTAAACAGATTGATTTAAACCCAGGTTAGGCAGGTAGGTCAAGCACTACAGCATTTTCACGAGCACTGTTGTCAAGATAATATTATATGAAACATTATAGGGGGCTAAATTGGGATACTATGAATGTAACGATCTACAAGCATCTTGAATCTAAATTTCACCAAAAGTAATGGGGGCACGTTTTTTGAATAAATTATAAGTTTTAGCATTGGATCACAATTTGACCTTCTATTAAATGACAATATGGAAATAGACGGTAACATGCTAAAATTAGAGGATAATTAATTAGCTCTCAAGTATAGCTGAGTAAACACACCCACACTGACAGATTTTCAATTTGAGAGTGATACGGTACTATGGTTCATACAGCATTTGAATTTACGTCAACAGACGCGGCCTCCAGTCACGTTATCACTGAATCATTGTTTCCTCAGTTTTGAATAATTTCCAAATATATAATAAAGAGCAGTGACCTTATGCAATTCAATCTCTCGGAGATCATTTGGTCGATAAATTTGAAGTACGTCATAAATTATCAATGAACATACTCGAATCAATTGTTACCAACGCACTAGATCACTTTAATTATTCCAATTATTACCGAGACGGTCAATTATTATCAGTGGATACCAATTATTGGTAGTGACAACCGACAGACGCATCCTTGGCTAGTCATTAAGGCTTCCAATAGGTTATTGATTGGTGCTGATTGTCTGTACGTAGACGGGGTCATTTGCATGAATCTCTGCCGGTTTTAATAGGCAATCTCGCCTAATTGTGCACAGCAATATTTATTTTGTTTATATTGTTTTGAAATATAATGTTAGTTAATTAAAAACTACATAAATGTACTAGGCGTGGAGATTTGTCATTGCCGACATCTCTCTGGAGTCAATATATTTATACCTTCCAATTCAATCATTACGGGATGTAATTTTAAAAAATCCTCTTCTCGTGTTTTCCTAATTTGCATATGGATGTTTTCTGTGCACAAAGTTATAATTTCAACGTTATTTATTAATTAATTACCAATAAAAATGTACGTAGTCAAATAAGGTCACCAATATGTGCTAAATAGTAGAAAAAATATATGCATACGTATGAAAACAAATGATGACACCAATCAGGAATAATATAATAAATACATTAATCAAACAGAAAATGAATGATCGTGGCACACGTAATAGCTACATGGATCCAGTGAAAGAGGAGAGAGATAAAAAAAGAAGTTCCCATATATATAGGAAAGTTATACTAGACACATTTAATTCCCATATTTTATAGTTATTACATAATTTCTTTGATTAACCTTTTGCTAAGTTTGCACATACGGTATATGTTTCTTACCATAGGAAATTAACTAGAGAGAAAAAGAATTATGCATAAAAGTTTTGTAAAGAGTTATAAATGCTTTAATTTTAAAAATTATGACATGTATACAAATCAACGGTTCAGAATATCTGTATTGTTCCAAATTCGTCTTACGGTTAATTCATTGGCTATGCCAATTTATAACTTAAAAAATATGGGACGCGTGTAAAAGTCGGCATTATTAATTATCTTATCCGTGCTAAATACAAACATCACGGTGTAGAAATTCTTGTGAAAGCCCGACTACACTGTGCAATTAGTGTTCGTGTACAAATTGTTCGTACGGTCGTCGTAATATCAAGTGCTTCAAATTGCGAATAATTGATCCCCAATATCGCACTAACTCACATGACTGTGATAAATAATGAGCGATGTCACATGTGACAAGTGATACTTCAACGGAATTCTTACTGATTTTCAATACAAATTATGTATTGTATTTTATTAGGTGCTGTTGATACTCGTGACTTCGTCTGTGTTACTTGTTATCTTAACAATATATTTTATGCACAGAAGAGAAAATATTAAAGCAATAATATGCTTTAGTAAGTATGTAATGACTTATTCTGAAGCACGGCATAGTAAAAGAGAGATACTGTGACCGCGCATGCGGTAGTCGTGATCCAATTGGGTATAGATACATACCAACTGGTTCAGCTATGACTTGTTGATGGTAAGGAAAATAAACTACACAATTTATTACATTTTTACACTACAATATTTATTGATTTAACTAACGCGCATCATTATCAACTAAAGAAATAAAAAAAAAACGGTTTACTAACTGATTAATCTGGTATATTTATTTGTATAAATCTATCATATTTACCAGTCAACATAAGCTAATACGAATTCTAATAAAACAGTGGAAAAAGTAATTTTGGAATCCTAATTTCAGTACAATATACTTAGCTATAAAGCATCGTAATCGTTCCCTTAACGTCCGCAGTTTAATAGACCGCCTTAAGTAATGAAATTGCGGCTTATGTTTATTATATTATTTTACGCCGAAGAAATTACTAATGCTATAAAAAATGCCCGGTTTTTGGACGCCCCATCAATTTAGATTAGTAAGGCAATAACCCTGCGATAGATTAACCAGGAGCTACCCTACTGGACGATGAAGAAAATCTATGTAAAGGTTGTGCTACAAGAAAATTTCAAACCCTCTATGAGTTTCCGTGGCATAAATATCCTTGACGATTTTAACGGTTTTGATGCTTGAAATATAAACATAATTATAAAAAATTATGTTATCATGCTTTAATACATCTTTAATATTCATTAAATATAATAATTGACAATATTCTTTTCATTGTGATTTATTAAATGCGCTAAATTATCACTGTTCCATATAATACTTATAAGTCTAAAAATACACACAAACACAATCTTTAATTTACAGTGATTGAAATATAGAATTATAAACAAACTGATGATTAATTCAGGTGAGAACAGACAAAAAGAAAAAATTCTTAAATATATGGTGCCAAAATAATTATAATTATTAAACTATCTGATAGAATCATAACTACTTTCCAATAGTGTAGTTTTAATTACATTTATAGTCAAATTTATTTGATTAAAGTGCAATAAAAGGACATGAAAATACAGTTCTTTTTTATAGTATTTAAGTAGGCACACATTTTAAATACTTTCAGATTAACAGTTTGACTGCTGAGCGACGTAGACTATGAATGAAAGAAGATTAAATGTGGCAAAAAAAGGGAATATCAAAATGGATGTATAATGTAACCAGAATGGTTAGGATTAGGCATTAATTTGGCAGAGAAAGCTTGAAAGTAGCACCAGCGACAGAGACGCTGAAGAGTATTAGCATAGTATACTCAAGTCATGAAGTACTCTTCATTCATATTCATAAAAGTATTAAGGATAAAGGATATAGGAGGAAAAAGATGATTTAAGAATGGAGGAAAATCGAAAAAGGTGATGGATTGTCTGAAAAATAATACAGATATATACTGAGAGTGTCAGCTGAAAAAAGAAAGTGAATCAGAAAAACATGTTATGCCAACGCAACTTATATCAGATAAGAGTCAGAAGATGATAATTTTAACTGCCAATAATTAATCGGCTAAACTATTAAAATTACGTGAAAGTATCAAACCTATTAAGTTGCGCTATCTTAATATGCACGATGTAGGTAATGTGGAAATTAATTTCTCTATGATAGACCATCAATACTGTGGTTAATAAATTAGTAAATTCCATGAACCACTCCCTTGGTACTTAAGTCACAATACAACTAGAAGCTCTCTCATTAAACCAACCATGAATTAAGCTCCATATGATGTATATAATATTAAGAATTTGTATACAAAAGTTATACTAAATGTATGGGTTTAATTTTATACGTAGTACATTATATATTTTGTTTATAAAAGGCGTTAAAATTTTCATTTTTCGTTTCCTTGTATTGCATTTCTTGCATTGGAGGCTGGAGTCTGCGTGTATTTTATTATTTTTTAATGCGACGAACATAGAGGAGACTAATTAGGAAATTAAGTTTAGCTGTGATTTCCATTGGAAATTATTTATTTTGGCTTTTAAAACCACTTCTGGTTCATTTCGCAACTTGATTGTATATATTATACTAGCTTTTGCTCGCGGCTTCGCTGGTGTTGATATATACGAGTATTTGACTTCGCCCTCGAGAAAAGTTCTTTGTTTGAAGATAAGAACGGTACCATATGTTCTTTTATGTACACATGACACCATACCTATACGCAAAGTTTCATAAGAATCGGTTTAGTTAATAGCTAAGGCCTAAAAGGGTAACAAACAAGCAACCTTACATTCGCGTGTATACTATTGGTTAAGATATCAAAGCTGCGCTGGTTGTCATATTAATGATGTTACAACAATTTTATAAAAGAGATACGTGTCATTATTTTTTTCTATTTTTAACTTATTCATACTAATTACTCAGTTTTTTTTTTCTATAATATTTTTTTGTATTTTATATTATTGTAATGGTTTATTGTATAATAATAATGTATAATATTTAATCTTATCAGAGAATACTCCGAACAATACCAACTTTATTAATTTAAGTCGATATACACCGATTAACGTGACACAAAATCCTATAGCGAATTGTGTAACAGTCGCGAACGTTGAACAGAAACAATGGTACTACAAAATAATCCCATGAAGTGTTGAAGTCAGGCGCGCGCAGTCGATCGTAAAAATTAAGCCAAATCATACATGCCATTGGTGCAATTAGGTTGGATATTGGTAAGGAGATGATGACAGTGACTAATTACTGAGAGTTGAAGTCATTTTCACACAGAAAATATTACAGGATAAAATTCATATTGGGAAACACTTGATGAATAATTTATAATCAGTGCGAAATCGTAGAAAATATTTACATAATATTAATAAGAATACGTCACATATACATGACTTTTCTTAGGAAACTTAAATACAAGATCGAAAGAGTAATAAGGCAAGTGTGAAGTATATAATTTTGACTATTGTTAATATTCTTTTAATACTGAATCTCCAAGAAATTGATATACTTAGAATTCTTTAATGATTTGTAGACTCGCGTTTCATCTCAATCTCATCTAACGTTAAGTGACCATGAAGCCTATAATAGTATCGCATTAAACCTGGTCGGGTGATAGCTCTCAGTGCATGTACCGGAATAAATCGATATGTGCTTGGCGGCAGATTTTTAAAGTAGATTGGAATCTGATTACATATACACTAAAAATGCCATTCCCCTAAGCACTGGCGCTTTCATCATAATTTTTTCATACTTTAAAAGTTGAGGTCGATTATAGGATTTGAATCTACGTCTGACGAGGTAATGATATCAAAACACCAACTCATTAGCACTTTGAAAATAAAATAAAATACATACATCGAAATAAAATTGGAATGTCTGTCTAATGTTCAAAATAGCTGAACCGTTCGTAACAAGACTTAGTGACAAATAGAAAAATTTTCAGAGTACGTTAGAGGCTACATATAATTACGCTTTTCTATGGGGGTTAAGCAGTATTGATAAAGTTTAACAAAGTTACCTTGAAATCAGTAAAAAATTAAAGGCAGCCCAGCCCATACAGGACACGTTACAGTCTTCGATAATCTATTGGCCGCTCTAAATATAACCGTAAGATCTGGCTTGAGCATTGTACATTCAAGAGTTTAATACAATACAAAGTTAAAAAACAGGGTATGTCGTAAATACATACGGCATACGTGACACTTTTATGCTACAGGAAAACATTTTAATTAAAAAAATACAACAAAAGCCTACGTCACGCGCTGTTCCCAGGCGCATCCAACCAAGCTCGACGTTGCTTAAATTCGGTGATCGGACGAGAAACTGTGTTTTCAATACTACCCGACACACTGCTTACTCCCACCACTTTTCGTCACACAATAAGGTTGCCGATTAGAAGTTCAAAAGCCTCTTATAAGAAGTTTCACTTCAATAAAATATTATTATAGGTATCTAAAATTAACATTTGTGTATCTTGAAGTTATCTGTTATCTGGCTATTATATATGTATATATATAACATGTAATTAATAAATAAAACATTCGTCGTTCCCAATAAAGTATATCTAATCTTTATTATTATGTGTACAAATAAAATTCTAATCAGATAACATTTTAGTCTTGTAAAAAATCTGATATTTGTTCAGGCTCGCGACGTTATGCCGATAAGAAAAATGGCTTGCGTGCCGGCATATCATTACGCTATTGTCATAAGGGCTAATAGTTCCACAAGAATCATACAGTATGATAATAAAATCGACCTTTAAGTCTTTAAATTGTCATTACGTCCGTGCAGTTCAAACAGGTTGGTAGCCAGGTTTTATAAACAGGGCCCATTTTGCTAATAGAATCAATCGTTTATATTGTCGATATTTAATTTCATTTTTTTTATGCATTTTTGGTAAAGATATTAAAAAAATGGCGCCAACGAATGCACGTTATTTAACGGAACTACATATTTTATCTAAATTGATTATGGACTGTTCATTTTTTATTTGTAATTATATTTTTTTATTATCTCTTATCACCGTACAACTATTTTAAGTTACATCTGTTAAGTTCTAACATGACGGCGTAGTCCTTGTGGAAAATTTTAATTATACGAGTATATCTCCCAATGGCACCCCATAAATTTCAACTATCTCTAAGTAAATTTTATTGAAATCAATTTAGCCGTTTCAGTGATTAACTCGATTAGCCAATTCAATTGTATTTACATGTGTATAGTGTACATAACACTAAGTTGATTAAAAGAAATAGTTATTTTTTTTCTCAAAACTCGCACTGATATATCTTCAGAGTTATAAAAACAGACGCCCTTTCCTACAATATCATAAGTGTATATATATATATATATATATATATATATATATATATATCGTAAAAATCATAATATTAGTTTGTAAGCTGTGAAATTCTTAAAAAAAAGATATTTGCTGTACCAGTTATGTGAAAAAAAGTAAAATATTTTTAATCAACCTGATGTCCACAGTTCGAATACAGGTAAAAAGTAAGAAGGAAAGAAAAATATGTATTGTCATAGAAAAAATGTACAAAAAAAACCCTCAAACTTAAAAAGTAAATCAATGACAAGAGACCTGGCGTCAACAGTACTGCCGCCGCCTGTAATTACGGCGCTGGTTTTCAGCCAAGCCTCAAGTTTTCCCGACAAAAATGAAAGTGTGCATCACTTATTTGCCGCTCAAAAGTCATAACCATAAAAAATGAAAATACATATATATATAAATAAGTACATTCTTTCATTTTTTAAAGTGAATATTATTTTTTAAGCAGGGGCCCTGGTGTCCCTTTGGACCCCCATAGACAACGACCCATTTTAGCTTGCTTTTCATGACTACAAGCTAATCAATGTCGTATTAAGAATTATTTCCTAAGTCGTTTGTGAATGTCTAAACAGGCGTCATTATGGCCATTTTGTAATTGCTGCGTCAATTTTTCTTGATAATGTCATGTCTTGTATGTTTAGCGGGGAGGAGATACACGATGTAACCTAAACAATATTGTTATATTATAATTTGAACTTTATTTTGGGTATGAGATATTTAATAAGAAAAATGTTAATATTAATAATTAACTCTTTGGACTATTTTTGTAGAGTTAAGAATCGATCTTTAAAATCGGTTTTCATATATTGTGTACATTCACGTATATTGCACTGAATACTTTTAGGTATAGGCAGATACTCGACAATGTAGGTAATTATGTAATACTAGTTGATAGTCGCGACTTTGTCTGCGTTATTTATTATCTTAATATTTTTTTTACAGAAAAAAAATTAAAAGTTAACATCATATACTTACAAAATTTCTTTAATATTTTGTTGTGTCTGTAAATGAAGTTATTGTGATATTTTAGATAAGGACCAAGTATATAAGTGGTAACACTACAAAAAGCTTACGACATCTATTCAGTAGTTTTTACGTGATGGCAACGGCAAACTTTCGCCATTTTATTTATATAAAAGTATATGTTTATGTATCAGTATATTTAGATATAAACAAAAGTATAGACATCATTTCTATATTACAAAAGACGCGTCTAAATAACCCCTTTCAATACTGTATAAATTCCAAGACAATCGTTCTCAAAACGCGCGTCGGATCTAAATACACGCCATTTTTCATTTTACAAACAGAATAAATTTTACTCAACAAGGAACGTGGTAATAAGATTTTTTTTTTTTTTTTGTAAAATTATTTGCCTTCAATTTATACAGACATTGTTACACAATTAGCACGTGAACGCGTCAATCATATGTTGACATAATTATCGTTCCCGTTATGGCGTGTAGTGACATTTTATGATGAACGTAAAAATTAAAGAGTAAAGTTTCTTCACCCTTAGTTCCTTACGAATACTATACGGAATAACTTTACCTATCAAATTGTTACTTGTAACCGTAAGAAAGTATCAGAACACCGACGGAACGACACTAAATGTTTTGTACTATACGTTTTAGTGTAACAAGGCTTCGATTCTTTCTTTGCTCGCTTATATAATTACGTCACATTATAAAACAATATCAATAATTTTATTTCATATACTAGCTTTTTAAGATCTAAGCGGTAATTGTAAAGTAACAAAAAGGTTTAGATTGTATTAACAAAAAAAAATAGGATACGAAACACTTAAGAATTTGAAAATGAACATTTCATAATTACTCTTTTAAAAATCAATAAACAATAATACTGTATTGCTTACAAAAATGAAAATAGATACACAAAATACAATACATTTTGTTAAGAGTAAATAAAAAAATATAGGTTATTAAATCGGACAGACAATATTTTTTTTTATATGAATACGATTACTAGGTTCTATATCAAATGAAAAGATAGAGCCTATTCGGTATTTTATTGTTTATTACAGTCAACTTTTAATTCGACCGAGTTTGATGCGTGATACGGGGTCGTTAGTTTTTCTAACTTTTTCACTGAGGGCTCATGCTTTGTTTTACTTAATGTTACCTATTAGATATGGTACGGACTTATGTCACATGGATTTTATGGGACTAATAACACTTAATTTTGTATGTTGATGTTACCGAAGTAATAATAACACCGTATTAAAGGTATAACTTCATTATATATGGCAATATTATATTTCCTAATATTAACTTTAAGTATAATAGGACTAAAGAAAGATAGTGATAATAAAAGGGAGTACTTAAAAATTCTGTACAAATATACACTTGAATACAGTCAAGGATTATCACAGACCAACTTTAGCTCGAGGGTTGGCTCGCGTTCCGTTGAGAAGTTAAGGAGTGAAAGCGTTACAAACAAGCTCACAGTCACATTTATAACATTAGTTAAGGTATGTCAAGAATCTGAACATCTAAATGATAATATATCGGGCCTAGTTGATGTTTTTTTTTTTTTTTTTTTTTTTTTTTTTCGAACTGACCTACACTGCCGGCTTATTCCGCCTTCACAGTTCCACCGGACTACTAAGGGGAGCGCTTAGGGCACTCACCCGATTGTTTTTAGGCGAAACATCTCAAGGGCACTCGGTGCACCTCGGCTTGAGCTGTCGCCGGATTCCCGAACTAACTAAGCTAGCTAAGCTATCTATCCATACAATACTCATATATGAATTCGTGAAAAATGCATGTGTGACCATGCATGTTTCACGAATGTATATGTGTATTTGGTATCTGACTACTGTGTTACGTGACCTATTTCAGTCCGAAAAGGGCAAAAAAACAGCCCACCACTGAGTGCCTAGATGTGCAAGAGTGTGGGGTGATCGTGTAAGTGTAGAACATGTGTAAATCACTGTATTCGCGCGAGTAACATACTCGAGGGCTCCACACCGAGGGACTACCTAGGCTCGAGCTGTTACAAGAAAAATCGCGACGAGTGTGCGGGATCGAATCTTCACCCCCCGCTCACGGAGGCGTGAGCAGAGAGAGTCGCGGGCGTGGGCGCAAACACGCATCTTTTGAGAGGGAATCGAGCTAAAAAATAAAGTACAACGGCACGGTGCCGATTTAACTAAATAATTACGTAACAAAACCTAATATATCGGTCTATTATGTATGAACACGCGGGTTCGATCTGATATTTTGATTTACGCGAATTTATTTATGCGCGGCGCGGGTTAATTGCTGTACCGTGGTCGCGACGGCCGGGAAAGCGGAGATAGCGTTTAAGAGCCCGAGCTCAGACGTACTATTAACTAACGCGTTAAATGCGATTATCTCTTGTACATCGTGTACCAAGAGTAAGCGAGCTATCCAGTCTATACCGGAGGTCGATGCTGAAACCGCGATAGGTGGCGCAGGAGTGGACAGAGCCTTCGGGGGCTGGGGCTTGGCTTTAGGAGCCGAGGGAGCTGGCGGGGAAGGCCTTACGCGCCAGGAGAGCGCGCTCGGCGGAGTAGCGGATGCTGCCGGCGCACTGGAGGCGCCCGGCAGTTCGGGGAAAGCCTTCTGGCTTTGTATGGGCGGAGGCGGAGGCCGATTCGTCCGAGTCGGCGGGCCGTGCGCCCTGGACCGGGTCGCACGACCGCCGCGACGGTGATAGGTCGAGCGAGGCGCACGGGGACACCCGCGATAGTTCGCGGTATGACCCGTTTGCTCGCAGAGGACGCAGCTCGGAGGCTCGACGGATTCGGGAGTGCGGGGGCACTCCTTAGTGGAATGATCCCCGAGACACTTGACACACCTGGGACGCAGGTGGCAGTGTCGGGCGGAATGACCGTACACCTGGCAGTTGTGACACTGCGAGGGTACCTGGGACTTGCGAGGAAGCTCGACGTAGACAGGGGACAGGCCGCAAACTGAGTTGAGGCTGAAAATAGCCTTGCCTTCCAAGGAGCGGTCCAGAGTGACCAACACCAAGTTGAAGGGGGCCTTCGTACGGGGGTGGCGCATGCGCTGCACGCTCCGGACTGGGAAGTCCTGACCGTTCAGGCAATCGCAGATGTCGTATTCGGTGAGCTCAGAGGGAACTCCCCGAATGACGACACGGAGGCGGCGCTCTTCCTCGAGCGCGTGGGTGAAGAAAGGGAGCTTACGCTCCCTGAAGTATTTGGTGAGCTCGCGATGCTCATCGGGGGTCGAGACACGAATAGAAATGCCGGCAACAGTGTTGACGGCAGACTTGTAGACGATTTCCTTCGACTTAAGGTCTTCAGAAATCTCTACCCATCGAGCTTTGTCACGGAAGGTGACGGGAGGCGGTAGGCGTGGCTTCTTAGCCGCGACCGCGGGTTCCGCAGCCGAGGCTCGAGCCGAATTCGCGGCAGAGGGCGTGGGAGAGGCTCGGGGCACCCGAGCGCCACCTATATTGGGCTGCTTTGGGGTCGGACGTCCCGCAGCAGAGTCGCTATCGGTCTGAATCGCGGCGCGTGGGCGTTTACCGCGGCGCGTGACGGTTGTGAAACCGTCGTCATCGGCGGGCGTGGTCGCGGGCACAGGCACGGTCGCGGGCGCAGGCACGGTCGCGGGCGCAGGCACGGTCGCGGGCGCAGGCACGGTCGCGGGCGCAGGCACGGCCTAGTTGATGGCCATTATTTTGATGTATATAGTCAAGAGAAGACACCGAACAGTAATTTAATATTGTATATTATATCCACCACGAACCAATAGTAATTTATAACATGTCAATAGAAGTTCGTCAATAGCACTGAAGGTCATTAATACGCTCTTCCGGTTAACAGCATAGTTCCAATGATCAAAACGACATAAATGTAATAAAGAGTTTTTTTGTAATTTAATATATTTAATAATCATAATAATTTATCAGTATGTTATTTTTCAACAGTAAAACATTCTTCATAAGTGGATTCTATAATAATGACGTTAACACAAAAAAAGTCTCTTCTTCTTGGAAGAGTAAATCGAATCAATAAATTAAGAAGTAAATAACTTTTTCGAGGTATCGAAGTGTTTTTGATCTAATTAATTATGACGTGAATCAGTAATAATTATGATATATTATTGTATATAAATAAACACACGGTTAGTTAATACTCGATAGTATATAAAACAAAATAATAACAAACGTAATTGTCTAAGTACATCGTCGAAGTTAGCTTAAGTAAACTTATATACGGAAATATTAAGAAGTGAGTTGCAATTTCATTGTATGCCAAAGAATTATGATGTATGAGAAATCGGTATTTGCAAATCGTTTAACGGCCACCGAGAAAATTGCAGACAATTTCGCGTAATAGGCATTTAGGCGTCCGTATGCTGAACATTTTGTATTGGCAAGGCGTATGCGCTCGCCCTGGTTGCCTTTTTAACTATTGATAGAGGTGACTTAAATATATAAATTATTAATTCGACTAATATTAACTTAAATTGGTTGTACAAAATAAATAAATAAATGTTTATATATACATTATAGATTAATAAACTCGAGTACTGTTTGAGCAGTCACTATGAAAATCATCATAACTGTTTGTTATTTGCAAAGGTGTTTATACTGTCCATTTTAATATAACACACCGCTCGCTAGGTGACGCTACAGTTCATTAGTTTCTGTATTGCTTAATTGATCGCCATTAAAATGAGTAACTATAGAAGTTTAAACATTAAAAAGGTTTTTTTTATACTTTATAGGTCTCTTAGCATTTGTATAGAGGGTTACGTGATGTAGTCTAAGACGGTAAATACCTTCAACCTAAAGTGTGACGGTTCTCAAGTACAGCTATCTAAGCATACTTATAGATGTTTGGCCACAAATGTTCGACTTGAGGGTGGTAGCTAGCCAGAGGGGCTTTGCAGATTACGCGGAAAGCGGACAACGGAAAGAAGTAAAGTTCTGAAATTTGTTCACCTTAAACATACTTCTAGTAGATATGAATATGAATACAATTTTTTATATGCTTATTTGCCAATTTATTGCCAATCAAATAATAGTCGTATGTAATTGTTATTCAATTTTTTCGGAATTCGGATTTAGCATTGGTAAAATTTACAATAAAATATTGAACGTATCGATTTATATAGAAAATAACGTACCATTAAAAAAAAAGAAATTACGGCATAAAAAAATGTAGTATACAAAATCATAAGTAAATATATCACAATAAAGCCTAAGTAAATTTGAATACCTTTCTAACATTTATTTATTTCTAAATACAACTTCAAATACATTTATTAGAAGTTTTAAAGTCGGATTTGCTTCTAATAATATACCTATATTGATTAATATAGATACATATTACAGGGAGTTTAATACGTGACGCTTACTTAGGTCGGCTGGGTTGCGAGATATCTCAATAAAAAGCTACAACACTAACATGTATGAGGAAAAAAAAATAGGTATTCAAAGTAAAATTAGGCTGAATATCACCGAATTTTAGAACTTCACTTTCTTCGTTGAAATTTCCTATAACTCAAGTATTTATTACAACAAATAGCAATAATAAACGCACGCGGAGTCACGGACAACGCTAGTGACTATTATAAAAAAGTGTACAGAAACCACTGTTTCTTGTCAAGCTATTCAAATTATTTAAAATCAACTTTATGTTTAACCAAGAAATAAATTAAAAAATATGAAATATAATTTACAATTGAAATAATCATAAAACCATGCAGGTAAGTCACTTAAATATTCCCGTGGCAATCATTTAGAGACACAAATTGCCTATTCAAACTATTTAATACTTTAACTAAGCTCGGCCCCTTTACAACAAAATGGTAAGGAAACGTCTGTAAACGAGCAATATGGCCGTGTAAAATGCAAATTGATTTTGCATTCAAATGATAATTCGATATAACCACGTAAATGTTCAGATTGATTCGGGAAATTCTCTTTTATTTCATTTTTTTATTTGTTCGTATATCATTTGAACGATTTGTAAATTGTAAATGAATTTACGACTCGGTTGCTTGAAAGATATATTGGAGATTTCACAGGTTTAACTTAACTAATTAACAAAAAAAAAATTGACAATGCATTTCTATAAATTTAAACAAATTACATACAAATGTGTATAATTTAATGGTATTTCATAGACGAGCATTGCCCTTTATATCGCATGCTTTCTTTTTGTAATAACCTACGTTTAAAATTCGATATATTCTTTTGTGTTTCTTTGGCCACAACCAGAAAAAAAATCAATGTTTAATTCAGTGTCACTTTCTCTTATTTTGTACATATTGTGTTCACATTTAGCAGGGTTCATGTCAATTTTTGATCATCTAATACAGTTTTTTTTAAATAAATAAATAATATAGGCGTTTATTGTTCCACCTTTCTCGATTATGCTCGACGGTCGTGCAACTGCCAACTAATCCTCAACGTCCGATGCCACGCGGCTTGCAAGCAATATTGCTACGTTCTTTACAACTGTACAAACTGTCCGGAACAATTAATTTGATAACTGCTTCGCACCTATGAATTATAGCCTCAAGATAAATAGTGTATAGCCTTACTCAACAAATACACGATATTAAGCGAAAAAAAGATTTTACAGAGAGAAACAAAGCATAGATTTAGTACATATTTTTCTACAATTTCTACATAGACGTAAAATGTAGTCAAGAGCTCTATTTTAGATAATATCTATATATTCTATCATACACAGTATTTTAAATTTACGCCAGTATACTTTTATAAGTCTAGAAAAATTATCACTAACACATATGCTTAATAGAAATGTATACTTTTGATTTTTTATCATAAAACATTCCATTGCAATTCTGCTTTTATATATCTATACATTTAAACATCATTAAAATTTATTATATATTCATATATATATAAAAACAGTAATGGATTAAGATAAGAGTTATGGTTAAACGAGCCTACGAATGTGTTACTTATTGAAATTGATGTGTATTTAACTGGACGGTTACGACTGCAAGCAACAATTTTGCATAATTTTAATGTCGTAAAGGTTTTAGACAAGAGTAGAAATTATAATTACGGGGTTTAAAGCGCGGTTCACTGTTTGTTATTAGCCTATTATTATCTTATCACAAATGGTGTATTTAGTTTATAGGTCTAATAAAATGCTTTAGCTTTCTAATAATATGAGGTCCTATGTTGGTATTATAATTTAATATTGCCTACGATACATTGAATATATGTTTTATTTTGCTATTTTTGAGGAATAGACTGCTAAACAGTGTTACCCGAGGCCCTACTTTTGTAGCTTGGAGTGTAATGTTCCGGGGAGATAGTAAAAAACCCACTTTTTTACTGCAGGTTACATAAACTTAAAATAGGAATTTAGTAAAATAGCCTACAAACGTTCCAAGTTGTTTCCAAAAAAGTTTATCAAAATTTTATTTAAAGCCGTATCTTTCAATTTAAGCTTACCTACTTTTTATAACTGCTACGTGTATTTTACCAAATGAAATAGAGATAGTTGGATGCAAAAAACAAATACTCAATGGAACTTATGGATATAGAGTTACTTATCCAGTTCAATTCAGAATACTCGGTTAAGTGATGATGGCTTAGTTCATAGTGTGTTCGGTCATCACGTCGATTGACATAGATTCGAATCTTTCTAACTAAGCCGGCGTAATAGCTTAATTGTTTGGAGGTGAAAGGATTAAAATATTTTTAAATATTTTTTCTAAATAGTGTCTTTTTATGAACATTATTTGCTGAACTAATCTCAAAGCAATACTTACTTTTTATTTCATCGTGGCCATATATATAGCTTGATCAAGCAATAAGGGCTTTTAAAATTATGGCCCATTCAAGCATTTTTAAGCTCAACATAGCAAAATATAATCTTACCCAAATAAAAATTTGGCATCGTTACTCCTAAACAAACATAAATATTACTTATATAATGTAGTCAAATATCTATTAATTGTTTATCTATAAAACAGAAAATGTGAAGGTCAATTTCAAAGTAACAAACCTCAAAAATTTACAACTCATTCAAAAATCAGCGTTTTTTTTTCGAACTGACTGTACTGCCTCTACAGTTTCACCGGAATGCTAAGAGGAGTGCTTAAGGCACTCACCCGAATTTATATAGACAACCAACGTAAAGGCGCACGGCGCGCCTCGGCTTGGACTGTCACCAAGAAATCAGCGTTTATAAAAAAATAGTTTTCATTCCCACTGAGACTGATTTTTCAAAGGTTACTAGTTTAACCATTAGCACACGTGGTATTTATTAAACAACTATATAACCAAATATAGTAATTACCGTCGCATCTTCATCGTTCTACAATTAAAAAAGAAACTCAGATGCATCGTAAGATTCGAACTTTTTTCGAGATAAGACAATCGAGACATTTTTAATGCAAAATTACACACAATGTAATTTAATTTCATGAAAATGTATTTTACTGTAACCTGTATAGATATCAATTTACAACATAATGTATTCAGTCAACGAAGATAGATGCGAAATGGAAATCACCATATTGCGATTGCTACTTAAAAATGGAATGTAGACGTTTGCGACAAAATCAAATTGGAACTGTATCCGTCGGTGCTGAAATGTCGTTTGAACGTGGTATGTACATGAACTTTGTAATATTTATGTATTTATATATCTAATGTGATTATTCTAATAAATTCCTTATGTAATAATGTTTACATGAAATCATAGTTGCAACATATATGAAACGCTAGAAGAATAATTTCCTGAAGGTTAGAAGCATTTACAAAATAAAAACAATAAAATAAAATTCGGTAATACAACGTAATCACACAATTAAAGTAAATGTAAAAACATATCGAATGAAAGTACAAATGCATATAATGTGGCACTGATTGATTTCGAAATCATTAAACATACTAATTTGCTGTTGAATCGAATCAGTACTTCCGAAGATTACTTTCCATTTTTTTATTATTTTCCACGAACAAACAGACTTTACTTTTGTATAATAGTATGTCTTATAACATAGATTACTTAATAAGTTCGGCAAAAATCTTTTTTAAAACCAAAACCAAGAATGAAATAATTTATTACTAGCAAAACATCAACGTTATAATTTCTTCTGTAACGTACTATTTGTAATTATAAGAATTCGTCCATCAAGCCAATCAAAGCAATATCATCATAACAAGCGTACAGTATATATGATCCAATACACGTATCCGCATTAACCGAGTTAGCATGCATCGTCTCTGAAATTACCTTACCGATTGCCTTCGATATATGAATGGAAAATTGGACGGCACCGCGGCCCCACATGCCAGCTTTGTACCAGCGCGTCGCATCGAACAATGCTTAAGCATATTCCATGAATGCAAAATAAACTGCCAACAACGGAAATGTCTTTCAATATGTTCGTGTGCTCTTTGATTGACTCTCTAGTCTTTGCCATCTATAGGAAAGTCAGGAATAAAGAAAGCATCACCCATTTCATATTTCAACAATAAATAATATAGAAAAGCTTATGAATAAAAGGTTCCTAAATATCAATATTGGATTAATGTTAAATGTTTTATTTAGGAATTCGTTTTCACTGGTATCTTAGATAGTGAATAATTTGACTTGTCGAAAAGAGGTGAAACAGAACTCCAATACACTTATTAATAAATTGACCGTGGTGTCAATCCTCGGAAATGACTGATTTTTGTGTGAATTGTTAGTTCTGTATTTCATAATATGTCCTATATATATACATATATGTGTATATCAGCTATAAATTACACGTTACAGTGTTATGTTAATAACACAAGTTATGCTTAGTTTCGATTTAAAGTTTTTATTATGTTTTTCTCTAGTAGATCTATTTATATTGTAAAAATGGTAAACAAAACTTTGATTCAGATATAAGGATTGTCAAAAGAAAAACAACAAAAATTAGGTAAACTTCAGACAAGAGTAATTATTGTGAAACGAATAAGGCAATAAACAGAAGAAAGGCGGCCGTGCGACAAAACTAGCCAACTTTTAAAACGTTATATGACCAGCAATAAAACGTTCGCTGCCGTTCGAGCACAATACTTGCAGAAATATTTTTGAATACGGAATTAGGTTTGCCAAAAGCGCGGGGAGCAGATAAGGCAGAAAAAAAAAAACAAATTTGTAACGGGTAAAGTTTTCGGAGGCGGAATGTCTCCCTTGGGTGCTGAATCTTCGTCGGCGTGGCTCGTAAAACGCGGGACGTGGGCAACCGGGCAAATTTGTCCTGAGAGCGACCTATGACGTTTTGATGGAACGTTCCCGGACTGATTTGCCGCACCCTAGATTCATATTCATAACGATACCTATGCGGACTGACATATTTGACCCAATACCGATCTAACCCACTTTCTTGGGACGTGACCAATTATTGGCGAACGGTGTCATAAATTTATAATTTATTCTAAGTTAAAATCTAAGGTCGTATATGAAAAAAAAACTTGGGGAATGTAAACAAGTTTAAAACTAGTAATAAGTTCGGATATATTTCGCGTAGTGCACGCCTCTTTAAAAGAATGGCACCCGTGTCTCAGCTATCTTGTAGGAATTTTAAATTGGACGAATCGCTCAAATGTAAATGGTTTTCCTTTATACCCCATCCTCACGGGCTGCCCACCCCGTCTATTGCGCGCCTAGAGGCGACTGGCATACCAACACACGCGAACACACCTACATGAAAGCCTACGTCTTATATCACCATCGAAAATTGAGCTACTGTTTTGCATACGTCATCCGCGCCGTCATACATTCAGTTTCGTCCCGCGGGAGGGACGGTATTTCAAGGTACATTGGTATAGTTAAGCCGCGCCTCACATGTAAATTGCACACACGCTCACATCTCATCTCGACAGTACTCGGAGTAATGCGAGTGTGAATACGTAAATAAGTACGGAAATCGCGAGTTCAAAAACGCGAAACGCAATATGTCTTCATAGGAAAAAGGTGTTGGGAATCTTTTAAGGAACTCCCCTAACAAAAGAGTGCGAGACGTTATCAGAGGAGGAAATCTCGTGTTTTGATGTATACTCGAAATGCGTGGGTGTTGTTAGTGTGCTATAGAACCCGTTATCAGCATCTGTAGAGACATTATAAAGCTAGTACATTCCATAAAAATATTATACATAAGTTGATGATCTATCCGGTATTCACATAGTATACTTAACTATGGCAGTGACTTACGATTTCAGAAACATGAGGAAGTAAATGTTATAATTTTTTTTTACTGGTGTCAAACTGAGTTATTAACTAAAATCTTATTTTGAAAATGACAAGTATACGTTAGATTTTGCATTACAATATTGGAAATTGTAAACACAATTAAATAAAGATATTTTTATTTGGCACTGGAATAGTAGTGACGCATATATATTTTGCTTAAATAAAGAACGAGAGCTTAGTGCAATAGACAGCTAAATCTCACTTTCTAATCATTGTAAAGGAATGATAGAGGTCGTAAAAGGTTTAATGTGTGGGATTGGTGGTCTAATTAATTAGCGAACCCATTGTTTTATCGATAACCGCCTGAGTTAAAGATAAGGATGTCTAGGGATTGGCCTCTTTATATAAATTCAATAAATGTATTTATGTTACTAATACATTGAATTTACTCATTATCTAATTAACATTTCTCATCTAATTAGGAACAGAAAGAGCATTATTTCACATAAAGTTAATTACGCTGATTCAAAGTGAAATAGCCTAATCAGTGTTTCTAAAGTTCTATATATCTTAGTACATGTAAATAATCGTTCAATTTGTCTCGGGTAATTCTTTGCATATACATAAAGAAATTATATCTGGATGTAATGATTGAGAAATGACAAATTATCTTCTTATCAACGAGTATAATGAAGTCATAAAATAAATGAAAAATAAAACACAATTTATATAAGTAATATTTTATTAATAATTTTGTCTTGAAAAGGTCATTACTACGTGTATGGAAAACAACTCGAAAAATTATCACAAATAGTTCAGTTGATCAGCTATCCGCCACGAGATGGAGCTACAAGTCCTTGAACCTAATGTATTGTTACTTTAAGTTGCTATAAAAATAATGACTACATAAAGATGCTCTCACACTTTTCTCATTATATTTAGCGAGAATGGCATTTTCTCGTCTTCGCTCAGCGCTCGACAAACTCTTCAGATTTAATGAACAAAGTTGAATGCCTCGCACTTTTCCATTTAAAACTTCCATATTGATTCGGAACTTTTTTATGACAACGGATGAGATTCTTCGAATATTAGAAATGAAGTCGGTTGATTTACCAAGATTCTATATATTTTAGTGTCTAATTGAAATAGATATTTGCTTAGATAATATCGGTATGAACTAAATTTATTAAATAACATGTATTGTTTCAACTTATATTACAACAGAGGTGGCCGTACAAAAATGTTAATACTAAATAAGCTGTTCCTTAAAATTGTTGGCGTTGATATTACGTAGCTGAATACTTTGAACATTATTTCTTACTTTCATAATAATTTTTATTTATTACAATTTTCCCCTGCTCGTTTTAATGCATTTCCATTAAAATCTAAATAGTTTTGAATACCGTGTAATTCAACAGTTGCTATAATTTTAGTTCTATTGCGTTTCCACCAGAGGCGCCGATGTAGGAAACAAAAGTATATATTTGTTTGTACTAAAGCAACTATTAAAACTCATAGATCACACGTGTATTTCTTCTGAATAAGTTTGAGTGTATAATGAATAGTAATATAATAGAAGGTAATTAATAGTTATGTATTTCGTCTACGTATAGTTTTCACGGTGTAGCCCGGTGAATCTGTAGAGGCCAAAGTGCCAACAGGGTATGTCAGTTCGAAAAAAAAGTATTATATATATAATATATATAGTACTCACGGTAATACAAAACCATTGTTAGAAAAATAAAGCCACCGCCAGTAAATAAATACATTATCTGTTTTATTGATGTAATTTCACAATATCTATTTAATTTTGTGATACGAAATAATCAAATAATACTGTATTAAATGTGTATATTATTTTGATTGTATATTGAATAAAGTACAAATAGTAAGACGCGATTACTTTACATTAACAATGTACTATCGGATGAAAAGGTAGATTTATAAAGGTGTTTTTTAAATAATACCTATATTACTATAGTTTTCCTTTAATCACAGCCATTTTATGAGAAGAAACTTCATTGCTGTTGTTATACGAGACTGAGGCTGATTTTTTCGCCATTTTTGTATGATCATAAAAAAGGAAAGAGATTTAGAAAAAGTCTTAGAATAAAAGTCGTGCATTTGGACTATTCATATTTTATTACTAACTAATTAGACCCACACGATAGACACAACACTCCAAATATCGCAGCTAAAAGTCGGCGATCCAAATACCATCATTTTTAACTGAGTCACTATGACTATCTTTTAATTCGATAGTACATTGTTAATGTAAAGTAATCGCGTCTTACGATTTGTACTGTATTCAATATACAATCAAAATAATATACACATTTAATACAGTATTATTTGATTATTTCGTATCACAAAATTAAATAGATATTCTAAAAATTACACCAATAAAACAAATAATGTATTTATTTACTGGCGGATTTATTTTTCTAACAATGGTTTTGTTGTACCGTGAATACTTTTTTTTTTCGAACTGATATACCCTGTTGGCACTTTGGCCTCTACAGATTCACCGGGCTACACCGTGAATACTATACGTAGACGAAAGATCTTAACTAACTGTGTGCTGTCTTTTATATTTAATCGTAATGTCAGTTTGTCCATCTAACTATAGTAAATTTTAATAGTACATTGTAATTTTACTTTGACTACCTAACCGTTAAAAATACTAATGTTACTAGTGTTCAATTTGATAATTACTGCTTAACTCCTGTAGGAAAAAACATAACAACGACAATTACGAGTATGTTACAAATAATGAAAAATTACTCTATATGTTATGTATAAGTTTCATCAAACTCGGTTCGACCGTTTCAAAGATTAACAAGGACAAACAATAGACACTTCAGTTTTATTTCTAAGTATAGATTAATTTGAAGATTTTAAAGTTTTCCAACCACTATTGTTACGTATGAAATCGGGGTAGTAGTAATATACGATATAGTGAAACATTCTTAGTAAAATCGATTCTTGTCTAAAATGTTTTTAAAAACGATTATTATTGTAACACGTATCCTAATTCTAATTAATATTGTAAATTTGAATTTGTTCGTTTGTTACGTTGTCACTCACACCTTAACCACTCAACCGATTTTGTATATACATTGTCCCAGATACAGTAGAGAGCATAGAGTCACCCCATAAAGTACTATTCCCAAAAGATAGGTCAGGTTTACGTTAACACTATCGAATCCGCAGACAAAATCTGCTTTTTAATACATTTCCAAATACTACAGGCTTGTCTGTACATACTTTGGTAAAAACATTCGATGAAATATCAAGGAAGCAGAACCAATACGCGATAATCCTCGAATTTTCCTTAACGGCTTCAGCTCGCCTACGAGGAGGTGGTTGGAACGCATTAATTTAATTTTATGGTTTTTGTGTTTGTCACCCAGTGAGTTTAGTGAAGATTTGTGGCCTCTCTAACGAGGACCAGCTTAATAAGTACCACGGGGGTCGGGGATTTGTTTTAATTCGACACCTTTTGTAGTTATTCTTAGTGTATTTGCTTGAAGGAGTAAGTTATATTCGTTTAATTATTATAGGAATAAATATTAAAGAGATAAGTAATTTATTTATTTTACAATTTTTAGGAAAACTTTCAGCTAAATTAACATTATAAAACAAAAAGTTGGTTACATGAAGGACATTTACAAGTTTTCACAAATAAAACATTTGTAATACAAGCGATATGCTTATATCTTAATAATATGAATATTATTCGTGCCTTTAATATTATTTCTATTACATTTGCTAATAAATCGTTATATTAGCTACTGTAATTTACTTATCACCCATTCAAATAAATTCTCTTGTTGTCATATATACAATATAGTTGACTATAATTCCCTAACAGATGGCGCTACTACATACTGTAAATAATTTTCCTAAAGATTTTATTACTCTTTTGGATTGTTACAATACAATATCCATGGGAACTAATCTTAACTAATATTATAAATATGAATGTGAATTTGATTGTTTCTTACATTTCACGCCTTAAATCCTCAACCGCACATCATGAAATTTTATATACGCCTTATCGAGGGTACAAAAAAGGATATAACAGGATAAAGGAAAAATATCTTTTGGACGGTCGTCCGGCATAATACAGAAAAAATACCTGTGGTATCCCTGAAAGAAAATCTGATATCGCGAAAAAAAATCTACACTAATGCGAGCAACGCTGCAGGAAAAAGCTAGGTATCGAATATTACAACACGACACTATTTCTGCGACTTCAGTTAGCGTTAAAATGTATGGATATCTACTAACAAATTCGTAGCATCGAGTGATGATCACGAGGCAGGTGGCATGGGACAGTCCCTTACTGGGACATTGGTTATGTAGGCGACATACTACTAAGGCGTAATAAAAATAATTAGTTGCTATTCCTGGTAGACATAAGTATTAGATTCTAAGTTGTGTGTTTACTAAACAAATTAACTTTTGTCTGAAATAAAACGATTTTTTTATTTTTATTAATTATTTAAATAAGAACACCGTTATTATTACTGTTTAATTAATTCTGGAATATTAAATACTTTATCAAATGAAATAAGTACTTGAATATTGACGGTTATTCTACTTAATTGTTCTTAATTCATATACAATCTAAGTACGATAAATTCTAGAATATATTCGACATTATTATTGCCTTATACAAAAAAATAGTAAATATAATTTGTTGTCCCATGTTGTCCCAAAGATTGTTGCACCGTTCGATTGAAAATTAGTTTTATTTATTTTTTCTAATTTATTGAATAAACAACAAATTAGGCCGTGTTTACGTGAAGAAGGATTTAATTTTAACTATAATTATAAAATAAATTGTATCGCATTGTAAAAATTAAATTCAGTTTCGTAGACTAAATAAAAAATAAAATAATAATAAATAGAGGTGTGACATTGTGCGAGCACCACGCATAAAGTATTAGAAATATTTTGTTTTGTTTTTTTTTTACAACTTACACACTTGGTTCAGATAGTTAAAAAAATCATGATGATATCTTCATTTTGCAATTAAATTATTAAAGTTGTATTAAACTATGATTTTTATAAGCACTACAAAACATTAAAGAAGTTTAACATTTTTTTTTATTGATTTTTTTCTGTACATAAAATATATTGTTATAAATAATGCAAACATAGTCGCTAGTATCAGTTAGTAATTAATATTATTAAAATATATTAATACGATTTTATCTACGTGAAAAATTATAATACTTTATTCAATAAATAAAACAATTTAATTTTCTAATACCTTTCAATCCTTTCACTTCAAATACGTTTACATTTTATTTGTAATAGGAATTGTATACAAATGTATATCCCTTTTTTATATACATACGGCCACCTGCACTGTAAAATGAAAAGTAGCTGTAGCCTTTAACTTCAGTTTCGTTCCATCCAAATGTCTGGGACTGTTAGACTAAAATTTTTTTAAAGGTTTAGGTTTAGGTTAAATCTGATCTTAGAAATATAATTTAGTGCCTCCACTAGTTACTTCGTCATTATGCTATAAAATGTACATAAAACATCATAGTCGTAACTTCAATATAGCTTCTACATTAACCTCAAATAGGACTAGTACCGTCATACAGCTACGCCTAGATGTTCACATACTCATACCTCAGAAACATTCCAACAGCCAAGACGAGCGTAAATAACATTTAGTCTATCTCCCTCACACCTCTTGTTTCATCCACACCCATTTATCACCATTTGAATAAATTCAATATGTACATTGAATTGCTTGTAATTAATGGTTTTATTCGTTTAGCACTTAAAACGCTTTAAGGGTGAGGTGTCCAAATATGCCTTCTCTCTTTCTTAATAATAAGAAAGAATGGGAGAGCCTATAAAGAGAACACCCGCTGGTTTGGATCATTAATATTGATTTGTGGTCAATCAAAGCTCTGAGGATTTCACTTTTAATGTTATTATTTTTTGTCCACGTCGCTGCGTTGGCAAGGTTTTAAGGGCCTCGTCTTTATTAGGGATTACGATAGTTTTTTGCCCTGAATTATTTATGTTTGATATAAATTCATATAACATAACGTACGTACACAGATATTAAAGGTGAGCGTAGTAAAGGGAATTCGCAAACTATGTGACGTGTATTTTAATTTGTAGCTAGAGAAATGCTTTTTTTATATCCTGGTGAATTTTTTTTAGTAAGATCATTTCTTTTGCTGTCCGTTATCGACGAGCATATGAACCAATAATTGTTTTATTATACAATAAATAAAACCGATTAAAAAAAAACACCCGAATATTCTTGGGCATAATTAGGTACTTAATTTTGGATTGTCATATACATACCAATATCTCGACAATATGTCTTATTCGATTTTGGAAAGTTTTATGGTGTATTTTCCAAATCCATGGTCAAATGCTAATGAGGAATAAAAAGGAACGCCTTGAAAATATTCAAATATTGCGGCGATGATGACTCAGTTGGTAGTGTGTTCGGACACAGCGTCGAAGGACGTAGGTTCGAATCCTAGCAAATGAGTCGGAGCTTTCGGTGAAGGAAAATATTGTGATGAAACCATAACATGGTGGTATGGCTTTTTCTAAGTCCGCCTGGCTAGCTACCACCCTCAAGTTGAAAATCTGTCGTCTAGCACCTGTTGGTGTGTTCCGGCAGCTGCACTTGAGAGCCAGTCTCCCTCTAGGTTTAGCGTGACTACCATCTTAGAACACATCATCATTTAACATCAGATGAGATTGTGGTTAAACGCTAACCTATAAAGCATAAAAAATCCCCTTTCCAATAAAAAATAATTTTTCAAATTCCAAATTTACAAAGGTTTATAATTAACGCAGTTCTGAGCTAACAAACATTAAAACAAAATACAAACGAGTTGAGAATTCCTTTTTAAAGTCCATTTCAAACACTGTTAAATCGGCAAATATTGATGTTAAATCCAGGATTACTTCAAGATAATATCACTAAAATAAAATTGTCTGTTTAATCTCCGAAACAGCCGAGTCGAATTTTCCTACTAATTTACTAACAGATAGAGACCGGTTTTACAGTTCTATTCAGGCTACTGTCTAGGGCATTGTTGCTAAAAATGATAACATTTAAGGAAAGTAACTTAAAATTAGTAAAATCGTTACCGGGCTTAAGTACTAGGAGGTAAACAAATTACAATTATCCAATAAAGGGCAGCGTAGTTAGTAGTAGACATACGCATACTTACCATAAGACAAAAGGACATGACGAGGTCCCGGGCACCAGACAATATAAAATTTCGCGGCATTCTCAATGGTTTTACTTTTCGCGCATAACGACATTTTTCGTAATTCTTTCCAAGCACTTACACACTCATGACGTCACTGGAAACCTGCTAAATCTATCCTGTTGTCGAACAAGTGTTCATACAGATGCTAGTAAAGTAATCACTTTCCGAAACGAATAATATTTTATTTTAAAAATACAACAAAGATACCTACAAAAAAAAAAAAAAATATAAACGACATAAATAAACAAAAATAAAAGTGTAAAACATAAGCAAGCTCGAATACGCAGTCACACGTCGATGAGCAATGACCCTCTTCTCCGAGTCATTAAGGATGCGGTGTCTTATCTAACTTCGAATAATTAATTAAAGTGTATAGTGTGTTGTGTCTTGCTGTGAAATGTACAGTGCGTACGGAGCGTATTGGCACGTGTTCGGAATTAAAATCTGAAATACCAAAAAAGGCTTTGGTTTCGGATTTTTGCGTGCCAGTTCTCCGTAATAAATCTTTACGTAAAATTTTAAGACCTCAATGTTTATTTTATTTATTGTACATTTTAAACACTCTAATATGAACATATACCGATTGTTATGGCCGAATCATGTTATAATTATTTTTATCATCTGAATCAACAGACATCTAAAACTTGACCCTTCAGGTTGTTTCGAAAACCCGACAACATGAATTAAGCTTGTTGCTGAAACTCCAAATCCCTGATAATACTTTCTAATTTTAAGTAATAAACAAGAAGCGGTTTAACTTCAATCATTAGGATATCCTCCATTTATGTAGCAGACGAAGATTAATTTAGAGGAAACGAAAATCAGTCGTAAATTCTAAAAAAAAGCAACCAAACTTTGATTCATTTAAAAACATATTTTTGTTAACAATCAATAAAGTTCTAATTCTAAAATAAGTTATTGCTTTGATTATAAAGTTTAGTATATTAACAATAAACAAATATGCAATATAGCTGGAAATCAAAACTGCAATAGTATACTTAATTTATCAAATGAACGACTTTTACGTAATTGCTTAGGTCTTTGCAGTGTAAAGCTGCAGTAAGCTATGGGGTGCAAACTATCATTTGAAGATGAATAATGAATTGAAATCATTGGAATTATGACTGGGCAGAATCCTCTGACCTGGCTATTGTGCACATTCGTTATGTTTGCATTTAAATTATGAAGACCAAGTTGATTCTGTTTGTTTATAATATCTTTTTGGGTTTTCATTATTAATATAATCCATATCCTGTTCTCTGAAGCCTTTAATTTTAAAATTGAGTACTATATTAAAACAAAGTAAGGGGTCATTGTTAGTGAATTTTATCCAAACTTACCTGGCTAATTACCACCTTAAAGTTGAAAATCTATCACGAACCACCTTACAGGTGTTTTTTTGCAAGCTATACACTTGTGAGCCAGTTTTTATTTTAGTTTAATGTATTACCACCTTAGACCACATTGTAATTTAATACTAGGTAAAATTATGGACACACGTAAAAAACTTACAAAATGTGATAAAAAATTATAAATGTCTTGTGCAAAAACTTTTTGAATGTCCCTAGGTCTTCTGTTAGTCAAACATTTATTAGTCTGCGTAAGTATAGCATATCAACAACAATTATGTACATCACGTAAATTGTGTTATGAATGGTAAAATTCTGAGGTAAATAATAATTCTAATTAACTCATTTCACACTCCAACTTTATCTCTTACGAAAGCTCAAACACGAGTTGTTTGTAATTCGTAGAGCTTAAATCAATTAAAGTGACATTTTAGGAACTCCAATGTAACAACAATAGTTGCAATAACTGGTTTCTTATCATCACCTTTAGATATAATTAATGGAGCTCTGCATAGCGTTACACAATTAGGCTTATAAACTTTCGTGCCCGTTAACGATTCAATTGTTGACAAAGATCATTTAGTCGCCAAAGTAAATGGTTATTTGTAAATTTAACTAGTCTGAATATTATTGTTGAATATAGCTTTAACCTTAGCTTTGTTAACTGAAATACTTACTGAATTCTTACAAACGCGAATGTAAGTTTTAATCTGAACAAGCATTTAATTAGTCAATCAATTATCATGAAATTTATGTCGACATAATAATAGTAATAGGATGACCCAAGTGGGCATTTTCGTCGGAGGACATATTCGGTAAGATCAACAAACAAATGTAACGAGTCTTAAGGCAGTTTCTAGACTAGTTGTCCGCGCGGCGGTCAGCAGAGGAATGCGCTCTGGGCGCTCAGCAGTCCTTTCATCGACTCGCGCGAACTTCAGTCCAGACTCTGTCGAAGCGCTGCCGTCGCAACGCTTGCGCCTCGTTGTCAAAACATGTTCCCGTACTAATGACCTCTCCGACATATATATATATTGTTCTCAGGAACAGTACTCTTTTCTGAATTAAGGTACCGTACGTCCTTTTTTGTACTCCTGACAACATGCATACAAAATTTAATCATTATCGGTTGAGTAGATAAAGCTTGAAAATGTAACAAACATACAAACAAGTACAAATTCACATTTATAATAGTAACAAGTGTCGTATACGATATGTAGATGTTGTATACGATAGTTTTTAAGGGAAAGATGACGTATATTTGGGTGGAGGTAAATAAAGTAGTCGTTATCCGAATCGTGTATCATTAACATCACAACAACAAGCATGCTATTACTTAAAAAAAAATTACCTGCTTCTTGATTAAGTTGAATCGGAAACCGCTTATTCAAAACATATTAATGAGTATACAATGGGAATTCATTTCAGTTTAATTTTATATTATGTACCTATATAACCTATAGGTATAAAAGATTATTATTCATATTTAGTTTTATAATAAAGAAGAAGAAAGAATTTAAAAAATGTACCATCGATACCTCATGTACCTCGATTCCTCATGGCTATGACAGAGCTGGAACTAAAACACGGATATATCGTACACAAACGCGTCGTTTCAATCCTTGCCATCTGTTATCGAAGAGTCAAATATCCACGTTGGTCATTCATACAAAGTTAGGAAGTTGAAGTTATAGTGGTAGACGAAACAAAATAATCCCAAGGAGGGTGTAGGTAAAAGGCGCGCGCGACCGATCGTAAAAGTTAAGCCAAATCACACATCACAACATGACAAACATGTTGTACAGACCCTACGTAGGTAGGATAAGTGTAAGAAGATGATGATGTACATATATAACAAGACTAAAAATAGAAAATATTCACACATACAATTGTATATTAAAATAATCACTTCTAAAGCGAAAGTACTTATAATTGTTTGCTCGTTCGTTTCAATAAGTATCTCAATTTGTATCCATTACTACTGTGACTCTCGATTTAAAATCAAATATTGAATAATTTAAAATTTCAAGATTGATTTCCTGCGATTCGTTCTAATTGAAATTATTTTATCGCCGTATCGAATCAATAGAAATATGCAAGTAGTAGCAGTAACGTTGTGATTTATTGTAAAACGCTAGATTATTAGATTGGCTTCGTGATTGTAAATACTTGTTAAAATAAGTTTCTTTACAAATATTACAAACGATGTAATGTAGAAGTTGAGGAGTAATAGGTTAGCATGGTACGGGCATATTATGAGAAGAGATGAAAGTCATATAACAAGAAAAGTTTTGAGTTAGAAAGTGGACGGATATAGAGGTAGAGGAAGACCGAAAAAGGTGTGGGTGGATTGTGTGGAAAATGATATGTGTATAAAAGGTGTGTATACTGAGATGACTTTTGACAGGGGAGAGTGGAAAAGGAAAACATGTTGTGCCGACCCTACTTAGGTGGGATAAGGTTAAGATGATGATGATGATGATGATGAAATGTTGAATCTCTAGAAAGTTGCAAACAAAAGCTACTAGATATTTCTAGTAAACACGTAACTAGACACGTACATATTTTTTTATAGTTAATCTAAACTCGAACTTAGTACGGCAGGTCGATGGTAACAAAATGAAATTAATTCCTATAATTAGTACATAATATCTATCGTCGAATGTGAATATATTTATGTTCACTCTGCGTATATTTTTTATTACAAATCTAGAAGACTGGTTTACAATTTTGTTTACTAATAAATCCGCCTATATTAATTATATAATGACATATAATGATAAAGATGTAAGTACTATTAAATAAAACATTGAAAAATATGTCTAACATCAATATTGACAAGATTTCAACTTGAAAATCTGTCACCAAGCACCTGTTGGTGCATTCTGGCAGCGCACTTGAGAGCCAGTCTCCCTCTAGGTTTAACATCAGATGAGATTGTGGTCAAATGTTAACCTATAAAGTATACTGTATAAAAAAAAAGATTTATTTTCAAGATTTTGGTACAGATGATTCCGGTACTATATGAGGTTTTATACATATGCATGCTAATATGTTAGAACAACAGGTAATCCTAACTAATATTATAAATACTATTATGAGTATGTTTGTCTGTTACGCATGCTAGCCTTAACTACTTAACTGATTATCATAAAATTTTGCATAAACATTATCAGGGTACAGTTTTCTGTACCTACATACATATACATATGATACACATAAACATATACATACACACACACACACAAACACACACACATACACGCACACATAGGATACCTTTCATCTAGAAAAATGTATTGTTTCCAAAGGATCAGTTAAATATACAATAACGCAAGCGAAGCTGCGGGAAAAGCTAGTATATGTATAAAAATTGTACTAATAGAATATTTGGTGTATATTTATAACCTAATATTACTTTGCATTTATCGGAAATTCGTTTAAAAATATGGTGTCAATAACTCGAGTTCTCTTAAAGTCAAGAAAGTACCAAGCGTTTAAAACCCATAATTAATCATTATATTTCGTTTGTATAAAGTTGACAGTGAAAATTAATTAACATTCCATATAAAAAGACAAAAAGACTAAATCAGGTGCCACAGTAAGGGTACGCCTACATTCATTCAATTTATTTTATGCACGATCAAAGATTATGCTACGTAGAACAGATGGTAGAAAACACATAGGATGTTAATATAGGTTGTGCATCACGTACAAATATTAAAATGTTCAGAGTATTTAAATAAAATTGGAAATCAAAAGATACCAACAAAGAACCAAATTATAGTGATTTAAAATGTTACGAGTGGTCTCATACGCGGATTAAAAGTATCCATCTAGACCTATCTACTGCTTCACCATTTTTTTATGCTAGTTGTCTTCCCAATGCTTCCAAAACTATCCAAGCCCGGCGCTGCGTTTGTAAGTTTTGCTACCTATTGAAGTGTATAAAGCGATTATCGTCTAGCTAAAATGTGTTCGCAGCGTACATATAACCTACGTAGCGGGTAAATGAAAACTTGTTAATAATCATGTTAATAGGATTTTTTATATTACCTGCCTGAATAGTTACCAATCCCTTGGTAAGTATTAGTTACTAAAACTTTGTAAATATGAAAGGCAACAATCAGTTTCAAGACAACACACCCGCCCCACCCCACCCACCAGGCCCACCTTCCCCGTTTCAGCATATTTTTTTGTTATGGCTGATTGAACATACATTTTTTTTTAATATTTCGTAGATTTTCTATTTAATCTCAATCGACATTAAATAATAATGTGACCTAAAATGGTAGTACGCTAAGGAAGGAACTGATACAAGAAAACCGACTTCTTAGTGCAGCTTTCGTAACATAAGTCTTTAGTAATAGGTTTTCAACTTCAGAAAACTACCATCATGCAATGGCCTAATTACAAATTCCTTCACCAAATACTGCTGTTAATTGCAGGATTTATCACTTATGTCAATGGATGCGGTGTCCGAACACACCAGTACCAGTTGAAGCAAAAATAAGTTGTTAAGTATATAATGAAAGGAGAATATTTGTTTTTACCGAGTTATAGATAAATGATACCGAAAATCAGAGAAATTACCCGTCTTTAAAATGTTGTTATTTGGGCTGCAATGCAACCGCGTTATCTACAACACGTTCGGTAGCCGATCGGTCGTTCGGCCGTTAGTAATTTGACAGTTCAGATGACAGATTACGACGGGCCGAGGAGACCACCAAGGAAATTGTCGCTTCACATCACCGAACGATACATTTTTGTATATGAGACAACTTTGTTAGTTTAATTGAGTGTTTTTATGCCGTATTATAGAAATTAATCAATTTATATATCGTTTCTTTAATTTATTTCATTTCTAAACTCGTTTGTGCACGCGTCTCCTTGCTCATTCAAAGGATTTTGTTATTTCATGGGAACTAACTTCCTGTATTATGCAGATTAAATGTAGATTGTCTCTAATTATATCATTAGTAGTCAACCCTTTTATGGATTTTTAGTTACCTATCACTATTTAATTTTATCATCACTGCTTAACTCCAATGGAAAAGTATAATAATATATAACTTAGATTATTACTTACAGGCCAAAAAGTCATCTATCGGTCAACAAAAGTCAAGTCAAAATCGATCTGGTCGAGTCGACAATTAGCCTGGACAAACGAAAAATATTTAGATTTTATATATATGTATGATAATATATAAATATATCATATATTGTATCTTGTAAATAAACAAGACTTCTGTTATCTCATCGTCATCATCATCTTACCCTTATCCCACCTAAGTAGGGTTGGCACAACATGTTTAACTTCTTCACTCTTCCCTGTCAGATGTCATCTCAGTATTTACACCTTTTACTTATACACATATCATATTTCACACAATCCATTCACACTTTTAACGGACTTCGACTACTCCTATCCTATATCCGTTCACTTTGAAAAACAAAACTTTTCTTGTTACATAACTTTCAACTCTTCTCATAATATGCCCGTATCATGCTTACCTATTACACCTTAACTGCTCTACGGCTTTCGTAGGTCACAAGCTACTCGAGACATCTTGGGCCAATTCATCCAACCTGCATTTATCCTATTCCTCACGTCCATGTCCGTCGTTTCGGATCCATAAACCAAGGTACCGAACATTATATGACTATGAACTAATATGACAAAAAGTGGATGGACCCTCGAAGTCCCGGCTCAGTTTTATCCTATTAATCTTAAAACCAAAATTTTCCAGTTCCTCTAGCCATTTCTTCAGTCTACTCTGGACTTCAGCAGCATTCTCTCCAACAAGAACAATATCATCAGCAAACAGTATACATGAAGGTGTCTCCTCCTGTATGTCTGATGTTAGTGCATCCATGACAAGAAGGAGTAAATAAGAACTTAATGATCCCCAATACAAATCTACCTATATGCTTCTATTATCTATAAGGTATAATTATTAGGTATAAATGTTTTTTTTCTATTATTAAGTACACGTTCCTACTAATATACGTTTTTGTAATTCACTAATGTTAAAAAAATTGCTACAGAAATGACGTCAAAGTGGTAATTCTATTTCGATGAGTTCTTATTTCCATTTTTACTTTTGTTCCTTCCATATAAAGCGACGCTGAAATTTAATGATAATTTGACTGAAGTTAACTTCTTACTAAATACTTCAATTATTTCATATTTCAATAGACACTTTCCACACAATATCACTAATAAGTAATAACAAACATAATGGAACTAAGCGGGAGGTCCGTTTCGTCAAACACAATAAGTAATACTTGTATAATTTCAAAACACATTTCTCGTAAACGTTTGGTATTTAAATATAAATCGAAAGAGCGGAACAATGGTGTAATCGATAATTGAATTCAACATTGATGAACTTTACACCGACCGACCTCCTAGACGTGACAGATTAGAACGGAACCTATCTACAGATATAATATAGAGTTGATAATATTCATAGTTTGAACATTTACGAATTGAATATTAATCTTATGAAATGTAAATCTAAATAGTTTTGAAGGCACAAAATTTATAAATGTGTACTAATATATAATAATAAATAAATAAATGTCTTATAATGTTACTATTACTTCACTAGACGATGAACACCAGAATAATTAAAAAAAAAAAATTAATAGAATACCATTCATCCAGAACTAATATTGTTTGCGAAGGGTAGATTAAATCTACATTCACGCGAGTGAAGTTGCGGCCGAAAGCTAGTCAGTATATAAAAATACTAGCTTATAAAAAATGTAGCTTTTTTTTAAAAAGAAAAGCCTAAAATAATCCTGATAACATCAGCTATCTGACAGGGAAGGTCACGTCAACATAAGTGTAACCGGTAAATAAATTAGATCGTTATTGTTATTACTGCCGTACATCCACTTTCATAAACATTTTGTAAATAGAACTGTTATTTTGACAATACAAACAGACATATTTATGTCAATAGATAATTTTTCAATAACGATCTGGGCGCCGCAGTGTTATATGTGGTAAATTTAGATTTTTTTTTTTTTTCGATCTGACTACACTGTTGACCCGGAGGCCTCTACAGATTTACCGGACTACTAAGGGGAACGCTTAAGGCACTCACCCGATTTGTATAGATGACTAGCACAAGGGCACACGGCACACCTCGGCTTGGGCTGTCGTCGAAAAACCGAATCTGACTAGCTAAGCTAAACCTATCCGTATCATACCTGTATGAGTCGTGAAATATACATGGTTACCAAGCATGTATGTTTCACGATCCCGCACATGTATTTTGTATCTGACTATCTGTGTTCTAAACTATTTCAGTTTGAAAGGGCAAAAAAACAAACAAAAAACAGCCCACCACTATGTGTACCTACCAGTGTGTGTATGTGCACTTGTGTGGGGTGAACGGTGTTGTGTTGTAAAGTCGAGTGTTTGATTAACAGTGTCACTGTGTCCGCGCGAGCAGTATGCTCGAGGGCTCCTTTCCGGAGGATCGGACCTCGGCTGGAGCAGCTGCCGAGGGGGGCCTAGCAATGTGTGCTGGAGCAAAATTCACAGCCAAGCCGCGGCCGCGTGATCTGTGATTACGCGGGCGTGGGCGCGCACCCGCTTTGTTTCGAGGAACGGGAGGGTAATCTGCGTTAGCTACCGTTATCTTATCGGGAGGATCGGAAAAATATCGGGAGGATCGGAAAAATATCGGGAGGATCGGAAAAAGATATTTGGATTATAGATGCTTGTTAAATATAAGGTTTAACCGGTGTTGTAGGTACTTGCATTACCTGTAACTTGTGCTTGACGTTTATGATTACCTCTACACTTCTTAATAGCATGGTTCTCCATAATCAAATTATCTTATTTAAATAGTATTTTAGAAATTAAAGTAAAAGTTTCTGAGCATAGTGCGTTCAAACGTAAAACGTATATAGCTTAATAAAATTACATTTATAATTATGAAATGTTGTTATAACTCCATAAATATATCATTACTGGAAGATTGAGCAAGTCATTGTCTGCCGTCATACTTAATGCCAATTAAAAGATTTTGAATTGTGGGATCTTTGTTTGCCTCTGACTAATATGGTTCGCTTTTTGACAAGCCTTATATATATACATTTGTATATTTTTTAGCATGTTCGAATTTATAATGAATTCCTTGTTCGTTTTTTTTTTTTTTTTTTTTTTTTTATATTATAGGGGGCAAACGAACAGGTGGGTCACCTGATGGTAAGTGATCACCGCCGTCCATAGACACTAGCAACACCAAGGGAGTCGCAAGTGCGTTGCCGGCCTTTTAATATATGTGGGCCTCGTATTTGTCGTGTGTAATTAAGAATTTGATGTCGGACTGTTTTAGTCATCAAAATGAGTAATTGGAATTTACCGGATGCTAATTGGTAGCAACTTTTTGGTACCTTATGGTATTTTTTGGAATCTTAGTGTTTTTAGTAACACTAATGTTAATTAAATCTACATTAGTGCCAATGTTAATAAGAAAAATAAGAAATTGAAGAAGATTGCGCAGGATGACAGCCCTAAAACGATTCGATGTAAAAAGACATATTTAAAATAATCTTTATCTTCTCTATTTGCCAAACAATGGTATTTTTATCTGCTTTGGAGTAGTCTAAAATTAGAAATAGTTGTTTTTTCATAGCATCAATTAGCCGTACCTACTCTTTATTTGCATGATCCTTATGTCTACAATACTTAATAAAGTTTTAAACATTTAGGAACAATAAAAAAATAAGTAAACAAAAACCCATCTCTATAATCAACGCGTTAACAAAAACTTTCTACCAAACGACTGCTAGTTATAGTAATTAGTTCACATAGATAAATGATGTTAACTAAGATTACTGTGCAGTAAAGTCTATTAACAACAACTGCACCTGAGAAAATTGTTTAAGTAACCAATGACGTCAGTGCTTATAGATAAGTACTTAATACCACGGCGATAATTACATTGAACACGGCACGGATGTTTTTCTACCTATCGAAGAATAATTAATATAAATATATACTTGTAATCGTTGCCATAGTACATTAATGTTATAGTGATTTGAATTTATCACCTTCACCGTTTGTGAGCTGAATGAAACTATGATCACTAATATATTACAGAGAGAAAATTTTCAACAGATTTTATTATTCTAATGTCGAATATAAGAAGAAGAAAACTATTTCAATATATATTATATATATTAGATATAAGCATTGCTAATTTAATCTTTCCAATGCTAGTCATTAACATTAGATTTCCTAGTATGAAATAAAGTTGGAGAAGCTTGAGCATTTCTTGTTTGAACAAATATGCTCCCAAAAATATAGCAGAATTATTTATAGAAAACTAACTGAAGTGCAATGAAATTACCGAATGTATGTATGTATGATAGTAGTCGGCATGTTTGTAATTGCATAACTTTAGAACGGTTACACGTATTTGCCGAATTCTTTTTTTATTGTGTTTGTGGTTATCAGGACAAAGTTTGTATGAAAAAGAAATGTTTCAAAAATTGTACGTAAAACTGAAAGTTTTGTGATAAAAATTTCCCAATAAAAAGTGAGTATGCGAGTGAGGCAAAACAGAGAAGGAAGACCTTCAACAGTATTGCAGAATTATGTTAAGTTGTGCAGGTAACATTACATGGTCATAATGTAAAGGGAAAATTTTAGAACTAAAATAAATTAAAAATATAGAACTTGAATAGTTTTTCTACAAAAAGATTAATAAGAAATAAACAATTGTCATGTGGTATGTAAGATACGCTTTTCTTATAATTATTTCCCAAATTGATTTTCAAAATATATTCAACGATTAACTTCACTTGAAATTAATGTAGTATTGATATGAGATACCTCTTACCTGGATTGTATAGTTCCGGCTCGAAAACAAATTAAATAATAATAATAATGGAAGCATACTGTAATAACATTTCTTGGTAATTTCTTAAAGGCGCTGTAATCAAATGAGTCTGTAATGTATAATTGATGAAATCTAGTTACGCACAAGAATAATACCATCCCGAAATATGTGAACCACTAAAAATAAGCATATATTTTAGATAACTAAAGAATACATATAAACTTTTATATTACTAACACATTTTTATAGACTGTATGCAAAAAATACGAACGAGACTAATGGATTATTTACTTCTACGAATAATCACTGAGATCTTGCGTTTAAAGCTTTTAATTAAATTAACAAATTACAATCTGTGAATATGTTTCTTGCGGATTAACAGTATATGTTAGATACTAATGATCTAAGGAGGACTGACGTCACTCGCATTCCGTATGACGCATGCATAGATGTTTGAATCTCCGTGCATCGTCCGGGTTCACTCATTAATTTATTAAAAAGATATTTTTGGCCTATTGCCGTGTATTACGCAAGTCTTCGTACGTAATTCTTGTTGGATTTGAATGTTTTTTATATCACTGTTTATTTACACTATTAGTGTTTATTTATAAGATACAGTTATTGTTTTTAATTATATTAGCATGTCTTAAATTAAACTAACGAGGATTTTATATTGAACAAGAAAAAAAAATCATGCTTTTTAATGCACCTATCACTTCTAATCGTCTACGTAACATTATATAATGTCCTCTAGTTGATGTATATTGCTATATACAAATAAAATCGAATTGTCTGTTATTTGTTCCTGCTAAATTCTGAAACGGTGGAATCAATTTTTGGGAGTATTTTACTAGCAGATAAATGACTGTTTAGAGTATTATCTGTGCTACCCATAATTACGTTTAATGATAAGCAAAAAAAAATATAGAGGTTATTTGATATCGGCAAAATATAAAGTAATAATAACCTAATTAAAATTAAAAAGATTACATTCTTTTTCAGCAGAACGAAGTCGCAATTGTTAGCTCTATCTAGAAATCACCAGCTATATCTATAAATCAAAATAATGGAAAAACAATAATAAATTAAGCACTTTCATCTTAATATTTTTGCAGTGAATTTTACACTGTCATTGTATACTATTAACAAAAGCACATTATTCTTCCTTCACACCTTCGTTAATTGTTCAGTGTTTAGTGGCTTTATTCAAAAATGATCTAAGGAATGTCTGCAGCGTGTAGGTCAATTTTACTAATTACCAAAACTTTACAAATTGCGTTCGTTACTTCAAAACACCAGGTGAAAAGTTTTCCCACGGTCGAGACGCAGATGAAAAGAACGTTAGCGAAATATTTGGCGCTACTTATTTAAAATACATCAAGCCACTGTTATGTACAGGATTGTAGTCAGAATGAGAAATTATAGAAACAGCGGTCATATCTCAGTGCTTAACGTGTTCGGGCATGGGTTTTCGATGAAGGAAAGATTGTGAAAAATCCATAGCACGGTGATGGGCTTCTTCTAAACACGTCTAGTAAGCTACCAATCTCAAAGTTACAAATTACGTATTAAATAAAATATTGTATATTAAAAATACTACAAAAATTAGTAACATTCGTGCAAGCTTCGACTGTGAAAGTAACGCCACAACGCTACATCTATTTCTACTGCAAAGTAACAATATTCGTACCACTATGTTCCTTCTCGAAATATGTGGTTGGTACAACATATCGTCGTCCGGTACTTATTTGTCCGATCATTGGCCACATTAGTCATTTGGACAAGTAAGTACCAAGGTTACAATATAATGATACTAGAAGCTTTGTAATTTTGTCCTATTATGACTCGCTCAAGAACTACGAGTTTTTATTAAGTCGATTACACATAACTATTAGCCAGATTGATCTGGTAGACTGCATGCCTCTTTACTACGTCAAAGGGTAAAAAATAACACTTTGGTCAAGGAAAACGAAGTAGTTAATATAGAGGAAGAGTCGTTTTAATTAAATTTCAAGGTAAAGTTGCCTAAATACACACCTGTATTAAAGTTAATAAATCATTGTGTCAACGGCTTTGGAGTGGTAATTATTGCAATTAAGGTTAAGTAATTACTTCCCTTGTCTCGAAGGAAGAACGTGGGCAGTGAGAGCCGATCTGTTGAATCATATCAACCTCGCTATTTGTGATTTCTAAGAAATCCCGTTTTCGTCGGTTATGACATTTGCAATCCAACGTTTTGTTTATTGACATTTAACTCGATTAGACAATGAAAACGTTCACTTTTTATTTTAGCGATCTAGATAATGACGTCATTGCGCTTAAGTAGTACACAAGGTTTCCCTTTGTTGTCTTACGTATTGGCAAACGTCAAATTGATTTGTCGACTATGCAAAAATATTGGAATAGTTTCAACTGTAATAATATTTTTTCTCTCAACAATTATTTTATTACTAATATAACTAAAGCGACGGTTAGACGTTACGATATATCTATATAAATAAAAAAAACAATTGCTAAATGTAAGTACGTAAGGACATCTTTTCGAAACGGCTGAACTGATTTGACTAATTCCTTGTTGAAGTGTTTGTAACTGTCAAGACGAGGCTACGTATGAAAGGAAATAGTTAAAAATGTTAATTGAAAAAGTGAAAGATTTGTGTTAATAAATCTCTATACAAAAAAGTTAGAAAGTCAAACAAAAGACAACAGAGACAGAGATCTTCAACATTATTGACAGATTGACATTCAATTGCTCAGTTGCCGTTTTATTTCATTACATGGTTTTCTTCGTTAAAATATCTATACGATACGCATGGATAACAGGGCATAGGGTATGTGAACAGCAGCCTCTCACTACGTCGGAGATACGAGATGCGACCGCGGACCGACTTGAACGCGCACGCACCGTACGAGGCTACAGGCCATATACCCTGTCCTGTTACGAGGCTGAGGTCTACAGTTACTGTTTTATCAAAAAAAAGTACTGTTCCGGTGAGATAAGGAAAATGTACATTAACGCGAGCTAGTAAACGTTTAAAAAACAGCCCGAAAATCACACACTTCCCTTAAAAGAAACAAAAACATTTTATGACGGCGAAGTGCCGGACACCAACTAGTGTAACATAAACACTGTATAAATATTATTCCATTTATTATTGACAGCGGTAGATATATTAAATATAAGTAGGTAAACAATATATACGTTTACAGATCACAAGATTACCTTTATTTTTTACGTGATATATCTAATGAGTGTTACACGACTATTACTAAAGTTGGCAGAACTAATTAGATAGAATGTAGGTAAAATATATCATCATATGACTGTCTGTTCTCATATTCACGTGCAAGCGGTATAATTATTATATTAAATATGGTCATTATTGAATAATTCTAACGTCGTAATTATAGATAACTATTCAAGCGTCACAACGGAAAATATTAACATACCAAGGTTCCTAAACAAAAGACAATTTTAATAAATCATTTGCTACACACCCGTTATGAGTTCAATGTAAGCTTATTTTTAAAGTGAACTTTTTTACATCGCCTCAAATTTTTTTCGTCCATTTATCGCATGTCGCATTACAACCAAATGCCTATGATTCGAAAAAAAGATTCACTTGCATCGTGGTTTCAAAACCACACCACTATTGCGTTTGTTAAGCTTTCACACCTTTAGTACTCAACAAGATCATCTTAAAACTATGCATACACATTATCACAGATACAGAAAATAACATAGAGTACTTATAAAAAAAAATACTATTTATTACTAGGAAAAGGAAAAACAATTATAAGTTGCACTCCTGTTAAACTCTATAAAATTGGGTTGAGCAGTAAAAAGATAAGTACCATATGGGACTTTTTAAAATAACGTCTTTTCACAGCTTATCGTTACGCTCTTTTAACATAAATAAATACAAAAATTACTTAGTCAATACCTTTTAAATATCATCATCATCATCTTACCCTTATCCCACCTAAGTAGGGTCGGCACAACATGTTTTCCTTTTCCACTCTCCTCTGTCAGATGTCATCTCAGTATTCACACTTTTTATACACATATCGTTTTTCACACAATCCATCCATACCTTTTTCGGTCTTCCTCTACTCCTATATCCGTCCACTTTCAAACTCAAAACTTTTCTTGTTACATGACTTTCATCTCTTCTCATAATATGCCCGTACCATGCTAACCTACTACTCCTCAACTTCTCTGTCACTGGTGCTATTTTCAAACTTCCTCTGATATACTCATTCTTAATCTTATCCATCCTTGTTACACCACACATCCATCTTAACATTCGCATTTCTGCCACATGTAATCTTTTCTCATCCGTCTCTTTCGTAGCCCAGCACTCGGATTCATATAACACGGCTGGTCTTATTATAGTTTTATACACCTTCCCCTTGAGTTTCAACGGCATTCGTGGGTCACAAACCACCCCAGACACCTTTCGCCAATTCATCCACCCTGCATTTATCCTATTCCTCACGTCCTTGTCTATTCCACCGTCATTTTGGATTAATGAGCCGAGGTACCGAAAATTGGAGCAGGCTGGTAAGAATACACCGTTTAAGGTATCATGACAAAAACTGGATGGACCTCCGAAGCCACAGAATAAATGTTCAGTTTTCATCCCACTAATCTTTAAACCATAATTCTCCAATTTCTGTTGCCATTTCTCCAACCTACTCTGGACCTCGGCAGCATTTTCACCAACAAGAACAATATCATCAGCGAATAGCATACACCAAGGTGCTTCCTTCTGTATGTCTGATGTTATTGCATCCATGACAAGAAGGAATACATAAGGACTTAAAGCTGATCCCTGATGCAAACCTACAGCCACATGGAAATTGTCGGTAATTCCAGCCACGGACCTAACATGTGTTTGAGCTTGACTATACATACAACGGACAAGTTGTAAGTACTTCCCAGGCACTCTTTTCTCTTTCAGCGCCCACCACAGAACATCCCGAGGTACTCGATCATATGCCTTTTCCAGATCAACAAACACCATATGCAAGTTTTTATGTACACGTCTGTATTTTTCGCACAGCTGGCGAAGTGCGAAAATGGCATCTGTTGTCGAACGCCCAGGCATAAACCCGAATTGATAAACCTTTTAAATAATTTCTGTAAAATCTTATTTTGACAAAATTGTAGTTTGACTCTTTTAAGACTTAGCCAGAGAATTATTCTTGCATGTACTAATTAATGAATGAAATTATATGTATATTTTCTTAATTTTTCTACTGACAATTTATATCAATGTAATAACGTTCGTTCCTAAAGTTCCCAAGTCATATTTCAAATTGTTAATAATGAGCTACGTACCTGACGGTTTGAGATCGCGCTAAGACTTCGATCTAAAGAGGCTGCATTTGCATAAAATCATTAGTAAGCACAATGGTGAGCGGGCAGGGACGCGGGCTGAGAGACTCCTCAAAACACCAATTGTAAATATGTTACCTGTCCATAAAGTTACACCTTAAACATTATACATTTCTTGTTTTCAATAGGTATGAAATCGTTAAACAATAGTCGACGAGCAATGAACTTCACATGAATGAAATAAATCGAATTCTTAGGTGTCGTAAGAATAGCATGGAATACGCCGTGAGCCGCCTCTCGAATATGATTTATCATCGTTCATTAGGCGAGTTTGTCCGCAGCGACAACAGATGGAGCTGATAGCACTTGGCAGGGTGGCCGCCTTGTTATTATTTTTATTGCCAGTTTTCAAAGAATAATACTTGAGGAATGTATTCCTTAATGAACTTCAACCCTTTTTGGGTTCGACATGATGGATAGAATTAATGTCGCCTCCTATTGTTGATTGGAGACATTTTCAATAGTTCGGGATATGTCTACTTGATTGTGTTCAATTGATTCTAAGATTGATACTTTAAAATACGTTTCGTGGAATAATAACGGTGGGTGTGATTTTTTTCAATCGTTTTAAGTTTAAGATACACTATATTGTGTTTACAGTGATTAATGAATACATTTTATCATAAATAAAGGACAAAAAAATAATGTTCAATAATTGTTTCAAATGCTAACAACTTATGTTCGCTGGAAAAAATGTCGAATTCATGCATAAAGTAAAACTTTAACTTAGTATTTTAAATATCAGTCGAATATTGTATTATACATACTAACTGCCATCTGTGGTTTCACTTGGGTTAATTGTTTTGAATTACGGTTACTACTCCGCTAATTAGGATCTTAACTTGAAATTAATAGCTTAGACTCGACGTCAAAATAGTGGTGGCTCTCTAACGCAAGGGTTTTCAATAATAAGCCCCTTAAACCTTACCTTAAACCAAATTACGTTATAATAAACAGTTGCTAATAAAAAAATTTATAATAATCGATTTCTACAAGTGCCGCTAGAAGGTAATATATATCAAAGTTAGTTCGTGTTCTGAATAAATATCAATAAGTCCGAGACAACCCTAATGTCATCAAGCTATAAACATTACGATAGTTACAATACTTTATAAGCCGCTTTACCATTTAAACCGGCGAACGCACGCGCAAGCTAAACGGACAATTCTCAAAACTGTATCTTGAACGCGGTGTCAGTCGTGTACGAGTCGTAATTAAAGGCCTGTCCGAATTTGCATACGTTTCTGCGAGTGCAAATAAAAAAGATCGATGTTAATTAGCATATTGTATTTCGAAAAGTGACGGTTAGTGAGTGTAGCGTCATGCTACTCAGTGGTAGGCCACTGTAACCAGGGTTTTATGAGTTTAAATTTATGAATGCTCTTCTCATTTATCTTGTCATACATTGTGATCAACCCGTTAATATTGTTTAATATATCCTTATTTCGAATGAATCAATTAAATTCATTTTTGATCATAAAATAAGTCCCTTTATGGTGTCTTAGTATCAAACAAGTGTGTAATCACATAAATTTACTACAACTTGATTTGCTTTGAATAATTCATTTAAACCTCCAAAATTAAGCACCAATATTTAAGAGATGTCTTTATACTTTCTAGGTTTTAGCATTTTATCCTAATTCGAATCCTGGCAACTGGGTCGGAGCTTTGGGTGAAGGAAAGCATCGTGATGAAATCCATAGCATAGTGGATAGGGTTTTTTCTAAGTCCGTCTGACTAGCTACCACCCTCAAGTTAAAAATATGTCGCCAAGCACCTGTTGGTGTGTTCCGGCTGCTGCACTTGAGAGCCAGTCTCCCTCTAGTTATAGCGTGACTACCATCTTAGACCACATTATCATTTAACACCAGATAAGATTGTGGTCAAACGCTAACCTATTAAGCATATAATAAAAAATCTCACTAAACTTTAAATAATGATTTGGCTTAAGATAGTAAACATTCTAAACTTACAAGGGCTGACTCTTAGATGCAGTTGACAGAATAGATATTATAGGTGGTTGGTGATAGATTATCAACTACAGGTTGGTAACTGCTAGCTAGACGGAAATGAGAAAAAAGGCACGACCAAAATGCTATGTTCCCATCGCGATATTTTCTTTTCTCAAGAGGTCTAATTTATTATAAGACTTCAACCTAGCCCGATCAATAGGGTGTCCGAATATACTGCCACTGCTCGCTTCATGATTATCATAATTAACTATTCAAGGCATGTGAGTAAATTATAATTTTTATTTATTTAATTTCTCGAATACCAAATTATCATACAAAGAGTATATCAAATGTCATAAGCCTCTTGGAGGATATCACCCTCAAAAGGTTAAATTAAAAATAATACTCTATAATGAATCGCATCCACATTAATGTTAGCTTTAATCCCAATCGTGATAGCCTTAGTTTTGTGTCTTTGTTTTAATTAATTTGGATCACGACGTCGCCACTTCTCGGGCGTCACGACACGAAGGCCCACGAATACTGACTGACACACATCAAAATGTCACAGAAGAGTTTTGGGATTATCGACGATCGCTACCGGCTCATCACGCACCTACTCCGCATCGCTATTGTCTACTAATGAGAAGTCAATAGGATTTCTTATGAGGGAATTAACGGATCCTATATAGATTAAAATTGAAACGTGTTGGAAGCGTTAAGATAAGACTTCTTAAACAGCTTATATAAATGCGTTAGGAATATGATGACTTTCATTCTTCAATTGATTTGAAATCTTTAATTATTTATTTCATTATTTTAATTAGTTTGTAATAGTTGTAATTAATTTTTTTTATGAGAATTATTTAAATGATTATTGAACGAGTTTGGATTTCGGGGCACTAACTTGAAATATTCTTAATGATATGGTTATATATTTCGCTATTTAACTATTGCCATTTTAAATCTGACATTGTTTTATTTTGTGACACAAGCAATATTGAACCATCATAAAGTCTGTAATAGCAGGTGATATTTTTGAGGACTGCAATATTACTTTTGCTGACACATTATGTTAACAAAAAGGGTTAGAAATACACTTAATATAAAAGGAATAGTGAATATTCAAAATTAAAGTTATATAAAATTAAAGCGTTCCTTAAGTTTCAGTCATTTTATAATTCAAATTGTGTTTAAAAGTCACATTTTTTAAATAGTTTAACCAATCAACGGATTATTTTTCAGATGCGCGAGAATCCAGGCAATCATACGATCGCCGCACGGTTTTGGCGCGATGTCGCAATGTTCCAATTAGATGCTTATTTGTGTCAAACGTGCTTTGTCAGCCATTCATTGGATGTGAACAATCGCTTGATTGTATTTGGTGAGGTAACAACGTTCACCAATGCTACGTTACGATTGATAGATCGACATTGGAATCTGAATTGTAATGAGTTTCCCATAACATGAGTAATGGGAGAGAAAATCTAATTATATCAGGTGTGGCTTAAACCTAATAATAAAAGTACCGACAAAGGCATTGAAAGGTTAGCATATAAGTGTTTTCGGTGGTCATTTTATTTGTTCTCTTCATCATAATAAAGAGTAGGTACGGTCAATAATCTGACGAGTTGTCAATTGATTCGCCTGTAATGTTTCTATTGGCATAAAAATATATCTATGTCATTTGAATAATAGTTGTACTATATATACATATATTTAAGTATACTTACTTTAAATATGATATGGATAGAATAGGTGTATTTATGAATTTGATGAATGATTGAATTAATAATTTGTCATTGTAGTCGAATATATTATTATTCTGATTAAATAAGTAATCATAGAGTTATTAAGAAAAATAATTTATGCAAAGTTATCGAACAAAATATAATTCCTTTATCAGTTTGATGGCAGCCAGTCCTTGGATAATTTTTGGAACTAATAATCAATTTGAATCTTCGTAGTTGCTGTCCTATTATATATTTTGTACAAGAGACTTTTGGGATAGACCGTGAAGAGTAAGGAACGCCGAATGACAATAGTTTTCCATATTGAAGTCATTCGTGACAATATTGTATTTAACTTGCATCAATAGATCAAATCGGTGATACGGCGATTAACATAGTACACACCCAACGAACTAAGCACGCGGGATGCCACACAATAGACAGGCAATGCCACAACACCATCAAACAATTTCAAAATCTGATCCTATGCATAACGAATACGGTTGATAAATAGTTTGAATTAACCGATTTAATGCGGGTCACCCACTACAAGGTGATTCAGCTAAAATCCAGACTCGTAATGATAATTGAACTGGCAAACACCCAGCGGACTATCTCCACAATCTATTGAGAGCCGACGTTGGAAACCATATGACTTGCGCTATTGTATTTATGATTGTTTTTTTTTTTTCATTTTATTTCTTGTCTTCCGACACAATCTTTAGCGTTCTGATTAACTCGGAGCTTTACCGCTGTGAATATTGTTTATAACAGCCCGTTAGGATATTGAATAAAAAATAGCTAAATGCTTGTCCGAAGGTAACGGAATTGTAAAGAATAAAATGAACTACGAGTATACTCTGTAAAGTCCATTAAGTATGGAATTTTGTATGTGTCCAATTACAATATTCATTATTAATAGTCACTTAAATACCTACAGCAATTCTTCTGTAATATAAATTATTTTTGTAGTGATATTGCAAAGACAAGATCGATATTAAGCTTGTGATTATGAAGTCCAGAAGCTTGTAAGACATAAAAATACAAAACATGCATATAGCTGTGAAATAATTATTAATAGTAACGAGGTGATCGGTTAAATAGGAACTAAGGGTTGTAATTCATTTACAAGTTCTATTTGCTTGTAATAAATGGCGATGTGAGTTAATAATCTATTGGTTACACGATTGTACCTAATCAATATCATCATCTTACCTTTATCCCACCTAAGTATGATCGGGTGGGCACAATATGTTTTCCTTTTCTACTCTCCCCTGTCAGATGTCATCTCAGTATTCACATATTTTATACACCTATCATTATTACAAATTGTAATCGATAATGTTTTTATCATAAATGTTGAAAATCGTAACGATCCCAGCCGATTTTCTTACATTTTGTACACGGGAAGCATCTATTTTTTTTTCTGAACTGTCTACCTGGCAAGGCCTCTTCAGTTTCACCGGACTTCACGGGAAGCATATGATGATACTCTGTATCTGGTAATCAATATGATTGTCCAAAAACTTTTAAAACATTTTTTTATTCTCATCCAATTTATATATCTTTAATATCATTATAATATACTAATATTTCAGTGACATAATAAAATAATAAGTCGAAAGTAATTACTATTTTAAAACGTGGGTAGAGTCGCGGGTAGTTGCTAGTATACTTATATATTTATATTACATCAGTTCCATCAAAATTTCAAATAAGTTTTTTTTATACATATAACTTAATTATACATATAAACTCACTTACGTATAAAATATTAAACTTACATTTGTGTAAATTTCAAAACACTTTCATATCAATATAAATTATGTACCTATATTTAACATCAGCGTTTCTTTTTTAGCGACGGAAACGTTTCAGAACATTAAACATTACACGAATTTATTGATTCAAGTGTGAATTGATACAATTTATGACATTTAATAAGAAATTTGTTTTTAATTTTGACTCATTGTCTTTTAATCTTGTCAAGGGCACTCGTACATTGTGAAAATTAAGGATGTGGTGGAAGGACTCACCAAAAGTTATAGTAATTACACTGTTCTTCTAATTTTCTAGAAGAAATATTAAATTATGTTGACAGATACCAGTCTATGAGATAATGGCCCTTACGTTATAAAACAGGCTACAACATCCTTTGATTTACCATGTAGTAGTCACATTTCAGTCGAGCACGTAAGCTTTAAAATTACAAATTTGCCGACATACACTTTTGCTTTATCATTATGTATATATAGGTATAGGCAGATATTAATAACGCAGTTTCTCTGGTTCGACGTCCATCAGTCACCGTGATATATGGACACGTTTAATTCCTTCAGGCGACCAATAAAATCGTCCTATAAATATTTCTTCTTTGCTCATTGTTGGCGAGTTCCGTTTCGGCACTTTTACGATCACGTCGAGATTGTTTCGCTGTTTCAAATGACAGAATTCGGGTGTGAGACCTTCTTTTATTTCACCAAAGAAATCGGTGTCATGTTACATTTGTATTTATTGCTAACTAGTTGCTCGCCCCAGCTTCGTATGGGTGTGCTAGCGTAGGAGACCAGATTTTCCCTTTAGAACATGACCAACATCATCATCATCATCTTACGCTCATCTCTTGTCTCTAAGTAGGGTCGGCATAACAAGTTTTCCTTTTCCACCCTCTCCTGTCAGATGTTATCGCAGTGTTCACACCTTTTATATATACATAATTTTAACAGGTTTTAACACCTTTTGCGCTCATCCTTTACTCCTATATCCGTCTACTATCAAACTTAAAATTTGTCTTGTTATATGAATTTCATATCTTCTCATATTTTTTTAATTTTTTTTTTTGTTACCGTCATTACTAACAACTTATATTGTGTGTATTAGTTCACAATTATCTTATATTTAATAATTAATGCCTCATTCTGACGGAAGATTTTCACTACGCTAGTTCAAATTATATTAGCAATTTCTAACGCTGAGAAATGTACAGTTCCATATTTTTCACACATACATTTGTACTACATGAATATTTCTCTGGTTCTGGTTTCCTCTCCATGTTTTATTCCATTGTGAATCGATAGGTGCTATCGATTTAATATGATACATGTTCGCGAATAGCGACAAAATCCAGGGAGGTTTGAACTTTTGGAGATTGAATCGACATTCCGCCAGTGAAAGCATTTGACCATCACGACTTCTTTGGAATATAATCGAACTTATATTACTGCTATCAACCCCAATGAATAGAGTTTCTATATGTCACCTTTTAAGTAATACCCATTTAATTTAAAACATGTAGGTATACGCATATAGAAAAGCAAACAAAAAGTTCTGCTTTTATAATAATGTTGATGGAGAATATAAAATTATCGACTTGTTGTATGAGTTTTAAAAGAATTTTATTGATTACGTTCATTCGAAAAAGGTGATACTTTTGAAACAAAATTATGAAAGTTTTATTTTTGGGACATCAACACGAAGCCGTAAGTTGCGTTCATTCACAAAATTATTCGAAGAGCGGTCATTTACCTCAACCTTAGCAGTTGTGGATTCGATTGAGACTTCACTCGATATATATTGTTTTAACTGTTTCGAGAACAGTCTCACAACGAGTGGTGTTAATAAAAGGTCAACTGCGACGTTATTGCTGTTTAAAACTTTTACAAAACAATAAACTTTCATTTTTATTTGTGATAAGATTCTATTTCTTAAAATAAGTAATTAATCATTTCAAAATATTGTTACCTGCTGTGACTATAAAACTTGCTCGAACGTATTTATTTTATACACCTCAGCTCAATTAGAATAAAACATTAATTAATAAAACATAATGAAATATACATGTAGGATATATGTAACATGACCTTTGCCTATTCTTAATAAGAAAATTATCTATGCTATATTCCTTATTGATATAGAGTGAATGATAGGTGTGAAAGAGATGGCGTTGTGAATCAGACAAGAGTGTGAGTGAAAAAAATAATCGCAAGGATGGTATGGTACTGGAAGAATGGTGACGGAGAGGAAATTTTTTTCAAGAGTTTGGACGAAGAAACAAGTGGTAAAAAGACACGCTTTGAAATAAAATAAAATTCTGTCTCCCACATACATAATTGATTTAATGATAACAGTCATTTTTAACGATGTGTATGTTTTTTCCATAATATAATTTCAACACAATTTCCGTTCACTGAATAAACAGGATTACCTTTTGAAACCAAAGAACTTAAAAATATGTTTTTAATGTATAATATTGGCATATTAATACAACAAGAATACCGTGTGATTAAATTTTATTTCGAAAAACCGCTAAACAATCTATAAAAAAATTCATTAAGAAATTTGATCGTCATTTCAAAATTGAACCCAACAAGACATCATATTAAGATAAACTAAAAAACAAACAATCACATATTTTAATTTCTTTTTACGAACGCACAGGTTTGTTTGTTTAAAATTAAAACTCCTTCGAAAAAATAACACTTTAAGATACGATATCGGCACACAATAAAATCTCATATTCCCGCCTACATTTTTTTAATAAGTGGTCGCCGAGAGTATTTAATAAAACGAATTGTCCCCGTACCCACGTGAGAGGGTATAAAATAAAAACAACATGAATGTCTGTCGGTGGAAGTGCTCGCTACAACTTGCTTGGTGTCCACGTTACGTTTTGGAAAATCGTTAGCAACGCCTACGGTTCATTCTTGGAAGACTTAATAATATTATAGAGGGACAAGTTTTTAAACACAGCTTCATAAAATTTGCGTACACACTCATTTGTCAATTGTTTGCTTCTGTCAATAGTTTATATAATATTGCAAAAGTGGTACACAATACTCTACATTGTAACTGAGAAAATCTTTACAGAGATAATCGAGGTAAGACGTAGGATAGATTTTTTGAATTTGCACAGTTAAGATTACAATCTATTAAATAATTCAAAACCTATATGTATTATTATCTTTTCTGCTGTGACCTCGTGTGCTTGCTTTTTGCGTATACAAGTTTAAAGGTAGCCTATATTCTACATCAGATCTGGGGGTATGTATACCAAATTTAATTTAGAATCGGGTATGACGTTTGGTCTAGAAAATATACTAGATAAACAGACAAGGTTACTTTCGAATTTATAATATTACTTTGATTACTGCATATATATATACACTTATTGACTATATCAAATGTAATAATATAAGCCCATACTTCACTTTTATCATAATAAAAATGAGCCTTTCTGTAACCCCAATGTGTGTAAGATTTGTGTATTATGTACTCGTCCATATTACAATTAATTGGGACTGCCGTAAAACTATAACCCAAATCATAAAAGCAATCATGTAAGTGTTACTATAAATGTATTTATTTACTCAGATACTGGCAACTAAATTATGCGAACATATGTATTTAAAAAAATTAAAATATAAAAAAAAAAAAATTAAAATCGGCTTACAATTGACGAAGAGTTTAATGGACATACATAAAAAACAGATACACACAGCCCAACATAGTAATCTGTTCCTTTTTTTAAGTCGGTTAAATATGATGTTAATATGAAAGGATAATGTCAACGTCACTTCTAAAACTTTGTAACACACAGAACAGCCATATCTCTGTACGTAAGCCGTCTGCTCAGATATCCGTAACACCACACCCCGAATGCACTTAATGTACAAAATATTGTAATGATATTATTATTTCGTATGATAACCCGTTGCTCTGCCTTTCAATGGCACATAAAATAATTTCAAAGACGACGTGTGACTCGGCCGTGATAATCTGAAGGTCCGTATTAATTGTAAGTGTTTTAACTAATACCACGTCGTATCCCTGAGTAGCCCATTTTAATTAATTACTTAAGTACACTCGTTAATAGAAACCACTAATAAGAAAACGCTTATCATCAGATTATAAATGCGAATGTGAATTTGTTTATCACACTTAAACCCCTTGACTATTCTTGATTATTATGAAACTTTGCGTACAACCTTATCATGGCTACAGAAAAAGACATAGAGTACATATCACATAGAACAAATGCACTGTTCCCGAGGGTCAGACCAAATTTACATTAACACGGTCGAAGCTGCGAGGAAAGGCTATTTGATAATATTTGCGGGTGTTAGGTTATATGGATTGCGACCATCATACATCAAGTAACACTCGCCACAATGGGTTCACCCAGGCTTGTCGCAATCAGATATCAGCGGAACTGTAACCAGAAATCTAGCAGATGTATGGGTGTCTACAAATATTAAGTAAAATCTGTCAAAGTAACTTTAGGTTGTCATGTTTTGCGATCAGGCAACGTATATCCAGCAATCAAGAAGCTCACATGTCGAGATGCCAACGGTGACTGCCGATGGACTGTAGTTCTTTTCTTATATTTTATAGGCCTTAGCGCTTGGCCAAAACTTTACCTGATATTAAATGACAAAATGATCTAAGGAGGTAAACACACTAAGCCTAGAAGGGGATTGGTTCTTCAGTGCAGCTACCGGATCACAACTATAGGTTCTTGGCGATAGATTTTTCAAATTGAGGGACGGCTTAGAGGAAGCCCGACCGCCATGATGCATGTTTTTTTTTGCACCGAAATCTTCAGTTCATTTCTAAGGATTCGAACCTACATCAGTCGAGAGTATATCAGAGTCGAGAGCGATGGCGTATAGGAGCATCACGTCATGAGAAAGTGTTACACCGTTTGACGTGACGGCGTACGGATCGATTTTACTGCCAAGGCGCGTGAATAGGTGTTTTACATAAAAAAAAAAAAAAACAGTAAAAAGTAAAAAATTCACGACAAAATAGGTACTTAAATATTATGCAATATGGTAGACCTACGGCTAAGTTACTTTAATAAAAATGAGTGTAAGAAATGTATGAATTTATGTTATGACTGTTGTTTACATAAATCGTATTAATGGTTGCTTTTTGCGGTAAGAACTGGCGAGTGACCTCTACTTTATTACCTTGATACACAAATTTTCTTATATTGCTTAATATCGTAAGTAGATTCCTTTTGTAGAATTTACTGCGATGGTAATAACTCAAATTTATGTAGATACATTTTTATTTGTATGTTAATAGTTATGCTAGTTCATATTTTGGATATTGCCTTGGTAAAATTAGTATTAAACAATAGTACCTGTAGTTATATCAGAGACGATTAGGCTGCCGAACTTTAGTTCTAAATACACTCACATGGCGCTGTTTAAATTTTCATACAAAATTTAACAGTCACGTTATCTATATGAATGTGCAAAAATGTTCCGGCTAGAGGTACTGTACAACTAGAAAATAGTGACAACTTGCCAATGCGACAATAAAACGTCACAGTGGAAACTACTTACTCACACAACGTTCACTGGCTGGACTCAAACGGACTACTCTGAAGTACTCCCTTGAACTAATAAGCCATTAGACATTTCTCTGCTTTCTTTCTTGTGCAAATATTTCTGTTATTTTTAAAGTATTTTGACATCTTAATTGTTCAATGGCAGCAATGTCAAACATCCTATTAAACTGTTTTAAAGCCTGCAATGATCTGTAGACATACCTCAGAACTAAGTTATACACGTTTGGTTCACAGCTTCGAAGTAATTTATGCTGAGATTCGGTAAACAGTTTTATTTATAACTGTACATGGGTTAACGGTAAGCTATTAAATTATACAATTGCAAAATTTGCTTCGCTCATTCGCATCTCAGTATCAACATACATACCACTATTCGAATAAAATTACATTTATAGCTAGTAATTTACAGTAATAAGTATAGTCTTATATTTATTAACAGTAGTTTAAAACATTGCTAGTGTTTTTTTCATATGTTTCATAGTTAAATGTTACTAATAGTAAAGGTGATCTCAGGAAGACTATTCCATCTCCCTGTAGTAATCTTGATATGACAGATGATTGAATAGATACGATGCGTTTATAATGTAAGATAATCATTTAGTAAAGCAAGCGATTAACAATAATTGTACTATGTTTAAATAGTCGCAACATTTGAAGGGAATTAATAACTAGCTGTTACCCGCGACTTTGTCCTCGTAGAATATATAGCAAAAAAGTTTTGTTCAGTGTAAAAGTGCGCGTGGGGCGAGCGCGATACTGAACACTGCTTGCAAGGTTACAGTGTATTTGCGCAGAATTCTACATTTTTTTTTTCTAAAATAAAAGTAGCCTAAGTTACTCCTTATACCATTAACTATCTACCAGTAAAAGCCCCATCAAAAACGGCATAGTAGTCCGGTGGAACTGTAGCGGCCTTGCCAGGCTAACAGGGTAGGTTCTACCGTTTTAGAGGTTAGCCAGCAAAGAGACAAATATAAAATGTTTTTTTTTAATGTTATAAATAGGAGGGAGTCCGATTTGAGCCGCGGTTGGGGACGCACGTGCGCTCTCTCGCAGCTCCTAACGGTCAGATCATTCGATAACTTTTACGTAGTTATTGAATTAGTTCGTGATACTCTCGGTAGTATTGTGTGTTCGATCGGCTATTGTCAATCGTTACGCTCTTTTCAGAGCGCCGGTGCACCTCCGTTAGTGTACCAATTAAACCGCACTTTTCGGTGCGAGCCGAGCACACAGAGTGCAGTGCATCGAGTCGTCGGGCCGCGCGTCGTGTCGTCGTGCAGTTCGTCGTTCGCCGTGTTGCGCCGTGTGCCGAGCGTCGTACGTGAAGAAGAAAGAAGCAAATTCGAAGAAAGAAGTGTTAGGGAATTCCCCCTAGGCTTCGTAGGTCCCCTGTGAGGCATTGCACATCGCCCACAGCTCCCTTGGTCCGGACACGGTTGTCCGTTAACTTCAAACAGGCGCACCCCCCTGCCCCTCCGGCAGGGAGGTTAGTCATGTCCCGCCCCACATGCTCCACTTCCACCCGCACTCCTAATTCCTATTCCATGAGTCAAGAGACTCTTGTCAGGATCGAGCAGATGATCCATCAAAATCCCTCCAAGGCTAAGGAGATCCAGAGGATGTACCCCGGTCTCGTTGATCACCACGATGGTAGTGATGAAGCTTTGTCCGATAGCAAGGCCGGCCGTTCGCGGTCCCCGGTCTCTGCTAAGAAGGACAAACGCTCCTCCAAGCAGCGGAAGGAGAAAGCTCCGACCGCCCCACCTCCCAAAACCGACATTTCAGTGGCGAATTCATTTTCGTCACTTTCTCCGGACTGTAGTGTCGATCCGCTAGTCCAAAGTTCTCCTCCAGTCCCACGGATGGACGTAGATCCGTCCGTGCCCTTCGTAGAGTCAGTCAAAGACGGTTTCATAACCGTCTCGCACCGTCGGAAAGCCGACTTGTCACGTCCTGCCTCACCCATCGGTTCCGTACACACGGAACCGCAAGCGCCAAAATAAAACAATTTGTATTAATTTCAGTGAATGGTTCAACTGGCATCCAGGTTAAGGTGCCGACCGTCGACGATCACCGTCGCCTAACCTCCTTCCTTAGGGAAGCGAAGTTGGCTACTTCACCCACGCTCTCGAGGACGAGCGTCTCCTCCGAGTTGTCCTCCGTAGGGTCCCGATTGAGTTATCAATCGAGGATATAGATGACCTTAAGTCATCCATATTTCTTTTTCCAGGGAAGGTAAAGCCATATAAAAATGCACAGTGTCACAACTGTCAGGTGCGGTCACTCCGCACGAAATTGCCACCTGCGTCCCAGGTGTGTAAAGTGCTACACATAGGGAGTGTTCTCGCACTACTACGGGTCAGCATATAAGTTATTATAACAGAGGCCTTCCCAAGCCTGCCGGGCACTTCCCGTGTACCGGCAGCGCCCGCACCCGCACCTTATGTTTAAAACCCTTGTCCCGAGCAAAATCTAGCTCTCGCGGGCCCCTCAATCCGTTCCCCGAACCACATCACCGCCCGCTCCTGCGCCTTGTGCGCCGCCCCAGCCCTCGCGGGCCCCTCAGGCCCCGTGGGTAGCCAAACCCATGTCCCAACCTCAAGCCCAACCTCCAAAGGTTAAGCCCGACCAGGCGAAACCGTTCACCTTTTCCTTACCCGGCATACAGTGGATAACTCAGCTTCTCATCTTCCATGAGATTAATGAGATCACCGCCTTCAACGAAATGTTGAATAATAGCAACGACAGTATCGAGTACCTTAGGGCTATCTCGAGCTTTCCTGGCATCGCGGCCACTCTTCAGCGCCTCGCGCGCGATTCACTTAAATAATTTTATTCTAGATATAGATGGAATAAATCCGCGCATTTATGTCTATCTCTCCCTAATATACCGAACCATTAGGAGCAATCCGGATGATTGCATAGTTAAATCACGGCGCCGTCGCCGTCTTGATTCTTAGTATCGATCGCCCTTACTTTTGCGTGTTTGCGCCCACGCCCGCGACTCTCTCTGCTCACACCGTCGTGAGCGGGGGTTGAAGATACGATCCCGCACATTGTCGCGTCTCTCTCGTAGCATCTCGAGCCTAGGTCGTCCCCCGGAGTGGAGCCCTTGAGATGTTATCTGCGTGATACAGTTACACACACTAGTTTTTACACTTACACATATCACCCCACACACGTGCACACATAGGCACACATGGTGGTGGGCTGTTTTTTTGCCCTTTTCGGACTGAATTAGGTCACACACTTAGAGTAGTCAGACACAAAATATACATATGCGTTCGTGAAACATGCATGGTTACCAATGCATTTTTCACGAATTCATATCGTATGAGATAGCATAGCTTAGCTAGCTTAGTTAGATCGGGTTATCGGCGACAGCTCAGCCGAGGCGCACCGAGTGCCCTTGTGCTAGTTGCCTAAATAAAATCGGGTGAGTGCCTTAAGCGCTCCCCTTAGTAGTCCGGTAAATTTGTACTAGCTGTGCGCGGGACTCCGTCCGTCTTGTGTTTAATAAAAATTACAGATACGTTGGTGTATTTAATATTCTGGTTTGCAATACTTAGTTATTAGGTTATTATGTACTACGTAGTACAAAGTGAAAATAAAACAATTTGTATTAATTTCAGTGAATGGTTCAAATATTACTGATATATTTCTTTTTTATATAAAAATGCACCTACACATTACTACAGCATATAAGTTATTATAATACTAAATTTTAACAAAATCTGTTCCGTACTTTCTTAGTATTACGCGTCCAATTAAACGGACAGACAGCTAGACTAAAATCTTAAAAACCCAAATGCATGTATTAAAGCGATCGCTGTATAAAAGTTTACGAATAAAGTAAATTTCTGTTGTAAATACCTGTTTTATATTACTTTTGACGTTAGTGTATAATTTTACATAAAGTCAATTCATATTCGCTAAAAATAGAAAACAGCGAAATCTAACACCTTAAACGATTCAGGTGGGATACATAAACCCGACAAATCTAAATGCAGGCAGACCCAATAAAATACCCTAAACCATTTAAAACTCTCTAAACGACAGTGTTATCGTTTAATTTTACTGCAGAAAGCATTTCCATCACAATTCGAAGTGACTCCTCGTCATTTATTTTAAATTGTCTGTGGCTTCGTCCTGACCGTGCGTTATCATAAATCTTTTAAGATCTCTACCATAAACGAAGATAAGGTCGCACCCAATCGACTTAAGATTGCCCTTAACCGAATTCAAGATGCTGACGAATTGTTGTCAGCCGGCTGGAGCATTCAGTACAAAACGCATGCAGATATGTTCTGTGATATTCGTAATATTTTAATGAATGCCTAATAAGTGGGCATGTAACTATATTTTTTCGCTTTGAATTTATAATATGAATAATATAGAACGAAGAACCAGACGACTCGATTTACCAGGGCAAATAGATCATGCACGAAACTCGAGAGTAGTGTAAGTCAGTCAAAATATCTAATCAAATTCATGTATAATTTCCGAAAAAACTGAATAAATTTTGACAAGTTTTTTGTGACAGATAAAGGAATATTCAGAGTATAATATACTTTACATATCATTACGCTTTTTCATAGAGTTTAAGTAGTAATGATAAAATTAGAATAAAATAAATGTTATAGTCATGTTATGTGCACAAAAAACCATTATCCAAATTAATAAGTGTAACCTATGTGCATCAATTAATACACAACAAATATGTAAGGTAAGTTTTAGGAAATATATGTATTGAAATCTACAGAGGTTTTACTGTTAAAGATGAAAATTTAATAATAACCTCTAAATTCATGTTTTCAATGAACTGACACATCTTTTATTTTTTATTCTTAGGTAAAATTGTATGATTGAGTGGTGGCTGCGATCACTGCAAATTGATTAAGTATCTGAGCTTTAAATATCCCGTTTATCTGGATGCATGTTGAATGATCAATTAACTTGATCGACATCGAATTTCAGTCATTTGAGAAGCAACCTCATCGAACCCTAAATCTGAATGATATCACACATTTTAACCGGTATCCTTATCATATTCTCGCTTATACAGCATTTATATTATTGACTCGATCTTTTGTCTGTTCGCTTGTTTGTTCAGTAAAAAAATTGCAGTCGACTTTAAACTAACTTATATATCTCATCGATAAGATCGATTATTATTAAATACAAATAAAATAATTTCGGTGTACGCGTTTATAAAATGGACTAAGAAGTTTTAAATATTTTTAAAAACCCGTATTTAGGTATACTTATAATATTTAAAATGAAATATATATGGCACGAACGAAAACAAATAATAAAAATATTTATATACCGTTCTTGTGATAAGGTCTTATTAAAAATCACTAAATAGTATAAAATAAAGTCGGTATTTGCCTTAGTTCTTCTAAACTACGCATAGAAATTTCATACAGTTTTCATTAATGTACCTGCAGAAAAGACCTTTATGGTAGGTCTACTCTATCTATATCTATCTCCCCAGAAATAATCCACAGTCACAATTTTTATCTCTTCTTCAATTTTATCTTGAAAATAATCCTCTATACAGTATAGCACTTCATTGAATATCTTGGAAGATATCATATATTTAAAGTTACTTGCAATAAATATAGATCGGGTAGTATTTGCGTTTAAATTGTTTAAACACTTTAAACGCTACTGACAAACAAACTGTTGAAATGGTAGTTACAAATACAACATTTGTACATTGCACTTCTGCGAAGTCGAGGTGGGTCATGCGTTTAATTAGTCTTCTTCTAAATAAATAATATGTCCACACTTGACGCAAAAACTACGGGATATATTTTAAACTCATTTGAGTTTTAATTCTTAGATCTTATCTTTCAAAATACCTTTATTGATTATAGTATCACGAAACTACGTTATAAGCTCTACATGCTCAGGGATTTGTGAAACAAGGCAAGAGTGCTGGTGAAGAGCAGTAAGTACATAACATTGCTTACAAAGAATTATGCAAAGTATATTTTTGATATCTTTTCATGTTTTTTCTTCTGTAAATAAAATGTATTGTTAAGATAATAAACAACACTGACAAAGTCGCGGGTTTTAGGTAGTCATTAATAATTCGATTAGTACTGTAATGTTTGTATCTATGACCTGCGAGACTGTAGCCAAAGATCGTGACTGATTTTTTTTTTATTGTGGCACGACAAAGTCACCGCGATTTGTAAGTGCCGTGCAATCCAATAACAACCTACAATTTATTCCCTGTCGACGCTCTAACACACAAAATTACTATATACCTAAATATTTATATTGTATTAATTTGAAAAACACCACAAATTCATTCTGATTAAACATGAATAAAAAATCACTTAAAAATACCACAATGGAGATAATAACAATGGACATCGAAAAGTTAAATGAAGCATTTAATTTTATATCAGAACTTATGTCCGTTTTTATGTACGTACTACAAAAGATCTAATTGAAGCGAAAAAAGCAATGGTACTCAAATGATATGTGTTTGTTTGTATGATTGATGTATCGACCGAGTCGGCTATTTAACAGTCGGTTAGACAAAATGGTGGAGTATGCCGGCATGCGAGAGACGTCAGGGTGCTTTACCAGTACGGACGTTTGCTTGTTCGGCTATTGGCGTAATGATGTTGGTGTGATTCTCAAACTTTGTTAACGGACCCCGGACTTCAAAAGTTTCAACTTTTAAATTATTATTTGTATAGTAACTTCCCATTATTGCAAATTATAAGAAAAACATGCCAAATGATGGAATATAACTCTACACATGACAATAATGGTTGTTTATTCATAATAAATTATACTATTGTATTATGTTACGACAATTGTTATAATAAATTGTTGTAAAATATTCCATTGTTAGATAATGTTGATATCAAGAATTCGAATGGAAGTAACGTGAAGCTCTCTTTTACACCTATTGGTTGTAACTTAATGCTTCCTTGTTCGCACACCGTGATAACATCGACCTAGTGTTATCGTTGTCGTTATAACGGACAACGAATAATCAACAGCAAAATAATGATGTCGTCAAAAATGTCTTTTCTGTTACTCAGGACTAATACATTACAATATTATTTGTTCTTATAATTACCATTTCAAGATATAATAAAGTATGAGAAGCAATGAAAAACTCTTGCAGTTTTGATTACTTTCACATTTCGTAAATCAGACACTATTTCTAGGAAACATGTTTATTCGTTTTCAATTATAAAGGTGATTTATATTATTACACATACTTTGATTTAATAGCCTTTATTAGCAGACATATCTACTGCAAATGATGATAGCCATATTGTTAAGACCAGTGATATGTTGAGGCAATTTCCTAGGTCCACGCTATGATATATACCGAATACGCAATCTGCGTGCGTTTACTGATTCGAAATTAATCGATAACGCTACTAGTTGATGGTGAAGGGAAATATTGTGTGAAAATTTGCTTTCTTAATATGCCTTAGTTCTAGTTATACGATTCTCTAGTGGGAATTATACAGTAGTAAGTAAGGAAGTAAAAATAATCTCAGTGTTTTAAATTAACCAACGACTATGCCTTCTCCGGAGACCTTTACCTAGCAATATATAAGCCTTTTTTTTTGTAATTCATTTACTTTTCGCGATTATGGCTCTCTATTTATGTAGTTCTACTGCCGAGTTCATAGGACTTGCCACTTTAGAGGTACAACTTTTTTGTGGTTTGGCTTTTAAATTATAAAGTTATGAACTAGCAATCAAATTGTTTGCACAAATACTGTGAGCACTGTCATCTTTGATAAAATAGCATCGAACGCACCCTATATCCAAGGATTTCTAGCAAGCACCCACACTTGATTATTCCTATCTAATTTGTTCTGAATACCTTTTAACACGTGATGCTTCAATATTGACGTCTTTATCGCAATTTTGCCAAGAAATTTTTTTTGCTATATGCCATAACATATTGACGACATATATATACCAGTAACGTAAACTATGGGCCATAACAAATAGTTCGCTGGGCACTTTGTTTACAACTAAAAGTATAAATATATATTTTCAAAAAGTTACAAGATAAGAATTTGAGAAACACTGATATGAAGAATACAAAGACGGCTCTGTGTGCGTGTCGTGATCACAATCAGGTTATTTCACTGGTAATTATGATGCGACGGGCGAGAGTCCGACCCGGGGTCAAACCGCCGCGTCCAAATGTAGCACACGTGGACCGACGGACACGAATCTCATGTCTATATATCATTACTATCTTCTTAGTACAAGATTTATATTATGTACTATAAATAAACTCAATTACATTAATTTTGAAATGTATTTACATACTGTGCCCTAAGCAGTAGCAATTTAAGCATGGATATGGCACTTGTGTATGACAGACCATTACACACTGGATGTAAGAGTCGGAGTGTGTTGGATTAGTCGATGAATATCAAAATTATTCTGTAATGCAAGTTTGCATGGTGGGGAGGCTTTTTTGAAAGCCTTCCTGGCTAACTTTCAACCTCAAGTTGAAATTCTGTTACCAAGTAGCTATTGGCGTGTTCCACCAGCGGTATTTGAGAATCAGTCCCTCTCTACATTCAGAGTTCTTACCATCTTAGACCATATAGTTATTTAACATCAGATGAGATTGTCAATATCTAGAGTCTTTAAAGTGTAAAAAAGTAGACAACCAATGGTTAGTAGATCTTGAGTTGGGGTTCCTTTGTTGTGCTACAATAAAAAAAATGATATAATGAGCTTTGACAGTAACATAGTTTAAATGCAACTTCTAGCTCTATGAGTATACATACGATAAGCATAAACCACACTGTTATATCATGAAATCGCAGCGCAGTTAAAAGCGCGGTAAAATAGATAACGATGTTTAATCCCGTCCCTTCGTTCCTGATAATCACGTTTACTTGAACTATGTTATATTAAAACGTATAAAATGCTTCGTGGGCGGCGGCCAAGGGGGTCAAACGAATTGATAGATAAAAACCTGCTTGAGTGACGTCATATTTCTAACACGTGAACCTTACTGCCTCATTGAAGATCCGTTTAGATCTGACGTGAAACACTTTCCTTTATTGAAAATTGTCAAAAAATATTTACCCTGTCCATTGCTTACTCTTTGGATACATGGGAATATTAATTGAAAAGGTATTTAGAATATGGAAACAAGAAAAAGGATAGAATTATAAATATCTGTTTTATCCCAGGTTATGCATATTATCTCCAATTCTAGTATATATTTTATTTTCTACAAATGTTTAATACTCTTATTAAAGTTTGAGATACTTGTAGTTACTACATACAATAATCACTTGAAATAATAAAATAATTACTAATTATTATTAGTTTAAATTGAAAGGTAATATAATCGGAACGGAAACTATGAACAGACCTAAACTGTAAAGTTAACCATCACGTAATGATTGGATAGTGATTTAACACGCTTGTTAATTTCTACATCAAAGTTTAGATAACGCCTATAGTGATTTATGCCCAGAAACTATTATTAAATGATTTTTATATGTATTTTTTTTTTATATATTTTATTTACTCATGATTTTGATGTATATTAGATAATTATCAATATTAACGTTATTATGCTTGTCGATGTATAGTTTTATAATGAAACAATTGTGTTCCTAATCAAAATATTTTATTTCTTCATCCTGGGTACTTAATGTAAGTGAATTTTATATGGAATGGTGGTCATCTTTATGAATAATGTGTGGAGCCACGTAAATAAATAACTTTAAAATATAATGAATATTTAAAAATATGTCGTTTTATTATACTTTGTTTAATTGATTATAATTATACTAAATACAATTACAAAATAATTGTAGTTCGCTTCTTTTATTTCTAGGGTAGTCTACCTCATAATGAAAAAAGGAACCTTTACAGGATCACTTTGACTTCTGTCTGTCTGTCTGACTGTCACAACAATTGTTCTCGAAAATTGCTAGTTCAAATTAACATTGCATATTAAATTTCATGGGCTCATACTGTTAATAAAAATCATGTTTCTAGGTTAATCCGTTAAAAATACCTACTTTTCATACTAAAGGCCCTGTTCTTTATCCGATCATCAAAACCTTTAGAATACATCATGAAGATCTACAGTCTTCAAAATGGAAGTATTTTACTAGTAAATTAAGGGATAAATCTGAAAATAACCAGCTTCCAATTCCGTGTGAAGGTGAAATAGATGACAAAGTTATATTTACTTTTAATTTCACATTGAGTCTAAAACAAGCGCCTGCAAAATAAAAGCATCGTACTTAAACGCACGTTATTAGAGAATGTAGTGACATAGTTATTTGTTTAAAACATGTAATAGTACAAGCCCTTAAGGCGCGAGTTGTACTCGCTACTTACATTCTTTTTTTATTTTAGTTCATGTTTTATTTTCGACATAATTTACTTCGTATGTTATAACTAAAATTTTGAATAGATTTGTGGTGAGGGATCAGTTCTACTGACTCCTCGTCCCACGTGGCTTGGTGTCGAGTTGCCCCCGCGCAGTATATCACCGCAGCACTGCGCCGACATCGGTTTGCACTTCGCATCCACTGGGACGCATTCGGAATTTATATCGAGAGCTAAATTTAAATAATTTATAACTTCTAATTTAATGTTTAATTTAATTTTCATGTAAAAAAATTACCTATCGCTATGCATTTGTTTCTTAAACTTTGAAATAATAAAATTATATCTTATTAAACTAAATTCAATTAAATCTCGATCTTCAGTCTGATATTATTTGTTATACACTATTTATAGTGCGATTTGAATATGTTGTTTTTAGACAAATTTGAATAACTCGTGTAGAATTATTATTTTTAACTATAATACATTCCTGGGTAAATGTCACACCAATCCAAAGAGTTACAATCCGCGGCTGCGCCGTGTTCAGCGGCGGCCCACACTCTGATACCGCGTGATCTGTTTATTCTGAACACCATAGATATAGAACTTAAACTAAATATGACAAATATGGATTTGAAAAATAAACATTTGAAAGACTATACACACATGCTATCTTTTTACTGTTATTGTTAATTATCACAATTATTTTATACTTTACCTTTTTATGTTAACTATATGGTGAAATAATTTTGAGTAAATTACATACATAAGCCGATTGATCTATACAAATAAAATTATAGAGGTGTGCAGTTGTGCGCGCATCGTGCAAAGACTACTGGATAAATATCGGTCTATTTTTGTTTTACTTCATAGATACGAGTACTTGGTCCTTATCTAAATACAAATATCCCGATATCTTCATCTTACGAATTATCGTTAAATATTGAAAAATATATATGTTTAAAATAAATAAATAAATATTTTTTTAAATCTCTTCTAGATTTGCTCTATGAACTATCTTCGCATTGTCTCATTTTACGACGTGTCCACACCATTGTTCCCTTTACAATAGATTTCGTCTACATCGGTCTTGTTTTATAACCGGTTACCTTGCTATGTGGAAAAATTACCATTTGTTATCTCTACTAAAGACACGGTTTAAGAATTCAAAGATCTCACTTTGAATGTAACTATATTTGATTCAATTATACAATAGGAATGGACGTCTCAGAGAACGATACCAGTATATAAGGAAGCATTTGGTAAATATTTCACTTAATAAGCGGAATTTGTCATAATATTCCTTTTAGCTTATTTTCGTACTGCTTCAATTTTTCCATCTTATTTTAACGGTGTCTTAATTTTCTTAAAAAGAAAATGAATGTTTAAATCGACTCATAACTTTTAAGAATCTTCTTAGTTACTTATGTTTACGTACAAAATGTTACTGAAATAAATCTAAAATACACAAAAGAATCGTAAGAAATTTGTATGTAAAAAGAATACGCAGCGCTTTATTTATTTAATACTGCATTGCACTAAAGTCAGACATAGACAGCAAAAAAGTCTTCTCCACTGGACGAGGGCACAAAAAAATGTGCATAGGGCTTATTAATTAGTTTGCTAAATACTCGATTACTAAAAATGTAGAAATTATTGAATATTGATAGTCTTTAATACTTGAATAATCGGATACTGTCTGGTAGAGGATTTTTTTTTCGAACTGACTACAACTCTTGGGTTGTCAAGGCCGTTACAGTTTCACCGGACCACGTCTGGTAGCGGATTCCACAACCAAGTTGAATACATATTCGATGTTTATAACAAAAAATAACGTGAACTAATAACATTAAGGCAAAATGACTATAAATAAAACAAAGGCACGGAACGTATCCTCGCTCAAACAGCGGTGAAGCTGTCGTGTAGTGGCTAAATAGAGCTATTAATTTTAACGGCTATTTAGGAATTCACTGAACATTATCGGAACGGAATGCGGTGAAGAGTTAATGCGCATACCTGAGAGTCAGTGACTTTGTCACTACATTATTAAATGCTATTTCAAAAATGTTGCTTGAATACGAAATTGATTAGTAAAATATATAGTATATGTAAATAGAACAATATTTCCTTTATTAGATATACAATTATATTATTTCAGTTTTACAATAAAATATTAGATTATTTATTTAATTAGGATTTTCCCTTAATTATTGAAAATCGTAGTAATTTCATTTAAACGAGTTGACATTCACATGACATGTCATTTTATTTGCATTTTTTTCTATTATATGTTTTATATTATTTTAATGGCTTATTATATAACGGTTAGATGTATTCGATAATGAATACTCAGATAGATACTAACTTTATTAATTCAAGTCAATATACACCGATATACGTGATATAAAATCCTGGAGACGCGCATGCGAATTATGTCATAAGAGTCGCCAACCGTTAAACAAAAACTTAGGTACCTACTGCAAAATAATCCTAAGGAGGGTTGGTATCAGGCGCGCGCGGACTATCGTAATAATTAAGCCAAATCATACATCACAACATTACTAACATGTTGACCCTACTTAGGTGGGATAAGGATAAAAAAGAAGAGAAAAATAATTAATGCATTTAATATGTTTATAGAATATTCAATTGTTTGTTTTATTAACATTTTATGATAATACTAATAAAAAAAACATATATCTGTGAATTCACTAGGTTTCATATATTGTAATGACGTTCGTATTATTAAATTAAATTGCAAATAAATTAAAAAATATATGATAATGTAGAGACAATTAACTTGTTTATGTATTCTTAGTATTTTAAATGAAATTAAATATTGTAAAATATATGTATGGTTTTATATAAAGTATTAATTAATAAATACGTTGAAGGTAAATATTTATTACAAGTTCATTTGTGTTTACTTATTAGTAACTATATTGTAATTATATGTATTCTTGTAAGTTACATTAAAGATTAAATCTTATAAAAAAATCAATAATAAGCGTACCTACTAGGTACTTATAAATAAAACGATTTGTTTCAAGTCTGTATTAAAAAAAAAGATATTCAGTGAATTAAATTTTTTTTTCGAAAAGTCACGACTTTGTTTTATCTCTATATATTAATTTAAAATAATTGTTATCATATAATATTTTAATGAAATTTGATGTAGCATTATATTCGTAAAACAACCTCTTCATACATCTGAACGTAATTTATTATAGGTATATGTTCCCTTGTAACTTATAGTTTGCTTTTTCCTTTATTGAAGCTTGACGATCTCATAATAAAGCGCACAAGCAATATGTTAACAAATAATTGGTATTTTATTAAAACAATGATGTAAATATATTATTTTACGTTACTTTAAAAAAACTCAAGGTAATCGTAACAATAATTTACATTATTCATCTCCGCGATACACCTAAAAAAAAACGTATTATTTAATCCTAAGCGTTGTATCGTCTTCATTTTATCAAGTCCCAAGTGTCGATATATTGTTATAACGGCCAAGCCTTGGTACTAAAAAGTGCAGTCCAGATAACCGTGTAGATGTACTCCTCTTGTTAACGATCCCGCATCCAAATAAATTTGTAACCAAATTAGTCCCGAGCGATAAAATTTATTCGAAATCCACTGTGAAGAGTAAAAATAACACATTCTCTGTCGGATTAAAGAAAAGATACGAGCGAGATACGAAGGCCCCGAACGTTTCTTCCGCCCGTTTTTAACACTTCCAATTAATAAAAATTGATTTTGTTTTTTAATTAAGCCCGTAACGAAGGCCCCGGGTCGTGTCGGGATCGGGTGTGTATCTGTTAAAAGGAGATTTATTTTATTGCTCAAAGCACAACGTTTGGTTTAGCCTCGCGTACCTACAGGATTGTCGACGTTCGACGACGACAAAACCGATCGCCTACGTTTATAGCGGTATCGGTGCATAAAAATTTATTTTTATATAAATGTGACCCAAGTTTATAACAATTATGCCGGTGTTATATTACACTGAGGAAATTAAGCTTACATAAACGTTCCTACATTTTTAAAGATTGGTTTTTATTTGTTTTGGTTATCTCCGATTTTTTTTTATTTCGTTTTTTAAAATGAATTTTGACATTTATCTTATTAAACGATTTCGCACGTGTTTATTATTAGATATTTTTTGTAAATAAATAGTTAAGTTATAAAAAAAAAATATAGTTTACAAATCTTCGCCGAGAAAGAACAATACCTATACTATAAAAATAGATTTCTTCTATTTATATAATAATATAATTTTATTTGACTATAGTATATTACCGACATTAGAGGGACCCGCTTCAAAGATTCATTTATAAAAACATAAGCTCAACGCATTAATTCTTCCACTTTATATTCAGTCCCCGTCGATAACAGCAAAAAAATATTTCTATTCATACGAGTGCTAATTACAGTACCGCCATGTACAGAGGCACGCATGAATGCATGTTAACTGGATAAATATGTGAGTTAGTGATGTACCATGTTGATAGGATTTATGTGATATGTATATTTCTTAAATAACTGACTCGTAAAAATGTAACAGTATCACTATACTAAATACATTTTATTTTATTTTACACACGTTATAGCGTCCTACATTAAAACATATAATAACATTAAATATATTTTAGTTTATGTAATTTTCGTGATATTACTAATATATTTATAATTATAATATACTAGCAGGACCGGCGGACGTTTTCCTGCCCTGATGATAATAAAAAAATATACACTTATGTGCATGAAACGCTTAAGGCGGCTTGGTTTGACTTTTTCCGATTCTTTCAACTATTATCATTATATTTCAACCAATTAAAAAAAATAATTGACAAATTATATACCTAAGCCTTCTCCGTCAATTACTCTATCTATTCGTGAAGTCCGCATTATAATCCGTTCAGTAGTTATTGAGTTTATCGTGAACATCCAGACAGACAGACGCGGCGGAAGACTTTGTTTTATAATATGTAACTAATTTCGCATGGTGGTAGGGATTTTTCTAAGTCCGCCTGACTAGCGACCACTCTGTCTAAATCTGTCACCAAGCACCTGTTGCTTGTTGTGTTCCGGCAGCTACACTTGAGAGCCAGTTTCCCTCTAGGTTTAGCGTGACTACCATCTTAGACCACATCATCATTTAACATCAGATGAGATTGTGGTCAAACGCTAAACTATAACGTGTAAAATAACAAAATACATGTAATTATTTGCATGCCAATTATAACACAATTTGTGTGTGTCATAAGTTTTGTAAGGAGGTACGGGTTAATTAGATTGAGGTCATACATACATATATGTTATGTCATACATTTTTATATACGACCTATGACAAGCTTCTACTTCTATTATATTATTCATTTCTTGCAGGAAACCATTATCTCTTCATCAGAGCTTGTACAAAAAATACAAATAGGAATCGAGGACTGTGAGTGGAGCTATAATTCTGATAAAAAGGAAGGAGAGCGGCGAAGCAGTAAACGGAATTTTAAGTTAAAGAGGTGCAAATCGGGACGAAGATCAGAGAAGAGTAACCGTTTTCAGCCCTTCCTAGTTCCAATTGCTCGTTCCCTTAATAAAATCAATGTCAATTAAATATTATATGTAAGTCATATAATACCTTTACTAAATCTCATATACTTAAATTAATTGAGAAAGACATGACAATGGTTATTCTACTCTCTAATACTAACTACTAAAATGTAGGTAGTTTAATACAGGTAGAATATGTGTAATTGAAGTATTCCTTGAGTGAGATATGAATGATATATGTTTTTCACGGTTTTTACTTAAAAGAGATGTATTAAATTGATTTCACAATATTCATAATTATCGAACATAATTTGATGTGGACGTAATTCACAACACTAGCATGGACGAATCTTTGCGGCACTCCCATACGCATTTGCATACGAATGTGTAATTAAAATACGGTATGAATGCTAAAATAGAAACCCTTTTGAACTTATATAGATTTAACATCAAATTTATGTCGAGTTATGGGCCTAAATTGTAGGGCAGTCTTTCGAAGTGATTCGAATTTTTTGTCAACGTCTCTACATATATACGAGAACATAATGTAAAAAAAACTAGTTGTATTGTCTATGTTAAATAATTTATTAAAATCATGTATATTTTTATTTATCGTATAGACGAGTCTGCTATAAAAATCATTAGTCTTTTACACTAACATTTAAAACTAATACCGTGAACACATAAATGTTAATTAAAGAAAGTCTCTCATACTTTAAATACTGCCTTTTATCTGGATGATGACTTAAAGGTACTGGTTCTTCAATTAAAGACGGGTTGGAAAAAGAAAACATTACACTGAAACTATATAATAGCTATTTATTTGTATTTCTCGTCCATCTAGTCCCGAACCAAACTGTAAAACACACATTAATCTATTTCGAAAATGAGATAAAGATTTCAACAGCAAATATATGATACTATATAAAAAAACAAATCGTGTTCTTGAGTTTTTGGTCTTGTAACGTTAATAATATGCATGTCAGAAAATTATAAACATTTATATTCTTTGTTTCTAATCTGAACGTTTTATGCAGGATTAAGTACAAATTACAACTAATCACTAACATAAAGTAAGTCATATCAATCAATACATAATCAACAGATTGCGTTAAGCACTCTCCGCTTACGCTTTCTGCTAAAGGGAAACTTTCTATAAAACCAGCTGAGGCTACTCACGAGTATTATCTGCAGTAGTTATTTGTCAATCGATATTTTTTTATTTTACTCTCTTTTATGATTTCGATAAATATCTATCTATCTAAGATATTAAACATATAATATCCGTGTAAAACATTTTTACACCAAGCCCTTGATATTCCTTATTTATATATTTTTTGTATAAAATTTCTAAAAGTATTACTGACTATTCTTGTACCTTATCAACTGAATAATTATATAAACTTCTCGTATACAAAATAAATAAAACAGTTAAATCACTTTATGATTTAAATTCGGACGTATGAACAGACAGACAGAAATATTTTAACGGAATATTCGTGATTAGTGGCATTTATAACAGGCATTTATTTTAAAACCTAATAAATAAAAAAAATTGTATAACCAGAACTGCAGATTCCATTAATATTTTAAAATCCTGTTACAGATGAAAAATATTAATCTAACAAATGGGTTACATCCAGTGTACATTTGAAATAACAGAAAAAAACTAATATACGTATATGTTCAGTATTTCGCTCACAGCTAAACTCTCTTTTATCGAAAACAACAATATACAGAATAACCCAGTATTTGTTTCAAGCGTAATTTTAAGGTAACAGAAATACGTACTTAATTTCAATATGTCACAAATATGGTCGAAGTGAGTGTTGCACTCGAAACAAAGCCGTCGAGCACCCTCGACGCAACAATTAGCAGAATTACAAGTGATTACAATGAACATTGAAAGCGATAGCATCGCTTTAAGCTTAATTCTTTTTACAGTCAGAGAAACAAAAGAACCCCTGGTTGCGTGGCTCGTTGTTGTTAGGGGTAAACATCTTGCTACAGTTCAATTGTGTTTTGTTACATAGAAAGAACTGAAAATTATAACCAATATTATAAATGCCAATTTGTTTGTTTGTCACGTTTTTATCATCACGACATTTTGTATACATACTGTCAGGGGTACAGAATAGGCCAGTAATTTTCATCTAGACAAAAGTACTGTTTCTAAGGGATGGGTCAAATTTACATTAACGCGAGTGAAGCCACGCGCAAAAGTTAGTTGAAAATACGAATTAAAACTGCTATAATATAAAACTTACTCCACGTAACGTTACGTCTATCTATTTGTACGTTAGCATGTTTATAACTCGAAAACCACTGGTTATGATGATTTGCATGATTATTTTTTTTTTTTGTATATTTGTTCTACAACTAGGTTTGAGTACATATTTTATTACATTAGGTATTTAATAAATGGAAAAAGGTAGTAATTTAAATCTAAATAAAGTGACTGGCTGTCCATTCTGTAGTAATTTTTGTGTATACCTTTTAATATTATTATTTACTTAATATAATAAAATAAAAAGCGATGCCTCTAGAATAAACCACGCAAAGTTTGAAAAGCTTTATAAAAAAACAATTTAGCACCTTAGCACTGCTAGCGTATACATATTTTTGTCTTTATTGATACTTCTTTAAATACATTTTTTATTATTATGGGATGATACCAAATTATAATGCTCAGCTTATCTTAGAATAGATGGAGGATTATACAGGTGTGGGAACAATAATAATAATGCACCTATCGCTGCAAATAATTCGATTGAAGCAAATAAAAATATAACACGTTAATGAAAAATATTGGCATCTGCAAAACTAAACTGCTATTATTATCTCAAAATCGGATAATTACATTCACAAAATAATTATCACTATAATCCGGGGTTAAGTTCTGAACAGATGTGACACGGCGCACCGGGCCACTCCGACGGCCACTGTATCGTAAATAATTGTTTTTTTTTTTACTCTTTTCACTAGGCAAAGCCCCATTCAGCCCTTTGTAATTAGCTATAGCTGACGTTGATTCTCTAATTATACTGGAACCAGTTGGACTGTGATGGCGGACTTGGCGGGGGTTTTGAGAGCACTCAAATCAATGTTGTCTTTGTGATGTTTTCACATTTTAATGTTTTAAAGTGCTGATATTGTACGTGTATTCATTCAACATAAGGGAACTGTACTCGATACACTGATTTACACATACAAATATATGCTCCTAATAAATTTCGCTGTTCGGAATATAAAATGCAATATTGAATATTGCCGATTTTTGGGATTTGGTTGCTGAGTGATATGAAAAAAGGTAAAAGAGAGACCTTTTATGTGAAAGGTACATTTTTAAACTCTCATAACATTTTAGTAAAATAACAGTTACATTCTCCAAATATAAAATATTTATTGCTAAAATATTATGAAGAAAAAAATCAACACTCATAATTATTTTTATCATCTTAGAATTTCATTCTGTAGATAACTAGGTAGCGGTATCTAGTTAACGCTTTAATACCTAAATAAAATCAGGTGAGTGCCTTAAGCGCTCCCCGTCGTAGTCCGCTGAAACTGTAAAGGCCTTGCCAGGTCAAAGGAGTAGACAGTTCGAAAAAAAAAGTCTAGTAGTACTGATTAAGCATCAAGTACCAAAGGAGATTTATAGTAACCTATCATTTTATAGCAGTAACTCTTTAAAATGTACCAATATTCAAAATATAACCAATATTTTGGATAATTTTGTTCTAGTAAATCCTGAGAATCTGGAGTAGAGTATTATGTTTTTTCTATAAATGTTTGGATAATCAGATTTTGTATACGATCTGTGAATGTAAATAAATTTGAAGTGTCTATTGTTTATTTGGAATAATCTTCGAAAAGTTTGGACCAGTTTTAACGAGATTTCTACTAGCAGACATTACTCTGAAATCCCTACGCCCTTCAATAGAAAATAAGCATAATAACAAATAAGTAATCAAAGGTCGCTTAAAATCAGCTCTGGCACGTAGAGGACCATTTAGAGTATAATTTACTCTATAACATTACGGTTGTTTATATAGTCTAACTAATAATTATACAAACGTAATTTAAAATTTGCAAATAATATTAGATAATCGGTAGGTTAAATACTAAAGATAGAATCAAGATAAAAAAAACGCTTATATCTCGTTAAATATTAAAACCATTTTCAACCTAAAATCTGATATCTACTTATGATCTATATATACATTTGTATATACAACTAATATATACTATAAGACTCTACCATGAGGATTTTTTTGTAGGTGGTGGTTCCAAGTACTTTTTTGAATTCCCTTAACCCTTTGCCATTTTTTTTATTTAATGTTTATTTAATGGACACCGAAGCGGGTGGGTATCAACTAGTTCCTACATAAACGTCGATACTAAGTTTGACAGAACACAACGAAATACAATGTAAACCGATACAAAACCTCTTTATAGATTTGCAGGCTTGCGATAATATTTACAAGTTCATTATAAGACTGTGGAAACCGCACGGGACTTTGTAAAGCAACTCGTAACTACCAATTAACCCTTCACAAATTGTTCTGACGCATATTCAAATATTTTGACCCCCCGGCAAAGGAGCATAATCCTCGTTGTTCAACATTCATATTTATTACATCGCGCGTGTAAGCGGCTCGTAATAGAATAAAGCCATTGTGATCCGAGGGCCGATTTAACCCTTCCATGAACGCTAAGAGAAAGGACTGCTAATGGTCTTATTTCGCCTAATGATGCCTTTGTAACGAGGGTTGTTACTGTCGTCTGATGAAGTGATAAGTCTATGAATTTCTCAGATTTATCTGGGGGTTCGAATGGTGTGTACGGATTATAAAGTCGACCTGAGTGTTTATAACACGAAACAAAAGTTGTGAATAAAATTACTTTATAAACAATTTCCAACTGCAAATGTGTACAAATTATAACCTTCTTCTAATACCACTTGATTGCGGCTAAGTGTAATAATCACATCTGGTCCACGTTTGGGCTTATCACGTTCAAGAATCAGCTGTCGTATATTCTGCAATCAAGGCGGTAGGGTGTTTGGTACCCAATTAGACGACTACCACCATATACATGGTGATAAACACAATCAGAGTGTCTCTCTTTTTGCACTTCGTGATCACTCGGTAAGTAGTCAACGTCTGATATGCTTGCAGGCCGGCATGATAGGGAAAATTGGCAATATATCTCTGAATGCTTTGCGTCGTTTTTCAATAGCATTGTGCTTATCTTCAGATAGAGGACCGTTATATTATCATGCTAGAATTAAAAGTAAAAGTAAATATAGTATATGTAAATAAAATTATAGCGGTCTACTATTGTGCGCGCACCACGTAAAAACTACTAGATAGGTTTCAGAACAACATTTCGCAGGGTTTACTTTTTAGAAACTTAGACCATATCTAAAAAAATACCACGATATGTTCGTTTAATACAAAGATATTAAAGGTTTGGGGAACTACGTTTTTAAAAACGCCATTCGTTCAGCTATGTATGAAGTGAGGCATGCGGTATGCTGCGCGATGACCGTATGATTTCAATCTTGAGAGCTCTGTCATTAATGTTTGCTATATTTAAATAGAGTGTAGTATTTTTTATATAATTAAAGTTGTCTTCGACATCAGCATTGTGTGACGTCAAGCTAAAAATAATGAAATAATAATAACAATGGCACATGGCTTATTAATAACCGTTCACTTACCTACGAAGAGCGTAATGTTAATAAAAAAATATACACTAATCAATAATACACAGATACAATATCCTGCGTTGGTTCAGCTGGCGGATTTGAATAATAAACGACGAAGATTTTCACTACAAAAAAAAAAAAACAAATTAATTGCATTACATTATCGCCCCTAACCTAATAACGTATAAGCACCCTTTGTTTGGCGTCTGAAAAAATAGCTTAAGGGCTGAAGTATGATAATGATTCGTTTTTTTCTTCTCCACCCGCCCGATTGCACCTAAATGATGTTCGGAGGCAAAAAATATTATAGGAATTAATCTTGCATCCCAATCAGCGGCTATGCAAATATGAAGCAGATGCGCTCGTGCCATACCAGTAAAGTAATGATTTTTGTTATAATGAGCGGTTATTTTCAAGTATAGTGGTTTGAACATGCTGTTTATAATAAGTTGTGGTCAGTTGTTATCGCAATATAGCCTGAAGAGTTGTTTCATTTTTAATAAACATTTTAAATTATATATTGTTTTGCAAGATAAACAAAATAACAGTATATAGTATTGTTCTATAATATTGCTTTATTATGAACTAATGTATACTATATGTAGCCTGCGGTTTCATTGGTAAGTATATCATTTGAAAAAAATATTAACGCATTTAGGTAAGCTTAAACTAATCTCCTATATAATTAAAAACATATAGGGGTTTATCGTCGGTGCGCGCATCACGCAAAAACTACTGAATAGGACACTTTTTTTTAATTACTCAGACAGTTCACCCTTATCTAACAAATCAAGATATCTTCATTTAAAGTTATTAATGTTTAACATAGTCTTATAAACTCTTGATTCGTATAAACACTACACGTTTAGACATGTATGTTTTCTTGCCATGAACAAGTGAGGCAAGTGATGTGATACCTATGTTTTTGTAATATATGTAGGTAGATGTAGATTAAGCAATATTTTAGCGTAAGTAATTATAAGGGATCACCTGTCAGTCACTTCGGTAATAGACGTCTTGCAGTACGGTTGAGTTTCATTGTGCTCCCTAAAACAGTATCTTCTAGACATTCACATCACTCTTCCTCTGTACGTAAAACATTTCGTCAGTAGTACAATACAAAGCACAATTGTTGCGTATAAATGCAGCTGAGCCGCGTTTCTCGCTACGTCCTTCATATAGGCAGTCAAAGTTCCACCTTTCTCGGCAACACTTGCTAATCGTCGGGCCACCATTTCATCCTCGGCCCCCACCGCACCGAACTAAACGGCCAGCCTGCACTAATATATCATTATCGCTTAGTATTAAATCTAATCTACACTTTCTATGGCAATTGCTCAACCTTAAAGGTCGTTAGCGTAATGTTAATCTTAAAAGTTTTCCTTAATAAACAGGCTATAAAACGTAATATGATATTTTGAAATTTAACTAATAGGTACGTATGTACATAGTTTAACGTGTTTAAATAAACAAAATACAATCTCTTCGGTCTTACAATATTAGTATAGATTTCACAATTAAAACTATATTTAGTGTACTGCAAAATAAATTAAAACCCTTAAAGTCAAAAGTAAAATGAACATAATAATCAAAAAAAATATGGTGGTACCAAATGTGTGATATAAATAAAATTAACTTGTACTTGTTTAATCTTGCAACATAAAAGGCGTCAATTATGACCCGAAGGTACTTTATTGACAATTTAAATCACCTTACTAAAATATAAAATAATGATAAACAAACATTAACATGTCACTATAATAAAATACGGTTTTATAGTGTCCGTACACTTTGTTTATTTTTATCAAAGTGTACGTAAAACTTTTACTCTGTGGCCCAAATGGACGTCGACGCCAGTAATAGGTCCTCGAAATGTGTCGTCATTGTGAATCATATGTTAGTTATTTATGTAGAGGTTGGTAGTCCGCAAGTGAAGTGGCCTGTAATAATATGTGCACTATCAAAAACAATCGTTCGATAAGGAGACACCAACGGCGACACGTTTTTCTATCAACATATACAATCAACATTATCATATTTTTATGTTCTTTTTATAATACCTGGTGATCGTCTAGTTATTGAAATTCGACCAAATTTCAATATTACGGAAAAAGTGAACTAATAAGTTTTTTTTTTTTTTTGATAACCCTAAGTTCATCAGTTTTACTGAACTTAAATAAAAACATAAAGAAAAACGCTTGAGTACCAGCGTAGAAACATTTACTTAACTATTTTCTCTCTGCTTATTTATAGATAGATTTGAACTGAATTCTAATTATTACATTCGATTCTTTTATGGGCCTAAATTGCTCACGATGTACAAACGATGAAAAATAAAGCGGGGACAAAAAATATCTATATGTAAAAATGAAATCTAAGTGCCGTTGTTTGTTTGGGGTTAATTTTCAAAACATAAGAACCGAGTTTCACGAGATTTGTTGATAGATAAGAAAATCATAGCTTTATCTAAGCTACATATTATTAAGCGGTACTAATTAACTTGAAGTAATTAAAGTAAGTCAAAAATGTAGACCACAATTAGGCATGATTATGCAAACAAGAACCAACCGTCAATGTTAGCTTAATTGGAGTTGAAGTTTTGTTAGAAACCATCATAAAATTACTATCTTGTCTTGTTAATGTGACCTGATATTAAATTGCTTTATTTACTTTTTAAACAAATTTGAAGTATTAATAAATGTTGTTCCCATTACGACGACTGCACTAATATTAGTATACACAATACTAGAGATATTCGATTAGATAATGCCAACTCGATATCCTTCAAATTAATTAATACAATAAGACATGAAAATTAGTTAATAATCATTAAAATGCAAAACAATAATTATGCTTAAACAATAAATTAACAAATAATATACGAAAATACCTGAATTTACGATGGTTTTGAGATAACCGGTCACTAATATTATAATTATTAGTCCAAATTAAAAATCTTACAGCTATAAAATCATTTGGATTATACAAACATATATAATATTGAATTATATATATATGTTATATATATATTATATATATATATGTGTTTATTTATGTTGTAAAAAATACCTACATATAAAAGTTTTAGATGTTTATTATTACAAGATTCTAAGCGGTTTTCTGTTATAAATACAATGTTTATTACATTTTTATTTTTATTTTATTTTTCACAACCAATCTTCTAGTACATTATTACTGCCATTGTCTAGTAGGTAATGATATTACAATTTTCTAGCGACCATTTCAATGAATTAACAATGTGGTGTCCGTCTTGTTAGAATTTTCAAGGGAGTTTTTGTGGCAAGTCAGAATCCATGCTCCGTGGCATTATTTTCCATCCAGTTCACTTGTGCATAATTACCAAAGTATATTACATAAAACGCCACGAATATTAGAAAATATAGAGCAAATTTACACAAGATTATGAATAAAATCCACTACGTAACATTCCAAGATCCCACCAAAGACTCGTAAATTATGTAATGAAATTATCTCTTAGGTAACATTATATTTAAAGAATTATTAAAACAACTCGCGAATTCGCTCGCATTAATGTAGATTTTAACTATTTCTAGGCAGCATCGTAGTACCTGCTTCTTTGGTACCTTTTCTAGGTGAAACATACACCTGACAATGTGTATGCTCAGTTTCATGGCGACCAGTAAAAAGTTAAGTCGTAAAAGCGTAAAAAATAAACAAACTTGCATTCATAAGTATTACTCTTAACCTTTGTACAAAAAAAATACTATTGTCTACTTTTTCTTAGATTCCAAATAAATAGTTCATATTCGTTTGGTACCAAGTGGAACGCACCTACTCTATACGCTGTCGGTGGTCCGTCGCACTTAGATTGAACGGGTCCTATACAATACATAAAATCAAAACGCAGGTGTCTAATTCGGCCACCATGATGTCATATTGTAATTGTGTATGCATAAATTCTAAGTATATAAATATATTAATTAATTTGATACATTTATAAATAGATATCACTGTTATCAGAAGATTAACTAATTATTAAAGACATTAATTACTTTGGCGGAACTGGAAAAAATTAACTCCTTGCTGATTTTTTAAGACTCAGATCTCATAATAGCTGATTATATTTTTAATTTCACGACATCATACATTGTAAATTATATGGCGTAGTAAAAAAAAAGTTCGTACAAATGAAAAAATAATTTAGAAATACATTTTACAAAAAAATTATGATTTTATTTGTTATTTTTCAAAGTTATTTAATAAATCAGGTATTTTTTTAGCTTTTGCTGCCAACATTCTATTGGCATGTACCTCATGAGCTCTATATTCGTTTGTAGTGAACTTAAAACTTCAGGGTTTTGGGCAGTCCAGGGGTTAAAAGAGTATATCCTATTTTATATTTTTTTCTTCTGTGATGAGTGATCTCTTTACATCGCATAGACTACAGGCCTGTTTGCTAATGTGTAACATAAAACAACACACCAGTTCGTCCTGTAAAGGTTTTTTACCAACAGAGCTTGGTAAAGAGCTATGAAGATGAAATATTTAAGACAGCCTATCAACATTCTGAATTGGAATCTGGACTGAAAAACAAAAATAATCCTTAATAATATTATATACATATATGAATGTTTGTTTGTTTGTGTGTAACGTTTTCACGCCTTAAATACTGAACTGATCATAATGAAATTTTGCATAGGCATTCACACGAGTACAGCAAAAGACATACATTTCATCGAGAAGAAATATTTTTACCGAGAAATAGGTCAAATCTACATTAACGGGGACGATGCCGCGAGCAGAAAGAATCTGGTTCAAAATAAAATTGACATAATGTACTATTCAAACCGAAATCGAAAATCAAAATCCAGTCTGGTGAAACTGTAGAGGCCTTGCCAGGCTAACAGTGTAGGTCAGTTCGAAGAAAAAAAAAGTAAATCAAAATCAATAAATGCTTTATCCAATTTAGAAGGCACTTATGAACGCAAAAATTACCACCGGTTGAAAAACAACCGAGTCATCTAGAAGAACCGGTCAAGAAACTCGATCGGGTTTGTCTTTTTAACATATGTAGACGTATATTTAAAATACATTTCACGGTACAATAATTTCTAGTGGACTGCAATGAGAAGAGTCCATACCAGACATCACCATCGTTCACACATTGATCCACTCTGTAATAACCCTTTACCATATGATATTGTTATTAGGAATCGGTATGCCATTGTCTATATTTTTATTTGATATTAGCTATTGTTATTACTGTTACAATATTTCGAAATATAAAGTATTCAAATACACATTATACTATAATGGGTTATCACTCGACAACATTTAATATATATTATCGGCGAAACATGAACAATTAAGATAATTCCCAGACGTTGAAACATTAAGAATTACAATAATCGGTAAAATTATAATTCAAGAATTCCAACGCTTGAAACAACCATCTAAAACATAAATCATTACATTAATTGTATAAATTCCTTGCACGTTATATTATTTTTTAATCAATTTCAATTTACAATAAGGTATATTTTTGTTGGATTGAGTCGTAAACATTTTCATTTGTGGACATGCTTGTTGGATATTAATTGATTTAAGAAATATTCATAACTTTTTTAATTTGAATCGATTGCTTCATAGAAATATTTGTATTACTATCCGTCAGGTGTTTTATCATTTTACAATTATACTGTTTTTTTTTTAAATTATATGGACACTTCTTCGACGTATCCTTTACAACGATGACTATTCTGATCCTAACTAATCATAAAAATGGGTATGTAAGTTTGTTTGATAGGCTTTCACGCCTTTTTTTTTTTACGTGGGGTAATCCGTTATGGATACCCACCCTCCCGGGGAGAGGATGGGTTATGTCCGACTAAGGCTTTCACGCCTAACTCAACCAATGATCATATAAATTTACACTTTGTCAGTGGTACACAAAATAATATAGCGTTCCTTTAGTCCAGAAAAGGGTACACTGTTCCCTGAGATAGCTCACATCTAACTTATCACATGAGAAGCCGAGAGTAAGAGCTAGTAATTAAATATTTTTAAAGCGTTAATAGTAATTTATTGCTTGCTAGCTTTGTTCACCTTAATATAAATTTACCCTATCCTTCGGGAACAGTACTCTTTTGGATAAATTGTACCCTATGCTCTTTTTTATACCTTTGACAACGAGTGTGCAAAATATCATGATAATCGCTTGTGATATTAAGGAATGAAAACGTAACAAACAAACACATGCAATAAGGATACTAGTAGTATACTCAATAATAGCTTAATCTTTAGCCGTGTGGTGTGGTGCCAACAGATTAAAATAGCACCACCCCATATCTCCCGTGGGTATCTTAAAAGGCGATTAAGGAAGTGTAAGATAGTACTGACCCCTTGTCACTTTCTTACTGTGATACTGTATCTGATCATAAGGGTCCCCGTTCCACTCAGCCTAGAACAACAAGGATGATTATATGCACCTGTGTCTTGCGCGTACTCTTGTGTAACTTAATATATCCTGCGCATATGACCGCTTCCATTTTCATTATGAGAACGACTTACTCACGTGCCCTAAGTATGCACGGAGTTTTCCCGCAAAGAGCTACATAGCCCACCTTCGCGCCCACCAGCATTATTCGTCAGACTAAGGGTCAAAGTGGTCGCCATAACAGAAATCAGTCGGAACAATCATCATCAGTAGTTTCAATTGGCAATGTCTTAGGAACCAACCTATTTTAGACATTTAATTAGCGTAATTATTTACGAGATGATGGGTCTGTAATAATGGATATATAAGGGATCGTTTCTTAGCACTCAATATACGCTTAAAAAATAAATCATGTCGCAAAATGTCATGCCTAGACCCACTGGTTAAGTTGTGTGTTGTGTGCCCGTTAGTTATTTTATTAAGAAGAAAGATATATGATTGAACTAGTAATATAAAAAATGCTTTTAACCGAAATCTAAATCGACATCGCATTCTAAATTCGTTTAGTCGGTGTCCCCGGAATAGTTTTTAAAATAAATACAATCGAAAAATTTAAATGCAAAGCAGATTGTTAAATAAAAATATAATCGATTCCTTAATTCATTCCACGCCTTAATTTATTTAACATAATTAACTGAGGTTAATGGAAACGTAGCCGTTTTCGTAATTAGTTATAAATTTAAATTTTTTATTGATCATTAAAACTGTCGTGTTTCATATTAGCACAATACAACTTGTTTATATTTATTTCCGTTATTTTTCGTGTTTCATTATAAAATCGAGATAAATATTTTTGACACATTTAAAACTAAATTATACGAAGTACATTAAAAATACCTTCTTATCAATGGCAGATCTAGAGGGGCACATAGGTACGTACCCCCCACCTCTCTGTCGAGATAGTTCGAATAAATTAATAAGGCGAGAAAGATTAATACCGACCATACGATTTCTTTTTGCGTACATGATACTATCGAAAAGGGCAGATCACAAAATATCATGCCTAAGAATATAAAATCTACAAAAGTCGTTATCCCATTTAAGTGGTAATGATATAGAGGATATCTTATAATATGTGGTATCAAGAGGATCTATTTAATATTTTTAAACTTTGAAACGAGACTTCCCAATTAAGAGACAGATGAGTAATATATATCTCTAAAAGAACAACTATACTTCCAAATATAACAATGTTGTGTCAACTATTTCGCAAATGTCTGCTGACAATCAGCATTACTGAACAATCTTTCTCTATACCACGCCGGTTGAAAAAGGTCGTCTTAATGGACTGGCCTTAACGAACATCTATCATGAGATGACTTCAATAACGACTCCTGAAGAAGACCTAGATATCTTCAACAGGAAACATGTGATCCATTTATGTGTAATATACTCCATTAGCTTTTTATTATAAAATAAATAAGTATTTTTATACTTATCATTGTATATCATTAATGGAAAATAATTCCAAAGACCATAGAGGACACTCCTTACTTGTTTTGTTTTTGTGGCCCTCCCAGAAATAAATCCTGGATACGCCCCTGCTTTGTTATATAACAAATTTTTTTTTTAATTTTCGTAACAAAAATGATTGAAATATTCGTAATAAATATTATTGGGTTTATTTAATTTACATACTTATAGTGTAAAGAATATTAATATCAAGTCAGTTAAATTTGAATTTTAGTAATTTTTTTAACAATTAATCTTAAGCATCCTGTGTTTTTAATTCATAACAACTCGTTATGATTAAGCTTTATCTATAGGCAGACTTTACAGAATGTAATTTACAATCACAAAGTATACTCACACTTAGAATCTCACTGTGAATGAAGGCTATAATTGCCGTATGAATGATTCGAAACCATAATATTCAGTTATCACAACGACATCGGCTCTAAATCACATACAATTCGTGCAATATATATCATATGTTTATATATAGCTAGCTGCTCGCCCCATCTTCGCAATAGTGTGATGATGAAGAAAATGGATACCAATTCTTCTCCTTACAGTAAAACCAAGTAAGAAAATAAAATTGCAACTAAACAACTTATACGTAAATCTATCGATATTTTTATAGATTTCCCTGGTGTCTTCTGACTCGTTGTCATATGGATTTTTTTTTACCCAAATTTTCGCTTTTCCATTTTTCAAACATTATCATATATAAAAACTTTGTCCTGACAATTATTGACATTATGTATATTATTATCATTTAACTAGGTGAACTAGGTGGTTATTGTGTTCGGGCATCCGGTAGAATTGCCGTAGGATTGTATTCGAGTCCTTGCGAATGAATCAGAACTTTCAATGAAAAAAGATCGTGATGGAACCATAGCTTGATGGTAGACCTTTAATTAAAGCCTGACTGGTCAGTTACCGTCAAATTGAAGATCAGTTGCCAAGTAGTTGCATTTGAGAGACAGTCTCTCTTTTTGGTTTAGTGTATTTACCGTCTTAGATCACACCGGCAATTAACAGCAGGTCAGATTGTTGAATTAATAAATGAATTAAAATCAAAGTATGAATAGAAAAACACGCACGAATGCTAATTTAAGTAAAACTCTGACTTTAATAACATATAATACTTTCCTTGTTGTTAATTCATTTGGTAGTTTGTTTCAAGTAACATGGTATAACATAGTAAAATTCGATTGTACTTTAATGTTTTCCGTTTAGACCCTATAAAATCCTTCACTGACTACCAACTTATAAAAGCGAACCTCATATTGTCACTTTGAAAAATATTTATTATGTTCCGAGATACGAGGATCTACAAATTTAATTTACATAAGGGTTTTATTAAAGTTTTTATCTCGTTTTGTGTGGACTGTGCACCGCTGCGCAGCGGGGTGTCGATCAAGCCGATCCAATACGTACCATTGTATTCATATTCCATCGTCTTGCTTCTTTAAAGTTTCTTTGAAAAATCATAAATTTGAGTATAATCATTTATTAATTTTTGTATGAATTTCTTTATGGATTTGTTTAGAATCATGCGTCTAACCATAAATATATAGAATTGTTATGTTTTACCTTATAGATTTGACCGAAATGTCGAAAAGCATCCTTGAATGACATTTTCACCTTGAGAGTGGTAGCTAGCTAGACGAACCTAAGCTCTAAAGAAACCCTGCTACCATGCTATGGTTTCATCACGAACTTTTTCTTCACCGAAAACTCTGACTCTGTGTAAGGTATGAATTGAGTTTATATACTAAAATCCAGTTTACTTGAAGCTATAATTGAGAAACTATATTATAAAATTTAAATGTTATTCTATAGTTATTGAAAGTCAACAATCTGGTCTTAATAATGCAGTCCAAATATTCGAACGCAAGAAAACACACAAAAAAAAAAACACGTTATGATTTTGTATTGAGACATTGACCACAAGCAACCATAATAAATAAATGATTTGCAGCTTTTAACGAGTTCAAAATCCGTTATCATTCTTAGAGAATAATTTTATTATATTAGTAAAATAGAAGACTTTTAAAACAATGTTTAAATTAGAAAATCTATGTTATCCGAAGTACAATTTTTTTTTATGTCACTGAGTACTTTGTTTCTATTTAAAACCTTAAAGAAACCTCGGGCTTTCCCAACCTGTCATAATCAAAGATACGATCACTAAAGAACATCGGTTAAAATACACACGAGCAACAACAATAGCATTCCTTCGGGCCTCGATTAATAGCTTTCGGGTAGAGTCAAGTGCGTTCATATAGTGACACTCCTACACCTACTTAGTTGACATTATGTAAATACGGTACCACTTTACATTGTCGTACTCATTATGCTGTGGAAGATTCGTTAGGTGAAGAAACATATGTTGTTTTATCGCGTATATCGTGCTTGTTCAGCCGGAAGAAAGTACAAAACGATGTCGGTTACTACGACGACACGCAACATAATATTGTTACTATATAATTGAATGATGTCGTAGTTTCTTATGTTTTTAAGTTCTCTTGAGCTTTCTTTTACTTTCATGCAATATTCGAATTATTCATTATCATATCATTATTCAAATGGTATAAAACAGCATTTTTCGGATACACATATGTTTTTATAATAAAATAGCCTGTTATTCATTGACGTCTTTTTACATTTTTGCTATTAACTTATTTATTATTTAAATTATCTACGGATAACTAAGTAAATTGAAATACCTTACCAGATAGGGTAACACGTACTAAGTACTAGGCAAACTTTTTACCGGATTGCATAGTATGTTATGCAGAATTAGAAATTGTAGCTTAAATGGTTAGATGGATTATAACATACGATTGTTATATTCATCTTAATTGTGAGAATATTTGAGTATTATGTCTGGGAATAAAAAAGAGAGAAGGTATAACAGTCATTGTTTTCATACTAATATTTAACTGAATAAGTAACTTATTCATTATTATATTTAAGATAGGCTTCAGTGTCTTTGCAGTCGGATTTTTGTTGGCTAATAATTATATTCGTATTCTGTTTAAAAGGACTATATATGAAGTCTATACACACGTTGTCTCTGATGGTTAAGTACTATTGTTTTACCATTATACTACTATTCCCGAAGTAAAGATTTTTTTATTGTAATTACATTAACAATTGGGTAATTTGCATTTATAGACACATAATCTAGGATTAATTAACTCTAAACTCCCTAACCACAATTTTATCAACAATAACATCAAAAATTTTAACATTTGATAAATATATAATTTTAATAAAGGTTATACTTAAATCAAACCAATTTATTTACATTAGTAATTTCCAAATAATACCTACATGAATTTTTAAACTTTTTTGTCGAATTAATACGAACTTTCGTCCGACCGTACACACCGTAGATACATCTTTGCTCACACAAAGAGATGATTACAATCCGTTATATCTATCTGTCTATAGAGAATAAAAAAATAACAACAAACCACGGCATGCGCTCGTGGGCGAAAGAAAACAATAATGTTTCTTCCTGCTCTAATTTCTAAGATACACTCTCACACAGATTACGATCTTGGAATGATTTGATTAATTCGAACAGGCCGTTTAATACAACGAATGTTCAGAGTTAAGTATTTTATAGCTGACGCGTGCCGATACTAATCACTGGTGGATTTAATAGTTTTGTAATGAAAATTACTTTGTTCCACAGCGGCAGATGGGTTCGACCCCAGTTTATAGTTTGTTTTTATATTTTAGTAACTAATAAGCGTTGTTATTAAAATAGAACCATAATTTCAACGAAATGCGCTACCCTAGAATATGACTAAACTGGAATATATTAATGGTTTTAAGCTGGGTGATTATCCACCACCCGGTGTAATATTTTTTTGAAGATATGTATGGATGTCTATTTATTTGTTTTATAGAGAGAGAAGGCGAAGGCTCAAAAATTGCTATATAGATTTAAATAATTTTTTAGCTATATTTCTAAGACACTTTATACTTATCTAAACAAAATAATTATTATGATATGTGTATAATGGTATTTTTGAATTAAATTAATTTAATTCTTCTAAATTTAATTTAATTTTCAGCTTCTGATTGATTTCTTGAAAATATTGTTTTTTAATTATTTACAGTTATTAATTTTAAAGGAGAAATACTCTAATTATCACTGGTTGTAATATACAGTAATTGTCCCATAAAAATGTAAATTATAAGGACAGGTATTTATATTTTTATTGACAATACCTAGTTGAAAAATAGGTTGAAAACGAAATTTCCTGAACAATTTATCGCGTAATGGCATTTTTATCATTCAATCTAAATTTAAGACGTTGTTCATTAAAAAATTCTATGGAAGTTTCGCGAAACACCCCCCAAAAGGTATTTATAAAGGCGATCAGTTTTCCGCGCCGATTCACTCGAACCGTATCAATTATGGTAATTCCGCGTTTAATTTCCTGGGCCAGATTAACAACACCCCCCTTTTTAGTAATAAATTTGATTTATTTGATGAAGATTGTTGTAATATTTTTCGCGAAAGCAGAACTTAGTTTGAAACATCAGTGCGTTTTAGTTAAACGTAGCTTAAAAGTCATATAAATCAAAGTCTATACAGATAAAAAACAATTCCCGAATGTACGTAAGGGCATCGTTTCAGAACAGTTCAACCTATTTGACTATTTCTTTTTTTATTGTATATGTTATTGAAAGGACAAGGCTTGTATGAAAGAAATTGTTTGAAAAATCGTAGTATACTTAAAAATCTCCGTAACTTACCTTAAAAAAAACAGAAGACAACAGTAGAGAATTCTTCAAAAGTATTGAAAGATTGACATTCAGATGTTCAGTTGGCATTTTTTTTTCTTTGCATGGTTGTATTGTATAAGTAAGATTTACTCTAATTTTCTTTGTTGATGCTTTCATGCGAAACCGATGCCGACAGCTAGTATAATATATAAACGTACGAAGTCTGTAAACAATATCATATTTTACTATATTACTTTGACTATTCATACACAGTTAAAGAATGGACAGAGACTAAATATCAAAATTACGTTTGCTTACAAAATCAAACATATCTGAAGTTATATATACGTACCGTATATTATTTGAAATATTACATACGAAATTGTTCACAATTTGCGTACACTTTTCGATGTTCTTAAAATTTTACGCTTCTTAACCCTAAACGACTTGCAACGAAACGTTCTAGAAAGCAAAGTGAGCATGTTACCCGTCTCGAATTAAATAGTCTTAAACACAATTGAATTACTTGAATTTCCCCGTCGGTTCTACGAGAACAAAAGCGTTATTAAATACGTAATTATTCACATTTACTTGGTGTGCTAGATTAAAGGCTACAACTTAGAGTTGTGTACGGATACGCTTTCTATGTTTATAGATATATTATGATATTTTAAAATACCATGCCTTTGCAAAATTATTTGCCTCGTTAGTGTGTATAAAGCTTGAAATCTATAATCTGGTGTAAATTTGTTTGTACGCTTTCACACCTTAGCTACTCCATCGATCTTCTTGAAATTCTGTATATATGCTATCAGGGATACGGAAATGGGCATAAGGTACCTTTTATCTAGAAAAAGAGTACTATTCACGAGGGAAACGTCAAATTTTTATTAACGCGAGTGATAGCACGGATAAAAGCTAGTGAGAAATATTTTTTTGTTAAAAGTAACATCGACACAATACAAATGAAGGCATTTTGTATTTTAGCTGATTTAGATTAAATATAACCATGTGTCGAAATTGATATTTACTTTAAGGGTATGCGAGTATAGTAATAGAGAATAGTTCAAATTTCTTGAATAGTTCGAACAGTTAGAATAGTTGGAATAGTTTGAATTCGATTTGTTCGAATTATTCGGATGATTCGAATTCGAATCAAACATCATTATTCGTTTCGAAGATTATTCGCATACCCCTAATTTATGTTTTAAGTAAATATGTTTATTTGTAGAAGTCTTGAGTATAATACCAATATATTACATCAACTTCTAAGTTCGGTGAGCCCGAAGTACGACAAACCAAAAAACTTCTAAGTTCGCTGAAACCGAAATACGACAAACCAAAAAACTTCTAAGTTTGTTGAGCCCGAAATACGATAAACCAAGATATTATTCAAGACATTATTACTGTAACAGGATTATCATCATATGCTTGACGGTTGCCATAAATTCTCAGTTAGACACTCTACCACTCTGACTACTAATTATACACCGACTTATCCCGAAACCAAATATGCCTAAGGATGATAATATGGTGGGTCACACAATCGAATAATAATCGAACATTTCTACCACGCATAAATTATTTAAAACAATTATTGCGATATAACCTTAGTATATTTTTAATAGTTTAATCGTATATTAAAGTACAAGTGTTTCCGTGAGCGGTCATAGTTGGCAGGCTTTAATTTAAATTTAAAAGTCAAGAGATTGTCTGTTTTAATTCTAGCCGAACTAATTGGTTTCGTGGGTCGAATAATTTTATTTACTACCTTTTAAATGATCCCCACCCACTTACATTGCCTTAACGATTCTCACTATAAATGTAGTTTCTTTGCATGGTAAATTACGTGTTAAACTAATTTATACAAAACAATTATTGTTATTGTTTAAATTCATTGTGTTTAGTTTACTCGGTCTACAATTTTCACATACATTCTTCTGTTTCTTAAGTCCTCGTATGTATAATCACATCAATCTGTTCTTCAAATTTAAGACTTCACTAAACACATAGCAAAACTATATTGTTTGTAGTTAATATCAATAACATCTTAGAAAGATTTGAAAATAAAACCATGTTATTACAAAAACTTTGTGATTAAAAAAATGATGAGAATTTAGGTTCATTTGAGATAATGGGTGTAGATCTGTAATTCAAGGTCTTTGTACTTTTTTCCAGACTTTAGGCCTCACATTAATTGTCACTTTATTTTTACTTTTCTATACAATTTCTGTTTTTGTGCATACACAGCATACAGGTTGTATATAACAGTAAACGTTACTTTGCACTTCCGCCTGGAATTGATTGGCCGCTACCATGTCTCACAGCAATTAAAAAAACGCTTGATTTCAACCGTCAATGTATGACGCGTTTAATTACCTTTTGTTGTTTCAGTTAATAATATTTAGCTGTTACCGTTAATAGTTTCAGATTTAACTTTGTCAGATACACGATACACAAATAGAATCAATGGTTTTTTTTTATTGCAGAGTGAAACTTGCCAGCGGTCAATCAATTCCAGGTGGAAGTGCAAAGTAACGTCCACTGATTTCCTCAAAGGAATGTCTACATCAATCAAATACAGTATTGTGTAGAATTAAGGATAGATGTAGTTAAATGTGAAATCAAATAAATATATTTATTATTCATTTTTTTATGTAGTATGACAGTGACAACCCTGTACCTGATGATTAGCATAATATAATCCAGAAACAACGGCAATTACCGAAAGAGCTACAATCCATTGGTATTTGTCGCTATGATGCCCGCCCGGAGGTCGGTTGTCGGTTGCCGAATCTAAATTGTTTGATACCGAAACCCGACTTCTTCTTTTTCTTTTTTCGTATGATAATTGTTCCACTTCACAGAACCATAGCATGATGTTAGCTAGCCTATAATTGATCTCTACAAGTAGGCTATAAAACTAAGAAGACTTTGTCAAATCTTGAACTTGTAGTGTCAGAGATTACCGAGTTCATAGAAACAATTTTTCGAGATTAACATGTATATCGCGCTGTTTGCAATACAAATTTTACATATTATCAGAAAATCTTATTATTTTGTCAGAAATATGGTACCACTATAAAATAATGATGTATTTTAGTTGTGAAGTGCGTACGAGAAGAAACTTTTAAAATATTTTTATTGCCAAATAACGGCTGTTGATATGAGTCATTCTATAATCTCGGGGTCACAAATTTCTTCATTCGGGATGTACCTGCGCTGCATACTAAATACATGAGGAAAACACAATTTGCACTATGTTCATTCGTTATGTTAGCTTGTTTAAAGTGCATATTAATTGCGGTCTCCTTTCTAATAATGCCTAAATACCAACATACATGCTAAGTGATGTTCTTTATCCTACTTGATGCGCGTAACTTGTGTATTAATTTTTAAGAACAGTTAAATCCTCTCTTAATGCGAAATCACAAAATCAACTAACTCGTTTAATACTTTCCATAATTCTATGACGTAGAATTTATTTTATCATTATAAAGAATAATTAATACACTACCCGGCTTTTGATTTCTCATATCGGGGAGAAGAGTGAGACGTTCGGTTAAGGTCGGCTTGCTATGGTTTTGTACAATGTTCCCTCTATCGCATACCGCAATGACTACGATAAACAAAGATAACACTATACGAAACCGAACATAGCTTTCTATCTCGGTCGTCTCCCCAACGTGCCAAACCAAATAGGCGGGCACTGTACTTGATAAGTTTTAATAAACGCTGGTAGACAATGATTACTGCTTATTAATAAGAAAAAATCAAAAATGCGTCTGAATGTAATAATCTATGACTTTTTCATTCAGCGTCGTGGGTTTGATATTGCTGTTAAAACTTTTATTTATGTTTACAAATAAAATTAAGGAAATTTTATTTGTTTTTCACAAGGATATAAACCGTTATGAACCAGTTCTATTATTTATACAGACGTCATTGAAAGTTCGATCAGCTTGCAGCTAAGACACGAGCTTGACCCAAAGCAGCAATTATCGCTTGAACTCGTAATTAGCGATGCAGATAAATCGCTGCAGCGTTTGTGAGGCACGGTTTGTCCTAATTGCGAAGCAATTACGCAATGTAATCGTTCTTTAAATTTTAATCGTTCAGCAAAAAGCGCTTGTTTACTAAGATTATCTACAAACAATTTTAATTATTTAACTAATACAATATTTTTAATTTGTTGGTAGCTGCTAGATAAAATGTAATAAAATACAAAATAAGAATTTGAGAATAAAGCATTTTATAAAAAACTGAATAGGTTATGTTAATACATTTTTTTAAATACCAAGTTTTTCCAACTTACATTTCATGTGACTTCAAATAAGAAGCACAAGCAATAAAAAATAATCCTAGATAAAATCCTAGATAGACACAATTCAACATGGAGGCTGAAGATTTTTTGTTAATCATTTAAAGGTGTGGATGGATTGTGTGAAAAATGATATGTGTATAAAAGGTGTGAATACTGAGATGACATCTGACAGAGGAGAGTGGAAAAGGAAAACATGTTGTGCCGACCCTATTTAGGTGGGATAAGGGTAAGATGATGATGATGATGATTACACAGCTGTTCCCTATTACATGACATTTCTTTATACCTACTGCTCTTTACTTTAAAAGAACTGTCAAACATCAAATTTCGTAATCTGATAAATAGAATTACGCGTGTATGTCTGCGGAATTTGAAAATTATCATCTAATATAGAGTCTAAGAATACTTAACCTTTTCGTGTACAAAAAATATCAAAGATTTAGACTAGACTGTTCTTGAATAAATATACACATATTTGTTTTTAAATACATATCTAAGTACGTTTTATATTATCGGTTACATGACATATGTGACACTACATATTATATATTCATACAACCGATTTTGATATATTCCTAAAATTCCTAATCAGAGATGTATGACGCTTAGAAAAGATCTAGCTCAACTCCACTGTGATCTTCTTAGAAGTTTCTGAGAAAGTAATTACGCTAAAACCTAGACGAGGGTCTGGCTCTCAAGTGCAGCTGCTGGAACACAGCAACAGAGGCTTGGCTATAGATTTTCAATTTGAGTATGGTAGCTTACCAGGTGAACTTAGAAAATACCAACTTGTGAAACCAACCAACCAACCAACCAAGTTGAAACCAACTTGTGGTTTCATCACAATATTTTTCTATACCCACAATTCCTACATATTACTTATCTATATTCTTTACTTATATTCGGTATACTTATAAGAGCTGTAAGCGCTCGTTTCGCAAACGTTCGAAGGGAAGGGCGTGGGAACTATTACAGAACCTTTATCATGCGGATTTAATTACTAATGTCGGTAAGCGCGATTTGACCTTTACTTAACTCAAAGCTAAATCAATTAATTTACGTTTCAAATGATTTGTAAATTAATAGGTATTATTACATATATAAGCTAACGATAGTTTAAATATTGAATGTAATTTGTTAACTAATACAAATAAATTTTTGTGTGAACTGATTCGACATTTATCGTTTGTATTAATTACATACACAATGTTTTTACATTTTTCAACCGACAGTGGTACTTTACATTCAATAGACATTTTGAGCGATTTTGTATATTTATGAAGAATGAACAGCAGCAGCTAATGTTTATTGTATAACTATGATGCTTATGACCGGTTTATAGAAAGCTTAGTCACAAAATATGTAGCGTCTCCCTTAACCTTTAACGTGACTACCATCTTAGACCATATGATTAGATTAGATGAGATTGTGGTCAAACGCTAACCTATAAAGAATAAAAAAATAAGAATTAAGTGTTACTATCTTAGACCATTTTCTTATTTAATATAGAGTGAAATTGTCTGAAACGCTAAAGTCTATAAATTATATATAAAAAATTGTTTTAACAAGTTAATATATTTGTGTTGTTGATGCATTTTAGGGAGCCCACTGCCTGCTGCTTACCGTTTTCTTATGTAAATTATTTAGTATCACGCATACGGTCGTATGAATAAAAAATAAAAAGACAATCAAAACGCAGTCTCTTCTGATTACTGGTCAATCTGTATGCACACGAACAATAGCTACCGGTTTTTTTGTTTAATAAAAAAAACAGTAGTCACATAGAAAGTCATGTGGTGATATTGTTTAAATGTAAATCCTGATGTTGAAGATTCTGTCCCACGTACATTACTGTCGGCTTCTTTATATCATTTACTCGAAATTACTTAAGAAACAGTTCAATTTCAAGTTTATTACAAAGTGGTAGCGATCAGTTTCGAAAGACTGTATAAAATATAGAATATAGGATATTTTTGATAGCCTTCGAAAAATAACACAACTAAAAGCGGATCATGATGTATGTATGTATGTCTGTATTTACGAAATAATGTATGACATGATGACGTAACTTATGAATCACAATTTAAACGAAAGGTAAATAAAACATCCGATTATTTTTGAATATTAAATATTGTTCATACAAGTCATAAGCTATAATAGCTGGTCACCGAGATTTCCCACCATAAAAAGGTTTTTGTTTTACGGGAATTCCTGTTTTACCTCAACTTGAATTTTGGGCTATCTAATATTTTTATTGTAATTTTCTCACTATTACGCAACATTTTACATTTTATCATTACTTATTAGTTCTTATAGAAAATTGTGAAGATATAACAACTCTATTTGTTAGTACAAGTATTGTCGCTTAGAGATTTGCTCGATTAAACAATTTCAATAAACACTTCAGCTTTATTTACGAGATATGAATAGATATTAAAATACGATTTTGAAGCATCTTCTACTGGCCTGTATAAACAGTTTCACTATCATGCCAGTTTGAAATTATCCCTAATTGCCATTTATTCAAGAATTGAAGTTTAAAAATAAAAAAGGACTGTTTTAGAAAATCTTTCACTTTTAAAATTTTCTTATTGTTCCAATATAAACTAAATTATCGTTGCGTCATATCGTTATATCTGTCGTGAGAAATGTGTATGCAGTTTTCTAACTTCGAGGTTGCATATGCTAATTATACACAACATGCCTTTACATATAAGACTAGAAGTTCAAGTAGAAGGTTCAATTGCAGAAACGTTACCGACGTTACGTTACACCCAACATTTATTTTTGTTGCAAAGCATGAGCATACTGTTGTAATACTCCCGTGAAGGGTAACACGCACTGCCTCACGAGGCGTTTTCAGGATTATAGTTTCATTAAACTGATTATACAACTTTATAGGCCGTAGTACTAGTAGCCGTAGTAGTAAGTGGTCCCATTTAGTGTTATATGGACATTTTATTATTACACACATAAAAAAAAGATTTTATTTGGTCAACGTGCTCCTTAAATCTGAAGTTAAAAGGCCAAAAAAAAAACAATTGAACACTTAGGCAGTATTTGTATGTAACTTTAAAAAATAACAATTAATATCAATTAAAATATGTTACAAATAAAACGTGTCACGATCACACGTATTACGTTCATTCATAGAGCATCCTCAGATCTATGTTGACTCTTCCGATGCGATCACCACTTGCATTGGAATCACTCGATTCTAGACGAAGTTCAAAATAATATTCCATCAAATACTTAGGATGGGTTTCAAAAAAGTAACACCTTCATCAATGAAATTTTTATTTTCGATGCAATAACGAATATTACAATTGTGTGTACACTTCATCAATCACCTGTCTTAAAGCATTTTTTTAATATTCAATACATCTAATGGAATGATAAAACATACGTTTAATTATTTACAATTTGGAATAATTCTTAGGTAAGCTGAAACGAATTCTAACTAATATTATAATTGCGAAAATCTGTTTGTTTGTGACGTTTTCACGCCTTAACTAGTTAACTGATTATCATGTACGTTTTCAAGGATACAGAAAAGGATAAAGGGTACTACTTTTCATCCTGAAAAAAAGCTTTTTTTTTATATTATAGGGGGCAAACGAACAGGTGGGTCACCTGATGGTAAATGATTACCGCCGTCCATAGACACTAGCAACACTAGGGGAGTTGCAAGTGCGTTGCCGGCCTTTTAAATATGTGGGCCTCCGGCGCTCTCACTGACCGAACGAAACGCAACAGTGCAAGCACTGTTACTTCACGTCGGTTTTCTGTGAGAACTGGTACTACCCCGGGCGAGCCGACCCATTCATGCTGACACCAGTAATAGCTTCAGCGTAGCTCTACCACCTACAAAATTCTGCTATTCGGTCATTCCCAATGGATATATGAAACTATATTAATCCGAGCGAAGTCACAGTCGTAAGTTATCTAATTCTGTATAAAACAACTATTGCGTAAAGAGCCGACCAGGCCACAAGGTATTCACAGTTCTGCTCTTTTGGGTAATCCTCTTTTCTCAACGGGTGACCAAACGCAAAAACAATTGTTCAAATCTGACTTATAGTTCTTGGTATTAGCGGGTTCAAACGTACAAGAATAAAATAATCTCTTAGGATTTTATAATAATACGATTAATACACACGATGTAAACATGTGTAGAATAACAATTACAATATTTACTAAAATATAATATTAAAATTCCTTTATGTTCATACATACGAATGATTTGCCAATTGTCAATTTACCTTATAACCTACTTAATGAGGCTACGGTGCGCAATAAAATGTCGTAAATTCGGTTTAATAGTATTTACGTGACCAAGTAAACGTAAATAAGGTAAATCAATCGGATTCTTGGATTCAGTACAACGAGTAAGTTAGTCACTCTGTGCATACTAGAATATATAATTTTCATGTGGGGTTTTGGCTTAAAGCGCTACACGTCATTTCGTGCAAGTAGATTTTATATTGAGACTATTAAGTTAGAAATAGAGAAACAGTCAATATTTTAAATCTCTAAACCTCTATCTCCTTTTGTGTGATAAATTCTCCTTCTCCTTTTTTGTAACAGATTTAGGTGTTATTCAAAGAGGTGTATATATGTTTCTTTATTCAATTAAAAATGAGTATCTTCCATAATCAATACAAATTATACAAATCAGAATGCAAATGTATAAAGTTGAGATAACATTTATTTTTTAATAAAGTTATAAATGTCGTGATCTAACAATTTTCTAGGACTCCATAATTATATCAAGATTTTAATAAAGCATGCAAATGCATCAGTCCTTTGTCGTCTTAATTTGTGTTAATGTATTACTAGCATCTCTTTTATCTATATAGGTACATATTATAATAAAAATGAAGTATTTGTATGTAATATCAAAATAACGACTTTTTACTGATTGGATATGAACGTATATACGATACTGATAACAAAAACACATTTTTTTTAATTTTCGTCTGTCTGTCTGTTTGTTCTGGGAAATCTTCGAAGCGGCTGTACAGATTTTGACAGAAATTTCACTGACGGAGCGTTAAAATTACAGCGAGTGACATAGGCTACTTTATTTTAGACTAGCTGTCATCCGTGGCTTCCTCTGTAGTACTATCTCCAATACGATTGAACCTATTTTCATGGGACTTTCACTGACAGATAGTTGATCTTATAAGAAGTAATTTACAATTATGAAATAACTCAAACGGAGCTGCGGGCAACAGCTAGTTGAATATAAATCGCCCATAACTTCGTTTGCTTCATTACGTTATCAAATTTAATACGACTAAAAAATAATTTAGATTTCTATTAGTCCAAATGTTTTTTTACAATCAGATCAATATTCTCAGAAATCATTACACTGACTAAATGATATTAGCACAGGTATAAAAATTTTGTTCCACCAATCCACGTTAAGTGCCGAAAAAATCTCTAAACATGGCGACCGTTAATTCGGACTAATCTATTCGGCTCATAATTATTATATTCGTTTATTCCTCGCGGTCGAGTACGTTCCGTCCGCGGCCCGAATCCGTAATGAGGGAGGCTTTCCAAGTATCGGGTTGGCACTTATCGGGCGTGCCATCTGACTATTATATTACCAAAATACCACTTTAAATGCAACTCAATGTAATCCTATAATTAACTTAAATGTACCTTGCAGCCGGATTTCATAAACCGTGGAATACATATGTGGAAAATATATTTATATTGCGAAAATCGTATATGTCAAACGTTTGAATTACGAGGTTGTGATTTATTTAGGCGTAACCCTGAGCCCTAACGTATGATTACTGGTTGTGTATGAAACTACGTACCATTATAATTACATACAAACATGTTTAACTACATTTGAATAAACATAATATCACGATTGCGAACTGTAGTAAACTGTTCCAAACGTTAGGGAAGGTCTGAGAATATTAAATAACCATGTATAGAAGAAGTACATCAGTAGTCGAAACGCGTTCAGCACATTGAAAGTGTTTAAAATGTCCTTGGCAACTGGGAAAACCCAACATTTCCTTATATCGAATTGATGCCTAAACTAATTAATAATGCTTGAGTACCTGGCTGTACTTTCCAAGTCACATGTTTCTTTTCTTTATACTTTACAGGTTTTAGCATTTGACCACACTCTTACCGGATGTTAAATAACCAATATGTTTTAAGACGGTAAACACGCTAAACCTAGAGGGTTACTGGCTTTCAATTGCAACTGCTGGAATAGACCTATAGATGCTTGGTGACAAACTTTCAATCTAACGGTCGTACCTAGCCTAGGAAGCATAGCAAAAGCCATACTACCATACTATGCTTTTATCACGATATTTTCCTTTACCGAAAGCTCGGGCTCATGAGCAAGTATTCAAACATATGATCGACGTGGTGTAAGAACACGCTAACCATAGAGCCAACATCGCTTCGAAATTTCAAAGTTTCTGAATTTTATCAATCGATATTTATACAAGGACTTATTTAGGATGAATTTGTTGAGTTGAAAGTAACGTCCACTATAATATTTTACTTATTGCTTACATTAATATATTGTGATGCGCAAGCATGACTTATATGGAAATCCGACATTATGAAAAAGTACTTTAAACTATGCAAAAACCAGTCAGTGAGGAAGGAAAATGTTGAATTAGATAACCTTTTCATGGAATAGCTATGTGTCAGAAACTCAATTATAATGTATCTGTTGAAAAAGTTGTTAAATGTTTAGATATTTTTATATTACATTTTCTCCTAATTAATTAGAATATACAAAGTTTTGATTATAATAAGCGGTTGCTAAATTATTGATACTTTTTTGAGACCACTGCAAACTAACTTTCAACCCAATTTATAAGTAATATGTATGGCTAAAAACGAAAAATCAGAAGTCAATAATAATTGATATACAATCAATAAAAATAAAATGACCGAATTCTGTCAATGTGCACATGCCACTCAAAAATACTAGATATATTTTGATCTATTTTGTATCTATGTAAAAATAATAATATCGCTATAATAATTTAATCTCAAAATATTAAAGTTTTAAGAAACTACGAAAGCATAACTAGTTCAGCGTTGTGTGAAGTTGTATAAGCGGTGTGGTGCATATGCGCAGGAGAGGAGAAATAAACGGATAACATTGTGTTAACAAATACATTTTGTAGGTAAAGCATATTTTAGCTTTAAATTTCTTTTTCTTCTGTACACAATAATTATTATTAAAATAATGAACAATGTAAACAAGGTCGCGGGTATCATCCAGTTTAAAATAGTAATCAAATGTAGCTCAGTTGTAGCGTGTTTAGATACCGCTTGATGAAGTCATAGCATGGTGATAGGATATTTTCAAGATCCTCACTTGACTATAAAACCTATTGCCAAGCACTTTGCAAGTGCAGGGTGTTTCAGCAGCGGTACTTGAGAGACAGTCTCGTTCAGGAGTAGTATGTCAACATCTTAGGCCATAATGTCACTTGTCAACGTAACACGTCAGGTTAAATTGTAGCCAAACATTAAGGACTTATAAAGTACACAGTCCGCGCCAAACTTGTTTGACCGCTCTGAATCTAGATGTACAGATTACAAATTTAGGTCTAAAATATATTATTATATTATATGTACAACTAATAGACATGTTAAGACTAAATAAATGCCAATGTACAGATTACAAATTTAGGTCTAAAATGTATTATTATATTATATGTACAACTAATAGACATGTTAAGGCTAAATAAATGCCAACTTTATATTACTATTATGTAATAATATTTTAACTTTATTTTCTATTAAAGTCTTAAATATATTACGGGCAAGGCTGAACTTACGACTATATTCAGAGCGGTCAATAAGATTGACTAGGACTATATATATAAAGCAATTGACAATATATGCATATGATTATCTTATAAAGGTTTCTATTTACTCGTTATTTAAATACCATCGGTATGATAATCCAAAGAGTTGCCGACGTGACGCCTCGCGGTGACTCCAAACGCAATGATCATTTGCATACGTATATCGGACACCCACATCGCAATAATGCCCAGTACCGGATCAAAATGTAATTAAATCGCCAATACACGAACACTATATGAACGGCGTACCAATACCGACAATGGTATAAAGAAAATAGACACGACACATGGAGCATATTTATGTATATATTTGCGTAAGATTTTCATTATTTATGTACCGAAAATAATTACATCATCGGTGAATGTGTGTACCATGACACTTTAATACTAGTCTATCAGTCTGTTGATTAGGATATTGAAGTTAAAGATCGTGGTTGTTGCGAAATGAATTATGAACGAGAACAAATGAATTTGAACTTTATTTAAACGAGTTAGAATTTCAAATATTATAATCTTTCTTTACATGAACTGTATAATACTGATGCCTTAGGTATTACGATATAATCCACAGTAGTGCTTGCTTGTCAACTAATCTTTATATATACAATTATAAACATAGTGTATGTCACTAAACTCCTCCTAAACGGCTTCATCGGCGCGGCAGGCGGGCTTCGTCGATAGGCAATTGTTACCGGCGACCACGACATTGTAATTAGGTGATGTAAGGCGCCTTAAAGGGTGCCAACTGGGATATTTTATGGTTGGCAGACAAGCCACTGTATCTCTTCTGTCACCCATTTTACCGGGTAACTGGTCCATCGGATCGTGGTAGAATGGGACGAGAGAGTTGGTTTGCATCAGCGCAACCGCTTACTCGCTTAAAACATCTCACGTGCAGATAAACCTTTGAACATGAACTGCGAGACCGATTTTATTTCAATTTTCGTGCGTATTTGAGCGAGTCCCTGGATGGTTTAGATTCACAATCGAGCCCGATAGTTGGCGATGTGATCTGATTTCAGGATTTTTTTCTATTAACAGGACAGGACAAGGTATGCCGGGTCCGCTAATAATTTTGTTAAAACCAGAACTCCTTTTAATGGTTAATTATATTTAATCATGGGTTAAGGTGATTGCTTAATTCAAGGATTGTTGGTGCATTTTTCTGCTTCTAAAGTCTAAAATATACTTAATACTATCAGTACGAAATCTATTTTCTGATAAAATACAGCACTAGCCTTTGTTCGCGGCTTCTCCCATGTTTTTGTAGTAAAAGATGTTTTATTATCCCTCGGACTATTTTTGTGCATGAAACGAATCCTTTATGTACTATTATTTGTCCTAAACTGGTCCTTAAAATGAAGTACCTACTTAAAAATCTCAATAAATGTATAACTTACAAATTTCATCCCCTACTTTACACACTTAAGGTATGAAATTTAGAAAATGCTGAAATAGGTGTTTCATCATCATCATCTTATCCTTACCCCACCTAAGTAGGGTCGGCTCAAAATGTTTTCCTTTTCCACTCTCTCCTATCAAATGTCATCTCAGTATTCACACCTTTTATACACATATCATTTTCCACACTATCTATCCATACCTTTTTCGGTATTCCTCTACCTCTATATCTATTTTCAAACTCAAAACTTTTACTGTTAATTGATTTTCATCTCTTCTCGTAATATGCCCGTACCATGCTACCATGCTCCTCAACTTCTCTGTCACTGGTGCTATTTTCAAACTTCCTCTGAAATACTCATTCTAAATCTTATCCATTCTATTTACATCACACCTCCATCTTAACATTCGCATTTCTACCACATGTAATCTTTTTTTATCCGTCTCTTTTGTAGCCCAGCACTCGGATGCAAATAACATGACTGCTACACATAAAACGAAGTATTCTTACCTTTTCATTGCATTTACTAAGTTTAGTTTTATTTCATAATTTTTTTTGGACATAAAGATAGTCGATTTAGTAGTTGGCAAACACTGACTTAAATAACTTAAAAATTTGTTGTCTACAATTCGATATACACTGACCACTGAACCCGACTGAATTACCCAATCTAGGTGTCCTTTCTGGTGATATTATAGGTCGTTGTTCACAGCTATGTGGCCCAGCGGTTTTGCCAAAGAAAGCCACGATAAAACTACTAATGAACGGTGTAAGGCTTCCAAGTAACGGTTGGCGATGTGCATAACTGCTGCGCTATGAATTATTGATATGCTACTAACTCAGCTGATAAACATTCGTTTTACATTGTTTATGACTGTGTAATCGCTGGTTTGTTAATTCCGTACTTTAACCTTTAAATCTTCATTCTTCTTCATAAAGATATCAACAATTACTCTGAATAGAAAAAAGTACCGTTGAATATTGTAGTGGGTGTAAGACTTTCCAATTCTCGGTCCGACTGTATTTCAGTACAGGAATGCACAGCAGTGATTTTAAAAATGTTAAAGTACTACTGTGTGCGCTCACCAATGGAACACAACATAGAATTCACAGTCACGTCCACTTGTCAATTGACAACTGTTCCGATTTTCAACTGTTCGTGTACGCGGAAAGTGTAAGAACAAAACTGGCCTTACTTTATTGATTAAAATATTAATCAATCACGAAGGCATAAAATTGAGCTTTTTGTTCATGTTGCTTTAAAAAAAATATGCAATAGCAAAATAGATTCATGAACTGAAAAATTGTGTGATATTTTGTACAAAAATCTTATTTGTAGATGTCGCTGTGTGACGGTATTTCTATTTCAGTATTGTAATGCATCTTCTATACAATTCTTTTGATTTTGATTTTGAACGTTCTATTGATATATAATTATTTGCAATAATTAAGTATATATTTGAATATTATTTGTAAAATAGGCTTATATATAAATGTGATAAGAAAAATCAATTCAGTACCATTTTCTCCTCGTTTATCAACCGATTATCCTTACATTTTTTTTATTTAGCAATTATTGACTACCTTCTGTGATATCAATAGGATTTTTTTTTTCTTACCATCGATAAGTCAAATTCCTTATATTTTGTATGTCTCAATTCGTCATACTTCACGCTCCTTACATCTATAATCTATAATATTTGTACATTACAAAGTAGATTTTTTTTTTTAATATTTGAACAAACATGCAATATTATAAAGTTGTATGTAAGTCGAAAGAAACTGGTTCCAATTCAGCTTGCAGGATTTGACCTGAACTAAAAAATATACATTGCAAATTCAATAAAAGCTTGTAAAAAGAATCAAATTTGACAAATTTCAACCACTGGATCACCGCTGGTATGACTAAATCTTTATTTTAATTATTCCAACATGAGACTCAAACATTTGCATACATCATCGTTAAATCTTTAGGAATGAGCAAACTTGAGGAAAATAATTACCATTTTATCTTAATTAAAGGCTCTGTTTTGCAGCGATTATTATACTTCATATTAAATTAAACAACAGTTTCTTGGAAAACAGATAATTCTCGTGATCACATTGATGAGTTGTCATAACTAGGTTTTTATGTTTCACAATAATCGTGTAATTGTACATTTGATATTAATAAAAAGAATCATAAAGACAACGACTTTATAACAATGAGTGTACACGTGAACTAGAATCATGACAGCGATTAGACAAAAGCTTTTGACGGCGCAAACACTCGTTTTGGAGACAATCATTATGAGAAAATCTTAAAAATGACTAAAAACACAGTAATAAAGACATTCATAGATGTATCCCGTGTACTTATGGACAACACTCACGTTTGCGATGAGTATCTAACACGGAATAAAAGTACCGCTCTATTATATTATGCCGCAGGAGAACTCGATTGTTATAACTAGCAAAATTTGAGAAAACCTGTACGAACTGCGACTAGGGTGTTTTTTGTTTGGTCTCTCTAACATAATGATCCATAAAAGCTTGATAGTTGTCTTTAAACAAGTTTAAAGATCGAATCAACATACACATGGTTCGTTATGAATTTATAAAAAAGACTCATTACTTATCTATTTAATATCAGCGTTTGGCCGTGGCTTTCGCAAGCGTTAATGTTCATTTGACTTTCCTCGGGAACAGTACTTTTTTATCATTGAAAGGTTCCTGATTTGCTTTTCTGTTTTTTTTATATATTATATGGGACAAACGAACAGGTGGGTCAACTGATGGTAAGTGATCACCGCCGTCCATAGACACTAGCAACACCAGGGGAGTCGCAAGTGCGTTGCCGGCCTTTTAAATATGTGGGCCTCCGGCGCTCTCACTGCCCGAACGAAACGCAACAGTGCAACCACTGTTACTTCACGTCAGCTTTCTGTGAGATGGTGGTACTACCCCGGGCGAGCCGACCCATTCATGCTGAAACCAGTAATAGCTTCAGCGTAGCTCTACCACCAACACCACGTTCTAACAACGTGAGTGCAATATTTTATAATGAACTGTTAAGTAGTTAAGGTGTGAAAGCGTAACAACAAACAAATTAACAATCTCATTTTCCCATTTATAGTATTAGTTATATTTAGGATTATTATTATTTTTTTAAATATAACTTATCTTATTCTTGATGGGTGTCTGGTAATGATGGTAACTGTGTAATATACTGCTCCTATATTATAAACTTCTCCTGGAGTTTTTGACGGGATCACGGAGTGGCATGTAGTGGCTTTTGTCTCTTAATAGCTTTAGCTAGCGGCTTCACTCGCCTTATCGGTTTGATCTGGCCTTTGGGAAGAGTAATTGTATTCTTGATGAAAAATATATTATATATTTCTGTATACTCCTGATAACTTGTATTCAAAACTGTATGCTAATATCCGTTATACTTAAGATGTGAATGCGTAACAAACAAACTTACATTATTATTTATTATATTAGTTAGGATTGCGATACACGTAATTTAATGTAGTAAATCTAATTCTATAAATATAACAATATCGGCTGATGGTGAAGGAAAACATTATGAGGAAACCTGAACTTGAGAAATATTCTTGTAGTACTACCATATGGGGAAAAATATGAACTGTGGATATCTCATAGTTTGAAATCGCCAATACGTCGTGGGCTGGTAGCGTAGGGATTTCGCCCATACCTTACTTCGGGAAGAGGCCTATTGCCCTGCAATGGGCTTCTTACAGGCTGATGACGATGAATGTAATAAATAGTGTTTTGCATAATATAGTTTGGTTATTATGCACGAGTGAAATGAATTAGACAAAACAATACAAAACATGAATTTAGAGATATACAAAAACTCACTGAAAGTTGACAAGGAACCACCATTTTCATAGGACTTTGAAGTCATCATAAGATACTTTGTAATATACATAATGTCAGTAATACAAATAACATGAATAAAAATCCTCAACTGGCGCTTGGAGATATCCTTCCGGACTAAATATTTATCACATTCAAGTCCGGCTATAGCGTTAATACCAAATTAATTATCCATCCATGCATCCTTCCTTCCTTAAGTTATATAAGTTCCTTGCTTAGTGGTGGGACTTTTTGCAATTCCGTCTGGAGAGCTACCGTTCCACATGTTGAAAATCTCTCACAAAACATCTTTTGGTGTATTCCGTCAGCTACACTTCAGAGCCAGTATCCTCTAGGCTTAGCATGTTTACTATTTTAGACCACATGGTTAAAAAGTGCTTAATATTTCTATATTGAAGTGTGCCGTGTAAGTTTCTATATAGCTTAATATTTATGCTGTGATGTTTTCAAGTTGCCATTGTATTTTACAAGGAAGGGACTTCACGGTTATTAGTCTTTATTATTATAAAATATCGTTTAACCACTATTTTATTTGATATAAAGTGACAATATAATCTAAGATGGTAAACGCGTTAAACCTTGAAAGGCACTGGCTCTCAAGTGCAGTTGTTGCCATGCACATATGAGTGAGGTAGCTACCCAGTTTGATTTAAAAAACTTCAGCACCATACTACGATTCCATCTCGATGTTTTCCTTCACCGACAGCTCCGGTTCAGTCGCAAGGAATCGGATCTACGTCGATTGTCACTGTGTTTGAATAGGCTGAGCCATCTCTTAAATTCTCTAAAATCGAATGCATTCAGCTCGCTAAGCGTGTATCTAAAGAATGTAAAAAGATATGACATCAACATAAAGAAATGGGCACGAATAAAAATCATTAACATTTCACAACAATAAGTAAAACAAACGATTAAGATAGGCATAATAGAGCCATGGAATTAGAGTGAGATAAAACATTTATAACCGTTAGTAGCTATGAAGTTTTTGCTAGAACGTCGTTCGGTGCTGCTTTATAACCCGTATATAGGCAGTAAATTGTTACGTCGTGCATATTTGGCACTGGGTCCATCTTTAAGTATACCGCTAAGCATAAGTATTAGTACTCGAATGTACTCATGAGTTGAATTGTAAATCGTATCGCGTTAGTGGTTTACTTTTCGTACTGGGCTATATTTATATATGTCTTTTCTTGAATTATGGACTATAAAATGAAGCTGGAGTGTGACATATTTATTTAATGATATCGTTACATGCAATTACATGCTCCTATTGTTCATTATTTATCAGGAACACGAACGTGTTCAGAATTTCATTTCATTATTAATGCACTTTCGAGAAGGTTGACAGGATATATTGACTATTTAAATAGATAGATAATGTTATTTGTACTAATATTATAAAGGGGTAAAACCCAAGTGTTTGTAAGAGGTAAGTTTTGGAACTACAAAAATTCGTTTAATGTTAGATAGCTATGTTCTCTACGAGTAACATTGACATGTTTTATGAATTAATATATACTGTAAATAACATGTACAAATTCGCGGGTGAATGCTAATTTGTAGACAAAATTAAAGTATCTCTGAATCTTTTTTAAATATATTATTTATGATTTGAAGTAATGATACTGTTAATGTAACTTAGCGCAATGACGTTACTATAAGTGATTAAGGTCTTATAATAACTTCTGAGAGTTATGAGATCTGTAGTAATAGAATGAGCCATCATACTAAGTAAAGTCTTAGCTCATGTATTTCTTCTAAAATAAGTAAGTACTACACAAGACCAACTGCTAATAAAATTGAATATTGTAAACTTCTTAAAGATTTTATCTCGTATTATATACATAAATGAAATTCATATTGGCACATTAATGGAAAGTCACGATTTTTAAACAATATTTTGTTTATATAATAGATAAGGATATAGAAAACGCCATCTAGAACACCATTACAGTTGAATATATTTTTGGTAACACATTAATCAGTTATTGAAAGCACAATGTCACACCCGGTTCTAAATCATAATCGGTAATCTCGATCGTTGTTATGTTTCGCCAAGAGCTAACACATTCAGCATGCGTTCCGCATTGCGTGTAGGACATTCGCGCGATTGAACGAATCAACCATTGGCATTCCACGTATGCCGCCATATAATTATAAAATATGCTGCGTCCCGCACGCCACCGCTGACAGATGGCACTCAACGAACATTTTGTGCAAGGAAATTTATATGACACCTGAAGCATTGTTATTTTTTACGAAATTTTAAGGTCTTTAATGTAAGTAATTGTGGATTCTAAACGCGATTCGCGTTTTATGTTTGCAGTGTCACGCGTTTTACTTGGAATGAGATTTTTTGAGAATTAGTCATTGTTCGGTAAAACGATAATGATCTGTTAAATTTTTTCTTCAGCATTAAACGGATAAGCATTTTTTGTTGAAATGTATTTGAGTTTGTAATTTAACAGGGATTTATGTATATGTACTACGAATTAAATATTAAGTGTATTTCAACAAACCTCATTAAAATTTCTAAATCGAATGATTTTTTATGAACGATACCAGACACGGCAGAGAGGTCTATCGCTAAACTTTGTAAGTCATCAATATAACAAAACCATTGAAATAAAAAATGTTTAATAAATGGTAGATAGCTGAAAATTTGGGAATATTATATATTTTGCATTTGAGATATAAAAAAATAAATAAACAAATAAATGGTCGGGAAATTAATAAAAAGTCCTAAATGTCAATACCACGGCCACCTACCGGATACACCCATAGCCAAGAACCAGCATTACAAACCCTTAAGTACAAAAAAACCTATCTATATTCAAATAGAGTTGACACAAACATATTTAAAGTCGAATAACCACCCTACAAAGGTTATATCAATTCAGTAGAATGAGTACACTGCACCTAACGAGCAATTGAGAATAGAATCGATAACCGAGAAATGTCACAGTAACGATTGTCATATTGGCTTACAAAATTGATGTTTTTTTTTCATTACTTAATGAAGCCGGACATGGTTTTTCACAGCAACTCGTAAATATCTTATTAAGTTTATATTATTAACAAGAAAAAGCCTAATGAAATATCAAATGATATAATCATTCAATTTACTAAACATCCTGACCTCTTTGCAGATACAATTTGTAGTAAAAGTATGAACGGTAACCTATCAATATCCAGTAATTTGGACATTGAATGATATTAATTTATATAATTAAAGACTATACAGATACATTGTACTCATATCTGAGGAGTAGTTATTATATATAGATGCATGATGTATTAGTATAAACATAAAGTCGAAATAAAATTAGGAATAAAGCACAAACCAAAAGACAACAAGGGCACAGAACAAAAGATGTTGTTATCTCTTGGATTGTCATTTCCAGATGAGAATTCGAAATAGCATTTTGTTCATGTTCAAGTTAAACGATGTAAATGGAAATACTTTATTTATAAGTATTCCATACCGTCTTGGCATCACACCAACATAGCTTTCTACGGAAAAGAAACTTAACGCTTCAGTGAGCCAAACAATTTACTTATTCCTAACATATTATATATCAAATATTTAATTACAGTGATTTAAAGCGTTGCCTTGTTATTTATTAACTCGTCAAGTAGCCACAAGCATACAGTGCACCTTAGATAAAGTGGTTACTGCAGTCTACAATTATGTACAAACGACCTCAAACATATCTATCCTCAAATTCTGTAGTCCGGTGGAACTGTAGAGGCCTTACGAAGCCAACAGTGTAGGTCAGTTCGAAAAGAAAAAAAAAAGAAAGATCAAAATACTGTGGCTAGTCATAATGGGATGTCTCTTCTTACAATTGAGTTGGAACACCTCATGTCTCACTGACTATTGCCATATACACCCTTCGAACTGAAACACAGCATTGCAACCACCGGCTCTACCACTCTTAAATATATGCACTATTTATAAAAACAGATTATAAAGACTAAGCATATTAGGGACGGTTTTCCTTTAGGTGTTTAAAGGATCACGATTTAAGCCACATCGTCGCCTAATACCAGGTGTGATTATGGTCACACTATAACTTTATAAAGCAAAAGAGTTACAAAAATCCCCAAATATATGGCAATGATCTAATTATCTTTCCAAAATTATGTTAATAGCATCGAAACATTAATAACTTCAAAACTGTTTAAGAAAGAGGAATGATGTTCACATAACGGATTAACCAGTACAAACTTGATCAAAATACCCACGTGTATTACGTGTCAGTGATAACCTAGTTGATACATGAATTATGCATCTGATTAATACCCATTCTCCCACAGCAAGGGCTAACACAACATTCTGCATCCGATATGCACAGTTACGCACACAATCAAAACCATTTCGCGCATCCGGCTCGATGTTTCAGCATTCAACACGCAAACGCCATCTGTGACAAGAAAGCGCATAACCTCATTAGAAACCTAACACAAATTGAACGGACAGTTTATCTAATAATTTTATTATACATATTCAAAAGGGCTTCGTCGGTAATGGCCGAAATGACCCGCATTCGGCTTTTAATAGTCCAATTAACATTTGGAGTCACGTTTTGAAAAGACAATGGCCATCTTCGTGGGGGCAGCGTTGACGGGCGCATTGGCAGAGGCGAGCTTTCCATATTAATGTATGTTTGTTAGCGGTAAAACACGTACCGGTGACGTAAACCTTAAAGCATGTGCAAGCTAGTTCATACTTTCGGTTTAAGGTAACGTTAAATGAATGTATAAAGATTAGTAGCCATGCACTAGAAATTGCATTCTTGGATTTAAGTCTTGATAGAATTTACATTTTGTTACTATACTTTATTTTAATCGTTAGTGTCGGTCATTGTCATTGAAAAGAAAAATTTTGTGCTTCTTTATATAAAGTACAACAAAATGCCACGGCACCCTATGTTCCCTGGTGGTCACTCATCCAAATATAGACCGCGCCCAATGTTGACTAATTTCGATGATTGGACGAGAACCGGTACTTTTAACATCAAAAAGATTGCAGATCAGGCATCCAAAGCCGGAAGAGCTAGAAGAAGTTTCACTTCAAAATATTTAGTATAACGTATGTTCCCATCAATTTTATAACGGATCTAGGACATTAATAAAGGCTAGAAACAAATTATCTGTATCTTATTTATTTACTTCATGACTGCAAATAGCTTTATAAGAATTAGTGTGGAATTGATCATAATATTAAAAATCAATTAATTAAACCTAATAGTATGATTCTGTTTTCTTCTTTTCATTAATAAACAAAGCAACGTCTTCATCTCTTTTAAAACCAAAAAATACTTATTAGATATTTAGCACGAATTCGATTAAGCACCATAGTTCGTCTGTGACCCTATGGTCATGATTAATTATTTATAATTCTCAGGTACTTAGTTGAATACTTTGCTATAAACAACGGTCCTGATATTCGAAGAACAATACAATTTAGAACTACTAATGAGTCAATAGCCACAGGTGACGCAAAGTTGTCCAGCACTGACAATGTATCAGACCCAAACTACGTAGACATTGATGACATTCTTATACTACCTACCACCATAATTTTGTATTCACTTGCCTAAAATTTATATTGGAAATAAATATTCCTTTGTTTTTGCCCAAATTTTGTACTTTCCAAATGTTAAAAGAAAATTTCCTGATAACAACAGATCATGGAATACTTTTGTTATATAACTTAAATTCTAATTTATACCATCATCATCTACATTTATTTTATACGTTTATTCTATCATTTTTATTTCAAGCTTCTCTATGTCAATAGTCAATTTTCCTGGTGATTTTATTAGTTTTATGTTTTTGTTATTTGTAAATTAGCAGCACAATGCGACTGGCTCTCTTGCGTTTTCCACATAAACATAAATAAGCATAACTGGTACCACACTCTCGAATTTTAAATACGACGCTAGTGAAGAAACAGATTTTATAATACTTGAACAACATCATAATCTTAATTTATAAAATATTTATCGTCATGATATCGGCCTAATTTTCACCGTGTAGGCGACAGCGCGACTTTGTACAGAATAATATATGCCGGATTAAGCATCGAAAGATTCGATCATTGTTGTAATTCATCTTGATTTATTTGAGCGTGTGCTGCACGCGATCTATCGTGAATAAGCGAGTTAACTAGTCAACAAATACTGTAGGGTGCGTTTCTACATTTGGTTACCTGTTACGTAGAAATACTTGTACATTAAACATCTGTTAATATTGCAGTTGAAAATTTAACGTTACAAATTAATGCACAATTTGGATAAAATATAATCGTATTAGGCTATGATGTAATGCCTTCCTTACGTTTTGTAATTAATAATGAAGAAATTAATACTGTAGACGATATGTTAAAGTTATACGGGAATATATCTTTCCTTAAAAGTCAATATATTATGGAAGTTAGACGTCCCACGCACTAAATAACAGTTCCGGTTTAATCAGTTATAATTATTCGTATCTCGTGATTAGTGTAAGTGTTAACTATAATGGTATTTCACCACTTTTACAGTTAGAACATTTTTAATTTTTTTGTTTGTATGTATCTTAAATCAAGTTCGGTACAGAGCATATTAATATATTCCCTGCCAGCTATTTATGTATTCTAAAATAATGTTTAAATATACGTAATTTATTAACGGTGTTTGTATTATCATTCCCAATTTTATTGATCCCAGTAAACAGCAGCATTAGTACAATTTGCTGTAGCACACGCTTGTAACCCATGATTGCTTTTGTGGTAAATCATATTTACATGATTTTATGTGCTCACTTATGGCTTTTCCTACGTAATACGATTTTTTCATAACTTTTTAAATCTTCTACTATTATTTAGCACAACTTTATGATCAATATTAAGAATCAATACATATTTATCTTTAGATATAACTGAAATTGAGAAAATCATTGTTGAGACTTCCGAATGTGCAATAGTAAAGATGTTTAAAATTTCCATTTAAATATGTATTAGTGTCACAAATACTAATTCATAATTAGTTTTTGTGTATAAATATATATCAACCGAAGATTTTCAAAATTATTTAAAACGTAGCTGTACTAGGGTACGTTGAAAATCACTACTTATTTTTAAGTAAGCAAGTTCCCTTCTAAAATAGCAAATATAATTATATGTATGATTAGTTCAACGAACCTCAATAGAGTCTTTCCGTTCACGTTCTTACTCCTAATTAAGTGGCATGTTAACAATAAAATCGTTATTTTAGTGTTCAACAATTACCAGGTGGACCGTTTTATCCTTTTTAACGTGATGCTCAGCATCAGAATCGTATTTTTATTACAATAAATGCTTTTTATTGGCAACAAAACATCAACCGAGCGGATAGGTACATGTCACTACGCATACTGAATAGATTTTTAATTGTTCTGTCCCAGTGTTGGTTGGAATAATGAACGGACATTGGTATTCTTAGAAATGACGGCATTAAAATGTGGTACTTTGACAATTTTCGCTGTATTGTCTTTGTTTGTAAAGCGACTATAAAAGTTAAGTTACCATAGGGAGGTAAGGAATTATAAGCTTTTCATTCTGTTTTACAACGCTAGCTTCCAAGCTTTGCCATATCCTTTTACATTTTAATGTACAGCCGTTTACTTGTTTTTAGTGTTTTACAATCTTGTACATAGTTTTCAATCATTGTAGTTCTAAGTGCCTGCCTATTTGACTTACAAAATATTGTAAATAACCGATTAATGAAAAGCAAATTTATTGCCTATTGAACTTCTCTACAACAATACTTAATTTGACAAAATTTCAAATTATTTCATAAGTTTACAATTCGACTTGATGCTCCTTAAGAAACATCGTTTCTATATTCACAGTACGAGTTATATTACATTTAATAAATAAATACGAATCGTATTTAATCTGCATTCTTTCACACTAACCAACTCTGGAGAAGCTCGTAGTTTATTTTATCAAATACCAAAGTAAACATTTTGATCTCATTTTAACTCAATGAAATTCCATTTCTACTAAATTGTTATAGCGAGTCGTTATTTGCATACCTTTTATTTTAATTATAGCGTCAAGATATTAATGGCCGTTTCGTAAATTGTCTTGAACTGTAACAAGAGCCTTGACGTTTTTTAACTCATAAAATAGAGCTTTCGGTCATTACTTCTTGGATTTCGCCTTCGTCCTGACTTATAGTGCTTGTATCTCACGGCATTTAATTGATTCGAATCTCATGTCGTTATTATTTAATTTAAATTACGACTTAATATAATTGTTCAACGTAGATGGCGTAGTTACTACAAGTATCTAATTAAAAATTTGAACAAACGTAGCGATGGATATAATATTGAGCGACGCTATGTTGTGTATTAAAGAAACTCTACCGAGAATAAGGTTGGTGTTCGACATTTCTCGTTTTCTTTAATTTATTTTCCTCCGGGAGGTGTCTAATGACCTGCTGTGTGTGGCCCGACATTTTTATCGGCCAGTGAGAGGAGGTTTGACAATATTTTTCGAATATTAATGTTGATATTGTATGATTCTATAACCCGTACTTGTAAATTATTCCAAAAATAATGATTTTAGAACGTTAATTTTAAAATAATAAGGTATTTAGCTCGCGTAATATTTTCTGCGTTCTGTAAAACCATTTATGGTCATATATTTAATGTTGTTCTTAAAGTTGTAATAAATAATATATTTATTAGGAATAATAACAAGATCCTCTTTGTCTGTTTCAATTAAATCAAAGTTACTTATTTTTCAGATAACTTTATAGAGAAAGTAAACTCAAAATACAGGTTATGATAACTTAATGTTACTGATAAATGTAACAACATTATCAATAATATTCAAAATTCTAAAAATATTCTTAATTTACTTTGTAACCTCTATTTAGTTTGTACCTTAACGTTCCTACTTAATTATTTATAATATTATTTAACTAACTCCCTAAAAATCTATTAAGGAGTTAATTCTAGGAAAAAACTCTGGAAGCATCCCATTTTGGAGGCGCTAAAAGCTATACGTTCGGAGTGAGTCCGATAAAAAAAAAATTAAAAATAAAACTCGCATGTCCCATCGCGAGGTGTAAAATAAACAGTCCGTGCCGCCATTAAGATCCGGTCCTTCGCTTGTATTAATTTGTATTTAAGTGTATTGAACAAGATAAAATAAATAAATGGGTACAACAGTGCCGGGTCGTGGCGGTTATATGTGTCAGTACTGAACTTGATTCTTTTGGCTTTTTGGCAATATAGTTACATTATCTTTCCCTTCAATACACTTCCAACCATTGCATGTGCTTAACAGGCTATAAAGGATCATTTAACGCTGGGAGAAATGCATGAATCTATTTACAACTCCTTCTCTGAAAATAATGAATTATTAAGTTAAACTATTTAGAACGAAAAACATGTTTAAAACTTATATCTTTAGTTCTCGTTGTTGACTGGATCAAAACTTGCGCATGCGAACGTCTTTAAACTATTCTTACATCGTAATCAAAATCAAAAATAGTTTAATCAATCTAGATCTTCAGACGAAACTTACGAACATTAAAACACCCGTTCGAAAAAGAACTAGTCATGGACAAGAACCAGTAAGATACTCAATTGGATTGTTTGTTTTTTTTTTTTATTGTTGAATCACACATTGCACAGTCGTTTATTGTGATTCTTAGTGGATGTACAGAGTGGTAGTTATTTCAGACATTAATATCGTTCATGTAATGAACCACCGTATAATAAAATTTTGACACTACAATCTGTTTGTTATGTTGTTTGAATATATAGTGTAGAACATCGATAATGTATTTTAGAGAACTTAATAATGTTATCTAGAAAACCTTTACGGGTTTTACTGAACATAGAATTGTTAATTTATATATATATCTAAAGGTAGAATTATACCTGTCCACTACTAAATCTGTCTCATCGAAGTTTTTGCTGACGTATATTTAAATATCGAAGCTATATTAGCAGGACAGAGTTAAGACATTAAATACCTGAAACCTGTATTGTAGTGCTGGGAAGAACTTTACACACAGAAAGGATAATTTTACAATGTTTTTTACAATGTGTTTACAAACATTTTCCGCTTTCTTAATATAATATTCACAGCATAGGTTTATTTCGATATTACAATGTTTTAACTTCTGCATCGATCAGAACACCCTTTGAATATATTCGTATTTTTTTTCGATTTTAAATTCTCATTATATAACAATACACCTTTTTTATATAAGGCCAGTCATATGATGGTAAATGATAAGGGTTTTTCTAATTTCCACCAGACTAGCTACTATCCTTAAGTTGAAAATCTATCGCCAAACAACTGTAGTTGTATTGCAGCAGTTGTACATGACACTCAGTATCTCTCTGGGTGTTAACATTTAGATCACATGCCAACCACTGTGTCAAAATATATGGAATTTATCGGGCGTATATTGTTACCTGTTTAAAAAGTTTTAGTATTATTATGTTAAGAGGTACAACAACAAAATATGGGTGTCAACACATATTGTTCAGATAATGTGGAAGATCAGTTTATTTTATTTTTGTTTTGAAGCGATGATAGCTCAGTTGGTAGTGTGCTCGGACACACTGTCGAAGGACGTAGGTTCGAATCGTAAAAAGTGAGTCAGAGCTTTCGGTGAAGAAAAACATCGTGATGAAACTATAGCATGGTGGTAGGATATTTTCTAAGTCCGTTCGGCTAGCTACCACCCCCAAGTTGAAAATCTGTCGCTAAGCATCTGTTGGTGTGTTCCGACAGCTGCACTCGAGAACCAGTCTCCCTCTAGATTAGGCGTGACTTACTATCTTAGACAACATCATCATTTAATATCAGATGAGATTGTGGTCAAAACGCTTGCCTATAAAGTATAAAAAAAATTGACATATTTTGTGGTTTACGTCAAAAATGTTCAATACCTATACGTCCTTATTAAAACACTACGTGCTTATATCGACAATTTAAAATATTTATGTTTAGTATGTAAACCGTGTTAGTTCATCAACCAGTAGCAGAGACTTTAAATACAAAAACACTTCACACAGTATTAACTATCAGTCTTATTACAGTACCGTTTTACTTACAACAGCCTAAAGGCGATATATTCCATGTGTTTGCTCTCGATCTTGAATAACGAATGCCCGACATACCTCTGAATGCCCGCTATTGTGATTTCATCCCCACCAATTTACTTGCTTATGATTGGTCGTTGTAGATTGACAGTATCTCGACCAATCATAAGAAGTACTTTAAATATAGAACTTTATAATAATCATTAGCAGTTATTTAACCAACATGAAAATAATAATTGATATATTTAGACATTTATAACACTTGCTTATGATTGATCATTTAAGATTGACAGTATCTCGATCAATCATAAGAAGTACTTTAAATATAGAACTTTATAATAATCATTAGCAATTATTTAACCAACATGAAAATAATAATTGATATATTTAGACATTTATAACACTTGCTTATGATTGATCATTTAAGATTGACAGTATCTCGATCAATCATAAGAAGTACTTTAAATATAGAACTTTATAATAATCATTAGCAATTATTTAACCAACATGAAAATAATAATTGATATATTTAGACATTTATAACACTTGCTTATGATTGATCATTTAAGATTGACAGTATCTCGATCAATCATAAGAAGTACTCTAAATATAAAACATTGTTAGAATGCTTAGTAGTCATTTACCTAATATGAAAATAATAAGCGATATACATATTTAGATATTTATAACAGCTCGGCCATCCTTTTTTCAACGAGTCCCTCGTTGGTAAGAAAAAAAAAATCGTTAAGTACTCCAAGTATTTCATTTACAAATATGTAGAAAATATAATGGCGTCACATACGTTTTGTTTAAAATAATAATCTTTAGGTGTTTAAGTCCTGAAGGAAATCAAACTAATCACGCATTATTATCAATACAACTTTATCGAAGAGGTCTTACCTATAGAACAAGCTAGATTTAGACATTGCACAGACCAACTTGGCCTTGGCCTTGGCCTTGACCACTCATATAGAGACAGGTTTTTCAGCTAGAATGTAAATCGGGAGCAGTTTTAGTAGACCTTACTGCCGCATATGCTACCGTATGGCGAGAGGGTTTATTATATAAGCTGTTGACTGTGGTTCCGAGTACAAAAATTGTTCAGCTTATATCCAATAAGATTTCACAGCGATTATTCAGAGTACACCTGGGTTCTTCGGCTAGTGATTTCAGATTGTTAAATAATGGCCTTCCTCAGGGTTATGTTTTAGCCCCAACTTTATTTAACCTATATATACATGATTTGCCAGGTACTATCTCCACCTATATATACATGATTTGCCAGGTACTATCTCCACCTATAAATTTATTTACGCTGATGATATATGCCTGATTATGGAAGTTACATTATCAGAAGACATGAAAATTCTGGCAGAATACCTCAAAACTTTGCGTTTGATACCTAGCGTAAGTAAAACAGAAACATGTTTCCATTTGAATAACCAATTAGCCAGGAGTGAGCTAAAGGTTTCATTTAATGGCATACAGTTGCGTCACAACCATTACCCCAAGTTCCTGGGTGTTGTACTTGACCGTTCACTTACATACAAAGAGCATTTTGAAAAGACTTCGCGGAAACTGCAATCTAGAAATAACGTGCTTCTAAAACTGACTGGAACTAGTTGGGACGCAAACGCCGATGTATTGAGAACTACAGCCATTTAGTTGGTGTATCCTGTAGCGGAATATTGTTCCCCGGTGTGGTTAGGTAGCGCCCATGTGCAGAAAGTAGACCCTGAGCTGCACATTGCGATTGCGGGGCGGAAAGGCAAACAATCCAACACATCATCGAGGAATGTCCACTTCGACAATACAACGGTTGCCCCGACAAACTGATCAATTTTACCGACGACGTCTTTAAATGGCCGAGAGAATTAAATGTTTAATTGTAATTACAAAAATGGACACTATTTAGCCATACGATTAAAAAAATATAACTCGCTGGCTTAGTGATACATTACATTTAGTATCTAATTAAAGATTACTTTACATTATGTCATAATCCATAACCTTAATCAGCAAATCTTTATAATTTAAGGGTGTCTGTTACCCGACATCCCTGGCATCGTTACATTTTTTTTTTTATATTGGCAGTATTATACTGATCCATGCCCTTGGCCAGTATATACACTGTTACACTAGTTGCTAAAACGCGAGGCACCCGTTACCTGGTACCTCATACCGATTCATCAGTACGTGACTCTAACCAATGAATCGGTATTTACTGATCCATTACGTTGACCAGCAAATACTTTAGCCATTTAATACTTGAACCATTTACGATGATACATGACACTAATCACGGGTATCTTGACCAGTAGCGTGGGATGACTATCTCGGAAGACTGCGTGCACGACGTGCGGGGGTTGCTCGCAGTGTCGAGGCGCGCAGATCGCGCGCGGTGCACAGCTGGTACTACCTGGTACCTCATACAGATTCATCAGTACGTGACTCTAACCAATGAATCGGTATTTACTGATCCATTACGTTGACCAGCAAATACTTTAGCCATTTAATACTTGAACCATTTACGATGATACATGACACTAATCACGGGTATCTTGACCAGTAGCGTGGGATGACTATCTCGGAAGACTGCGTGCACGACGTGCGGGGGTTGCTCGCAGTGTCGAAGCGCGCAGATCGCGCGCGGTGCAGCTGGTACCGTTAGCCGCGCTTCTAACCGTCTGACACAATGTTTGTTACCGGTGCCACACATTAATTGCCAAAATGTGAGGCACCCGTTACCTGGCGCCTTACACAGATTCATCAGTACGTGACCCTAACCAATGAATCTGTATTTACTGTGACCCTAACCAATGAATCGGTATTCACTAGTCGAAGACATTGACCAGCAAATATTTCAGCCATTAAATACTTTCATCGAAGCCTACAATCACGTTAACATTGCTTTTAAGGGTGTCTGTTACCTGACATCCCTCCATAGCCTAGCCACATATTTTTATATTGGTAGTGTATTTATTAGTCCATGACGTTGCCCAGTAGACACTGTTGAACTAATTGCTAAAATGTGAGGTACCCGTTACCTGGCACCTCACACCAATTCATCAGTACGTGACCCTAATGAATCGGTATTTACTGGTCGACGACATTGACCAGCAAATATTTCAGCCACTAAATTCTTTAGCTATTTACGATGATACATGACACTAATCATCGGTACCTAGAATCACATTAACATTGCTATTATCATAACATCATATTCTTTTTTTTTTTTTTTTTTTTTTTTTTTACTTTAAGCATACTGTGTAATCAACGACAACCAATTTGATAATCGATTATTAGCCAGCCTCTAATAAACTAGTTTATTTCTGGATTGTACAATATCAATGTTCATTTGAATGAATACATTAATTTATACGTCAATTTACAAATCGCCACAACCAGAATCGGAATCGGTTGGTACGGGTTCGTTGAAACGAATCCAACGATATGTTTTATCAATAGCTACTATAGCCGCAAACCTCTAACTAGACTTTGTGAAAGGCATATCCTCGACCACGAATCTATCGTTGGGAGCACATTTTTAATTCTAGGTTCGAGCTTCTTTGACTGTTCTATACACATCGCACCTCTTTATACTCTAACCAAATCGCCTTCCTTCTAATTCATTCCCATCTTTTTATACCTACCCTACCGTTTTTTTTTTTTTTTTTTTCTTCACCTGTTGTGTCCTAATAAGGCCACCAGCGCTAGTCCTAATATTGTCTAAACTCTCCCTCACTTCAGGCGTAAAGTCATTTAGCAAAATACCCAACTGTAAGTCTGGTAAATGTTCATCCCATAAGCCATTTGGCCTGTCTAGATTTATTGCTACATTCTTTCGGGGGTGTGGCGACACGTGCTTTATACCGCATGATTGAGTAAAAGTTTTAAATTGTATACTAATGAAGCTTGTCTTTTGGGCCATAATTAAACTGGTTGGTGCGACAGAGTAACTAAAATGCTCTCTGAATCAAAATACCGTTCATATACATTAATGCTTAAGACGAAGCACAAGAACTGAAACAGATTTGCGCTAGTTAACCCGGGCGCTAGTTAACCCGGATCACCCTTAATTCGCCGTATTTAATGCGCGTCTCTTACACGAATAAGAGTGCGCAAATAAAATAAGACTCCACGCTTAAAACACCTGATTCAGACTTTATCATTTTGACAGAGGGTCCTTCCGTGAAAGTGTAGTCTTAATAGTACCGGGCAATTGTTTAAAAAGTCATCTACTACCAATCTCCACGTAATTTTCTACTACACTCCTGCACCTCGATCATGACATTCGCATTACCAAGTGGGCTATATGGTACGTTACCTATCCCCTAATAAAGGCACCTCTCCTACCTTCCAGTCTTATGCTAAACGTTAAGCTTCACCGAGACGGACCAAAGTACCCTCATTTCCTAAATCAACCAGATACTCAAATCAAATATACTTTATACAATTTAGGCCCTAAGAAGGCGCTTATCTTTTTAACATACACATATATTATATATGTATATGTTACAATCAATTTTCAAAAGGAGTCAATTCCAAACATCACCATCGTTCACTTATCGATCCACTCTATAAAAGCCCTTTCGACATCAAAACCCGCTTAAAATGGCACTACTCATAATCTAGCAAATCGGTAATATGTTTTGGGACTTTGTTATGCAAAAAATCTAACACTTACTGGTTTTACCGAGTCTAAAACATGGAACGATCAGTTTGTCAATTTCTAGTTTTTGCGAACATACTTTAAATTATCAAGAACGTATTGGGAAGCCAGATTTAAGACACCGAATTCTTGAAACTTAGCCTTTAATGATTCGCGAGGTCCCTCATTGTACATTACTCGAACTGCCCGTTTTTGCAATCAAAATTTAGTGTCTACCTCAGCTGCTGTCCCTCACAACAAAGCAGCACTTTTTGCAGTCTTCAAATTGTGCTTCTAATCTAACACCACGATCTTCTATATTGCTATGATACAGTCGACTGCACGTTTTCCTCACATTTCACATTGATATAAGAGCAACTCCCTATGGCGTACCTTTTTGTGGAGCATTTTAGTAAATGAGCATAATTATCCCTAGTTGGGGAAAAATCTTTTAACTGTAGTTTCCATTCTGGCCTAAAAAAATAGAAGCGAGGGAACCGTGATAAGTTTTAGCTACCCCTGTTAATTTTGGTAAGGCGTAATGGACTATTTACTTATCGCTCCACCCTAGATCCGTGCAGATTAGTCAACTTTGTGAAGGCATGTATTAACCGTTTGTTCTTTGCATAAAAGGATCAAAATCCAGGCATTACACTATTTAAGACCCGATACCTATTGCGATCGCTTGTATTATACAAAGCCCTAAGAGCACAATCGAATATTTCAATGAATAAATTGTTATTTCACTCGGGATTACGGCGACGTGTTACTTCACAGGACGGTGTGCGAAGGCGCAAAGTTCTGTGCCTAGGTGAATACCTCGATTATGCACGGCGCGTCACCTGCCATTCCAGAACACGTGATCGTGTCCTGGAGCGCCGATGACGACGATATCGTTAGCTCGCCCTTCTCATATAATGCAAACTGGAGCGGGACTGACCAATCGCCCGTGGCGATAGCCTTACCCTGGACCACCCGGACTGCAACCGACTGCGGAGACTGCCACAATTTTTTTTCAGTCTCGAGCACATACGCCCGCTACCATGGATACGGTTTCATGTTGTGTCACGAAATCTTTGTGGAGGCGCCAGCATTTTAAGAGTTTACCTTCATTCATCCACGTAGTCACAGACTCAACGTATATTACAAGAAAAAATACACTACAATTAATACAGGATTTTTTTTCATTACCTACGGATATATTATTATTGCTTTAACAAAACAACTTACTATAATCAAAAGAGCTAAATTCGTCAACAAGCTGGGTCAGCACATCTAATAAACGCTTACACTTGTTATTTTGGCCTTAGCAAGTCTTGATGTATCAAAAAAAATGTATGCTCGTAGTTACTACTTTAAACTTTAAAACCGTAGGTCTATACACAACAAAAATAAACTTGTCTCATTTTTACTTCGATAATCACGACCTCACCTCATTTGAAATTGAAATAAAATATTCTTTAGAAGGATCCACGAGGGTAGATAAACATAACGAAATAAAATAATAAATAACCCTTACGTTTTCTAAGTATGTTCACCAAATACTTATGCGTATTTTAGATCTTGTTGTGGGCACTAAGTTGCTAATCCCGCTTCTGAGATGTAAACCGTGTTAGTTCATCAACCAGTAGCAGAGACTTTAAATACAAAAACACTTCACACAGTATTAACTATCAGTCTTATTACAGTACCGTTTTACTTACAACAGCCTAAAGGCGATATATTCCATGTGTTTGCTCTCGATCTTGAATAACGAATGCCCGACATACCTCTGAATGCCCGCTATTGTGATTTCATCCCCACCAATTTACTTGCTTATGATTGGTCGTTGTAGATTGACAGTATCTCGACCAATCATAAGAAGTACTTTAAATATAGAACTTTATAATAATCATTAGCAGTTATTTAACCAACATGAAAATAATAATTGATATATTTAGACATTTATAACACTTGCTTATGATTGATCATTTAAGATTGACAGTATCTCGATCAATCATAAGAAGTACTTTAAATATAGAACTTTATAATAATCATTAGCAATTATTTAACCAACATGAAAATAATAATTGATATATTTAGACATTTATAACACTTGCTTATGATTGATCATTTAAGATTGACAGTATCTCGATCAATCATAAGAAGTACTTTAAATATAGAACTTTATAATAATCATTAGCAATTATTTAACCAACATGAAAATAATAATTGATATATTTAGACATTTATAACACTTGCTTATGATTGATCATTTAAGATTGACAGTATCTCGATCAATCATAAGAAGTACTCTAAATATAAAACATTGTTAGAATGCTTAGTAGTCATTTACCTAATATGAAAATAATAAGCGATATACATATTTAGATATTTATAACAAGTACTAGCTGTTATTGGCAACTTCGTTTGTAGTTTCGTTGTAATATACGAAATACATATTTTATCAGGATTATTTGTAGTCTATTTTTTTTGTAAGCAAGAAGTCCCATAACACAGTTTGCGATGGTAGTTGTCTGGTAAACATCGTCACATAAGAAAATAGCGTTATGCTCCTCTATCTATCCATCCATAACACTTATTCTTTCTCTGTGTTATTTTTTTGTATTTGAGTTTATGTGTGTGCATGCGAGTATCGAAAGTTCGAGCAAACGAGCGTCGTGGTCTTCCTATTGTACAACCTCCATACTGTACACTTGGAAATTTAATTAAAAAAGTTATTTTATTTATTTAGTATTTTACTACTAATTTTGTATCTAACTTTTAGCAAGTGAATATTTTCCTAGAATGTTAAATTTAATTTATTGATTTGATTCCTTACTTTACTCCATTTGCATTGTAAAAACGACACGATATAAAAATATAAAGAATACACACATAGAGAGAGTGTCGTCTAGAGGGGTTATAACGCTTTTTTCTTACGCGACAAAAAAATGTATATTCAAACAATCCAATTCTCCATATCAAATTACATTCAAACTTGAGGAAAAAGTGAAAGAACTTTATTCCTGACGAGGGTCCTCTTACGCCATCTGTTTTTTTTTTTGCAGTCGAAGCGATGATGGCTTAGTTGATAAGGTGTTAGGAAACCACGTCGATCGACGTAGGTTTGTATCCTTACAACTGTGCACGTCGTGGTGAAGCCATAGCTATGGTGGGGTGCTGGTGGCAGGGTCAATTCTAAGTCTGCCTGGCTAGCTACCACTCCTAAGTTGAAAAGCTATCGTCAGGCACTTGTTGATGTGTTCCGGTAGCTGCATTTGCGAGTCAGTCCCAATCTAATTTTAATGTGGTCACCATCTTAGAGAATATCGTCATTTAACAACACGTGAGATTTTGTGCAAACGCCAAAACCTATAAATTCCTTTTATTAAGTTAAAGTGTTAAATATATCCTGAAATAACTTAACCCTTAGTAGCCTGATTTACGAAAGTGATTTATTTTTAATATTACTGTGTTTGCTTGAGGGTCTAGATGAAGGGAAAAATAGCTAAAAAAATCACAATATTTATTTTACATATTTATTTAGAAAAAAAAAATCGTTGGAAAGAATATTATACAACAGTAAAATACGTACAGCCAACCTATAAAAAAAAACTAATAGTAATGTGAACATTCGGTTTAAAAGATTGGTATAAAAATTGAAACTCTAGGTTATTAAGGGTTAAACATTACTCAGAAAATTTCTGTATTCACTAGTAAAAGTCTTTTCAAAATCATTTTAGCTGCTTCGGAAATTATCCCGGAGAAACAACGGCAAATACTTTAATCCTATTAATATGTATTAATTATTATGAGAAAAACAATTTTGTTATTTTTTACAAATAAAAATTATGTATGTAAAACAATAACAAATATTCCGACGCAAATAAAATAAAACTACAATTTATATTATAATATTTTGCCTTACGTTGGTTATCTTAAAATCAAAGACAAAGAAACAACACAACACAATAACGTATAGGAATTAAACGAGATTTTAAATTATATATTAAAACACGACCGAGTTTAATTAGCATGCAAATTTTCCCATTAGCATCGTGAGACTTAAAAACTGTCAACTGATGATGTGAGAACCGGTCCGTAATAAAAATTCTCAATGTTTCTAATATCCATGTCATAATTTTTCTCAACGCGACCAATTTGTCAGTAATTAAGGCTCATTTTTACTTTATCTTTATTCGAGCACTTATTTCGTAAACATTGGGTTTCGGAGTGAAACGCGAGAAAACAAGTTCCCTTAATTTAATCCAAAGATAATAAATTTTTGTATGTGTCACAAACATTGGCTTTGGGTGTCGTCTTAAGATACTATTTAAGTTGTTTTGATAAACTAAAGAAATATTTTGGAGAAATGTTTATATTACATAGATCGTTTCGTTGATATCGTTTTTATCTGATAGTTTTTGTGATATTAGGGTCCATTTCTATTGTTTTACTTTACAATTTCTAATTATATTCTTGACATTTTATTTCAACAAAGGCTGAAATCTAACTAAGAACTGCCTGCGTTTTTTTGTTTGCATTAAAGTACAATATAAAACTTAATAAATAATTGTGTTGATTTAGGAAACCACGATGCATGTGAAACTTTGTTTGGACCGTTTACCGCATTAACTGAAAATTTTCGTTTTTTTTTTCTTTAAATTGAGCACAATATTTATTTAAACAATTTTGAATTGAACCGCAGGCGCCGCCATATTAGTTTTAGCAGCTCTACAGGGCGCTTTTTACTTTATCCCTTCTCCGCGGCCAGCTATAATGCGACATGCGATAGATGAACGCATACTACTATATTTTAGTAACGCTACCGAGTCGCCAGTTATAATGAATGTTCAGAAAGTACTCTTACGTATATCACCTAATATAGTCGGTAATATGGTATACATCAACACCCATTATATATATAGAAGATGCGATTTAATACATAAGGTAATTAATTGTATTTAAACTTTAAATACCTTTTATTCTACCGGTTACTTAATTTTAAAATAATGTTATCCAAATAATCAAATTTGATTACATAATAATGAAAATACAAATGTATACGATGTGTAAAATATACATAACAACTTTGGACTGTTACTAATTAATATGGAATAAATAACCCATTCCTTTTCTATACGCAGTAAACTTTCACAACATATATTTTAATTTAATGCCGGCATATATTTATTTCTTAAATATTTTTTATAGAATAGTGTTGTGATAGTTATGGAATTTCCAAACTCTAATGTAAATGTATTCGCAACCAATTATAAAAGCGGTTGTTATCAGTTCATTAGTGAAAATAAATTAATTCATACAATCATTTCGTGATGTCTCCACTCTATTTATTCGTTTTTAATTATGTCCATCAACATAACATGCATTAATAATAATTTATTGTGACTAATCGAATTTCACATATTTTTTATGATTTTTATGTATTATAACATTTGACAAAAATCTTAACTGGTGTTAAATGACAATGTGGTTAAAGATGGTCAGCCTAATCGGAGATTAACTCTCAAATGTAGCTTTCTACAATTATAACTATCATCCCGCCCCGGTTTCGCATGAGTCCAATGTACTAATGTGGCTTTATAAGTATTTTAAACGAAATAGATCCATTCTTTGACGTTTTGATATTTATTGTTCATTATAGTAGTTTATATAAACTCCGTAAGAATTTACATACAAAAAATATTTTGTTGCATGTAATGTTAAATTTAAACTAAGTCCATTAAAATGAAATGCTATAAAAGGCAGGATTTTACTACTTCAAACGTCCAATGTAACTAGAGTATTCAATACATATAATCCTTTGGGAAGATATTCTATAAATGATAGTAAAAACCGTATTCAAATCTGTTATGTAGTTTAGAAAAGCTAATGAAACACAGAAACAAACGCGAGAAGCTGTTTTAGAATATTTATAAATATGCCCGGTATGATTCAAACAGTACAGCGTGTAATGATAAATCGGCAATTATTCGATGGGCATGGATATCATACTGGTTTGTTAGCTTTGCGCTTCACCGAAAGCTCTATCTAATTAAGATTTGTTAGAATACTTATTTTGCAAATATTACGATAACACATTTTTTGTGTATTCAATATCGTAAAATGTATGACCTAATGAAATAAAATAATTGTGTGGTTTTATAAAACCACGATGCAAGTGAAACTTTTCAATTGAGCCATGGGCACCATCATATTGACGTTGGCTACTCTGCCGATCGTCTTTCATTTTGCCCCTAATCCGCTACCGGCTGTAATGCGACATGCGATAGACGAATGAAAAAATTTGAGGCGATATAAAAAGTTTCACTTTAAAAACCCATTCCTTTCATCATTTGTATACATGTGTGTAATGTTTTTTTTAAATCTTATATGCATTAAAACATGACTAAAATTACAGACTTATATATATTCATATATAAATACATATGGGCTATTAAAACATTGGAAAATAAAAAATAAAAAAACTGTCGCCAGCGACCAAAATAGTTCATACAAAACAGTCCACGTCCCCGATAAAATGATTCTACGTACCAGCTAAAGAGATTCGAAGATTCCATAAAAATAAATTAGAATTTAATCTATATGAAACACATTAAAGTTAAACCAACAAACATAACCGGACATTATTTACGATCGCCAGCTATGCCGAGGTAAAAAAAAAAAGTTATAATGACAAAGAATTAGTATACGCCGTATATACATAATTCCGTGCGTGAGTTAAAATTAACACCGACTCATTTGAACGGAGAGAAATTAAAACTCCTTATCCTTTTTTATGTGGCATTTATGTTGATCATAAAGTTGGACTTGGTACCCCTTTTAAAAAGTTGTCACAGGATAGCTGGCGTTGGGTTTTACATTAATCTCAAATGATAAATTATACATTTTACTTAACATAATATTATCTACTATTGTCGAATCTAATCAAAACGATTGGGTGAAATTTCAACGGAATTAAACCGGTATATGAAATTTTGATAATAACTTTTAGATTATCACGACCATGACAACGTTTATTACGTCTCATTTAAAATAGATTCGGTTAAAATAACAGGTGTATTTTTTACATATATAATAATATGTTTATGGAGGTGTCAAAATAGCAAATAGATTATTGTAAGAATTGATATATTTGCTTATCATAGAAAACCTAATGTTTTATTATAGTTCGAATAATAATAGTCCTACAGAAGACATTTTTATTATTTGAACGTGGCCACTACGAATTATAAAGAAACTACCTCTGTCTGTGGTTCCACTCGCTTGAATTACAAATGTATTCTAAAAGTTATTTTTGTTATGGAGATTATTAAATACTACCGGTCTTATTACAAAAACAAAAATGAACACGCATTTAACACGAGTTTTACTTAACAGTATCTTAAATTAGAAGCACAAGCTTAAAATACTGTATTACATAAGAGTGTCTAAGCGGTCTCCAGCTAAATATCTGGTTTTGTTTTATATGCAAGCAACTCTGAATACCATTCATTCAATTCAATCTCATCATTTAAAAACGTTCCAATTTACGAACAATATTTTTGTTTAGGGCTTCATTAACAATATTTATTTATTTTAAGTGAAATTGGTTATAATTATAATGGGATTTGGTGTAAAGAAATTGATGTAATTATTGAAATAACCAATATATAAGTTTAAAATAATACGCCAAATTGCGTAAAGTGGAACAAAACTATAATCTCAGAATAAATGCATCGTGAAATGTCAATAATGTCATATTATAGTAGTTGTGATTTACTAGTGAATCTTCATAATTATCTAATTTATCTACATCTTCCGTATTAATTATACATATGAAATCCATAATTTAATACGAAACGTCTTTTGCCGGCAAATAGTAATAAAATAAATCACAACAATAAAATGAGAACTGTGAACTTAGACAAGTGTTATACTATGTCTATATTTAAATAGTGCCTATTTCTAAACAAAGGTAAGCCACTCTTTTGTGATCAAACTATATTAAAACAAGTGTACGACGCGTATTTAACTTTTTTTGTAATACCACGGTTTTATTATATACAAATATTTATTGCAGGACCTCTCTACATACAATATTGATTGTATTGAATCAAATGAAATACCGTAAAGGGTTGATATTTTTGTTATGATTACGTAATAATTTCATTCAATTAAAATTCATGTATTGCGTTTAAGTTTTTATTTATGGTTTGTTTCAAAACGACCACTGTGATTTAAATATACAATTTACATATATGTTACTGACATTTTTTTAATAATGTCTATTTTAGAGAATGATCTACTACATTATACAAATTAATATTTCATAAAATACAGTTCTTGTAAAAATATTTGATTGATCTGTATATTCAAAGCTTCCAGAAATATTGATGTGGACTATAGGTAAAATATTGCTATAGAATATACCGGTAGTAATATGATGTCTATTCAATTTACTTTTAACCTCATAACATCTTGTATATTGGCTTTGCCCGCTTCGCATTTCAAATATAGATTTGATTTGTACGTTTTTTGTAGATGAGACCATATTACCTTTACTGTACCCCTGGAAACGAGTATATATGATGGTCGGTTGGAGAATTAAGGCGTGAAAGCGTAACAAACAAACAGACTTACTTTCGTGTAGGTACAATATTAGTTATGATTAAGATTAGAATGTAACTAAGCATATGCCAAAACCTGGATGACGAATAAACATACGAGTATGCTATATAATAAGAAACATGTAAATTCGTTCACTGGTTTTTGATTTAATAACATACGAACAGACAGACAGATGTTGGTTTTTATTCTATGTAAAGATTATTAACCTAAATTGTGAACGTTACAGTTATCTACATTAATAATTTGGGTATTGCTCTTTTTCAAATTATAACAATGTGTCTACTAGATGAACATTAAGAAGACATAATATGTAAAATAGTTGAGAAACTTACACACGTAAATAAAAAAAAAAGATTTATTTTAGGGGTCCGTTAATAAAAACGGAATCTCTGTTGCTTCCTACGTTCGTTGGACATCGCGTGGCGTCGCGCGTCACCTTGCCACGTTTTTTTTTTTCGTACTAACTACGCTATCACTGGATTACGGGATTACAAGCTTACTCTCTCTGAGCTTTCAAACACTATGCCTTTTAAAGGGTAAATGAGCAACAGGTCAAAATTTTCATAAAATATAGTTTTCTAAATTTTCCTCGCGATGAGGCTCACTAGCGGTAATATAGATTTGATGAATCCTTCGGGAACAGTTCATTTTTCTATATGAATGGTACCCTATGTGTTTTTTTTTTTACTGTGATAAAGTGTATGCAATATTGTATGATGATCGGTTGAGTAGTTAAAGCGTAAAAGCGTAACAAAGAAACAAATACTTTAGCATTTATAGTAGATATTAGTAAGAATAAACACATGGATTGTAGCGGATATCTTAAAAAACACAAAAAAAAAAATTATTAGAGAGTGTTGTAATAAATTAAACATGATTTTTTTCAATTGCTATATCGTAATAACTGTGATAAATTACATATACATCATTCACAATTGGTGCACTTAATTCTCAAATAAATCCTAAAGTAAAACAAGAAATAACAAATGCCAGTCAAGGGTGACATTTGCGAAATGAATACGAATAGTGAAAGAAAAAAAAATCTTTAAGATATCGATAAATAGTATTAAAACGAATTCGTTATCCGCATCTATTTGTGTTTGCGCCTATTTCTGTAATCATTGTAACCGATTTTAATAAATTTTCATTATTTTAGAGAAATTTATCCGTGTGGTTTATATATATACAATACTTGAATATTATATTTACAGAAAGTAAAGTGGATGTATTGTAATTAAGTTATAAAATAATTGTAACATATTATTTACACTGCAAATTTTAACCCTTGGTCGCCATTTCTATATTTTCTTTATTGTTAAGAAATAATGGCGTATGAAGCTATTTTTACCGCCACAACATTAAGCATTGTCCAATGAAATATATTAATTATGTTGGCCATTTAATTTAGATTAGATAATATGATATGGCACATAATATTAATAAATATCTTAGAAGATGTCACATATTAAAAATTACAAACGACAAAAATACTGTTATTTATGTGACAAAAATTCTAAGGCTTCTTTGTTTTTTTTTTAGATGTCAACGTACTGAGAATAAATTAAATTAAACACTTATTATGCCACCGTGTTAAACTGGAGCGGGTTAGTAACAACTGGTATATTTTAAAAATATGTTGTATAGTGGAAACGGAACCCTTAGTGCGCGAGGCCGAATCGCACTCGTCTGATTTTTTTTTTGAATTGGCAATAAAATTGTCTTGTTGATAATCTTCTAGTTTGGACTTATTCTACATAATGACTTATAAATTTGTTAAACCAAGTCACTAATAAATCAGTAGTTTTTTTTGAACAATCGAGATAGTCTGAGTAAAATTGCTTATAGATAATCTTTTTGCTTCAACTGGAAAACATGCATTAAGCATAATTATTGTATTTCACTATTCTTGCGTAAATAAACCTTTTTAATAATGAAAACAACCCTGATATTATCCAAAATAATTCAAGAAAATTAAAATCTTTGGAAACTAGCCATTTGCAGATTACTGTCAAGTGTCTTTCCTATGTATGCTTTATTTTTCATTGAAACATAATTTTTGAACCTTTATGGCAAGTAGTGGAACTTTAACACAAATAAAATGAATTAAAGGAACTATAACTAAAGCATTTCTAATAACTGTGTGTAAAATCAGGTTAAACTTTTAAATAAATATTCCAAATATGTCTCACAATACAAAGAATGTTAAGAAATGAACTCTCATATCCTTCCAAACAATAGTCGATTCACTTCATAATTAGAGAGATCGGGCATTCCGAGCGATCTTTCGTATCGATTACATTTGAATAAACAATTCTTCTTTTTTTTTCTTTCAAATAATGTTATAAATCAAACACACGCCCGTTGCCTCCCGCGGGAGAAGTCATTTATCAGCGACGCAGGCGCAACCAACAGAGATCATTGTACCGTCCATTAATGTTACCTTAATTGTTATTTTATCGAATTCCAATATAACTGACACGTGTTTGTAATTAGCGTTTGTACATTGATCGAGTATTCTGCGTTGTGTATTTGATTTGTTTAATTATTTATTTAATATTCTTAAATATTTCATGAGAAAAACAAATTTTAACGGCCCCACGTCATAAGCATACGAGCAAATTTTAATGGAAACAATTTACGGTAACCTTATAATCGTATATTTGACGCGATTAAAATGTTCGTATGCAGCGGCAACAGTTCTTGTCCCTACTAAGGCTACAAGGCAATGGTTTCGATACCGTATAATACTGACTTTTCTGTACTGAACATAATTGTTAGTTCTGTGGTTGTTGTTGTTGTTGATGATGATGATGATATATTGATATTTGTTAAATATCGATGTAGTATACTAGCGATCCGTCCCAGCTTCGCATGGGTGCAATATGTCATGATAAGTATTTAAAGGATTTAGATGAATTTTTGCATTTAGATACTTACTGTCTCTCAGTCATAGATGATTCAGAATCTTCACACAAACCTTTTTGTCTGTTGCGCGTAATTTTAAATATGTGATATTTTTTTATAATACCTTCTATACCTTTTGATGATATGCTGTACAGTTCTACATTAAATGCTGTATATATGTAAAATCAAAATATTAAAGTAAAGTCAAAATAGTGTCCGCAAATAACTAATTATTTTTAATCAAATGTGAAAGATAAAAACGATTACTGTGGGTTATTACAGGGAGATAGACTATGCCGTCGTGGAGTTTTTATAAGTATTTTTAATACTACATTATTTTTGTGTATCACATAAGATTTAGCCAGCGTCTCTAATGAAAGCGCCTGAAATCATTTTCTTAAGACTCTCTTAGAATACATAGACTTTGCTCTACTTTTCATTACTATAATGTGTATATGTATAAATACATATGTAGTAAATTCCCTAACCTATAGTGAAAGCCGTATGTTGCATAGTTTAAAAGAATCAAAAGAACATACAGACAGACGCAAAAAGCGGATTTGTTTTGTAATATTTACATTTATTATTAATATTACTGTTTACGTCTTATAATACAAGCTATACTTCATTTAAAATTAAATGACTTTATAAATTTGTGTTCGAATATTGATTTATTTATTTTATGTGTAGCTCTGTAATTCGTTTAACTTTAATTTTTTTCTCATACCTAATAATAGTTACAATTCAATCGCAACGAAAATAAATAAGAATAAACGTCGTCAAGTATTCAAGCCGTTATATTAACTTCTTGTAGATTAGATTTTTCTTCAAATAACAATGATAATTAACTATAAAATTATACGAAAAACATAAACGATAAAGCAAAAACCGAAGATGCCCTACCACCCTGATCGAAAAAAGAAATGTAGGCACATAATGAATGATAAGAGATATCTTATACTCTCTCATAGATATGAGTTAATAAATTCATTTAGTTTCGTGCGACGGTCATACCATAAAGATAAGCAATCAACAAAGTAAATCAACAACTTTTGCCGTTCATAAAATCATTCCCGTGTTGATTATATTTCAAAAGTTAATGACGTCCAAAATTTTTAAATACCATTCTATGCAAATATAACCGAGTAGTTTATAAATTATGTTCATATTATGATATTAAATAATATTCAGAATAAGAAATACAACACGAATATACCATTTATTAAAGTGACATAGAATATTAAAGTTGAATATTTTTTATGATTGAATGATTTTAATATATACATAATAATACAATTTTAGCATATTCGAGAAATAGATATGAAGTGAAACGATACAGAACAAATACTGTAAATTGTGAAATACAAGCGTATTTTGTACTAAGCCTATAGACGGAACCGTAACAACGGTGTAGTAGAATAGAGGCAAATAAATGAGAACAACCAGATAAATAAAAAAAAATACATGTAATACTAAATTTTATAAGAAGAAGGTCAGTAAAACATAACGAAATTATTTGTAAATATTTATTATTTTATTTTTAAACAAAACAGAAGAAGTTATCACTTAACTACTTAATACTGTTCAATATTTATTAAAAAATAATACGAAACTTCTAACTTAACAACTAATTCTCACACACAAAACCCAGAGATCAAACAAAGAATTCGAGGTTGAAAAAGTTGTTTGATTAATTTGTCGCTTATTCTCCCGAATTAGATGTTGGATTTATGCAAATAGAAATTTGTATAGAAACCACACACGAGCGAATGGTTCCGAATGTAACACACCATGTAACGTTATATCGCTATTAGTATTCGATTAGTAATTCAATATGTGAAAGAATTTTAAGTTCCCTGATGCAGTTAATGCCAAGATTTGAGATTAAACTGGAAAGTGTTGTATTGATGCGTCATATTTCACGGCAAATGAAGTATCGGGTTTTTAGTAATCCGAGTAAAACAGACGACTCTAAAAGATATTATCATCACTACGTGTGAAAAGTACTCCTTAAAGTTCTTTATTATTGTTATTTCTGTTGATAGTAATATATTCTGAGGTGTCGTCATTACCTTTTAAATTGTTAATTATACTTTAAGTAATAGATTATGGTAACTTAAATACTCCATTCTGGTTTAAATATAAATAAGAATACCATCCTAATAGCAAATGTATACTTACTTCTTTACTAATATTACTAATGCCAATGTGAGCTTTTTTCTACGCTTACATGCATCAACAACTGAGCCGATTAACCCAAAATTTCGCGTACACATTGTCAGGGATACCGAAAAGGACATACCTTTGATTAAGGAAAAACTATAGTTCCCGATGGATAAATCTACTTTAAAGTGACGGAAGCCGCGAGCAAAAGCCAGTACGTAATCAATAACTATCTTTCTTGGATTATGTAATACTGCAATGGTTCCCGACTTGATCACATATAACAAGTGCAATGTTCGTTAATGGAGCATATTTAGTTGTATTGGTTTAAGATAACACCCCAAATCTAGTGAAGGACTGGCTCTCAGATGCAGCTGCCGGAACACACCAACAGGTCCTTACCAACAGACTTTCAACTAGAATGTGGTAAGTTGGTAACTAACCAGGTGGATATAGAAAACCCCCTACCACTATGTTTTGGTTTCATTATCATATTTTACTTCACCAAGACTCCAACTCAGTCGCAAGGATTCGAACCTACATTAATTGATGCGGTATCTAAAAACGCTATCAACTGAGTCATTATCGCTTCAAATATACGCAACATGACCGTTAGCACCACACACATGGTGATCAACACTTCAAAGTGTCTTTAGAGTTGTCATATGCCGGAGTCAGGTAGTATACTTGTATGCAGCTCCGAAGAGACTCGCAGACCGTTTTGACAGTAACAATTGTCCGTGGACTTTCAATCACTCGGTTGTCATCGTTGTTTTAGATTGTACTGAACTTGTCATCTAGTAGAGTGGTATCACTTTGTCATGTCAATATTATTAAAGAAATATATATTTTGAAAAAATAATTTAGTAAGTTATGGTTTTATTTAAACTTTTTTTTTTGTAATTTTTATGTTTTAGCGTTTCACCACAAGCTCATCAAACTCATCACAAGCATCCAAGATGGTAAACACGCTAAACCTAAAGAATATGACCCTCAAGAGCAGCTGTCGGTACACATGTATAGGTGCTCGGGGACAGTTCTTCAACTTGAGAATGGTAGCTAGCCAAGCGGCCTCAGAAAAAGCATTACCACCACACAATCGCATAGCTAAATAGAGTATCCTATCTTTTATAATAATTAAATATTTAATTCTTCCAGGCATTTCAGGATGTCGTCAGTAAGATGAGTCAGGTCAAATGGGGTATCCGTTATATCTTTTTAGTGGACATTCCTCTATGATGTGTTGAATTGATTGCGTTTCTGCCCCTCAGTGACAACGCGGTGAATCAACCATCAACACAACTGCACCGATATTTAAATTCAGCACACCGCACGTATTCACACGCAATCTGTTGAATTTATATTAATCAATTCTTGGTAGTTTAAAATGATGCCCGAATTACTGAGACCAGTGCACAATCAATCCGATGCTCGTAGGTATCAAGCATAGACCAGATATTACGAGAACAAAAACATTTCAGAATTTGTGTACACTTGTTACTTCAAATTTAAATGAATACTCTATTGGCTAATATAGAAAATTATCGTCAAGCAAGTTGAACGAATACTTCGGCAAAATTAAATAATTGTTGAAATATCGAGTAGATTTAGTAAATATATCCATTATAATTTATAGTACATTGCTCTCCCATATTATATGTTATCGAATTAAATAATTTGCAGATTGCTAATCTTAATTAAAATTTACAATCGATTTGTGAAGCAAATATCTAAGCTAGTAGGTTATTGTAGCTCTAAGGTTGCATTATATGAATAACAATGACAATATTTGTATCGAAACATTTTAGCACTCATCTCGCTATCTTTATTAGCAATCTATGTATATAAAAATGGATGTTAATATATATACATATATGTATTGATAAACTCTAACGCCGTTTCAACAATCACCATAAAAGATCGCACACCTAAGTGTTTTTTTAAGAAATAGTTTTTTTAATGTTATTCCATTTACTATATATAGCTCGTTACTATGTGATACTCCACTATATCAACTTCTGTTTAGTTCAACCGATAGTCATGAAAGTTGGTATGCGTAGTTGTATAAATACGAAGAATGTTTACGCAATATTCATTTTACTATATTTAAAATACTAGTTGATATCTGCCCGATTCGTTGTGCATTAAATAAAAGAAATGAAAAAGGGTCGATGGATTCCAAAACATAAGTAATCTAGAACAATCTATGAAGAACTCCGCATTGAATGGTCATGCCCATATGCCAGTATTTAATAAAGCGGGTAAAGCCGTAGACACAGCTAGCCATTTAATAATAACTGCCAAGTTTAGCGCGATACAGTGACAAAATATTTTCACTTACTAGTTTGACACACGCAACATATATCACTCGTATATAAGTGCACATACACACAGGTTGGTACACATGCGTGCTTTACTAATTTGTATAGGTATAATTAGCTTAGATTCGTGTTGTTGCATCCAAGTTAACAGCCCAAGCCGTGGTTCGGCCACATTGGCACCCTTGAGCTTGTTTTTTTTTTTTTTTTTTCGAACTGACCTACACTGCCAGCTTCTTAGGCTTTCACAGTTTCACCGGACTACTAAGGGGAGCGCTTAAGGCACTCACCCGATTTTATATAGACGACTAGCACAAGGGCGCACGGCACGCCTCGGCTTGGGCTGTCGTCGAAAACCCGAATCTAACTAGCTAAGCTAAACTAAGCTAAGCCTATCCGTATCATACCTGTATGGGTTCGTGAAATATACATGGTTACCAAGCATGTATGTTTCACGATCCCGTACACGTATTTTGTATCTGTCTATCTGAGTTCTAAACTATTTCAGTTCGAAAGGGCAAAAAAACAAACAAAAATAGCCCACCACTATGTGTACCTACAAGTGAGTGTGTGTGCACGTGTGTGGGGTGATCGGTGTTATGTTGTAGACGAGTGTTTGATCAAATCGGTGTTACTCTGTTCGCGCATGCAAGCTGCTCGAGGGCTCCATACCGGAGGATCGGACCTCGGCTAGAGCAGTTGCCGAGGGAGGCCTAGGACTGTGTGCTGGGGCAAAATTCACAGCCAAACCGCGGCGGCGTGATCTGTGATTACGCGGGCGTGGGCGCGCACACGCTGTTCTACGAGTGACGAGAGGGTAATCTAAGTTACCTAACGTAATATCATCGGGAGGGTCAGTAAAAATGTAACGCGGACGTCTTTTATAACGCGGCGCGCCTGGCAGTCTTGAGCTTGTTATCAAACGGCCGAGCTTTATAAGCGCTCGCCCCATTACTTCGGGAAATCAATGAAGGGCCTTCACCAGACCAACAGCGTATAGTCAGTTCGAAAAAAAAAACTTCCAAATGAACAATCACACAACTAGCAAAAAAATGCACAAAAAGGTAATCAAACAATTATGCTAATCTTCCTATTTAATGAATAACTAAAAATAACAAATCTGTACCCAAAAATAACAATTCAAAAATTTTACAAATGAAGTATATCGGAGAGTTTGTCGACAAGCAAACGGGGATCGCGTGGGTGAAGGTGATGAGAACCACGTTAAAACAAAATTTCAGAACTAAAAGCTAATGGAACAATGAAGTATCAAAACATATTATTCATTTGCATAAAAGCATTAAAGTAGATATTTACATTGTTTACATTAAATTAGGATTCCATGAAAATATTAGAACATGAATGATGACGCGAATGTGAGGCGATGTGTTAGTTTAAATCGAATTAACATACCGTGTTTAACTGATGATTCAGTGACGCAAATAGATATATTACGAGTATTTACAATATCTAAGTAATAGTCGTAAATAAAGCTCTAGATTATGATGAAGATGTTGGTATGGGAATGTGGAGATGTGCGTAATAATTATTTTTAAAGTAAACTATACGATGAAAAGATTAAAATGGATGACTGACTGTTCACGAAACAAGATCTTTTTGATATTTTAATGCTTTAATATTTAATTTACCTTTAACGTAAAATATACCAAACTAAAAATTCGAAAACTAGTTTCTGTGCGTGATTTTATTTCAGTGGCGATAGCAATCAATAATATTAATACTCGTATAATTATGTTGTACTTGTAGAATATTTCTACAGAGCTACATAATATAATATTTATTAGAAACAAATATATAATTATTCATCAGCATTACAGAAAAAAATCCGGACTTGAATTATTTTCCCACCAAAATTCTCCTAAAATTCCTTTATTATTCATAGATCGATTGTTTCTTACTTTACTAATTATTTATCGTTTTTCACTATGCATATACTCCAGATTTATTATATATTACCTAAGCCCACGGCTCCGTTCGCGTGAATATATTAGAAAGGTGTTTTTATAAAAACTTTTTTACACTACGTGATTTATTTAATACCTAAATATTAATAAGAAGACCTTTACGTACACAATATTCAATAAGTAACTAATAAGATAAAATTGAATGCCGAAAACGATTAATATTTTTAAGTATAAGGATGAAATTATTTAATTCTAATTTATATTCTGCAATACACTTTTAGTTTGCGTAAAAGCGACAACAATCATTTCAAAGTTTGTTTATAGTAGTACTAATATATCTCCATTCTCAAATTTTTATCTAAATAGTCGTATAGACAGCAATGTATTGGTCAATACTTAATAGTTTAGGTAAAATTGGACTGATTGTGTTGGAAGCTACTTTATATACACCCTATTCACCCTTAACATTTTAATTTACTCCACATATTCCCTATTATATAAAACACTTACCAATATCTGACAAGAGAATAAACCTACTATGATTTAAAAAAGAGGTCGTGTAAATTCGATTTTTTTTTTCTTTTGTTTTTATACTAACCTCCGTTTGACCACAATCTCATCTGATGTTAAATGATGATGTGGTCTAAGACGGCAGTGACGCTATACCTAGAGGTAACATTGGCTCCCAAGTACAGCTGCCGGAACACACCAAGAGGTGCATAGCGAGGGATTTTCAACTTGAGGGTGTTAGCCAGCCAGTTAGACGTAGAAAAAACCTTACCACCATGCTATGGTTTCATGACGATGTTGTCTTTCACCGAAAGCTCCGAATCAGTTGCTACGATTCGCAGCTATGTCTTTCGACGCTGTGTCCGAACACACTACCAACTGAGCCATCATCGCTCGATTAATAGTTTTAATTAATAGTTTTCGAATTAAAAGCATACTAACAATCAGACACACAGAGAGAGTTGTATAATATATATAGTTGTAATAATGTGTAAGGAAATTAGGATTAGCTTATAACACAAAATTCGCTTCTATAGGATTATTATTTAAAAGATTAGTTTTTATCCATTCAAAAACATTTTAGCACATTTTTACATCATTATCAGTATAAGTAGAAATTATTTATTTATAATTTAGAAGCATAACCTGTCTGTCGATTTCTGTTGCCAATGTAAATATGTCGTTTTAACCGTACAAATAATAACAATTAATATAAGAATTATTATCGTAAATTTTATAAGATTGCTTTAAGACACATTTATAAATAGATCCATCTGAAAGGTATTTTTTACATTTCGCTTCATTTTTATATTTATGATTCTAACATAGCAGATAGGAAATTTTAAAATTATTACAAGCGGACGCGATCCTTTCATAATTTAAATCAAGTGGTCCATTCATATGTTAATAGTGACACATGACTATAAGAAATAGTTATTATTCCTTTATTTGATTTAAATAAATTCGTATCGGTTGTTTTAGGTGGAGTTCGAAAGCAATAAATTTCGTTATGAGCTTAAACTACATCAATTATAAAAGAAACATTTGCAATTTCTGTGCGTATTTAGAAATTTATATTTTTTGTTATCCTTGTTAATAAAATTTATTATATATGGGAATATAAGTATGCTTGTTTGTGACGCTTTCACGCCTTAACTACTAAATATATTATCATGAAAATTTGCATACACGTTATCACGAGTACAGAAAATAACACTTAGTTTAAAAAACGACTATTCCCGAAGAATAGATTACTTTTACAATAACTTAAGCGAAGTCGCAATCAAAGCTATTAAAACAATAATTGTTTACGAAAATGTATTATTCTACGTATTTAAGAGTTTAAATTAGTATTGCAAGAAATTTTATAATTTATTCATGTTCGTTATCCTCATAATTTGCTGTCGACTACTTGTGCCTATAAGTCATCACACAAGGCTGGTATTAAAAGAGTTTTCTCCTGTAAAATAATGCATTTTTACAAGAATGCGTTTATCGAAACTACACGTGTATTTTAGACGTTACAAATGAAATCACGTGTAACACAAATTCTTTTTCACACCTGTATTTGTAATTTTGTTTATCATAAATGTCTTTGTAACTTGTAATTTTTTACGAAAACGTAGAAAGTTTCCTTTGACTCTTAGATACTACAAATATAACATTGGAGTTCTACTATTTTTTGTCTTTTACAACTTTTGCATAAAATTATTGAAAATGTTTCAAAGAGCGTACGGGAAATTGAAAAATGTGGGTTAAAAGATATCCCCATATAAAAAGTGGATGAGTGAATAAAACAAAAGCAGTTGCAAAATTTTCAAAAATATTAACAGATTTCACAGACTAACGTGCACTTGTTCAGTTGCCATTTTATTTAATTACATGGTCGTACTATAAAGAAAACATGTGGTTTACATTTTCTTCGTTAGAATACCTGTGTAAAGCGAGGTCGGGCAGCTACTATATAAGCATAAATGTATTTATTTTTGGCAATCTGTAATTACTTACAAAAAATTTCCTTACACGACCATATATATATTTTTTTATTCACGTATTGGAACGATATAAGCCCATAGTTAGTACCAGAAGTAATCTGATATTAATGTGTATTACATTGCTTAATATATTTAACATTAATAATATTCAATATTGTCATACCCATAGCGTAAGCAATATTCATAAGCGCTAGGAAGGAATGTACATCAACTTTGTTGATGGTATATTAATCTTGTGCCTCTGTAAACGCTATAAATTCTCAGCGCTCGACGCGATATTTCGCTCTGTACATAGCTATGGGAGCTCGATATAGTTTTCAATATTAATGATGCATTGCAACGATGAAATGGTCAATTAATGACTTTGGCGGTACACTGGTGCCGTGTGACCGGAGCGGTTTGATGACAGCCACTGCTTAATCAATTCTAGATCTTTCATTAGTCACCGTTACTCGCTTTTTGTTTGTATTGCAACGAGTGGAAAGTGAGGTTTATTGCGCGGGCGTAACAATAGTTTTAACACTAGTTTGATGAATACTAGTGTGTTACCATATATCATATTAATGATGCTGTATAATAAATACCACTGTATTTATTTACATATTTAAATTATCAATGAAATTCCTTTATCGAAATCAATATTTGACTAATTATTCTAATGAGAATAATTTCTCAAAACATTATATAACTCTTTTTTACCTCTTTAACCCTTTGTACGTATTTAGGAAATGCAATTAAAGGATTCATAGTTTTTTAATGTAAGGTAAGAACTAATTATTCCATAAATTTAAAATTTTTATCTCTTGTCAAACTCGTCTAAATTACAGGTTGATTGATGTATAATAACACATTCGTAACATTTTATGCAGACTTTGTCGTATAAATAATTGATTAAAATAAACAATTTTACTTTTTTCCTTTTGAGACACGTGCATTTGATATTTGACATATCATTAGCCTTTTACATTTAGAAATGCAATCACGCGAGATCGACGAAAAATTAGACAAAATACACGTACTTTTTGTATTTTCCAGGAATATAATTTTGTTAATTTCAAATATTCTTCAAAATCTATGATTTTCCAGCTTTAAAATAAGTATTAGAGATCTAATAGATGGTATTTTACAATTTAACGCTTAAAGTACAAAAGTAACATTTTAATATGCTTTATTTTATGTGACCTGAAGTAGTGTGTACGAAGAAAAACGTAGTTAATGTTGTGTTTAAAGTCCTAAAGAACATATCTATGAAGCTTAAATTAAGTATATTGGTTTTGTCCATTTAATGATTTCGTATCTATGAGATATATGAATTGTTGCCGTGTAATATTGTGCAAATACTTTTTTTTTTGTTTCTACATAAAAAATGACTATTTTATTATATATGCATTATTAATTCGATTTTCTCTCTTTTATATGAATTCAATACCCGCAATAAATAAGTATTTGGTAAAGGTTAATTTTATGACGAAAAGTAATACAGTTTTAATTTATTATTTAGTACCAACATAAGTGTAAATTTTGTAAACTATCCAAACATTCCTCAAATTCAATAAATGTTGCCGATTACTGTTTGAATCCTTTAAAATTGATCCTTCAACTAATATTGCAATCCAAACGTAGGTTCTGCTTGTTCATTAGATTAGTTAGGTGAAGTTGTGTTCAGACGTTGGTTTATAAATATGTTTTTTTTTTCACTTTAAATATTCATATGTTTCTTTAAATATAAGGAATAATAATTTTGTTTGACAAATACTCTGAAAGTAATGCGGATGTGAAAGTTATGTTCGGAGAGAAAGAAAACGAAATAAAAATTAACTTGGAAAATGTATTGTCAAAATATTGTTTACATTTTCCACAAAAGAAGCATGCGATTACTGGAAGGAAGATCAAGTACACCAATTAATTTCAATTTAGAACTTAAATTCGAATTCACATTCACATGTAGCATTCCGCGAGCGCGACAAGTTTCATCAATCCTCCTGAATCAAAACAATCAAATAAATACCGAACGTTAATTATTCGGGTGCGTTCAGAAACAGTCGTCGTGCGTAAATCAGCCGGTTGTACGTTGGTCCGTTCTATTTCTGAACCGACACAATCTCAGACCGAGTTAATTAGAAAGAATTGCTTTTATTTCGCGTATTCACACTTCACGTGGGGAGACGTGACGCAGGCGTGCGTTTAGGATTAGAAATCCTCTTTGATGGATTGTGTTTAATTAAATTTTTTAAACGGAACATTATAGCAATTAATGTAATTTAATGAGCTATACATGAGTCCGGTGGCTTTTGTTTTGTAGTAAAAATATCTATAAAGTACAATGTTCACGCAACATTTCTGTGGAACAAGAATATTCTGTGGTAAAAATAAAATCGTAATTTCAAATTAAAATAGCACATAGATGTTAAAATTTACGTCAATAAAAGAAACACCAAACAGATTGCGTAAATTATGTGCCACAGACTAGAATAAAAAAAAAAACAAATATTGAAATAACATTTCGAATATTAAATTTAACTAACTTTATTTAATGTCAAATATGCTTACGTATAGATACTTACCTTTTTTCTTTTCTGGCCTTCAAAGCTCATCACAGCTTCACCGGATTACTAAGTCGAGCGCTTGACGCACTCAGCCGATTGGCAACAAATTTAAGGGAGCCAAAAAGGCCGAACCTCGGCTTGAGCTGTTGCCACTTACGCTCATTAGATAAGCATTGTAGAGATACACCTATTAAATAATACCGATACAATAATAACAACTTAAGCACCTATTAGTTTAGTTTGCACGTAATATTTCTTGTTATATTACAGTCAAAGTTTGTTCTGAGAATTGTCTTGAAGCCTCGAAAATTTCGAGTGGGTTTTATTGAATTTTTTTTCATTTCGTTAATGAGGAGATATAGTCAATATAATAATGGAGTTATTTCAGAATATATTTTTGTTTCTTAAAATCTATTATTGGAAGAACGAAAGTGTGTTGTTAAATATATTACAAAATACGTAATATATCATATGATTGAAATCTATATTGGTGTCTTGAAGAGGTAAAGTCTACTTATATGTTTCTAGAAGGCAACCGTTCATCTAATTATAAAAGAATATTATACCCATAGAACTTCTTTCAAATTGACATAGGTCTTAGTTTATTATTAATTGTTACGTTGTAACTAGCAAACGGCTGTGACTTCGCCCGCATTAAGTTATATAGTTTAATAATAATAATGTTTAACCTAACGTCGCCTTGTAGCGAATTGTAATAAAATGTATATAGATACAAACCGTCTCCGTATTTAGCATACGTAACATAAACGAAGCATTATGTTAAACCACAGAAATGATAAGATTCGAATTGTGGAAGAGTTGTATTCCAGACACATACATGTATACAAGGCTTCCAAAGACGTGAATATATCGCTTACTAGCTAGTACAAACGATATCGTTTGTGTTATCCTGCGTATACTCACCACACCGTTTGCCCCACTTTGACATAGCAAGAAAACGTATGTTGCCTAGCACGTAGTGCTTACAAAGTTGTAGTCTCTTAATAGTTCAATAGCTTTATACTAAATCAAGGTTTTTTAGAGAAATCAATCCTAGAAGTAAAATTACAAGAAAATTGGTCGAAAATCTCTCCAGTCGTTTTTTCGTGATGCACAAACAACTGCATATCTCTATCATTTTATTAATATACGACAGAAGACAGAATACGTTACCATCATACAAGTGTCTAGTTTAATTACTTTATAAAAAAATCAATTTTTTCAACATATCAAATATACAAATATTAATAACAGAAAAAACAAATTTTCCTCGAAGGTGTATAACATACGAGGCCATCGTAAACATTTTAATGATAAACGAGCCTTGAAAAAATGTTACGATTGCTAAACGCGACACAAATTGAGGACGTGAGATGTCTCTAAATCTTATTTATGAGTTATACGCCTTAATACTGGTTAATAGTTCGAGAGAAAATTATCTCCGTTTGATGTTGATTAACCCCCATTTATTACAGTTATTTAAAAACCGAGTAACGACGAAATACCTTTGAGTTTTAATGAGGTGTCCGCGGAATTTTGACGCGGAATTAACGCTTTTGAGAAATCTTAATGAATGGTCTTTTAAAAAGAAGGTCACAGTGACTTTTATATCATTATTATATTGCGTTGCTTTTTATTAATCTATATAATAAAAGTGATAGAAGTCTGCGGTGTACACGCATCACGCAAACACTGCTAAATTAATTTAAATCATTTTTTGTAGCTTTACTTGTTAGATACTTGGTCAATTAAAAAAAATAATATGAAGTTTTTAAAACTATGACTTTTGTAACTACTGTGTATTGTGTGTAAGCGATTTATATTTTCTTACTGTGGAAAAGTGGAGCAAGCACCATGGGTCGCAAGCGCAGGACAATGCACACGTAGTTGCGGGCTCGTTTTAATAATTGTCTGTTGTGATAATTATATCTGCAATACATTCTAAGTTTATGGATTACATAGTGCTTACCATCAGATACAATGCAGTAACTTTGTCGTGTTAAAAAAAATCATACGGAGATATCAGAAATATCTGAAGTCTGAAAAACAACAAACACTTCAATTTTAGTTATATGTATAGATTTTAATGATCCTGTTCCTATTGCCTTCCCTTGGTAGAGTAATTTCTAATAAAACGAATCATACAATTTTATGATAAAAACGTTTGTGTCTGTCAAATTAATTATTTCCTTATGCATGTAAAATACACCACACTTAAATAAACAGTATCAAAATATAATAAACAGACTTTCATTAAAAACAAAACGATAAAAGCTCACAATGATCAGACTAACGAGTTACAAATAACAAAATACGACCCATCAGCCCATATAATCAGAATGACCAATTAAATACATTGGATGTTCAATAAGAGAAATTACAGCTCCAATCTGTGTGGATGAATTAAGGCGACAATTGTGAAGGGAACACAATGGCTTCTCGCTTGTGGTTTTTAAATGGATGTAACAATTAATTCACAACAATTAAGTGCCCGACGCCCGCATTTCGAAAGTACAGAGTTAAGATCAAACAGACCCGTGTCTGTCGGCGATACTGTAAATGTATAAAACGTAGCTCCCTATTTAAATTAAATATTGTAGCAACGTCATCCCTAAGGAAAGTACATACATACATACATCGAGCAAATACATATACATCGGAGAAAGTTACCAAAAAATAAAAATTATATTCTGGGCTAATCAATTTTGGATCAAGTGAGACAAAACTTTATTTAAAAAAATAATTTCTTCAGTAAATAATATCATATACTTATATTAAAATTGGTATGGGCATTCGACTAGTCTATTCGTTGGTAGCAAGCAAAAAGTTACATTCATGAAAAAATAGCATAACAGTGGTTACAACAGAAAGGTATAAGTAAGCCGCTCAAAATCTCGGTGCCTCTGGAATTCACGAGCGACTTAACAGAGGATGCATATTATAAATTTAGTCCGTACGATGTTTTTGTTACATTTGAATAGAGGTAAACGCTGTTTTAAATATGAATAATATATTTTTGGTTTCACGCTGATATCTGCCATTGTAAATATTCTGCAGTGCATACTCGTATGAGTATTGGATAGAATTTCTCAAAGAGTAGTCAGCGTACAAATCAATATGGTTATATATATATAAAGTACAGTACTGAGACATGGAAGTTAACCATGGATACTATAAGCAGACTTGGGGCAACTCAAAGAAGAACGGAAGCATCTATGCCAGAAGTTTCTCAGCGAGGTAGAATCAGAAATAAGTAGATCCGTGCAAAAACCTAAGATCATCGATATAAACGGTTAGATTTTTGTAGCATTACGCTAGGCACGTCGCTCATAGAATGAAAGAGTGACGGGGACAAACAGTTTTCGAATAGTGACCGTGCACCAGGAGACGCAGGGTGGATATCCGCTGGATGCGAGCAGTGTAGATCAGGTCGTTGTGATGATTTTTGAGAAGGCCCATGTCAAGGATTAGTGATCATTTGGCTGAAATGATAAGTGAGAATCAAGTTTAACATCCTTTTGACTATGTAAATGATTTCCTAACACTCGTTAAATAAAGAAGATTTTTTTTTTATTTCAGTTCTATCCTTTTCATAATCTATGGTGAATCAGTCTATGGCTGTCAGTACTTAACGCGCTATATCGCACATTATTGTCGCAATTAATACTATAATTGACCTATAGTAAATCACAATTTACCGTTTATTATTTTTGTTTGTTTTCTCTTGATTTTGAATGTCCGTCCTTTTTTTTTTAATAAGAATCGAATATTAATCATATAAAGTACATACATTGTCATTAACATGTGGTTTTATTTTTTTCTAAAAATAATTTTCATTTATAACAGATTTTATAATATACCAAAGAACCTTGTATTTCCATTGTTGAAATTACAGACTGGATACATTGGTACTCGAGAAGTTCAAACAGACCTAGTAACTGTACAACGATATGCGCCATTTATTACAAACATCAATTACATATGTGTTTGCGGTATATAATTGATATTTGTGACGTCAGAGAGCACGGTACTCTTGTTTACAGATCGCTTTCTAATTATAGTCTTATTAGTCGATGTAAAGCTTCATTCTATCTTGCAGTGAAGATTTCGTATCATGCTGTATAAGTAACTGTGAATGATGGATTATCAGTACTCTATTCATACTCAGGCTGTATATAACAATGATATTAATTATAACAAATTTTTATTATGTTCCAGACACTAATTGTCAGTGATAACAGTAGATTTACAGTTCTTAGAATAGCCATAATTAAAGACGTCTGACCCCTCCATGACACTTGATGTAATTAGGTTAATTATACCGATCAAGAGGTTTATTAACGAACGGCCTAATTAATTAGACTGATTCTAGTTGAAGGCTGGCAGACATGAAATTGGTATTGGATTGAAACGATTACGTTTTGTTTTATTATGACTACGAACATCGAGGATAGATTTCATAGAACAATACAATTTTTAAATGCAAGCGTTGTTCAAATGAATGTATCTATCTTTTTCTTTATATATAAATAAAAATTACCCTTTACTGAATAGGTTTTGACCAATTCTTTGTAGTATTACTCTCTAGAGACTTGGATCCAGAAAAAAAAACTAGCATAATATATTCGTTTCAGCGATGTGTATTTTGTTGCCGTGGAGAAATGGGGTAAGCGATGTGGCGCACATGCGCAGGACTACTTAGACGAAGTCGCTTGTATCAACTCGTATATAGATATAACCACTTGAAAACACAATTTAAAAATGAAAACTGAAACTGAAATATGAAAAATGATTGAAACGTTAGGTTGGTCAAAAGTTTCTGATATAAAACAGCAACATTTTTTTCACATTCAATAAAAATACAGTAGTTGAGTATGACAGTAATCTCATAATTACGTCATTTGCTTAAAAGTTTTAAAGACATGCTTCATTCTCACTCAAAATTCTTAACTGCAAGTGTTGTTTGGTTAAAATAAAACAGCTATAACTCTTAGAATAGAGAGCAAGTCGGATGACGGCATACCGTTTTAAATGCGAAAATAATTTTTCTACGTTATTGTATACCAATAATTCACAATTTTATTGCAACACATAACTTTAATAAGAAATTTATACTAAGGAAAACCTATTAAAATGAACTATTCGCATGCTTAAACAGTATTCATTTCTCATAGCGTGTCGAAATCTCAGTAAAAAAATATAACAAAAGTTTTATTTTCAGACCAATAAAACAAAGAGGCCCACGTTACCCATTCAATAATATAATAATATTTGATTTTACGTCGCTCAAATCGAATTTTATGAAATACATAAATCACGGTGGTTTGTGTCAACACTTTCGATTAAGCTACCAAGGTCGTTCTGGGAATAAAGCGGGCCTAACACAACTGTATTCTCGTACTAAGTGCTTCGAAAATAGATTCCAGTCTCATTATAACTTTTCGCATCTCGATGAAAAATACGTATGAACTTCATTTATATTACAACTGTATAGAATAGGTCATTGTGGATGTTACGTAATTTATGTTATGTGTGTGCTATCGCTGTTACTTTGTAATTTCCTCACGTTGCTTATTATTTATTGTAATATATAGGTAATTGAGTTACAAGAAAATTAATAATGCAATAATATTCTCTACGTATAACAATTTTCATGAAGATCGGATAAACAAATGTACATAGTTTAAAAATCTTTTTCATAAATTAGCACTTAATTATGCTAACTTTCACGGTGATGCATCAACATTTTGGAGGTTATGAATCTTATATACATATGTATATCGGCGCAAAGCCCCATTTATCGCCGAAAAGTGTTTGTTTTGACGTAAATATTACGCACTATCCTCTAATATAAAACAAGCCTTTAAAAGGCGTTACCAAATAGGAGTTAGGCTCATAGAGCCTGTGTATGTAACATGTGAGTGTACAAGTATGTGGAGTGTAGTTTGGTGTGTGTAGGGAACTAGTGAATGCGGTGTCACTGTATCGCGCTAACAGCATTTCCAAGGTCTCCACTCCGGATCGCACCTAGGCTTGAAATGTTGTCGAAGAAAGCCATAGAAAGTATGTGGGGGAGAAGTTGACCGCCCAACCACGACCGCGTGATAGTTGGTTTCATGAGCCTGGATGCAAGCACGCTCTGTTTAAAGACTCATTGGTGTGCAAATCATTCGCTGATGATAAATCGTCGAGGGGATCGGGGAAAATGTATCGCCGTCGTTTTGTGGAATACTTCGCGGCGGGCTTGGGGGTGTTGCTCGCGGTAGTCACTGCTAACTTGTTGGGATGTTTTGTGGTCCTGTCGAAATAATTAGTTGTGAAGATCGAAGAAATCTCCAATTCCTTACGGAGACCGTCGTTTCGAACGTAATAAGGGGCACCGACATACTTTCATAAGAAGCAAATTTGTATAACCTAAAGGTCGAGGTCAATATACATTTCAAGTTAAAAAGCAGTTTCATAAAAGCACCTTAAAGTTCTCATTTAAAATATTTTTACAATTGAAATCGACGAAGGTAATGGGTATTCTGTCCACTTTGTTAGTCACTTATTGTTTTATAATTTTGTTTCTAAACTGTAGGTTTGCTAATCGCATCGCATCAGCCTATAAGCAACCTTCTGCAGGATTGTACGCCTTTTCCGAAGGAAAGTTAGGAGCATAGTCACTACGCCAGTCCACGATGTATTGCCAATTTCAAACTTCCAGAAACCTTCAGTTCTATATTTTACCCTACACACTGGTAATACAATAACATTTTCTCAGGTTCAGGTTTCCTCACCATTTTTTCTTTCACACAGTCGAATTACAAATTTCAATTAGTAAATGTATGTGAATTTTGAAAAATTCGATGAGTCGGGGTTCGAACCTCGGATCCCAATGACATTTCATGAGTCAAGCTACACGACCACCACGACTGAGTTTGCTAATGCTGCGAATTGAATCAGACCTATTTTGATTGATCCTTTGATAATCACTCCCTCCAAACTGACACTATGCAGTAGGTACTATTGTTTTTTGGAAAAAAATACACATCCACATTGTTACTGTTACGGTTACTATTAATATTTCAATCTATGTTACCACCTTCAAAATTAATAATAAAATGAAAGAAACATAAACCAACATCAAAATCAAAAATACTTTATTTAGTTTAAGCCCTAAGAAGGTGCTTATGAACATCAATGTTACCACCGGTTCGGAAAGCAACCCAGTCATCGAGAAGAACCGGCAAGAAACTTGATCTGGATTATCTTTTCATCAAACATAATATAACTCATATTTTTAAGCCATAGTTATAAACATAGACAATTACATTCGGTTATGGTGGATGCACAGAGAGGGGCATCATTTCTCCTCACGTCACCGGTTTACATTTATTGATTTAACTCGTACAGATCCAAAGTTATGTACATCCCTCCTTAAGTAAATAATTACGTTTCAGTTTAAATAACTCGTTTAGTGAACATTTCAGCGCGTGTTTCTCAATACAGACATCAAACGTAAAATCCGTGCCCTTTCGTGCAACATGCTTACATTATTACTAATACCATAGTGCAATCGAAACAGGCGGGCGCTTCCAATAGAGAACAGAAAGCGGCGCCCGCGCACGCTTCGACGCCGCCCGCCCTACCGCGCTAATATCGAACAACGAAATGTTAACGATATAAACATGTTATTTTATACGTGCGTTTAATATGTACCCTTAAAAATAAAAGTAGTGAGTGTAAACACGTACCGTCGAGTGTCAAGCAAACTAAAGGTTGCTTACCTTTGAACAAATGTTTGTGCTGTCAATAAGTGAAGGAAGGTTTTTTTCTAATTTCGAAATTGCTCGTTGTCTTTCCTTTCGGATTCGAGGTACGTGAGTTGTTAATTAAACTGAATTGTTTTTAGTCTGTATTACGTTTCCTCATTACTTATAATTTGTAGTGTATTTGAACTTTGTATGTGTAATGTTATCAATAAATATAGAAATTAATAACTAAGACATTCCTTTTTGTGTTAACCTACGAGTAACGTATCCTAAATTATTATACTTTTTATTGTATTGATATTTTGTTAGAAAATTAAAAATAAATACTGTAATTTATTATTGCGATGAATATACACAATAGTTATTTAAATACTCGATTAAAAAATATAACCATTCCGTTTATATCGGTTTACAAATTAACTGAAATCCTGTTGTCCTGCACATTTATATGAGAGAGGAATAGTCTTATGTCTTCGGTCTTAATGTTTGGGATCAGACGACCTTCCATACTATACTGACAAAACTTGGGTATATAACTTGGTCGATAATTATTGTAAGTATAAGTTTGTCATAATAACTTGTCCGACTTGACTTTAAGGATTACAGAGCTAGATTATAAGAAAAAAAATACATATCTACGATTGTTATAGGATATTGTTAATACTGCAGTAGAAGTGATATTTGGAAGTACATTTTTTTTTTCATGTTTTGTACTAGTCGTTGCCCGCGACCTCAATGCCGTGAAAATAGTTTTATTTATTCATTAGAGTCACGTATTTTATCTGGTTTAAATATTTCATTTGTTTCATTGTAAATTTGTCTTTATTACTTACCCTCTATACATTTTATACCGATTTGAAATTATATTTGTTAATTTTTAAAATTGCTGCTTAAATCGTATAGAATCTCGTATAGAAGATATATAGCCTAAATGATAGTATGAAAAGTCCCTTATCAGTCAGTAAAAGTCTGGCCAAACTCGGTTCAGCAGTTTCGGAAATAATCGCGGGCAATCAATCTTTTATTTTGTTTAGATTCAATGTATACTTTTTAAGAATATTTTTCTTACTATTATTATTAATTTATATAGTTATATGTAATCTATATAGAAATAGGTGAACATAAAACAATTCAGCACGTTTTGCTTCTCTGTTTATTAAACGATTTTCTTGTCTCTCTGTTTAGAGGCTATAATGTTATCAATAAAAACATTTTGGAAACACTTATTTTTCCAAAATATTCGATCTGTCGAAGCTTTTGTTTGTAAGTCTCTATTAGTCATACTTCTCGATCTACGATCTATAATATTTGTACAATACTCAATACAGGTGCACAATTACAATTTACGAAAAAAAAGTCAATACGAAGTACAAACAATAATATCTATATATTAACATGTTAAATTAAAACTTAGTTCCTCTTAATATGGTCGAATTTCAACTACTGGACGACTTTTAGTTAATCAATTATTTTTGCACTTGTTGTGATAATGATCGGATTTAGGATTTGCCACAAAATTGTTGACATAACTGTAATTCACTTATGACACTGACAAATAAAAACACGATACCTCGTCAATTTGCATTTGTGTAAGAGTCAGAAAATTAAATCCCGTAAACAATTTGTATATTCATATCAATCCAGAAAACAAGACAATTGTACAGAAATTGTTTATTTTCACATTTGTATAATAAACATTGCCGTGTGCATTATAAATACCTCATTTTAGTATAATAGATTTTTTATATCGTTAATATCATGTCAGATGCATCATTATATCTAGATGAATATACGAAACGAATTCTCTCTCACTTATTCTCTCTTCTCAATGTATCTAAGACTTTTTTAGTATCATGGAAATGGTTATTTGACAAAAAAATAATCAGTTTACCCAACAAACGATTAATTCAAAATGCAACATACCACCATAGCATTTTAACAAAAACCGAGTTCATTGCTTCTAGAAGACTATGCATAACTAAGAAAGTTACTAAATAAAATGTATGAATTACTTACCTATTTAAATAAATGTATAAATACGATAAATAGAAAGCAAAATGCAAATTTACAATTACAAAAGCGTTTCGAAACAATCGCTGTTGTTTTGGAATCCAATGTATTAAAAGATTATTTCGGTGTCATGTTTTAAGACGTTGTCAGGGAACGAGCACAAGTGATAATAAAATTATTATAATAACCACTTTAAACCCGTTGGTATGTGTCATGTTCAAGTGTTACATGTTTGAGCTTCACTTTAAATATAGAATATGTAAGTCTTTTCCTCCAAACACCACAATAGGATCTCTATGCATTATTGTGATAATAACTAACGAAAAGAACGCCGCCGCTTACGATGTACCAGCATTTATATTTTTAAGCTCGTTTCTCACTTCCAATTTTCTGGGAATCACGGTAATGAGATTCTACACGCCGCTCCGGCGAAGTCTCGTCGAGCAAATACTTTTGTGTACCGAGCGCAGTCCGGTAGCCGCTCTCTGTTTGCTGTCGACCTGTTAATTAATAACTCGGCGCGCAGTGTATACACAGCCTTATTACCGGTAAAATCTAACGAGTCACGAGTCTAAAATGTCATGAACCAGTTTTTAGTTTCAGCCCCCGTTTTCTAATCACACTCGTATAGATTCCAAACAAGATATATTCTAAAATATTGTATGTATTTTCATACAATGTATATCGTCGAAAGCCTCGCGGTCATAAAAGCGCAATGCAGCATTTACATCTATTAATCGTAATAATTTGAATAAAAAATTCTCAACCACCTTCGACACAATGTTATTTATCATTACGGTGGCCATTTAGCTTCGCACCCGCGGACTATAATTACCAGGAAAAAAGTAACTCGAAGAAACGCGATGGCGACTAATGGTCTGAAACTAAATTTTAATTAATGTCGCGTTTGAAATGAATGTGATTAAAGAAATAACACGACAGGTCGGCGATAGTGCGAGGTGGCGGGCCCCCGTTACCCCCTAACTTACCCTACTCATGTTCGACAATTTACGACATGGTAATTATGTACGCGTTTAGTTCGTCTTAGCCTGACTTTACGAGCGGCGTAATTTCGGAAATTAAAAACGGTAAGCTTCAATCAGCCGGTAATATCTAAATGATGGATTAAGCTCGCGTTTCCATGTGGATCGATTTATTTGGCCGGCGGCCAGTAATTATTCTTTATGGTCGTACGTGTGGCGAACACAATTAGTTATTGATCAGCCGGCAATTAAGCCCAATCGATTTTGTTTGTTGAAGTTGAAGAAAATTGTTTTAGTTCGACGTTTAATCGCCGTCGTTTCATGCTACTAATGGATTCTCGGTCATTTAAATTGACCTCCGTTCGCTTTTATTGTTTGTTATAAAACAATAATACGTGTTTTATCGGTTATTATCTAAATTAAAAAAGCCCCGGTATATCTTCACGCTTATTAGAAAAATATCTTCTTTTTCAATATCCAACAAGGTAATTGATTATTTTGTATACATCTATTCGTAACGCATATTAAAAAGAGATAAATAATATTTACTGTAGCAGGAACAATATAAATTTAAATTATATCAGAACAAAGTACAACATAATGCGTGTGATAAATAAAAATAAAAAAATCATAACTAAGCTCGTGTAGCACATTTATAAGCGTAAAATATAAGTTTGGAAAAATTTCCTAATAAGATAATTTGGTAGCAAACTAGATGAAATCTCGTTTGTACCCTTATTTTTAACCTCAACTTGCCAAAATAATTTAATAAGATAGATACAAGAAAATGTGACCAAAAATCGTACGTAATTGTTACAAGCGAACAAACAGGTACTTGAAGGCACAGTACCGAGGAGTAATTGGCGCGGGCTCGCCCCGAGCGTCGCAACACCTCCGCACGTATCAAACCGTTTTAATAACGAGCTGGTCCGGGATCGTGAAACAATAAATTGCAAAGCTCGGAGGCTTCGTGCGCGAGTGTATCTGAAGCGAGCATTATGCATCTAGCTTTCCCGATCGGTCTATCATCTGTGAGATTGATAGGAGAATAGGCCCCACGGCTGGTGGATTTCAAACGGTCCAAAGTCTTTAAGCAATCTGGATTGTGCAATAACAGTTAAAATTCGAACAGCGGTTTTTATTTTGTCTTGTATAATGTTAACAATAAGTTCAGATTACTTCACTAGCGTAGATTTGTGCATCTTTTTTAATTTTTATCAAAATATTTATTTATATAATGCTTATAATTTACACGAACAAAGCTGCCGATAGAAGGTTAAAATTAAATAAAGTACACTCCTTTGTGTACCCTATTACATTAGAGGTTGTACTGTCTAGTGCAAAAACAGCACGCTATTCTGCTGCGTATTTCTAGAAAATGGCACACAGAATAAACTTGATACAAAAATTATTTCCAATAAATATATTATACCTCATGTTCACATTTTTAGTGGTCGAATTTTAAAAAGCGCTGAAATATGTATTTCTGTGTCTAAGAATGTTAATACCAAATTTGTAATAAATTTGACCTGAAGAATATTATTGTCTATACAAACTTTGCAATCCGTGTTCACATGCTTCATCATCATTCTTATCATAAGTGTGTAAGCCTACGGTACAATCACTAAATCAGCCGATGAAATACTGACGATTTCAAGCTCTGAGAAATCCACTGTTCTATGTTTTGTCACATTACTATAAGAGCATTCCGGAGCAAAAACATTTCCCAAATAAACTTTGCCATATATATTCCTCTATAAATTTCTATCTCTATTACTTTTGGTTGGACGATAATGAGTCAGTCAGGATATTGCTTTTTACATCTATATATAGACAGTTAACAAGTTCTTTATAAATCAAGTTGTGGCGCATTAAAAAAAGAAACTAATTATTTCTATAAAAAAAATAACATTATACCAATATACTAAATATTGAGTTTAACATTATGCTTATGTAAATGCCTATTATGTGTAGATTAACTTATAAAAATAAGTAATCACATAAGACAATATTTCATTACATTAATTTAAAACAACGTTGTGCTTACTAATATTATAAATGTAAGTGTGAGTTTGTTTATTTTGCATATACGTTGTCAGGAGGGTAGAAAAAGGTACTGTTTATCCAAAAACGAAGTACTATTCCCGAAGGATAGATTAAGCCCACATTAACGCGAACCAAGATGCAGGAACAGCTAGTGATACAATAAAATCCGATTTGCTTTTGCCATGTAATTGATGCGGCGTCGTGGTCCGTGTAGTAATTTATAATAATCCTTATGCTAAGAAAACGTAATTACAAACTCATTAACACAGCCAAACTCGGTTTTAATGTCTTATCACTAGAATCAAGTAAGTTAACTTCAACTTTTCCCCTAATTAGAAAAGTAACAAAGTATAACTATGGAAACGAAAGCATCTACTTCCATTATTCAACGGTTATAAGGTTCTGCTAGGATATAGAATGAAAAATTTATTTAATATATATAAAAATATTTGCTGTAATAATAGAAAATACATAGAAAATAATCTGGTCACTGACTTCATATCTTTTTATATGAACGGTATTGGAATTGTAATTAATTGTAAATCCTTTATCATATGCCTTTCAAGAAATACATACTAACATGTAATATATAACTATGATTCTGCAAGTATAGCGACAATTCGAACTTTATTATATATAGAGGACTCTTGTCAATGTAGTAAATTAAAAACATAAAGAACACCATAACACGCTGTTACAATAGTGGCTTTCTTATTCAGCTAGTGGGGAAAGAACACATTTCTCATACCGAACAAACAAAAGGCATAGCAAAATTAATAAATTATCGCTAGTGGAGAGTTATCGGGACGCGTTGAAGACAATACAAGTTTGTCTGTGGCCTTGCTAATGAAAGCCTCTATCTTGAGGGAGAAATGAATGATAAATACACATCCATTTGTATAAGAACTAAGGAAAGTTATGATAATTGACCCAGCCCGAGCTTATTTTGCTATTCTGATTGTAGATATTCTTTATATTTTTGGTTAACCTGGCAACACTGAACGGTTGTTAATGAATGTCACTACGCTCTCAATTTGTTTAAACAAAATGAGACCTAAGTCTATATTTATGTTCGCAAGTGAAAAAGTATTAACAATCTACCACGTTTATTCGTGTGTAGTTAAAATGACTATAAATCCGCCTTTTGAAATACGCTAGTTAATTCTCATAAAACAAATTAACCGTCAATTTGAAGAAATTGGCATTACGATAAAACAGAATTTGCTCGCATTATTTTACGTTCATTAAAGTTATTCAGATTGGTTTCTAGTTTCAGTACGAATAGTCGTAATGTACTTGTCCCTTCCTTTCACGAAACCATTAACTAAAGTAGGTAGAAATAATAAAAGAATACATAACCTTATCAAAAAAAAATAATTTCCACAATCTATAATAATACCTTCATGGCTAATAGAATCAATATAATGTACTAAACAAAACGTTTTATTAGCAAGAGTAATAAGAAGTAACAAATTAAAAGTACCCTTTTAACGCTAAACGATTGTTGTCAGTATAATTATTCTATTTATTAAATGTACAGAAATTTATATTTTAATAAAAACAAAAGCTTACAAGAAAATATAGAATTCATCGAAACCGATTAAGCCACAAACGTGTTGAGTTTATATTGTAATTACTTTTATAAACGGTCATAATGACCGGGCACTCATAATCGTAAGTGCTCGGGTTCATTGCGTTACCAGACCTCATTAGGGGGCCAAAACAAAATTACGTAAAGTGTGACCGAATCTGATAATGTACCGAGTCCAAGAGAGGCGCGTTGCCCTCGAGAACGCTATTTTGCTAATAGCTAAAGTTCCTGGACTGGATTTCTTTTGTTTTATACATTTTTAGGGCTAACGTTTGACCACAATCACACTTGAAGTTAAGTGATTTTTTTTATATTATAGGGGGCAAACGAACAGGTGTGTCACCTGATGGTAAGTGATCACCGCCGTCCATAGACACTAGCAACACCAGGGGAGTCGCAAGTGCGTTGCCGGCCTTTTAAATATGTGGGCCTCCGGCGCTCTCACTGGCCGAACGAAACGCAACAGTGCAACCACTGTTACTTCACGTCGGTTTTCTGTGAGAGAGTGGTACTACCCCGGGCGAGCCGACCCATTCATGCTGAAACCAGTAATAGCTTCAGCGTAGCTCTACCAACTACAAAAGTTTTGTGAAGTGATGAGGATTAATGGACAAAAAATACAGACCGCCTCAAAATAATAATTTATGAACCATAGAAATGATAACTGTCTTGTGTAGATTCGGAATTACAACACTCGGGGCAGTTGCAGTGGCATGGCGTCCGATTAAACGCCTTAAACCATAGTGCTATTCGTGGTTGAACAAGATTGTTATTGACTAAAACTGAGATCGAGTTTCTATTATGTTATGTAAAATTATGAAAAGTTTGTCCTTTTGATGTGTAAAAGAAAGATACAAGAATTACAATGGTTAATTTTTAACAGCCTATTACATAAAACAACTCTATTGCTATTATTTAAATTAATTATTGGAAATTATCGAGCGAATAATAATTGGCTACTTTAAAACTATATTCTCCAACTTAATAATCTAATGGTCATTTCAGATTGTAATAGAGCGAGGATTAATACCTATGGCACCAATTTAAGGAAGCAACAAAATTGTTTAAAAAATTGGTCATAATCCCAATAATGGAAAGAAAGTGTGCCAAAATCAAGTTTTTGGTGATGATTATTACATTTGATCCAAACTAGCTGACTTACAAACAATGAAGGATTTAAAGGTTTAACCTACAGATAACAATAGATACATTTACCTCAATGATTAATCAGCTAAAATTTTGCGAACGCATTGCAAATTCGCGCACGAAGCATGGATTTACTGGTGACCGATTAGATACACGCTAAAGGAACTACACCCGTCAACTAACTCGCCAGTATCACATGTTAATGCGAGTAATAAATGGTAATTCCGTAGTATATAATGTATATATAATACATATATAGTATAATAGTAGGTACTATTTTTTCTCCGTAACAAAAGATTTATCATCCAAGTAAACAAGCGCGGTGGTAATTCATTATCAAAACATGTTGTTACATTTTACACTGATTTAATTTAAAATTGTCTTTTAATTTTTTCAATTATGTAACGAATTGTAAATAACATTTATTTTTCATGGTGCTATTTTTAATACGACATTGGCATAGATTTGTAACGAAGCTTCCATTCTCTAGTAGTGAATTAAGCCATATATCACAAAGATTAATCACAGAATGTATCTTTTCAAGATCACGTCGTTTTCTTTTAATTGTAAACTTATGACACATTGTAAATCTGTGTCTGTTTGTACATGTTTTAATACTGACAGGGAAATAAGTGGCGTATGTCTGTTATGATATTCGCTGTAATTATTTAAAAACATTTACGATATCTTTAAGACAGCTTTATAGTTTTATGACTCATAACAATTGTTTTAGTAAACTACAGAGGAGTCTATTATGAGTATTCAGATACGATCACTGATTTGATTATTCGATACATTTGGGGTAGAAGATTTACTGAGACATTTTCAATTCTATAACTCCATTATATTTAATGTTTATGAATTACAAAATACCTTCACCAAAATGGCATTTATTATGATATTAGTTTTGGTAGTAACTTCAATTCCATGTTTTTTTCAATAGGTAACGACTCGTACGCCATCTATTGAACAGTGGTTGTAATAATTAAGAAGTATTACCAGAACTCGCCGCACAACATAACAAGGCTTTGTCGCTGTCGGATAAATGGTATCGATACACACTGGGGACATATACGAGTATATTAGTTCAAAGTACTTTGGCAAATAAGTAAGTAGTTAGTGTTGGTTCATCGTATTTTGTGAGAACCTGAGATGATAAAGTGACTCTATTGACCGACGACTAATCGGTTTCGATTGAAAAATGTTTCAAAAATTCTATTACAAAATAGGAGCTTTCTATACAGCGTCACGATATCAAAGTAATTTGACTAATATGACGACTATAGATATTTGTCCATCATGCGCAAAGATTGTATTTGGGTTGTGATAGGTATAGGTATCAATTGAAATAAAAATCAATTGCCGAATGTAAGTGTAAGTAAGTGTATCACTTCAGAATAGCTTCTCCCTTTTGGCTAATTCTGATTGTGTTGTTTTTGTAATTGTCAGAACAAGGTTTGTATGAATGAAAATGTTGGAAATGTCAAACGGAAACGAAAAAAAAAAATGTATTAAAGAATCTACATATAAATAAGTGAATGAGACAGAAAACAATAGGGAGATCACGAAATATACTGAAAGCATTGATAGATTGACGTACAGTTGTTCATTTACTATTTTATGTAATTGCATGGTACTGTAAACGGAAGATGTGGACTCATTTTCTTCATTACTACATCCGTACGAAACCGGGGCGGACAGCTAGTTATCAATGTTATTACTTTATACAATCAAAATATAGTTTACTAATAGATCAGTCTTAGTTGTGCCCCTGTTTAATTCTTACGTCTTGAATTAAACACCAGTTAATATGTATCTATTGATTAACATATAGTAAAATAAGACTAAGTCAAACATTTATAACTTCCTTTTTACAATCTCTAACTTTAGATATAGATATTCGTATTAATTTTTAATTTCTTGTTCGGATTCATTATTTTGAAACTTTCTGTGTTATTTTAATTTAAATGAGATTACCTATGACTTGATTTATTTTTAGAAAATATTTGAAAATAGTACTTAAAATTAAATTAATGGTTTTATAATGATTACTATTCGAACCTTCATAATAAAAAATGTTTATTCATTAATTAAAACTAATAAAGTACACGTGTTCAATAATAAATTTAATGTCCTCCTCAACAAACCAGAGAGAGATATTTAATCTAATAACAGTCGACCGTGATTGCTTTTCTTTAGCTTTCTTTTATATTTATAATTCATATTTAATGATCAACATTAATGGCACTGCTTTGGGCTCGCTGTGTCCGTGATAGCAATTTTATTACGACCTCTTACTTCTCAACTGCTCCTCCAGCTTAAACCGTTTAAACAAGCACCCAGGGAGCTCTTTCGCGTTTGGTTTTGATACACACGTTAATTTCAGATTTAGGCGCTTTCGTGATGGTGTTACGAAACCGTCATTCTATTGTATGGTAAGTATAATAAAGTGCACCGTGATTGTGTAAATGAACGCTGACTAGCGAGTTACAACGAACTATTATAGTTGTATATATTTTAGCTTCGAATAAATTACTTACCACGTAATTTCAACAAACGATAAACAATATAATTAATATGTTCTTAAACAAAAAATAATAATAATGTTGAGTCATTCTCATAAGTGCATGGCGGTTTGTTTTTTAATCAACAACACGTTTCTAGAACGCAAAAATACAAAATATACGATCATTAACACGCCCACGTAACGTTATTATGAAGATAGAATCATGTCTTATACCCTAATTTATTCCACATAATTTTAATTCAATCCGAGAATATTCATAAACAACGTTAATTCTGTCATCGGTCACATCGGTGAAATAAAAACAGCTGTAAAAATTTTAGTTGACAGCGGAAAAATAATCCGTGTATCGCAATTAAAAACATAAAACACTCTTAAAATAAACCTGGAACGAAATATCATACAGCAGGAGAGTAATAACATTAAAACATATACAGTGGGGCAGATGCGCCAATATTCTATTATTACTGGCTTTTCAACGCGAACATCTCAAGCATTCCTTACTATTTCTATAACCCTAAGATGAATCATTAAATAATAAAATCCAAAGCATACTTAATGCCCGAGAACACATAAGAATCTATTCACGACTGTGTATTAACTAACACATGCACGTTCGCTAATCAGTTCCAGATACAGACCCTGTGTTACTTCTCAATCGGACGCATCTCACACACCACTGCATTCAACCTATACATCAATAGTCGATCTAATTGCGAATGCGTAAACACAAGTCGATGTGTTTGTAATCGTTGTAATAATGTGCGTAACTCCAGACTGCTTATTAGAAGCACTTTAAACAAAAATACAATCCAATTAGAATGGTGTTTGAATTTGAAATTGGAACGGTTACGATCTGACAGATGGCACACTATAAATAAGGGAGCTCTAGTTAGCGCGCGCATTGGTTTCCACAGTTCCGTTTTGTTACCGGCGCAGTAAAATATTTTAATGCCCAGAACTTATTAGCAACGAATGTCACGTCGTTTGATGCATCAACTACTACTTTGTTAAAGTTGGCGGTATTCGAACGGATTATTTAAAGGCGTAAATTAGGTTCACGTGCGTTTTAATGCATCCCGCAAGTGTTAGTGTTCCAGTTCGATAATCTTCGGTAAGCGAATGGATCAGGCGTGGATGATTCATAATGTTCTCTGTTCTATTGTTGGCTTGCATATTGCAAACTGGAATTATGCAATGTCCATCGCTTTGTTATATTATTAATGTTTCAATCTTCCATTATACGATATCATCAACTTGCCTGAAGATAATCGTCGTAACTAATATTATGAATACGAAAAACAGTTGGTTTGTTCATTTGTTACGTTTACACGTCGCAATTACTCTATTAATTATAATGAAATTTTGCATTTACTTGTCGGGGATACAGAAAACAACATAGGGTCTTTAGGGATTTTTCCTCCAACCAAAAAAGCACTTTTCCAAAAAATTTAGTCAAATCTACATTAAAACCAGCGACGTCCTGAACAAAAACTAGTTACGCTTAAATTAAAATCACACCTCTTGTATTATTTAATAAAAAAAAAAATTTACAAACGTATTTTGTGTCATATAATTATGACATATCCTTCTAAACACGAAGGCAAGGCATCACTTAGACCAATAACATTTGATACGGTCTATATAACTTGTGCAAATATATAAACAATATTTTATTTAAAATATCTGAACTATAAAAACTTAGATCATTTTGTAACATCATGCCACGTTCCACTTAAAGATATAATTTTAGCGCAAGACATTACATTTGATCGATCAGAGCCATATTTTTCCTGTTTACCAAATATTTAAGTAACGGCCATAAGTCAGACAGTAAAATAATTCAAATGTGAAATTTCATGAACGCTTATAATGAACTTGGCAGACGACCAAATAACGTCTTATTTTCGATGTGGAATCTGGACCAATTTTTATTGCAAAGCTTTGGAAATAGTGATACAAATGACTCCCACAATGACTTATCAATATTAATAAGACAAGTGAAACATGTTTTAGATAATTGAACAAATAGAAATGCTGCATTACAGTTTGGACGCGCGTTACAATTATATTCGAATGAACTCATACGTTATAGGGATTGTAAATCAACCTCTTCATCTCGACAGTAACGCAGACCGTGTTGTTTATTTCTTCATCATTCTCAACTTTATTTATTGCAGATTCCAAAAATTTTATAGTTCAATCATAAACGGAACATTTCATCTGTCCACTTATAGAACCAGAATCACATGGCGTTTAGATGGATATAGTTAGTTATAACGGGATTCCTCATTGACCGGCACTTTGGCACGAGTCAACAGCAACATTACAATAAACTCTGAAATATTCTCACCTATACTTTCGAACACTCATAAGATTTATTTCTGTGACTTGAATCAGCTTTATTGCTTCTACGTTCATCTGTATTCATTTATAACCGACATAGATACACTTTTTACGATTCGAAGCGCTCTGTTTATTTTCGTTTTTAATTACTTCTCGCGTAGGATGCAGACAAAATGACAAAATAACACTGGGATTATAATTTTGTATGGTGGATTCTTAATGTCGAAACTACGATTGTGTGTTTATGATTTAATGTCTGCCACTGCCCACGGAACGCTAGTAAAATTGACAAATGGCGAAGTCGCACCAATGTCGCCGGAGTAATATTGTATTTGTTGAATTTTAAAATGTATTTATTGTATGTGGTTGTTAAATTTGGACAACTTTATCTGTTATCAAACTGTCCGATCGTAATAGTCACTAAACAGAGTAAATAACAGCTCTAAATAAAAACTTTTCATAATTTACTATACCTCTGTTAACGTGTATATATTATGTAAAGGTATACAAAATATTAGGATCATCGGATGAGTAGTTGAGGCGTGAAAGCGTAGCAAACAAACAGACAAGCAAATTTACAATCGCTTCTATAACATAAGTAAGAGTCTACCAATGCTAATCACACGTATAAATCCCGAGTTTCGAACTATTGCTTCAAATTTTAATTTATATATACCCGAGATACATCTTTGTAATTTATCATCTGCCAACAATAGTCACTGGACTCGTTTTTTATACTTGGTAAATTAAGATTTTAAGTAAATATTTAATTTTTGGGGCAACAATATGTTGTCCCTATTATAGCCTAAGTGAATGCCACTAACTCATTAATACAACAATAATGGTAATAACTACTTAAGAATTATTCAGGAATTATATACGAGTAAATCTAAGATTATTTTTTAATAACAGTCCATTTTGTAGTATTATTCCTCTAAAAGTATAGATATGCGTTATTGTTATAATACATGATTAAAAATTATATGGCCGTCTTCGACCAAGTTTGTAAATTGACTTTAGGGTTCCAGTATTCTGGAGCGGTCGCACCAAAGTTCACTGTTCATACCTACATGTTCAGAGCATTTACAGTGTAAAGCCTTCGCTATCAAAAGAAAAAGGTGTACTGTTTTTCATACTTTTATAGGTTTTAGCGTTTAAATCTTTAAATGATGATGTGGCTTAAGATGGTAAGCACGGTAAACTTAGATGGCGACTGGCTCTCAATTGCAGCTGCTGGAACACACCTATAGGTGCTTGACAAGAGATTTTCAACTTCAAGGTGATAGCTAACCAAACCAAGCAGACTAAGAAAAAGTTCGACGACAATGTTATGGCTTAATCACGATGTTTTGCATCACTGAGCCATAATCGCTTCATAAACCGACATAACCATATCCTTATAAAATATAAAAAAATTAAAAATATAAAATAATAAAATACACTTTTTTGACGTGATAACGTCTTATAAATCAATGAAAGGCGGCTGGCTGCACGCACGAAAAACCATAGCTCATTGTCACGTTCCGCCCTGAGTCGAGCGTGTAAGCGATAGAGAGGCGCGATCGGCCTAAGCTATTCGGCTTGTGACGCATAACTTTTCATCGATATTTTCTTATGACGTTATCACGTAAAATTATCGTCCGTAAACCAACTTTAAAGGTAATCAATTTTTTTTATTTAATTTTCAAATACATTTTTAAAACAATTATCAAAGATAATCTATATCTAAGATAGCCAAAATCTTATGTAATATGAAAAACCAGAATGAAATGATGAAATAGTTGGCAAATAATAGATGTCGAGACTAGATTAAAAAGCATTCGAAGTAGTCAACGAGAAGGTGGGATGACAAAATTAATTGGCCGGAAACGTGATGACAGTATTCTATGGGACTTCATAATCTACTAAATGTTATAATATTAAAATCGTTGTAATATAACATTTTAAACAGGAATCCTCTAAAAAATAGCCACAAAAATCTATATATAAAAAGGTCAGAAGAGATCAGTTGAATACCTTTGTATTTCTGTGCTTTGCGATCGATTTTCTTTTTTTTTTTTGTTCATTAGATATTGATGAACTTTAGTGTTATCATTACAAAAATATTGGCACATAGTTTCTTTTTGTACCTTACGCCGACAATAGATACGATATTGGTCACTTAGCGACATATTAGCACGTGAACAAAAAAGTTTTGTACCGCTCATTATAGTCGAACTTCGACCACTTAACTATAAACATAAATCACTGTTTATGTATTTTAGTTACTCGTGCTGGTCGAGTGGTTTGATCGGTGGAATATCAATCCGATGTCCACACGTTCGAACCCTAAACTACGAATTTACCAACGAATTTTTCGGAATTCGCATACATTTGTACCACTACCGGTTGACGGTAAAGGAAAACATTGTGAGGAATCCTGACACTGAGAAATGGTCTTGTAGTACCACTGTATGTGTGAAAACATAGAACTGTTGGATTTCTCAGAGTTGAAAGCCGCTAATATTTTTTTTTTTTTAATAATTTACTATAAGTTTTATTTTTGATAAAAGTTTCGCCAGTTAACTAGAAGGAAATGTCTTGTGAATTAAGCTTTCCAGTTTATCTGAAATAATGTGCTATTAATTTTTGTTATCGTCTAATAGCCTCTTTTTTTGTCGAAGCACAACAAAGTGACTGCACTGTACCCACGTAGGCCTACGCGTAATTACCTACAGCGCGAATCAATACTAACAGTCACCATTGGGAGATCTACAATGCATCAGCGATCACCGTTATCATATCGGCTTAAATGCTTTGGCTGCTGGATATAAGCTGGCTGATCCCGAAATACCATTAATCGCGAAAATAGTCACCTCTGTATCTACGAATACATTTCATTAGGTAATAATGTAGACAAAAGGTAGAAATGTTATCACTAACTAGCTAATACCCGCGACTTCATCTGCGTCGTTTATACTTACTATCTTAACAAAATATTTTATGTACAGAGAAAAAATATATAAGCACCATACCATTTGCCCCACTTCTCCAAGAAATAACAAATCGCTGTACGCGTAGTCCGTTTAAAAATAATAGTTTCTTACAACTTTTATAATTCTACATGAAATGAAGCTACCATGTTTTTTTTTCTATATAAGGACCAAGTGTCTAAAAAGTGAAACAAAAATAAATTAATAAGTTATTTTTACGTGATGCGTGTACAACGGCAGACCTTTTATGTAAGAAGATTTAATACGAAAAACGACTTGAAACTAAGTCAACTGGATAAGACGTAAATCAATTTCCTAATAAATTTCAATATTATATATCATGTTGACATTTCAGCTTCCCACACAATATTTTGATTGGCTATTGGTTAATTTAATAAATTTTTTTCGTTCGATATAATATTTTTCATAAATTATTTTTACGTCCTTCAAAATTAGTTTAAAAAGTTTATAGATATCCATCCATTAACACTGAAGAAATCAACAAAGTTTGAAAAATACATATAGTTATATGAATAATGCAAGCAAATTCATGACATTAATGAGCCATTTCCATCATGAACCGAGTCAATCAAGCCCACCACTGAGTCAGTATCGATGCGTTCGCGCATAACGATCGTCGGATGCGCCGAAGTGTTTCAGAGAGATTGTAAATATTTCTCTGTTTCAGAACCCGACTAAAATAGATTAGGACGCGTGTTTCTAAATCCCCTTTGAAGATTACACATGCTGGCATTAGCTCTGGCGAATTACCGTCTAACAAAGATAGTATTAATTACCTGCTCCCGATAGTCTAATATAAATACTTTATATTTAGATTTCGGCGAGTGTATGCTCGCATTTCGGACGCTTTATACCTGTCATTTTCGTTCGAATATATACAGGAACGTTTTGAACTCTTTCGTATATCGTAATTAGTTCTTTATATTCATTAAAACAAGATTAACAGAAAAGAGTAATCTATATTAATTTATGCTCCAATGTTACTTTGTCGCGGTTGTTATTCACGCAAGTGTTTTCTGTGACAATATATTTCTATGTGCTCTGACAACTAAATCATCTTTAATATATGTCAAAATATCCAAGTATAGATGAATCAGCTTAAATTTGTCTTTACTTCTTCAATATATATAATTACTGAAAATCATGAAATTATATGAACCATTGTGATTAACGCTGATAACAGACAATCGAAACAAAAACAAACTACACTAAGCAAAATATATAAATAACTTAATAAACGTGACTGTAGATTCTATCCGTCATTAAAGGACCACCAGCACCAACACTTTAACTAGAATACTTTAGAAAAAATCAATTAGATATAACACAAAAAAAAACTTATTTCTTATTTTTAGGTAAAACCGACACGACTCCTTTTATTCTTTCCTCATAAACAGTGAAGTAAATGCCTAATCCATATTCCAAAATTCAAATTTAGCTGTTCAACCAATCACAGATCTGTATTTTTAATACTAAAAACTAATCTATACTGAATGTTTAGATTAATCAGTGGTGTAGGTACCATACACGTCAGCGAGGTATTTAGCTCGTTGAAAGCAATCAGCAATCAACATAGAGATGTCAAACTGTACGCAATCCAGCAGTGAATAGTTCGGTTGTATCCAAACAGCGGTTAGTGTTTGTCTGTTATTTGTTTTATTAATCGTAACAGACATCGAGCAAATGTTTTCACGCGTAACAGATACAAATGGGCGCGAGGGCTAATTATGTAACGTTGATCCACTTTCAAACGAATACCAGTAATCGATAGCTGATTTTTTGTTTGGAGTAGTGATTAAATTAACATTATTAAAATTATACTATGCTGTATCCCTAGTGTTAAAACATACGTCGTCATACGCCAGAATCTTGATTTACAACTACTTCTTAACTATATCTGTTATATATTGTACTAGAACAATAATTGATTTTGAAAACTTCGGTGCACAAAAGCAAGTACCATAATTTTATAAATCTTAGTCTACTTATTAGTAGTTGTGATCGGTAGATATGCATTATTTTATAAATTAATAAAAGTACTACATAATATTTTCTTTTCATTAGAAAATTGGTAGGTGCATAAAATGTAGTTCCTTGATAAAACTTCATATTAAATTATGTATAATACAAGTAATTCAATGATTATAAATTTAAATCATCATCAACAGCCTGCAGAAGACCTACTGCAGGCCTATAAGCCTCTTCCCGAAGGAAGGTATGACCATAAACACCACGCCAGCCCACGACGTATTGGCGATTTCAATCTCTACAAAATCCACAGTTCTATATTTTTCCCAATATTCGGTACTACAAAAACATTTCTCAGTTACAGGTTTCCTCGCGATATTTTCATTCACCGTTAGCCGATAGTGTTACCAATTTAAATGAGTAAATGTACGCGAATTCAGACAAATTCGTTGGTACATGCAGGGGTTCCGAACCTGCGGACATCGGATTGATATTCCAGCGGTCAAACCACTAGACCACCACAACTTAAATTTAAATATTAAAGAAAAAAAGACATTTATAAATATAGGGTCTGATGAGAAATAAAAACAAAACAAAAAAATAACAAAGGAATTGCGATTCACGAAACCAGAAAATTTCCTAAATTTTAGACAACGTCGAACGTGTTTCGGAAATCGGTAAATTTAAATTACATATCATTAAGGAACATCAACACTCGACCGTGGTTATCAAATATAAACAACCCAAATTAAAGAGTTCTTCATTACGTGTGCATTCTGCTTAATACTTGCGTTATTTGGGCTGTTGTAGTGTTATCTTTTTCAAGGATCAATTGATTGTTAACACTGATTACTCAGTTTCGTTCGTTAAAGACCCCTATATAATCACTGTGTTGGTATTATTTCATAAAACTATTATTTTTTATATCAATTTTTGATTTTTTGTTCAAGTTTTTTATCGTTTTATTTTTATAGTGTAAATATGATGTTTTGTAAAACCATGAAATTACTCATTCAATAGGTATAATTGAAAATATCTTAGAAATCAATGAAAATGAATGAGTTCCTTTGATATTTGATACTGTAATCTGGCATTAAAAGTCCCATCAAAATAGATGTAATCAAACCTTTTCGGAGACGATGCGGAAAAAAAGACAGAAATTAAAAAAAATGTTATTATAAGGAGTAACTAAGGCTACATTTATTTAAAAAGTTAAAAATTAGACTTCCGCACCAATATAACAAACTAAACAAGCAGGGTCTAATATCACGAGTGTCCCACGCGCTCGTATAAACTGAACATTTTTTGTTTTTGCCAAATTACACAAGGACTAAGTCGCAGGTAACTCTATTAGTTTATAATAAACGGATAAAGTGCAAAAATGGCTCTTAAAAATGCTAAAAAACCACATCATTGTCTTTTACCATTTATTTGTACAGTGCGATGTTGTAAAAATTCAGATCAATTGAATCGAAAAAGGAACAGATAACCCAGAATTACGAGTCGACAACCCCAGTATTAACAACACAAAAAGCAATAAACCAGCGTGAAATGGTAAGAGAGCATTAATTCGATTATCAAGATCGAAGTGTGAAGCGAGTTTTGATGTTTATCTAGGTATAAAGAGGCGCCGTATAAGAAATTATTTTACAGCAGTGAAATAATAAAAACACTCATTAGCAGTCATTAAGGTGCCGCCTCCGCGATTTAGGGATAGATATGAGTGGGTGAAAAGTTTATTTTGTCTAATAATGGAGTTGTTGTCTAGGTGTTATGTAAAGCGCTACCCTCCCTTTGATATCGAATGTTTGTATTTAACGATGACGTAATAACGCGATGACCTACCATATACATATATTTCCATAGGGTTTTTTTTCCTAAATGTTGAATGAATCATATAATTCAGAATTAATTTTATTACAGATAATTATTTTTTTTTCTCTTAGCGTTTTATCTCTGAATAATTAATTCTGTTATTTATAATAAAGCTCTGTAACCTTATTAACATTTTAAAATTACCACAATGAAATTTAATTATTACTTTTTTCCTGTCTTTATTTGTAATTGAGGTTTGGTCACAAATTGACCATGTCACCCCAGTGATTACAACCAAAATGAAATTTGTACTGTTCATAATAAATACTAACGAATTCTAACGGTTTTTAATACTAAATATAACCAATTTGTAAAGCATTCTTGCTTCCTCGGATGTTGGGAAAGCAAGGATGCTATTACATTACCCAAGGGTTCTTAGTGAGACATTAATTTTGCTTGCGTACACATTCTGTTATTACATGGTAAACATCTTCTACACTATTGCATATGTCACAGTTTGGTGACGACATTACTTTGATTAAATACAAAAAATATTCAATGGAAGTGTGTCCTGAACGGAGTCGAAAGGCAGTGACTAATTCAAGACGACTGATTTTGAATTTGTCAAACCAGGTAAAACGCAGCAAAGTAGGTTGTAAGGTTTTATATCCTTTGTTAACTGATCGCTCATCGACGTATTCCTTCTACATTCCACGGCTTAGCTCTTATGGAAAAGGGCAAAATGATTTGTAGTTATACTCTGATAACTACTCTATTTACTAGCAAATATCTTCTCGTTTAGAATTGAGCCCGAACAAAGAAAAAATTCATAGATTAGAATCACTTCATTGCTTAGTAAGTAATAATCGCGACTTCGTCAAGGTTATTTATAATTTTATCAATATATTTTATGTACAAAGGAAAAAACATACAAAATGAAAGTAAAAATATTCTTAGAAAATTTCTTTGTAAACTATATTATTTCCCCTATTCTGCGCGTGCGCACCACATCGCCTGCCTATTTTTACTACATCACTGAAAGCGTAGTGCTTATAAAAAGTGTCTTAAAACTTTCATAAATTTATATTAAACGAAACTATCGTGATATTCGTTTAGACAAGGGTCAAGAATCTGAAAAGTAAAACTAATGTATGAACTAGTTTTCGAGTGATGCGTTGCACAACGGCAGACCTCTCTCATTTCATTTATATAGGTAACCATTAAAATAATAACTATTGAAATATATGCATATTTATTAAAGTAAAAAAATAATTAGATAGGTGCCTACTCTTCGTAGCTGCCAAATGTTTGGAAGCAGAAAAAAAATCCTATAATCATCACACAGACAATGGAACATCGGAGCTTGCGTTGCTCCTTGCAACCGCACACAGAAATAACACTAATTACACAAAATAAAATACAATTAAAACCGCAGCCCGACGAATGTACTTTTTTAACAGTGTAAGGGTTAATTTGACAGTCATTGTCAAAATTCAAGCTTCGTTTAAATAACCACGTTTTTTGAAGTCATCCTTTATGGCTTCTTAATAAGAAAGTTGTAAAAAATGAAGTACCTTTTTTCATCCCATTTGTTCATTTTTTATAATACTTTTATAGGTTATAGCGTTCGACCACAATCTCACCTGACGGTAAATGACAACGTGGCTTAAATTGGTAAACACGCTAAACTAAACGGCCACTAGCTCTCAATGCAGCTGCATGCCGGAAAGCTCCAGCTCATTCGCAAGTACTGGAATCTACGAAGATCGACGTGATGTTTGAACACACTAACCACTGACCAATCATCATTTGAATCGTCTTCCATTACTGTGATTAAGAAACCGAATAAATCTTCTAAACACATGAATTGTAATTATAAGGCTTTTTTACTCTAAGATAGAGAGCATTTCAAAATATTATATGGGTTATATACGAAGCTAAGCACTAATAGTAAAATATAACGTGGTTAACTTAAACTTGGTACAATAGTTGTACTGAGTTAAGTAATAATGTCAAAAGCATAATTAAAAATAAAAGATAGTAAACAATAAATCCAGATAAAAAGTTATGTTCTCATGAGACAAACCGATTTCCAAGACATCAAACTCACCAGCATTATCCAGTCTATAATAGTAATGTTTCTGAACAAAATGCGTTGAGTATAAATCTTCGCAAAACCTATACAATATTGTATAACTCGAGCCAGAATACGGCCCCGAAGTATAAATGTAAGAATGGTAAATTAAAAAGTATATATTTATGTACATTTTTTCATTAAGCACAAAGTAGTAGTATACACAATTTTTTTAAAATTCTGAATTGTTTAAAGGACAACTTTACAAAACTGTATATTAACAAAATGATGATTAAATATAATACATTTTTGTGCATTCACTCTTTTTTTACCAAAAGGTATTTACCGTCTCTACAAATACAAGTAGACTTAAATCAAAACCGAAAATTATGCAACTACAAAGAGATTGTAAACCGATATATAATTAAACATGTTTAAATATTAACGTCACAGAGCACACGAGAACTTACGAATCCAACTGGATACGTAAATCGGAATAAGATTTATAGTTGAATTTTCTTAGTTCTTCTAAGAAACGCTCCGTGAAGTCATCAATTTGACGTGTGAAAAAGCCGACTGGGAATTGTTTACTGAAATACTTTGTTTAATTCGTACGTATTTTATTTTATCATTCGGCTAATTTTATTTAAGATTTCGATATAACTATATGCATGATTTGTCGTTCCGAATTTAGTACTGTGAACCTTAAGTTAGAAATATAGGTAGACATTTCGTATTCGAAATATAATATTTTTGTATGAATTCGTTATGAGTTTATTAGATATCTGAAGAGTATTATTGTATGTGTGTATGAGTATGAGTGTTACTGTGTTGTTTAACATCGTATTGATACAAAGCCATCTTTGATAAACTTTAAGCAATCTTAAGGTGTTATAAGAGAAACAATAAATTAAATGGTTTAAAAGAAGCATACTGTATTAAATTTGAATATATAAAATATTAATGTATAATGTTATTAAATATATTTTTATATACTTTATAAGTTAGTGTTTGATCACAATCTCATCTGATGTTAAATGATGATGTGGTCTAAGATAATAGTCACGCTAAGCCTAGAGAGAGACTGGCTCTCAAGTGCAGCTGCCGGGACACAACAACAGATTTTCAATAACTTTTTTTCAAATTTTAATATTAGCGAAATTAAACAGTGAAAATTATTGAAACAGCAAATGGGCCAAGCACCCTGTGATTTATTATTTCACTTACAATTTAAATAAAACGGTTTTTAGGATATCTACTCCCTAATAACAAATTTCTTAAATATCTACTTAAAAGGGCCTTTTTAGATTAAGTACCATCAATAACATAAACTAAAAAGTACACTCCTGTCTATACACTTACGCGTCAGAAGATTTTGATGTTACGTTTAATAAGGCAGTACCTGTCGATACGGCTAGGGAGATAATCTGAATTTATCCATTCGCTATCGCTTTGTTCTTGCGAAATACGTATTAAGGGATTAGAAACATGATTAACAATTCCTTAGTAATGCCATCTAGTTAAAAATACATACCATATAGTATATATTATACTTGGGGTCGCATTATAGGTATATGAATGTGAGCAAACCCGTTTACTCAGTAGAGTATTATTAACGGGCGATATTTCGTAATAATTAGGTATTCCCTGTTTAAAATTATTATGCATCGTAGTACATATCAGAAATATAAACGACACAATATTTTCGAAGCGAATGACAGGTTGTCATTATCAACAATTATTTATGTTATTAATATATGTATGTTTGCTGTTACAGTATAAATATTTATTTAGTAATTAATGGTAATATAAATTGGCTATTTTCAATACAATAATACCTCGTTGTGGTCTCACGCACAATTCACCTGAGGGCACAAAACTCGCCGGAATTAAGCACCTCGATAGATATACATAGCAATTACAATTTGACTGGATACGACAAAGGTAATATAATGACAATCACCGCAATAAACTTATTATATTTTTCCGCTTAATTTAAAAGTATACTGGATATTCTCGTCTCAGGTAATTGTTGAGTATTCTTTTAACATCTTCCAAAAATACACAGCTTATTTTGAAATAAGCAATGAGAACTTTTATTAAGTAAGTTTAATATTTTTTATTAATTTTTTGGCTTAGTTAATTCTGTTTGAAACTGATAGCATTTGATAGTGAATGATGAATTTTATACCCATAATCACGCAGTGGTTAGTGTTATAGCTCAGCGTGTCTTCTGGTTTATCATTTCATAAGAGATTTTGGTTATCTTAGATATAGACTATCTTAGAATATTATTTTAAAAATATATTTGGATATTATGTCAAAAAAGTACATTTTTAAGAGATAGATGGCGTGTGGTAATGAAGGGATTTAAGGTACAGTGGTTACCATTTTCACACAACTCATCAATCAACGTATGTTCGAATCCTTGCGAATAAATCGGAGCTTTCGGTGAAGGTAAGCATCGTGATGAGACCACAGCATGTTGGTAGGATATTTTCTAGCCTTGTCTGTCTAGTTATCTTCAAGTTGAAAATATGTCGCCAAGGATGTATAGGTGTGTTCTAGCAGCTACACTTGAGAGCCTGTCCCCCTCTAGGTTCTCCTTCCCCGACCATCGTATCCCTTTTCTCCTTTTCATAAGCGGAGGCTTCACTTCGTGGACGCTCTTAACACTTAGGTATGAACGGTCAGCTTTGCTGTAACCTCTCCAAAATACTGAAAATCAAATCGAGAGTCAATTTATAAACTTGGAAGATGGCTATATAGTTCTTGACAATGTAATATAAATAAAACGTATATATTCTAGAGAAACAATACTGCAACATGACTGGTATTAAAAATATTCGTAGATTTATATAATATTCTAAGTACTTAATATGTAGTTATATAGGTTATCATCATTATTGTTGTGTAAATGAGTTAATTGCATTCACTAATGCGAAGTTAAGGATAAGATATTACTGATTGTTGACGTAAAACTTTATACCCTTCTTCGTCTTCTTAATCTTATCTTACCTATGTAGAATCGGTACAACATGTTTCTCATATTGTGAAGTATGATTTGGCTTGATTTTTATAATCAGCCACGCGCGCATCACATCAACCCTCCTCGGGATTATTTCCGTAGTACCACCGTATGTAGGAAAAATATATGACTATTGATTTCTCTTCATTTAATACAATGATGTGGATCGAAGAGATGATTATGTTAATTGATTCCTCCCAAGCAAAGGTTTTGCCCAGCAGTGGTACACACACAGTTTGCAAAATTGTCGTTTTTGCCTGGAGCACATAATATCAAAAGGTCGAGTTTGTTTGTTACGCTTTCACGCCTTATTTGTTTAACCGATCATCATCAAATTTTGCACACAGGTTATCAGGAGTACAGCATGGATATTAGGTACCTCTTATCAAAAAAAATATACTATAACCGAGGGATATATTGAATTTATATTAACGCGCACGAAACTAAAAGCAAAAGCTATTATATATATACATATGTATATATTGAACGTAATATATATCTACTTTATAGATCGCAATCCTCAGCAAACTTTTTGAACGCCCTGAATATAGTTGCCCAGAACACAAATTTAGAATTTAAATATACAATAAATAAATACCAATTTTAGATTCCTATAATAATATCTTAATTTTATTCTATATTAAACTCTTGATTATAATAATACGCACAAGCCCGAACTTACGGATATATTCAGAGTGACAAAAAATATTGACTAGGACTTTATAAATACTCATAGATTATCAGTTCGATTATAATTACACTGACTTATAGTATTCAGATACAACCAACGTCTCATACTTAACAATTGGTTTGATATAAAAAGTTTACATAATTACGTTGAAGAATGTCATAAAATATTTACCTTCCATGTCACTTCCATGAAATTTAATTCAATACAACGACAGACTTACAATAAGCACTTCAAGCTACAATTAGCCGTTTTGTAGTGGATGGAAAGCCTCAATTAAGCCTCCCGAGAGGTTGGACAACTCCTCAGTATATGTGTATATTAATGAAAGGTTTATTTCCTTGCTCTTTGTGTGTTAAATATCTTTAAATTATCGTAAGGCTTGTTGTGAAAAGGAAATAAATATTCGGCCTATTGTACAATATTAATTTATTCTTTTTCTTTATAATATGATTATACTATCAAATTATAGTTATTTCGATTCTTACAAATAGGAAAGGTAAGTTCACAATCTCATCCAATGTTAAGTGTAGCGTAAATAAGACATGTTAAGCATAATGAAACTGACTCTTAATTACAACTAACAGAACACATTTAATAGCGGTTAGCGACAAATTTTCAATATAAATATGATAGATAGCTAGGTTGTCATTAAAAAAAACATGACAGTCTTAGTTTCAATATAAACTTTGAACCTATCTAAATAAACGTGGTGTAACACACTACAACTAAGCCATAATTGCTTCTGTAATGCTTACTAACACTATAATTGGGAATACGAATTTGTTTGTTTTACTCTTTCACGAATTAACTATTCAACCTATTGTTATGAAATATTTGCACTACACGTTGTCAGGAGCATAAAAAAGGACATAGTGTACATTTCATCCAGACAAAACTACAGCTTCCGAGGGATAAGTCAATTCTACATTAACACGAGCAAAGCCGCGAGCAAACGCTACTAATTTATAAAGTATACCTCTTTACTAAATATAGCATATCAATATTTAATGAAAAGAATACTTAGAATCCATATTAGCATATAGTTATCTATACATATAATAAATATGAAGTGTCTGTATGTAATATTAAAATAACGACTTTTTACTGATTAGATATGAACGTATACACGAAACTGATAACAAAAACACAATTTTTAAAATTTTTGTCGGTCTGTCTGTCTGTTTGTTCCGTGTAATCTCCGAAACGACTCGACCGATTTTGACAGAAATTTCACTGACAGATAGCTAAAGTTACAGCGGGCTACATAGACTACTTTATTTTAGACTAGCTGTCATCAGTGGCTTTGTCTGTAGTATTATCTCCAAAACAATTGGACCTATTTTCATGGGACTTTTACTGACAGATAGCTAACATTATAAAAAGTAATTAAAGCTTTTTTATTTTGGATTAGCTTTTACCCATGGCTTCATTTGCAGTACTATCTCCAAAACGTTTGAACCATTTATCACGGAACTTCACTAAAAGATAGCTGGTCTTATAAGATGTAATTTATAATTATAAAAAAACGCATGCGGATCTGCGGGCAACAGCTAGTTACCTAAGAAGTATACTTTGAAAACTATTACTTTATATTATATCGGCAATATAATACTAATTTATCCAATAATAATTTTAATATCACCTAATAGTGGTAAAAAGAGTCACCCGTCATCGACGTCACAATTATTTATCTACGGGAAGATTAATACATCTATACGAGTATCTATATATGTATGTATAAATGCAAACATTGATAATATAATTATTTATTACAATAAACACATGCGAAGTAGCGGGCTCATCTAGTTGTTCATATGAAACAAAGATACTCTTCATTGTGATTTCTCAAAATACCGTTTCTAGGGACAATAGGTAAACAATACTTTTTATAGTATTTTGATATGTATCAAATTCTATTTTAATATTCCAATCTATTAACAACCATTATTGCGGCAGTTATAACTTTTATTTAATTAATATAAACATGAACGAAGCACGTGCTGTTTAAAACTCGTAAAAGTAATTAGACATTAAACCGTTTCATTACCATTTGGTTCTGTAGTATAAGTTTTATTAGTTTTCAAGTGAAAACGCATTTACTTTTCTAATTATTTTAATATCTTAAATTATCAGTTTCAATCGCGTCACTAATAAAGTAATCGACATATTTTATTTCGCATGTCCTCGTTTTATCCATACATGGTTTAACAGAAAATATATCAATCGAACCCTAAAACAATGAAAGCCTACAAATTGCCCCAATTAAATACAATAAAATTCAAAACGTTACAACAATACAAACATATTATAAATGCATTACACACTCGTAGGAAACATTAAAATTCTATTGTAATTTATCAAGAAATATATATATATATATATATATTCCCCCTTTCTTCTAGTTAGTTACATGAAGTAGTTTGATAGGTCGTAAACATCAAAATGTTGGAATAAATTCGTTGTGCCCATGAAATAGGGTCGTAAATAGGACATCATTGTCTCTATTAACAGTAGAATTTATTTTGTTTTGTATAATTGGCGTTAAACGTCTGTTTAAGTTATAATGTAAGTTAAGTAGATATCGTAGATTTTTTTATAATATATAATTATTACTTAGCCTGTGTAATGTTGGTTGTAATTTTACAGTCCGCTTTTCAACAGTTAAACAACGACCAAGGCCACGATTACGTTAATGTCAGTGTTACATGTAATTGTCATGTATGTTTGTACGTAATCTTTTCATTATATATTGCGTTTATAGAACCATTGTATTATGTTTTTGTCATTATCGTGTGAATGTTTCCTACAAGTTAATGTTTCGATTTAATTGTCTATATAAATTATGTAGAAGTGTCTGTCTATTATTTTTTCGAGATAATATCCGAAACTCAGATATAGAGAAATTTTCAGACTATCATTTAGGCTACACCTTTTTTTTATTCCACGGTGCTAGCAAACACACATGCGGAGCACTTGATTGTAAGCGGTCACCGCAACCTATGGACGCTTTCAACACCAGGGCTATTACATGCGCGGTGCCAACTCTTAATATCCTGTTTACTTCACTCTTAAAAAGCCCCATATAGTAATCCCCCGCGAAAAACCTTAACAGGAAACTCATTCCGCAACCGGAGCGTTCGTGAGAAAACACTCCTCTGGAACCAGACCGTCCGCGAACATTTCGGTTTCAAGGTGTGAGGGCGTATTCCTATTCACAAGTAATTTTCGCATTATGATTTTTCAAAAGGGTTATCCGTCCAAAGTTTTGAACATCTAATTCAAAATACCCTCAGATTTGACTCGAAGAGATAAGGCCACTTAATACTTTGGAAAAACTTTCTTATATCTTCCTTCGATCTTTTGGATTTAATAACTAAGGAGTCTGCCGTGAAATCATTTTATAATAATAATAAATCTGTTTATTTCAAATGTAGTGTGACAAATACAAATCTTATATAATATATGTAACCCTAATCTTAAAACATAAGGATTTTATTGTTAAGGACATTCTAAAATTTAGTTACTTTTTTCATACAAAAACATCCCTCAAGTATATTTTTAATTTGGCTTCTAGTTTTATTATGGAGGTTGAAATTACTGTGACTCTCTACTTGCATGTAAATTAACATACGACTTATCTTTGAGACTTTACAGTCAACGCATCAGCGGGAAGGTGAATTGTGACTATTTCTCTTTCCTGATACCTTGGTAAGTCAGAATATATTTGTAGAAAAAAAATGTTTGTTTTTATGATGTTTGGTTTTATGAAATCACGATGCAAGTGAAACTTTTTTCTATCAGTTTTCAATCATTTTAAAAACTGAACACAATATTAACTTAAATCATTGAATCATTTTGAATTGAGCTATGAACGCCGCCATACTGGTCTTGATGGCTCTGCCGAGCGCCTGTCGCTTTACTCCTACTCCGCGGCCGGCTGTAATGCGGCATGCGATAGTTGGACGAAAAAAATTGAGGTAATTTAAAAAAGTTTCACTTCAAAAACAGGTTGCAGCACTAATTATAAAATGTAACAGAGGTAAACGGTAATAATGGGTAAAACGGTAAAATAAGGGTTAAATAGTAACTGCAAAATTACAATTAAATAATAAAGAGCAGTCGACAAATAATCCAGAGAAAACACGTTACTCATGGAACAACAAAACCACATTTAAGATAATAAATTCGTAGCTATCAGCTAGTAATAAAACAAAAGATGATTCTATTTCTTACAGTTTTAAACATTGTTCTATATAATTATCTAACCTGTATATAATGAAAACTAGATGACCCGGTGAACTTCGTATCACTTATATATATTTGTGTAAAATGTGGTCAAAACTGAATATATATATTTTTTTAAATTTACCACAGTTATGCAATTAATCAATTTAAAGCTTTCTCATGTACTGTTTTCATTTCTGAAACAGAACTGTTTTGTATTCCAACAAAACAGACCAAAGAAATCGAACCTCATACTACGGCTATGAAACAGACAAATTTCTGAACGCACCTATGAACATTTGACAAACGAATGACAATTTTTTATTTCTAAAATGAGAAAAGACATCAAACGTTTCATAGCTAGGCACATTTTGTATTTGAAAATGAAATTTTCTTTTTCAGTATTTTCCTTCACTTATTAGTTATTCTTCCCACCGTTTAAACCTTCCTTGATCTTCCACAAATATTTCAAGATCAAAATTAGCCAAATCCGTAACTATTCTCGAATTTTAGCGAGACAAGCTAACAGTGTTCTTTTGGGACTCAATCACGACAAATCTACTGAACATATCGACAAAAATTATGACCATTTTACAGATGATTCTAGGGAGATATTTGGGAGACGATTGACCCTTCGCCATTTGTTTTTTATTAGCAGTTTATTTAATCCACAGCGAAATGGGCGGGATGTCAGCTAGTAGTATTCTATCTTACATCTTACTGTACATCTTAACAGTTTTCAAATACATGCTATACGCAGCGTTCCAAGCGAAAACGCGAAAGAACTGCACTTGATAGAAAATGATATGTTTGAAAACAATTGAAAACCCTTTCAGATCTTCGGTTCTGTTTATGAATTTTAATATTAAGCAAATTACTACAAAATACATGCATGATGCGTTTAAGTAACAAATCGGTGTAACATGTTGAAAGGGAAGTGGTAATTATAATTGCGGTACAGATCACTGTCCCGTGACGTTCGGGCCCTTCTGAATTGTTGGTTGCGAGCTGACGCTTCCTCCTTTGAAGTAGTCGTCTGTAAAAGTTACAAGCGTACAGCGTGTTGCTGAATGTTATTTATTTATTAAGAGTTAATTAGCTTTAGGTATATTTAAGTTAATACTTATTCTTAAGGTTAAATAATTTTTGCAGAGATTGATAAACTGTCTTTTTATATTCACAAAAAATAATAATAACAATTCATTATATTTAAAAAATATGAAGACTAAAGTAGTAAAGATATAGTTTTAATACTTTCGTTATTAATAATTATTCATTTGTAAATAATGCTGTAGTAATATAGTATAATCATATTATGGCATTTTTGTATTTATAAAAAAAAATCAGGCTAATTAAAAGTTCAAATACTCTATTTTGGTAAACGATAACATTTATGTAAGTGTTAATATTTTTTAATAACTTTTGAATAAGTCACTTTTATCCACAATACATTTTGACATCGTTTGTTCACAACTCTGGTTTGAAGTAACATTTTGGTCAAACGTTGGCGATGTACAATTTCAGTTTATTGGGTCAAAACTTTGAACGAGCTAATGACCGATACTTTTTATTTATGGGATCCCCATATTAGTTTGGATATTTTAAAATCGAGAAAACCGCTACAACCGTACCGGAATTAGAACTGTAATTAAATCGCAGTCAAGTTAAGACTTGATTAATTGAATTTCTATATACATACATAGATAATATAAAATAAATTTAATAAAAACTACGCCGCAATAAAGGTTATTAAAAGATAAATTTTTAACTCCACATTTTATGTTTTAAACCGCGACACACACCGACATATTATTTCCTCGTCATAGTTTATTATAATGTAGAGTTATGTCCTTGCAACATTGTCATTACCATGTTATAATTATTATAAAGACTTGTTGTTAATATGTTATTGTGTATTGTAAGGCTGCATGCAAACAGCAAATAGTTTGTATATACTTACATAACACGTAACTATAAAAGTACCTATATTCAAATTACAACGTTGTTTACAATGTATTTAGCAGATCGTTAGTGTTAAGTTAACATAAAAAGGTGATTTACAGATTATTTTTGCTTGCCAATTATGAAAATATTATAATTTGACTCAATGACTGCAGATTTTGTCTGCCTATGAATTACGACGCAGTGAAAAAGCAACCGTAGTCTACTAGGTCTATCATACATATATACAGTACAGCGGCTTTTGATTTGGCACGTCGTGGAGACGAGTGAGACGTGCGGTTAAGATCGGCTTGCTTCGTTTTTGTAAAGCGTTCTCTCTATCGCTAAGCGCAATGATTGCGATGGACAAATAAATAAAGCCAAACCCGAATTCAGGTATTCAATTTCGCCTTGATACGTTTAGCCTGATGTGACGACAGTGACAGGCCATAGGTTCTCATCTCGTAATGGTCACCATCATTCTGGAACTGTACTTTACTTAGCATGAAACAAATTAGTTGCCTTGCTAACTCAACATAGAGAAACTGTTTATTTTTATTTTATATCTTTTTCTCAGCTATACACTCCAAGTAGAGTATGGTTTGTGCGGATTGGTTGTAATATTTATTTTTACTTTACTAGATACCAGCTTGAGATATTTATGCAAGGCTTCTGAAACGATATACTAATTCGTCAACTTGTAATAAAAGACCTCAGAACAGTCAACCCATTTGAAATTATTAATATTTATTTATTTAGTTTATTTGTGAGCACAGTTTGTATTATCTTCACTGTGCGTAATTGTATTTATTTTCCACGGCGTAGTCCGGTGAAACTGTAGAGACTCTGTCAAGCTAACAGTGTAATCAGTTCGAAAAAATAATTTTTTTTTAGTCACCTTTATTTGTAATTTCATAACACATTTCAAAAGTAATTAGGACAGTATTTATTTATTACAAACATCCTGAGTTAGCAGACATAAGATATTATAATAATTTCCAATTTAGTTGATCCCTCAATTCCATGATCATATTGGACTTAAGACTTCCAAATGATTTAATATTTTATTTACTATGTACTGGTAAGTGTAGATGTATGCGTGTCATCTTCATAACTACACTTAATACCTAATATATACAAATGCTGTAATAGAAAGCACAAAATGTGTAACAAAAAAATTTTTTTTGATAAATTTCTTAGTTGTCTATACGAATACCACAATACGAACAAAGACCAGGAGCCGATTGCCACAGCAGCAGCATCATTACCCGTTTTGTTAATACCGCGTAGCTCTTTTGTTATTTTGACACAGGAAGTTATTAAAGCAATTAACTGGGGCACGGCTCCTGCGCTATTATCATCTCTACGAATGACGTGTTAATGTCAGGCAGATAGTGCTGTGGTCAATCGTAAATGATTATCGATATAATAAAATAGTATTTTATATTATAAAAAAGATCCATTTTTTTAAACTATGTCTTGAGTGAAGTTACCAGAAACAGTTGGACGTACTCTTTTCTTCCTTCATTTGTTAACAATTCTCTATTTACCCCACATTTAATATATAATCAATATTGTTATACTGTTTACGACAAATAAATGAATATTTAGTTCTTGGTACAAATAATAATTTTCTATACATATAAGTTAACGTGTGTGTTTTTTGTCTGACTACTCTTCAACATGGCTGAACTGATTTAATCCAGAATTTCACTAGTAAATAGAAGATTATTTAGACTATTATCTGAGGGCTACATAACATGGTTTTCCATAAGAATTAAGCAGTGATGCTTTAATTTACGATAGGTAAATTAAGATCGGTAAAAGTATTATAGCGGTTAAGTAAAAATAAGAAAATTACAATAAATCAATAAAGACGTTCCACAATTAATCCAAATACGCGCCAGTCCTCATAAAATCTGAAAAATCATAAAACTAGAAAACGAAGTCGCGAACAGAAGCTAGTAAAATATAAAATGTACTTCACTATTAAAGCTAAAATGAGAGTTTTAAACTTCTTTTAAGCTTCTAAACGTTATTTTATAATAGGATTTGTTATGAAATTTACAAAGACATCTTTCATCTCTTTAAACTTCTGAAAACAATAATATACTCATATCAAAAATGTATATAAAACTAAATACTAAGACACCTACAAATACATAAGTGTAAGTTGATAAAATTTTAAATTTTTAGGCGCTAGTTTTCATATGTTTAAACTATAATGAATAATTAGAAAATTTAAGGCACTTTCAGCAATATGTCACATTTATTTTATATTTTAAATTCATTTTTATTTGTGTCAAAATATACACAACTGTCTGTTTTAAATGTAAAGTAGGTACAAGAGTTTATAATAACGACAGCCTAATAAATTATTGTACATTCTAATTTATATACAGCACTACTCATACGAAATTATATCGGTTCTTTAATTTTCAATCGCCGTACTAGCCGAATGAAAGCTACTGTTCGATCACAATGCACTCTCTCATACACTATGGGCATAATTGATAGTCATACAGACTTAACAATAGTGAAATCACTAATAAAGTCACACTAAAAGAATTCTTATACGATCAATGATAAAGTTTAATTTCGTATGTCAAAATGTCGTGGTGTTATTCAAAAAGTAACAACCAAGCCTAAGTTGCGTGGCTCCCGTACTTACTCAGTCTAATTTCTTAGAAGTCATTATTATTGTTTCTCATGATTAAATTTCTTTTTTGCTCACAATAGAATCACGAAGTGTTCCATTTATACTGTGTAGGATGTTATTATGTTGTTTCATTTGACAATATTTTTAGGTGATATGTGTTTCATATATTTGGGTTTTCATTTGAGTAGTAGGTGCTATTATTATTATTTTAAAGCTTATTTTAAATGAAAGTATTTTTTTTTTTTTTTTTTTTTTCTTTTTATTTTAACGAGGCTTCAGTACATCCTTGATGACTATGCCAGCCTCGTAAGGTAACTCTGTTGGATTCATATATCGTTAAAGTTATTTCTCATATTTAGGAATTAAGGAAACAAACTTATAAATTATCCGAGCCGCATTAGACACGGGGTCTCCTAATATAATATTTACTTCTCCAACTCCCCTCCAGGACTCTAAGAGCATTTTTTGACGCAATTCCTTGGTCCGACCACATTCCCACAACATATGATGAAAATCATCCGTAGATACACAAACTTCACAAAGTGGAGTTGTTTTTTTCCCTATCATGAAAAGGTACTTATTATGAGGTATGTGACCGGACCGAATTCTGAATGCTGCAATCAGTTCCCGTCTAGACAGTCTGGCATGATCAAACCAAGGAGACTGCCACAACTTAACTTCAAACGTTTTATACCAAATACCCTTGTCTACAGAAGTTCTATCTCTGTGTTCTTTCCATATGGTAGAACCAATACGCCTCGCTAGAGGTAAAAATTCTGTAGCCAGGGGCTTACATAGTACACTCTTACCATTAATTATAGCTCTACTTGCAAAATTATCTACAATATCGTTATTTAGAATTCCGATATGTGATGGTATCCATTGGATTTTAACATGAACATTACGGCACTGTAATTCATAAAATAATTTTAACGACTCATAGGCTTCTGGCTTACCGTGGCTCGATGAGGCACTTTGCATCAAATGCTGTAATGCACTTCTTGAGTCAGAGAATACGACTGCTTTAGATACAGAAACTCGGTTTATATAATGCAGTGCCTCTTTTATAGCTATTAACTCTGCCCTGCATAATGTATAATGATACAGGCTTCATCACACAATTTCAATTGAATATTAACATTTGCTTGTGGATCATAGAGGGCAGCACCCACACCCTTTGTAGACTTCGACCCATCAGTAAAGACCTCATAATAACCGGCATAGTCACTGCGTATTAAGTCACTTACAATTTGTTTCATGTCTAGGACGTAGAGATCGCGTTTAGGGAGCTTGATATTATCTATATTATCTTTAATGCAACTTACATCAATATAGGAATTCCAAATACCTAATGTGTACATTCCTAAAATATGAGAATTACAAACTATTTTACTTTTAAACTTCTTACAAACATTTACCAGAAGTGGTATATTTTTATGTTGCCAGCGAGAACCAGCACATTCTTCCATAAGATCTTGGACAAGATTAATAGTAACATTATTTGATATACTTATTGCCCGCAACCAGAATTTACATTTACTTTATATCAGTTCTTCAGAGTAAAATGATTTTATTTTTCTAAATTTGTAACAACCTATAATATCCTCTAATAATAAGCAATATTCTTTTATTAAGAATAGAATACGTACCCAATACATAGTATTAAAAAACAAACATTTTATATACATTATAGTTTTTAACTTTTGAGTACAATCTCACCTGATACTAAATCACGATGTGGTCTAAAATAGTGGACTGACTAAAGTTAGAAGGTGACCGGTTCACAAGTGCTGCTTTCGCAACACAGCTATAGGTAATCGGTGATAGATTTTCAGCTTGAAAGTTATAGCAAATCGGGTGATCTTTGAAAAAACACCACGATGCAAACTTCTTGAAAGGTAAACAATAAACACAATTATCTATGTATAATCTATACATAGTCTATTATATTACCTTCATATTTTATAAACTAAATCCATACCGTGAGGATATAGATTATCCATCGAAGATCCAAGAATCGTAAAAATCAGTCACGTAGTTTCTGATAAAACCATACACACACATGCAAACGTACTAAGAAATCAGAGAACCATCTTCTTGTAAACGATTAAAAGTATCATTCCACATGTTAATTTCATTATTGAGTTTCAAGCATTAAAAAGGAAAGATGAAGAGGCGATTTTTAATTTTGAAGTTATACTTCTTTTGGCGCGTTAGGGAAAAATGATGAGAGTAAATTTTAACGATGCGCGCGCACGCCGTAACGAAAAACCGACACCCTGAAGTTAGTTATAGTTAACATTTTATTCAAAAAAAGTATGTATATGTTAAATACCTTTTTTCTATTGTTTGTATCGTTTTTACCACAAACGTAGAATAAGGCAAAAGATAAAATTATTGAAAAGATTTTTATCTTGTTACACGGAAGAAGTATAACTTCTAACGTGTGTACACACACTACTTTAATTTAATTTAATTTAATTATTTATTATATTAAAAATTATTTAATTTAAACTTTGATAATATACAACTTTACAATTGTTAACCGTAAAAAATATAATATGATTTTACGCAAAATTATTATTTTCATAAATCCGTATAAGTTTCGAGCTCATAAATCCTCTTCTTAGAGGTGTATTATAATTAATTAATGAAGCTATCACAGAAAGGTTAAATTGTATAATAGATGCTTTTGAGCAAAAATTTTGCAGCCAGAGCGCAATAGTTCCCGCATGATGATCCAAAACAAAAACAAAAGAACCCCGTGTGAAATCAACACGTGTTATTCGAACAAAGAAAGTAACGTGTCAATTAAACTTATTTGCTTTTTTCCTCAGTAACGAAGCGTAATGCAATTATACGTAATAACAGGATGAGAGTACGCGACACGGCCACATCGTCCACGCCCAGTAATCACTCGTACAATTAAAATGTCATTACCTCACCAGTCCTTACACCTATCCAACATTACTTTAATTATATCTGAATGAAAAGCTAACAAAAAATACGGGATTGAAGTCGTGATATATATTGATGATTGTAAAGTTAAAGCTTAACTTCGGTTTTTGGTACGAAGTTCATTAATGCGGTTTATGGTAGGAGTGGACTGCTGTTGAGGATATCGTGCCGCCACACTAAAGCGGCGGATGTACACCATGAGGTTTTAGTCGGTAAGAGTCCGACAGAACCCACACTCTCCCCCGAGAAGGTGGTGTATCGTGTGCCAAGGAGGATTTCCTCACAAAAAAAATAGAAAAAGAAGTAGACTGTTGGAAATCATCACGAAAGGAAATGCGTTATGTCCTCTGCATGCAACTCTCTCTCTCTCTGTGTGTGTGTGTGTTAATCCTCGAATATCAAATTATATAAATTCACAATCTCAATATAAAACATTACTAGATAGTAAACTGTCACAAGCTAATACGAGGAATTGAATTTTAAGCAGTTTGTAGTCGAGTAACCTGCTACGAGATTCAACTATACAAGTACCACCATCATACTTTTTTCTGTTGGATAGCAGTAGTCCTCAAGTAGTCTCAGACCTGCCCTCTTTTTGATGTTGCTAATAAATAATTAATATCGGGTGAGCTGCACGAGTACACCTATTTGTCTATATTTGTTATATATACTTTATATGTTTTAGTTTTAGATGAAAACCTTATCTGATATTTAAACGGTGATGTGACCCAAGATGATAATACAATAGGAGGATAAAACGTAAATTCCAAATATCGTAGCAGATTTATAGATGCTTATAGATTTTCAACTTAAGAGCAGTAGCTAGCCAGATCATTATATTCTTAGCCTTATCCAGTTATCCCACCTAAGTAGGATCGGTACAACATGTTTGTCATCTTGTGATGTATGAATTGTCTTTAGTTTTACGATCAGCCGCCTGCCTAATATTCAATCCTCTTTTGAATTATTTTGTAGTACCCCTATATGTGGGGAAAATATGTAGCTGTTAATTTTTCTTCATTTAATACAATGGTGTTGGCTAAAGAAATGATTATGTAAGTTGTTAACATCCAGACAGAAGATTTTACCCAGCAGTGGTACACATATAGGCTGACACTATATTACATTTCTACATGGAGTTATGAAGGTATACACAGCACAATGATATAATTTATATTATGGACATTAGAAAAAGAAATAACACCACGTTTTGATTTCACCGCTATTTAAGCTTCGGCTCATTGCAAGATTCGAACCTACGTATATCGACGCGGTTTCTAAACACGCTATCACTGATCTATTACAATTACAAAGTCTATTGTTCTCACCTTAAATATATGAGCATTATATTATAGACTTACTCTTAGCAGCATTTTTTTCATAATAAATCAATCATATTTAATAAAGCACATCTGGCTTACATTTCGAATTGAAGATAAAAATAGTACGGAACCAGTAGGTACATTATGATAAATTATAAAACAAATATGCTGTAAGAAATATTAATTTTATAGTAATAATTATATATAATAAATTCTCAGTTATCAACTGAGAAAACATTACCATAATAAAATTATAGCTACTTGCAATATCCAACGTTTACTTTGCAACACCTAGTCAGACGTTTAATTATATATACAGTTATTCAGAAAACATGTAAAAAAAGAAAAAAATCGAGTTGATTTAATATAAATTACACCTTTTGTATAATATAATTGATGGTCAAGTGTTACCCCTTTTGCATCTGTCATACGTACTAACGACTCGTTCTGCGGTGAGAAGTAATCATTACCTCTTCCTTATGTTTTATAATTTGAAGTAATTTTGTCATTCTATGTCATTATTTTATCATCTATATATTGAACGTGTTAGAAACTAGAAAACAAATTAGTGGAAACGTATTTAAGTGCAGTATGTAATATAGGTTTTTTTAGTTACTTCTAGTTACGTAATTATTTTTCAAAGAGCTGACATGTCACCGTCGTGTTGAATTACAAGAATCTGTAGAAATAAGAATACACCAGACGAATACAAAAAAACAAAACACTATAATTTCAGAATTCACTTATTATACTTGGAAAAAGTCCAAACTATATGTTATATTAAAAACATGTTTAAAGCCTTATCTTCTTATAACGTTGTTAAGATTCTTATGTACACGTTGAATTGATATATGTATGAATTTTCTTATAATAAAATATGTTTAAAAACAAGATTTATAAAAATGCGAACGTTAAATCTGTCACAGTGAAAGAAAAACATAACATAAATTAAAATTAAAACTAACGTTATTATGGTATTAACATTAAAAATAAAATTTTAACCATTTTCAGTGGAAACGGACAGTAACTTATTCATTTTATAGCTGTTTATTTAAGTAGCCAATTGAAACTAAACACGTGGCGGCAAAACAACGCATCATAAAGCGGACTAACTTAGCTAATTAACTTCGCAAACGATACGGGCAAGTTTAGACGAACATTAAGAGTACGCGCTAAGTAGCCTAACTTGAGCTTGTGTAGACTCGAAGTTACGGTGTTATCTAAATGAGACCATCTTTCGTTATATAAGCTAACTTAATTAAGAACTAGCAGATGAGAATGGGCGCCGGCGGGCGGTAAGTGATGCTGTGAGGTAAGTGTCTGTGAGCTGCATTAGATTAATGTTGTGTTATAAAAATAGCATTTAATATTAAACAACTCTGTGCTAATAATTATTATTATCATATTTTTGATACTCGGTTAGCAGGCTATCTACATCTAACAATGTAGGATAGTGAATTTTTATTATAATTTGCTTTGTTTAATTATGAAAAAGTAAGACCTCAAAATATTTTTTTTATTTATATATATGCACATTTAATCTACTTAGAGAGCTCACATTACAATATAAATATAGCGCCAGAGTTTTTTATATTTTTTTTATTTCCACTATTTATTTATTCTTTTGCATTAGATAACAATTTATGAGGTTAAAATTAAATTAAGTCGATACAATAATTTCTGTTGCAATATATGACCAAGGCCATGAAATATTAACCAATATAAAAGCAACAGATAAATAACAGTAAACAGTAAATATTTAGAATAGTATTTATTTAAAAAAGTCAATGTAACCATAAATCTAACTTTAAGCACACCAGCTTTTTTTACAAATCGCGCGAGGAGAATGGTGGCCTTATTACACTTATACATAAAATGTTCACAAATTGAGTAAAAATCGAAAACAGCATGAACATATAGCGGGAAAAATGAATATGGATAATGCATTAGATAATTAGATATTAGTATAGCTGCATAATATAAGTAAGCAAGTTGGTAGATAGAATCAGGAAAACATATATTTTATTTATTTAAAGCCTTAATTAATTTCCTGACTTTAACAACTTTTTTTATTATTATTATTATTTTTTAATATCAGGAACCCTCACCGGTGAAGGCCTCCTCCAAGGCTTACCATTTTTCTCTATCCTGAGCCATTTGAATCCATTGTGGACCCGCGATTTTTTTGATTTTATCTTCCCATCGAGTGTACGGTCTGCCTCTGTAGCGCTTGCCTGGTGGGCCTTTCAATGTGGTTATTGTTTTTTCAAAAGGAAAACATATATAACTAAGTATTAATCGTCATCATCTTCTTACCCTTATCCCACCTAAGTAGGGTCGGCACAACATGTTTTCCTTTTCCATTCTCCTCTGTCAGACGTCATCTCAGTATTTACACCTTTTATACACATATCATTTTTCACACATTCTATCCATACCTTCTTCGACTTTCCCCTACTCTTATATCCATCCACCTTCATACTTAAAACTTTTCTAGTTACATGACTTTCATCTCCCCTCATGACATGTCCATACCATACCATACCATGCTATTACTCCTCAACTTCTCTGTCACTGGTACTATTTTCAAACTTCCTCTGTTATACTAATTCTTAATCTTATCGATTCTAGTTACACCACACATGCATCTTAACATTCGCAATCTCTGATACGTGTAGTTTTTTCTCATCCGTCTGTTTCGTAACCCAGCACTCAGATGCATACAGCATGACCAAGACCAGTCTTATAGTAGTTTTATACACCTTCCTCTTAAACTTCAATAACGGTGTATTAATAAAACTCGAATATAAATGTTAACAGCTACATACAATGACGCGTCGCAGGAGGCTGCTAAACTAAGTGCCAGTACTCTTGTGTGCGTTTTAGCTATGTGTGTGTGATATCGTCAAACTCTGTGCATGTGTACCCACGTATGTGTGCAATGGATTAGTGTTATAATAAAAGTTTTTGTAACAGATGTCAGATATTAAACACGGAGTCATATTAATAGCACTGAGACGAGACCGAGGAAAATATATAAAAAGTTAGCAAATTAGATCCGTGTACAATAATTTGTTGTTTGTCTTTGCTTTCCTTTAGGTTGATTCGTTGTTAGATTTATGGGAACCAATCTTATTGTCATCCATTACTGTTTACGTTTACAATAGAGTCCTTTTAAAGGTACGTAATATAATTTGCCAATTTCGTACAGTTTAATTATCTGAAAATATGTTATAAATACCTATTTATTTTATATAAATACTATAATATATAAAGTAATAACTAAAGTATATCAAATATACATTGAAATTGATTATTAAGTAAAACAATATTGAAAAGAAATAAAGTGTTAATGTAAATCTATATTTACACTGAATTTGTAAAAAACTTAGTTAAAGTAAAGAAAATTGAAGTCAATTAAAATTATTAAATTGATGCTAGTTTCTTTATGAGACATTATGTGGTCTATGTAGCTCGTAATTTTCTAGTAATGTATAAATACATTCTTTCAAATGAAAATTGTACCAATACTTCGTTTAGAAGAAACATAAATAAATACAGTAAATTTAAATTTAATGTAACAATTCCATATTGATTCATATGAATAAAATCCTTTTTGTACAAATTAACGAGTAATGTTAATTAGTAATAATAAAATTAGTGAACACGCTAAAGTTAATTCATTACCAGACAACATAAAGTATATCCATGTCATATTATTTTACAACCGCGGATTAATTGTCCATACACTTTATTAAAAATCTCGTCATTGCCAGGAGTATTTAATGAGATGGAAGAGCTATAACCGGCTTCGACATATCCACGTACACAAAAGACAACAAGCCAATGTAAAAATAATTATTCCGTCATACATGGAAAGTCGAATTATTGTGTATATCAAATTATGTCTACTATGAAATGATTTAACTTGGAAGTAACATTTACTCATATGATAATTTTCTTCACCACAGATGTATTTATATAGTACACGTTTATAATTAGTCAAATTATAATAAAGTCAATAGTCAGTCTGTCTGAAATAAGTCTGGTCTGTCTGGTCTGGTCTGGTCGTTTATCGCAGTTTTATTTTTGGATTTATTGTTGGACCACAAACCGTCGTATGTAAACTAACAATATGGCTCACGAACACTGACCTTAGAAGGGGACTTGTTATCAAATGTTGTTGCCGGAACACGTCTACAGATTTCGTAACAGTTTTTCAACCTGAGGATGGTACCTAGCAGGTAGAAAATACTCTACCTAAATACGCAACTGAAAACAAGAGATGGAATTCGCAACTTAAAACGGTAGACGATAGAGATGAATTTACTATGTAGCCTGGTGTGAGCTGAAAGCTCTTTAAAAATACTACGGAGATAATTTCATATATGACGTTATCTTCTAGATATTTTGTTTTTGATAAATGTTATTGATGATTGGTTGACATGAGAATGATTATATTGTAACACTCCAACATGATAATTCATATAATAAAAACATAGACACTTGTTTTACTAACTATTAAAATTGTTACAAAAGTGACTGTAAATATTATATTTACATTAAAAAAAAATGATATAATTAATGAAATAAATGTATTTATTTTAATCCTGGAGAAAATCCACTATCATTGCTAAATGGACATATATTTGTAATGACAGCGTATTATAATTATGTATTGTATTTCATAAGCATAAACCAGTTATCGAAAGTATGTAATGAGATTTAGTACGTAATATAGCTCTCTCCCTTAGATTACTATTTCGTGCTGAGCAACGCGTCTTCCCCCACAATGTACGATATCGAGTAAGTTGACTAATTACTTATGTAAACGTACATCCCTATGGTAGGGACTGTTTACAGAGGCTGTAATCGATTTGGTGACAACAAACATAATTTTCTTCATTTCAGTGTGATAGATTGATTTGGACAACATTGTGTTTATCGACGAGCTATAACTTTGAGCATATGGAAATAATGTTATTCTTATACTGTTAGTATAATTAAGATTTTAACATAGAACCATTAACATTTTAGCATAAAAGCTTTATTAATAAAACTCCTTTTTTTTCTGAGTACATTCAATGTATGATAAAGAATTATCTCTTTAAATGTAAATAATAATAATCTTTTAAAATTTGATTTAATTGTTTAATTCAAAGCTCGTCGTGAGTTATTATTTTAGTAAATAGTCATCAAAGTTTAACCTTAAACATAATTGTATCAAACAAAACAAATAAATACATCTTCAACTTCAAAACTAAGTTTAATTCCCAGTTTAATACAATATTTCCTTCTACTTTTACGTTAACCACCCTTTTCCTAGAGATAAACGAACGTTGCGATTGCAACAGATACCTTAAACAATTACAATATTACTTGTACTCGAAATATGAACTTATATAACGTATTTATTTATTTTCGAAATTAATACTCTCTTGGTATTTAAATTACATTACAACGTATTTAAATATATCCATCGAATGTGATCTATAACTTTTCATACTCCCAACAACTCCTACGTCACAACAAATTTCTCGATAACATCGTCCAATCAAGCAACTTTCCTTTCACGAACTTATTACAAGATTAATGCGAATTCTAATCGAGTTTTCTCTCATTAAGTACCCACGGTTACCGAGCCCTCTTTATTATACTAGAATAATACAGGCGGGGTAATATCGTGGTATAGTTACTTAATCAATTCCTTTGTTGGTTGAATCGCCCCCGCTGTGGGTGGGGTTGATTAAGAAGAATATTGCTTGATTACGCGCTTGAAGTATGTCTACGTGGATATTACAAGTTATTACAAGATATGACATGACGAGTGTATAACGGGTTCCTATTTATTTAGAAGTAAACAAGTATTTCGGCATTTTGTTAAACATATTATCTCTATATTTTTATTATATAAATATCTAAATGTGCGTAATCAACGTATAATGTAAATATACAAGTATATTAATTGGAAACAACACGTTATCATGATTCTCTTCTTGTAGAATAGAGTAGAAAACATCTAATATCTTGTCATCATTCGGCATAGATTACTTATTGTAAAGGATGTAAGCCATTGTTTAGTCACGTTACCTAACAAAGTTAGTTCATGGTAGAACTAACAAAGGTCTCTCATTTCTTAAATTTACTTTATTTCTATAAATCCAGAACATATTTGCATATATGTATTATCTTATTTTTCCAACATAAGCTTGAATTAATACAAGTATTTTATTTTTAAACGTTCGATGTTTAAACTGAAGAATTAAGCCTTTCGTAATGGTGTAAAGAGGTCCAAGGTTAAAAGTTGCTTGAAAAAAAAATCTTTCTACATATTTGTGTATTATGTCTATTGTGTATTTACAATATAAGTTTATCTATAACAAAGAATTAAAATAAGTGTTTTTTTTTAATACAAAACAGGCGTTATGTATTTGGTGATGTTGTAGAAAATTCCAAGATCAACAGATACTTTAAGAAAGAATAATTTAAAATCTCGTTTTATATCTGCATGCACATATTATTACCAGTTGTAGCCTCGGCTTCGTTCGCGTTAAATTATCCCTCGTAAACTGCACTTTTTTCTGAATAGAAGGTACTTCATATTCTTCTCTGTGCTTCTGAAAACGTGTATCCATAATTTGATGATGATCGGTTAAATAATTATGTTTCTATATTTAATTTTTATTTTGTTTATTTATATTTTTTATTAAATTTTGTCTACGCCTTCACAGAAATAACATTTACAGTAAAACAAATTGCCTCTTTTTGTTATTAAATATCTCTGACATACCAGCGACACTTTTCTAGAATGGACATTACTTGTGCACGACTCTAATGAATGTCGCCGTATCGTATGAATGTGTGTCTGTCTCGATGTCTCAAACATCTATAGTGGGATCTAAAGAACTAATACTGTCAATTTAGATACAATAACTGATCCGTGGTAGGTATCGGGTTACATGTCTCGTATCTCAACGGACACGTTTAAATTTTGTGTTCATTGCTTTATAAAGCAGATGTTTTATGGTATATGGGAATTTTTATTTCAAGCTGTATTCTAAACATGAATAATCAATTTATTACTCTTTTGTATATTTCTTATAAAGTCCAACAGTCATTTAGGTATGGGACTTAAAGACCTTTATGTGTCTATATAATGAATGAATAAATTATATTCAACAATACATTATCTGACTTCTGAGTTACAATTATATTTCATTTTCTAAAGTACCTACGTATGAATGATCTAAAAGAATTTGACACTTATATACCTAAAAACGCTGACCAAATGACTAAAGAATTTATTTAAAAAAATTATGCCCCATCAATTTACTCTTTCTTAATCTATAAAATTTTGGATGACTGCCAACAGTGCGTTAGCAACACAGGTTTACACAAATTATACTGGCATAAAGGACAACTGTTGCGTAGGCAGAAAACCAAGCGATTAAGCCATAAGGAGCGGTTTTTACTGGCAAAAGCATTCATAATTAAGCTCCACTCGGTAATGCTCGATTATCCTCGAGTAGCCAAAGTACTACCGACCGCCAATGCCATGTCATATTACCCGCACTCTGTTTTCTCTGACCTTCACTTTGTAAGGTAATTGATCCATCACTAAGTATCGTACCGCGATAACGAAACCTAATAACCATCCCTTGATTAATAAGCTATAAAATGCAAAAATCTATAATGATTATCAATATTACTTTAAAAAATTATAAAATATGAGTGAAAATTAAATTTCGAGACGTAAATAATAACTGCATAATAAAAGCGTTCCGAACCGCTTGGCGTAGTTAACCATCTCATCAATTTATTCGCAAAGCTACGACACCGATCTTCTTTATACTGTAGCCCTTATCTCGGCAGCTAGAAGTGTCACTAACGACGTCCACTCATCTCGAAACGGACACAATGGGCAGACGAATTGAAACCGCGGTTAGACAAAGCCAATCGCACGGGGAATCGGCCGGTCAAAAGGCTCGTGTAAATCGGCCTTAATGTTTGGGTGGGGTGATTTGTGGGGGATTAAACGTAGTGATAATATGGTAAGGAGCTGATTCTTTATAGGGAATAGAAGCAGTATGTTCAACTTACACACGCTTGAAACTGTGAATTTAGTTACCAGTGTAGTTAAAAAAATTGTAATATTAAAAAAGGGTAGCTTCTGTTTTTACAAATTATAATAACCTTCACGTAACTTTTGATGTGAATATTATTTCACAAGTTAACAAACTTATGTAAGAGTTACATTAAATAATCCACAGCTTAAACCAATACAATGAAATTTCATACGAGAATTGCTTTTGTAACGTAGATAATCATTACCCTCCCATTACTGGCAATGGGAATTTCCATGGGGAATACATGGTTAGTCTAATACCTAATCCATACCAGCAACCAATAGATATTTTCATCCTAAGCATTTGTTAACTCTGTTTTTCAAACTTCTATACTAATCGCTATGAAAATTGCCATAGAGAAAATCTGGAAACCTAGAAGACCGAGACCCGAAAAGGGCGTAGCTTAAGTTTCGCCCAGAACGTGCCGATGTTAGTATATATTTATATTAAAAATATCTTGTCTTGAATCATCATCATCAATGAATCATACTTAAACGGCTTAACAGATAAAATAAATAAATAAATACATGGAATGGAAGACATTTCTTATCCTATAACAGGACGTACTATACTTTTTACTAGTTATTACTGTAGAAAATTGCAGAAATGTATCATAAGGACGGCAATTTTAAGAATAAAAACTAAGATGTAAAGAGATAGCAAGTACAAGACAGATTGGAAAGTAACAAATATGGAAATGTTACTCTGAGGTTAATTAAAAGGCCGCAGTTTGTATCAATATTCTAAAGACATTATTAGATTCTAGTCGTATAAACGGTGGCAAGAAGTCTTTACACGGCTGGATCGACTATTGATACTATTGGTAACAAATTCATCACAGACACTCTTTTTTAGGTTGTCACGTTTCAGAACAAGTCAGTGTTACATCCAAATGCGGAGAGACATGCAGGTCAGTCATAACTGGTAATTGAGAGTAATTCTTTCGTTTTGCTTCTGGATTGGATTGTTCTTACCATCGAATCAGTATCCTCAGTGTGTTGAAGTAAAATATACATAAAGATTATATATGCTTTCTTTCTATTATAATTTTCAAAAATTACGCACATAAAAAAAATAAGAATATTTAACTTATGATATAATAATAAAGTTTTTTTTATTTTGTTACAACCTTATATTCACTCTTATTAATTTTTTAAAATTGATTATCGCCACGGAATAAAGATATAGTTGTTCAGTTTCGGTCACTGAACCAATATATTATATGCAAAGAGTATCAAGCTTTTTGGTCTTTTAGAAATAGCATAAAATAAATCATAGAAGAATCGAACGTCATGAAATATTTAATCCAGTTTAACAAAATTTATTGCTGTCATAGAGTATAATTGCTCGAAATAACGTTCAATACTTTATTATAGATCACGGTTGGTAACTTAAGATAAGACACACTTAGGATAACCATAATTGTAGGATTTGATTTAAAAATAATTAAGAACGAATTGTATTTCTAAACAATATGTGAAAAGCACAGAAATGATTAAAAACCGGCAGAAAACATGGCGATTCGCGTATTGCATTGAACACGGTATGACGGAGTTGATTAAATATATATTATGTTCTACAAATGTTAAAAGCATTTGTATTGTATTCTAAATTACAAAATCAGAAATAAAACCAAAATATGCGAACCAAAACATTAATTTTGTTTAGTATTTACAATTTGTCAATGACAAACAAGCACAGTAGATTTAATCATTTTTCATAATATAAAAAGGAAACAGAAAACGCATACTTTCATCATCAATTTGGTATTACCGTAATCAATTTTAAAAAGAAATTAATGCAATCATTAACGTCGCGTCGCGTCGCCCCAAAATCTCGGCATAAATTTTTACAAGAAACGATAAGCACGATTCATAATTACCCGTCCAGGTCGACGTGGCCTCCGCTGCGTCGGTAATTAAAGTGTTGTTAGCGAAATTAAAATAACCGTCATAATAATATCGAGGTGGGTGACCGAAATCCGACGAAGGTCGTGAGCTGGGCTAATGAGAAATAAATTGTCGCCAGCTATACCGAGTAATTAGTGCAGCAGTATGCATATTTAAACAAAGCGCGTGACACGTCGACGACTTTAAAAGATTTAAGACACCGTTCTACTGTAAACATATATTTATAAGCGACTCTAGAAACAAGATATGAGGTATACTACAAAATACCCAGGTTTTTGAATCAGACAAAAATGCATATGCTTATCTTATCAACTTTCTCTCGTACTTAACTCGTGTTGACATTCAAATCACAATATCTTTTTATAGAATTAGCCGATTTTAATAAAACGAAAACTATATCTTACTCAAAGATGTACTTTATGATTGTCTTGGTAAAGTTTTATCATAAGCATTTTATATTAGCAGTAATAGGTGCACAAACAAATAGGAAAATATACATTTCTAAAAATGGTTGAAATGTTTTTAATTACTTATTCTTGTTCACTTGCAATATTTTTTTACATATAAATCTGAAAAGTACAGACACGTAGAATGTACAGTCGTATTATATGTATAGATAGAAGGTAGAAGAAGATATGAGATATACTACAAAATACACAGGTTTTTGAATGACATAGAAATGCCAATCGTAATTTCAATTACACTATCTTTCAAGTGAAACGATTTTAATGAAACAAAGATTCAATGTTGCTCGAGGATATTCTTTATGATTTTCTTGGTAACGTATTATCATAAGCATTATACGTTAGCAGTGATTCAGTGCACAAACAAACATACATACATTTCTAACTGGAAGCGACCATACCTGGAAAAAAAAATTCGTTTTTTTTCTTTTTTTTTTTATATTCTAGGGGCAAACGAACAAGGTGGGTCACCTGATGGTAAGTGATCACCGCCGTCCATAGACACTAGCAACACCAGGAGAGTCGCGAGTGCGTTGCCGGCCTTTTAAATATGTGGACCTCCGGCGCTCTCACTGAGCGAACGAAACGCAACAGTGCAAGCACTGTTACTTCACGTCGGTTTTCTGTGAGAGGGTGGTACTATCCCGGGCGAGCCGACCAATTCATTCTGGAACCAGTAATAGCTTCAGCGTAGCTCTACCACCTACAGCAGCGTAGCTCTACCACCTACACCTTCTTCTCCGGAACCATTAATCTGTTTGGAAAAATTCCTCAATGATAAAAAACTACATACAGAGTGATATAATTCTAAGCTGTTTCATAATTGAATTTTATTAAAAGTGTAATATTTTAATTACACTTACACACAGAAATCGTGAACGTTTAACGTCTATACTACTATTGTATAAAGCAATGAAGTGTACGAATATATTTTTGAATAGCTTGTAATCATATCAAGTTTTACAAGAAGACATGATTTGTTTTATTATTATTCATTTTAGTGAAAATCATTTATTACCCTATTATTCATTGATTTGAATAGAATATAAATAAAAGTTACAAACTATTATAATCATAATGCATATGTGACCGTAGCTTAACGAATCACAGTTATTAAATTGTTTAATTACAGGAACGGAAAGCGGATGTAATCATCGAGTCTGTGTGCGCTACAGTTTTATATAAACATTATAATTACCACGAAAATTACACCCTCCGTATTTTGATTACAACAATTATTTATTGAAAAACTAGCGTTGCTCTATTCCATTATATTTTTCAAAACATTACGTCATTGGAAATAGCGTAATCTTTTGTTATATTTTTTCCAATTGTGTCGAGTGTTTGTGTTTGTTTTCAACATCCTTGCTTATGTATTAATCGATAGTAGATTCTGTAGATTAGAAAATGCTTAAGATTTCGTATTCATCGTTACACAACCTGTAAATTATCAATAAAAAATAGGGGTGGACTTTACTTCGCATTCCACTTACAATTGTTTGGCGGCTGTCACGTATTACTACGACAGAAAACGGTTGTGAAACAAATAAAGTAGTTAAAAGGCGTCGTTGGTCGGTGGTTGAACTTGACGTTGGCGGATGGTTGAACCAGTCGTCGAATTAGATTGTTGGTCCATCTATAAAACTATTTATACATGTGCGTGTATAAAATGACAGAAAAATAATAAAAAATGTAAATAAATTAAAAAAGAAGTATACGATTAATTTAAAATATGTTGCAGATTGACGCATAACGACTACAATCGATTACTCGCATTTTGCTCCTTGACAGAGCATCAGATCCATGTTGACTCTTCCGGTGCAAGCAGGCATGTGAGTGCAGAGATTTATGCGTCTTTATCAGTCATGTTTTCTGTAAACTGGCCACAATATATCATATAGTAAATAAACCAAGTAATATGTAACGAAAAAAATGTGAATCGCAATGCTAGCAATTGTATATACACTGCTTGATTCTGTGACGACACCTTCTGCAGTGTAAGCGAGTATTTACGGTGTAATTCGTTAAATTAATTATGATTCCTAGACACTAATACTATTTGCAATAATAAAATAAAGCATTTTTAAAATGAAACCATTCAAACATTTCGCTATACAACATGATCACTATGTGAGAGATACCAAAAATGGTTGACCAGATAATATGCATCTTCTATTTGCACTGTCCATTAGGTATAACATAAATGAAATAAGCATATAGCTTTAGAATATAATTTCAATCGGAAATGTAAATAGGAAGTCATTCAGATTCTTGACGAAAAAAAGGCAAATTTTATGTTTGGTCATGAGAGTCTTACGACTTATAGTTAAACTAAACTAAAAAGATAAAGCATGCGAAGCATACTCACAGTGATAGTCCAGTGGTTTAAGAGGGTCGTTGCGCCACCGCATTCATTAATGTGGGTTCGAATCTCACACATAACAATTATTTGTGTGATACACAAATAATTTTTCTGAACTTCTGTGTACTTTAGGACCTTTATTTGTTCTATGCTTGTGAAGTATATTTATAATATTTTATGACGTTGACCTTTAGTGGGAAAGCTGTTTTAAAAAGTGATTGACCTAAAATGCAAATGTTGACAAATACCGATGGAAACTTCGCGAAATATCTTAAAGTTAACCACGCTAAATAGCTAGAGGCCAGTAATAAATATATATATATATATATATATTATATAAATTTTAGTATTTCACCACAATCTCAACTGATGTTAAATGATGATGTGGTCAAAGATGTTAAATATCTTAATCCTAGATTGACTCAAAATCTAAAACAAAGGTACTTTATTAAATTCAAGCCCAAACAAAGCGCTTATGAACAATCGTTTTTAGTGGATGCACAGAGAGGAGTCAATTCCAAACATCACCGTCGTTCACATATTGATCCACTCTATAATAGCTCTTTGACACCAAAACCAGATTGACGTGGCGTTTAAACATATAGTTTAGCAAATCTGGTTCTTAAGTGCAGCTGCCAAAATACATTCATAGATGCTTGGCGACCAATTTTCGTTTTGAGAAATCCCTACCATCATGTTATGGTTTCGTCATAATGTTTTTCTTCACCGAAAGCTCTGACTCAATCACAAGGATTCTAATCTCCGTCGATCGACACGGTATCCGAACACGCTAACCACTAAGCTATATCGGCTTTAAAAATCTCCTTTTAAAAATCGATTTAAATATTTATCTTAACTATAAGCTCAGACTCTCTGGGATTATATTCCCAATTCCATGAAACGGATTTTTATGATGCTAAGCCATAGAAATTTCAAAATTAGTTGCAATTGAATTTCACCACGTGTAGTTTATTTCGACTCGTATAATAATAGAATGTTCACATCTTCGACAATTAATTCGGCTACTTTAAGAGCGCGTGTCAGTACCGACATTATATTCTGCAACGACACACATTTCACGATATATAATTGCTGCCAAATGAATATTATTTTTGCCCGCATTCAAATATGACGGGTGCCACTTGAACAATACGTTGAATCAGAACGGCCCATAATTATAGAGCGGTATGTAACTGTTTCATATACAATGCGAATAATTACTACAGTTGGTCCCGTGACTGAAATTGTTCATGAGTTAATCGTCGCTCAGAATGGAACGGATGGACGAAAAATTTTACGATTATAACATATATACACTCTACGATATATACCCGATACTGTGTGACAATGTTTCCAATAATAGATTGTAAATTGTGACAGAATTTTCGAGATTAATAATTTCCTCTCGTAAGTTTGTGTGTCAATATTTTTTCTTTTTATTTTCGACGCCGCGCGAACATTTGCCACTGTCAGTGGTCCTATGCTCACTAGAGTATTAAAAATAATGATATTGGTAATAATCTAATTAACTAGATTAAATTATTTGAGAAATGAGTCAGTGCGGACACTGTTTAGATCGTAGTTTTGAATTTCATAAAAAGTCTAAGATTTTGATGAAAGAAAACGTCACTCTGTTAACTACCATTGAAAATGAATAATATTGCCAATCACCTACAGTGTGTCTCAGCTGATCAAGTTGAGAACCAGCTATATTTAAGTTTAGAGTGTTACTATCTTGAATAATACAGTCACTTAAGGTCAGGAAATTTTAGTTAAGCAATAAAATAACGGGGATAGTAAATTAAAAAAAAAAGTATTTCATACAAAGTTTTTGAATTGAAACATTTATTTTAATAATTTAATATTTATTATTTTATATTTGAACTATATAGTAAAATAGCATAAATGAATAATGAAACTTTTAAAGAAACTTCCCTTTCAAATACAGAATAAAATCGAGCACGTAAAGAATGTCCGAACGGCGAACTTACAATATTTTAGATATGTCGCGACGATGACACGTCTGAAGTATCGACCACTGTGCGAGGTGCAAACATCTAGGAACGCCTACGGAGCTACTACTATGCCGGTACAAAAAAGATAAAAAGCTGACTCGGTAGGCAATATAGCACGGCTTTTATCTTGCAGATTTATATTCGCACACATAGATATAATGCAGTGTTTACGTACAAGCCGCCTTGTACGGTACACGTTGGAGAGTTCGCATGTAGTGAGATGAGAACGCGAAAGTTTTGCATATGTGTAATGTTTCGAGATATACAGGTGACAGAAGAGATACGCGGTGGGCGGGGCCAAGGGAGGGGTGAGACCTATTGGAAAGAGATGGCCGACTGGCTATGATAATGATGTTATTGCTTTCTTGATGTTCGTACTCCTTTAGTTTTATTTTTTACTCTACTTATAAGGCGATATAAACGTTAAGTGTGAGCGCAGGTTAAAATACGTTTATTGTATAGTTATGGCCGTCCGAACTGGAATTGCAAAAGTTTGAATTGCAAAAAGTTGACATTACAGATTTTAGATTGCTCTGTATGCAAATGAATTCGCTATTTCAATATCTATTAAAATTGAATAGGAAAAGACATATTTTATTAACATTACTTATTACAATTAATATGTACCTTTTACATTTTAGTACTTACATATTGATAAAACACCTCAATCGCAACTCCTTAACATAAATATAAAGATCAAATTGATTTACAGGTAAAACTATTTCTGAATGTCATGTTATTTATACTATAATTTATCTAGTTCATGGCTAGAAACTTAACTAAAAGAAATTTACATCGTTTAATAATGATCGTAAAAAGGACTGCCTTACATTTCTTTGTACGAGTTTTAAGAGCACACAATAATAAGTATTCAGATGTTGCTTTAAAAACACATATCGATGCAATATATCTACACTAGATACAGAATGTTTTATTACTATGACTAAATTTATTCTTATGGTAAAACCACAGTAAGCCATTACAGTAACACATGATATTATGTGAAATCGTATAGCATTTAATCCGCTATATGTAAAGTGAAACCGCGCACAATCTGTTAAAACCGATGTTAATTAAGTAAACGCATTACACGTTGCCGAGCGATGCTCGCCGCGAGCATTACTAGACCGCAGGTTTAATGAATCGCGCGGATATTGCCTTTTGTGTAGCGAGCTCTCATTAATATCTGGGGTGACGAAGCGTCATGCCTTTTAGTATGTTATCGCTTATTGGAACAGATACACGTTGGAATGTCCTCATTGAATCTCTCTGATTTGAAATAATAACATTAAATCTATAGAATTAAATTCAATTGCTGAATGTATGTAAGCTTATAACTTTGGTATGAGTTGTACATTTTCGTAAATCTCTTTTGATGTCTTTGTAAAAAGGTTCAAAAATCTCAACACACGAAAGTGAATGAATGAGTTAGAAATAAGACAATAGGATGATCTTCAAAACTATAAACAGAATTGACAGATTTATATTCACTTGTCCAATTGCCATTTTAATTATATGGTCGTACTATAAAGAAAAGATTTGCTCTCATATTCTTTGTCAGTGTAGTACCCTCGTACGAAGTCGGAGCGGCCAGATAGTCTACAATAAATATTACTTATTTACTCCGAAAACCAAAAAATATTATAATTTACAATTGCAAATAAGTGATGCGAAAGGTCTTGTTTGAAAGATTTACTTTGGTATCAATTACAAAACGTGCACATAGTTTAATGCCTGTCACATCTGCAACAATCTTAAACTGATTAAGTATGAAAATTCCAGGAATATAAGTAACAGTTTCCTGGACAACATAAATCGTCATCTCCGATTACCTGAACCGAGAAAAGCTCTAAACAACACAATTAATGGATGCCAAGTTAATACAATATTGCAAATTATTAGGATGCTTTACCAAGGTTGTTCTTTTTAAAATTTCAATTATAGATCTGACTAGAAGTAGCATTAGTAGAAATTGAAAAAGATGGTTACAAGCCATAGCATGTTAGAACAAAAAGTTAAACGACGTGCGTGCAAATCGCAAAATGAGACTAAGATTTTAGTAAAAAATGGTTGACCATAATATGATGAAATAGTAGTAACAATCATTACCAGGCGATCTAGTTAATCATAGCTGTTTAAAGAAACACCTGTATAACATGGGTGTCCAGAGCACAAGAGAGTGTAGATACCCAAAACACCTCTTGTGTGAATGTGATCCACTGAAGCCTACACGCAACCGGATTCTGGGAAAGCATGTATTGCTCCCGGATGAGGTACAAGCGCTCCCTGCCAAAAAAGTCCTACAGTACATAAATTATATAGGATTAGGTAGCGAGCTTTGACATTGTGGGGCGATCACAATAGATCAACTGGTCGCAGTGATACAGGTCTAGGCCTGCATAGCCCCCCCTAGTAGAATAAGAATAATCATAGCTATCATAGCACAAGTTGAAAGTATATTGATAACATGGCAAACACTTCCAGGCTTTCATCGTCAGGGACATTCGTTAGATAACCTTATTTCTACCATAAAGCATTGTTATCTCTGACCTTGTAGTAACTTAAGCATTAAAAAGAGATTATAATCCATATTAGCATTAAAATACTGTGAATGCCTATGATTTGAACATATTTCAATTAATAATATTAAATCGACTAATATTTAATTTTGAGTCCTTACTAAATGGAAGTGAATAGGAGTTAGTTTGTTTGTTTGTTTGTTACGCTTTCAGGTATTAACTAGTCAACCAATCATAATTAAATTTTGTGTACACGTTATCATGAACACAGAAAATGAAAATAGAGTACCTATTATGCCGAGAAAACGTGCTGTTCTCTAGGGTTAAATCAAATCTATTTTCACGCGAGCGAAATCTCGAGCAAAATCTAGTGTAAATTAAGCCGAGTATTTTTTTTTTATTGGATAATCTCACATAATTTCGTTTGATAGCAATCTAAACACAGTTGACACTATAGTAATTACACAATTAGTATCCTGGGAATATTAAAGACCCATAATCACAAAACTAACAATAACTTTCAGAATATAAATACTTGTACGAACATCTTTCGGCTTTACAGAATTACTAAGCCAGTTAATATTTTTAATAGCCACGGTAATCAAAATAACAAGTGATATTTTTTTTTTTTTTCGAACTGACCTACACTGCCATCTTATTAGGCTTTCACAGTTTCACCGGACTACTAAGGGGAGCGCTTAAGGCACTCACCCGATTTTATATAGACGACTAGCACAAGGGCGCACGGCACGCCTCGCCTTGGGCTGTCGTCGAAACCCGAATCTAACTAGCTAAGCTAAACTAAGCTAAGCCTATCCGTATCATACCTGTATGGGTTCGTGAAATATACATGGTTACCAAGCATGTATGTTTCACGATCCCGTACATGTATTTTGTATCTGTCTATCTGAGTTCTAAACTATTTCAGTTCGAAAGGGCAAAAAAACAAACAAAAATAGCCCACCACTATGTGTACCTACAAGTGAGTGTGTGTGCACGTGTGTGGGGTGATCGGTGTTATGTTGTAGACGAGTGTTTGATCAAATCGGTGTTACTCTGTTCGCGCATGCAAGGGCTCCATACCGGAGGATCGGACCTCGGCTAGAGCAGTTGCCGAGGGAGGCCTAGGACTGTGTGCTGGGGAACAAGTGATGTCTCTTGAAATGTCATAAAACGTATCATAGTAATTCTCAAAAATGTATGTGTACGACTCTTTATGTTTGTAACCATAGACAATTTTACATCGTTCGGCTGTGTCGATCATCAATTTGCAAGTTTTAAGAGCCAACGCCTACATACATCTATACAGTGAACTATGCACAGAGACAAAACCACGCAACGTCCATTATTCGATGTTTACACAGCATTATGACGCCCGTGAAATCTCGTTTATAAGTTGTGCTAATGATGCAAAATGGGTTTCTGTACAAAAACCTTTTTATCATTAGTTATGACATGTTAAAAGTCAAGTAAGTAACGTAATTCAGTTAAATATTGACAATAGTAATTTCAATCAATACGATGTACATTGAATAGCATATATCATGTGATGAGAAAAAGGCTGGCAAATCTTTTGTAATTATTTTGTAGAAATGCTAATGATACCTGCTCCCGTTTGTTATTATTATTGATTTTTTATTATAGTAAATAATTTTGTTATCTCAAAACGCATATTATTTGTATTCAAGTGTCTAAATATATATACATAACTATATTAAATGGATACCATAAAAACCGTCTTTTGTAGTCCGGTAAAACTGTAGAGGCCTTCCCAGATTAACAGTGTAATCAATTCGAAAAAAAAACTAAGCCGTCTCCATGAAAAAAAAAGCATATTTACCAGATTTCTGGATGATTTGTCAGGTGATGTTGGAGTTTGTTCATCTCAGATATACGAACATAATTTTTAATATTTTATATATACATACCTATATATATAAAATAAAAGAAAAACATAAAAGGTACATAGCAGAGAATGGAGGTCTCCTAGTTTATAAACAAAAAATTCTCTGCAATCATTACAAGTATAATCAAACGTGTAAAGAAATAAGCCAAGAATATTATGCAAGAAACTAAATGTAGGCTTATGTGTCTAATATACATGTTTGTATATCAGTAATTATAATATTATATTAAATATAATAACTGCAATCAGTATTTATATAATTTAAATTACTACAAATAAGTGTTATTGCAAAGATTGAAAAAGCCGCTATAACTATGAAAGTTTAATTCACCTTGCTAGATAATACGCCATAGTATGATGACACCCGAGAAAGAGAAAAATAAAGGTAAGAAATTTTAATGTATCATTGCGAGACTCTCGGCCAGTCAGTAATAGCGAAATCGTTGTCATAGACAAGTGATTAAATTACAGTCGTTGTGGACTAGTAGCCACAAACCGCGATCAGCTGCGAGCTTCGACTCTCCAATAATTACTTGTAAGTGGAATATCGTAACAGCTGTTTATTTTGTATCGATACTATTATAAGGTGTGGTAGAGTAGCTTACAATGATAAGATTATTCCTTCAAATTAAAATCTTTCTTAAGCAAGCTACATTAGAAAAGGTAAGTAAGAATTTGTGAAAGCTTAAAAACAGGCAATCACATAATAATTTATAAGTTGATTATTACTACCAAGTAGAGGAAAGGAAGAGAAATGTTTGACATTAAAAATAATGTTCTACATTCTAGTAATATAGTTGTCATCCTTATTTCAATTAATAGCGTCGGCACAATATATTTTCCCCTTCTACTTCCTCTCGCTCAGCTGATAACTCTATATTTACATCTTCGATCTTTTTCTACTCTTCAATTCATTAAAATATATCTATACTTAATGCTCTTTTCATTATATAACTTTCATTGTTTCTTGTTGCATATCCTCACCAATTTAACCTGTTAATCTTCAACTACTTCTCTTTACATTCAAATCTCTGCCACAAGTAATCTTTTTCATTTGATTCTCGCGTAGCCCAGCACTCTGACATATATGCATCACAGCAGGTCTTCTAAACGGTTTGTGCACATTTCCCTTGGGTATCAGTGGCATTCTCTCATCAGAATACAAAAACATTGTGTTAAATATAAAACGCATTTTTATTACGTGATGTATTTACATATTTTTAAATAGCGTACAACCTAGAACTATTTGAAGATTTTTTTTTTGGCCGCTGGAGGCAAATCAACATACACGTCACCACAAATGCGTTGTCGCCCTTTGAGGTAGGAGTAGTAGGCTCGTTTTTAAAGATTTGTAACTATATTGGTTGGTAAAAACGCTCGCGAAAACCGGACAGTAGACGACCCCCAATCATTTAAATGACATGGATGGAGATTCAATTTGTAACGTGTCATTAGGAAGCAGGTATCATTCTGAATAGCTCTTTAGAACATTCTCCGTGGTGGATTTTGTAAAGGACGCAAAGTAACGCAACGCTCTCATGAAGCATTAAATGATCGAACATTGAGGAAAACACTTGGTTGCCAATGATTCGAGCCGCTAGGCATTGAATTCAGTCAAAAGGAAGTAAATAGCAACAATATCTATTCCGTGTGTGAATAGACTTTCACCTTATATAGGTGAAGGCGATGATACGGAGTGAAATACCATCCTGCTCTGTTAAGGGCACCAATACACTCGATGGTTACTTAGATTCAGGGTTAAAAAGATATATAATTAATTCTAGATTCATAAACTAATTTTACAAATCTTTCAAAACGAATACCGTGGATTTTATTATTCATCACAACATTGTAAAGAATGTCAACGAATATTCAAGTGCATCTTTCTCATACACACGTCATACATCTTCGAACAATAGTCGAATGATTCCAGCGACTGACTGAATGTCATATTGTTTCTTATTTTTTAAATGGTTTTAAAAAACGTCCGGCCACCCCAGTGGCCGATACATCCCAACATTTCGACACTAAAACTTTGATTTACGACTTTCGCCCGCCGATTGCGCACTAAAACAGCACTTACGTCACTTTCAATTTTAAAAGAGATCGACGTTACAACGTAGTGTAATAAACATAATTTTAGAAAATTTATTTGTATAGAATTCAGTTATTTTCTATTTAATGTTTATCCACCGTACTTTTTATTTTATTATTGACCAATTAAAATTTTAATATCATTTTGATGTTATTTTGTAGCATGATTTCAATATAGAAAAGAAAATTCGATTTATAATCCTAAACCTTTTTAAAGTTAATAATTTTCTTAAGTATATATCAATTCCAACAAAAACAATAGAACCCAAGTAAACGACATAATGTATAGGTGAATTATTTTATTGTTTATATATTGTTTTGTTGTATGCGTGTTTCGGTTATAAATAACATTAGTTTTGATAGGGCGAAATAATTTTATTATTGTTTATTTCAGAATGACATTTCGGTGTGACAGACGACCACCATAACGCGAAGCTTTTTAAACGCCCTCGTTGTAAAACTCCTCGCGTCGCGATTGTCCGCGTTACGCAGTAAAACCTTCCATTCTTGAACTGACGAATAATTTATATTAACCATAATCTAAACACGGCTTATAGGACCCACGGCCGGTAGTGACATGTAACATAAGTTTATTATTTTTCTTTAGTAACGACGTCAATAAAAATAATATAACATTAGCCTTTACTTTACTAACCTAACTTAATAATTCTTAGATTTATATGAATACCGTAAATAAAATGTCACTTATTTTTACTATAAATCAGAAATCCGCTTCCAACTGATACTGATATATTAATATTTATTATATAGATATCAATGGTGATTTACAAAAGAGATGAAAATATATTGAAGATGTTTATTTGACACTTCTCATAAAAATATCACAAATCCCTCAATTAATGATTTTCCGTTTTCTTTTGACAAATTCTATTAATTTCTACCTATTTCATCTGTATCGCAATCAATTTGATCAGTAAAAAATATTTACTGACTACATGAAACTGAAAACATGAAACTGTTACTCAGGTATAAGGTACTTTCCTATTAATGAAGGATTTTTACGGTCGTGTCACTTGTTGTGGACACTACCTCTTCCGCGCAATGAAACTTTATATCATTATAACAGTATAGATAAAAAAAAACAATTACCTATTATTAATCAAAATTTCCTTAACAGGTATTAGTTGGAAATGAAATTGATAATCTGAGACAGTATAACAATTATTATTATTATTACATATCGTACTTAGAATAAAATATATAGATAAAACCATGTAACTGCAGTATTTGCATAATCATTTTATATAATTGTATCCTAAACCGAACGTTAAAAGTTTTATTGTATTTTTCAGTTATCCAAACATTGAATAATTCTATTAAACTAATAATAAAGAGACGAGTCTTAATATAAATTCGAAATCTGAGTATGCGAATAATCGAACCCTCCGGATGGGCGCACGTCAGCCATTTGTATCTCATTGTCTTCTTTGGAGTGGTCAGTTTTTTTTAAAGAATATTTCATTATTGCAATATTAAAAAGCTGAAAGACGATACGCACTTCCGTTCATACGCCATATGGCGAGTGCTTTATTTAATATAACTACATTAAGTAACTGGTCAACTTTATCATAATGAATTATTTGTAAGGGGTTGTAATAATTATAGGGTTTGTGAATTATGTTGAAATTGTTACTTCTATAAATAAAGTATGCGCTAATAAAATAAACCTTGAAGTGTAGTTTTATTTCCATTTTAATTTCTGTACAAAAAACAAGTAAATTATTGACAGCCATTATTTAGGGCTGCTTCACTCATATTAATTAATAATTTCGAACTAAATATGTTATTATTATACATATTCTACATTAAGAGCACTAACCTATGAAATACCTGGCCCACATATTTAAAAGGCCGGCAACGCACTTGCGATTCTCCTGGTGTTGCTAGTGTCTATGGACGGCGGTGATCACTTACCATCAGGTGACCCACCTGTTCGTCTGCCCCCTATAATATAAAAAAAAAATGTTTTTTTTAAGAGAACTTGTACAGTTTCGTTTATTTTTAGGCATCTTATGCAATTCGCTAAGGTTCGATATGTTTTCCATGACTTCTAATATTGTAGAGTTCAGTTCAGTGTTGCCTTTTAATATTATTTTTTAAACATCTAAAAGTACACTTCAATATAAAAAAGCGTTTTTTTAATGTAAATACTTTAAATTCAAACATATTTACTAAAGCGTAGACTCTAAATATTCTACGAATTTTGCACTCGAAAGTGACCTAAATAAGCATTCAATTCATCTACCTACTTATTAATTCTTTAAGATCACTTAATTGCTTCCGCCGTATAAATGGCTCCATCAGAACTCATTCATACTCACATTCGATCATAAACAAAAGAGCCTTTATTCATAAGAAATGAATCGTTGTGGGAGATATATGACTAGAGGTAGGTGTATTTATTTATCCTTTTTCTATTTATTCTATTCAAGGCTTGCGTTTAAACAAATCTGCACCTTATGTTAAGTTTCGATTTATTAAATATTGCTTTTCTGTTGATGTCTGGTAAGAAATTTCCACTTAGAATGTTGTATAAAATTAAGTAAGTACTGGAATATATTTATCACCACGTTGCCATATTGTTGTTACATTTAAAACGTCTGACGAGCCCCATGCTTCCTCCTGAATGACCAAAGAGAAAATAACAACTACCGCGGGGCTGAAGACGATTTCCATGTGCTATGCAGTCGGTTTATTGACGAATCTGCCATACTGTAATAATTCCATGTTTGTAATAAATGAATGTTGCGAAATGAGCCAGTATACTCGCAAAGCTATCAAAACTAAAAAGGCCACGATACATGACGATGCTCATAGGTGTCTTTATTTTGCCTCTTCGATTTTAATGTACACTGTATAAAGCGCATAATTGCAAAATTGCATAAGTAAAGCCAGTAAAAAGTCTGATTACCTCGTTAGTGTATTCAGTAGTACCTTTTAATTTTGGGTTCTCAGCTTTGGCTTTTATTATACACACCCAATATTATTATAGAGCTTTTATTTATATATACGTTTTTATTATACAGTTCACAATTTACCAGATTAAAATAAGCGTGTATCTGTTTTAAAAAATGATGTTAACTATGGAGAAAAAAAATTCATCACAGCTTAGCGATAATTAAACTAGTGTGTAATAGTGTGTACTAACATGGAATAATGATTTACAATAAAAAAAAAAACGAATAATTATATAAATTGGCTGAAAACTATAAACATTTTAATTGTCATATTTGTGTTGCACTATGAGTGTACGAATTTTAATATTAGAGAATAGAAGTTGAAGCCTAATTTTCAAAATTACCATTACATTTTAGTCTCAAGTTCTATTGCCACTAATGTAACTAAATTAATAGTGTTAAAATATCCGATTATTAGTTTCCCAAACATCAAAATACAAAATGAGATTTACAGGCAAGCTCTTTTATATAAAATTTTGCCCTCATAGTCTTGTGACTTTAGTTCACTTTATGCGTATGGATAGTTCTAAGAATAATCAAATTAACTTCTAAACATTGTAATACTGAAAAAGGACAGTTCTCAAGAAAAACACTAACTTATTATCATCACTTTTATTGCATATACTTAGACATTTGATTGTTCGCTAGTGCGTTGATATTAGGTATTTTCAACTATTATGGTACATCTGGTACTTTCTTAGTTGTGTTCTTACACTCACGACAATAGCGTTAAATAATTGTTCTAGTCCTAGGGCCCCAAAAACGTATATTAAATAGCACTTATAAAAGAAAGTGATTAAAAAATTGACAAGTACATTTCGAAAAACTTTATATATTTAGAAAGAATCGAATACAAATATTTATGTACCTGTTTGAAACTTTGAAACGATAGCTCGAGTTTACTTCATATCTGTTGTATCGAGGCGAGATGAAGCGAAGTGAGATTTATGATTCAGAAAAATCTCTTAATGGACCATCGCGCATGACCGTGCCAATGATAAATGTGCAATTTTAACTTTAAGAATGCAGGCACCAAGTTTTGACTCGCCGATGATATATGTATTTGCGTTGTTTTCAACTCTTACTATTCGTTGATTAATGTTTTACAGCACAATGTTGCCACTTCATTCATTTCGTGTTTGAATAGTCCATAAAACTTTCTTAACCATATCCTTACTAACTCCCTACTTTAGTTGTAGAATGAAAACAAGGGTATTTGAAAAATAAATATTAAATAATAAGTATACACAATTTTTTATCTAATGTGTAATCGTGATAAAGATGTTTTTTTTTTTATATTTGGGCCCGATATTTCTGATTCAGGCTGATACCATTAAATACAATGAATTCAGTTACTATATAAAATATTTTACCTGGATAGAGTAAGCACAAGAGAATCCTGCATTCAAGTGCTCAGCTTACAGGGTTGATTGTTTGAAAGAGTCAAAGTAATGTTAATTTATTAACATACCGTCATGATATCCTGCCTATACCTTTTGATAAATAAACGGGTATTATTTGAATAGTTAGTATTAACTATATCATTATCTAATTTAATTTCTCATTAAATCTTGATATAATAACTTTGTTTTTGTAAAATGAGTATAAACAAAGCAAGAACTAATCAATATTCCTAAAAATTATGTGCACATTCTTACCCATATATAACCCGCTTTATGATAAAAGTAAACAACAATAAAGCGAAAGAAAATAACATTGTCCGTTTGCTGGACGATTTTAATTACTATTATAATACTTCGTAACAAATAATGTCAGAAGACATAAGGATGGGACACTAACGTCCCGGAAATTGGGAGACTTAAGTGCTCTCATACAAGGATCATAAACAATGCGCAATGTCGTTTCAGGCAAAACACTCGACACTATAATTTTTCCACATTCATACAATAAGGGCCGCAGTCAATGAGTCTAGCCTGACACATCCACAAGTAAAGTTTGAACGCACACAGACGCACGCCCCACTCGTTTAAGCTCGAAGAGATCGCGTGCAGAAAGCTTCACACACGCACACCGCCGCATGGCCGGCGCCCTAAGCTGTGGTCAGTACTAACGCAAACAGTGTAACGGACACACGAAAAACGAGCTGAAAACGGAACGTATCACTGTTAAAATCAAGAAGTATATCGTTTTGATCGCGCTGCGATTGTTCCGTACGATCTCGCGTCCACTGACGGCACTCGCAGCGTAACGTGCGCGTATGTAAATGTGCCTGCGCTTGTGTTAGTTAGTTCTTTATGATCATCTGTCAAAACTCTCAGATACATGTGACGTTTCGTATCTGAAATGTAAACAAAAGTTCTTCAACAGTTCGGTATTCGGATCGTCGTTATTTACGACGTGCTATGCGAAAGTTACGTGTGAGTTATGAACATGAGTATGTTTTATTAATTGCAACGCTGAATATCACAGGAAGACGTTCAGTTTGGATTATTTTTGTATGAGTAAGTAACTGTTATGGTACATGTTTCAGAACTTTAATATTACGTCCCTGGACAAATTTATATAAATAAATCGTCTCGATGTGTAGTACTAAACCGTTTAGTTTATTGCGAACCGGTTTTCTTTATTTCAACCCTTCTAAAAATTTGTGTCAGTATAAACATTATTTCATATCATTAGTTTTATATGTTAAAACTCAGTTGAAAGTATTTGTTGCTAGCTTTTGCTCACGGCTTAACCCGTGCTTACGTAGATTTGATCTATCTTTTAGAAACAGTACTTTTTGATAACGAAAGGTACTCTATGTTCTTTTCTATACCCCTGACAACGTGTAGGCAAAATCTTCCGATGGTCTGTCGAGTAGTTAAGGCGTGAAAGCGTAACAGATAAATAAACAAACAAAATTTACATTTGTGTTTATAACATTAGCAAGGGCCAGTAAGGAAGTTTAACGTAATCACATACAACATACTAGGAATACGTTGTGGGTTTACATATGATAACAAATGAATAACTTTACCCCAGAAAATTATCTATCAAGGCGTTAAGCAAAGTTTGAAAAAAATAATGTCCAAGATATGCTTATACACGGTTACGTTGGTTAAGCATCAGTTTTCAGGAATAATGTACTTCTAGACATGTATGTAACATACATAGTCTTTACATTGATTCGTGTGTCGCATGTCATATATTTACCTACATACATTAATGCAATATGACCAAATTTGATTAATTTATTACCATACCAAACCAACTAATATATTTAACCAAAACTTACTCAAACCTAAAACCATAGCATAGGTACACATGTGATCCCTGTAGGAAAGCGAAATTGGGAGATACTTGTCTATAATAATATGCCTAATTCCTACCCATGACATGGACTCAAGTTGGGTGGTTCCAGTGGCCTTGTTTAACAATTCGATAAGTATTCATATTTTTTTTCGATTTCCGAGAAGTTGATAAATAGCAATCGGTACTTGTAAGTTTGCGGTGGTAATCTCATAGCCGCGCCTTTAATCCTTAGGGGTGACGTCCGGTTACATTTATGTATTCAGTAGGGTTGGCACTTAATCAATTTTCTATTCAATAATGAAAGTCGTTAGTCTTATTTAGTAAAATAGCATTTATATAAACTAATTCATTATAATAAGGAATTACTAAGATAAGAATTTAATATTGGTTGACTTTACTGTTTGTGAAGTATTATAACTTTGAATGGTGAAAATTAAGTTAGTTTGAGATATAAGAGTTTTTTTTTTATTAATGAAAGATTTAGTAACGCAGTATTCTAAATAATATAATGATAGCAGAAATCATATATCATAATCACATAATAGCTTTTTATGACGTACATGCACAGAGAAATAATACTAATATAATTTTAATTGAAGTAAAACTTCTTTGGTCATGATAAGGAAAACTATTGACTACGGAAACACCATTACAGAAGCGAGTAATAACAAATGAAAAAATAAAAAATATTTTATTAAGCTAGCACTTTCAGAATTATGTATGTAATACCTAATACTTAATATATAGATTTATCAAATTGTGTAATAATATTAGGCGTTCACAATGTATTGGTTTAGGTATTCTAATCGATATTAGGTTCATCTTATAAATTATTAGCTGATTTATACGTTCTCATGGCAGCGTAGTGCCGAGTAATTTAATGTTATGCTATATTTGTTGCTATTTTTTAAGTTTTTAAGTTGGCGATAAAAATTCTTTACACCCATTTGAAGTAAATGATATTGTTAATATTCTCTGTATAATTCAAAGAAGTTTACTTTAATCCCACGTGATATTTAGACGTACATTTCTATACAATTATTTTATAATAGAATTAAAATTAAAGTTACAATATAAAAAAAGAAAATTATTGTATAAACTCTTTCTTGGCAACCCCCTACCCATCACACAGGCACGGTACGTACAAATATTTGAATGTGTGCATGTGTGACACGACATTGCTCTCCCCTATTAGACGTGGCTGTATGACACCCCCGACTTATAATTGCATTCCGCTAAAATATGACTCTTGAGTTTATCTAGCGTCACATGTATCAAATGTATGTACAAATAGATATACACGTATAATTTATCTGTATAAATAAAACTCAATTTTGGAATGTTAGTAAAAGCATCATTTCAGAACGGCTGCACCTATTTGGGTAATTCTTTTTTTCTTGTGTGTGTAATTATCCGGACATGGTTTGTACAGAAGAAAATGTCTGAAAAATCGTACGGAAAAGTGAAAAACGTCGGTTGAATCATCCCCATATAAAAAGTGAGTGAGACAAAAAACAGAAAACAGTATTCAAAAATATTGACGGAATTGACAGATTAACGTTCAGTTACCATTTTATTTAATTACGGTTAAGAGAAGAAATTTTTTTTTCTTCGTGCGAAACTGAATGCGAATGCAGGCAGCTAATTGAAAGTAAAATGATGAATTACTGTGGAAATATAAATAGTTAATTTGGTATAGTTGATAGAAAACTCAGCATTTTAATAAACTTATTGAGTTTGCTATGTTAAAATTTGTGATAGGCGAAAGTATTTTAATGCAAGTTTATAATGGAAATAAAAATTAAAATAAAAAATTCTAAATATTTTCATTTGGCTTTGGATTCTCCGATTGCGCTCTGTTCCAATAGAGTAATTAAATTAATTCATAATTAAAGCAGTTCAATTATATTTAAATTTTAAAATCATTTTTATCGTGCAGTAACTGTAAATTGAGAGATAAACAAAAAAAAACTGGGAAAATGGTATGTATGTACGACCGAATTCTTTGTAAAACTTGTATCATGGTTGTATGTATAGATATTTACCGAATAGAGAATGCATATAACTACTAGCAAATAAATATGATTTTGTGATAATGATAACGATAACCAGCTTTTACTCGCAGCGTCATTCCCATTAATGTAGATTTTAGAATAAAATACAGCTCAAGATACTAACAGATGATATTGCTTTCTATACGTCATACAATAATTTAAAATAGTTAAGTATATTTTGCGTTGATCCATTACAAATAAAAAATCAAATCGCTTTATAATATTAACATAAATAATGCCAAAAATATTATCCATCAGCTTAAATCCTTGGAACTATTTGCTTTATAAAAATTAAAATAGTAAACATACGTTTCTTTTTAGATTTGAAATATACTGTAAATGTTCCTTTATTGTAAATATATTTTGGGAAGGTTATTTACGAGATAAAATGGTTATGAAATAAGATTATGTTATATATAATTGTCTACTTTCAAGTAGTCGAATTATATATATACATATATATGTGTTTTTTTTTTATTAATTTTAATAAACTAATGTTTGTTGCATACTTAAGTAAACAATTGTATTAATGCATATTATTCAGACGTTCATCAAAACAGCATAAGGTTAAAGAAAACATTTTTGAAACTCTAAGTTTTTATCTATAGAACAATTATTCTTATTGATATAATAAAAACATGTTATGTTCTTTATATCAGCTTCCTACCAGAAGTCCGTCATAAATAAATAAAGACGAAATGTAAAAGTAGATGTAGATTCACACAACGTGGTGAATGTTTTCTTAATTTCATCCCGCTGCGTGCGAGTGTAGTGGTTAAGAAATTAAGAAAATGCGGCAATGTCTGACCGCCACTTAAGGACCCGCCTTAACTGAGTGTATTGTCTTCTCCTCGTGGATGGTTTTTCTTCTAATAAAACCCTTACCACCCGTTAATGAATGTAATAACCTCACAAGTTTATTTGTTCGTTGGTTTGTGTTAATGATTTTTTTTTTCAGAAATCTAATGCCGGTTAATGAATATTGTTAAAGAGTATAGTTAGATATATCTGGTAAAAGTATTCCCAGTTTTTAAACTTTTCAATGTGCATTGTTCCCGTTCATTTGATGCAAAGAAAAGTATTCGTAGGAGCCGTAAAAACTGTTTGTGCATTTCGCTTTTTTACTTCGGTTCTTATTTTATTTTAATCTTACTTAATATAATTACCATAAGTATTCGTTGCTGTACACACATTTTGTAAGATTCTTATCTCCTACTAACGTTTGAAAACGCAAATCTCTATAACTGCCAATCAGTTTGAAAAGAATATTTTACATTTTATTGCGTATTTATTGAAGAAGGTTGTAGCGTAATGTTAGTTAGGTTAACCTACAAATTCTACGTATAGAGAATAAAATAAAGAGCTATGAAATAATAATGCGAACCATATGACACGGCACGGGGTGTTAAAGGCCGAGAGGGGATTTGCAGCCCGACGACAACCAAGTATTGCCATGAAAGACCGAATTGTGAATGCCTATGTCAGCAAGTTGTCAGCATGCCGCGCGGCTCATTCACGTAACAAGCTTTCTGATAAGCCACAGTCGTGCTGTATAATAATTGTTTTTTGTTTATTTATTTCATTGTGTTGACAACATATTAAAATTGTAAATATTAAACGCGAATAAAACCTCCGGACTCGATTAATTCATTATATGAATAGGGTTTCAGTTTGAGCAGTTACACAACTTTATTTATTTGCTTCTATTTAAATAATGTAATGTTTCAAACGGTTTAAACTTAAAAAAAATTGAATTGTAAAAATAACTGCTCAATATTACATAGATATACGATAACATGAAAAACAAACACTATCTTTCCATAGCAGTATTTTCTCAGCGGAAAACTCCTTAACCGTCGACGTCTCAGCGTCCAGCTACGAAAGCAATAAAGAGCGCAAGCTTCCACGTTCATTAATTAACTCCCGGTATATGGTACTCTTTCACTCTTGCACAAACTATTAGTAAATGAGCATACTTCTCACTCGCACCGGCTTTGCGCAAAAATTAACTAATACACGTTCCGTTTTCGTGGTATTCCCACACATCGAGGGAAGAGTGCATATGCACGCGATAGAACCAGTACTAAAAGAGTGTAAGTGCGTATTTTGTTCCAGGAAATTAGCAATACTTATGTTTTAATAAGAGGTAGATTTCTTTGTGATAATTTGTCTTTTAAGCTATGTAGCATATGGCTATATCGCGTCACGTGTGGTTTGTTTCCTATCCTTGGGTAATAAATCTCTTAGTCGTCGTAATTACAATGATATTGTCTGTTGTGTATTTTCGTTAAGTGCATGAGAAAACTTTATATAGCTTAGATAAAAATAAAAACTAAAATATATTTTATATGATTTCGTTTTAAATATTTTTCTACATTTATACAAAATTATCTTAAGTCAAATTGGAATGGAAAAAAAATTAAAGTACTACGTGGTATTAACGCGTACAAGTGTAGAGTATAAGTTCGCGGACATTATTTTATTTTTCGGATTTAAATATATTTTTAAAATAACTTTTTTTTTACAACGCCTCTAATTTTTTCGTCGTAGCGGAGTAGCGGTAAAGTGAAAGGCGCTCGGTAGAGAACCCAAGGCCAATATGGCGACGCTCATAACCTAAATTCTAAATGATTAAAAAGTTTCACTTGCATCGTGTTTTCATAAAGCCACACATTTTTCTGTTAATTTGATATCTTCAAAAGAATTAAAAGGAACTTTGTGCGCGACGGCACTCACGTTTGTGTTGATTTGAGCAGTTCCTTCAAGAACAGCACTTTTTTTCTGGATTTTAGTACCCTATGTAAAGTACATATATTTTTCTGTACGTCTGACAATGCATACATAAAATTTAATGACGGCCGTTTCAGTAGTTATGACGTGAAAGCGTAACCAACAAACAAACATATAAACAAACTCACTTTCGCAATTATAATATTATAGTAAGGGGCATGTGAGGATGTAAACTTTTGATCTATAAAAACATTGTTAGACGGTGAAAGTTTGTGTAAAATTGTATATAGACTTTTTTTTTATATATATTATAGGAGGCAAACGAACAGGTGGGTCACCTGATGGTAAGTGATCACCGCCGTCCATAGACACTAGCAACACCAAGGGAGTCGCAAGTGCGTTGCCGGCCTTTTAATATATGTGGGCCTCCGGCGCTCTCACTGACCGAACGAAATGCAACAGTACACTGTTACTTCACGTCGGTTTTCTGTGAGAGGGTGGTACTACCCCGGGCGAGCCGACCCATTCATGCTGAAACCAGTAATAGCTTCAGCGTAGCTCTACCACGTACAGTTGTTGTTATTTTTTTTTTTTATTAAATTCGTAAACTTGTACCTCTTATATAGGTGCCTATATAGGCATAAAGCTTACTATTTTATATTTAATTCAGAAGTTTTCAGATACACTTAGTGATATAGAGTGCACTATTGTTATGGCCGGCATAATGGCAATGACACTATTAAAACTGCAAGGCACAATTTAAGGTTTCATATGCTACGACCATAATTTTGATCAAACACATAATTTTATTATTACATTGAACTTCTGTATTGAGTAGATACGTATTACACAATACTTACAATGATGAATAATTTATGTGCTGAAAATTTAAATAATAATCTAGTGATGGCTTATTGGTTGGTTGGTTTGGATATCGCGTTAATCGATGTAGGTTGGAATTCTTGCGAATGATGAAACCGTAAAATGGCGATGGAGTTTCTTCTATGCCCATCTGGCTATCTACCACCTTTAAGTTAGAATCTATCGTCAAGCACCTATATACGAGTATATGTTTCGGCAGCTGCAGTTGAGAGTCAATTCTCCTTTGGGTTTAACCGGTTTGCCATTTTAAGCCACATCATCATTTAACATCAGGTGAGATTGTGATCAAACTCTAAACCCAAAAAGTATAAAAAATAATTGTATGGTTTTGTGAAACTACGATGTAAGTGAAACTATTTTTCGTATCGTAGTATTTGAAAAACTAAGCACAATATTTATTGAAATCATTGAATGATTTTGAATTGAACTGTGGGCACCGGCATATTGACCTTGGCTGCTCTGCCGAGCGTCTTTCACTTTTCGCCCTACTCCGTGGCCGGCTGTAATGCCACATGTGATAGATGGACGAAAAAATTTGAGGAGATTTAAAAAAGTTTCACTTTAAATTATTGTAAGTATTACACTACTTCTTCTCATTTGGGAGCGTAAAATAATAAGAACAATTTTGTAGCCACCTAGTATTTATATTTGTATCCGACTGTAACAGATAGTCCAAGAGAGACTAAAATTTGTTTATTTAATTAGCTAACGAAAATCATAATCTTCGTACATGTAGATTTTTGATATGCAACTGAAACTGATTCATGGAAACTTTTTCGAACAACAATACGCACGTCGAAAAGGAAAATGACTTAAATACAGTTATTAAAAGATTACACTTGCATCCAAGCTCATTCATGCCGTTTCCTCTGTCGCACGAATTGTCGTCCAAGTGATCAAGCCTCACATCCGACCCAACGACAGCGATAAATTTGCTTTCATCCTTTTCATCGCGCGACACCTTCATTAGCATACATAAATACATTCCTTCCACGCGACGATATGACAGTGGTTAGTAAATATGAAATAAATTAAACAGTTTAAATATTGAATCGCTAAACCGTTGATGATATTGAAATTGGAAATTTCTCAGTGTCAAAGGGTGTCGCGGTCGCGTTCTGTCCCTGTCGCTCAGGCTGGGCGGCGGCGCGCGCCTGGGCGGGCGGTATGCAAATGCCTAGAGTCGCGGTGGGGTTGTCTGTGTGAGTGCTTTGTACCATTGGCCGCGCTAGAACGGCCAACTTCGCCACCAGTTACGGTTGTTTTTCGTTCCGTTTCTAATTAACTTCCGTTATATTCTTGAAGTAACTTTTCTCATCTCGTTCTTATACTTATTTCTTTCGTTGTTATTTAAAAAAAATGGTTGTTATGTGAAATACTTACGCGTGTGATAAGCAAAAGTTGCATTTTTTTTTCAGTTTCACGTGTGTGTTTATAAGCGTGTTTCGGAGCGGATCTTAAATTATGTAAATGCCCATTATTTGGTTTTTATAATTTTTATTTAAAGACAATTTCCATTGTCACGAAATAACTTAAATAGTGATTTCTGAATGCGCACTTTCAGTTAACTCTTCGCAATTATCTCGGCTCGTGTTAGCAACATCGCTAAAATGTTACTTTTACTGCCTAAAGAATGAAATTTTATGAGCTTTAAAATAAATTACTGGTTTCGTAAGGATAATCGTATTTCCAAGGCTTTGGAAGTGAATATTTCTTTACTTGTTATTGTACCTACTGCAAAGGTAAATACATTGTTTAAATAACTCAGTGAAATAACTCATTCTATTAAAATCATTTTGAGATAAAATACAACTAACATATACTCTGTTTAAAGTGACGTTTACACTTTTAATATAATACTTCGTTTCCAATAAGAAAAATAATAAATAAAGCTGTTAACTCGAAAGATAATTTGATATCATATGAAATTCACAATATAATAACTTATTAACTAATTAAAACATAATGAGAAATAGTTATGTTTAAAAAATAGTTATGGAATACATATTTATTAGTAATAAACAATTGAAAATATACCGATGAAAATCATTCGGAGTTGTGTATATGTTATGTCCATGAACAGAACGAGCTGGTATTTGTTTATTTGTCTGCATGAAAATAACCTATTTTACGACAACATCAAATCCTTTAATTGCTTCTTTGACAGAGTTTAAACGTCGGTTATCACCCTGTTTCGGGTGTGGTCAGAACTAAATTGAACACGGACTGTAGGGATACATATTTTTATAGTTTTCACGAGGTGTTGTTTTTATTAATGCCCAATACATTTGCAACAATCGCTCGGGACTGCAAATTAGAAAGTTTATGTGCGAATGGAGGATGAGATATCGTAAATTATATCGGCAGGTTTGCCACTTCGAAGATGCGTTGTTCGTTTCGAAAAGGGCATTTTTAATTAGCTCGTTCATGATTTAAAGCCATCAAAATAACGCGAATAAATCTTCAATATTGTACAGAGAAAAAGGCACCAAAGTAAAGTAATTAAAATGAATATAATCTGACTCTGAATTTATAATGAAAAATTACATCTTCGATAAATAGATAATAACTTTTTCCCCAGTTTATCAAATTTAAGTTACAAATATCTCCTCTGTATATTTTCATAAAAGTAGTTACGGGCTCCCAAAATCATGATACAATGGAAATTATAATAATTATTCATCAATAACGTAAACGAATTAATTTTTAATAACAATATATTTCAGTATAAAAATTAAGACTGGCTATTTTTCGTATAACTTTCTCTTCATTAGCCTTCATTAGGTGAATTCATAAACCTTTACAATATTTTAAAATTATGCCACGTTCTCAAGCATTCACATTGTCATCTAATTTATACATTTAGACATCAAGGCTTCGAATCGTAACTTATTTATATGCCCCTTTATCCTATACCAATATATTTTATTGCCATCTTAGGCTAAAACAGCAATCGTGATCATACAACACGACGCTTTCATATATAAAAGTTATCGATAAATCGCGATTTTGTATAATGTTCTTTGGGTGAATAAGAAAAATAAATACAGGGTGGAAGGCAGGCGACGAAAAGTATTCGATTCGGAATGCGCTTTTGCATACACAATACCCTTTTGTTTAGAGAAAGTATTTCACATTTTAACCTCATGAGTGATTTATTTTTATATGATTTATAAAGGCGACCAGCGCACGCCGATGTCGTGCCTGCGTCGAAGGATCCCGACTTACCTATAAAACAATCGATGAAATATCTTTCTCAGATTGGAGTAATGTAAATTTGTTGTCGACTCTCCTTTAAAAATTAATCACAGAATGAGTGCGGACAACGCCATTGTTATAGTAAATAATATACGGCCTTATTGTTAATAATAATTTCAGTTGTTCACAACTTAAAAAATAAGTATAAAATGGTCAAATTAAAGTTCTTATTGTTAAAGGTTTAGATAAAATAAATTTTTGGTTGACTAATTTCTTTATTCTTTTTGAATTTTTTACTATAATTAAAGATTTGTTAAACCCTAGTAACTGTTAAGTTAATGACTGTTGAATAAACCAAAGTGTTGTTTGTGTGTATGTTGAAGCTGACGATATAACGATCTATGGCTATGATAACATGTACTGCCACTACTGCTTTAAAGGTATGTGTATTTATAATTAGTACTTTTAAAGTTTAAACATAATTAGTTTGTTAATGAATATCCATATTTTTTTTAATTATTTACTATTATTTTAATAATGAACATTTTAAGATTCAAGCTGTGTGACTTGTTCCATAGTGAAGATAATAAAAATACTAAGATAATAATAACTATTTGCATTACATTTTTTACAGTTATCACACACGTCGCCAGTAACTTTATGAATACAAAAATAATGTATTTATTATTTATGGTTATTGCAAATCTATACAAATAAATAGAATTGATTGAGTTTTTTGGCGGGGTCTTAACCTATTGTGTATTGAATTTTATATTTTATTTATAATCTTGTGTTATTTGATTCTATATTTTGTTATATCGGTAGTGTTTTACGTAATACAGTTCGGTTATTGTGCACAAGTGAAGTGGATGGGAAATAATACTACTGAGCATGAATTCTGAGATGCCAAAAAAACATCATGGAAAGTTCTAACAAGGGAAGCCATCATCTTGTTAGAACATTCAAATTATCACAGGACACTTGTAATATCTATTAACTGCTCGACAATGGCAATCATATAGAAGATCGTTGCCTAAAAAAATATTAAAAATAATTGAATTGAAATATCTGTTTCTACTGTCAAAGTAACACTTCTTTTATTAAATGAAAATGCAAGCATATAGGGTACCTACTTAAAAGAAAAATAAAACATTTTTATATGTTTCGTCTTTTTGTTAAGCTTAATGTACAATATGGTTGGACTGATTTTGACGGGATTATCAATAACAGATAATTAATATTATACGGACTAAGTTAGGCTACTTTTGTCCCAAAAAACATAATCCTCCTCCTCCTCGCATAATAAAGAACTATGGAACCAATGGCCAGCACATCGGACGCCCACGCCAGTGTAACTGTAACCAGCCTACATTGAACAACATTTTATTTCTAAATTCCACGAGGACAGAGCCGCGGGTAACAGTGGGTTATAAATAACATTCTCACCTACAACTTGTTCAAGAAAGGTGAATTAGTTCACTGAACTGTTTCTCTTTCAGACTTCACAGTTAATTCTAGATATTACAAAGTTTGAACACACTCAGACTATTGAAACACGCGACGTCCGATTTCATTCTTAGGATTATTCGCATGAGATTTGTAGAATATTTTATAAGACATTTATATTCTTAATGAAACGTGAATTTTGATCTCGATAAATAACACATAAAATTTATAAATGTATTTGTTTTAATATTGTGTATAGATTTTAGTGACAACGTGGCGTAATGGGAACACCCTAAGCCCAAGGAGAAATGCTTTCAAGCGCAGCCACCAGAATACACCCACAAGAGCTTGATAGCAGATTTTCTTCTTGAAGATGGTAGCTAGTCAGGCGGGTATTAGAAAATCCCTACCACCATGCTTTCGTCATGATGTTTTCGTTCACCAAAAGCACGGTCTCATTATAGAAATTCGAAACTACGTTAATCGACGCGATGTTGAAATAAAGTAGCAGCACTCAGTCATGATATAGTTTAAATGATGAATAAAATTGAAGTGTCGTTACAAGGTTCAAATAACAGCGTTTTATTAAATGGGTATGAAAGTATAAACGACACTCATAACAACAAAACAAAAACAATGATTACAATTTTTGTCTGTCTGTCAGTTTGTTCACGTTAATCTTCAAAATGGTTGGACATATTTTGACAGAACTTTAACTGGCAGGTACCTGATGCTATAAGGAGTAACTTAAATATTTATTTAAAAAAAAATACGGTTCCTCGCTATTATAATTCATTATAAAATACAGACACAAAGTAAATCGTGAGCGGCTACTAGTTGAAAATACAAGTAATAATTTTCACTTCAGATTATTGGATATGTTTAGTAAAAGCTTTACAATTTAACTATTAAAATGATAAGAGAAAAGACAACCCAATGTAAAGAAAATAAAAAGGCAATCCTTACCGTTGTTCTTTTAATTTATACATGTGATATTTTAATGTACCTATTTTCATTATTGTTATAGTAAAGGTATCTTAGGTAAGTATTCTTGTTAACGAGTAGTCCAATCAATATGTATAAAAATTATCAATTATCGATAATAATCTAACATCAGCTTACTACAAAGAATATGATTTACTCTTTTAATGGAGATAGATAAATTTGACAATTTTAACCTATTTAAATTGTGTATGAACCTTAGTGATACTTTAATCTCTTAGCAAGAAGATACAAAAACCGTCATATAAATATCGTTTTAAATCTAAAATAAAGAAAAATAGTCGTTGCATGATATCGACAAGAACAGAAATAATTCGTCAATAGCTCTAATTCCACATAGAAATTATTACAAAATTGTTATCATTAGAGTCGAGTTTACAATTTAAACTGTTGACAATAATTATAATTCATAAATCGAACAGACACGATAATCGGCAGTACGCCATCTTGCCAGCGGCAGCCCAAATGTTTCCGCTTTAATTTCTCCTTTAATTTGGCGTTTCCGGTCGCGGCCAATCCGTCCTGCCAGTCGACCGTAATTATATTATTTCGGCAATAAATTATCGAATATTTGACTACAAAAGCAAGTTGACTATGGCCACCATAATTTTGGTTGCAAACGACAATAGTTAAATATGTAATAATCGTATTGTAGTAATAATGTATACAAACATTTCTTACAGTTTTACAAATTGTAACCATGTTAAGTTGGAAATATATTATTGTTACTCTTGAAGCTGTACCTAAATGTAGTGAAGTAAAAAATTACAAGTTGCTGAATAAAATCTTTTAAGTATCTGAAGCACGAAAAGGAAACGCATTAAAAACCTTCACTTGACCGAGTTCTGATACACGGTTCAAAACCACAACCTAATATTCACCTATACATATAAATATAATAAAAATGTCTGTTGATTCACTGGGCTCGTTATCCTAAATGCTGAACCGGTTTTGAAGACTCTTTTAGTGACAAATAGAAGATTTATCAGAGTATCGATACCATTTTATGGCGGTTAAGCAGTAATAAAAAATAACAGAGTTAATCTGAAATCGGCAATTGGGTTATAGGAGTACATTGGTAGTATTAAAATTACAATAAAAAAAAAAAACCCGTTATATCACGTAATTCGCATGAAACAAACAATTTTCACAAGATCCAAGTCGCAGACATCAGCATATAGATATATTATATATTTAAAACTTAGTGTAACTAACGTAACTTTGTTATATCCATGACAACCTATACCAGACGTTTGATAGTTAGGATTAATAACTTCGTTAATTAAAGCGTCGGGTAAGCAACGGGTATCGGCACCGATGCCGTTGCCATGGCAACGCGCCCCACACTCACAACGCACTAATTATGCCACACTGATTGCTTTTCACTTTTTTTTCCCTACGAGAAGCAGACGCCACCCTATCCTATATAGTGTTTAGCACACGATAACCTTTTTATCGATTGTCAAATCGTCGAACGCAATTTCAAATTTAAAAATATTAATAATTAGAATATGTTTTTACGATAAAATCTTACGAAAATTCATACATACTTATAGAACTTTTCCACGTATCATAAGCAATTTAAAACGAATATATGTAAAAGCATAGTTATGAGTCGACCCCATACTCTAAATAACGACCATACAACCTAACTGTGTTTATGATATAAAAAATAATAATTAAAGGGAAATAATTTCTTTAAAACCACCGTTATAACACGCATCATGGTTTTAATTATATATATATGTGTAATACAGTATACCTAAGAATTGTAGTAAAATTAAGTTTTATCGATATTATTTTAATCAAGTTTGAACGGTGCAATGACTTTGCATTCGAATATTGATGACGTCACGCCGATCGATTCTAGGAAACGGGTCATTACACTGTTTTTATTCGTCACACTGATTAATCGAGTGATTAATTATACAGTTTCTATTAGTAAACGACAGACTGCGGCTTTTTCGTCCTTTTGTTGTACGTTTGTTTGTATGTATTTGTATTAAACAATATCAATATTAAAAAACTGTATACTAAAACTTTAGAAGTTGCTGGGAGTATATTATAAATTGTAACTAATAACATAAATGTCAGTATGTAAGTTTGACTGAGTGTGTTTGTTTGTTACACTGTCACGTCTTAACTACTCAGCATATCATCATGAAATTTTGCACACATGTTATCGGAGATATAGAAGAGGACATAGACATACCTATTATCCAAAAAAAGGTATTGTTCCCGAGAGATATACATACATATTTTACCACATCACCGCAACAAATTCATGAACAAAAGCTAATAAAGTATTACGACAAATATTAACAAGTTTAAAAATCCGAATATCTACCGAGCTTAAGTTATTTAACGAGTATGCCTATTTCGCAAAGCAGGGCTGACCATTGATCTGATAGAGCAACCCTGACCTTGCCCAAGCGGGCACACACACACGCGCTGCACGCACGCGACCCAAACAGTCGCACACTACTCCAAAACATTCGTATTACCGCAATAGTAACACAATCGTTACGTTATTATATTCACTTGAATATTAGAAACTACTATGCTCCTTGTTAATCTGTTTATCTTGTTAGAATTGTTGTTTCTTTTCTAATATTAAAACGCTCGAATAAGAAACCTTTAAGTTAACCATCAAGTATTCGACGTCTCGTATCTGACTGACACAAAAGATTAATATTATAAGTGCATATATAGTTCAAGGAAACGGAATAATAAAAATAGACAAATCAAAGCTAATATTAATTCCATCAAATACATTGCAGGAAATTAAATTGAGTGTAAATAATATATAATAATAAGAAAACTATTCGGCTATCATATTATCTATACACAGATAAATGAAATTAAAATGTATGTCTTTTATGTCAAAATAAAAGCTTTTTCTTAAGATCCCTTGTAAATTTGCACATTAGAAAAACCCAAAAAGACGCGTATGATTTTATCTTCCTATATCTTGTTTTATCTGAGCTAATATCCGAAGCGGCGAAACCGACTCTAATACAACTTTCATCGACAGATGGATGACTTCTTTGATAGCAATCAAAATAACTAAGCAATATTGTTGTCAGTGAGAAAAAATCAAGACAGACCTCGAACTGGATGGTGGCTAGAGGTTAAAGTAATAAAACTTATTCAATGTTATAGTGGGCTGGTGGTTTGACAGGTGGAATATCGATACGATGTCCGCAGTTTCGAACCCCGGTATGCACTAAAGAATCTTTCGGAATTCGCATACATTTACTAATTTAAATCTGTAACATTATCGGCTGTCGTGAGGAAACGTGAACCAGAGAAATGTTCTTGTAATAACACTATATGGGGAAAAAATATAGAATTGTGGATTTCTCAGAGTTTGAAATCGCCTATACGTCATGGGCTGGCGTGGTGATTATGCCCATCCGTTCCTTCGGGAAGAGCCCTGTGACTCTGCAGTGGGTTTCTTACAAGCTGATGATGACTAATCTCTTATCGGTAAGAGGATAATACACTTAAAATTTTAAAAATGTAATATTGGAACAATTTTTCATTAAAAATCAGGTTAAGGTCCTAGTAAACCTTTTAATAATACAAAAGAGAAAGTTTATGAAAATGGATGGATGTTTTACTCTTTTAAACAAAAACTACAGAACGGATTTCGATGAAACGAAACTACAGTAATGTATCATTATACATCAAAATAATATAAAGGCGTTTATATAAGTATCGTTGAAATTGATCAAAACATATATTCATAAATGTTAAGCGAGTTTGAAAGAAATACTACCAATTACGTGGTATATCGGCGTGCGCTGGAGAATCCGATAGAATTACTTGAAACCATTCTTGACGGGTATATATGGAAGGTCGTCATGTATAAAGTCATAATACAGACAAAGTCACGGGTCGGCTGCTAATAATATATATGAATATATACATTTGTGAATATCCTTGTAAACCTGCTTTTGTAGGACACTGATCTTATTCTGTAATTTTTTCACTATTAGAAAACAACGTACGGGCTGATAGCTTGTTGTTATTTTCTATATTGTAATCAATGTCGCGACTCATAATTGCAGATCGTTACTAGGTAGTAGTTGTTTTTATATACTTTATATGTTAACGTTTGACCATAACCCCATCTGATGATAAATGATGATGTGGTCTAAGATGGTGGTCATGCTAAACCTAGAGAGGGACTGGTGCTCAAGTGCAACTGCCAGAACACACCAATAGGTGCTTGGCTACAGACTTTCAACTTGAGAATGGTAGCTAGCTAGGCGGACTTAGAAAATGCCCTACCACCATGCTATGGTTTCCTTCACCGAAATCTCCGACTCAGTTGCTACGATTCGAACGTACGTCCTCCGACTCTGTGACTTCAATTAATATTTACAGTGAAAAGAGTTTAACGCAAAGACCCACTCGTCATACAAACAGAAACTCCTTCAATAAGATTTCGCAATTCCAATTCGATGGAATTTGAGTCTGCTTTAATAAAAATCTTCGGAACTCCCAACACCGATTAACGTTTTACCAATCAGAACAGCCGTCCGACACGCGATCTGTTCCAATCACGAAACAAAGAAAATAACTATATCCAACTCCCTTGAGTTCAATATTATTGATTTTTTCTTTTAATACTTTTAATGCAGGCTATCACTACCCATTAAGCGGCTACGAGTGTGCGTTCATATATACATTCCTGTAATGTATAAAAGGAATAAACTTGTCTGTTTGTATGTATTTTTCTATTTTTAATGCTTAAATATTACAATACTAACGTTAACGCATGGCATTCTCTCGCGTTAAGAAATGCATCGTATGTCCTTATCTGTATCCCGGACAAGGCGTTTACTAAATTTCAGGATGATGGCTTTCGTAGTTAAGGCGTGAAAGCAAATAATTAAGCTCACATTTGCATTTATAATATAAGTAAAGATGTATTTTATTTAAACTATTTCTTTATCTGCATTATGTTATTATATAAAACTTAATGACAATAAAATATAGACTAACGCCATCTGATAAGGAGTTATTGTAAAATAGATAGCAAAGAAAACCTTCTTAATGAAAAAACATTTACTTTAATTTTATCAATGTCAGATATACACATTTCAAATTTTATTATTATACTTATGAAGATTTACTTAAATAAACTACTCATTATTAATTTTATAGCTATTCAAAAGAATCATCTAAGTAACAAGAAAATTGTTTTCCCTGTTAAAATCAATTACCCCATTACTGCGTGGCAAAACAAATGGTAGAATAAAGTAACGATTTACAAATACATATGTGTAATTTATCGATTCTAGAAATGGCATGGTAAAAATTACTCCTAATAAATTTTGTCAACCAAAAGGCGCGGGCAACGTCACGGCCCGAATAAAGTTCAAGTTAGTAACATTGCCTGAGTATGCATTCGCAACACACATAATTAGTGAATAGGGTCGATATTATTAATGAGAGGGGTATGTCGGGTGCGAGGGGGGGTAAGACGAGGGTGTGGATTGTTATCAAACCGAGCTTTTGTGTTCTTTCCTATACGTCGGACTATTGATTGTTTAGTCGGTAGTTTAAGGCCGTTAATTATGGGGACCAAGAGACTAACGGCTTGGACACCTCGATGACATATAAATGACGGGGCGGAATTTTACTTCACCCGTAATTATTAATTTCGAACTAAAGTTTCAATAAATGTTCGATTGACTGATAATATTTAATTCCATTTGTAACTAAAGTGTTAGAATGAGCAAAGTTTGTATTTAATTTAGGTCGTAAATTACGTCGAGACGTTTTGTTGTTTTGAGATATGTACAAGAACAGAATTGTAAAGTAAATATTATTTACCAGCTTATACCCGAGACATCATCTGCGTTGGTTATTATTATCTTGACAAAATTATTGTATGTGCAAGGGAGAAACAGAAGCACCACACTAATTTGAGTCACTTCTCCATGGCAATAAACATACATCGTTGAAAGCGTAATGCTTACCAATAAAAATTATAGTTGCTTAAAAGCTTCATTAACTTTGTATTAAATGAAGATATTGTGATATTTTAGATACGGATTAGAGTCTATGAAATAAAATAAAATAAAAAATGTTCGAAATCTATCCAGTACTTTTTGCGTGATGCGAGCACAACGGTAGACCTCTACCATTTTATTTATATAGAAGATTATGAATATGCATCGTGATCAGCAAGAGTTATTAATTTTGAGACTGTTAAAATAGTTTTCATCAATTTAATCATTTTCAATTAATTTTATGATTTGAATATATCAATATAAATAAATATTATAAAACAATGTCGCTTTTCGGTGTATGAGTGTGTACCCTTATTTCTTATAAACTAAGCAATGAATTTTGATACGTATTATTCACTATCGGCACATATACTACTATTTTAATAAATTTATTTGTAATTTTTATCCGAATTAAATATTTAGTTAAATAGGCATTTCATATGGATCACATTTGCTTTTTACAGGATATTATTTTAATGAATGTCTTTGAAGATATCACAGATTTGAAACTACATACAACAAAAAACAAATTGTTAGTATAAATCGCTTCTTGACGTTGATAGACTGTAAATATTAAAACGTCAAAAAATGTCTAAATCATTAATCAACTAAATCATTTGTACAAAAAATTAATTCACAATTTAATGTTAAGCGGTAGTCAGATTGAAAGTAGGTACCTAATTTTTAATAAACTTTTAATTTATTTTTTTATTTTTATGTTACATAGATTGTGGTCTATGCGCGTCAAAAATTTATTTTCGACGTACAAATTAAATATGTACTCTTAAATTTTCAGTTAAAATTTTGAAAATATTCCTCAAAATATCATTAAAGCAAATAAATTCAGCGTTCTTGTGTATTAGGATGAACATATGTGTTTAAACCATTTGCAAAAATGAATAAAAAAATATCAAAGTTATCACTTAAGTATTCAGTAAAATACAACACCAACTTTTAATGAATGTCGTGATCAATTATACCGTGTTCTGAATATCTAATAGGAACTGACGCTTCGCCGTACTAAACAGACATGTGAAGAGACGTCCGGTACTTCACTGATTAATAAGATGGGGTTGCGACGGGCAAGGGTAACCGCCGCGCCACCCCACGCGGCACCCTAGCGCCTTACCCACGAAACAAAAAAAAATGTGACTCATCAACACACACCGACAATTCATTTCAAAAGCAAATCGAAATATACAACTTTTTCTTAATATTAATTATGAACCTTAATTACTAGTGTAAAAGGTTTCTTTTAGAATCGCAATATTTTAAACATAGAACGCTTATTAAAAGAGTTTTCCTATAATCGTTCATTATCACACACAAACGTTAAATATACACGTATTGTCAAGGCACACATACAAGTAAGCGTTAATTATATCGGAAAGTGGTGGGTAGGGGTTGGATGATTTGATTAATTCTAGCTTGAGTAGTCGTCGGCCTAGTTGGATATACCATAAACATAGGAATATTCCATCCAGTAGGTACATGCTTATATGCCAATTTACTGTTTTTAATAAGCAATTTTTCACTAGAACACCGTGAAACGGATACTCACTTTTGAATTAACCATTAAAATACAAAAGGTAAAATTCATTTATCTTGTACAGCTATTTTTGCTATAAAGGATATCGTATGACGTTTCTTAACATTTTGCGAATGCAAATTTGCTAGCATGTGATATATTATTCAAAGTTATCAATCTAATAAAATAAAGATCAATAAAACAGTAACAAAATATTACATTACAATGTTCATTACAATTTAAGTATAACCAAAAATCAAATAGAAACAACTGTTATAAGAATCAGTATAAAAAAAATCTAATCTTTGCATGTCTATAAACGATCGGCAATATAATTAAAAAGAAATTAAAATGAAGTGATCAGAACTGTTATTCCCCCAAATATGCAAAATATTTGAAGTATTCGTTCATCGGAAGTAGTTCGCGAGCTTACAGCAAATCGTTGCTTCAAATAGTGCATACGATGCCAATTCTATTCTAAAATGCAAGCATTTTTATAACTCCATATGGCTTGAAGACATTCTATAAGTTTTTCTTAATTCATATAAATAGAACAACATTTTTATTCCTTTCAAACTATTGATTTTTAAGTGAATATTAACTTCGTGGTAATGAAACTAATAATGGATAATAATTAAAAGTTATCTTTTAGTGTCGGAAGGGATATCATTTGGAATTTTAATTTCGAATTATATTGGACGAATTACCTTAAAATCACTAATACCTTTTTAATGTAATTTTCGATAAAAACACAATATATAACAGGGTATCGTACTATAACTATACCTATATACTAATAACACAAAATTATTGCATTATACATTACAGTTAAATCACATATATTTAGATTCACTGGTCGCAAAATTAATTTTGAATAAGCAACGGCTGCCAGTAAAGTATGCTTACAGCAGTTTTAAAAATAAATTATGCTTTCCGCAATGAAACTTTCGGTAATTAATACACTTTTTTGCAATGTTAAGTAAATAATAAAAAGCATACCGTCTTCACAAACATAGTCCACGAAGCTTCGCGTGTTTAATATTACCCGAAAAGAAGAAAAAAGTTAGCAAAATTTTTATTATTGACTGAGCTCGGCCCGATACGGAACACTGACAAATTGCTAAGGATTTTAACTAAAATTTTCTTTTCCCCTTATGCCTCGTGAGACGATACTGTATTATTTATTAGCCAACCGTAATACATATTTTTAATTGCACCGAACAATATCGGAAAATGTTGTGGAATATAAGGGTATGATGGTATTATACAATATAAACATGGCACGTCCGAATCAAAAACAATATATTGTTCAAATATTATCAGCACCCACTTATCTTCTAAAATTTAAATGTCATTACCATAAACTAAAAGTAAGAGACATATAAGCAAATAATAAAACGTTCCACGTGCCTTTTTTTTTAAATACGCTAACACCTTCTCTGCAATACCTTAATGTGAGCCACGTCTTCGAAGAAATGTTATCTCCTTATGCAAAAATATTAGCTCGTGCCGGACTTTATGCAAATTCGATTTACCTTCCTTAACACGTACTGGTTTTAAATAAACTATGACTCGTGTCATACTAGGGTGGGTAGACTTATACGCATATAAAAACTGGTAAGTATTAGATAAATAACTTATACATTTTGGACGGGTGCCTTGAGTATGCAAATTCGCGCGTGGACTCTTCATATGTAAAACGTCTAATGGCTTGTGTCGCCTTTGATGCTTTGTGCTCTTCTTTCTTATGTTGATCAAAACTCCATATACGATTTACGTATTCTGATAACGACTTCTAACATTGAGGAAAAAAATCATGTGAATATAACCATTATCATAATCGTTTACCAATGAACTTTTTTTACTAAACATGCATGCATGGACTCTTTATAGAAACATTCAAATAGACATATTTCATATTATCAATAAAAGCAATTCGTTAATATTTTATAATACTGTAATTACTAGAATCTAGTCTATCCACAATAACATTTTTATGGTAGTTTATAGATATTTTTACAAAGTAACTATAAAAATAAAATTATCTTAGAACCCTTTAAAAAAAAATCAGATCCTCGAGACGTTGCCAAGGTAAATTTATTCTTAAAAACTTCTCCCTAGTTCTTAAATATTCCTTTAATCAACACAAGAATAACAACATAAACTGCCAGTTATTTACGTTGCATTGGGTAAGAGCCACCTGTCTTCATTCCGACAACGTCGATCAGTAGTACCTCGCTATTTTCGATTTTCATATATATCTCTAATTTCAATAACAGCCCTCGCTACCTGTGCCATCTCATCTACATATCAATGTTCGCAACGTCTCCGAAATTTCTTTTCTCTCGCTAAAGTATGCAACGCCCGTGCTCCATATCATTACTGGTATAAGAATTTCACTAAAATTGGATCGCCCTCTTGCGCGTTGTCATACATACCCTTTGATAATAGTAACGGTTTCTTTTCGTAACGAACTTTTTGTAATGTGATATTCGCGTTGTTTCCACTAAGGGTTACATTTGTTACCGACGTTTGACTGGTGTTTGTTATTTTAACAATAATGTTACTGCGTTTTATTAGAAGATATCAGAATTCACAATATTACTAGGTATACAAATTTACTACTTCGACTGTGTTGGTTTCTGACGTTTTTTTTTTAAGCTTAGATAATAATTTACATTTAGATCGTCAGAGGCTAATATCCAGATGCAATGATTCGTAACAATTATCTGATAAGTATCATCGTCTAACCCTTCTTCCCACACGAACCGATCTCCTTCAATAACCACCTCGATGCATCTCATCTATTGTGAGTTTCCTATCCACCCTTCAATGTGTCTACAATAACATGCCTTAAATTTATGCATGCGTTCGACAATAGCCGGATCGGCTGCATAATTTGATTACGGAGCCTTTGTCAGCCAAGGGCAGGTATCAGGTCGTAAAATTAAATTTAGACCTATCGTTGGTTAATTTTTGGAGTCTTCCGACCTCTCGATATTCGAAAGGGTTACGTTCTGTACGTATCATTCGCAACAATAGTGTTCAATCAATTATTATTTCTAGCGTGCACCTTTGATGAAATTTTAAATTGTTGCGATAACGGTCGCGTCATTGTAACACTATACATTATTAAAAGCGTCTTTTATATATTTGCATATATAAGTTATTGATTGAAATAATATTCTAATGGGTACTGTTTAAATTCAACCGATCGATTCGTAACGGCTCTCGTAGTTTTGCGATCACAATGGAATTTCCCTATTTTAAATAATGGCTTCGTGCATTAACTAAATTAATTTGCATTTAAATATATTTGTGATATATAAACTTGAACATTGTAAGGATTACCTAATACCATTAATTTTAGATTTTATTATGCTAGCTTAAAAATAACTTTTTTTATATATTTTACTTTGAATGTTATCCTGTACTACTATACCTACCTTCCTATACTACACTACTGCCACAGCTACACATATATAGCCATAATGTATCAAATAATTATTCCTAATTTAATCAAAAAGCTACACAAAAAGATAAAACTGTTTTTTAATTTATTTTAGAAATTTAAGTTTTCGTTGCATTCGCTTGTTAAACAATGAACAGTGATTGTAGTGCACGAGTCCGCTACAAAACTGTACCCTACTCAGTGAGGAGTGAAAACCTAATTGTTGCGACGTGTTTGTTGTGAAAACATTGCTTGAACACACGTCACTGTTTCCTGTCGACGCCAGCTCACGCATATTTCTGAATGCCTTTTGTTCTTAGTTGTACAATAACGAGATACTGAACTACGAAGTTGATAACTAAAAACGTTACCGCATACGTGCGATCAATTCAATAGAACAACTCCTGAAATTACAGTGTGTTATAATTTATATGAATTTTTAGAAGACTTTTAAATTAACGAAGAACAAAAAAGGGTGTTATTTTAAATATTTCTCTCGATTTTCCTTTTACATCATGTCCATCAAAAGCTTCTTAAAAATAAATACTTCAGTTATAATTCTTACTTACTTCAGTACAATAAAGTATAAGTATTCTACATAGTCCTATAATATGTATCTTTATCAAAATTTGATCATCTTTCCTTTGTCTCTTTCGAAAATCTCTAGAAACTTCTTCAAAACTATTTTATAAATAAAGAGATCCACTTTTTACAAAATTTCCCAAATTGTTGTATCAATTAACCAGGTTTGTAAATAAAACGTAGTACTATTTACATATTTTTTGTGTGTATGAAGTAATAAAATTAACCTTATTTGGGTTAAACAAGTAACCATTTATGTTAATAAATTTCATCAAAAGCCAATACTCCAATACAGTACAGTAAGAGCAGTGACCCTCACGACTAGAACCTGTCGAGAATAACCGACCTAATAGCGACGTGCAAATACCGCGGGGAACGCATATCAATATATATGCTTACACTTTTCTGATTTAGTACTACCATTATAAAACAGGTGGCACTAGAACCGTTTCACTTTGAAGACAACAAAAACGAAGTCCCATACAAAAACTAACGTGAAATGAACGGAGTGTAGTAATTTAAATAATATTAACATCCATCGACCATGATAGTCGAAGTAAAAGGGCACATTATATATAATTTAAAATAATATTAATAAGAGAAGACGCGTGCCAGACGTCGCGTCGTGTGCGACAACTCGTGCTGCCATCCAACCATCTATATCTAGATTATTTCCCACATGCATTTGCATACGAATCGTACAGTTTATTATTTCTTTTGCACCATAACCTTTTTCCAGGTACTAAAAGATTTGCATACGTTTAAATAATTCGATGAAAACACGTGCTGTTGACTATCTTCTTGATTTGCATACCCAAAACCAATGTTCCGCTACCTACCCTAATGTATATCTGAAGACTGTCTCTTAATGTTGTCAAAAATAGGACCAAATTTTATTTGTATGACATTGTTGCAGTTATGTATGAGATTATGTTGTTTAAGAATACGTCTAGGCCTTTGGTCAAACAATTTTAAAGTTGAGTGTTATGCTCATGTAATTTATATTCAATTGATTCGATTATGTAACGTCATCGTAATTATGAGATCTTAATTGAAAACGTGAGTTTATTATCTGTTTTCAGATTTCTGAAGCTTTTATGCATATCCTTTAAATACCCTTCTATAAATTCATTTTAGGACATGCATAAAGACCAGTACCGCACGAATAGACCTAATATGGTAAAAATGGATGGCAACACGTTTCATTGAAGATAAAAAGGATAAGCTATAGTTATTTATATGTGTCAGAAAAAAAAAACAATATTAACGGAGACGATCAAAATATATGTATAATGTTTTTTATATTTAATATTTTATGTCAATATTACAAACAACAAAAATGTCTTGTTTATACGAATATTAGTTGAAGACCGCAGTTGCACTCGCATTTAATTTTTTCTGATCCGGGCCTCCAATACTTCACGCCATACCTTACGGTTCACCCGCGCTATTCCTTTGTTTTCGCTTAGCGTACATTCTAACCTATAAACGCATATCGTGATCTTGGATAGTATGTAATATTCTTTAATAAATGTTCTTATTAATAATATAAACGCGATTTAAGTTTGTTTGTCACGTCTTAACTACTCAACCAAGCATCATGAGATTTGTATAAATGTTATCATAATAATACAAAAAAAGAACATATAGTTACTTTCATCCAGAAAAAATACTGTTTCCCAGGAACATGTAACGTGAGCGAAGCAACCGGTAAAAGTTACTTATCGTTACAGAGTTGTTTGAGTCCTTAAACAAAAAAAATACCAAAAAATCTCTTACACTTAGTTATATTAGCATAGATAAAAAAAATATATTTAACAACTTTATAACATTCAGTAGGTAGTAATTAGCAATATTCATGTTTTAATTTAATGTGCCACAGAGATTTAGATACGGTATAATTCTCACAGTACCGTCATTCATCAATATACGAACACACAATACGAGTTAATGCTTCTTATTTATTAGTATAAAGTATTTGATAATGAATATATCTAATCACTTTAGAAAATATACGCATACGTATTCAATTATAATTCAATTAATTATAGAATAATAATAATACTAATATTAATTACCCATAAAATCAACTATATTATACAAAATAATTAATATCCAACAGTGACTGCAACATTAATAAAAAAATGTTTACAAGACATTATTTCGTTTTACTAAGGTACCACACACGCCTTGTGCATGTCCCAATGTATTCTTAAATGTTTCCGTTTTGCATATGATTAGACAAGTCACCCTTGCCTAAGTACATAGCTTAATTTACATACCCAAATATCTTTCAACATAATGTACTTTAAGAATAGGAGAACGTAGACACGCGACACAACTACAAAACAGTAGCTCGTGTCAGTAACACGAGTATTGCTGCATAAATGTTAACTAGTTTTTTAATTTTTAATATTTTATAGGTGTTAGCATTTGACCACAATCTCATCTAATGTTAAATGACTATGTGGTTCAAGATAGTAAACACACTAAATTAGAACTGACTCTGAAATGTAACTGCCGGAACACACTCATAGGTGCTTGACGACAGACTTTCAACTTGAGAGTGATAGTTAGCCAGATAGACTTAGAAATAGTCCTACCACATGTAATGGCTTAATCACGTTTTCCTTCACCGAAAGCTCCAGGTTATTCGTATGAACAGGAACCAATTTTTTTTTTAAATATAATTTTTGTTTGGATGAAATGTAGCATAAAATGTGTTTTTTTGGGACTTTGATAAGGTATACGCTAAATTTGTCGATGATCGGTTGAGTAGTTAACACTTGACAGCGTAATAAACAAACAAACTCTCAAAATTCGTATTTGTAGTATTAGTTCGGATATAACCTAAAGACTATTAAATAATGTTTGTAAAAACGCAAATGAAAATATTGCTTTATGGACAATGTAATAAATTCATTTGTTTTATAATTTCCTTGACTCTCGACTTCATTCCCGTTGAATATGGAATTAAAGTGCTTGTACTAATTCAAATTACTCATCAAGATTTCGTCATAATCGAAAATACGGTATTCGAATTCGGAACGTACACGTTACAACCAAAAACTCCTTACACAATTCGTTAGAATTAAATTATAATAAAGTGTATTGTGAGTACTAGGACATAATGATTATGCCCTACTGGATTACGATCACGATACACCAAGTGCATCGCCGTAGTGGCATGTTTAGGCATATGGCGGTTTCTGATCAGCTGGTAGGAATCTGTGACGGACCCGGATTGCGATCACCACACATGCCACACCTGCACCTGCACAGTGACCCATTTTTGGTAGATCATGTTTCAGTCTCATCTAATGTATATCCAAAAGCGAGAGACAGATTTCTATATGTATTATCTATCACCGAAGCGATGATCGCTCATTCGGACACCTTATACATCGACGTAGGTTCGAACCCTTGCAAACGAGCCAGCGCTTTCAGTGAAGGACGACATGGTAATGAAACCGTAGTATCATTATATAGATCTCTACCATTCAGTCACTGTGTCGTATTTCAGTAAAAAAATAAGTTAAAACCTGCATGCCTCCCTTAATGTGATTAGGTATGTAACAATACCTAGAACACAATTTATAGATGTACGTAAAACTGCAGACACAGTTGCAAGTGTAAATGAGCGAGGTCGTGGAAACCATATCGATGTTTCGCTGCATTACATGGCTTCTGTAATTAACTAGCGCCGTAATTAAATACTCGGTAATTGCATAATGCAATCAGTATGGCCGGATACCTATTTCTATTGGATAGTCTGTAAATATATCTAATATTTTGATACGATGATTTTATTGCGAACAAAGTTCTTAAATAAATCTTCTGAAAATTACTGGGCCTTATAATTCTATGTAAGGTTGTTCAAACTTGGAGTATGAAAAAGATAGAATTTGTGTAATTATCCAATGGTATATTTTACCACCTTATTCTTATAAAACGGAATGAAATACCTGATTCTCAAAGGATATATATTTTATTATAATAATAACAGTAATTTTTATACTCTACTAATAAATATTTAATGCAATTTTATATGTAGCTTAATTTCGTTTTATACACAGAAGTTATTTCTGATAATAAATCTCCATTAAAGCAGAATAATAAAATATTAAAATTACAGAAACAAATCTATTACTTATTACGTCGAAAACATGGAAACCATAACTTCTAAAATGCTATAAAATGAATCATGTTCCGTAAAGGAGCTTGTAGAATCGCCCACACGGATTCGACAGGGCCAGTCAAACCGTCCATTTTACCGGGACTATTATTCTGATAGTATAGAAATATTCTCTAAGAGCTAGGAAGCGTTGGGAAATACAAAATCAATACTTATCGTTCTTGATGAATATCAGTTTTCGAATGGTTGCTATCGCCGTTTAATTAAAACTTGATACCGTATTTAAAATCAAAGATAACCCTTAATAATAATAGATGTATGAAAATAATAATATTATACAAGACAAGTATAAAAAGTATGAGATAATTTTGACAAGTATACTAGAAACCACGCAATAAAAAATAAAAATATAAACAATAAAGCAAAAACATCTAAATGTTACCACATCACTAAAAGCCCTTAGTAAAGTAGTCTACTATTCGTAGTACAATAATTGCTCCCAAAACAGAATTATACAGTTTATGCTTTACACCTACTCGAAGCGTTCAATTTCTATAATACATTAAACAGTACAATAGGAATATAGGAAAATTATGTCGAATCAAGATATCGACCCTTCGATGCAGGAAATACAATAACCATACTTGTTTATATTGTAATAATGAAGTAGATAAAATAATTTATATAGTTGATAGTTAGTTACTACTGTTTAGCTATATTAACTTACTTATATTATAATTTGATTATTCTGATCTTTTACAATGGTTTATTATAAAATGGCGTCTAGTCCCAGTTTTGCATGTACGTAATAGGCTAATGTGGTGCCTACATAAATTAGATCATTTAAATTCGTTTTTGGCTCTTTAATATTTACTGTTCATAAAATTATCTCACGATCACCCCTTCTTTTGTAGCGCAAAGTTTTAAATCTACGATATCTTCTAAGACATTAAATGAATTAGTATGCTGTAAAATAAAATTTATATATACATTATATGCTTCATCTAACTAAGGTACTTCATTGGATAACGATTATGCATATTGTTAAAAACAGCATAGTCAATGACCATTAAAAAAAAAATATATAAGTGAAAATGATAACCGTCGATTATCTTTAGGAGATAGACATGTTTACCTTTCTGTAAGCACTTGTAAGTATAACATCGACCTATAACACTTATAATTTTGTAGTACATTACGTTAAGTTAGCGTTGTGGAATGGGTTCCCCAGCATGGTATACACCCAGGGTTATGACATGGGTCTATCCAAAAAAGGATTGAACACGTTCTTAAAGCTCGGCAACACAACAGTGATGCTCCCGGTATTCCAGTTGTCCATAGGCAACGGTAACCATTTAACATCAGATGAACCGTCTACGTGTTTGCTGCCCTTTAGTAATAGTAAAAAAAATAAAGATAGATAATTATATGCAGCCGTTTTGAAGCTATTCACTTACATTCATTTGGCAATTCATCTTTATTTTTGTAAAGATATCGCGAATATTTGTGAAGTACTGCAACTAGTTTTTTTTTTCTAATTTTTACTATTGTAAATTTCTCATAAGCACTGCTAATATAAATAAATGTAAAATTAACATTCGTGGTGAATGTCATAGATATGTTTTCATGTTATAGATGAGACATGGGTCGCATCCGACCGGATATGTCGTGCCGTCTGACGCCGGACCCAATGTCATTCATTTACGCGAATCCACAGTTTTGGTGCCTACTTTGATTGTTAATTGCTTAACGTATAATATTTATGTTCACTGAATATAAATTGCATAATGATATAACTTATATAAATTGTATAGTTAGCAATTGATTGAACTATTGTCAAGAATGATTGATTTCTAAAATGTTTAATCTTATAGACTGACTGTCCACGTTATGATGAGAATAAAATTTTATTTGAGTTATTTGTATTTTTACATATCTGGCGTAATTATAAACTAGCTATTGCCAGCAACTTCGTACGTGTTAATATAAATTTGACCTATCCCTAGAAAACAGTGCTATTTCTTTATAAAGGTGCTTTATGTTGATTTCTGGTCTCCCGATAATGTGTATGCAAAATTTCATGATAATCGGTTGAGTAGTTAAGATGTGGAAGCGAAACAAAGAAATTCGCGTATATAATTTTAGAAAGGATTTGTAGATATCATTAGTGTATCTTCCTTTCCATGCCATGCCAATGTCTACAGAGTATATTTTAATAAACATATTATAAAATGAATCCTTATGCTAGCTTGTACATGCGACTACCTTCTCTTTAAAACGTTTATCTTGCTTTATAGAAGCTACGTATGATGGTGTGACTAACTGTAAGCAGTCTCTTATATTTTTTTTCTAATTTTATGATTATTTTTCAACCACTGTAAAGTTAAGACTGATTTCAAGTTACTTATGTTAAATTTAACTTTACTGCTTATCCTCTATGAAAAACATAATAATATATAGCATAGATAATTCATAAAATAATTTATTTACCAGTAAAAGTATCGTGAATTATAGGTGAATTTTAGGCGTTTCGAAGATTAGCCCGGATATATATAAGACACTTCGTTAATTGTATGTTTATAAACTCTACCGCGACATATAGCTAGAAACCACGGTTGAGTGGTGTCTTTTAAAAAGTAAAATTAAACTAAAAGCAATTATTTAAAAGAAAATCTCTATGAGACACACTTATAGTAAGTAAAATGTTTTCACCAATTATTAAAATGTTGTCTCATTTTATCTATGACCAGCTTTTGCTCGCGGCTTCGCTCGTGTGAAATTAGAATCGAAAACTAAAAAGTCACAGTTGTAATAGCGCACCTAGCCTTCGTTTCAACACACAGATATAATTGATTGGTCATGTATAATAATTCTACTTATTTATTATATGTTCGCCAAAATAACATATTTCTTTGAAAATGTTCTTTTATTTTCACAGAAACAGAACCCTAACAATGCAGGTGATATTGTAGGTAAACCTTTCATAAAGGTGCGACTTGACGCCGTATGCCGTGTCGCCGGAAGCTTAGTGCCCCAGTGTACCTACACGCTCGATATATCGATTGCGCGTAGCATGCGACTGCAGAGTGCGCTGCTGAGAGCCATTCGTTTATAATGATGATCGGAAATTACAAACAAAAATTTCATAAGTAAGGAAAGATCATGCTATGAATAAACATTAAAGGGCACAACAGATTATTTGTTTGAACATGATAATCTTCGGAGTCACTAGTCAATTTATAAAAATTCTATTTACATTTTGTGGCGTATTTATTGTGAACATTTTTAGATTATCTAGTTCTACGCTACGACTCTTAGGAGTGGTGCAATTACTGTAAGAAATGTGGTCTAAGCAAAAACAAAACAATAGTATAAGCGTAGAAATGTAGTCTAAGCGAAAACAAAACAATAGTATAAGCAATAGTATAAGGATCGTATGACGCAATTCGAGATATTTGGAACCGCGGGCAAGTTGGCCATCCGGGGAGAACAGATCATTACCGACAAGAACCGAATCGTGAATGCCTATTTCGAAAATGTATTATGTTTTTATATATTATGTATATACGTCACTCGACTCCCTTTACATCATAAGACACGTACAAAATTTATTTAATTATACCTAACTGCGTTGACAGGACATCATAATTTTAAATATTTAGCATGAGGGCGGTGGGTGATTTGTATTTTGTAAATGCCAAAACGATTTAAAAAATAAACCTGAATAACTTCAAGAACAAAATATGTGAAATGATTGAATATTTACACAATTCATCATATCTGCTTCTCGTGTAATGTATTTAATTGGTTTCGTTGTAAAAAATGTAGTTAGTCATTAATAACAGAACTCAAGGAGTTCCAAGTCACTCCTTAGTTGTAGCAATCTATATGAATGACCTTAGTAAAAACTACAGTAATAGTCCGGTGAAACTGTAGCGGCCTTAACAAGCCAACAATGTAGTCAGCTCGAAAAAAAAAAAGTACAGTCGTGTTTATATACATATAGGCTTAAATTGCAGTGAGTTCTTAAAAATCTGCTATTGTTGCTCTATCATTATTTACTTTTTCTGTGATATAATTTGAATTTTTGTCTCGCCATAGGTGACGCATAGGCATTTAAAAGTAACAAAGTAATTTTATAAAATACAATATAATACAAGAATAAATTTATGGCAAGCTATCGTATATACTACCCAATATGTCAACGTATACACAATACCTACGAGAATTAAAAGGCAATAACGATCGCATGAAAGGCGAGCCTCGCCATAAACTAAGACTAATGTACAATGATTATCAATGTATACCTCCATTAACTATGTAAGTATAAACCCTCAAGCCTTTATTAAAAGTTAACATGTTTATTTCTGTACAACCACGTCTCCTATTTTCCCAGGTGGGGTGTCCTATCTCGCCCGATCTTCTGACCACTTCACGCACCTTTTTGACGTTTGATCACAATGTCTCTGCCCTCGACGGCTACGATATTGTTAAAGATAAAAAATACGCGTGTTTCCGTGATAATTACTTGTCACGGAAACTGTTTTTTTTTAATACTTTGACATTTTGATGTAGTGCTTTTTTATACATAGACTCTAAAAGTAACTCAAGTGAAGTATACATATTTTATAACATTTTAAGACGATATCTATCTTCGGCTAACATGTTATATGTATTTTTTTTTTATTTATTGTAGCGTCAGTATTTTTAAACATATTCTGAATTTATTACGTTATCTGATAGATATATATTCCATAAGTTAACATAACTATTCGATTACCACATGTGAAATAGTTGCAAATATATTATAGACTCAATAGATTTTGTTTTTCTTTCTGTATGTAACTGCAAATACTACACAGCAATGATGGCGTTTTGATAGCAAGTTCAGACAGAATATAATTGACATGGTAATGAGATGTAGCTTTCTGAGTAGGAAAATATCATGCTGAAGCAATAGCATTATAGTAGAACATTTTCTGATACACGCCTGGCGAACTATCAACTCAAAATTTTGTCGCCTAGCACCTATTATGTGTTTTGGTAGTAGCACTTGAAAACGAGCAATCCTTTATTACCAGTCTTTATTACCAGATCTAATCAAGCACTAAAATCATCGAAGGGTAAACATGAAATAATTAATCTCTCTTCCCAGTATTCTGAATTGACTATTTCCGTAACAAACATATCCACTTTTTATTACAACGAAATCTTGTACACATGCAAAGTCAAAAAATTGTGATTTAAACCTCTGAGAATTTCATAGTACCCGCATTTAACGTCACATAAACAACCCATAATAATACAGTTCACGCAATTAAATAAAGAATATCGAGCGATGTGCTAATGTCTTATTTATGGGTTTTTGTATGTCGTACAAACAGTTTTCACATGCTTATCCCGGCTGCTACCTGAATATCAACAGATTTATAGAGTATACAGAGTTATAAAACAAAGGAAGTGGCAACCTCTTTAATACCTGTTGTCATATTTATTTTACATTGATATTCAATGAAAAACTAGAAGCCCAAGATTGGTAATTTGTAATGTATTGGTAATTTTACATTATTAAAGTATATGTAAAAGAAACATTTAAATAATAAATCTAGTCGTCGATTTCCATGACGTATATAGATAATATATGTATATACCAACAACTAATTGTGTGTTTTTTTAAATCAAAAAGTATATAATTACTTGAAAAAAATCAGGAATAAAATTAAAATTAAAAACCTTTCTCTAGACTACTGGTGGTTGTTCCTTAGAAAATGAAATAAAAAATATTTCGAATACACAAAAAGACTCCTAAAAATTGACTAAACAACAAACACTCTCTAAAATTGCCAACGTAACACCTCTGATCCTGCATTTATCCATAAACGACGGTAACTATTTCCCATAACATGAGCTATCTGCTTGCTCGTTTCCTTTTACCATACAAAACAATATTTAGAATTCATTTCTATATATCAGAAGCTCTATGATACATTTGATTTTTTACGGTTTCTACTTGAGTAGTTTGTAGCGTTGCGATTTTAATACGCTTTTTAGATAGCTGTTTAACCCGTACAGAGACTACGTAGGATGTACCTTTTTTACGGGGTCGTATAACACGTCAGAAATGTTTATTTTATGGTTGCCCGATTTGGTTAGGGTGCGTGCAGACATTGTCATAACATTGTAAACTCTGACACATCATCATAGCGTGTAAAATGATAAGATATTATAGAGCTATTACAGTACCTTTTATATAATACAAGTTAGAATTCCAAAATTGCATTTAACGTAGATATATATTTTTTTAATTTACTGTAGTACAAACATACATAGTTAATGAATCCTCAACTTTCTCTTTAGCTTAAAACACTTACTTATAGTTGTAATTCCTTAAAAACGTATTTTTATTCTCTCCAATAACGTCTCTTTTCTATACTGGCATTGTAGTATGATATATAGCTGGTAAATAAAATTTACTACATTTGTGTCAGTGGATTGTAATGTAAGCAAACCCTTATAACTATCTATATTATGGCGTATTATCAACTAAGTGCCAAGTCGATTATAAAACGCGTTTATAGCATTAACTATATACTTCTTATAATTGAATTACTGATCAAATCTATATATAAATAGAAAAATATATTATAATTTAATTTAGATGCTACTTTATTGTTAGGCTTATGCATGCCAAAAGTACTGAACGTATCGACATAGGATTATAACCATTTTATGCCAAACTATTCGTCGCTGGTTTTTAATTTTTGAATTCCATTGAACCTTTGCCATTTTTTTTAAATATGGACAACGTAATAAGTAGTTACTAAATATTCAAATCTACACATGCATTAGTATTATAAAAACCTAAGCTTTGAATTTATAAGCCCATAAAATTTTGCATTTTATAGCCTATTTATTGCGGAAGTATATAATATCCAATACCAGGTTTCGACCTTTAAGCGCAACCATTACCATGAAAATTGGCAGTCAGAAGCTATGTCAAGCAAGAACAAAAAGGCAGTAACGGCGAGCCGTGTGGAGTGGCGTGGCTTTGTGCGTTAACCGCTCGACGATAATCGAACATTATCGGAACAACCAAACTTTGAATGCCTATGTCAACAAGGTACCATGCCATAGTAACAAGATCGTCTAGCTACGCAACAGACATACTTTTTTATAGAATTTGTTACAGCTTACCAAACTATATGTTGATTATACATTAAAATTAAAAAATTAAACATCTGTGATTTGATGTTTTAATTAAAAAAACATGGCAACACTTTCTTTTTACTTTATTAAAATTGAATATATCCTTAGGTATATGTGTTTACACGTACTATCGAAATTCTTTTTATGCGTTAAAAAGATATATTATATTTATTCAATCGTAAGCCAAACATCATTAATATCCCCATAGAACTCGATTACTGACGTGAAGATGTTTGCTGAGAAGTTAACCAAATTGTAATTTTTCAAACACTACTATTCCATACCTCCATGTGTTTCGCAGCCCTAGTGTATTATACATACCTGTGTATGGGGATTACACGGCTATTGTTCAATGAATCCTGCAGGGGGCTACGAAAATAATATAAATATATCACTTTACATGTGAAAGCAGAGTTTGTAGCTTTTGTGGTAGCAATCAATGGTAATAATTTCTTTTGTTGGTCAGCGCATCTCAACTTTAAAGTTTAATAATTTTTCAGATTTTGCTACCTTAGATTTTAATTTTTTTATAATTACTGTACTAAGTATCACTACTGATAGCTTTATTTTATGACACGCATTCATCATAAGTATGTTGAAATATATTAAATATATTAAAAGTTTAAATCAATATTTTTATGACAATCGACAACAAAACTAACGAAGCAAATAGACATTAAACATATATTAATCTAGTAAAACACGTAAAAGTTTGAGAACTCAGCGCGTTTAAGGTGTACAGTTGTCAATCACCCGAGTGATTATACCGACGTAATCCTCAAGAAATTTTCACGGTTACCGAACACAGTTCAAAACAATTTCTGGCTTATTAAAACCATATCCAGGTAGTAACCCCGTATGACTCGTCCCCTATGAGTGTTTTCTCGGTTAGTATAACTTACGGTACTATGAACCATATTTGAGGAATATTTCTAACGAGAAGTTTCATTGATTACGATTACGCGTGGAATGTCTGCCATACTTATATTATTATATCATATGAATTAAATAAATGCAAGCGGAAAAATAGTTTCAAGAAAACTGTATAAACTTGATGTAATCCTTATTTAATATTTTAAGTGCGAAGGCATGTAATGTAAGGTATTTTTTTTGTACTTTGTAGGTTAGCGTTTGGCCACAATCTCACCTGATGTTAAATGATGCTGTGGTCTAAGATGGTAGTCACGCTAAAGCTAGAGTGAGACTGGCTCTCAGGTGCATCTGCCGAAAACACCAACAGGTGCTTGGCGATAGACTTTCAACTCGAGGATGGTAGCTAAACAGGTGGACTTAAAAAAGCTCTACTACCATGCTATGGTTTCGTCACGATTTTTTTCTTCATCGAAAGATCCGACTCACTTGCTACGAATCGAACCTACGTCCTTCGACGCTGTGTTCGAACACGCTATTAACTAAGTCATCATCGCTTCAAAAGGTAAAGGTAAGGTTTTGGTCTAAGGCTAAAACCTATAAAATATAAAAACAGATAAATAAATAAATGTTATATTATAGTTTAACGCGAATAAAATCGTGAGCAGTTGCTAGTCTAATATAGAAAAAACAAAATAGTTTCAATATTCTAAAAACCAGTTAAAGTCTTTACAATTATGGAGAAAGTTCTTAAAGAAAACATTTATGGGTGTGACACGTCGCAACCGATAATTAAGGTTTATTCAAAGCTCTATATCGGAAACTATAAATAATAGAATTCCGGATCGGACCGGATCTCCTTTGTGCGCAATTATTATAAATTTCTTACTGAATCGAACCCTTCCCGATCGATCGGATTGGTTTAATGACATGCTTGGGTGTTTTCACCTCCTGTGACGCAGGTGGCTATGGGAAATTAAATGTTTGTAACTACGATTAATGGGATTAAGTACATAACGTCACCTAAATACAGTATATATATTTTTAAGTTGTTCAGAACAATTGCAAGTGTAAAATAACAAAGTACGTAAATCTTTAGTTAATATTATAAATACGAATATGTGTTTGTTTTTTTTTTATTTGTTACGCTTTCACACCTTAAATACTGAACCAATCATCATGAAATTTTGTATAGACGTTGGCAAGAGTACAGAAAAGGATATAGGGGTATACATTTCATCTAGAAAAAAGTAATGCTTCTTAGGGATAGATTAAATTAACATTAACGCATTTAACACGAAAATCAGTAACTTATAAACACTAAACAAAGTATATTCTTCATTATAATCATCAGCCTGTAAGAGACCCACGCCAGGGCCATAGTCATTTATGTAATTTAATATATACGAAAAAACTAACATAAGCAAAAAAATTATAACTAAAAACAGCGATCCGAAATTTAAAGCTTCTTTATAATGCAATACAAAAAATAATCGAGCATAAAATCTCAACACAAAAAAAAACTGTTACAATTAGACAGTTTTTGTTCCTTAGCTTTATTTTGAATTGAAGAAAAAAGTCTTTTAAGTGACAAAAATAGGAAGTACAATGACATGTCAGGTTTGGGGTTGATGGATTTTTTGATCCCCACCGAAGTGTTGGGTGACACCGTATTGCGATTTTTGACGAAGGGCTTTGTATTTTTTTTTCTTAATAAAAAGCCGATACTCTTGCATAAATTAAGGTGCCAGTATTATTCGAGCGGAACATGAATATTCCCATGTATCTTAGTAATTATTATTTTTCTGAACATCCTTTGGATGGCGTTGACGGAGGTTTAATTAAAAAATAACATCTAAAATACCATAACAGTAAAAGTTTAGTTTATTGAATTGTCGGAATATAATTTCTATGCAGGACAATTTAGTTTTTATAGCAAAATTTGTACAAATGTCGGAGTTCATAAAATATTTTATATCTTTAAAAATCTAGCATAATACTATCATTATTTAAAATTATATTAATTAGCATAAGAAAATAAACTTAGCTATGAAAAACATATTTTCATGGCCTTACCCTAACGTAAGTAGAAGTGGAATATTTATTGCTTTTTTTTATTCTAAATCCAAGTGGACAAATTTACGATACGCCATGTACAATAAATCATTTTCCACGGCGACATTTAAAATACATTTTTATAACTGAGCCCAATGTTGTACAATCGACAACGCAGATTCTATTCTAATAGTACATAGCAGTAACGTCCTTATTCTAACGAAATAACGGTTAATATACTCAGCGCAACTTCAGTGTGAAGGTATACAGTGAACTCTGATAATTTATAAGTAATTTGTGAATAAATCTTAAAATGTAAGGGGGACGTTTTTGCTATCTCTCGTCTCCTTAACAATGTAAGTAGACTATTAACGTCGTGTACCGATAATTGTCGCACATATTTTAAAATTTCTTCTTTGGATTTGAAAAAAAAAAATCAAAAGACTCGTTCATTTATTTTTGTAAAATACAAAAGTCCGGGAATCTTTGTATTCTTTCGATGTATGATCATTTTTGTGAGAATATATTTAATAAGTAAAATATTTTCTTTTGTTACAGAAGGTGAGCGTTACACAATAAACCTTAATAAACGTGATCTAAAGAAGTTTGTAAATGTAAGTACAATGGTATGATTCGTTAAAGCATTTCGTATTTGTACAGTATTTTCGAATATTATTTCTTAATTGAAGCTTTGATATTAATATAATTCGCATTTACTACGTAACTGTTTCCTAAATTTAATATTTTTATCTGTTTTGTATAACAATGAACATCAATAACAACAACAGTGTTCAACAACAATGAACATTATGTCGCGAGTTATTTCTAAAATATTTGTATTTTTTATTAGGTAATGTCATAGTACCTATCCAAATGAATCACGTATTGTATATATATATTACTAATTGATAACAAAAACTCTTTGTCTCCGTTGTCCTGCGTATGCACACCACATCGTCAGCACCACTTCCCCATGGCAAGAAGATACACATAGCTGATAGCGTAGTGCTTATAAAAACTGGAGTTTCTTAATACTTTAAAAATTTTGCTGTAATACTCTGATAATTTTCAGATAAGGATTTCCAAGAACTTAAGACGTGAAACTAAGCATATTTGATGGAAATCTATCCAGTACTTTTTGTTTGATTGGCGCAAAATGGCAGACCTCTATCATTTTATTTATATGAGATTATCAAACGTATACAATTTAAAATACTGACACAGGAAACACTATTGTTTTACAACGTCGGTAAACGATCGGTGTAAAAATAAAGGCCGGTGCAGATCGGCGATCGAGCGTGGAGATCGCATCCGCGGTTTTGTGTCGAGAAACAATGTGACAACGGACTTTTTTCATACGGTTCACTGAATCAAGTGTGTGATTTATGCTGAGAACTAATTGATTTTTATTATAACATAAGCAGCGTTTCGGAATGATGTTTTCCATATCCTAAAATAATTATTAAAAAAAAAACTCATCATCACATCGGCCTATAAAATACCCTCTATAGGGCTATAGACCTCTTCTCAAAGGAAGATATGGGCATAATCACCACGTCAGTCCACGACGTATTGGTAATTTCAAACTCGAAGTAATTCACAGTTCTATATATTCCCACATAAGGTGGCACTACAAGAACATTTCCGAGGTTCAGGTTTCGTCGTGATGTTTTGCTTCACCATCAGCCGATGATGTTTATAATTTTAATTCATAAATGTATGCGAATTCGTTGGAACATGTCAGGGTTTGAACCTGCGAACATCAATTTGACATTCTGCTGACTAAATCACTCGACCACAATATACATACATTTAAAAAAACCTGCGCACTATAAACAAATTATACAAAATTAAAATGATTTTTACAAGTTTTTGCCCTATCATAGGATATTGCAATTATTCCCGAATAAGCTGCAACTACCATACATTACCCGAAACATCCGCTGTAGCAGCTCGCTTACGTGTAGCGCGATCCGGGATCAACCGATATGAATTCAACAAGCGGGGTTATAGGATGTTTATACTTAACTCGACTGCTATCACAACACAGTGATATTTTTTACGCAGTGACTCTCTTTAAGATAGTCACGTTTTAACATCACCCTTAGTATATGCAGATTCTGAGGCTTGCAGACCGGCACAACGACGTCAACTGTTAGCTTATGCAAGTTCACTTTAACTAATGTCATTCAAAATTATACCAAATTAAATGACTCTGAGATCTTGCTTTTATTTGACCTATCTATTAATCTCTTGAAGTATGAAAAACTTGATTAGTAGATTATTTATGGCGTAGATTTTGAATATATTACTGTCCATATGAATATTTATTCTGAAAAGGACAAATAAGTCTGTTCTTAGTGATTTTATCTTCGTAAATCTTAACGAAAATATATGAAGAGACTTACACACACATACATATATGTATATATTTATATTTCACATCTCTATTCCTTATTGTCAATTAGTAAGAGTAATTTGAACGAACGGGCTTTTATAATAAGCCTGTAATTATTAATTTAACTTAAATTTATCAGTCTATCGGTTACCTGTAAAGAAACCATGAAGAAACATCTTGCTAGAGAGTTTCCCGTACTTTTATACCATATAGTGCTTATATATAGATTATAGATTTCCCAGTGTTCAAAATTGCCAATTACTTGTGAGCTAGTGTGACAATTAAGCCTGCGCTTTCTCTCGCGAAGAGATCTTCTGTTAATACTGGGGATTATACAGACTGCGACATTATATATTTATTAGAATCTATCTATAGATACTATAAATATGCGAATATAATTCAAAATTGCCAATTACTTGTGAGCTAGTGTGACAATTAAGCCTGCGCTTTCTCTCGCGAAGAGATCTTCTGTTAATACTGGATTATTACAACTGCGAATTATATATTTATTAGAATCTATCTATAGATATATAAATATGCGAATATAAAACGGTTCAGTACCTTTGTCGCCTCAATTTGTTGACGAATTTTCTTTGTCTTTTATTTAGCTATTTAGTCGATATTTTCCACTGGGCAAACCGCTACTAGACCACCGCGACTTAAAGCGCAACAAAGAAACAAATATATTAGCACTATAATATTACTAATGATTTTTCACATAGGTACCAAGAAGAGTAAGCATAATCTGATATCACACGCGCTTAACGTTCGCGCAGAATAACATTATTTAAATTAATCTAATAATTTCCACATATTATTCCACATAAATATTGCAACATTCTAAGCTGTACGACGTGCGAAATAACATGCAAACGTAAATTAGATATCATTTAAATGAAGAGGCCGTGATTACATTAACAAGCGCAAACGGCGAGGCGCGACGCGGCGAACGAAGCGGAAAACTTAGCGGGACCGCCCCACCTCACTTCGTCTTGAAATCGTTCGTATTTACGCAATCACGACAATGCATAATGACGATCGTTAGTCTCTACGATTCCACCTGGTTTGTTTGTACACGGTAATTGGCATATTTACCAATTTCTCCATTATATTTTTCTGAACGGTAATGAAATCGTGCAATCGCGCTCAGTCACTTAGCAGTTAAATAACTCGTGTTTAATACGATAAACATATTTTCTATTTACACATACACCTAGCTGATTCTCGCCCTCTTCGTTGGGCGTTAAACGATAGCAAAGGGTCAATCGAAAATCGAAAAATAAGTAGCCTACGAAAAATTCCGTATCAATCGGTTAACGTTCTATACCAATACTTACAATAGTTTAGACGTGACTGAACCTTATAGTAACTATAATTTCATTATAGACTATAAAAATCTGTTTAAAATTATGATGACACAATGTTGAAAAGTGCACTGCTCGGGTAAAAGCATCGATAGAAACTATTTGGAAGTAAATATGCGATCGTAAAACGTATCGTATCGTAATAGTTTTATAAAGATTAAAGTTCAGCATGAAAACGATATGAAAAAACTTAGATCAAATAAAATTATTGATGTAGATAATATCAGAAGAATGTAAAATATCAAATGTTTTCAAATTTTCAGACGGAATTAGCAAATACTTATAACCATCGTATATTGCATGATAGAGAAAGTTAACTGTTTAAAACAATCGACTATCGCACCTACAATAATACCCGAATGCAATCTATCACATACTCGCAAACGAAAGAGGCAGTTAGCTCTCTCTACATATAATTTAAAGCCATTAAAGACATCTGCAGACCCCAGCAATGAGCTTCGCTTACTTGGGATGCGTAACGTCCCTACGGTGCCCTTTTTTGTGTTTCCACGTACGTGCGGGGGTGACTTTTTCAAGCAAGGGGTGAATGCGTAGGGTGGTGGTACACTCATGTTTATGGTTCCAATGTTCTTGACTCATATACCTCGTTTTATGAAAAACTTTGCCTTCAATTGCCATTTTGGAGTCATTATCGTGTATGCGTGGAAGGGAGACATTCCGTAGTAGGCTCTAGATGTCGATTCGTATTAGCATTTTATGCGTTCCGACGTATTTCATTTCAACGTGCCGAGTTAAATTGAGGATTTGAATTTAATAAGATGATGTTGTAGAATGTTCTTTTTGCTGTTAATATATGAAAATTCATGAAAAAATTCAAATGATTGTATATACTCGTACGTCGCCATCTTCCATGAATATTATCTTGTAAAATTGTTAGCATTAGAACAAGGACTATTTTGATCAAATTCATTGAACCTTCTTATGATATAAAAACAGAGAAAAAAGATATTATAAGATATTTGAACAGGCCTTTATGAAATTAACGACTATCGATAAACGCTCAGCTCTATGGGGTATCAGTCGATTTTATCGCTGTATTTAAATTATAAAATGCAATTTTTATTTATTCTTTTTCATAATATAATTTCAACGCAGTTATTTGATATTCGATACAAAAACCGTACACCTGTGTGGTACCAAACTGCATGAAAAGAGCCTCGGTACGGTTATATTTTGCACACCTTGGACAGTCAGCTCTGATTCCAATCAATACTGACTGCACAATCTTTCTATTTAAATAACGGCTTGTGCTGACACGAGATAACAAGAACTTACTAAACTTTATAATAAGTAGGTACCAACCTAACATTATATTCTATACATATATTGTTTATAGTTTAGAATTTAAAATGGGCTTTTTACAATTTGTAATTGCATTTCAGATTTGTTATGCTTCAATAGTTTTGTTATTGAGGTAACTGTTAATATGATATTGTACCATTTTATTAAAAAATATGTATATCTTAGTATGTTAATTACAACAGTAGCTTAAATAAAGACTTACATTAATACATATTGGTAACCTTGGTATAAACATGCTATGAAGATATTAAACGTCCAGCAATATTTCTTAGAATTATAAATAACACTCTACATGGAATGTGTTTAAATGCATTAAACTTATGAAAATTTATTGGAGTTTAAAGATTCATGTAATGGCATTCATTTCTTAATGCAGAATTATTTGTGCTAATCCATTCGTGTAACTGTACATACGAATAATTTTTTTATAAACAACGTTCGAAAACTGTATAGAAGCGAATATACGCTATTAAAAACATTGAGTTTGCATGACTGATGATTAAAAATTATAGTGACTTGTCTCGTTTATATCAAAATATGTATTTGCTAATTAAAAAACACATTACGATAATATAATAGTACGAATAGCATCTGTAATGTATGTAATGAAACACGGACTATAGCAGAATGACGTATATTGACGTTGTCGATCAGACAATGCATTGAAGTAGGGTACATACCAAAAACTTAATATATTTATACACCACAGCATCTATAAGAATATTAGCATAAAGAGAGTTCGTAGGGATATTCGACTACTTTTTGTTTTAATAATATTTAGTGCCTGCGAATTCATTTTAGGGAAAATGGTCTTGTTATTTCAGGGGAACTATGTATTTTATTTTGATTTGCTTAACCTTACACTGTCAGCCATTTTAAGCTACAGCTATTAATAACGTTTACACTTTGAATTATGCTCTGATAAGTGTTCTATATTCCATTAAAAGTGTCGTCACTATAGATTCAGCCAATTCGGACAAACAACAGATATTTCAATTTTATTTAAATGCTAGCTTTTGTTTGAAACTGTTAATCCAACCGACCAACCAAACAACGTATACTGGGGTTAATGTTGATTTGATGTAGCCTTCGGGACCATAACATTTTTTTCTGGCTGATACGTAAGGACATAGGTCCTTTTTTATACTAACGTGTACGCAAATTTCATGACAATCGGTTACGTAGTTATTGACATTTATAATATTAGTAAGGAATGTATAGATTTATGTATTTGGATGATAAAAATCAAAACAAAGCTTACTTCGTATTCAGCTCCTCAAATTACGAACGTCGTTCAATGTTTCAATATTGGTGTATCAAAAACATTTATGAAAAGAAGAATTTAGTGTTATGAGATTCACGTGTTCTAGCGTAACGACTTTACAATTGGAAAGTAGACTTTACCCTTAAGACTACAGTATTTAATTAAATCTAATCGTTGAAATGCGTGCGGCATCGTTTGAAATTAATAGATGATATTTAATACATACACATTTAACACAATATCGCATTATGTTTGTTTATCCACATCTCAAATTAAAAAAATTATAAATTCTAGATTTAGAAAACTAAACGAAGACATCAAATTTAATATTCATTTTATCAAAGTTACTGGATTATCAGTAAACTGTACGCTGTAAGGACGCTTTCCGAATATCTTTCTTTGCGCTAAACACCGTGACAAGTTTAATCACAACGCGTACCCTGATTAAAGCAGCCCCTGGCCATAAAAACATTATCGTCTCTACCCTCCACATAAAAAAACATAAAGAACAAATACAATGGGATACTGCGTCCGATGGCGATGCATTAGATATTGGCAGTTAGCTCCATACGACGCCATGCGTCTTTCGCTGATTAGATCCGACTGACGCTGTAAATCTTTAGCGTAATGTTTGCATGTCAATTGTAAGCTCATTATACTTCATATTTGCATAATTAAATTATCAGCGTACAATGTAGTCTAGTTAGCTTAGTTTTATGGTCAATATATTTAGAAATATTGAACGATATTGCAGCCAATGAACGTAAAGAAATTTCTTGGTAATACAAAACATGAGTAACCAGGTCTACTAAGGGTATAAATTGATACTATAATTGCATCATTAAGGACTGGACAAACATATATGTGAAACAGATATGCATATAATATAGAATCTAAGTTGTAGGGCAATGATTGGATTTTTTTATACTGTAATGATGTTCGCTTTTAATTGTCACTACATTTTAAGCCCGTAAATAGGAAAACAATAATTTAAATATGCTACATATTCGAGTTAGTTATACATAGTCGAGTTTCGCACCACTCACTAACCAAGACGCGACTTTGCTTTCTGCATGTCACCAAAAATTTCGTATTTATTTTTCAAATAAACTTATACACGTGTATACTCCATTGATTAAGTACTCCACTCCATTAAGTACTCCATACTCCATCATAATGCATTACATATTTCTATTAATTTAATGTCCCAATTTAAAAATAGTTTCCAGAAAAACTTATTAAAACAAAAACAACTTCTGAACGTAGATATTAATTTTTAATTAGAATTGTATTGTACAGTTATAATTTTGATGACTGCCATGTTTCTTTTTACATAAATACTAACAAAACTTTAAAATGTATAAAATTTCAATGTAACATCATGAAGTATATTAATATTTTATATCGAGTTACTTTTATTACTTTACTGTGCACTAACGTCTCCTATTTGCTTTTATTGAAGCAACTGAATAAAAATTTCAAATCATGACTGACATATAATAATACTAACACATAATTAGGTAAAGTATATACTACATAATACAAGATTTCCTCTTTTTCCTCATACAAATTCAAAAACGTCCGACAAAACAAAAATAACCTTGAGGGTGAAATCTGAAAGCATTGAGAAAAACATTCGTGAGGAACTGGCGATATGCTTAATGCACCCCCACACAAATTATCGATTAGAAGCTTTTTTATGCAAGAGGGATCGCGTAGGGGAGCAAGCCTTGGGGGCGAGTGGCTGAAACAAAAAACGCGAGTGAAGAGTGAATATAAAAAGTTTAAACAAGTTGAAATGCAATGGCAGCCCTTAAGACGTTGGAAAATCAATAGTCGATGCGGTCCGATGCAAATGTCCCTTGCATCCAAATTTGAACTTCAATTCGGTAGCGAGTTTGAGTTACTTATTTCATTTCTTATAAATTATTTACACAAACTGATACATTAAAATTGTATTTATTAAATAATAACAAAATTATATATGAGTTAAGAGTACAAATATTTAAAAATAGAAATATTGCCAGCCTGTAAAAGTTCCACAATTGGGCCAAATGTCCCATTTGAAAGGAAGGTTACTGGCGAATTCAAACACAAAAACATTGGTATTATTGGAGCATCTCTCAGGTTAAAGTGTCCTCATGCAGTTTTCTTTCACCACCAGCCGACAATGTTACAAATTTAAATTAGTAAATATACGCTAATTCCGCATCATTCGTTGGTACACACCTCTCAAAATGTCTAACCTAAGGACAACGAACCGATATTCCGCCGGTCAAACCACTCGACCACCACAATTAACTAATGATTAAATACCGAAATACGTGTGTAGATTTAAAGTATTTTCATTTAATTCAAAGTTCATACATTTTTCCTTATTATCTAAATATGTAACTTCTTGTTTAAGAATGGTTATTTCTTTTTTGCTTTGACTTACTCATAAAACATTACCATCAAATAGTATATTATCTCTTAGTCTCGTTCAGTATTACCGTTATTGATGATATATGAGATAAACTGTACACCACCACATCGGTACCGTATGAAATTGGGGAAAAAAAAAGAATTTAATTTGTGATACATTTTACTTGAAAAAAAAATGAGATACTGTTAGCTATAAAAAACAAATTTAAGTAAGTTATTAGTAAATAGTAATATTTCATAAGTATCTAAAATTAAATAAGCTGCAGATTTTGATAGTTTCTAACAGACTCCGTATAAAATCATAAGAACTGTAATTTTTGTGTATATATTTTTTAAATGATTATTTGAGACGAGTATGAGTTTAGTGGTAGTTTGTGTCGTGGTCAATCGATGTAGATTCGAATCCCGTAATAAACTATAACTTTACGTATAGAATTTTAAAATGATAAATGTACTATATTTGTACCAATTTTTTTTTCTAATGCTCTCTCTCTAATCCTCATTTTAAATACTTGGAACAAAACCCCTGTAGGTATTTTCTGGCAGCTGCCCTTAAGAGTCAACCTCTCTCTTGGTTTAAATGTCTTATGGTGCATTTTTATTTAATATCCAGAGAGATTGTGGTCAAACGTTACAATTTATAAAGATTTAAAAATCATAATTACTTGAAAACTTTATAAGAACTAAGCAAAAATGCACTTAAGAATAAAGATTGTGTCTGTCCTATTCATATTTTAGATAACAGCTGTGAAATATACCCAAAACAAAAAGGTTTTAGAACATCGAAAAGATGATGGCTTAGTTGATAGTGTATTTGGACACAGCGTCCGAAGGACGTAGGTTCGAATCCTAGCAACTGATTCGGACCTTTCGGTGAAGGAAACATCGTGGTGAAACCATAGCATGGTGGCATGGCTTTATTAAGTCCGCATAGCTAGCTACCACTCTAAGTTGAAGATTTGTCGTGTAGCACCTAGTTAGTAGTGTGTTCCGGCAGCTGTACTTGAGAGGCTAGTCTCTCTCTAGGGACTACCATCTTAGACCACATCGTCATTTAACATCTGATGAGATTGTTGTCAAATACTAATCTATAAATTATAAAAAATAGAATCTTCTATAAGTTTGTTACAACATTTGCAATAAACAAATACAATGCACGTTATTGAATAGACATATCTAGTAAAAGATATACCTCCAAGCTGGGTAATAACTGGGTTATCACGTTGAAAAAATACCCAATGTAATTCAGACAAAGTGTCAAAAGTATAATTTATAATCCTAATGCTAACTAATAAAAGCGAAAGTGCGTTTGTTCGTTAAACTTTCACGCCTTAACTACCAAAATGATTATTATGAAAATTAGCATACACATTGTCATGGGTACAAAAACGAACATAGATTACTATTCATCCCGAAAAAAGTACTGTTTCAAAAGGATATGTGAAATGTTCAATAATGTGAGCGAATCCGCCGACAAAGTCTAGCATACAATATTCAACAACCAAACTAACTCATCAGAGTATGGATATATACATATAAATAGGTATGTGTCTTACACGGTCTCAGCCTACACTCGGCCCAATTAAAGCACCCCGAGGCTCAGATGTGCACTCTTCTTGATCATTCGAGCGTCATCTTTAAATTTCCGTCGTTAAGATTTAATTTTTATCAAGGTCCCCCCAACCGGAGGGGCAACCTGTCGCGCCAAATATTTTCCTCAGAAACGTTTTTTTCCCTCCTTCGATGGCACTTACTCTCCCCTCTGTACGAATTTTTTTATCATTAAAACTCCGAGTGGGGTCGCCGAACTCCGCGTTACCGTCTCTCGTTGTCATAACAAAACAAATTCACACAAAACTAAGGTTTTTATTTAACATTGTCGCCTTTTTAGTGAACTTATATCTCATGCTAAATATAGCATTCTCTTTTTATATACTATACAAGCAGGACCGGCGGACGTTGTCCTGATAATAAAAAATATATACTTATGTGTATGAAACGCTTAAGGCGGCTTGTCTTTTTCCGGTTGTTTCAAGAATTATCATTAAAATTTTGAAACAATTTACAAAAAAAACCTTGACAAATTATATACCCAATCCTTTCGCTTGAGTAACTCTATCTATTGGTGAAGACCAGATTACAATTTGTTCAGTAGGTTTTGAGTTTATCGCGAACATCCAGACAGACAGACAGACAGACGCGGCGGACGAGTTTGTTTTGTACATTGATACCTACTGTACTGTAACTATTTTTTGGTATTTTGTGTATAGTATTTTAACACATAAATTATCTATATAAATTAAATAATAAACATCTACCATTGTGTGTGCATCGCGCAAAAACAACTGTATAGATTCAGTTCATTTTTTTTTTTGTTTTATCTCTTTTACACCGGGTCTTTATATAAAAAATATCACAATAGCTTCAATTAATGTAACGTTATTAGAATACAAAGAAATTACGATTTTTATAAGCAGAACGTGTTTAGCCATTTATGTTTGCTTATCGTGAAAAAGCGGGCAAACAATTTCTTTTATAACTTCTTCTCTGTACATAATATATATTGTAGATAATAATAAACAAGGCAGATGAAGTTGCGGGTATCAGATAGTTACATTATATATATGCATATAACATTAATGTCAAATCTAATTTTATAATTTTTTAACCGTTTAAATTATTGACGTTGACGTCCAAATTGCATGTCTGTACATTAGATAAATACATGATTATCTTATAAACTTAACAGAGTAACAACAAAATAATATACGTTTCTTCTTTAGTTAGACTAACAAATAATATTGTGAAATAATTAATGGATCCGCAATTTATTGTTTGTATTTAATAAACTATGGTATTGATACCAAGCTTTATCACACATTTTAAGTAAACTCCGAGCGGCAAATGTCGCTTAGTCTTAGGTATAAAACCAATGCGACACATTTCACTTACCCTCAATACGGGCCTGTAATTAACCCAGCTACGTGTTAATTACGCTCACCCCTAACATCACAACACGTACGCGATTTACTCTTCGCAAGATTGTTAGATAGTTACATCTTTATTATTCTTTATCTCTTCAAGATGTTTTTTGTTAAAATAATTTGATAATATAGAGAGATTATAACCATATCCAGAGTGCCATTACTCGATAAATAGATCTTCAGTTAACGAATATCAAATTCGCAAGCGACTGCTAAAATACAATCTAATCAATAAAATATTCACGGTGCACTGTCCTCGCAAAAGTTTTGACTGTTGTGAAATATTGCTGCGCAGACCACCAATTTAGATATAAATGCGTATTATATTATGTGTATATATAACAGCGAGACAACTTAAAGCTAAATAAATGCCAAATTTTAGATTCCTAAAGTTAAATTTTAACTTTCTTTTATATTCAATTCGTGATTATATTACACGCAAACCCGAACATATGATTATATTCAGAGCGTCCAAAAAGAAAAACTATTGATTAAGAAAACTATTGATTCAAATGTGATGTATCATTTTGATTTCATGTAACGCAGATTTAACTGCATAAAATCTTTTACAAACCTACCAGAAGTCCGAGCTATTGTTCTACAGGCAATCTACAAATTTTATGAGTTATTGAAATTCGTATGATTTTAAATTTAAACGATATCCGTTTAAATGATGTCTGAATATCGATCTATATTATTTTACAGGGCTATTCTCATACAATAATTCTTAAGCGAAAATGTAAGTTTTTTTTTAATTAACAAAAAATACGAAATTAGTCGTAGATTCTAGCGTGAAATTAGTGGAATATAAAAACATAATTACTATCAGGATACCCTTCGGTATACGGTAATGAACAAATTACATTAATAAATTAATTTAGCGAACTCGAGCTGACCGCACGTCTGTCGATCTAAATCTCAATAAAGCCAAGGGATGACGCATTTCACTTACCATCAATACAGCTCTGTAATTAACCCGGCTACGTGCTAATTACGCACCATGTCCCTGACACAATATCTCAGTCCCATTGACGACCCACTTAAATACATCTGTTTATCCTTTTTCTATTAACGGAATCGTTAAAGGTGGTCTAATAGTTGCTTAATTATTTCATCAAGTTTAACAACACAATAACTGTTTATCTTTCCCTAACTTTAATTATTATTATTTTTTTATATCATAGGGGCAAACGAACAGGTGGGTCACCTAATGGTAAGTGATCACCGCCGTCCATAGACACTAGCAACACCAGGGGAGTCGCAAGTGCGTTGCCGGCCTTTTAAACATGTGGGCCTCCGGCGCTCTCACTGATCGAACGAAACGCAACAGTGCAAGCACTGTTACTTGACGTCGGTTTTCTGTGAGAGGGTGGTACTACCCCGGGCGAGCCGACCCATTCATTCTGAAACCAGTAATAGTTTCAGCGTAGCTCTACAACCTACTGTGTCCAATTATACCGACATACTAAAATAACATCCTAAATCTCACCTTTACCGTACGACTATATGATAAAATATAATGGCAGCTGATAATCTGTCAATGCTTTGAAATTTTTTTTAAATTTCCCGTTTCTCTTTTGTTTCCTTACTAACTCATGTTATATGGAGGTTTTTTAATCCAACTTTTTCATTATTTCTTATGGTTTTTCGAATATTTTCTTTCGTACAAACCTTGTCCTGGCAATTACAAAGACAACAAAAAAGAATTAGTCAAATAAGTGCCGCCGTTCTGAAGTGATACGCTTACATATAAACGGCAATTGATTTTTATTGATATAGATTACATTAATAATATTCGACGAACATAACCTTTCATTAATAATTCCAATTGAGGATAATCATAAATTACGATGTAAATAACAAGTCAGCGTTAAAACAAACAAAATAAGGTAAGTTGAAAAGTTGTGGAAAGAGAACTCTTATAATCTTGTTACAGCGCAGGAGGCAGCGGCTAATCCGCTTCCCATCAGCTAATTAATCTCGCAAGTTTATTTCTCAAAAAGTTTCAACTTGTCCGGAAGTAATTTCACGCCAAGGCATTAGTGGAGCCGAACTTCACACTTAGCTCTCTCGGTAAACACTCATGACGTTTCCTAATTAACGAACGCAATTAGTGGTCGAGCTCGATGGACCAGGGGGTGGAGGGGGGAACGGGGGGTGAGTGATAAGTGGCCCCGAGCGGAAAAAGTTAGGAGAAAATTCGAGAGCTTAACACGGGGTGAAATTGTGAGCGAAATGTTCCCTCGACTAGTTTGTGTATCTCGCACTATTTGGCTATAATTTTTTGACCGGTAACTTGTTGTTGTTGTATTTGAAAGGATTTTTTGTTTGCTAGCTGCCCGCCCCGGCTTCGCACGCGTGTAATAAGAAAATTCGATTAAGTCTCCACTTTATAGTACAACCATGTAATTAAATAAAATGGAAACTGAAAGCTAATATGTAAATTTTGTTAATATTTTTGAAGATCTCTCGTATTCCCATTGCTTTCTATATCAGTCACTTAGTCATTTTTTATATAGAGAATTTTGTAACACAATATTTTTCACTCTTCAGTAAAATTTGTCAAACATTTTCTTTTATACAAACCTTATTCACACAATCACACACACCACACAAGAAGCCCCTAAATAAACTAAAATAAAAAAAAATCACACACACCACACAAGAAGCATTATAATGTAAATTCGGCAGTTGATTTTTATTTCTATAGATTAAATTCTCTAATTTCATCAAAAATTCCATAACTTCTTTATCTATTTTTAGATCCTTCAGAAACAACGTCCTTTTGAGACATTGTTAAGAGAAATACAATACTTACAATAAATTATAACAAACATACAACGAATTAGTTTATGAAATAATTTATGCACACTTTCTACATTAGAAAGAGTTTCAGATGGTACCTCTTATCGCAAAATTTCAGAGTTTTTTTGACGTTTAAGATATTACCTGTAATTCATTTGTACAAAATTACTAAAGCTTATTAAGAAAAAATAGAAGCAATTCGATACTTCACAAATTAAATTCCCGGTTAAAACTTCTAATTTATAACGCATGAAATATTTTACTTGAATTTCAAACATTTTTTTACAGAAATTTAAAACACAATAAGTTATTTATTAGATTCCTTCCCACTAGCACCTGTCCATAAGCTAAAAAATAATTCAAATGTCATAAAATATAGAGAGAGAGACAATGGAAATGTTTGTTTATAAGACTGACCCTGCCCATTTTATGAGTCTAAAAGAAAAGATATGTGATTTAAAACAGTTCATTCAACAGTAAATTCCTAGTTATATAATATAAAAAGTGTTATAATATAACTGTGTAAAGGTTGCGTTTAACGACATATCAATCTTTTACGCCATCTATTTCATCTTACCAGTAACCTATTGATGATTTAATTTCAGTAAGACTACGAATGTATTTGAGGGCTATTAAATAGTTGACATTGATAAATTGACAGTTTAACGTCAGGTGCAATCGATGCTCGTTTGTGATTTGCATGACACAGATAAAATACTATTTAAACATCTTCTGGTTCTTTCCATATTGGTTTATATAACTCCATACTGTCTGACCCTACTTCTAAAGGTGCTATAGAACTGTATAAAATTAATTTTAAACAGTGTTAATTTTAAATTTGTGTAATGTTACTTAGGCTATTTAGTCACGCAGGCGACTAAGCCTTTAATAAAAAAAAAAATAAAAAAAAATCGTATTTCAAAACCTAATAAGCTTCTATATTATTCCAGTGGTGTTTTATCATTTAAAACTTAATTAGGGATTCGCGGATGTCCGATGAAAAATAGCTCTCCATAGACTGATCTTATTAGCATTCCGCCCCCGTGCGTTTTCCGATGAGTAATTGCTTTCTTAATTTGCGTCATCCATCCTTAAAATAGGGTAATTTTTCATTCCACTCCACGAGTCTTATATGTACTCGACGATAATGAAAAACATGAGTTCTTTGTATTGATGGGACACTTTAGCATGAGGTTTACAGTTACTACTGATTATAATTAATATATATCTTGTGATAGTTAATTAAGTAATTGTACTAAAATAAGTGAAAGGAGTCTAGTATAGTTTTAGGCAGTAGCCTTTCCTAGATCAGGTATCTAAAATTTCTATATTGCTGTATATTTATTTTTTATATCACTCGTTTTCAAATCGATCGGCCTCATATGGCAATGTTAGTAAGCCTTAAACCAAGAAGTCGCAAGTACAATCCCCGCACATGAATATTTATACTTTTCCTATGACATGGGATTCGTTATCTATATTTGTATAGTACATCAAGTTACTTGCCATAATACAAGTTAGATGTAATTGGAAATTGTGAAGTGAAATTATATCTGTCTTTTAAATTATTTTTACTATATACAAAATTAAATGAGATTGTACTTTTTAACATTTCATTAAGTAGCAACTACTCTTGTTATACTTATAATGTAATATGAGTATTCTAAAATCAATTCCTGTAAGAAAAAAAATATTTGCAGTCAAATTCATTCATTTTGTTTTAATACTTTGTAGGTTTACACCCCTGATGTTAATAATAATGTGGTCTAAGATCATAAAGATACAAAACCTAGAGGGGGAGACTGGCTCTCTAGTGCAGCTCCTGGAACACATACTTGGTAACAATTTTTGAACATGAGGACGTTAGTTAACCAGCCACGCTTAGAAAAACCCCTAGCACCATGCAAATATTTAGTTGGGAAACAGCTTAATGTTTCTAATATGCCTATCTGTAATGAACCTAATAAAGGGTTAAAAGAAACACGGTAACTTTTATTATAAGAATATTATTACTTGTTTGTTTTTTTTAATAAAGAAACTCATCCTACGTTTTATAATAATTTAATAACGGTTATTATATTAATTTATAATAATAACCAACAACGAGAACCTTAGTCGTTGTTTGCCGCGCCACAGCTTTTCCCTTTCTATGCCTTAATTTATTCCTAAAAATATAAAAGGATTCTGGGGAGACAGCTACGTCGTTAGCGATATTGTAATTTGATTATTTGTGTATTTCTTTTTTTACGAATACTTTTAATCACCGGAGCCTCCCGGGCTCAATGGTTACAGGGGGGTTTGAAAATCAGATTTCAATTTCAATTAGCGATGAATCTTCGTGGAAATAAATGTACGAATGAATTGAAAGGATATTGATGAGTTCAGTCGTTAATATAAATGAGACATTACACAAGCAGCGCTCAATCAGCTTTTTCGTTTATCCACTTGTTTTCTATATAGCTAAACATTCGCTTAAATTATAGATAATTGTTTTTATCTATACATATAATAAAAATGAGTGTCTGTATGTAACATCAAAATAACGACATTTTGCTAATTGGATATGAACGTGAAAATGAAACTGATAACAAAAACACAATTTTTAAAATTTATGTCTGCATGTCTGTCTGTATGTTCCGGGTAATCTCCGAAACGGCTGGACCGATTTTGACAGAAATTTCACTGATGGATAGTTAAAATAACAGCGGGTGACATAGGCTACTTTATTTTAGACTAGCTGTCATCCGTGGCTTCGTCTGTAGTACTATCTCCAAAACGATTGGATCTATTTTCATGGGAATTTCACTGACAGATAGCTAATATTAAAAAAGTATTTAAAGCTTTTTTATTTTGGACTACCTTTTACCCATGGCTTTGTTTGCAGTACTATCTCCAAAACGTTTTAACCAACTTTCACTAACAGATAGCTGATCTTATAAGGAGTAATTTAAAATTATAAAAAAAACGCAGGCGGAACTGTGGGCAACAGCTATTAACACCTTTTTACACCACTTAAGACATTTATTCTAATTATTACCTACTTAACTTTGATAACAATCTTAATGACCAGGTAATCGGGAAAAACACATAAAAAAATTAGTTACAAGTAGTCTATGTGATTTATATAATTAATTAGTAAAACTGCATCTCAACCTATAGGCTCACTAGACTATCGTGAACTACGTTTAAACTCTCCTATTCTACCCCACGCCCTCCACTGAAACAAATCCACGCTGAAAGGTCAGAAATAATTGGATAATAGGGGCTGTACTATAACACCGTAATGACGCATACTTGTAAACGTCACCTGTGATGATGAAAGCAATACTTTTAAAATTAACTAGGAATGATTTATTACGAAAGAGTATCGCTAAATACTTCCAATAACAAGTTTAATTTGTTCAAGTTATTCGTCAACACGGACCAATTAGAAAGCCGGACGACAAGGAAACCGCAATTAAAAGGAATCCTCGAATACCTTCCGACTTAATGACTTCTTTGCTTGTTAATACTTTGTCGCGAAGGAAAAAAACCGGAGTCGGATTAATTCCAAGTGCGAGTCGATTGTTTGCATAAGCCACGGCCACGGGGAAACATCACCTCGCCGCCACCGGCTTAAAAAAATAATTAAAATTCGTAATCACTCTTGACTCGACCCCCCTGGGGGAACGAGAGTTTGTCTTGGTTTCAATGAGACGCGCTTTGGGAAATGCCTTCTTCAGACTGTATTCAACACAAATGCGACAATTTAAATAATTTTGTGTAAGTTGAAAGTTATATGACATTATTACGAGGCTCGGTTTTGCATCGTTGTTCAAATAGTGGCACAAAAGACTTGTCGGAATGTTTATAACCGTCTTAAAAAACTCAAACGGCATACACGGTAAGAAAGTTTTGTAGCCGCTTCGTTACCGGTTACCCGCAAAATATGAAAGCTCAGTTCATCCCTTGCATGTTCGTCGGTAGTTTTCCACCCTCTTAACAACATATTTCGGCATATTTCGATTACCATAAAGAATTTTGTGTGATGTATATTTACGTTTCATTATAAAGTACTTTCTTCGATGCACGGATTCACCTTTTGGTTTAAACATTTCGAATATATTAAAGAGTATAATATAATAATGACAGATGAGTAATAAAATTATTGGAAGAATTTGATGATGTCTGTTCGTTAGCGTACAATGCAAAATAAATCACGACAATAGGCAGACATTTCCTCAGCCCATTGAAAAGAATCCAAGCTTATCACGGTCTTAAATTAATAAGCATTCAAGTCGAGCCAAGTAAAAATGAATAACGCTCGTAACACTGAACAATAGCGTAATAAGGACAGTGCATTTTGTCTGTGAGAGCTCGCTTGCAAAACAACAATAATTCTTCTTCCGGTGAAAAGATTTTCAGCGTTATTCCACTTGAAATTATTATTTTTTTTTTTCGTGTCGTCGTCTTGCCATTGTCTCGGACGGGAGGTAAGTAATGAAGGAAATTGGGGGTTCTTGGCCGACGCGCGGAGGGACGCCAAGATTTGCGTGGCCGACCGCCGCCGCCGCGCCGGCTAATGCCGAATAATGAAACAGCTTTGAGATATTCTCTGCTCAGCGGTTGGGATTTATTAGATTCAGCCAAACGGAATTAGCCAAGTATATAATTACATAGATGTTTACAGAGCACTTATACACAGAGGATTTTTTCATTTCTATGTTTCATAATCAATTGTCATGAATTTATAGTCGAAGTTGTTTTCCAAAAGTAATGAAAATATTTTTTTCTATAATTTACCAAGAACTGAAATTATAACTTTCATGTTTATTATATTAAAAAACTGTCAGATATCCCAACACTCCAACAATTTTCTACGTTATGAGAGAAATCTTCTTCAATACTACTTAATTTTTACATATTGCTTCATTATTTCACCTCCGCGTTAATTTCTGAGTTAGCCATTTTTTTTGTTATATTTTAACAATAATTTCACTTCAGGATCATGTATTTTTAGGAAATTTCTATAATAAATCTTTGTTTTTAGAAACGCTCTCTTTGAATTAATGTAATTACCACGCAATATTTCTATATCACAAACACCTTTTTGTATCTGCGCGCGAAAAAGTGACCATAATGTAGCTGATAAATAAACATAGTGTAGTCGAAAATAACGGTGACCACCGAAAGATCTACTATCTATCGGCTGTCGCTATTGTCCTCCTGGCCTGCAAACTCTCGACAGTTGAATATGAAATGTATAATGCAGAGACAGAGACCTCCCTACCTACCACAACGGTTGAATTCAACATATACAACACCAGTTGATCGCGAACGCGACATGTTTAAGCTTGACGCAATTGCGAACGCCACCTGTGGTATCGTTGTGTCAAGCAACTCGTCTTCTAAAACTAGACTCATTTACAAAATGTAGCAATACTGCATTTAGAATAGTTAAAAATCACCGTAATCATCGTGCATTATAATGTTCGTAGTAAGTTTTCTTTTAGATATGCAGCGATAATCGCTTAATTGAAATTAACGGATGAAACATATAATAGCAGAAACAATTAATCGCTCGATTAATGTAAACACTACACCACCATACATTTCAATTTATACGCATTAAAGATAACATCAGAATATTCTTTGTAAGCAATTACGAGCTAGACCACTTGACTCCTTGTAAAATGTATTTATATTCCAGACCCCTTTTTAGTTGTGGTCACTCGCGCGTTCAGAATCAAGGATCGTCTCTAAGACTACGCAAATCTTAGCCTCCGCTGCTGTTCACTTCTTCAAGACTAGTTGAGAGCAACTTATTATTTTGCTTTCTCAGATATTTTTAGTAGTTAGTCTAGATCTCATCCATTGTTATTCAAAATACAGCATTAATTAGTTTTGTACTCCATACATTTTTACCGAGGATTTACCATATTTGCATTTCAGAGCAACAATTCAATAGAATTACAGTTATTTTTGCATCATTTCCCTATGTATAGTATTTTTCAATTATTTATATAATTTGAAGACCATAAACCATGACACGAAGCTACATCTATCCCAAGAACCCTAACTATATTCAAGTGTGTAAACACGAGTACTGTAATTTTAGTAGATTTAATTCAATTATTCGCTTGACTCTAGTAGTAAAATTCAAAACAATAAAATTCGCAAATAGTTGTTTTTCCTAAATGACATTCGCAATAAGTAATTTAAACTGGATCTAAAATTTCGTGGCGGCAATAATCCAGCGGCCACTCACTTACACGATGCGACGTCCCAAACTCAAACATTACTTTTGTAGTTTCCTATTTACATATCCCCAGAGCGGCTTTCTTGGTAAACTCCAATATTTCTTCTCATACTCGACCCGGCTCACGGCGGTCCGCCATCCAGCATTTTTAATCTCGTTGGTTGGATCTCGGGGCACACGTGAGCCCTCCGACCCCTATGTTTACCTTCCGAAATAGTTTAACGGGAACAATTTGCATCTACTTATATTTGGTGCGTCCTTACTTGTTAACTTCGAGTCTTAGTCTTACCGTATTTGGTGATTTTACAGTTTGTGTTGTTTTTTTTTATTACTGAATATTGAATTTCGAATAACGTTTTAGAATAAGTGTACTTGATAACCACGAAGCACTTTTAAAAATGTCCCTGTATTTGAATGATTCCAAAAATAATTTTGTTATCATTAACCTAAATATCTAGATGATGACGGCAACGGTAACATGTTTAGACACCATAACATTCAACATGGATTTGAATACTGCAATGGGTCTGAGTTGTCGGTAAAGAAAAAAATTCGTGGAGAAACCATATCATGGTTGTAGAGCTTTTTCTAATGATCGCCTGACTAGCTACCAAACTTAACTTGAAAAGTTGCCACCAAGCACCTATACGCGTGTTGCGGCAGTTGTACATGAGAGCTAGTTTACCATGTGTTACTTTAGCCACATCGTCATTCAACGTCAAGTGTGCTTCTAGTAAAACAACAAGCCTATAAAGTATTGAAAACATTAAACTATCAAATGTATTAAAAATATAAACACACATATATATAGAAATATAACAAAATGTACCCTTTCCCACCAAAGTTTCTAATTACTTTAACAGAGTACCTACATCGTTAGTTTTATCAGTAGGAAGTATAAGGGACTTGAACAAATATTTAACGACTCAAAGACCGTAACATAAAATTATAATAAAAATAAGAAAATAGTTTGCAAAAAAACGTTGTCCTATGTACACATGAGTGTTCCACAAAGATATGGGCAGGTTAGAGACGTGGCCCTAATCGATATCCTTATAATGATTGCTAGAGGAGCTCGCATACGAAATAAGGAGGGCGCTTGACGTCGGAGGTGTCCGGGGGGCAACGGGAGAAAGCCGCGGGGAGGGGGGGAGATATGAGACGATTTAGATTTTTTCCCTCTTCTATTCTTTCGTTTTTTTGGGGTAGCCCCCCTCGAAAAGGGTGAGGAATTTAAGACGGCATCGCGCGATCGATTTTTCGCGCATGCATTGGTATTCCCGTAATGTCTTATTTAAGATTAGAGTTATGTTTTTATTACTTTGCATTCGACAACAGTAGTATCTATAAAGCGTCAGGTGGTAGAAAAATATTGTTTGATAAAACATTACCTTAATGTAGAATTTACTTTTGATTACAATTTTGTTTCATATTTTTGTTCAGTATCAAAGTTACTTTGTACAGTATATTTTCTTTCATTTCTCATAAATTGTCTAATGTATTTTTTCACATTTTCATGTACTTATAAATCACGCTATGTTTTTTTTTTTTTTCGAACTGACCTACACTGTTGGCTTCGTAAGGCCTCTACAGCTCCACCGGACTACATGACGCTATGTCATTTATACTGGAACACCACTTTATCTATTATTAAAAATCATGTAAATTGCCTATAAATGGTAGATTATATTCAATTGTTTTATACAATAATAATAATAATATGTTTTAGAAAGTACAGATAAATGGATTCAAATATTTTAATAATTTTTAACTATTCGATTTAAAAATTGTCACTTTTCTTAGATTTATTGAGGTAGATACATGATAATTTATTACAATCTCTAAAAACGACACTATCATCTAATATACTTAGCGTAACTCACAGTGGACATGTATATCATAAGATATAAAAAAAAGAATATTCAAAATTAATTGTTGACTAACATATCAAAATTGTACAATTATTTTATTAAGTCAAACAGTAAGCTAACCGGATTCCCAAAAGGAAAAAAGCAAGAACAATATTTTTCATCATTAATAGATCACCGGCGTAGCATCACAAAAGGCGACTCGCGTCAAAGGGGCTAAAAGCCTTTCGGCCCACAAAAAGTCTCAATTAAAAACCTGACGGAAGCTTTTAGACGGTAATCCTTCAAATTGTTTCCAACGCCCCCTCATTAGCACCGAAAGTGTTAAAAAATAAACTTTTTAATCTTTATTACTCGACTAAGTTAACCGGGTTAAAATTATTACAGGACACAGATCCGTTACATTTTTTTTTATTCAACCCCTTCCTCGCCTTTATTTATTAGTGGCCAGGGTGAAATCTTTTGAATTACTTATATATTTTTTTTAATTTGTACTCTTGTTATAATTACCGGAAGATTTTGGTTGGTGCGATTTATCATTCATTCTGTCTCCCATTTTTTGCTGTAAGATGTTTTGATAATTGTTTTTAAAAGATTTATTCTTAATTATTTTTTGACGTGTCTGCGAATTAATTTCATAATCACAGAAATTGTGTTCATTAGTAAGCGTTTAAAGTTTGTGTTATCATTTAGGAACATAATTTATTGTTCTTTACATCGTATTATATTATAAATTAAATAAATATCGTTATGAAAAATAATGAAATTATTATAACATAATAAACATGAACTTTATATCTTATAAATAAAATATCGTACATTAATATCACTATAACAATACTAATCTAATATATAAAACAATTAATTTTTAAGATGCGTGTATTGATTTCCGAGCAATGATAAATCTTTGGTAGTTTCCTCGAACACAACGTTTATATCCGCATGTTCGAATCTCTGCAATAAGCTGGAGTTTTCGGTAAAGAAAAACATCTTAAACAACAAAAACATCTTGGACCACGTCATCATTTAATAACAGGTAAGAGTGTCCTTAAACACAAACTTCTAGAAAGTTAAAAAAAGGGTGGGTCACGTTAACTTAGGTTATAAAAACGTAAATAACAAATCGTTAAAAATGAATGTTTAGTAAAACAGTGTAATAAAAATTTACAAACACAAATAGCTAACATTTCAAACAGCCGAATTGTTATGCAATGAAATTCGCCCCCAAATTCAATTGCCCAATTTGTTCTACGAAACAAAACAACAAAATAAAAACACAACACCAAAACCGAACAAACTTCACTAATTACACAAATAAATCCAAACAAAACGCCGCAAAATTCACAGCGCCGACGAACTGAATTAAAAAATGGAAAGAAACAGATTGACAAAAAAAACATGGGCAGGATTCCTTGACGAGTTTTATTTACAAACATTGTTACGGGAAAAGTTCATTTAAATCGTTAATTAAATCAAATGAAACTGCGACAAAACATTTACATTAACAACAGGAAAATCGCAGTCGCTCAAAGTTCGCATAAAAACCAAGACATAAAAACCACTGAATACAAATTAAGCGTTTAATAGACTGACTGGAATTAATTAATACTTCGCTTGTCTTGCAAAGTTTCCTTCTCGCGTCCATGGGGTCGGCAGGGGAGTGGCTTCACTTTATAACGGTGCTATAATTAAGACAAAGTCCCTTGTTTTACAGATAACTCCGCTAATTATTCATTTCAAATGTTGAACACTGCTATTTAATGGGGTGACGATTTGTAATGCTCTTGTAAGAAAGCCGTTTTTAACGTACTACAGTCTGTTTTAGAATAAAAGGAAATTATTATTAAATTAAGTGCATACACTTTGCGTATAACTTTCTAATGGTGAATTTGTGTTTGATCTTCGATGTACTTTATCACAGATAGATTCATTCATATGTTTCTTCTAGAGTTCAATGTTGCCTCTGCGACATTCTTATTTAGACTAAACGTTATTGCAATCCGCAATAATCTAGAACTTGCATTGAAATAAAACATCATAATGGTAGTACGGTTTTTTCTCATGCTCATCTAACTAGCTATTAACTCTAAATTGTAAATCAATCGCTAAACACTTACATGTGTCTTCCGGTAGCTACATTTCATAGTTTACGGTTAAACTGTTACCATCTTGGACAACATCATCATTTAATATCACCCATTTCACTACGGTTTTCGTAACGATAGAAAAACAAAATGGTATTAGAAAATTTCCAAACTACCCTTTCGGTACGCGAACGACTACACTTTAAAGATGATCGTCAACGTACTAAAAAGTCTAATAACAGATTCAAAGTTAAATTCATATTTTTCCTTATTAATTTCAAAAGGTTACTTTTTTACAGTTTTATTTAATGAAGGATAAATAATAAGCAATCTTTTTACAAATAATCACCACACTCATAATACCCATAGTTGAAATTTAAATTTTAACGTGTGTCGATGTTAATTATTGTAATTCCTTCATACTTAAAACTTTTCATTTCTTTGAACGACCTTTAATAACAGCCAAAAAAAATTGGTTATCTTAAAGATCTTACTCATTTCGGTACCTTATGGAATATACCTTTGAATGTATTTATGTGTTGTGTTAAAAGATAATATGCGTTTTATTAGTTTCAAGGAATGAAGTGTAGACAATGTAACGCCCCGGTACTACCCGAAGCGGTAAAGCTATTCCTCTTAGAGTACTCATTAACTCCCTGTGCACCAGATATTTTAACATACTCGTATAAACTAAATATTTTTTAAGTACCGTCAACAATGTAGCCGGTCGATGTTAACTTGTAAGAATCTTTATTTGTCAATTAAATTACTACAGCGCGCGCGCCTCCAAAGTGCCTCAAAATTGGTTTACCGCTCATATAAGGAATTTCATGGCTATTGGATGGTTGTTTAGTTTCTTAATTAGTGTCCCGAAACCGTTTTTAAACTTGGAATGTCGTCGGTGGATTAGGGTTTTCCTGCTAGTTAAGTAATTTGGTTTTAAAAGCTACAGTTTATGAGGTTTCATTGTTTTACTGCCAGTCCTTTGCTTTACAACAGCCTAAAGAGCATTAAACAGAAATGAATTTTGCACATGAAATAATTTTATGAAATGGATAAAGTAACGATTATAACGTTATAGATTTTTTTAGTAGCACGTTAAAGTAATAGAACTGTGGTTTATGATGAGCACAGTGCAATCCAAAAATAACAGTGTCCATCGAGAGACCTACTGACCATCGCCAGTTTTCACTGTATTTCGGGTTTGGAAGTATGTCTATTGTTGGACATATACTAGCTGATTCAGATCAGCATCAGAGATAGTAACAATGACATGTTTATTAGTTATTTTTTGTAGTCCGGTGAAACTGTAGAGGCCTTGCCAGGTTAACAGTGTCGTCAGTTTGAAAAAAAAACAAAGCATGTTTATCACCATTTATATGGTAGTCGTGATCCCATTGGGTACAGATGCTTACCACACTACTTAGTTACTGGATGATGATTGATGGATGGCGGTAGGAAATTTTCTAAGACCGTCTGGCTAGCTATCGTCCTTAAGTTGAAAGTCTGTAGGTAATCTATAGGACAACCTATAGTTGTATTCCGGCAACCGCAGTCGATAGCCAGTTCCTTTCCAGTTTTAGTGTGCTTACCATCTCACACCACGTCGTCATTTAACATTAGGTGAGATTGTGGTCAAACGCCAAAGCATATGAAATATTTAAAAAAATACACACCCACTGACCCCGGAACGCGACAAGTTTACCTTTACAGCGAATGTTATACCTGGTATATGGAATCTGACACAATTGCCATGTTCTACCGCCTGGCAAAATAATTACTAAGATATTTTTGAGACTGCAATTAAAAAAATCGAAACTCTTGGACATTTCTTTACTTATGTGATAATTTTGTTTTCAAGACAAGTGAAAAAGAAGGAAATATCTTTCTTTAAATCAAATTATTCGATATAATATGCTTTTTATTATTTATGCACAGAACGGTTTTACGTATCAAACAGATGATCTACTTAAGTGAAACCGATCGTGATACTTTTCTTTTTAGTTTTCAACGTAATCGCAGCGCCTACGCTTTCGAGCTTGCTTACATCTCAAGTCACAACCCACGAGGACAAAGAATTAAAAAAAAATACATCCACACAAAATTATCTCCGCATAAACGCCATGTACGAGGACCGATCTGATAATGCGGCCCATTAATTTGAACAAAGTTCGCGTCGACACCGCCGTTCGCCTTATAAAGGTGAGGCGACAAAATTTATAAGTTCGATTACTTTAATCTCGTTTAACTTATGCGAGTACAATTTCAAAGCTGACAAAAGAAATGCACGCAATAAATCGCAACTGTCTTATCTGTTGGATGTATTCGTATTGTTGTGTGCCGGTGTCGCTATGGACTAACACGGGGTAATTAATTTAATGAACTAGTGTGTACTATCACGCGATTTTGGTCGCGTGTGACGTCGACCGGAGTAACCGCTTCCGATGCCAAGCATTTTACATCGTAAAATATACACCAACTTTTAATCCATATATATGATTTTTAATTTGAATTTGAGTACTAACCTCAATAGTGCTTAATTTCATTGAATATATAATTACAAAAAAATAACTAAGTATATTAAAATAATTAAAACTTAAATGAAAGTTGAACATATCAAATATTAGTGTATTATTCGCATAATTTATATTATAATCAGTATAGTAATTATTCCATAATATATAGCCTAGGAAAGCGATGCATATAAGCACCTGTTGTTTGTTCAGGTTACTTCTGCAACTGATGAACAGATTTTAACAAGAGATTTAGATAAATAGTGCATTTTACTGAGTATAATCTAGTTTACTCAACATTGCGCTATTCCATAGGAAATTAGTAATAAAGACTTGAAAAGATGTAAGTTAAAATCGGTATAAAGCTGTAAGCGTTAGTTAACCAGTAATTAAAAATTATAATTAAGTAAAGGAGAAACGACTAACAATTAACCCAGAGCAAAATACGTATTTCTCATGAAATAATAAAACCAATTGTCACGAGCGGAAACATGTGGACACCAATTGGTGATACAAGCAAAATGATGTTAACCTTAAACCAAACAAATAATAAGAAACGAATTGGCAATATGAATGTAAACAGTACGGTTCATAATACACACAAAGTACATAATTATTGTAACGTGCAAAATAAATTATATAACAAATAAATTAATTTAAAAATATGGCTTCGATACGACGAATATAAAGTCGACATAAAGCCATGATGAATTGTAGACGTAGTTCCACATCAAGAAAGCTTACACTAATCAATTTAGACGCACTAATGAGGACAGTATAAATCGATGTTCTTAATCCCTCGAAGGCTGGCGTAATAAATAAAGGCATAAGAGCACGAGCCATATTTCTCGATTAAGTGCGAAAGTGAGGCGGTCCTGCTACGCGACTAAAGATGTGAACACATTACACACGCGTAGCGTTTTTCCTCGAAAATAATAATGTATGACGTGTATACTTTTGTATAAATTTTTGTAGTAGTCCGGTGGAACTGTAGCGGCCTTGCCAGGCTAACAGTGTAGGTCAGTTCGAAAAAGAAAAGTTTACACAGTCGATAGTTATTTTATATCGTTGGAGAATTAAACACGATGTTTAATATTTTTATACAATCTATAAATAGTATTTTTATCCTGTCATGGATAAAATGGTATATATTTTTCGTGTGCGAAATTTCACCAAAAAAGAAAACAAATGTTGTAGTTGTTGTAGTTATTTTTTTTAACAATTTTTATAAATATATTTAACAACTCTAATACTAATGTAGAAATTTTGATAAAATCGGTTCAGCAGTTTTTGAATTAAATCTGACCAGTCAGATAAAATTCATTTATTATCTAATATAGAAGATATCTATATAGAGTAAGAAAAAAAGTTTCTGTAAAGTTTATTTGTTTATAGGTAGGAATCTCCGGACCAACTAATTCAGTCATTTTTTTACTAATGGCAATGATACATAATCACTGGCTGTTGCTGATGCATTAAAATTAATTGTATTCTTGACTTCGGTTATAAAATTGATGATTGGTTGTGAACGGTATGGACATACAATATGTACAGTATGAATTTATCAATCCAGACTTATTTGCTTTTTATTTGAAGATCTGAATCTGAAATTGTTAATAATAGTTATTACAGATATATAGCAAAGTGATATTTCTATTTAAAACCAATAGCCTCATATTTATAAATTATAAGGATAATAAAAGTTAATTATGTTTTATTTTAACTATAGTACGATTTGAAATAAAATAGCGTTAAAAATATTAAGTATTTGTTTCAATATAGTACTTAAATTAAACAAATAAAAATAAAGAGTATTGCAGGTAGAGAACATTACACCGTTTGTAAAAGAAAAGCGACATTAAGCATTTACTTATGTTCACGGAAGTAGTCGGTGCCCTGATGTACAAGCGCTAAGATACTGGAGTGGTAAGCGCACATTACTACCAAGATTAGTCACGCAAATCAGAACCATGCTATCCACGCAATCTTAAACAATTCAAATCAAATTCAAATTCATATTCAGAATTTTAGGCTAACCAAATGTTTATTAATTAAAGTTAATTAATTATACGAAACTGAAAAAGTATTATAATGCAACAATTATGAACAACATATCAACTTCTAACAAAATCCGAAAATAGAAAAGAAAATTACATGAAGTAAAAATTTTTTGTAATTAAAATTATAAAATTCAATGTTTAAAACCATATTAATATAAAGTGAAAGAAACAATAGTGAGAATAAAAATATGATACATATATTTACGTCATTAACCCTTTAATTAATTTATATTGGAACACAATATTAAAGGTCATCTAAATACAAATGTTATTACAAAGCCAAGTCAAAAAAACATTTGTTCTATTGTTGACGCTAGATCTACATAATCTTAAGAAAGCTTCTTACCATAAATAATGGGTGTCGCCGCTAGCTATAATAGCGTATATGCGTAGGCGCAGGGCTACAGATCGACAGTCATACTCTGATTGTAAATCAATGTTTGCTGGAAAACTATTGCTTATAGGGTCTGATTATAAGTAAATCAAGAATTGTGTGCCTGTATTTCGCATAGGTAGATATAAATATTAACAATATAAATGTATGCAGAGCAGAATTCTACTTATATTCTTGTAAATATATATCGACAATATGATATTCAGGATACATGTGTGTATACATACAGACAGAGTAATAAAATAATAGGTAAGGACTGATACTTATTAAAGATATATTTAGTTATATTTCTATAGCAAATAAAATTTTCTTTCTATACAAGAATAACCTAATTTCGATGACGTTCATGAATCGAAACGTGTTCCCACATTTAGTAACTTTAAATGATAATGATGAATCTTAAGATAAGTTCTTAGACATAATCAGATAAATACGATAATTTCACGGAATTACCAATGTAAATTACATACATTTAAACAATGGAATAATTAAGTAAAAGTTTGTCCAGCCGCATATCATTCACTGGGTTGTTAAAAGACGATGTATCTTATATTAAAACCTGACATCTCACCTCTCCGTAGTAAATCCCCGCCTATTTCTTGTTAATCGCTCGCATAGAGGCCACAGTCTCACACCGGTATCGCCCGGCGGATGTTTCGACACGGCTTGTCACTATATAAACACCTTTGATTCATACATTGTTTGAGGATAATGTTTGAGCTAATGGGCTTTCTAGTTGTCCTAGTAAGTATTGTGCAGCTACGTACGATATTTAAAGCTTGATTAAAATAGATTTAATGATTTCATTTACATTCATAATTCGGAATAGTTCATCCTCTTAGTCTGCAATATGTTACACTGCTTATATTTTCTTCTGTTTGAAAGTGTCAAAAAATACAAGTCCAATTTTACTAAAATGTAATTGATTATTTTGGTATAATTTTACATCGATTATGGTTTATATTCTGTATTTTACAAATGTTTGCCAATAATTCCCGTGTACCACCATCGAATAATTAAATCTCGCTACTAAATGTTTATGTTTTTACAAAATATAAATAAAACGACTTAGTCAAAAACATAATAAATTAATGACCACTTGCAACAAGGTAGCATCGCGTGACTAATCCATATTTTAACATTCCAGGCAACTTTGTGTAACAATAGAATGTCATACGATTGATATACAAATAAAGACTTCGTAGTTTTTTTTTACAGCACTTACAGTATAAAAAGCATTTCGCGTAGATCCTAATAGAGAAATTACTTTGTATAAAGTAAACGTTAAAGTTGTATGTGTTGTTGTAAACTGATAGGGATTGGCCGGTCTCCACGTGCGAACATGTCCGAGGTGTTGATTGTAATTTGTAGTGCGCAAGAGCATGTCCATAGCGCTTTGGAGTATATTCTGCAACAAGTTTTGCCATATTTTATTAATATACTAAGTGATTTCTGTGGCTTTGTTTTTATGGAAATGGTTTCTTGTTCGCAGGATTTCTTTCTATTATTCTAGTAATTTTGTCTTTACCACTTATTGTATGTGTTGTTGTAAACTGATAGGGATTGGCCGGTCTCCACGTGCGAACATGTCCGAGGTGTTGATTGTAATTTGTAGTGCGCAAGAGCATGTCCATAGCGCTTTGGAGTATATTCTGCAACAAGTTTTGCCATATTTTATTAATATACTAAGTGATTTCTGTGGCTTTGTTTTTATGGAAATGGTTTCTTGTTCGCAGGATTTCTTTCTATTATTCTAGTAATTTTGTCTTTACCACTTATTGTATGTGTTGTTGTAAACTGATAGGGATTGGCCGGTCTCCACGTGCGAACATGTCCGAGGTGTTGATTGTAATTTGTAGTGCGCAAGAGCATGTCCATAGCGCTTTGGAGTATATTCTGCAACAAGTTTTGCCATATTTTATTAATATACTAAGTGATTTCTGTGGCTTTGTTTTTATGGAAATGGTTTCTTGTTCGCAGGATTTCTTTCTATTATTCTAGTAATTTTGTCTTTACCACTTAAACTCCTACCTTTCGACGGCTTTTAATTTGCATTTAATTTCGGATTCAATTAATTCTATTTAAATCGTATGGAAAATCGTAATGATATGTAACTTGGACCAATATCTAAGTAATTCTTATTTGCTTGGAATACTTTCGTCAAAATAATTACTCCAGAGTACTTATGTATACATTAACTGGTTCCCACCCGCTTGGTTGGGATTTAAAGAATGGTAAAAGGTCAATCGAATGCAAAAATAAGTAGCCTAGAATTATCTATGAAAAATTCTACAATTCTACACTACACGACTGGTCAACTGCACTTTCATTATATATAACAGACTACACATGACGTATACACACACTATATGACATTTTGATAATTACAATGTGGTTGTAATGATTATAACAATATTTTGATCGTACAATTACATGTGTAACGTAACGGTAACGTAACAGTTTCAGAATAATATATTTATATTATATCTGGCATAAACTAAAATTCTTGATTATCTACGAGTCCCTGATATCTAAGCCTTAACATATTGTGCAATCTGGAAACTGGATAATATCGCCGAGTGATACATTACCTAAATAAAGATTTATGTTATTTTCTTGCCTATTATGGGAATGTAAATATTGTTTACATCATTCAAATGGTATGTCAAAACTTACTTTATTTCTACAAGATTAAGATTACTATCACGCCGTGGTTATATTCATATCAAATTGCTATCGAATTAGCAAGAGAAAATTATACAAGAAAAACGATACTGTCCATGAAATGCTGGAATTTCAATAAGACATATTTATTTTGGCGACATATAAAAAAACAATTATCAGTGATCGATTCTAAGTAAAGGAATATATACAACTTTTATTTAACAATGCTTTTAAATTACTCTATTTTTATATTTGTAAAAATAGACGTGTTTGAATAGTGATGCTCACTTTTATATCCTTCAAGTGTTTCCGTGACCGATCTTTTTTTTTTTAATTCCTCGGAGTACCCTGCCTTATTATAAAGAACTTATGAATTATGCGAATGAAATTTTAGAGATTCACTTTATCATATAACAAACTATTTTCATATGATTAAAAAAATAGCAATGCTGTACAAATATTCCAAGTATAACCTGTTGTCTTCTAAATATATAATTAACATGATGAAAAAGGAAAATTTGAAATGAGTAAAATGCTTACATAATTATTTTCTATCAAACTTTATTCCTAAGGGCTTATCAAGCATTATCAACTAGATAACACATCAGATTTGTATTATTGTATTTACATTGGAAATTCAGCTCATATTATTATCATGGACTCCATTCTCAATTGACATACAAAGAGGTTCTATGAAAAACACATTTTTATGTTAAACTCATACAAGTTAATAAGATTCTTAACCGTCGCAGAATAAACCCTTAAAGCTTTGTCTCCGCTGTAGCGGGCGATCGCGTAATTTATACCATGCCCTCGGCATGTTTCTTGCGGAGGATTAGTCCATCACCGGACCGGGTTTATACGGGCAAAGCCGCGAATTATTGCGTCGTCTTAATTGGAACACGCGATTTGACTTAATTGTTAATAAATCTTATGTGACAATGTTATTCTCAAAAAAAAAAGGAACTTACTCGTGCGTTATTAATACTAGCGCACAATTTTTGTTTTAACCAGATTATTTTGTAGTTTTATCTTTCATTATTTGTAGAACTAGTGTTCATCTTCTACATAGTATATTTAAGTACTTTTGTTTAGACAGGCAGCTTCTTATTGGTGATAAAGCCCTGCGTCATAAAGAGCTTTACAAGTATATGATTCATGAACAATTACACTAGACTCGAACAATAATTTATAGATTAAGCAAATAATTATCTTGAGTGGGATTAAAATCCGTAACACCAAGTGCTACACCACTTTGATCATTTCCGCTATTAACTTAACAGTGATATAAATCATTTGTACGAAAATTTTGCACGTGCGAACTTTATATCTAGTGGCAATGCAGTTAATAACATTAATCTTGTTAAACTTAGCCATTCTGTAGTTTTCCCCAAAAAATATCGAACATTCATGAGTTGTTTTAGAAGACTGTCAGTTGATTTTCAATAAATATTTATTGCGAGTAATTGAAAACATTTCCTATAATTTTATGTAGGTATATTTTAGAAATAGGTTTATGAGGATTTGTAAATTATGATAACTGTTAGTAACTGAAAACCCCAAAATATAGGAAAAGAACAAAAAACCTGCTATATAGGAACAACCATTTAAAAATAGAATAGTCAGTTGGCCTTGCCGAGGCGATTACATCGTCGATTACGACGTTTACATAAGAAAAGTAAATCCTATATAACCATTTAATTATCAATCACCACCGCATACTACAACATTGACGTCATCTAGAAACACGTATGAGACATATATGCAAAATATTACCTTTACTCTCAATTGACATAATTTTAAAATAAAAAAAATACATAAATACATTACACACGCTTCACCAACTCCTTCTGTTTCTTTATAAATATAATTTGTGTATGTGTACACTCTTACATTCTTCTTCAACTTATTTTCAGCCTAATGTTGAATTTATACCTGTTTATGGACATGCAGAGATGAACTAAAAATGTGGTAGAGCTTCGACAAAACCCTACCAACATTTTTTAATGGCTTAATTTTTATTAATTTAGAGAATATAGATTATTATATGTATTTTAGCAGAATTCTTATATAAAATATAAATGCTTAGGTATTTAGTGACATTAAGTAAAATACCATGACCAAATGATACCATTATTTTAAGTTTTGAGCAAATCTTACATCAGAGAGAGAATGCCATCTACCAAATTTTACCAAATATCATTATAGGGCAGAAAGTGCAAATAAATAAAAAGACCATACGTAATTAAAGCCCATTCCTTTACTTTGGTTTCCACCATCGTTAGATTGTTCGGATCGTATTATTGATTAGCCTGCTCAGGGTTCTACGACCAGTTCTGGGCTTCCACTTCAGTACTGGTACTGGTAATTTGCCATAATTTCGACATATCTATATACCCAATTGGTTAAGAACACCGCAATCATAACAGCTCAGCTTATTATAGCGTTGAAACACTTCAATAATACAATTTTTAGATATTTCATTGAAAAATTTAACGGAATTGTGCGTTAATTCCCAAGTAAAGAAACTTGTTGTATTTTACACAAACTCGTCAAAATTACCACTGTATGTTTTTAGTTTCTAAGTTAATTTACTCTCCGGTGCGCACAGTCGGACATCTCAATCCTACTTGCTTACAAATGAAGATACAAATCAGATGAGCAAACAATCAGTGGCTCGCCTAAGAACAAATCGTCTCCATATATCACTGTGTAAACGTTTTGCTTTACCTTTTATGATGTATTTTACGCTTTGGCTTGTAGCGAGACTGCTCGTTTGAGACTTAACTACGGGCATTAACGTGCAACAAACTTTGTGGGTGGAGGTCAGTTGTATTTTTACCAAGTTAATGAATAATAGTCTGGCTTGTGGATATTATTTCTTGTATTAATACTTATAAATGTGCGAATACTGTTCATAAATAAAAGAGATGGATGATAATCAGTTTTCTCACTTCGGAGATAATGAAGTAGTTAGTGAACGAATAAATATAAAAACACTTGAAGATATGTATTACAGACTCCTATAAAATGGTCATTTTTGTAAGTTTATAGGAGGTAGTTAAACTCCGAAATTACTGGTCCGATGCTAAGGATTCTTTCAGTAGCAGCCACTTGTTGAATGACATGTTATTATTAAATCTTAATGCCAACGAAATCGTGGGCTCTTGCTAGTCACCTACAAGAAGAATAAATATTGAGACTTTCATTTCATTGAATATATTTCTTCGTATAAACGTATTGTTTTTAATGTAGATTTGATTTAACAACTTCGACTATTTTTTTTAACATTCTCTTCGATATTGATCTTTATTTTTTTTGTATTCATCTTTAAGTATAAAAAGTGTTTCTCAAAATGTATGAGGTTTAGATGACGCTGCTTGTGCTAGAGGATGAAATGTTAAAGAACACGTTAATAATTTTACAATTTATATACATATTATTATAGTTTTTGACGTGATAACATCTTATAAATCTATGAACGCCGATTGCATGCACGAAAAAGCATGACTCATTGTCACGTTCCGCCTGAGCCGAGCGTGCAAGCAATAGAGAGGCGCGATCGGCCTAAGCGTTCGGCTTGTGACGCTACTATCTCTGTTCCATTCCATCGGTAATTCAGTGATAATAATTCAATTCATAAAAGTATGCAATTTTTCATCAAGGTTTTCTTATGACGTTAACACGTAAAATTATTGTCTGTAAACCGACTTTACAAATAACCAATTTTTTATTTTTTATTTTGCCATTTTTTGTATGTATTCTTGATATTTTCTTTGACAATTTTGATTTTGGTGGACCACTTGAACAACTTTACAATACAATGTTAATATACTCTCTCTACAGTTATTTCCTCTAGCTACAGTAATGTTATTGATTCTGGCGATGTATGGAGTGTTTATTTAATACATTTCTACATACATTTTTTTGATAAATTTACTAATTATTATAAATGTGAGTGTCAGTTTATTTGTGACGTTTTGACGCCTTAATTACTCGACAAATCATCATAAAATTCTCCATACTCGTTTTCACGGTTAAAAGCTAGTAATAAATAATAATATTAGATATTATCTTCTCATTTCATGTGTAAGGCAAATTGGTGCAATAAAACAGGGCTACCAAATAACAGCATCACCTCTCGATATTAAAGAATGAAACATCGACCGCCTACATGAGAATTAATTAACACGTGACGATACATAGAACAAGTTCTCGATAGCCGATGTCAATGGTCCGGTAAAATAGAACGGAACTATAAAGGCAGCATTGACATTTTTATTGCAATGGATTAAGACTTAAATGAGTCATTTTATCTCGACGCAGGAGGGTCTCCTAGGTGTGGCATAGTTAAGATTATGTACGAATGCGATTTTATAATTAATCAATCAAAGCAATATCGAGATATGGGAACGCTATAAAAAAATAAATGTTTAATTAGTAATCATCGACAGGACGTGAAACGTTAATAGCCTTGTTGGCTTCGAGCATGGCTTCGCAAACACTGGCTTAAAAATATATCTGTTCGATTTTTGAATTTCTCAGAACTTAATAAAAACTCAGTTTCATTATTTACCTGTAACAAAATATTTCAAAATAGCATATTATTTTGGGCGTATTATATTCCAGTTACAAAAAATAACCAGTGAATCTGTACATATTTCTCACTTTGACAAAAATAGGGGTTTACGAACTTCTTTTACGGTACGAAAATAGGTGCTTAATTATATAAAAGTATATACAATGAGATTGATTATTTTGGATTGTAAAACATTTTGATAATTGTGAAAAAGCACGTGATCAAAATTTGTGTCTTTTTCATTTCAACCAGTCTTTGCAAAGTAATCTTCTTATAAGTGCATATTGAGTTGAGTTATTATATTATACTATAGACAATAAATTCAGAAAAGTGACAAATAAGCGCGTGTGAAAACCACGATTTTTAAGGATCTGCTCTCGCCTTTGACGATTGTAAATTACAATGTAAAACGCAATAGTAATAAAATATAGCCTAGCACCACCTATTGGTGGGTTACAGTGAAATAGATAGCATCAAAACAGTCAACTTTATTAACTTTAGTAATGATTGAATCAATTGATGTTGGAGTTTACTTATTTAGAGTATTATAAATGCAAAAATCAATTTGTTTGTTTGTTATGCTTTCCCGCTTTAATCACTCAACCGATCATTATGACATTTTGCATACCCGTTGTCAAGGGTACAAAAAAGATATAGGGTACCTTTCATTTACAAAAAAAAAACTGTTCCCGAGCGAAAGATCAAATATACATTAGCGCAAACAAAAGCTAGTCAGTTCATAAACAAATTATTATAATAATTCTAACATGAAATTTATATTTTATATAGTAGTAACTCTTGTTTTAATCAATAACAGTTCTCTTTTCACCTTAATTTACCTGGCAACCTTTACTGGCAGACCTTTACAATTTCACCCGACTAAACCATGAAAAAGGTAATAACATGAACCAATAGTTATTAAAATTGATAAAAAAAAACACCAAACACACTTACTTGTAAATTACAAATGGATTATGCTAATAAAATAAAATAAAAAAACCAGGAAAAACACGCCAAAGTAAAACGAGTAACGTTACCATTGAAAGTAATTCTCGTGTATCGAACACAACATACCGCTGACCAGTATTCGGGGACCGTTGTAAAAGGCACTATTCCTCATGAATGAACCGTGGTGACCGACCTCGCGTGTGTTACATTACAACTCGTGTAAAGACACCACAACGTGTACGTGTGAGCGTGTTGTTTTTTGTGAATGGCCGGCGATATCCGGTCCTATAATATTGACCGGACTACAGGTTTCGTTATCGTCCTCTCGGGCACTGTCTAAACATGAGATATAAAAATTGTGTTTTATTACATTTTACAACTCTCCCCGTATCGATGAGACGTCAAATAATAGGAGTTTTATAAAAATAAAACTCCGAGAACGTAGGTGTCAATGCGTCGCCCTGCGCTCTAAACACCAATTTAAGGACGGAGAGTTAAAATTTTTACATTACAAAAAAAAAAAAAAACACATCCGAACCGAGAGTGGAGATTTGGGATATGTTAATTCGGCTTTATTCTCGTTCGGATAACGTATTCAAGCCGCGTGGACGGCTCGTTCGGCAAAAAGTGAATAACCGAATATTTCGAATCGTGTCGAAGCGCTTTTACTGGTGTAAAACGAATTAACACAGGTTCACGATTAAGATAAATATAGTATGACATTTTTCATTAGTTTTTAATATTACATTTTAATGACAGTATTTCTAATATTTTTCGATATTTAGAAACTTACAACATGCAAGAGCAAACTGTTTGATACATTTTATTTACACTATTATAAATAGGCTAATGTTTCAATTCAACTCAGCATATATTGTATATTGAATGCACTCTTTTGTAGTTTACAGATAATGTATACTAGATATATACGAGTATATGTATCATACATCATCAACTGTTATGCATATTCTTGAATAGAAATAAGTATAACCATCTCTTTCTTGATTTGTCATTGCTATTATTTATTTATAGACTGAACAAATAAATACACACAATAACTATCGATATTCCAATACACATAATATTCCAACATTAAAAAGCAAAACATACCGAACAGAAAAATCGAAAACAAAAACACCCACCCTCTCATCAAAGACAGAGTTAGGAGCGCAAAACAGGGTCTTGCCTTATCAAAATTTAAATTTGGAAAAAAGCGGGGGCCTCGTCTCATTTCAATAACCGTTATTCAGACCCTCGCCCCTTCGTCCCTTGTCGCGGTGTCCCGAATTCCCGAACATACCCGAATACACGAACTATGGGTTGATTGATGGCGGTAAAGAAACAATGGCCAGTCTGCAGCCGTTCCGACGCGAATCCTAATAAACGCTTTATTTTATTTGTATCGAATAACGAGATCCGATAATAAACGTCGATACCCGCTTAGATTTGAGACTATCGACGCGGCTACTGTGAATTTTAAAACATGTTAACGATTGCCAAGATTCGGAATGATTTGTGGATGGCAAAAACACGTGCAATCCGCACTAAATCTAACCGTAAATATCTGTCGTAAGGTGGGCAAACAGAGTTCTGATGTTAAAGAATTTCATAAATAAACATTTGTCATTTACTTACGTTGCCAAACTGAAAGAGCCATTGCGAATATTTTTTTTATTTATTTAAAGAATTAGTTAACTATTTCTGACACTTTCCTACTTACTTAAATCGTTAAATCTAAACCTACCTTCTCTCTTTGTGTTGGTGTGGCTGCAACTGCAGGAATTTAAGGATTACAAAAAACCACCTCTATTTTAATTAACAACTCTACGTACCTACATAATTTCTTACATTACGAAAAAACGAAATCTTTAATTTCTTAATGCAATCCATCGTTTCTGTGTATATATTTATAATATTGACCAAAAAAACTACTAAAATGTTTGCTTATACTTTATACTTTCACTTTCACGTCATCTCTGTTCCTGAAGTAGAAAAATAATGTTTTTTTTGTATCTCTCACCTTGTATAAGTGGAGCTCAAAAAACTTATAATGATTATACTTTACTATCTTTTAACCGCAGCTTCGCTCGCATTAATGTACATTTGACCTATTCCAAGAGAATAGTACTTTTTTTCGGGTGAAAGGTGGTAGGTACCCTATATCCTTTTCTGTACTTGACAAGGTGTATACAAAACTTCATGATGATGAGTTGAATAACTAAGGCGTGGAAGAATAGGAAACAAGTAATCTTCGCTTTCGCATTTATAACATTACGATAAATAGTAAACACGTACACACCATTTGACGAGCTTTTTGCTGGCAGACATTTTTTTTATATGTTAGCGTTTGACCACAATCTCATCTGATGTTAAATGATGATATGGTCTAAGATGGTAGTCACACTAAACCTAAAGGAAACTGGCTCTCAAATGCAGCTGCCGGAACACACCAATAGGTATTTCGCGACAGATTTCCAACTTGAGGGTGGTAGCTAGTCAGGTGGACTTAGAAAAGCCGTACCACCGTATTATGGTTTCATCACGATGTTTTTCTTCACCGAATACTCCGACACAGTTGCCAGGATACAAACCTACGTCCCTCGACGTTATAACGGAAAAAGTTATCAACAAAGCCATAAGCGCTTCAAAAAATAGGGTTAGGACATAGGGTTGTTAAAGCATTATTTACACAACATTACGTCTTTCCATTTAGTAGCGATAATATTTATCAGAGGTAACATTACCAAAAAGGTTGTAAGTGTTAAAAAGTGAACGTAAAGTTGCAATTAAAAAAGGAAAACCGCATACAATAGATCCTCATAAAACACATAGGTTCTATAAAACAACAACATTATTTTCACCGCATTAAAGTCACAGGCACTATTTAGTATATAGTAAAATTATTCTCGTATTATGTTGGTTTCGAAATTTAATTCTTGCAATTAAATTACCCTCTCTTCATTTAGACGACGCATACACTCATACTCATACACACAGTTTTTACCTTTACATCACAACTACATTCAAATCAACATGTTATGCATTTGTCATTAACTTTCAAAAGGCATGTTAAAGCATCACTTACATATTACAATTACGTAAATTTTCCTACTCGCTTTGCTATTATAATCTGGTGCAAAAACAAGTAACAATTCACCTCATGCGTGTAATTTCGCGGCGTCCTCGCTATGATTATTCGAGCGTGTCATTAGAAGCTTGGAGGCTTTTACTTATTAGCGAATGCAAAATGAAAATGACATTAGTACAAAGAAAATTAACACCAAAAAGCCTCTTAATAATGTATGTAGTGAATAGTTATTACGTCGAGACATACGGTTTTAATAAGTCTTTAGTAATATTTGCTGTTCTACCACCAAAAGCAAATTATTTTTACTATAGTCTTATCATTAGCAATAACTTTTATAACACTTAAATGATATTATACATTTTTTTAAATTAAACTACAAAAACTCACGAATATATTATTAAAATGAAATTGCAGTTTTATTTAATTCACTGTAAAATAACAAATATTCGCCAAGCTTTAGGTCGGTGTGTCCTATTCAATACGGCACAGGACATTTGTGCGAAAGCGACTACAACTATAATTGCGTACTACTTAACTCTGCTACTAAGAAAGCTTAGGCTAGGCTAGGTATAATACTGTATTGGACTTCAGATCTCTATGGTCATGGTTAATGCATTTATTTAACTACGAATATTATATAATATACCAAATTACAATGAGCCGCGGACCACTCACAGGCCACACAATTGAGGTATCCACTTTAGTTTGTTATTAAGAGAATATAACATTTGAGACCGGTTACTTCATAAAAGCAACCAAATTACAATGAGCCGTGGTTCTCTCTCAGACCATAGCATCTCACACATATAATTTAAGATATCCTCTTTAGATTGTTATAAATTAAAGAAATATTACATTTGTTAGTATATATTGTTAGTAGTTAGTATATAGTGGTTATTCCATAAAAAAAATTAGGTCGTAGTTAGGCTCTTGCTAAAATATTTAACACATTTTTGAATTACAGATTTGTGAAATATGCTCTGAAGTAATCCTGCATATACCACATATTAAAATATATGGAATAGACAATAGAAATATTTAAAATTAATTTAAAATCGGGGAAGACGGAAATCATATGGCAAAGAAAATTTTCAAATTAATTGACATTTAGATTTCATCCAATCATTCATCGTCTTCTACTGACTTGATCGACATGTACCTAACAACACAACAATAACCTTTTCAGTATTTTATATTAGAAAGTTTAAGAAAGTTTGAGGTATCTGCAGACTTCAGATATAAAGTCCTTAAGGTAGTTAATTAATTAATCCTACATTCTGGCTTCAATTTTGTTCCAATGCGTTACGTGCGAAAAGAAAAAAAAAAGTGAAACGTATTTGTCGTTCAAAGATTTATATCAATCTCAATATTTTATACAAAATACGATAGTATTTATCTACAGTGTGATTCATATTGCTTGGTGAAGACAGTCCCATTAGGAGATGTCGTAAACAATGTACAATTCAATGAGCCATGCTAATATTTTTCTATTATATTTTTCAATTATGTAACAGACACTTTTTTAGTACGAAAGCTGTAGTATTTATATTGATTTATTGTTCTAATAAGCGTTTCTAATTTGCATATCTAATCATTATGGATATTAAAGTACAACAGTAAAATATGTTAAATTGCGCAATATTAGTACCCAAAATATTGTGAGTTCGATCGTTGTAAAAATGTTTAGTCTTAGTTTTATTACCATTTGGAAGCGATGATAGCTCATTGGTTAACGTATCCCATTACATTCGAATCCTTGCAAATGAGCCGGTACTACTTTAATAATATGTGCTTGCAATAGCATCTTTTGATTAGAGCTACCATCCTCAAGTTGAAAATTTTTTCGCCAAGTACGTATAGGCGTATTCCGACAGTTGCACTGGAGAGTCAGTCCCCTTTCTACGTTGTATCATGTTTGCCATTTTGGACCAAATTGTTATTTAACGTCACGTAAGATTGTGATCAATTGCTAATACCTACAAAGTATAAAAAAATGGACTAGGTATGATTTGGGCGGTGTCTTACGCGATATCTCTGTTTTGTAATAGATAATTACTCATTAAAAAAAACTTATCACTTGAACTTTCTTTGCAATGGTTCACATAAATTATTTTGATTCGCAGATGACAATTATCAAGTATATATTTAATAGCAGCGAAAGACATAAAATAAGCAAGCTACGGAAAGCGAACACAACAAATCACTTCATATTCCAGTGATCAATTTTGAAGTAGAATCTATAGCTTTGATACTATAGTAAGGTCATTTCAAAATTACGTAGGCGTTAAATTATCGTATACAATTAAGTTAAAAAATATTATTATACCACATGAATAGATTTACAGTTAAGTTATTAATTTTTAAATTATCTTTTATTCGCAACACTGATTAGTTACAGAAACGGTATAAACGCCATTGAGTTAATATTTACAATTACTAGAGACGACATTATTATTTCTTTTTGTCATGATTATTAGCTATAATACACAAAAACAGAATCGGTTGTCTGTAAAGTCGGTTTACGAACGATAATTTTAAGTGATAACGTCATAAGAAAACATTGGTGAAAAATTATGCGTCACAAGCCAAACGCTTAGGCCGATCGTGCCTCTCTATCGCTTGTACGCTCGGCCCAGGCGGAACGTGACAATGGGTCATGTTTTTCATACGTGCAGCCATTGTTCATCGATTTATAAGAAGTTATCACGTCAGCAACTATATTTCCTATGTAACTGGTTAAAAATAAATTATCAATATAGATTGTAAATTTTTACAAAGAAAAAGTCTTTCGCCAAAATCTTTATCATGTCACCTGTATTACCAACAACATTTATTTAAAACTAAATATACGCCCGACTTCGTAGATACTGGTGAGAATTAACCAGTTTGCTAGATTATTTTTGGGTTCTATTTTAATCTTTAATCGTATTTCTCAAGTTCTATAATATTATTATCGATTTAAATTTATGAATTATGAATATATGATAAAGCATAGTAATATTTAACTGATAGCAAAAGTCTCTCCAAAATCGGTTCAGCTGTTGTCTGCTGTTAGCTGAGTCGGAGCTTTCGGTGAAGAAAAACATCGTGATGAAACCATAGCATGGTGGTAGGGCTTTTCAAAGTCCGCCTGGCTAGCTACCATCCTCAAGTTGAAAATCTATTGCCAAGCACCTGTTGGTGTGTTCCAGCTGCTGCACTTGAGAGCCAGACTCCGTCTAGCTTTGGCGTGATAACTATCTTAGACCATATCATCATTTAACATCAGATGAGATTGTGGTCAAACGCTAACAAATAAAGTGTAAAAAAAAGCTTGAATAAACAAAAAGACGCTTAAATTTTCTATATATAGTTATGAATATAGGTGTTACATTACAATTTATGTCTTAGCATATTTTAACGACGAGCACTCTTGTTAATGATTTATTAGAATATTCACCTAATCCTATACAATAACAGCGGAATTGTATTATTTTTATATTATTTTAATCAAGTCTTTGAGAAGGCAATTAAAATTTTTATGTTAATTATATAAAATAACTTCGTCGCGTTCACTGTGATACCGGTTTGGCGAGTAGTTTTTGTTTATCATAAATATAACTACAGTCATTAATTAATTAATTCGAGACAATATAAACGATAACCATGATATATAAAAGCCAGCATAAATGTCAAACAACTATAATGTTATTCATCATTTAGGGAACAAAAAAAATGGAGAATATATACGGAACTCATTGTGTCTTATTTTAAAATTTATAATACGAAGAAATTCCCATAATAGTAGATACATATCATAATTGATAGTTCTTAACATACTTCCGTCCCGGTAGGCTAATATTCCTGCCACAGACCTCAATAAATTATGAATATAAAAAGAATATATTTTATTGAAAATATTAAGAAATGCTGGCGGAAAATTTGGGATTATAGATTGTTTTTTTTTACATCAGACGTTAAAATATATGTATAAAAAAATCGGATAATTTAAAGAAACACTAGGTCTCGAAAACACCTTAAGCTTCCAGGTCCAACTATAACTAAAGACTGTCCAGGTGACCTGATAAATACAAAACAAAATCGTTGAAGCTTTTATAGAAGAGAAATAATTACGAACACACGTACACCGAAATTATACATACAAGGGTTTCGAATTAAGTGAAAATAATTATTGAAAAAAAAAAAACGAACATATTAACTTAAATATTAATATTCATTAATGGAACATGGTACCATTAACTCATTTCCTTCTATAATTCAATAACAAAATTGTTCTAATGATTTAGAACAGTACCTACACGAAATTGCCGCTAATCAACTTTAATCATTTCGAGCCGTTTCAGAAATGGAGCCCTTCTCGCAGTTATTAAAGTAATCACCAGGGCGGTACACACAAACAAACAAAAATTATGTGCAGGTAATTAAAGAAAGGGGTTCCATTTGATAATGACCCGATAATTTCGTTCCGGAGTTTGTATCGAGCAATTTTCTAAAATTATAGAACCGTAAGTGGCGCGGTTTGATTGCTCTTACATGAGGAAAATATGATGGATTACTCTCATACTTCTAATTTCAAATTAATTTGAACGTACAACAAAAACAAAAATAAACAAAAACAAAGAAGGCCATATTAGAATTCTCATTGTTCGTATAATAGAATCGTCGAAAAAATAAATACAACACGTTCGTTACGTGTAATTCGTCAAACAATTAACGCGCGGTCCAAAGACTACGAACAAAGAGATCCAATGTGACACTGAAAATTTAATTTGTCCCCAATTAGATCGTTCTAAAATTGAATTTTCAGACAATTATACTGTGATGGCGGTATCCGTCTACGGGCCGTTTTGTACAGCCTCCGTGGAAGCGAGACGAAAAATAAACGACAGAGAGCATGTCGTACGCAACAAGTGGGCCTTCGAGCAATTAAAAGCGGCTTTTAATTAGTCGGGGTGCTTGATTATTAGCAAATCTCGCCGCGCTTTAGGGCTTTTCAGTGGAATGTAAACCACTTCAAAATTGGGGGAGCGTTTTGTCTCCGCCGTTTGATTTGAATTAATAGCGATGCAGAAATAAACATAAATATTCACTAAATATGTTATTGCAATATTTTAATTTGTAAAACGGTTTAACATTTTGTTTAGAAACTCATAAAATTTCCAATAAAGTGTTGATTAGATTGAGTCTGACATTTTAATTATCTCCGCTTGTGACATTAATGGTGTATTTATATGTATCTGATAGTGATGTATTTCTGTACACGGAACAACGAAAAGGAATTAATTGTTACTCTTCCATCTTGCATGAAAATTAAATCCTTTTATTACTTTCACATAATATTAACATAGCCTATTTTTTATATTTACAATAAATTACAAAAATTAAATATTTATTACGAAATAACATATATCCACATCTAATCTATATACATAAAAATGTGTGTTGGTATGTATACATGAGATGGATAAATTCTAACACCGTCTGACCAATCTCTATGAAAGTTACAAATTGCATGGTGGTAAGCCTTTTTCTAAGTCCGCCTGGCTAGCTACCATCCTCAAGTTGAAAATCTGACGCCACGCACCTGTCGGTGTGCTCCGGCAGCTGTACTTGCGAGCCAGTCTACCTCTAGGCATAGCTTGACTACCATCTTAGACCACATCATCATTTAATATCAGGTGAGACTGTGGTCAAACGCTATTCTATAGAGTATATAATAAAAATCTTAAGTATTTTTTGATGAAGTAGGTTTCTATGCTACATTTACTATAACCATACCACTAGATGGCGCTGCAGCACATCAACTTCAGTACAGTTCAGTTGATCGTTATTAATTTGATATGTGTATATTTAAATATACCGATTATTTACACAACATATAACATATTATAACTCAACTATTTTTACAAATGTCTATAGAAACCTACTATTATTATAAACAAAAAAGATTTGATTCTTTGTCCTAAAACCTTATTAACTGATTTTACAAATTCTTTTACTTATTTTATTATGCATATCTAAAGCCTCGAGCAAAAACTAGTTTGTAATATATTATTACATATGTATGCAATATGTCCTACATGTTCGTTCATAAACAAAATCTGCCATTAGATAAATGAATGCGATCGGGTAAAAATAGAATAGTTGGTCCACGTTTTGAATGAATTATTTATTATATAAAAATAAAAAAAATATTAAATTGAAATGAGAACAGTTGTTCTTAAGTATTAGCAATGAAATTATACAAATGCATATACCGTAGTCCGGTGAAATTGTTGAGGCCCTGCCAGGTCAATAGTGTAGGTCAGTTCGAAATAAAAAAATAAAAAACAAATGCGTATATCAAACCAATAGCTTTTTAAATCAATCTAAGACCAATGTTTAATATATTACTAGCGACTCGCTCAAAATTCACATGGATGCGATGTACTATAACAATTTTTCTCTAAAGTATATAAATGTAAAACGTATTATACATATAAACTTTTTGAAAAAAAATCTCCTAGCGATAGTGAAAATCGTATCAACGTCCATTGCGTAGTTTAAAAGAAATAAGATAACACACAACTGATTTATTCTTATAATCGTATTACATATAGATATTTCACATTACTAATATACGACTCATAAAATGAACTGAATAGAATAACACAACCGACTTCGTCATAATATAACTCATAACGTTCCTATTTTAAATTTTACTACGAACTGTGTCATAACAAGATAACAAAATAAATATGTATAGCGCGACACAAAGCAGTTTTTAATCAAACAGATCGGTATATATTGACAGATACAGTCCGGCCCACGCTTGTTATGACATCTTTTCGTAAATAACGGCACTCAACCTCGAATGCTTATTCGATACTTAGCTTTTCTTGAAATGTCTGCATTTCCTTATCAAAAGGCTCCCGGGGGTGTGGGGCTTTTTAAAGGAAAACCTCGGGGGTTGGGGTGGAGATTCGAACGTGTGTGAGTGTCCCACTTACCCATGTGTGACTACTCAACTATATGTGTTAATGCGTTTTCTTTTTACCAATTTTCGTGGTGTCCACCCGTTTGGAGATCTTGTTTGAATTACACATTTTTTATGATAAAATATTCGTCGGATATCACTGTATATTGTAATGGTTTTGGGTTCTTTAAAATATAGTAAAACTAAACGGCTTTGGTTTTATAAACATTAAAGTTTACGTTGTCAAAGATTATAAGATGCATCAATAATGAATTTATGTTATAATAACAACGAATTGTTATAGATTTGCTAACTTTACAATTTTTATTAGTTACTGCTCTTTAGTATGAAACACTTTAAACTGACTAAAATATTTCGTATCGTATGATATAATTGTACGAAATTTGACTAAACTAATTCGCAAATATACAATCAACATACGGTAAAAAGAGTTCAACAAAACACATTTTTTTTCAACCAAGTATATATTAATATGTACATAATATATTTATAAAATTAAGATAAAAATTAATAGAAACTTAGAATGAGACCGGAGTTATATTAATTTTAAAACAAGGCCACCCTACCAAATGTCTTCGCTTCACACGGATAAAGCTTGCATATTATTTGTGCTCGCACACATTCAAAATTACATTACATATATGTGTGAGTGTGACGCTATTCACGATTTTCGCATCGATGGTGTTGGTATTGATTTCGTATTGTCGTTAGCTTGCGACATGTAAAAAGAAAAGGGGTTTTAGGGAGCGGACACACTATTTGTTTACTTGTAATTTATACGCCACGTATACATGCGTTTATATGGAAGTATTATTATTTCTGTTGTTGAAATTTCGTTTTCAAATAAGTAAAAGACTTTATTTTTTAAATTTAAACTTTTATTGCGATTAAGTATCCAATGAGAATGTAATTGCCATCGGATTTACGCAACCGAAACGCTCTTTAAGCATTATTATTGCATTACATGCAATCTTATATTCTGTTATAAAACCAATGTATACGATAATTTTTGCTGAGAACCATAAGCAATCAACACCACAGTATGTCATCACCTCATACCCATTGATCATAGTCAACAATCATCTATAACTATTTTCAATACTTTAAATAACAAAACCGAATATATTTTTAAATTTCTATTTGACAGCAAAAAAATAAAATTAAAAATGTATATGTAAACCGGCATAATTATTCCGTCGATGTTTGTACTGTTTTTATTGTATCTATGGTAAATGCCAGTATAGTACCTACATATATGTCATATAAGCTACATTACCGCTGGTTTTACCTTAAAATAATCCAAATAATTTAAAATAAAACCGTAACAAAATTCGTTGTCATTATCCCGTAAATTTAAACCCATGATGTAAATGAGAGTCCATTTAAAATAATAGTATATGATAATCTATCGAACTTAACATAAAAAATCTATGAAAATTATTAGCCCATACGCACACTTCCATACAATTAAGAGTGACAGGAGTAAAAAAATATTCATGTAAATGTAACCATGTGTGAACGTTCCATACAAAGAAAAAGGGTCTCAAACACGAGCCGCCATTAGAAAAATGTCGCGATAGGATGTTCAATCATTTCGGTACCAATAAGGGGCGATATCGATTTTGTGAAAATGTCAAGCGAAACGCTATCAAATATCGCCTGTGAATGATAGGGAATGAGGTGTGTCTATGCTATTTTAAATATATACTGATGTTTTATTTAATATTATGTCTGAGAGTCTTCATAAGGTCTTAATAAGACCAGCCGTGTTATATGGGTCCGAGTGCTAAGCTACGTAGGAGATAGATGAGCAAAGATTACATGTGGCACAGTTTCGAATGCTAAATTGGATGTATGGTGTAAGAACTAGAATGGATAAAAACAAGAATGAGTATATAAAAAAAAATTAAAATAGCACCAGTGTCAAAGAAGCTGAGGTGTAATAGGTTACCATGGTATTATGGTATATTATGAGAAAAGATGAAAGTCATGTAACAAGAAAAATTTTGAGTTTGGAAGTAGACGGATATAGGAGTAGAGGAAGACCGAAAAAGGTGTGGATTGATTGTATGAAAAATAATATATGTATAAAAGATGTGAATACTGAGATGACATCTGACAGGAGAAAGTGTAAAAATAAAACATGTTGTGCCGACCCTACTTAGGTAGTATAAGGGTAAGATGATGATGATATCTCCGAGAGTCTTGAATAGTATGACTACGTATCTTGTAGAAAGTGCTTCAAGCGCTTAGAGATTTCAAGCGTAACTGAATCTTTTCATAATTAGCAAAGCGCATAAAGTAATTATCCTAAACTCTTAGCCTATTTACGATGATAATATTCTCTCAATTTAATGAATTAATTTTAACTTTATTAAATTAAATTAGTAGCAGACAAATTGATAAAGTAACTGGATAAGATAACTTTGTAATTGATCACCAATTTATGTCTGTTGTTCATTATTTTGGAATATACTATAAATACCTACATATAAAAAAATAATTAAAATTACATATTTTAAATTAACAATATGTACCACCCATTCCTTGTATGTGTAGATATCTATAAATATCTATATAAAACAACACATCAAAAATTGAAAAGTAAAATCCTTAGAATCATACTATCGGCGTATGAACATAAGAAATAAAATTGGTAGTTACTTGAATTAAGACTACAATTTTTAATAAAATAATGTTCTTCAAGAACCTTAAGTATTATATAACTTGTTACAATATTCAAAGACATTAATTTTATTTGTCAATTAATATCAACTGTGTTTTTGATAATTTTCTAATAATTTATTTTGTTATTTTCAGGTAACATCTTCACTTTTCAAGCAGATTCAGATTTATTATAAGGTAAATTTTGACGCAATCGGATAGAAATCGTTGTACTATGTCTTATAATGTGACTAAGCATTTACTTAGTTTTCGTATATTATTCTTTTTTTTATTAAATCTATTATAAAATATTGTTAAATCAGATATTTTTTATTCTTAAATCAAGTTAAATATATTCCAAGTATTTATTCATAATTTACTGCTAACACATTTCAGATGGTTGATAAATTATAAATTTATTTCATGATAACCATTAAAGATTTAAATCAAGTTTAAGTGTATATGTTCTTTTTTAATGTATAAAAAACCAGTATGTATTTCATAAATTTTGTTATTATCAACTTATTATTCGATATATTTTTTAAATTAAAAACTTAAGAGTTTAATATAGATCTTGACCGCTATTGCTCCGACATTGCGTAATATTTTGCTGCATGTAGTAGAATTATTAGAATTGCATTCGTTACTTTTTAATGATAGATGAAGATAAGCATATTTATACCCACTCTACTGGTTTTATTTATTATATTTGATAATAAGACAATGGCATTAATTGAGTTAAATTAATAGGAGTTCATTGATTAAAAATTACATATTCTCTATAGTGTTTGGCAGCAGCCAATATTTAAATGTTGTATAAATATTAGTAACGCGCCTATTCGCTAATAGATGGCAGCACGTATATGGTTCACATAAACAATGGTTCGTACAACAAACGTACGTGCTCACACACGCTTTACGCGAGGAAATTTTTCTTCAGTTTTCCTCAAACGCTATAGGGTAGTGTTTATACTCTTATAGTTCCGGATTCAATCCATAGGGGGCGGTGCAAGTTTCACTTTATGAATAATCAAAATCAATTGTAATGTTGTATTTCAAGTGTTTTACACGAATTATAATTTTTATCTTTTTTTTTGTATAATGTGTACAAAGTATAGAAATATAGTTTGTTCAATACCACATCCATGGTATAGCGATTAAGATATATAACTAAAACTCCGAAAGTTACAAGTTTGAGGTTTATTTGCAAGGTAATAGAGCCCATTAAAATCTTTTTGTCCCAAGTATAATTGATATTTAGCCAATTCTGCTGTATTACTGATATAATACCACAGTTGGAGTATTTTAGTTGACTATTTAGAGATAGAGAAAAAGTATCGAACAAGTACTGATCGAAACTGAGATAATTGTCTGATGAAACTGCTTTGGCCACAATAAGAATGTTATACATTTTATATCTATGACAATTTTTGGCAATCAACTGTTGAGGGTTGAAAATATATGAATGTATGAGATTGCATGATAATAATATGCAATTTACATAATATTCTGAAAGGTTATCTGGTTAAATTCTTCCTTCCTCGAGAATAATTAGAGACTAAGTTTCAAGAATTCTGTATCTTAACTCTACCTTCCCAATACATTATTGGTAATTTAATGTATGTTCGCATAAAACATTAAAAAACTGAATTTACCTGAAAGACCGTCATGATCTAAATACTAGAAACAATGACAAACCTGTCGTCCCATGTTTCTGACTCAGTAAAATCAGTAACGGTTTTTTAGGTAACAGTGTTAAGTTTTATAATAAACTCCGAAAAAGTATATTACCGATTTGCCCGGACTGTAAGTTCAAGTGCCGTGTCAAGCGGGTTTTGGTGTCAAAGGGCGTTGTTATAGATCAATATGTGAATGATGGCGATATTTGGAATTGACTCCTCTCTTTGCATCCACTAAAAACGATTGTAACGTGAAAGATATTTTAAATATACATATATATATATATACGAGTATAATAGGTACATGTGAAAAAGATAAGCTCGATCAAGTTTCTTGCCGGTTTTTTTCGATGACTGTGTTGTTTTTCGAACGTTCTTAAGGCCTGGCCTACATTGAATAAAGTATTTTTTTTTAATTTTGATTTTAACAAAATTGATCCAGGTGCTTCAGATATAATCCGGGACAAGCGACAGGCATATGTATAGATAATATGCTCACTATTGGTATAAAAGCGAAAGTGAGTTTGTTTGTAACGCTTTTAGGTCTTAATTAACCAACAGATCATCAAGGGACTTCGTATACACGTTTTCAGACACACAGAAAAGGAGATAGGGGGTCTTTGCTGTGCTTTTAGCTAGAAAAAAGTGCTACTGTTCCGGAAAGTATAGATAAAATCAACATTAACACGAGCGAAGTCACGAGCAAAAGCTAATTTAGTAATTAAAAAATGCTTCGACAGCATAACTAATCGGAATCCTAATGAACTAACGTAAGGGATGCAAACATGTTTTAACGAAACAATTTTATAAGTTAATGCTGCGTTTCAATTGAACTTAATTTTTCAAACCAAGAAAGAACTATTTTTTGTACTCTGTTGTACTTTATCAGTCAGTACACTGTCAAGATTAATTTCATATAGCATTTAAAAGTGAATACAAGAGAGCTGCCCATAACCTTGCTTGTTAGGCGGTAAATCTTTAAATTAGTCGAAGCATTTAGTCCACGAACATATTACAATGAACTATTCGTATGAAAATGTAATTGATCCTCTGTAAGAGTACCTTAGTTCGGGTAAAGAAATAAAAACGTTCGGAAAGGAAAATACCGTATAAATGATTGATAGGTGGAATAAAATGTTCCCGACTGTACTTACGCGAAACACATGTTCGTTTAGTAGGAAAAGAGTCACGGTTACGTCAGTCAGTTTACGATACGCCAAGGTCAGGGGTTGGCCACGCGCGGGTCAACGCCCGCACCGCTTTTGTGACTGAATAGGCTTAAGGTCAATACAGCCGACGGAATAGCGGGCGATTTTCGAATTTCGGATGTGTTTGACACTTTTTTTAGCTTTCTATTGGCTTCGTTCGGAAATTTCAAATAGAGGATTCATTCGATTTTGATACGAAATATATTTGTTATTATAAAGCAGTTTACACGTGACAAAGAAAATGAGAACAAATCTTTCCTTTACAGTAAGTAGGAACATGTAATGATATAAAATAGCAATTGAACGTTAATCTTTCAATTTAGACAATATTTTTGAAAACCTCTCTATTACATTCCGTGTTACTCAATCAATTATAAAGTGATACTTTTTTTACATCGCCGCAATTTTCTCCGTCCATCTATCGCATGTCGCATTACAACCGGCTGCGGAGTAAGAGTAAAGTCAAAAGTGCTTGGCAGAGCAGCTTAGGCGAATTTCGCGGTGTCGATGGCTCAATTCAAAACGATTCAATGATTTAAATAAATATTGTGCTCAGTTTTTAAATATACTAAAAACACTATTTTAATGCCTACATTTTTAATTTAATTAGTATCATTTAAATGCCTATGAACCGAATAACAAATTCACTTGCATCGTGGTTTCATAAAACCACACAATTATTTTAGTTGTATGGATTTTTTTTTAATATAAATTAAGTATATTCACAGTAAACTATTCTGTATGATTTTTCAAACACTTTCATTGACACAAACCTTGTTCCGACAATTACAAACGCAACAAAAACTAAATTAATCAAATATATACGTGCGCAGCATTTCTGAAGTGATGAGCTTAACTACATTCGGCGACTGAGTTTATTCATACATATATGGATAATCCAATATGACCAAAACATTGTGTGTTATATATGAGTTTGTAAGATCTGTAACCCATTGATAACTCGCTGGAAAGTCGCATCAAAAGACTATTTCTCTAAATACGAATTCGCATATTACTGACAGTCGTCCAATTACAAACGTACATAGATAAAGGTACAAACTTTCTTCTCCACATGTTAATATACAAGTTTTATTATCCAAATAGACTTACTATTTATTACCCGTTTGTTGGTATCGATTTTTTTAAGCTCCTTGAGTCATATTTTTAGCCGTCTTTTCGGTTAACAATAAGTGAGATTAGACTGCTACCATACTACACGAATACTATAAGGAATTTATTTAATAGTTAATAATAAAGGATTACTTAATAAAAGGGCTATAAAAAGGACCATTTCGAGTGAAATCTCGTTCTCAAATTCCTTGATCAGAATCATCGTACATTTGACAACCCTGAATTACATATCTCTTCAAAGATATTACTGACCTCAATGTTTCACTCTTCAACCAAATAAAAGAGAAATCATTCATAGAAAAAAAAATGTTCTAGAATATATAGATATAATGTTCATAAATTCATACGACGTTAACATTTTTGTATTTATATCATGCAAACGGAATATAAAACTGTATATTATATAGAACCAGTACGTCAATCACCACGTAAAAACTAAAATTTAAAATGTAGAAACAGTGTAAACCGTATTACTGATTTTTTATACCTTATCATTAGTTTGTCCGTCGGTGTGTGTTTAGCGAGAAACATCTATGTAAAATTATTACAAAAGAATATCGAAATAATTTTTTTATACAGTGTATTGGTATAGGTAACACTGATTACATTTATGCAATACAAATGAGAGTCGAGAGAGAGAGAGAGATAAATTAAAATTATCAATTAATACAAACAAAACTTAACAACAATGTCCTTCAACAATAATTGTTAATATTCATCGGTAGGTAATTAAATGATTCTAATTGCATTCGAACAGTATTACAAATTTTGTAAACGTGGTAGCAAACTTCTAACTTTAAGTGGTTCTGTATCGCGGCCACTTAAAATTGACAGGTCCACTCGAATTCATTATCAAAGTGACAATTAACTTCGCCTATTCAAACAGAACAGGTAGCGGACGCGGGCATGTATTCAGGTTTACACGAATTCGTAATATCTAATCTAATGCTAGATCATCAACCGATAATATATTTACGTTTCAGAGTGTGCAAATACGAAAAATACGTCATTAGATTCACATGACAATATAAAATTCTAGATTCATGCCATTTTTTATTTTTTTAATACCTAAACCCCGCGTATTAATTAATTCTCGTGATATTAGTTTCATTTTTCATTAGTGTTATATTTTTATCGATAATAGTTATAAGCAGTTTTTATTATTTTCTTTTTTTGTCATAACTACGTAGTTACGTAACCGTTTACCGGTTTAAAGTTACCTCTGTTTTCATTCATCGATGCTTCTTAATTCCTATAATATATAATATAGCATACAAATTCTGTAACATCATAAAACGCCCTGGAAAATTCTATAATTTCGTTAGACCATTATAAATATCAGAAGGTAATAATAGGTCCAGAAAACAAAACAATTATCCCTTGATAATGGCAGTAACTAATGTTTTACATCGAGGATTTAATGCAAAAATAAAGATGTATCGTTTGTATCATAATTTTGGAGATACGAGAACTCAGTGGGTTTAGAATCCTATAACGCCTTTGACATTTCAAAAAGAAAAACCATGACGTTGAAATCATACAAGTGTATTTAGTCATTTTTATATCTTCTTCTGAACAACTACCTCTCTAACTAAAACCCTAACGTTAAACACTTATCATAAACTAGCGGGAATGTGTGGAATGGAAAGAAAATGATGGAATAACTAGTTTTCGTTTAAATATATTTCACACGTAACTTCACTTAAAAATTTCGAATCAGGCACGGAGTCTCATCCCCTCGATCCGAGGTTAAATACGTCCCTGTACAGTGGACAGATAATACTTTTTGCATGCGCGTACACCGTGGGTGGCCCGGGCACAGCCAAACCACAATGTTCAGGGAAACATTTATTTATTTATTGCATGGCTACCGTCACTTGTCACGTCTTTTTTCATAGCGTTTGCTGTAAACATATCTGATATTATTGTCGCTGACGTAGGGTCAATGTACAGTACTGTGACCTACTTACCGCGTATTCGTAAAAGGTAATATAGAAAAGTAATTTTATAATACCTTTTAGTGTTCTTAACAAACAGGTTGCTTATTTTCGCGTTTATTAAATATAATAAAAATAAAAAAAACTTTTTAATACTCAATATGTTTGAAAATGTTTGACCAAAACCCTATCGGATCTTATATTACGATGTGGACTAAGATGGGAAACACTCTAAACCTAGACTACTAGTTGCCAAATACAGCTACCGGAATACATCGCTATATATTTGACGACAGATTTACAACTTGAGCATCGTAGTTAGTTAAGCAGACTTAGATATAATTCGCTACCACCATACTATGATCTCATAATATTGTTTTGTTTCTCCGTAAGCTGCGGCCATACGAAATGATTCGAACATATGTCGTTTAACATGGTTTTTGAAAATACAACGCAGGTTATCTCATATAATGTAATAATTAACAAAGATTTCCTCCGATACATTCAGTGCTTTAAGTGGACGTCATTCTGTTTGTAGGTTGTCTGTTCTACTTTTTGTGAATATTAATGAATCTTCTGCTATAATGGAATAATAAATATGGAATGCATAATAATATTGCACAATTTTTTAAATATGAACTTTTAATACATTTTGTTATTATGTTAATTAAATAATATGGTTGTTATGGAGGCATTTATTTTTTTTAAATCGATAGTCTCATATCGATTTATACCTAACAGAGTTAAATTATTTTTTTAATTTACTATTTACAATATTACGGGTGATAATCGTTAATTGTTAATTTTATATACCTAACACTAGTTGCTACCTGTTATTTCGTCTGTGTCATTTCTTATCTTAACATACATTGTCTTTTATGCACAGAGGGAAAGACAAGCACCAAACCGCTTGCCCAACTTCTCAACAACAAGAAAACACACATCGGTGAATGCGTATTGCTTATGAAATTCGTGGTTATCTAAAAACTCTACTAAGTTTATATTCAATAAAGAGATATCGTAATAATCTGTTTTTAAGTAAGGACCAAGTATCTAAGAAGTAAAAAGTGAAGTATCTAAGAAGTCGAAAGTAAAGTACTTATCTAAGAAGTAAAAAGTTGATCGAAATCTAATCTAGTAATGTTTGCGTAATACGCGTACAACTTCAGACATCATCTATCTTTTCAGTTATATAGGTTTGATTATAAAACAAACACTCATATCATGGATTTTGAATCGTTTTTTGTTATAATTTACATCAGTGGATAGCATCTTTGAAAGGGTTATATATATATCATATAGATTTTGTTACAATTATTATTATGTTAATGTAATTAGATTGAGACAATTGTTTTTCATTTGTTTTACGATGGAGTTAAAAGATTTTATGGTTAACGCATATGTATTTAAGGTTGATATTTGAACGGATATTTGTTTTTTGAAAACATAACTAATAATTTAAATAAACAAGACCTAACAGAGCGGGATGAAAAAATCCTTCGTACAAATATTTAATACATTTATATTTTGTTCTATATAATATCGGGTGAGTGCATTAAGCGCTCCCTTTAGTAGTCCGGTGAAACTGTAGTGGCCTTGCCAGGTTAACAGTGTAGGTCGAAAAAAAAAACATTTATATTTCGTCTGTTGATCAGTTTTTAGCGTCAAATAAACTTTTAAATACTAAATTTTATTATGATACCTCTATAATGAGATGCAGATGTGGAAGGATTCTGTTCGCTAGTAAATAATAATAAAATGACATTTCACTGCAAAAATACAACATTTCATATGATGTTATTGTTAGAAAGTAGGTATAAATACTCGAATATTAAATGTTCCTAAGTTAAACAATATGCAATCGAATATTAATTCGAAAAACCATTAGATTTTGTACATTTGGAATTTTAAAATAGTATCAGGAAAGATAAAAAAAAAACTAGTATTAAATCGATTAGATAAAGGTAAATTATTAGTAAACAATGGCTATATTATAGTATACGAGGTATTTGACGTAGATCTTAACCATTTGAAAACGCAAAATAATAACATTGTGTTTTCTTATTAGGTAGGTAGGTACCTATTCATAGCCATGTGAATACATAAAATAAAGCATTTTTTCCTATCAGATTTTTTATTTGTTTAGGTACATATGTGCGCTTCTTGAAAAACTAAACAAACCCAACATGAATCTAAAATCTATACTTTAAATATCTACGTTATACATAAGGATGGTAGATAAAAGCGTACAATCGAGGATAAAAACACTCTGTTAGGTCGAGATAATATTACGGAAGGGAAACAATGGGTGGCGCAAAATAGACAAAAAAATTGTAGGAGGCAGTAATTACAGACTTTGTCTTCCACTTCCATTAGATTTTAGTATTGTAGAAGTTTTTGTGACCAAGTATCATTATCTAAAGTCGTAAAGGATAAAGTAGACGAAGGTTTAAAAAATAACTAAGTTTTTATTTTATTTTCATTTTTTTTCCATCTCATCTGATGTTAAATGATGATGTGGTCTAAGATGGTAGTCATGCTTAACCTAGAGGGAGACTAGCTCTCAAGTGCAGCTGCCAGAACACTACCAACAGGTGCTTGGCATGACAGATTTTCAACTTGTCAGGGTGGTAACTAGCCAGGCGGACTTAAAAAACGTCCTCCCACCATGTTATAGTTTCATCACGATGTTTTCCTTCACCGAAAGCTCTGACACAGTGGCTAGGATTAGAACCTACCGTCCTTCGACGCTGTGTTCGAAGTGATCTTCGTATAATACGACTACTGCATCAAACCTTCAGGTGACAATAGGTTTTCAACTTGAGTGGGGTAAATAACATAAGAAAATATGCTATCTACAAACTCTTGTATTAATAATCTCTCCAGGAAGTTGTTATTAGTGTTACTGTCTTTATATATTAATTTATGAAAGTAAATAGATTTAATTATATGTACAGTCCCCGTCCATTTTTATGGCCGCTGTCAATATACCTGTAAGTTCGGCCTTGCGCGTAATATAGTAAAGAGTTTAATGCAAAACGACGTTAAAATATTATTATAGGAATCTAAAATTGACGTTATTTTATCGTTAAGTTGTCACGATGTTATTACATATAATGTAATACGTATTTATACCAAAATTTTGTGTTCTACGCAATTATATTCAGTGTTTAAAAATTTAGAGTGGACCATAGGTACCTACATATCTAATACTAAGTGTATGTTTGATCAAATCCAATGTATGAGAGATATGAATGACGATTAAATATAATTTGGCAGTGTTAATCGACAGTGTAAATATATTTTTTTTTATTTCAAACTGGCTACACTGTTGACCTGGCAAGGCCTCTACAGTTTCACCGGACTGCTAAGGGGAGCGCTTAAGGCACTCACCCGATTTTATATAGGGTGTAAATATAGTAGAGAGTCACTTAAAAAAGATAACAAATACTTCTCACAAATAGGTAATTCAGATAAAACAAAACGAAAACATTTAACTAAATTCAATTTAAGCATTTAATATTAATGGATGTTATGTAGTCTATAGCTCGTAAATACTCAAAGGTTGCCTAGAAGATATTGCATTTACCAATAAGGCCGCCCTTTATAATGTTTTATACTATATATGTATAGTAATGGTGTACAGTAAAGATTAAAAAATTAATAAAATAATTAACGTTTTACGTGAACGAAGTCGCAGGCAACCGCTAATTACCTTATAAATTGCATACCAAAATTAGCTACGTGATTATATATCTGTTTTAAAAACGAATATCGAACGAAATTTCAAATCGATTCGTTTTAAAAAATCGATTATTTTCGTTACCGATTCCCATGAGTAACATCAACATCTATCGAATACGGCTTTATAGGTCATATTTACAATAACTACAGAGATTATGACGTAACTTTGTATGTGTTTATATAACTTTAAGAAATACCTATTCGCCAGCATGTATATTTGCGTATTTTTTTAGTAAGTAGCCAGCTGCTTATTTCGTTCTTTATAATTTCTGTCGGTTATATTTAAATCATAAATTGTGATGTTTCAATAGATAACTGTTACTTTATTTCCCTACGGTTTATAACATCAGCAGACTACTTACATACAATTTAAATTACCGTATCTAAAGCCCTTCAGATGGAAGGCATATTAACTGTTATTTAGGTATAGGACGTGTACGAATAGATGTAGATTTTAAAATCTAAGTTCGTACCTATATTAGTCAGGTGACACCATTTTATAACATAGCATTTTGAATATTATAAGTTATAGCAGAATTACTGAAGTAATAAAATAAGTAAAGAAATGTTGTCATCCCATTTGAATTGAATATAATTATTATTATGTTTAAGTACTTATCTGATCAGATGATCCATACTTTTCTACGATTGTACCAACCAATTAAAAAACAAAGTACCTAATAAAAAAAAACAAACAAACGATTATTCGAAATACAAACCGGGATAACTGCGAGCAAAAACAATCGTCGAACGAGAGAGCATTGACAATTAAACGGTCTCGTAATTAAATCGAGGCGTGGCCAAGCGTTAATGAGGGACACAGAGGCGGCGGCGGCCGTAATCAACATTAAAGATTGGCGGGAGATGTTGCTCCCCGCGTCCCTCATTACTTATACAAAATACTTAAGACGAGCGTCGTCCCGCTCTCCGCGTGCTAATAGCTCGCGCCCACTCGCTATCGCTGTCCCGTTTCGCCCGCCGAACGTAATTAAGCCTTCGCATCGCCTCGACTCACTCGGGCGGCCCCGCCTCCTGAGGGGCGAGGGGGGCAGCGGCCAGGACGGGCGGGGGGCCGCGGCGGCCGGCCGCGCAGTGTGCCGGTGACCGTTGACTGTGTAGTGTCGCGCGTGTTGCGCCGACAAATCCGAACGACAACAGGACATCTTACACCAACAAACACAACTTCGGTTCCTCATTAACAGTTGCAGTGCGTGTTTTTGGTGTTATATTAAAGTTTATTGTGTTATGACTGACTTGTATTAAAGTGTTGTACGAGTTTAAAACGAGTTTTGGATATTGGACAAGTGGTACAAAGTGTCCTGCGTGCTATGCCGCAAATGCGTGTTTAGCTGCGTTCTGCGGGCGATGCTCACAGGTTAATATTATTATGCACTTTACTTCAATTCTTACTACATGAAAATCACTTTGGACGTTCGAGCTTATTGTTCAACATTAAAAGTATAATTGTTCCAGTTAGAATAAATATTTTCCGGTTCGACGGCTATAAATTTATAGAAAGTTTAAAACTCTAGTACCTATACTTAAAAAACGGATGCTGTTACTTTTTTCATTTTAACACAGCTAACTAATATATATCACTGGTAATTTTTGTTTTAGGATTTTATGGTCACGTTATTATTATAGCAAATAAAAATTAAATTCAGCCGGAATTGAAAATGTTTCTTATAAGAATGCGGTCGGAGCGAATCAGATAAGTTTAGTAGGGTAACAGATATCAGACGTGCGTAAAAATATAAACAAATAATAATCACTATTTCCAAATTATTTGAAATTTTATAATTTAATTCATTCTTGGAGATCTTTCATTTACTTAAAACTTCCGGTGTGTATGTAGTCGGTATTAATAACATCTCAAAACGCTGAAAAACACTTTAAAATATTAATTCTTCAAAATTGAACGGCCCGTTGTTTTAATTTTTATATTTTATAGTCTCACAAAGAGAGATGCAAACGTATATTAAATGACAAATCAAAAATATAATAAAAGTCCTTGCATAAAATAGTCTAATTAGAAAAGACTAGTGGCACTGTCCTAGATGTTACCGTTGACTCGGTTTTGAATTGAAAACATTCGTTGTTATTTATTTGAATTGAAGGTTCATTCGTGAACGTAATAAATAATTTCAGAATGTTCCTGAATTGTCTTTATTGTTAGTTAAACTGGCTATCGCCGTTCGACCGAATTTAGGCGTTTCACAAGGTTTAATCGATCACGACATTTCCAAGATTAACATTTTTGTGGTGAATTAACAATCAATGAGTTTTTATTGACAGACAATACTTATATACTCGTTTGGACAATAGCTCAGTCGACTAGAATCACGATTTGTGTTATTTTTTCACAATGGAAGTTATTTACTGGTGAAAATATTAATTGAAAAATTTCCGAGTTTTTTCCTTAAAAATACACGCCATCCTTTCCAAAAAAACAATGTTTTGAAATGTTAATATTAAATTAAATATAGTTTATAAAACTTCATAACGTTGGAATAGAAAATAAAAATGAACCATAGATATTCAAATTATTTGTCCATGTCTTTTGTTTGTATAGTTGAGGTCAAAGTTACTTCATAACCGGTACAGACTATGTAGGAACGCTTTATAAACATCAATGCATACTTCATATCGATATTGTGAATAAATCAAACAATAAACGTTAGTTCTAGAATAAATAGGTTTCGATAAAAAGAAAAAAAAAAACAAACCAATTGTATAAAACTCGAAGTAAATATATTATCTGTTGTAACTCGATGCACTCTATGTCAATTATATTTATTGGCAATGCTGTGGTGTTGTATATTTAAACGTAGCTAAGTTTTCAATTATATTTCTTTAATTGTGATACGAACAGTTACATTAGTCAGTATTTTAGTTATAATGAGAAACTAAACGAGTTAATCAATTTACTATTACGACTACATTTGTGAACCCTAACTAATAGATATTGTAAAAGCTAGTGTCAGTTTCTTTGTTATGCTTTCATGCAAAAATTTTGCATACACATTTTCAGGGGCTTAGTAAAGGAGAGGACATTTCATTTTCAAATAAATACCTGTTCCAATTGTTATGTATGATCTACGTTTTTGATACATTAGGTGCTTATACATTAACTTGAGAAATCGTTTTAAATATTATTAATCAGTTGAAATAACAAATCCAAAATAGAAATCAATTGTGACATCCCTAGTTATGCATAGAAGGAATTTTCTTTTGTACCGATAAAACAAAAATGACCAATAGATACATAAATATTTTTGCAAAAAAAACTGAACGAATTTATTTGTACATTTTGTAAGTACTTACTAACGTGCTAATTAAAAGAAACTGCAATATTAGAGTATGCTTCTAAGTGCACATATTGCATTGTTCGTATGTTGATTTATTTAGACCCTTTGTGCAACGGTATGTTATTAAAAACAATTGATCGTTTTCCTGTACAAATAAATAAATTGTCCAAGTAAAAGCAAGGTAAGCAACCGATACTTTTATTTTGTATTACAATTTATTGTTTGTACTAAAAATACTTGTTTCAGTAAGCCATCGTTACGTTGTATTAAAATTTATTGTTTGTACTAAAAAAAGACTTGATTCAGTTAGCGATAGTTTCCGTAACTCGGAAGCCAAGGCAATTTAACACGATGATAGAATATTACGAATCGATGATAAGCGACTTTTTGATAGCTGACCAAGAAACAACGTTGTTTTTTTTTAAATGTAACCGCGAAATCGTGTTTTACGGACAGATTAACCACCTCTTTAAACTCTATAGGAACGAGAACATTGAAATAATATCTATAGGGAAAAGTATTAAAATAATTTTGGATCAAAATTCTTTGGAAAAAAAAAAGTAACCAACTTAATTGTCTACATTCAATCAACAGCGAAACTTTTTATCGCATTTGAAATTCAAACAAAAACGCTCAGGTCGGTTTAGACTAGCGCACGTACATTCCCGCGCAACGGGGCGGCCATCTTGCGAGATCATTTTCCCGGCCGATATCAGACCGATATTCGGGACAGATCGATCCATTAATCATAACGAAGTTAGATCGATATCGGCTATCGCAAACAGTGTTTAATTTATTATAGGCCGTACCGATAATTGATTTAGGTGCGTAGGCGCAAGAGGTCGGTGCGAATAACATTAACAATGGCGCCACCAGCGACGGTATGGAAATAAGCTCCCTTGAAGGCATAATGCATGTTCAATTATGAATAGAAAGCACGTTGACAATTGTTTTGTATTTTTTAATGTTATGTTAGCAGGCTGCCAGCATACAATGAATACTTATTGCTACGATTTAAGACTTCCGAATTATATACGTATACAATACACATATAGAACCTTGACTGACATCTATAGAATAAACTTTAAATTATAATAAATATATATAAGTAATACGCCATACAAATGTACGTATCTATTTTCCACATAAAATATCTCAACACTAAAAGCAACACATTGGGATAAAATTTGTTTAAACATTTTTGGAATTCCAAATTTTTCGGAATAAGTATTTTATACTGAAATATTGGTGATCTGCCTACTCATTTGATCCGCATTAAGACACTGTATCATAAAATATAGATATACGTATACCTAACTTAAATTTAGAGTCGAAGTATTTGCAAGAACATATCTTCATGGTTCAAATAAAGTAATTCATAGAATTTTCACATATCGAATTGGCAGAATTATGTTCTATGACATCTTCATCCACTTTACAGTCCACTGCAGGCCTAGAGTCTCTTCTCTCAAACAATAATTACCTCTTCTAGTTTGATTTTGTTCAATGTTGTTGTACTATCGCGTCTGTTAATCTGCCTTTTTATATGTCAATAATGAAATAATTGTTAACCACAAACACATTGGAAAGCTTATTCTGGAAATAGAAAAATATATTGAAGACTAGCTTTTGCTCGCGGCTTTGCTGGCGTTTGTGTAAATTTGACCTGTACTTCGGGAACACTATTTTTTCTGGATGAGAATGTCCTCTCCTGTAGGTACCGTTGATAATCTGTATGCGAAATCCCATGATCATTTTCGTAGCTGAGGCATGAAAGCATACCTGTGCTTAAAGATACATTTTATTTTGCATAAAAAGTATAAAAAATAGTAAACGATAAATAACCTTATATTCTTATATAGAATAGAACTAACATATTTAACTATGAACGTTGCCGGCTTTTAGAGTATCATCGAATGTAATTTTAATTTAGTCATAAGGTATGAAGTATGAGCGTACGTAGAAAGTGACTAATATAAATACACGAGGATTGGAAAAACATATAAATAATATTAAGTTCGATGGCCATTGACTATCTCCACTTGTGAGTTCAAAGCAAATAAGACGAAACTGTGATTAGTAATTATAATTCTTTCAAAACATTATGTTAACAAATAAGTTTAATGTATACTCTATCTCGTTTTTTAAAATCTGTTTGGTTGTAAATTACACTAATACAGTTAGTAAAAAAAAAATTTACGCTATCGCTTTACAAAGAAGTAGGCAGGATAGATTTCTGTCGCTTCTTGAAGAAGATTGAATATTTTTGTTCAGTACTTACAATTAACCAGTTGTAATCCTTGTGCTTATCCTTTGTTTTACAAATAATAGAGAAATAATAATTATTATAACAGAATAATAATGTACAATTATTTGACAAATGCGTCGGCACCGTCGTCATGTGTAATTTAAAATTTTCTTAACACATTATTAGTGTTAAATATTCTAAAACATGGAATTAGAAAAGAGTAGGTAAAGGATAGGTAATCTTTACGGATAAGATGTATCATTTCGCTCTGTAGCTATATATGTTTTGATAGTTTGATTTCACAATTCCCGCCATCTGTCGGGCGATAGGGAAACCCTTTTTGGTCTGTGGTTCTAAATATTTATTCACTCATTCGGATTTGCAATTAACAGAGCTCAAATACATGTATCAACTTTTTATAGATAAAAAAAAACGTATATTTTGCAAACAAAGACATAGCACAATTTTGTCTAAACAATATTGAGCAATAAATAATGTCTTTTTTATTTGAGTGATTATTATTTGATGTCCGATAATTCACATTTGCATGCTCAGATAAACCAGGTAGTACAGGAAAAATAGGTTTAATAGGACATTTTCTAATTAGAAGGCACTTTATATTCGTGTGTCATAATTACCACTCTCGAGTTGAAAATCCAAAACCGAAACATTTGGTGTAGTATTTCAGAACCGTAATTATAATTAAAGGGAAACTCAAAAAGAGAAAAGGGTTAGGGTATTTATTTTATTGTATCTTCAGAAAGGGACAATATTGTATCTAATAGTAAATATTTTGCAATCCAAAACAATAACAACAACCGAGAGATCATAAGCAATCGGTAGTCTCCGCTATTATACCGGCCTGCAAACCTGCCAGCTGTTTGTTGTACACTAGTCGATTCTGAAAAACGAAAACGTTACTGAGACGTCAAACAAGTTACACCTGGTTTATGATGTTTTCAATCTAGCTGAACATAATTGTCATATCCATGTTATGATAATGTATTTACACTGTTTAAAATCAGCTTTTTACATTATCTCCATTGATTATTAAATCAAAGAAAATAGAATTTTATTCTCACAGTCTTAGGGTACTAGTTAATTTAACGTTCGACTTGCCAATCGACAGCTTAAAACGCTATTATCGTCTTCGTATGTAAATCGTATAAAGGTTTTAAACAAACGTATTCTCCAATAAAAACAACAGTCACCGTATAAACAGATATATGTATCTGCAATCGAGTAGATACAAAATTTGCATTAGTTATTCATCACTTGCCATGTCACCGACCTGTGAGGACGACGGCATTTCGCCTAAATACATCGCATTACGCCGACAATGGTGTTTTTAGCATACAACTGATTCTATATAGACCCTGAAATGTTCATACACATGAGGAAAATTGCAATCCGCTCGTACATTCATGTATTCGTAAATATCTATGAGAACGATTCATGAGAAATTAAAATGCGTTCCTTAGACATCACTTTACTGTCATTCACGCAGGGTGTTCAACCTGGGCTTGGATAACGTATTCGTTTGAAGTTTATTTTTTTTTCCTATATAGGCTATCCATTCGACTCGATATCAGTTGATAAATTGAAAATACTATTTCGTTTTATATACAATATAACATTCAATACATCAAGCCAATTTAATCATGATGCATTATCTTGCATTTTTAAGTAGGTGTTTACTATAAGGCTTGTGATAACCAAAACCAAAACCTTTTACCAAAACCGTTTGGATCTTTCGTCTAAACAAAGAAATTAAAGTATATCGAGTAGCAAGTAATTAAATTTCATACATAACCTTTCATTTTAATCAACTTAAATAAATTAATTAAAATAAGCTTTTCTTTTAATAGTAGACAATTGGCCACTGAACGTAAATTATAATTGTATCTTCTTATTCATAAACTGTGCACGTAACAATTTATTATACTTGGGATTTCGGCTATTGAACACTAACTAATAATAATACAAATTACCTAAATTTAATCGTGTTGAAGAAAATGATGCAAAACGCGTTACGTGTTACAACTAACGGCTTCTATTCTTTAAAATATTCAAATCAATTGGCAGATCAGATTCATAAATGAAGCATAGAGTTGGATAACTTGGAACATCAATGTTTTTATTTATTAAGATATGTTTTCTTATTGGAAGTTTCGATCTATTGGTAAAAGAGGCGTCAATTAGTGTTGAATTGAGTGTTTTTCTGAGAAATCCAACAATCGTGGATTTTAACTTAGTTTGGAGTTTTTTTTTATATATTATAGGGGGCAAACGAACAGGTGGGTCACCTGATGGTAAGTGATCACCGCCGTCCATAGACACTAGCAACACCAGGGGAGTCGCAAGTGCGTTGCCGGCCTTTTAAAATATGTGGGCCTCCGGCGCTCTCACTTTTTTTTTTTTTTTTTTTTTTTTAATGTGGGAAGAAATCCTTCATTGGACACCCACAGCCCTGGGGAGCTGTGGGGTGTCAGACTCTTACTGACTAAAAAAACCCACAAGATACCGTCTGCCGCGCTATGGAGTGGCACGGGATCGAACAAGCAAGCACCATGCCACCCCGGCGACAAGGCCCAGCGCGAACGCCCTGACCGCGACGACAGCCCGGTCAAGCTGCCTACCCGTCTACCGAACCAATGTGCAATGGAAAGTCAGGTCCCCAGCCCCTTCCCTCCTTGGTCCGGTTTGGCAGTCAAGGGGTCACCCCCTCCAACCACCACCACCTGTAACTTTTTTACGTGGTTTTCTACCACGGTGACTTTTTAACGAGGTTTTCTCCCTCTCCCTCCGCCCGAAGGCCACCCCTCTGTCACTTTTTAATGTGGTTTCCTCCCACAGGAACTTTTTAATGAGGTTTTTCTCCCTCTTCCTCCGCCCGAAGGCCTCCCCTCTGTCACTTTTTAACGTGGTTTCCTCCCACGGTAACTTTTTCTTGAGGTTTTCTCCCTCTCCCTCCGCCCAAAGGCCGTCCCTCTGTCACTTTTTAACGTGGTTTCCTCCCACGGTAACTTTTTAACGAGGTTTTCTACCTCCCTCCGCCCGAAGGCCTCCCGTCTGTTTTTTAACGAGGTTGTCTCCTCAACACCCGTAACTTTTTAACGTGGTTTTCTCCCACGGTGACTTTTTACCGAGGTTTCCTCCCTCCCACCGCCCGAAGGCACACCCGTCTGTAACTTTTTAACGTGGTTTTCTCCCACGGTGACTTTTTACCGAGGTTTTCTCCCTCTCCCTCCGCCCGAAGGCCACCCCTCTGTCACTTTTTAATGTGGTTTCCTCCCACGGTGACTTTTTACCGAGGTTTTCTCCCTCTCCCTCCGCCCGAAGGCCACCCCTCTGTCACTTTTTAATGTGGTTTCCTCCCACAGGAACTTTTTAATGAGGTTTTTCTCCCTCTTCCTCCGCCCGAAGGCCTCCCCTCTGTCACTTTTTAACGTGGTTTCCTCCCACGGTAACTTTTTCTTGAGGTTTTCTCCCTCTCCCTCCGCCCAAAGGCCGTCCCTCTGTCACTTTTTAACGTGGTTTCCTCCCTCCGGCGCTCTCACTGACCGAACGAAACGCAACAGTGCAAGCACTGTTACTTCACGTCGGTTTTCTGTGAGAGGGTGGTACTACCCCGCGCGTCGGGCGAGCCGACCCATTCATGCTGAAACCAATAATGGTTTCAGCGTAGATACCTACAATATATTATAAACTTATTGTATTCATTCTAGTTGAATTTACTCTTAGCATATTGATCTTTTCATGCCATCAAGAAAATTCGTCTTATAAGTATACAACAATAGTTTAACGATTATTTGTAAAAGTTGTGAACACGCTGGTAACATCGTATAGATCTAATAACTCCAATTGTATTAGAATATACAATCCTAAGGTTGTCCTTGTTTATATAATAACAAATATACAATTGACCGTTACATTTTACACGTGCCACCCATTCAATAATGACCTGAACCGTTTACCTATTTACAATACATCCACGTCCGTTAGACCATTTTTCAAATTCAATCCAGAGGTGTTCTATAAATTTCCGTTCGGAATCGGCCGCGTTTGGCTTTTAAATCGAATGTCAACAAACATGGCGGCGTCAAACAAATCGATTTCGGAATTTTGAACGCTGCGTTCGACAATGCCGACTTGTTATGCGTGCCAGTTTGTTTTTTTTTTTTTTCTGTTCACAGTAAAATAATATTTTATTACAAATTAATAAAAGTAAATAAAAACAAGGTAATTGAAAACGTTCGTTACAACCGTTAGAGCAAGAAACGAAGTACCCATGGCATAAAAATAACTTGCGGCAATTCTAACGAAATATTCCGTCTTGATTATTATTGTACAAACGGTCTGTTGTGTATTCAACCGATTACGGTGTCTACTTTCTGGTTCCATTTTCTCGTTTAGCGCAATTTATCAGCGTTGAGTGACATCAATAAGAATTTTCGACGATTTCGTACGTTCTTTATATGGGTATGATAATTTGTTTCCGGTATATGCGTCGCGTGCGCAAGGCACGACAAACTATTACATTCATGGCGTTAGCACGATTTGCATTTGAAATATTTCTTCTGGCTCGCGCCTCTAGGGCACAATGCTTTCGGGGAGAGACCACATATTCAATGAAAGATTTGAGGTGTATGTCATATCATATTTCGTGGTACATTTTTCTTTGATCATGCGATAATGGGGCTCATTTCGTGGCACACGTGCGGGTATAATAGACAGGGACTGTTAACTTTATGTTTATATGTAAACCATTTTGTACACATTAGTTATGTATATAAATAAGAATTAATTGGTTTGATTTCTTAAGAGTTGGATACATATGTGACGTTAGATAAAAAATATTATAAGTTTTCAATCTATTTTCGTGGTTAATCCAAGACATTCGGATGACCTATCTGTAATTATTATTTAATTCAATCATTTACAATTATAATTGAAAGAGAAGAGAGAGAGTGACGAGAGAGATATATATCATCAGAGAAGTAATCTTAATTTTATAAATTGTTCATGGTTTATAAGCAATAAATTAAATTATAATACATACGCCATTTAAAGACCATCTTAACCTAAAAATACTACTGAAGCATTAAACTTCATTTTACAATTAATCAGTATTATCAGTTAAACATGTTTGTACATAAAATCGTCGGGAATTTTAATATCAAATTGAAACCAACAGTTCCAATTATTCCAAAGGAATTAATACTTTTGCATGTGAAGTATAAATTAATTAAGTCCGAAAATTAATATCGTTGCGCATTAATGCCGGTGTGGCGTAAACGTGCGTTGGATGCTTTTGTTTTATTGAATAATTGCCCAGAGGTGTTTCGGACGAGACGGACTGGTTCGTCCAAGGCCAGCCGTCGAACTTGCCGCGTACCCATTGCCATTGTCCGTATTCTTTACTACGTCCGAGTCTGCGAAACTCGTTCACACTTCGTGACGTGAGCCGGTATGATTTTGAAAATAAATTTCCTTACGCCCTAAGTTTGAAGTCGAGGTTCAATTAATGTTATTAAATCTAAAACTTTTGCAAGTCCGTGTAAAATATAATTGCTGGATAGAAACTTATATTCTTAATGACAAGTTCAATAGCATTAATGTATTTTATTATTATTTTTCCTCTTCCAATATGAAAAATACAGGATATTATTCAAATAAAAAAAAAATAGGTTATTAAGTTTTTATTACTCCAAGTATTAATGTATAATTCTAGTATTGATTAATTCATTGTTTAAGTTAGCGTTCAGCGTGCGTAATCAACATCATCACATCAGCTTTTTTTAAAAGACCGACCGCAAGACCATAGGCCTCTTCCCGATACAAGCTTTGGCCATAATTACCACACAAGCCCACAACGTATTGGCGATTTCACATTATGAGGAATTCATAGTTCTATATTTTGCCGTATATGGTGGTAGGTACTACAAGAACATTTCTCAGGTTCAGGTTCACTCACGTTGTTTTTTTCCTTCACCGTCAGCCGATAGAGTATTAAATTCAAATGAATAAACGTACGCGGGTTCCTAAAAATTCGTCGATACCTGTCGGGGTTTGAACCCGCGAACATCGATTTCACATTCAACCGGTCAAAACATTCGACGACCACGACGATTCTATACTACCGATACGCTGCTATAATACCGTAGGTACCATAGTTTTCTGAGGCAGAAAATGGGAAAACCCAAACCTGTAAGAAGACTACACATCGAGCCTAGCTATCAAAATTTACAATGTAATAATTATGTATAACTAGTTGTAAAAGTTGGCAACAAAACACAAAATCTATATAGTCAATGAGTCAAGATAAATTATTGCTACAAATAATCAGTGAGTCATTTATAATTACATTTTTAATATCAGAATTGTGACTAATAATTGGTAGTTTTACAGACGTGTATAATTACATGTTTGCAGAGAAACACTCAGACAGGATTATACAGTTTGAATACCTCTCTTTGCTCACGTATATCTGCCTATTAGAAAGTCGAAATGCATACATATTACATATTAAGTTTTATCGATACTGTACACGCGATGTTACGTTATTATATGATTTAACGACTCGATATTGCCTTAGATAAAATCTTAATCCGCTCTATATTTACTATCTATCTGTCAATACAAATAAAACTTTTTATGTAGGTAACTGGCGATCGCCCGTGACTTTGTCCGCGCTGTGTCGCAATGCAAAATTTGATGACAAAGTACAGGTTAAGCCTTCCCTGTAAGAACATGTTGTAATAAATATCTGGGATATATAGTAAAATTGATATTGTGTATGTATACTCTGTGTGACGTAGACGGTCGAAATGCAAAGAAGTGGATGCGCTGGAGCACCACCCCATGTCAAGATTCATTCAAGATCATAGAATTCTTCTCCGTAAAAACACTCGAGTGTGCCTACGCCTTTGGTGATCAGTCCAACGGGGGTGGAACTTATCTATCTCCCATATACCAGAACACACGTTTTGTGTGTCAATTTTGATAACAATATGGCAAAAAGTGTTAGCATTTGCCTAAATTTTTAAATAATCTAAAGTATTTATACTAACAACATTTCTTTATATATAATAATATTTAAATAAAATGGTCTAGGGCTTGTTTGTAAAAACTGATATTCATTTTAGTCTATTTTCCCTTTAGGTTTATAAATGCAAGATAATTCTTGATATTTATTAATAAATTGTGTCTGTCTGTGAGTCCGTAATAAAAAAAGCTTAGTTAAAATTTTGATAATTGTACGACTAATTTAATATTAAAAATGGAGTATAAATTCGTTTGAAAATGTACACGTCCATGTTCATAAATACATATATGGATTAAATATATTGTGAAGCCACTCCAATTCAGTAATAAAGCATGTTATCTTCCAATAATTAGCGATAACTTCCCAAAACGTTATCAACAATGTTTGCTATTAAATAATCGATAGGTACTCAATCGATAACCGGTCATTGCCTATAAGACAGGAAAACTGTTCGTTTCCCTGGAAGTTGGCTCCGATGACGCATTCACTATCACATAGGTATTACGCGAAAACATGACATTCATTCATACAAATTAATCATCATATATATCTTTCCGTACATACATTCTTTGCCTTTTATCTACAATGTGAATATTCAATATTCATAGTACAATAACATTCCATTTTGAATATATTATTATTATTATGGAATACTTATTGATTGGTTATGAAACTAGCTGTGTTGGCGGCTTTACACCTATTTTCAACCGACTTACTAGCAGGTTCTCGATTCGGTTGTATTTTTTTAATGTTTGTCACCTTCATTTATAAACAGATATGAAAAAATATTTTTTATTTGGATACGGGATATTTTCAAGCGGGCCCTATTTTAATATCACTGGCATTTTAAGCTTTGGGAGATACACCAGAAAACTTCTCATAACGAAAATAAGAAATGTAGGAAATATAGTTATTGAGATAATTATTTGTTTATGACAATTCAAAACTAGATAGGTAGAGTAGTACCTAGGTAGAGTATTATTTTTAAAGTCCGCTTTATTTATTGTATAAGGTACCTATTATTTGTTGTCATAAAACTACAGGGAAATGGATGCGCTGGAACGCCACCCCGTGGTAAAGTTCAAGAAACCTTCTCCGTAAAAACACTCGAATATGCTTATGTTTTTCGTGATCGGTCCAACAGTGACGGAACTTATCTATCTCAGATATACAAATATCCATATTATGTACTAGCTGATACCGGCAACACCATCACCGTCGCTTATTATCTTAAAAATATATTTCACGTCAAAAGGAAAAATATAACTATCACACCGCTTGCCCCACTTCTCCATACGTCGTTGTAAATCCAGTATTTATAAACTTCGTAGTTTGTTTAAACTTCATATGAACTTAAACTATTCTTATAATTTTTTTTAAGTAAGGGCCTAGTGTCTTAGAAGTTATACAAAATCAAATTGATATAACACATACCTCTGTCATCTTATTTATCCATGTAGAAGATTTTTACGCTGCAATGTTGTACTTCTACTACCTCATATTATGTACTCCTAAACTGATATATATTTTTAGTAAACATTTACGCTATTAAAATCATTTAATATGAAATTACTAAGTTAAAATGAAACAGAAACGTGTCCGTAAAAATTTGTTAATAATAATTGTTCTATTTTCCGTATTAAAGTTTTCGCGGAAACGCTCCACTTATCTTACACCAATAAACGATTTCGTTTGAATGAACCGTCGATAGTTCTTAACGTGAAATAAATAAGGACGAAAATTGTCTAACATAACCAAGCTCGTCTAAAACAAATACTTATATAGTGTAATTTTCCGCTCGTATTTTTCAAAAACCGTGATCATCTACGTACAAAAATATTTATTTATATTACTTGTGTACTATGTATCATAGTTCCGACCACTTACGAACATAACAAAGTACAACAGGCTGATATATATGTATTTCAAAGTCGACTAGTTTTACGCTTCAACGCTTCAATACATTTTAGATTTCAAATGATATTCTAATTCTGTTTTGCACTACACATGTGTTCAAGCTTAGGAATTGAAGCTTTATTGTCAAATATGAAAACATCGATGACGTCATCATACATGACATACTTTCGACCTATAGATTTTTCTACTTAAATTACTAAAGAATTGTATTATTAACAGTTATTATATTTAATTCATGTAAAATGTTCTTCTGTATTATTTTTTAGTTAAACAAATGTGTTAGTACAAATTACAAATTCTCCAATACGACTTTTCATTATTGTCGTTGTTAACTTCTTTTAATACTCATTTACATTTATTATAATGTAACATTATATTATTTACCAATTTACACAATGTAAATATGAAAGAATAACTTTAATTAAATGCAAATACGATAATATACACTATTGAAAATAAATGCCAATAGGTTTATCGATAAAATTTCAAAATATTTTCATACGTTAAGTACAGTTTAAAACGCGCGATGACGCTGAAGGAAAAAATAAATAAAAATATATTACGATCTCGCAGTAAACTTTAAAACAATAAAATTTAATCAGTATTAATTTGTCATTACGCGAACGACGCGACGCGACGCCATAAATCGACAAAGAAGTTTCGCATTTTTATTGATAATTAAAATTACCTGCAATTAAGCTAAACCAAGTCAAATTTTTGATGGACCATCTAAAACATGAGACACCGTATCGGGCTGAGTTCAATGTATAATTGTCCATTGTATAAGTAATAACGTAATTACAACTAATTGTAAATCACTATGGATTAGCGGGCGGTGCGGTGTTTTTTCATATACACGATCTTTATCTTATTTTATGATTTAATTACATGTTAATATTGGGTCTCATTACGTATCGATACGAAATAAAATTAATTCTAGTTTATAATTACATCTTATCCTTTATTAAGGGAGTGGCTGTACACGTATGTTATTTTCAATATAGCTAATTCGTTAATGCCCGCGACCTCGCTCATCTTCATGTACATTTGATTCTATTCCTCGGGAACTGTACATCTTTTCTATATAACCCAATTGCCTGTCTATATTCTTGGCAATGTGTATGCAAGATTACATGATGATCGGTTTATTAATATAGGCGTCAAAGCGACACAAACAAATAAATTCACTCTGGCATATTAATATTGATTACAAAATTTTAAAGCACTTTTTTATTTTATCTGAGAAATACACAACTCGTATCTTGTGCTATGTACTTAATTATATGTATACATAAATACATACAAAAACGAACAAAAGCAGTATGCACACTGCACACGTCCGTCCCAGGCCTTAGAGGTAAATGTTGTATCTGACGCAAGAAATTACCCTCCCGGCTGTTCCATTGTTCAGGGTTGCCAAAAATAATAAAAATTTCCTTAAAACAATAGCACCCCCGGGCGTCGACTGCCGCTTAAGATATTCATGATAATTATTTTAGAAAATATACCCGCCTCCAAACGCTCCTTGTCGGTAACAGGTGTGGTAACTTGTTTAATGGCCTATATAAAAATATCGGCTTTCAAAATTTTACAAACATGCTTCATACATTTATAATATATATTCTTATAGAGAATTGAATGATCTACAAAAAATGATATATTATGATTTGTTGTTTTAAAATATAGACAAGAGTACATTATGATTTACGCCAAGTTAATTACAATAATTTAATTGCTTCGTGTAATGTCAGTGACGTTGAAGGTTGCCGGTTCAACTAATGCCTCACAATACAGAATGTTTGTTAAACGTATTTTAATAACATTTTTTGGGAGCGGAGACGGTATGTAATTATTGTTTATATAATCAACACCCGAAGAGACGCGACGCCACGGTGCGATTAAGTTTTTTTTTTTGATGCGCGACAATCATGTTTTGATGACGGTTGAAAAAACGTGGAGACGGCACTTGCTTTTAATAACAACTTGTCTAGTTACAAACAAAAAACAATTGGTTGTCTGTAAAGTCGGTTTACGGACGATAATTTTACGTGATAACGTCATAAGAAACACTGATGAAAAATTGTATAGTTTTATGAATTGAATTATTATCACTGAATTACCGATGGAGTGGAAGCGAGATAGATGCGTCACTAGCCGAAAGCTTAGTCCGATTGTACCTCTCTATCGCTTGTTCTGGGCTTTCGCTTGCACGCTCGGCTTTGGCGGAACGTGACAATGAGTCATGCTTTTTCGTGTGTGCAGCCGGCGTTCATAAATTTATAAGACGTTATCACGTCAAAATGTTTAATACATATAATTAATATTCATGTGTATTCAAATGATTCATTGTGAGCAATCAAAATTTAAATTTAAAAATGAAGAACAAAATGCAGACACGCAAAAAAGATGTAATAATTCATATAATGAAATATCACTGTTTCAAACATAGCGTATATTAGGTATAGACACGCTATCTTAATTTTTCTATATCTTTGGTATCCTAATTGCTGCAATATTGTTTTATTATCGAATAAGTACTAATTACAAAAGCCGATAGATAATATATGTAAAGTGGTACAATCGTTGATATTTTAGATAACTTACATGAATTTAATAAATTTAAGTAAAACAAATTTTATAACTTTGCAAACTTGATAACTGAAACTTTATATCATCAATATAAAGTAACCTTTTCATTATTTTTCAAATATTTACCATGAATATTTTCGACGAACTAAATCATGCTTTCATTAAAACTCTTTTTACTTATAACGTTATATATTTATAACATTGTTTATTTTTATATAAGTACATCATTATTTTATTAGATATTCGAATAAAAATATAGGAAATAAACTTATATAAACTGATTTGTTACTTTATAGCAGAGTCCATGGTTCTTAATTGTCCAAGTTGTCCAATAATAGCTTTTACGTTATCACAAGATGACGCTTCCTGAATATTTTGGCAAGATCTTGGACTTACCAAATTTACTAAGTTAATTGACGTCAGAATCAAAATTAACAAAATATTCTTTTATACTATTTGGTATTTCTGTTACTTTAATAAAGAATGTAAACGCTAATTAAAAAAGTTAAAAGTTACATTTAGCTAAAAAAATAAAATAAAATAAGGAAACTACGAATTACATAATTAATATTAGCTAGCTCCTTGTTAAACAATGAAATTTAATATAAGTCCTCTTTGCACGGTTAAACTCAAGTATTACGCATACAATTAAAGTTTTTTTTTATAGAAAAGAAGACCTCACACCATGATTATCTTTACGACGTCACTGACGAATTTGTCTTGCAACAGTGGCAAAGGAAATTATTCGTTAAAACTATGAAAATAAGATTGATTTTTAAATTAATTCCAATCTTAATTAATGTAAAACACCATCAAGAGATTAATTAGTGCTGTCCTCGAGACATTTTGTGGGCTATTAATCTAAAACCGAATTATTCGACTCACAAATTGAATATTAAAACTTGTTTCGACTGACAATATATGTATTTGATATTACAGGAGCTTACATTGCCATTTTTGTGATTAAAAGTATAATTAATGACCTGTTGACTGTTACTTCATTATGAAAGCCACATATATAGTTTAACGTTGATATAATAAATAAGTATAAACTTTAGTCAATTCGACATAAATTAATTAACATCAATAAATTTTATATTTAATGTGCTGTTTCAATACTCAAACACTGTATTTAGCTTTGTTGTACCAGATATTTTAAAGGTAGACCCTCTACTACTATTTAGTAACTTGCTTTGGAACACATCGTACGGGTAAACATCAAAAATATTTATAAATATTCATATTTTATCGACATATTTTATCGATACTTATTAAAGATTGGCTACCACTCGCGTCGTGAGGTGAGAACGATGGTGCCCCCTGCTGTGCGTGTTCAGAGAGAGACGGGAATAAACCAAACGGAATTTAAAATGAAGTTATGGCTTCACGTTCCTTTTTCTCTTTATTCGAGCCTTATTATTTTATTTAAAAGGTAATCGTGGTCAAGTTATACCTGTTTTGTACTTATATATTTTATGCTCGGGAGTGCCTAATTTGTGTAAAATAAATTTTGATTCCTCTAAACTTCAAACCAATGGGTCGTTAAAATATTTTTGATTTCAAATTAGTTCAATACGGTAGCCGTGTCATATGAGTTTAACAACTGTAAACAGTATGTCAACTGGTTCATACCATTAACTCGCGAGTTCGACAAATATCGACCGTCAGTGTTTGCGGTTCGCGTGTAAATATCGACAACGTAGTTTGCGTTACGCATCACTACGACTTGTTTGACAAAGTGCGTGAGCGTGGTGCACGGGCGCGAATGCGTAAAGGGTAGTAGTGTCCACTTGTGAACATCATGTCTGTAAATAAATATCCCTATTTATCTTTTTGTCTCACTAAATATCAGAAGTACTTAATTTCACCAGTTAAATTTCATTCTGTCCGTTTCTGTTTAGTTACGCCGTTGTAAATAATTATTAGCTTCTCGTTTCCATAATACAATCAACTATATCATTTTGATTTACGTTCACATAAATAATTATAATCGGATTTTAATATTTAAAGTGCAAAATAAACATTTTTCACAATTAAACTGTTGTTATTGCTTTGCATAAATTCCCAATACATTTCCCATTATAAATAACTCTTATAACAGAGAACGATGTTTTATGCATGAGACGCCCATATTGTTTCCAAAATAAAACGTGTCGTATCATTTGTGCAATAAGTCACATTAAATTGTATTAAGTATTATGTCATTCGTTTAATAGATTTAATATTTAAATAGAAATCGTGCTCGACTTTAATGTGTTTAATCAATCATAAGTTACGATTAATTACTTAGATAGGCGAGCCCGTCCGTGTGTCCGATTGTTAGAGTAAGTAAAGAAACATAACGAGCTTCATTGTCCATTACTTGATTATCAAAAGTTCAAGGTTTTATTATGAGATGTATATTAATTAGTTGTTTGGAAATAACTGGCCTCTTAATCCGTGGATACAAAACTACCATTGCGGAGATAACAATAACGTGACTCGGTATTAAGTCGCATGTTATTAAAATTAGTGCTCGCGGACCCTAAGGCCATCGATCGAGCCGTTTGAATTCAACCACATTAGATTATAAGGAAATCGTTAATTATTTTCCTATTTTAATTTTCAAATGACATTGAGCATATAAAAACAATCTATTATATTATAGTTAAACTGAATGTATTATATACGAACGATTCCGATCAATTCTCGGAATGACCTCATAAATTAACGAGTGACGAAAAACGCATTTAAAACTATCAATGTTAATTTATTAATTAAAATCACGGACCGCGTTCGCAACGAAACTGTTCCATGACTTAACTAATCATAATTAAGACTGTCCGCTCGATTATTATGACTGGTCGGTACATACTGAATGATATAGTGTCGATAATCTAGTAGAAAATTAATTAAAAGTTATTTCGATTGAAAACGCTGTTACCACATCGTTTATAAAGCAGAATGTGCCAAGTAACGGTGAGAGATGGGTCTCACTACCGGTTTTACACGGCCGACATCGTCGTAATTATCTACAAGCAGCGGTCATTTGTCGAAACTCATGTATAGAACTCAAACTTTCTTTCATAGTGAAATTGACCGCTAAATGGAAATGTTTTCTTGTTTCACTTACATTACCGATGCTTACACTGAATTAATATATTGTTAGTGGGAGATTGCTTTGTAATTATTTTTATTTCACAACATTTATTGAGTATTGTTAGTAGGTAGGTACACTTGTCTGTCTTATTATTTACAAATCGATGCGACCTAAATTATAAGCAAATGTTTTGACGCCATTCAAAGTGAATAAAGTTTAAAATATACATATTCCGACGATATACTCGTATAAGCTGAATATGAGACTATTGTATCATTATTATTTTTCATATTTCATTGTTATTACACCACAAGCACATATGTATGTTATAGTTCACGAGAGCTCCAAAACTCGAAGTTTTTATGTTATTCTATTACGGCCACAACGTCCACTGTATCGGATAGTACCTACTCGTATGTTCAATAATTCCATAAACAGTGTCGACATCTGACAGAGAAAAATGCAACAACAATTATTATCTACGACGTGTCTCACTTTTTTATGGTAACACGGCTGCCAAATACCTATATACTGACTGATCTCAAAACGAGACACTATGACGCCTACGACTTTGACGAGTGTTATACCTAGTATTTCGTGGTAGCAGTATAATCTGACACAGTTGCCATATCCCACCATAATCCGCCAAATGTATAATAACAAATAACTTTTACTTGTTGTAGCCCTGCCAATTTGTATGCTATAACTTTTATAATGATTGGTTGGGTAGTTAAGGCGTGAAAGCGTTACAGACAAACAAACATTCTCCTTTATGATATTAGTTAAGATTGTTCATAATACAAACGGACACTAACCCTGTACCACTTTATATATTCCACCTGTGTTGGTAATATTACGTCTAAGTTATTTCTTGATTATTGAATAATATATTTAAGTATAAACATTTACGAAACTTAAGACAGGTGAGTTTAAATGCAGTATATTGATATCTTGAGATTTGTCGAATAGCAAAATAATAAAGAATATGAATGCGGCTCTTCAAGCGCTTCGTTCATACAGATTTACGAAACCTTGATATCGGACCACGTTACACATTTCGATGTGCTATCGTCGAGGGGTGTTAGGCAATGCCCATTCATATTCCAGTGACCCATTCATAAGGTTTCAACCATGTGATCAATTCCAAGGTCAGATAGTATCGCCGAATTTAAACTAACGTATAGCTTTCGTTAGCGACTACCACCCGACTACCGGTTTTACGTTCGCTCTACAGCTTATTATCTACAGCCGGTGCGTCGGTGTCACAACATACTTTTTTGTATTCGTACCATGAGTTAGTCCACAAACTGGTGTTTTATTGTTTAATAAGCTTTATATTATTTGCTCCTTTTTGCTTCTTCACGCATCTCATTTCGAAGATTAATTTAATACTTCCTTAGTAGGAGTAAACTTGTAATGGAAAATTAGTTTGTAATAAAATTAAAAAAATATCCCTCGTATAAGGATCATGTTAATGTTATTACAGCTAATGATGATGTACATGAGGTGCAACACCGTGCTCTGTGCTTACAACAACAAAAATTGCTTCAACACAATGAATCTCGAAAATAATGAGAGTCATTAAATCTGCCCTTTATGTTACTATGTATAATGTATTTAATTGGGTTAATCATGAAACGTGTAATTGGTCAAATGATTTGTCATTTTATTGGCCTTGATTGGGCAATTAGTAGAACGGTGAAACATACGTTAATATTAGCAGGATATAATGTATGTTGTAAATGCAAACACCGTAATGCTAGCTAGCTCCAATGTGTTTGAACCAAGATATACAACGTCTTACGCAACGAATACCAAATATTTTTAGTGATGACATAACAACAACCAATGTTGGTGTTAGGAAATTCCTATGTAAAGATGTAGGTGTATATATTGTTATTTTCTACGACAGATATTTTAATAATTCCGTCGTAATATTTAAGGGGCTATAAATAAATGTAGAGTGCAAGTTTGTAAGTTAATAAACATAAAGGAATACGCTTATAAGGCAAGCCATGTACGGCAATAAAGTATATCCACGTGTGCTCTGAATAATTACGGCTTCGTAGTCGGTCTAACTATGGTACCTAAATGGTTTCGACGATGTTGAATCACGATTACTGACGCAACGCTTACCGCTACTCAGAGTAAAACATGCTTAATCACTAGCAAAACTAATATTAGGTATTTTCGTGATAAAACTTCTGACTTCGAATAACTTTGATAATTATACTTGAGTATTAGATGCATCAATTTCAAGTAAATTTCTCAACAGTGAATGATATTAATTATAATGTACATTTGGCTAATAATTCCGAAATCTAAAACGCATCACCTAAAATAGGTATTCTATTTACTAATGCAACGCTTACCACTACTCATAGTAAAGCATGCCTAATCACTAGCAAAACTAATATTAGGTATTTTCGTGATAAAACTTCTGACTTCGAATAACTTTGATAATTACACTTAAGTACTAGATGCGTCAATTTTAAGCAAATTTTTCAACAATGAAAAACATTAATTATGTTGTTTCTTTGCTAATCATTGCGAAACCTAAAACAAAGTAAACAAAATGGCTTCGTTAAAATTTCCGCTTATGCTTAAATTATATACACAGAGCTTAACATACATCTGGAAGAGAAATCGCAACTATTAGAAGTAAAAATACAATTGGTCTAATTGCGAAATGTTTCCAGTAGCACTCAGGATTCAGCATGTTTGTAACATTTACACATTTAAATTTGAACGACGGAAGTATCACGCAGCGATAAATTATTTACGACCTTTATAAACACTTAAAATACCAATAACCATTTCCATTCATAAGTCGAACCGAAACGGACTCTTTCCGACGCACGAGCGATACTCATAAAACCTGTTTAGATTTTGATAATTTTATTAACGATCGAATGCACGGAACGCCGAATGCGAGGGGTATCGAGCCTCATATATTACGGCTTTAACACAAATTATACAAGTTTAAAGCCACAACATAGACCGCGCGTGGGTGCCTTAATGTTAAAATGTGTCATATGTAATTATACGATCCAGAGAATTTTAATGTCTTCGAAATGTCGCCTTCTTTATTACAATAGAAACTTTACTGAACATATGATGTATTCGAGCTATTGTGTCATAACATATTTATGTACCTATTTTATAAATGTCGTGTGATATGAAGCTGAAAAATTTACATTTTAGGAAATAGATAAATAATTAGCCTGTGTAGTTGTTTCTTCGGTCGACAATTAGTGCTGTGTGTCGATACGCATCGGAGAGTTACGGTTGTCGAGTATACGTAATTACGGTTGTCCATTCACTTTACGTCATTACTGAGATTTCCACATCTTCTTTTATGTCTGTCCACATTTGTACCAGTGTTGTCGCAGTGTGTGGCGTAAATAATTTCTTTTACATATCCCGGAGTTCATTAGGGGCACATTGTCTCATTCTCGATGGTTTTTAATGTCACTACTTTTAAATTTTATTACGATAATTTAGTGCAATTGCCTTCTAACGATATGAATTAGGGGGTTACCCCTTCTTAGAAAGTTTTAAAAAATAAATTCTAATACAAAAACTTTTTGTTTTCAAAGACAAACAAATAGTCCTTGGTAATAAAGATGCGTTAAAAGGTATATCGCAATTACTTATTAAGTACATCTAAGACCATTAATACTAGATTATGTAACAACAAAACCCACAATTGATTTGCTAATCATCGAAATTCATAGCACAAACACGAGAGATCGAGTATGTTTGTTACTACACAGCGAATCAATTGGATAAACCGCATTCGGATACTAATAGGAAAAAAACGATCCATCCTTTACGTCAGCAAGCTGATTAATTGTATACTATACAATCGAATGTACATTATTTCATTTAACTACTTGATGTAAAGTACCAACTTTAATTAGTAAATTTCCATTTCTCGGACACCTGGTAAAAGCCATTTGACTTATTAACTGGCTATCGCTTGGCACTTGATAACGATATAGCAATTCCTACTTTAATATGTTTCAAGTAGAGATCAAATTAGCAAACATTTGTTTAGCTGCCCGAACTGTTTTATGAAGAAGCAGCGTTTCCAGGCCAGTCCTATTGGCCAGCAGTGTGCTAACTCTGTGATCACGAGTGGTACATTTTCAAATAGTTGAAGCCATAATTTGATGGTCTTTACGTCGTTGCTGACTTGTGAATTGGCATTTATTATTTGTCTTTGAACACCGGTGCTAATTTATTTTTTTTAGCTTTAACGGTTTCATCATGTAGTTTAAATATCACGAATGTAGTCAATGGTTCATGTATGTCTCTAATATGGTTTCATACAGCGTTATTACAACTTTTGCTTACACAATTATTTAAGGTACGAATAATATATACACTTAAAGTACCTATGTTTTCTTTTTGTTATCTATTATAGTGATTTAGTAAAATGACGCTATCAACTATTACATTTGTGGAGTGAACTGCTCTGTTTATCGTATATATATACATGCACAGGGTATAAAAATGTTATATGGCATCCTTCATATTTGACGTCTCAATGCATAGTCATAATGTGTCATCCATTTAGCGGCCCCATGCACTGATATCGTGAACTGTTGTTAGAACAAGTCGTTAATATAAAATCTTTCATATTTATTTTTTGTTATATATATATATATATATGTCAATTTAGTCGACTCTCATTTCATTCAACAATTATCGACTTTCTACAAATTGAAACGGAATTCTAGTATATCGGTTAATAGTTTTGCAAACAATATCTTGTATCTCGCTTCACGTACCAACATAGTCTTGGACAGGCCGTTTTTGGTGTCAAACTAATGTCGATAATTAAATTTTGAGAAAAAGGCGCGTTTCTACTTAATAAGTGTTACACGAAACGACAACGTTTTTTGTCGCAACACATTGGACAATTAGCATTAGAACGTGTTAATTATACAAATTTGAAACGTATTTTTTTTTTTTTATATGTAAAAGGTGTTCGCGACCAATAAGGTTATTTCGGTAATTGTAGCAGAGTTTCATACAAAGTTAATTAGGATATTAACTTTTTAATAACGGGAAACAAATATAGTATGTATTGGTCCTAATAGTTATCATCATTCGGACAAATAACTGTCTAAAGTATTTCGAGAATATAAACGATATTATATACAATAAGCGTAAAACTAATTACAGTATCGGTAACGAATCGGGACACTCACGACATTTCTAAGCAGACGTTCGAAATACGCAAAAAACGCGATCGTGACGTGAACACATTCAAAATCGTTGTAAATAAATGGAATCGGAAAAAAGGTAATGTAACAAATTGTCAAGCAGTTTTGATGAGTTTCTCTTTAACTATAAAATTAATGTTACATTATTACTTGAATAATAGAAAGTAGGTATTCATTTTAAATGAAACTAGGTGTGAAGTATAAGAAATATAAAAGTTGATATTATATTTTACATAACTGTAATATAATAATTAAGTGAATGTAATCTAATTTAAAATATATTATAAATGCGAAAGTGCATATGTTTGAATGTTCGTCCATCAAACTCGTTTAAAATAAATCTAGTGTAATTTGATAAGGAAAACGATTGTATCCTGGAATAAGACTCCGTATAAATATACAACAACTTATTTCAATTTCCCACATGTAAATTGAAATATCTAAGTGAAAGGAAATAAACACAAAACTGTTTAATTTCGACGCAGTTAATTCTTGTCATTATTTGAGACGTAACGGATATAATGAGATTAAAGTTATTTTTACTTTTTATTCCGCCATCTTGAAATTGGAAATTATTTGACGGGTTGCCCGATACCATGTTACGGTAGAGGCAGAGCAGCTCGTTCCTACGCACTTCGTTTACGATAAAAAAGTGATCTCGTTTCACCGATATCAACAAAACGTGAAAAGTAATTTCATGCATTTTTTATTTAACACGCCTTTAGGGACACTTTGCCCTTTCCACTTTCTTTGTTTTTTGTCGATGCTATAAAATTAACTATTATAGTCGAGGTGTCCTTCTTAAGCTCAACCATTGGCTTTTATAACATTGCATAGGTCAATAACCGTACATTCTATACATGTTTATCTATCGCTAAAGTAACAGAGAATTACAAATTTATATTAACTTATTGAATGTATGTAATTATATATGTATGTAATTGTAAATGTGTTTATACGCATCATTTTGACAGATGTTCAGTTCAATAAGTACAATACTACGAATTTATACCCAATTAGTTCCAAACGCGCAAAATTCTATACACATATGACATTATCACTATTTCGTTTTATTATTCAGCATAAATATGAACCCACACATTTTGGTAAATTTGTTATAATCCGAGCAGTTGCTATTGTTATATATTGTTACCATGGTAACGGGGATGATATAACTTTAGGGGAGATGCCAGAGGGTTTACGACGTAAATAATGATTCATGAATTTACGAATAATATTTTTAAATCTGTAATCTCGTTCTAAAATATTTAACGTGGCTAAAGAACTAAGCTTCAATGTGATTATTAAACATTATCTGAATAAATTATACCGTAGTCATATGGTTCAGGTGTAACGCCGCTTCAGGCGTAGTGTAGGATGGGAGTCTCTCAAAGTAACCGTCGCGTTGCATCGCGGTATAGTGTCGCGCGTCGCGTCGTGCCGAACCGGAGTGGGTTATTAATAATCCGCATTCAAGGGTCGCACGAGCGCAGCGCGGTGCGGCGTGGCGCGGCATGCCGCGGCGTGGCGAGCGACCCGCGACGACATTCCATACCATTGTACCGAGCCGCTCCGCCCGCGACACTTTTGTCTATTCACACCGATAAATCACCTCGACCGATTCAACGAGAACATTATTTACCTCTAACAACGACCTCTGCGAGAACATCGATTAATTAGTACAACACTACAGATAAGATACAACGGGAAAGCGATCGCTTTCAATTTCCTCTCGAGGGGTACTCGGCGTAAAGTGTGCGTTAAGTGCGGACAATCGGAGATAAAACGTGCGAAACGAGACTCCCTTAATCCGGTGATCGAAGATTGCGGGAAAACGTTTTGTCGTAGGGTTGTACGGTCGAGTCGGTCCCATTGTCCGACTCCTCTAATTTGATTGGCACCACGCGGGCGCGCGTCACGTGGGCGACCGCTGACCGATGCACAGTTCCCTAATTAAAGCCTTTAAGATGAGATGCTAATGGGAGTCATTCATCTCGAGGTCAAATCAGTCCGCGTCTACAACGGCACTGGTTTTATTACCGAGTGAAATAAACACGCATTCTTGTATGTCGTAGAACGTATGTATAAGTGCGTGGACTTGTTTAGAAACGATCAGTAGTGAACATCAAACAAACGAGTACGTACGGTTTTCTCGTTTCATCGAATTAGTTGATAAACGAACGGGTGTGGCGGTACGGCGGCGCGCCACACACGCAGTGAGAACTCGTCCAGACGCAATGTCATAGCGCTCGTACACACAGAGTGTTTTTAAATTGATTGTAATGCGAATGTCTTTTGAACAACTGTGATTCGAGTTAAAAGCGTCTTCAGGCTTTCATTATGCGTTTACATGGTCATTCATCTTTGACCTCGGGACGAGATCGTCTATGCCTTTGTTCGCTAAGTTTTTATTTATATAAATTGTATATTAACAACATTATAAAGGTATTAACGTGAAACGCTCGAGGCCGGATACCTATCTATGGCATCGGTTAATACGCTTATTAAATTATGTCGATGGCAAAAACCGAATGCGCTCGCTCATTTAGCTTTAGGGAGTAATTAGCGGAATGAGGCTTATCTGGTATCTAATCACTGCGAGTAATTATTGGTTTAGGTCCGGACCACACTCGCACGTTCCCTTTTTACTTCGATATAGTTTGAATCATTGGCTTACATATATTTTGGTTTCAATTTAGATGTACTTTATACAATTTAGATGTATGCTGTAAACGAGTGAAACTAGACAATATAATAAAAGTACAAGGTCTATTGTTAACAGAATGTCGTTGCGACTGTTGAATGGTAATTGGAATTAGGGTCAAATTTTATTGATTAGTGAACAAAAATTTGTGAAGAGAGCGTGGGACGAGCCGGCCACCGCCCGCATCGGAGGCTCATCAACGAGCTTTGCATATCAATACACCTATTTTCATATCGACATGCATCATTTCATTTAATTGCATTTCCTTAACATATACTCGTTTAGATAATTCACTATTATTGCATTTTAAATCGAACCCTGACGTCCGTATACCTACTGTTTAATATTTATAATGACATGAACATGTTACACGTCAATTAATGTAGCAAAATAATTGACGTAAAAACGTTCACAATTATGCAATAAAATAATGCCGGTGGTTCGCCTTATAAGTGCGCTACAATCGTGTACAAACTCGAGCCGAGTTGCTACCAAAAGTAGCGCATAGATTTTTTGTCCGGTGTCCGCTAAGAACGGGTCTAAGTTACAATTTGTTTAGTTTGTGCCCCGGTGCAAATAGTTTCACAAACAAATTGATGACGCGATTAGAAACCTAATGTGACCTGACCCGGTTTCCACGGCTCCCGTGATTGATCTTCACGAGGCAGGCCAAAGAGGGAGTTCTATAGGCTAGGTCAGTGCTATCTCCTCATATGGAAAGTCTATAGCGAATTGTATCGGAACGAGGTGATTCATCATTTACTATGTTGTATCCACTACAGAGCTGAATCCAGATAATAATGTATATTAAATTTGCATACTAATGTTTATGTACTTATAGGATTTATAGTCAAAAATTAGTCTTATTTTTGTAAGTGAAATTTCTTATAGCACGGTAGAGAACAATTTTCGTTACGCGTTATGTGTTAAAAGTAATGTTAGTATGTATTCGTGTGTATGTGTAAGTATGTACAAATGTCTGTCTGGGTCCAGCAGTAAGTATCCATAAATGAGAAAATGTATGGTTAAATATTTATACCACGAGCCTTCGTATAATTTATAGTTTATAAGCATTTTCATATACAAATAATTTAATACATATAAGTCATAGAAGTTTCACTTCCTCCGCGTGTACACGTAATTTTTATTTTAGTATTTTTTTTAAAACTTTATAGGTAATCGTTTTGACCACAATCTCATCTGATGTTAAATGATGATGTGGTCTAAGTCACGCTTAACCTACAGGGAGACTGGCTCTCAAGTGCAACCGCCGGAACACACCAACAGGTGCTTGGCGACAGATTTTCAACTTGAGGGTGGTAGCTAGCCAGACGGACTTAGAAAAAGCCCTACACCATGCTATGCTCGTACAATATATAAAATATGTAAGCAAACACGGACGATAATAAGGGAAAATTAATGGATTATACTAGTTAAAATATTATGTATATGAATATGTGGAACATATTTCTGACAAATTTAATTTAGAGAGGTAATAATAAAGTTGATTAATATATAATATAATATTTATCTTTTATTTAGTTAAGGACTAAATACTTATTTGCATTAAATAGTATAACAGTTATTTTGTAATGGAAATAATACGCTCAATATCATCGTAAATATCATGTTAAAATTTAAACTTAGAAAAATGCCCTTTTCATATCTTGTCTGTTTTGGTATATATCATATGTTATAATTAATATGTAAATGTTAAGTCTGTACAAAGACCAATCAAAATTTGAAATATTGAAGTTATACTTCTTTTGGTGCGTTAGGGAAAAATGATGAGAGTAAATTGTTACGATGCGCGCGTACACCGTCACGAAAACCTGACACCCTGAAGTTAGCTATAGTCAACATTTTATTTAAAAAAAGTTTGTATGTATTAAATAAATGCCTTTTTTCTATTGTTAGTGTCGTTTTTTCTACAAACTTAGAATAAGGCGAAACATAAAAATTTTTGAAAAGATTTTTATCTTGTTACGCCAAAGAAGTATAACTTCTAACGTGTGTACATAAAGCCACACATCTTTTTTTTAATGACAAAACAAATGTTGGGAAAAATTATATACCTAATGTTAGATAGATATGCGAAACAATGTTCCATTGATAAATATATATAAATATTTTACATTTTGTAGTAGCCGTCACATGATTTTGTTCCAAAGTGTTAAATCGGTTAATATAATGATGATGGATGCCATCCCGGCCAAACAGCCCGCAGCGGGGGTGTTTTACCCCACTATACAAATAAAATATTTTTATTATTAACTATTATTTTGTCCTTTTCACTCGCACAAAAGCGCCAGTTCGAACCGTCTCTGTGTCCTTGTTTAATCGAAATCATATTTCTGTTTTGTCATTATGGTATCACATTCGGGGTTCGTCTCCATTGTCAAAGTTTTTGATTCGACGGCGATTTCTTATTCGGAATGCAGCTTTCGATGTTTTTTGAACGGTACCTAGCGGTAAAGAAATTCGAAACTTTCTATAATTTTATTGATATACCCTAACACAATAATATTAAATGTACAGTTGTTTTTCTTTAGATGTAATTTAACTGATGTATCGCCATCTGTCGGCGAGTAGAAGAAATTGCTTACAATATTTTATACACCCGTTAACCTACTACTATACTGTAAAGCTATGAATGGATCGCATAAAAAAGCGCAACCGTGTCAAAATGCAACGATATTGTTTAATGTATAAGACAGGCACATATGAGCGCTTCTTTCATCAAGGCTGCTTTACCTGTGGGGGCTCACAAAAAACACCGCAGGTAGCCCATTTGTTTGTTATTAATTCTCGCGTCGAATCTTATTTTTTTTTTACCGTCGACCACTCTAATACTGTGAGAATATTAATTATAATTATAAACGGGGCTCGTCGCGTTCGCCACAAGGTGCTCTTATATAAAGTTTTAGTTTCAAATTTTTTAATCTGATCATTTATCACGCGACATTGCCGGTTTTATCTTGATTCCACGGTTACTTTAATTTATTGTCTCCTCTCATTGTGCTGTATGATTTAGTGGTTTTTTGGATATTGTAAAGGCTTAAAAACAACTTCGTAATCGATTTTACTGAACTGTAGATATGTGTAAGAGACTACTACGTATGTGAATTGGTTTAAAACAGACATTGGCATCGGTATACTATAAACGGATTTTTCGCACCTGTTTATCTGTATTCAAATTTTTTTTTAATATAATTTATATACAGGTTATTAGCTTTAACTTAATACAAATTTAGAATGAAACGTCTTGTTAATAAATTATAAAGCTGTAACATATTTCTTCATATTCAATTATTTATAGAATAAAATAAATATAAACGTGTAGATGGTTCTTTTGCGATAAATTAAATGTAATTTAGTAAAGTTATTTTCTACACAAAAAGGAAATTATATTATTATAAGTTTATATTTATATAAATAATATTAATAGCTACTCGACAAAGCTATTTAAATTATGGTGGTGTATCCATTTGCCAATTGTCAACTGTTCGTATAAACTATTCACGGTAGGTTTTATTTCGTTATCAAGCTATTGTAGGTTATGTCAAATGTACTGAAACGTAATAAGATATTTGAACGTATTTCTCTTTTACTTCCTTGTAATAAATACATTATAATTCTATAGAATGTTATAATTTTTTGTTATTAAATGTTAGTCCCGTTAATGTCTGTTCGACATACCCACTTGACATGTCTATTTATTGGTTTATACATATGAATATTTATTTCAATGTGGTGCATATCCAAGTAATACTTATATATCGAGATCATGAATTTATATATGGAATTCTAACAAACACATTTAAAAAAGTCGACATAGCAACCAGTTCAATAAACAATGGCCCGTTACTGTTCAAGTATTGTGAACTATTTAGTTACATCAATTAGGTTTATTAACCGTATATCATAGCCTTATTATTTCTGCGTTCTTCTCTTACCGGTGACATTTTTATTCAAACACACCAATGAGTAAGTGGTTACGCTAAATGCGCCTACGCCGCAGACGTTGTCATCGAGTAAATTATCAGGAGACGCCTGCACACGCTTTCTGCACACAATAACAGAGTAAAAATCATAGTTAGCGGCTGAGCGATGGCCGACTGGTGCTACAATAGTTGCATTATTACACACCGGGTAATTGAGTGAATCTTACATTGATATTTAATCGCTACCTTTACCTTACTCGCCATTTTGTATGTAATTTGATCGAAATGTTTTAATGTCATTTTTCACGTTTTAATGTCATTTTTCACTATACACTTTCAGACTTAAATTGAAGCAATGATGTCTCAGTAATGTAACGTTCGCAAACTCCGACCTAGTTACGAATCCCTCTGAGCGTGATCTTACGACCAAAATAAAAAAATACTTTATTTAATTTAGACCCTGCGAAGGCGCTTATGAAATTCAAAATTCCTATCAGCTCGGAAAACAAGAAAGAAAAAGATAACGCAAAATATTGTTATAAAAAGAATTATAGTTAACATATGAATTGTTTACATTTATTCTCGGTTGAGACTACTTATAGAAAATTTGAAAATAAAAATTAGTACATCTGAATACAATAGTACAATGAGTTGAACTACCTTCATAATATGCGCACCATACTTTGAATTTATATGAAGTTTAAACATATTTAAAACTGTCATTCAACATGGCATTAACGAGAATACAAACCCGCGTACGTCGGCGCTCCGATAGAGCCCTCATGGATTTACGTTACCAATAGGTATTTTCTATAACCGCCAAGGTTCAAATAGGACCTTTTGTATAACAAAAACAATAGGACCTTGACATGTCGAACATCTTGAAACATGACCTTATTACAAAGATTTCAGTTCATTTTAATTCGTGATCGTGACAAATTTAAATTGTAGATTTATTCACATCCTTGGCATTCGGTCCATTTTAGACAATGGTTAACATCGACAGTTATTTTAGAAAGTATATAAAAATATTAAAATCTAGCCGATTCCCGCGGCTCGGTTCGCGTGAAAATGTTAATTTTCTTCACAACAGTTACGTACGTTAAGCGTTTTTTTTTTCGAACTGGCATACCCTGTTGGCACATTTGGCCTCTACAGATTCATCGCAATACTAAGGAGAGCGCTTATGACACTCACCCGAATTGTTTTATAAGCGCTCCGCTTAGTAGCCCGGTGAGTCTGTAGAGGCCAAAGTGCCATAAGCGTAATAATATTGTCTCGATAGTTTAGAGAAATAATGTAGTCTAAATCCGTAAATCCGTTGTTAAATTAATTCCTGTATAAGTCTGAAAACTGCCATTGAATTAGTTCAGTAGGCAATTAATGCGCATGTTCTATTATCTTAATATGTAACTATGTAGTGCCTGTCCATTTCGCTGTATGTAACTATTTTTTTAATATGAACTTTTGACATAAGTTTTGAATTTAAATTTTACACCTTAATCTGGATGCTTAATGGGTCATTTTGAATATCAATATATCGACTTCTCGATCCAGTCCAACAAGATAGCGCTTTCATCTAAAAAACACAAAAGTGAACAGATTAATTTTACAGCGTTTTTTATGCCTTTATAGACTTTAGGTTCATTGATCAAAATCTCGCCTCGTATAAAATGACGATGTCTTGTAAAATGGTACTACTACAAACCAAGAGAAGGACTGAGTTTCAAGAACAGTTGCCGGAATATACCTATAAATGCTTGGTGACATATTTTCAACTTGAGAGTGATAGCTAATCCCGGTATGGTTTCAAAATATCTGTACATATGAAAAAACTACTAAAAGTTACAAAGAAATGCGAACAGAGCAATCAAACACAATCATTTTTTTTTCTTATCATTGGTATCGAATAAAATGGTTATTTTATACCGTTCACATGATTGTGGGATGCAGGATAGGGGCAGTGAAAAATTGACTATCGCCGTCTACAGGAAGTAATCGCGTACAAACTGTATTGTATTACAGGAGTACGTTACCGTTCGCTCATAAGATACGATGGTCTAACAGGTCACCATTAGCTCTTTAGCTAAATACATCACGACTTGAGCATTAGAGTCTATCGCCCTCCGTTTAGATACGAATGTCTGCCTGCGGATAGCGCCCATTGTGATCGGTGGAATTTATATCCATCGTGTCGTGAGAATGAAGCAATTATATTCAGGCAAATTGAGGTATCGAATCGAATTTAGTGCAGTTCGTCAACTTGAATTGCTGATTGGACGTAGATATGTTTGTGTGATGAGTATAGTTGTCAAATTTGTGTCTGAATATTGAATATCTGCCTATATATATATGTTTGTTACTTATCATATCTAATATAAGTTATGCTAAGTCTAGAATTCAATGACCGTTTGTGAAAATATGTTTTAGTATTGATTTACTAGCTAGTGCCAGGGACTTAGTTTGTATGAAATTGGTTTTCTTGTTGTTGCTTGGGAATTACGTGGTTTGTCTATATTAGTTATGATCTGTATTTTATGTTCTACTAGCTTTTGCTCACGGCTTCGCTCGCTTTAATGTAAATTCGACCTATCCCTCGGAAACAGTACTTTCTTTCTAAATGAAAGGTATCCTATGTCGCTTTTTTATACCACTGACAACATGTCTGTGTGCGTGTGTGTACTATTTCGACATTATAGAAATGCGTGATAATGTATAATCTAGGAAATACTACGAATTCTTTTCTACTGTTAGTATTATAAAAAATATTCTTTGTGCCGTTTAACCTTTCTCTATAATAGGTTTGACCGTTTCGGGATTTACTGCGAACAAACAATAGACACTTCAATTTTACTTAGTACAGAAAGATTAAAAGAGGATATAATATTTATGACTCCATTATATTTTATATGTTGAATGTAACAATCAATATCCAAAGTAAAATTCGTGTAGGTAATCTGTTCTATGAATATTCATCATAGACGAAGGCTTTAGAATATATTATACAAAGTGATATAGTAGACGACAAAAATAAAATTTTAACACTATCGAAATGCAAATAGAAAGAGACATACATACTGCAATTAACATACCTACTCGTATTTGTTATGTACATTATCACAATGTAACTTTAGAAAAGTTGAACAAATTTAGTAATAATTTCTCTACTCATTTTACGAATTCTTTGTTACCGCTCGATGTTTTCATGGCTGACTGAATTTCAATCATTTGTTATTATATACATGAACTAAAATTTTAATCTGTGCTCATATAAATACATTGATTCACTATTTTTAACTTTATCCAGTCCATCTAGACACTGTATTTAAGTAATGTGCTTATAAGGAAATAAGTTGATAATAATTTTGATTATTCTATTGTTTTAATTAACTTTAGCATTCTTGTCTGTTCAGATGTAATATTCTAATCAAATTTTTAACTAATTTCTTGATAAGTTAAGAACTTTAAATTTTGAACGTGATCTAGTAGAATTGGATGAATTCAAGTTAAATTTTATACTTTCGTATACTCGCGACATATTTCACCTCCTAAAATATCGATATACAGAAACAGTTTTTAATATTTCATTCTTCTTTGACCACTCTAGACAAGATTTTCATGCCTCTATTTTCGGAGCTTATGATATTCCATACAAGTGTTTCACCCTATTAGAAATATAATTTTCAAAAAATTTCCACTCTTTTACCGTAGTTTAAAAAGTATCATTAGCCGAAACCCATAACCAAATCATGTGATTATACGAGTAAGTGAATAAAAAAAAATCTACAAATAGGACTAGATAAAAAAATGATAAACGTAAAAGAAAGGACTTATTAGTTTGTATTAAAAAAAAATGTATTAAAAAGAAATACAATTTTTTTAATTAATATTGGCTCTGTCAAGTGCTTATGACTCCATTCCCATACTATGTACTAATTCATTAAACATGAATTAGTATTTGTTTTGTAGCTGCTCACTAAATTTTTGCTAACAATTCTTTAAAGGTTACGTGTGTAACATATTTTACACAAGCTCAAGCAACTTTTAGTAAATACGAAAAGCTACTGTTCACGATTTAATATAAAACCCTGTTAGAGTAGCATAAATAAAAAATGGCGCGTGGATCTCGCGATACTTCTGAAATTGAATATTAGATTGGAATTACGCGCTCGGGCGGCTCTCTCCGGCTTTGTTACACGAATGATAATACATAAGGCGCGCGCGCATACAAACATGGCAATAAGAATTTTAAATTAGCATTCTTTTGTACCTCTAGCCACCCCATCTACCCCACGCTCCCCACCGTCTTAATAATATGGAGAAATTGAGTTGTTATACACCCTTTCCGGAGGCGGCGCGGGTGCAGCACACCTCGAGGAGAAGCCTTTTTGTAATTGAATTTAGATATGAATATAACGGGGAGGTCGGGCTCTCTCTAGTTCCGCGAATGGAATATAATAAAATTCTTATATTATGTTTTATATGAAATTCTTAGAGTTGACAGTGTCGTAGTTATTACAATGAATATTACTTTTTATATAGATATATAGATGATAATAACTTGTATAAGTACCCTCATTCTCTTTTAAATTATTATTTATCCGAAATTCATTATAGTTATATAATATTACCACTTAGAACTTTATCTTTTTGTAAACTTTAATTACCTTCTATATTCTCACACGGTTTTGTTTTCTCAAGACTTAGCTGCTATTTATATATATCAGTATATTATTATTGGTAAGAAAATATTTTAGCGATAAAAAGTTATATTTTCCATGAGTGACATATTATTGCAATTAGCTACATTGTAAGAGGAACGAAGCTAGGTCTTACTAATATTATAAATACTAATGTAATTTTGTTTGTTTTTTACGCTTCTACGTCTTAAATACTCAACTGATTGTCTTGAAATTTTGCATACCCAGTATTAGAGGTACAGAAATGGGCATAGGGTGCATATGAACGAGAAAGCAAAAATGTACTGTTTGCGGGGGAGAGAACAAATCTATATTAACTCGAGCAAAAATAACTTTTCAATAAACATACAAATAGTTTATAATAAACACAGAAATGTATAATAAATATTATACTTTTCTGTATGAAAATTAAATAAGTTTCATCTATACACATTTTATAATACAATTTTGTTAAACAGTGAGAGTTGATTTTCAAACCATTTTCACAACTACAATCATAAGAATTAAATTTATTGTTTCCAGCACAAAACGCTATTTACCTACTATTCAAGCTGTTATAACCCATCTCATATTTTAAAGGATCAATTCTTAAAAATCAATAATTCATATTAGCATTCTTCTTTGGCATGATAAATAAGATCCCCCCCCCCCCTCTACTTTCAAAGTTTATGATTTTCCATACAACCGTTTCACCCCCTCAGAAACTATAATAGACTTGTAAGAAATTAGAATGACACTAAAATCTGATTGTTTAGTACTCATATTAAGTTAAGGTACACCTTTCTTCAATTTTATAGTGTTATCAATTAAGCTGTGTAAATAAATGAAATAGAGCAAAAATAATTTCTACCCCTTCACCCTACCTTAGATAGTATCAATTATGGAAAACTGTACATATATTTACGACTTATTTTAATTTCTTTTTTCTTTTAATACTTTATAGGTTAGCGTTTGACCACAATCTCACCTGATGTTAAATGATAATGTGGTCTAAGATGGTGGTCACACTAAACCTAGAAGGAGACTGGCTCTCAAATTCAGCTGCCGGAACACACCAACAGGTACTTGGCGACAGATTTTAAACTTGAGGGTGGTAGCTGACCAGGCGTGCTTAGAAAAAGCACTACCACCATGCTATGGTTTCATCATGATATTTTCCTTCACCGAAAGCTCCAACTCAGTTGCTAGAATTCGAACCTACGTCCTTCGACGCTATGACCGAGCATACTACCAACTGAGCTATCAGTCGCTTCAGTTATATATTTTAGAAACAAAAAGATAACCGGTATGGTTGATCTTTAAGACAGTGCTGCCAACATAATATTGGAACGGATGCTTCTTAATTTTGAACACGTAGAATGTATGAGTGATAAAATAAATTACCAGAAAAACGTAAACAATGCAAAAACACTATGAAGGTGAAGGAAATACGAATGCTTTTCAAAGAAATGGCATTTAATTATTTCTGCTTATCCAAGTAGTAAAACGGCGTAACGATGCATAAATACACATGTAAACATGATCACTTTGGAATGTTACAGCGATTCTGATAATTGATGTATCAAATATTTTTATGATATACTTTGTACCCGAAATAGGTTCTATTAATTTGATCAACCTTCCGAGAAACAATGATGGCATGATACTGATATGTAATTACTGAAGGCTATTAACATCGACCGTGTACAAACATGGCGGCTGATTGTAGGTTTCGTTTTAATTGCGCACACGCATCGGGGTACAGAGCCAGAACTCTCTCACAGGTTTTAAATTGTTTAAATCTTGAGTACACGATTTATTGGTTATAACTTAATTATACGAATACTTCTAATAAAATACAATGTTATACCATACACTATAATTTACTTATTCTCTTATCTAGGCTATACCTTATTACAACATAATTAAAGAAATATATAATGCCAAAATTTATATTCTCCTTAAGCGATAGTTTATCGCTATTTTCTGTAACAGTTTTACAATACAGACGGCAAAACAAAAACTGACTTTCGAAATAATTTTTAACAATTTAAAAATGATTCTAAAATTTGACAACCAGTGAATTTACTATAATAATTATCCATTTAAGTCGGACTGTCAACGATTTCGTCAAAATTCCCACAATTGTAGCTCTCACCCATTTCCCATCTCAAAATGACATTAAATAATAGTTAAAGCGAGTTAATTTTACGACCGTCTGTGACCCCTTCCCCTTCCCTCTACCTCCTCAGGTGCATTTCGAATAGTCCATTACCCAGTCAACACATTACGCGACATGAATGGACTTAACACTTTAGGCTACAGTCATCTAGTATGCGATAAGCGATTTAAATTTAAAAGACAAACATTTGTAATGGTAAGTTAAAGATACAATATTATTTACAAATAAAAGTAGCTTGTTTATCTATTCTCAAAAAATATCCGTAACTTATTTCTAATCAGATTTATATAGTAAATTGTGGGCAATGAGTTATTGGCCGCGCACGCATCGTACACTAAATGCTCGCGGCTACAGTTCACATTCGCTACTTGCGCGCAGATAGAATTCTACCTAAAACTCTTCGATGTAATTGTTGTGGCAGTACGATCCATCGTCACCAGTAATTATTGTCGACAACACTGAGTACTTTGAGAAACATTGTATCTCAGTCGTAAACCTGACTTCGTCATTTGTTTCTCATGTAGACACTGTTTTTTTTTTATTAGTAGGTACTCATCATTTTTAACTGTAATGATATATTCTCGATAATTGTAACTTAGCGTCACATCTTGAATTTGAGAAAAATTAAAGAAGATTAAAACTAATTCGAGGTCCCCCAAATTACAGACATAGTTCGGCGGATGTCGCCGCAGCGGCAGCGGCGCCGGCGCAGCCGAAAACTGCACGTCATTGTTTTTTGTAGAGAAGCCCGAGGCGCCTTCCGATCCGATCCGAGCCTGGCCGCTAATTAATTATTTTACATGTATCGATCATTAATTACGGACGGCCGACCGTCCACCCGTTACCTGACGCTCAACAAATTTGTCGATCGTAATTATGTCTCTCAAATCACTGCACACACACAAAAACGTATAATGATTTAAAATTTTAACACGACTAGAGTATTATACCGCGTAAGCATTAATAGCAGAAAACATCGAGATCAAATCAATCTTAATCTCGTACAGAAACGTAATCCAGATTTATTTATGACGGAGCAGAGCGCGTGTGCTATTATACTCGTCTGCGGCAATTTGCCTCGGAAATTGTCTTAATCGGCCGCTCAAGGGACTATTTATGTATAATTATTTCCAAATTCGACGCTACGTTTGATGCCTTTCCGCTCTCTTTGAGTCGGTTCGACAAAAAAGTCATCTGTTGCAACAATTAAGCTGGAAAAAAAATAGAAATAAGTATCGAAGGGTCCGCAATAATTACAGGCGCAAATTGACGGTTCCTAAGAGCACATCGGTCGAGTGGCGCCCGCCAATTTACCTGTAGTCTTCACGCAATGCTTGCCCTGCATAGAACTAACACCCTTAAAACAATAGGTACAACTAATTTAAATACTGCTCTTCCGATGATAAATTTGCACTAGAAAAGCATTGTAATTCAATTGATTTAATATCTGTTATTCTAGCTATATATACAAAAATTCACCATCAGCCTTCAAAATAGTGTTTCTAGGTAATGTTACTTGACATCATTGAAAAATGAGAACTACAATGCACCACCAATCTCACAAACCTTTTAGCAACTATCAAAAGATATCTTCACAAAGAGGAATGCCGGCGGGCGTCTTACACAATTAGCTTCATAAGTAAATAACTCATAAATTTATTTTCTTTATTGCTTAGATAAAAGAAACAGAATGTAAATACAAATTGGAAAGAAGTAATGAAAGTCATACATCAACGTGATTATAAATTTCATTGTTTGTGTGTTAATTAAACTGACAAATTAATGGGAAAGTCTTTTGCGTTCGTTATTCAGCAAAAGTTTCGTATTTCACGCCTCTTGAATACTTTGTAATTGCAAACACACTTGCGGTGCCTTAAGATTTTGCGTTGTCACCTTATCAACACGTGAAACGAGAGAGTTATTTTAATTAATGGCTTTCTCTTTTAATTTAAACGTACAGATGTATTAAACTTTTCGATCATCTATTAAGCTTTCAAATTTCTTTGTTTGAATTACTGATTGAACCAAAGTTTCAATGGCTCGAGATATTCGAATTAGTATTTTCTTTAGGATGTGCATAATTTTTGTATTCAATATTTACATTATTATTAATTTCATAATGAGAAAAGACCTACTGTTGTTTTGATCTTTGTTTAATTCCGAAGAATAAAATCCATTTACTTATTAGTGATATAAAATACACTATTGTATTATGTATATTTTCTAATTCATGATTGCGATTTATTAACTAAATCATACAATCAAATCAAAGTACTGTTCGTATATACTACCACAGTAGTACACGATTTTTGTTATAATACCAATCTCAATCTCAACACACATTCTACTCTCACATCATCCATATTAAGAATCATTACCATTAATGAATCTTTTAAGACTAAAACCGTAACAGTGGACATTGTCGAACACAATTCGTACGATGTAGTATCCAAGATCGCTTCGTCTTTCCCACGATGTCTAACCAGGCTACATTCATCCATTACTTACAACATTTTACATACATTCTTTCCACTTATTACCAATGTATTAAGTAAATCGTTTTCTCAGACTTCGCTCAATTTTATTTCCATTAATCGTTCTTCGACATTTTCGGTACGGTGCCCAACAACGCTGGCTTAATACCTTATTTATTGTAATACGTCGCGTCGACTTAGTAGATGTTGTTTAATGCGCTTTTATGATGTTTTCGTGAAGAAAGCACTCTGGGGTAATTATTTAGCAATGTTCTGCGGTTTCGTGGGGTGAACGGGCAACTTAATGAGGGCCTTCGTAATAACCCTTGATTATTAATATGGAAGTAGTTTACCGCGTCTCTTGTTACGGACGCATCTTTAGCTTCGAGATCCTCGGTTTATGTTTTATTATCAAACTTCACGAATGATATAAACTTATTGGTATTTCTAGTGCTATAACAGATAATTTTCTTAAAACTTTTACATTTATTGAGTCGCTCTTCTACTTCGGAACTATGTTTATTGGTCGTAAATTTCAAGTGTCTAATATATTTAAAATTCTGCTATCTAGTTAGAATTGACAAAACACAAAAGTATAAGATGTCTTTATCTTTATATGATGTCTTTCACTAACATGAGTAATTAACATCTAATAAGTAAGTTCTTATTGGAAAAATACACATGAGCAGAAACCTTACTGCGTGGATAGGGTAATTAAAGCATTGATTGATGTTTCATGCATTTGCATTTCCTCATTATTATTATTATCGCATTACGGGATCAGTTGTAGCATAGTAAATGTAGTTTTTCGCTTTTCAAATGTTCATTTAAATGCAAAAGTTACACAGTAGAAATCACAATATTACCTAATTACTTGGCACTGTGTATGTATTTAACTGTCAATAATGTTGTAAGGGCCTCATCAATGCATTGAAAAGTGCACATCTTCATATGACGAACTTCATAACTATTATAGGACTCATCCGATGCGGGCTCTATGCATGTGTGAAGCTTACTGTGTACGAGCAGCAAATTGCATTGGTGTTAATGCACACAAACATGATTATTTTCGTTGTAACTTTTCTCACGCTCACGCACACATTTGCAATTTGCACTGCATTGCACGTAACCGCGGTTAACATATTTATGTGTGTGTGTATGTGTTTATCGGAAATTAGTTCTACTGCAAGCATCGGGGTTATTGGTGGAAATTGACAACAACACTGATTGTGAACGATGTGAATCTGCGCACGTGCACTCGCATTAAACATTCACATCATCGAGCACCACTTTAGCAACACTCGCAAAATAGAAATTATAGACGATTTTTTATTCGAACCTTTTAATTTTACATTTACTATCATTATACATATTCGCGGCAATGAATCGTGTTTCAGCCCGTTTGTTTTGCTTCTGTTTAGTGTGAATGCGAACATTAAATTCTAATTCACTTCAATTCCTATTAGAATGTATATGGAAAGTACGTGAGGTGGTTTCAACTTACGCTGAGGAAAAATTAAGTTAGAAATAAATTATAGTATTACGGATCGTTCACCTCGGCTATAATTATAAGCTGTTGGTATAATTTCCATACACATTAGCACTGCGAAATGATCTACAAATTGCTCTCGTCGAGAAGAACCACAATAATTATACACATAATTAGTATTTTTTACTTTGTCACCTGATAGTTGACAATTATTAGTTCTGAATCCCCATGTACCTGCAGTTAGAGTTAATTATCTTAAACGCCAATTTCCGTGGAGTTTAATTTTTTGTCACGCAAGTATACATGCGCATATTTACACGATTGATCCCCCGTGTTTATTCTCTTAATTCATCACAAGTAGGTGCATCACGTGTAATGTATTTTAGCTTCGATTTGCAAAGATTGGATGGATTGGATGGATTGGATGGATAGATTGGATTGGATGGATTGAAGATGGGATTACTTTACATTCCACCAAAGGATAATTCTAAAACTCTCAAAATGAAATTCATATTATATTAAGCTTCATTTTTTCTTGAAAATGTTAATATTAACAAATAAAATTTACCCACCTGTTCATTATTCATCTTATGTGTAGGTACCTACTATATAAATAAAATGGCAGAGGTCTACGTACAGTGGTGGTGCGCGCATCACTCAAAAACTATTGGATAGATTTTGATCATTTTTTTTTCTAGACACTTGATTCTTATCTAGAAAACAATTATCACGTTAGCTTCATTGAATATAATATTATAAGAAACTACTATTTTTATAAACACTACGCGTTCAATAATGTGTCTTGTCGTGAAGAAGCGGGTTAAGCGGTGTGGTACATTTGTTTTTTTTTTTTTTGTACATAAAATATATCGTCAATATAATAAACGACGCAGACGAAGTCGCAGGTATCAGGCAGTAGAATATATAACAGCCGATGAGTGGCTAACTACTCTCCGAAAATACGAGTTATTCTCGCACTTAATTATTAAAGCCAAAGGCTTAATCGCCACATGAGCACATAATGCAATGGTGCTTTCAGACACCGAATAATCTATAATAAATAATTTTGTAGGTAATATTGTAGGTACATTATTGTCATAAGGAGTGTTAAGAAAATATTTTTAAACATTGGAATTTTAATCTGTATTCATAACAAACTTCAAGTACCTAAGTAAATGTAAGATAATTGTAAATAATTCATTGGTACCTGTCGGAATGCTGACCCGAGATTACAGGAATTACTTTTCCTTCGTTTAAGCATTTCACCATTACTTTTTTATTTTTACACGTTAGCTGTTACAAAAATATACGTTATTTAATATATACAACTAGTCTTATTTATAACTAGGTGTCTCCTATAAGCTACCTTACACATATTTTATGGGGAAAAAATCGGTGATTTTACAGATAAAATAATTAATATAATATAGGGGAAATGTCTCCGATAATAAAATATCTCATGACGAAATTCATGTGTGATTACGACACTTGATTTTTTTACTTTACTGCATCATTACTGTATCAGTACTGATTTAGTATAGAAACGAATTGCAGTTTTTTTATATTATTTGATGATTATATCATTTTATGTATATTTTATATTAGTAGTAATCGACTAGTTTATTGGTAGACGTTTTTGGGTAGTGGCGGACAAGATTCTTAACGTTCCATGGATTGACAGTGCGGATACCGGATCCATCGTGTTGCATGATGAGAACCTCGGAACAGTGAAAATCGTATTCTGATACATTTTTAAATTTAACACATTTTAATTTAATATTTGAAGTGTTCAAAAATAGATAAGCCAGAAAAAACATAAATGTACAAAGAAGCCTAAAAAATGTATTTGAGGTATATTGTGATTTTAGCATACTAATATTGTTACTAATAAAGTTTTAAGTTCCGTACAAACGAATGTAGACCTCGTGAAGCATAAGTCAACAGACTGTTGGCAGCATAAGCTTAAAAAATATCTCATTTATTGAAAAACTTGGAAAAATAACAAATTATATAAAATGTATTTTTTAAATTATTTTTTTCATTTGTACGAACTTTTTTTTACTCAACTATGAAATGTACAAGGCACGATATGGGTAAATTAAAAACATAATCTGCCATTTTTAGATTTGGGTTTTGAAAAATCAGCGGAGAGGTAAAAGCATCCATGCGGTTGTTAATGAAAATTTCATATCCATGAAATCTCAATGATCATGTGAAGTAAGATTGTTTGAAAAATAATTTTGTAAATACCTGGATAAGTTTGAGTTCCCACTAAATAATCTGTTTATTTTTATATTTTTCAACTCGCCACATAAATTATAAATATTAATATTTCGAAATACCTAAAGAATATTAGATATTTGCAAAAAAAAAGTTCACATATTTCAAAAATTAATTAGGATTGGATATGTCCCACTATCCTTCAACCGGGTTTGTGTTTGTGTATTCAGATATTATAAAAAAACGTATAGTACAAGTTTTCACGATACCTCAAGTACCTACCAAAAATGTCTGCCAGCTCTCGGACTAATAAATTAATTAGTAAACGCCTTAGACTTTCAAATGTTTATTTCTGACAAGTAGGTAGCAATATGACAACCGGGTGTTCTAAATTCAAATAGATTCAAGCATTGCAACGGTTCAGTTTAGTTTCAAATTATCCGTTGATAGAACAAGGAAATTCATTGATACAAAATAACTGTCGTCTCAACAAATATTGACATTATCAAGTCCTCACGATATAGAATTATCGTGCGACTATTGAAGGGCCTAACATACTCGACCGTTAATAGAGTAAACATTCGTATAGGTGCGGTGATATTATAAATTACAGAAAAACCAAGGTTACTCACTAAAAATATATAATTTGAATACGCGTGTTATCAACCTTTACATCCTGTATAAAGTTTGGTAAGTGTAGTGGAAAACATTCCTAAAATTCACGTTATCTTTTTGCACATCCTGGATTACTAATTGAATAGTGATTAATCTATCAATTAGTCAAAACAATTAAGTACCGTAAAGATTATTTAATAGTTAGAAATTTTCTTGTCATATTATTTTATCAAAGAGCAAGGATAGCGATGACTTACGTACTACTACGTACGTACTACGTAGAAATTGTTTTTTTTTTGTATCGTGTAGAAATCCTACATTGGATGCCCTCCCACTATCGGGGGATAGTGAGAGGGTTATGCCGGACTCCTACCGGCTAAAATTCCACTTGCCGCTTAGCGTGTTAGTGTGGACTAGGGCGCAGGTTCACGATTTGCATGCTCCACTACCCTGGCCACATAGAAAAAAAATACTATCTCAACAAACTGTTTACTATTATCCGAATATATTAAACTAATGACCATGATAGATTTAAAATAATATATTTGTACATTTTTTCTTATTTTTTTTTTAATGATATCGTTTTACTTTTTAAAGATAATGTGATGACATATAAAAATTCCTAAAAATAATCAATTATTATTCACATATCATGTGACATATGATCATAGATTCTTATCTCAACTGTCAAACTAAATCAATATATTATTATTATAGTTCTCGTTAGGTATTTGTAGGACAAGTACCTTTGATAACTGTAGATAACGTAGATGACGGCTTAATCTCGTTTTTAACGAATTTTTATTCTAGATTACCTGCTATCGAGATGTATGAATTATTACCAATAATTTATGCCTTCTTACATCCAACTTAAGGGTTATTATTAAAAGACTCTTACTCGACGATGGCCTAATGCCTACATATTTGCCAGTTCTAAGTTTGTTGGTTGCTTTAATTGTAATAATGTCAACAGTGACAGCGTTGACAGGCTGTCACACGGATAAATTGATCGCAGTTGTTTGCGCAAATGTCAGTTAGATAACGATTACTATGTATTTTAATTTGTGTAGGTATTTATATGTTCATGGGAAATCGGGACTTTATCACTTATCTTCGGGATGTTAATATATGTCATAATTTATATATCGAACATTTACAGTTCGAATGTACAAAAGTAACTATAAGATTCCATGAATAAGCCCTTCATTGTGAAGAACTAATTAATATACGTAAACGAATTTATCTGCTTAACAGAACTGTTAAGGACTCCCTGATAGAACCAGAGTTATATTATGTCAAATTTGGAACCTCATTTTCTGTAACTCTTCTAAGAAATAAAAATATTTGAATTTGCCCAGGCCATGGTTGTATGTATAACTTAAACCGATGATTATAGAAGTTTGAATATTTTATAAGAGTTCCTTATGTAACATAAATAACTACTAAGGAAGAGGTTGTTGAAAAAGCATCGATTCATAGTGGATATATTCGTCCTTCGTGTCATGCATTCGCTCGCGTCTAGTTTAGTGGACGATTCCTAGCGACGGTCCCGATAGTAAATCCATCTACTAGTAACGAAATAAAATTTAAAAAGCCACAGTATCGATGGTATTATTGTTGTCTTATTTTATACTGTACCACCACTGTCTCTACTACTTACATATGCTTGAAAGCAATGGTTTTATCATTAGACATACTTTAAAGTATATACGATTTCAAATGACACAATAACGAAAACTTATTTCTATATAATAAGGAGCGATGATGGCTCAGTTGGTAGTGTGTTCGGACATAGCGTCGAAGGACGTAAGTTCGAATCCTAGCAACTGAGTCGGAGCTTTCGGTGAAGGAAAACATCATAATGAAACCATAGCATGGTGGTAGCGCTTATTCTAAGTCCGCTTGGCAAGCACCTGTTGGTGTATTCCGGCAGCTGCACTTGACAGCCAGTCTCCTTCTAGCCTTCGCGTGATTACCATCTTAGACGAGAACTAGAAACTTTCGTTGTATCACATGTCATCAAATAATATTCCCATCGGTTTTTTCAATAGGTATTTTAGTTAAAAAACGTGGCAATGACTCTTGAAAAACAAACAATTAATAACAAATACAAACGATAGCCCTACCTACATCCGGTCGCGAGGACGACCGATGTACAAATCTATTCAATAGTTAGCTTTAATCAACAACTGGGTGAAACCAGAGCATGGGAAATAATTTTATCGATTGATTACTAATATAAAATGCTTATTTGGAGCAAAACTGAAAGAGACGTTGATATTTCTTAAAGGTGGATTTAAACCGACATCAAGATGAGCACCTAATTCGGGCGGAGAAGGCCCTGGCCCACCGGTCATGAGTTGAATCATTAATGCTTGATTGTAGGCCATGTCGGCCAGAGCTGCTGCTGCTGCTGCTAGGATTAAGCCTACATTTAGTCACTTCAAGAAGTCAGTTATAACTGAAAGTTCTTACAAAATTCACCATGTTACACATCGTGTTGAGGTCGAGAAGTTCATTCTAATATGACACTTTATAATATTGTTACAGGAAAGCATGTGATGCCGGCCTTTGACGCCCGGCGCCATGCCCACGCCGCTGCAGCCCGGCGGCCCCGCTAGCGGCCCGCCTCCGGAGCGCAAGCGGCGCCGTAAACGCGACGATCCGCAGAGCTCAGCTGCGCTCGAGCCTGACGACGACGACGACGGCGACATGAGCCCCGAGGAGGAGCCTCGGAACGCACCAGCGGCACCGGCGGCACCTACGGCGGCGCCCTCCTCCGCTCCAGCACCCACCTCGCCGCCAGCCGCGCCGGACGCGGTTGACCTCACCTCTCGCCGTGACTCGCCACTTCTGTCCTCCGACGTTGAGAGATTCGACGGCAAGATTGTTTACAACCCCGATGGGTCTGCCTACATTATTGAAGATCCAGAACTTTCAGAAGGCGAAACGAGCTTATCCGAAATACCTAAAATTGAGCCGGGATGCATTGTCGACAGCCGAGAGAGTAACGTTGTCGAAAAGCACCTGGAATTTCCTCAAATAGCCAGTGCATTTTATGTATCAAGAAACCCTTCGTTGTATGGTGCATTATACGGTAGATTAGCAGCGGAAAGAGCACGAGCGAGACCTGATGCGCCTGTTATGCACAGTTATCGAGTGTTTAGCTTTAGAGGAGGAAAAGACGCTCCACGGCCGACATCTCCATCAACTGAATGTCCAGTCAGCGTTCCAGTTAAACCCATTCTTATGTGCTTTATGTGTAAATTGAGTTTTGGCTACGCTAAGTCTTTCGTGGCACATGCCCAATCAGATCACAGTTTGTCGTTACTTGAATCAGAACGAGACGCTTTATCGAGAGAAAATGCGTCGGCTATAATTCAGTGTATTGGAAAAGACAAAGAAGCATTAGTTTCGTTTCTAGAGCCTGTAGGAGCTGCAGCCCCACCGCGCCATTCAACATCTGGTAGCCCAGCAAATATGTCAGAGCTCTCAAGCCCTTCTGTGGATAAGAGACTAGATTTGACAACTCCAGACCGAGAAAGTGAATCAATGTTACCAAACGGTATTTGTGATGATAGAAGGCCGAGCCCGACTACATGGAGACCACCAAGATCAATAGCAGAGTCTCTGATACCTCAACATTCCTTGATCTCTGTAGCTCATCCTCATACAATAAATGCATCAATACAGTCCCGGTCCAGTCCAAATTCTTCACCACCATTTCAAGCCGCCCCACCGGCTTTCCTGTCAGGAACAACGATAGGTGTGTGTCCAGATCACCTAGGTGGAAGACCATCTGGTGCTGATTGTCCGAAATGTGAACTTATTTTGAATTCAGGACGACTAGGAGGTCCACTGGCTGGAATGCATAGTCGGAATTCCTGTAAAACTTTAAAATGTCCAAAATGTAACTGGCATTATAAATATCAGAAACTTTAGAAATACATATGAAAGAAAAGCACCCCGAAGCGGAGACAAGCTGTATATACTGTATAGCTGGACAACCTCATCCTCGATTAGCACGAGGGGAGACTTACACTTGCGGATACAAGCCATACCGTTGCGAAGTTTGTAATTATTCTACTACAACAAAAGGCAATCTCAGTATACATATGCAGTCTGATAAGCATTTAAACAATATGCAAGAATTACAGAACGGAGGTAATCCTGGAGAAGGAAATCTTCCCCCTGCACCTCAACACACTCCTCCGGGCACTCATAAGCCTCCTTTGCCACACCATTCACCTTTAGGTCAAAAGCCAAAGCCAACCTTTCGCTGCGACGTATGTAATTATGAAACCAACGTTGCGAGAAACCTAAGAATACATATGACATCTGAGAAACATACGCATAATATGTTAGTTTTACAACAGAACGTGAAGCACATGCAAACACTATCAGCGTTACATCATAGGCAACAAAACCAACAACAGCTTGAAAGTTTATTGCACTTTCATGGTGGGGATCCCCTACCTACTAATCCAGAAGCAGCTCTGGCCGACATGGCCTACAATCAAGCATTAATGATTCAACTCATGACCGGTGGTCCAGGGCCTTCTCCGCCCGAATTAGGTGCTCATCTTGATGTTGGTTTAAATCCTGAAGCAATGGAACCACCCCCAGAACCCGCGGATCCTGAACCTGAAAGGACATTCCATTGTTGTATATGTAATTGTTTCTCAACAGATTCCTTAGAGGCACTGGGTCATCATTTGGCACAAGACCGTACTAAAATCAGAGAACAAGAGATTCTTGCGTTGGTCGCAGGTCATTACGTTTGCAAGCTCTGCACATACAAAACGAATTTGAAAGCGAATTTCCAATTGCATTGCAAGACGGATAAACATTTGCAACGGTTGCAGCATGTGAACCACGTGAAGGAAGGTGGTCCTCGTAATGAGTGGAAATTGAAGTTTTGTGGTGGTGTAGGAACAGGTGGTGCTGGTGTTGGTGGTGTCCAGGTACGATGCTGTGCTTGCGATTACTACACCAATTCTGCTCATAAGCTGCAACTTCATGCAGCAGGTGCTAGACATGAAGCTGCAACCTTGTTATTGAGACATCTTAGAGATTGTGCATCACGAATAGTACGGGAACGTCCACGTGTGTACCGTTGCGCTCTTTGCGGCTTCAATTCTCCTCATCGTCTACCTCTCTTGCAACACGTACGATCTGTGAAACATCTACAAATGGAGCAAATTCACCAGCTTCAACGGCGATCAGAAGGCAAGGATCCAACTCCCGACGTAGCCGAACTTTTCCAAGTCATACCTCAGCCACCAGAATTACCAAGTCCCTATGATCAGCAAGACAACGGTGAGAATATTTAATTAATTTCATTATGACGAAGCTCCCAATAATTTTATACATTGTTCACAAAAATTACAGTATTGTTTTTAAATGCGTTGAGTTAAGAATTTGATGTTCATTACAATGATAATAATAATAATAATAAGGAAATTGCTTATTTGTCAGCTCATAATTTCCCAACCATGACTGGCTATTGTTACGCCGAATACCTTCCTTAATATGTTGCCTTTGTCAAATTGCAAATTCGTCATAATTATCTTGATAGTATTCTAATAATACCTACAATATTCGTAAGAAAAAAGTAACTTTATCCAACTTAAAACTTGAAACAATATTAGTAAACAATGAGTCAGACGTACGCGTTGTACCATTTGCTATTTCCCTCACTAGATGGCGTTTTATTTATTTATTTGATTCCATAATTTTTTTTTAGTGCATTTACCAATTTCATATTCTTTATAACTCTCGTGCTAAAATATTTCATTATATTTTTATTTTATAAAGCGTGAAAATTCCATTAAAATTAATTCAACCAAAGCCATTACTGTTTGTGTCGATAAAGTAATACTCAGTCGACTTATGAATGTGATTTCAAAACATCACTATCGGTTTCCAATTTAAACCGATTCGTTCCTTAATCAATTTTGTTGTGCGTTTTTCTTAACTGTACTCTTTCTCTGGATTGTATCAATAATAATATAAAGTGTTCATCGTTAATTTCGTTTAATAAGTGTTTATAACGAGCAAATATTTACTTTGTATCGGTAAAGCACTTGGTTGTTTTGTATTCGTAATAAAAACCTTCAAAATCGTTTACCATGTGACTGTTACATCGTGTTCATATTGAGAGACAATCTCCATTTTAAGCGATGAACATTTAGCGGAGAATTCGTAATCACAATAATGAGATAATTACACACGAACAAAATTTAATTTAAAGCGTGCAACATTAAAACAGGTTTCTTTTATAACGTACGCCTTACACGGTGTCGCCACAATCGGATACAGTCATTGGTCGGAGGCGACTCCGCCCCGCGAGCGAGGGAGACGGAGTAAAGATTTGAATTGAGAACGCGAATTTTCCATAAGTACCGCACGCGGGACAATGACTCGCATTACGTATGTGGCGGCCGCGTATTAAGGATGATTGCCCTCTTGTGACGAGACTGCTACATCATCGTACAATGTCGCCAGTCGCATCTCCCGTCGAATGTTTATAGCCGTGGTGAAATACGATAAACTCTCGAGAGAAACGTGGAGGCGAAAGAAATCCGGCTAACTCCATTGTGCACTCATGTTTATACTTATTACTTATTTTCACCTTATTGAGAATACCCTTCTGAACGATCGATTTTCATATAAATTTTAGTTCTTGGAATTAACTGAGTTTCACTGGTAAACAATTCAGTAAAATCAGTTCCATGACCAATTGTATTCGTTTACATTTCACACATAATTAAGATTAATGTAAACAAAGAACAAAGCTCACAATGAATTTGTTTCTGTATTTTGCCCTTAGGTTACTAAGTTATTCATAATCATTTTTATCGTTAATACAATCGAAACCAGTAACAAAACCGGTCCGTCTTTCAATTTATTATTCCCAAACTTCTTTAGCAACTTTTTTTTCTTCACATCGACTAAATAAAACCCAAGTTATTTGCTGAGAACAGCCGATATATCTCTAGTATTTAACTTACATTTTCTATGGTTTCTTCGTTTTATTCATTAACTTTGAATATAACGTTACTATCTTGTCGCCAAATTATACATATGAATTAATACATGATTATTTTGTCCTATATCAGGTCAGCGTAAAGACTTTGGAATAGCATTTTATTTCAAATAATATATTTATTACAAAGTGAATCGGTCTTCCTTAAAACACTAATTTTTATCCATGAAACTATAATAAATACGTTCAAACGTAATCTCAACATCGTTCTCATATATTATTTAGATGTTGAATGTACATACTCGTAACAGCACGAGTACAAAGCCAGTAAAATATTCGTATCCCCATTGTAATCATGACGCCACATTGTAAAAATCCTGACCTAAATCTCGCAAAACAAAACTCACACTGCACAATACTTACTTTACGATGCTATAACGATGTGGTGTTTCCTTAGAAAAGACCCTTTGTCCATTGACAAAAAGTGTCGGAGATCGCATTTACGCGGACAAAGTCCCTTTACCTGGCTGTTGTTCTATGCTCCGTACCAGACTGTGGGTCGTCGATTTTATATCATAAATAATTACATTCACTGGTCACTCCAGCTCAGAATTAGGGTCAGTTGCGCTATGGTTATTATTACGGATTTATTTATCCCTCTCCCCATCATTAGAAGTAACGGTTTTGCCTGCTTAAAACTATAGAACGGGTTCTCAAACAGGGGACCGACTGGTTTCAGCTCGTTGGACTGTGAGATAATTTCAAGTTTTAATTAAGCGCTGAACAAACTCCCTTCTTTTCGTTATTATTAGTTTCATTCGCTTTCAAATTAGTGAATGTTTTATCATTCGTATTCCAAATGTATAAATAATATCTCATATTTTCATAAAAATGACAAAAGTGTATCCATTGTCGGTTTTGTATTGAGATTGCAATTTACACTAACTTATTAATCACAATGGACATGACAAACCGTCATTCTCTCGTTTAATAGAGAATAATTGTAACGTTGCATTAACGAATTCTTGCGCTCCCTATATGAACCATTTATGCTGCCTTTATTATTTAAACGTAAACAATACGGTCGGGCCCAGCGTCTTTCACACGGTGCCGCGGACTTATCCTTGGTCAAAATAATAATTGCAGTCTCACATATCTTTCATACTGTCGTCTCGCTTACACCCTCTATCACATACGTCAACTCTCCCGATGCATTTGATCTGATGCGAAACGAAATATTCGAAACCTTTTGTAATAATGAACAATGATTGTTTGCTCGTACTGTATCTTCTTTGTGTGCAAAATTACAATATACTTGTTACGTTAGCATTAATGCTTCTGTGAATGTGTGCGTACGGGATGCATAGAACGATACCTTTGTCTTGCCGGGACGTCGCAAACAAAACGAGTCCAGCTAATAATATAAAAGAGAAGAATTTTATTTTTAACTTCAATTCAGAAAAGTAACAAACGTTCGCACCGAACAATACCCGGCTTCATTTATAGAAATAATCTTTTTTGTAGATAAATCTTATGTAGAGACGTAGGTAGACATTGTGGATTAACACAGTACAGGTTCATATCCATTCGAGTTACAGATTTCATAGCGGGAGGTTCGTTATATCAGAATAAGTAGTTGAATCTAAACTAACCTTTATTTGTTATTTGTCACCAGATAACAAAGAACCAATCGATCAAAAGCCAGAATTGACTCAAGAACAGAAAATGATGAGGTTTTTGGAACAGCATCAGCAACATCAGCAGCAGCATGCGCAACCACAACCGCAACAAAGTTCGAACGAAAGGGAAGAAGAGCGTGACACACCTGGACAGCACACCTGTCCATACTGTAACTTTAGTACCTCAAATGAGGCGCGTCTTCATACACATGTAACCTCAGTACATAGTGAGCCTGCGCGTCACTTCATTTGTCCGCTGTGCCAAGATGCTTTTAAAGATCGACCAGCTCTTGAAAGACACGTCATGCAAATTCATTCCGTTAACTCAGAAGGCTTGCAGAGGTTGTTATTGCTCGTAGACCAAAGCCATTGGCTTAATGGAGGTGTTCAACAGAGAGACGAATCACGACAAGTTGACGACGAACGTGAGATCTCATCTCCACGTTCAGAGGGCAGTGCCGATGGTGAAACCGAACGATGCTTAACGTGCAGTCGTACATTTCGTAACGTCGATGAACTTTGTCACCATCAGAATGAGTCTGGTCATCTAGAATTAAAACAGACCCCTCAAGGACCTGGATATGTCTGCTGGAAGAAAGGGTGTAATAGATACTTTGATTCAGCCCATGCTTTACAAAATCATTTCAGGGAGGCACACGCTCGCAATTCGATAGCAAATATGTCTGTATCAGAAAAACATGTGTACAAGTACCGATGCAACCAGTGTAGTCTTGCCTTTAAAACTATAGAAAAATTACAATTACATTCACAATACCACGTGATTCGTGATGCAACAAAGTGCGTACTCTGCGGTAGAAGTTTCAGATCAGTACTTGCACTCCAGAAACATGTGGAAACAGCTCATTCGGAACTATCCGAAGAAGATTTAGCAGCATTCAAACGTAGTCTGGCATCCAATCCATTGATGCAATCTGGTCAAGGAACAGCTCTCGATGCTGCTACTGCCGAGCTTTTACGAAAAGAAGCTCTAAGAACACCAGACGAAGACCTGGCAGACCTTGAAGACCGCGACTCCAGTGCCACAGTTGCTGACGAGTCTGGTCATAATGATGCCTGAAAATTCTGATGATTCGATTATTTACAAAGATCAACAGTTCTTAGAAGATTACTTAAACTCGCAAGCTATGGCCGAAGACTCATATAATGACCCAAACCGAAAATACAAATGTCATCGATTGCAAAGTGGCTTTCACGCGACAGTCATATTTAACTGCTCATAATAAGACACTATTACATAGAAAAGGTGAAAAATTAACATACCCTATGGAGAAATACCTCGATCCCAACAGGCCGTTTAAATGTGACGTATGCAAAGAATCGTTTACGCAAAAGAATATACTTCTTGTACACTATAATAGTGTAAGCCATTTACATAAACTTAAACGAGCTATGCAAGAACAACAAAACAATAACAACCCTCCCGTGTCACCCGGCGCGGGTTCCGCGCCTTCCAACTTGACGCTTACTCCTAAAAGTACATCGAGCGAAGAAGATGATCGTAAACGTTACAAGTGTAATATATGCAAAGTCGCATATACGCAGGGTAGTAATCTCGATATACACATGAGATCCGTTCTGCATCAAACCCGAGCTGGCAAGTTGCAAGAACTCGCCGCAGCTGGGCAAGTGGATTTGACACGACCTTTAGTAGAACAACCGGACAGAAAGGACCCTGCTAAAATTTTACAAGACGTTCTGTCGCCAAAAAATACATCCCCTTCGTCAACTAGCAGTGGGGGACCGCGTTCCTCACCCCCCGTGCGGCCAGGTAGTCCCCGATCCCCGCGCGCAGGTAGCGCCGCGTGCGATCGGTGCCACGCGTCATTTCCTACCGGGGAGCTACTCGACGCACATCGCGCGACCACATGCCCGTTTAGCGATGCGCGGGCGCATTCGCCGCTAGGTGAAGCCGAAGCCGCGGCTCTAGACGAAATGGTCGCGAAGGGTAACCCGCCTAAACGAAACTCACAAATGTATAAACAACTTTTAGAGACCTTCGGCTTCGACCTCGTCATGCAATACAATGAAAATCAACGGCGAAAACTTCAAGAAGAACGCGAGATAGCGCGCGCCCCGAGTCCTCCACCGCCACCACCTGAAGAAAAGCCTCCCGATGGTGAAACGAAATCCACGTGTCAACACTGTAACAAGGAGTTTTCTAGTGTATTCGTATTAAAAACTCATTGTGAAGAAGTGCACAAAGACAAAGTTCCGTTAGAATTTTTGGAGCAGTTCGCGGAGCATTTCAAGTCGGAATACGAAAGAAAATCGGGAGCGCCAAATTCACCGCGAGCTGCGTCACCCGCGCCTCACGATGAAAGGTCGCCGTCTCCTCGCGGGGATAGTAACGCGGCCTTCAATGAGAACGGGAACGCGGGGGGTGAGGCGCAAGCTGGCGCCTTGCTCGCAGCACAAGTGCAAGAGATGCAGGCAGCTTTGAACATGATACAATTGCAGCAGCAACTCGGTACTATACATCCGATGGTTGCACAAATGTTGTCGCTTGGTTTACCGCTTGGATTAAATGTGGGCGCACTGGCAGCGATGAACCTCCAACCACCTTTAGTTCCACTGATGATGCCGCCGCCACCTTTCGACGCGATGTCCTTTGCTCATGATGCGCAGCTCAAACAACAACAACTGATACAGCAACAGCAGCAGGTCAGTAATCCAATGATAACATAACAACTATCATTAAATTATCGTCAAATATCTTTTGAACTCATATATACATAGTTCAATGAATACAAACACAAGACGTCTCTGAACACCTATAAATTATAAATACTATATGGAATACATTTAAGAAAAATTATTACTATTTACTATAATTATATAGTGAAACATTAGTAATTTCAATCTGACAGTAGGTGATATTAATATTTCATAACACGTTGTAACGTATAATAACGACACTCGTGTAACATAATAAAATAAATTAACCAAAAAGCAACTTTAAAACAATAATATTAGTATAATAACCTACTCATATTTACATAGTTAAATTTCACTAAATTGAAAATAATTTCAATTTGTATAATATAAAAATCAATATAATAATCAATAATCACTACATATTATAAATCAAAGTCGTCCAGCCGCGTCTGTCTGTCTATCTGTATGTTCGCGATAAACTCGAAAACTACTGAACGAATTGTAATGCAGACTTCACCAATAGATAGAGTAATACACGAGGAAGTTTTAGGTATATAACTTGTCAAGATTTTGTGAAAATTTGTTGAAATAGAACGATAATTGTTGGAAGGGTTGGAAAAGGTCAATAATCGATAAACGTTGTCTAATTCTTTTGAGATATAGCAAAACAATGTATAGTGAGATAGATATTTCTCTTTATCGGTCCACATAAAAGTCTGCGATAACATATCTTTTAAGGATAGCTTATTATATCCATAAAACATGGTCACACACAATGAGGTAATTGGAAGACTATTTAGACGGATACAGTATATTAATCCTTATCAAATTGAATACATTAGTTACCTTAAGCATTTCATGCACATAAGTATATATTTTTTATTATCAGGACAGGACAAGGTCCGCCCGGCCTGCTAGCAATGAATATAATAAATAACAATAATTCGTATACCTATATCATCATCTTCAATCTATATACATCATCTGATAGGACTGATAGTTCTAAATGTACGCCGCAGTAGGTACACTAAACATTTCATTTATTTACATACTTATGATTTCCACAAAAATTATTGTGCTTATTCCTATAAATAATATAGACACATAATAATACTAGTTATACAAGTATATGTCAATGCGATAACTGCGCAAAATTTGGTTGATTTCAGTTATAGGAAAGTTCTACTTATACGAACTGAATGTACTCACCGGATATGTAGAATCAATATTTGCTGATCACCTCCTTTTTTGGACGTTAAAATGTTACACAATTTCATGTACTTCTATGCAAAACGTCATGAGTGTTCGTGCAACCGTTTCATCCTTGAACTGTTCAAAACCATAAAGGTTTAAGTTTCATACAAACGAATGTAGACCTTATGAGGTACAGGTCAACAGACCGTTGGTAGCATAAGTTTAAAAAAAACATCTGAGTTATTACAAAACTTTGAAAATTAACAAATGATGTATGATGGTGTAAATTACAACATTTATGTAAAATGTATTTTTAATTATTTTTTTAAATTGTACGAACCTTTTTTATTAATCCATGAAAGAAATTAAAAAAATAAAAAAAAGCATCCGCCATTTCGAGATCTGGCTCTTAAAAATCAGCCGAGGGTTAATCGTAATTATACTTAGACAAACAATGGAATAGTATATGAACTATCACACTTATAATATGTATATTACTTTTAAAATGGGTGATAATCAAAGCACGGTTGGTAATGTACTTTTTTCCCAAATCTTTATGTAATACTAGCTTTCTCACGCGGCATCGTGCGCTTTAATGTAATTAGACCTATCCCTCGGGAAGAGTACTTTTTCTCTTTAAAATGTACCCTATGTCTTTTCTGTACCCCCTAACACGTGTTTGCAAAATTGCATAATGACCGGTCAAATAGTTAAGGCGTGATAGCGTAAGAAGTAAACTCACATTCGCATTTATAATATTAGATATTTGTAAGGATTACTATGATTTACATTTATAAAGAAATTATATACATATTATGTTTAGTATTAACTTGCAAATTATATTAAATTTTTATTTCAAAAATCATTGTAATTTATATATTGTATGTATACATTACATAAACAAACTTCAAAGTGTTCATAACCTCATTAAGTAAATACTACGTCAATATTTTCGTAATATTCATTAAAACGATTCATTATTAAACTGTAATTTCTGGACTCACGACAAAAAAAATATCTCAATATTTGTCGATTTCCTTCGATCTATAGAATCATTAACCGTATACATTTTAACTTTATATGATTATTGCTATAGGATATGCCATTAATATATTGTCTATACTTATCGCAATATAACCGGTTTGATTAGTTTTAAAGCCTCATTATTTTTGATAAAAGTTGCGTTGAAGTTTTGTTGAAATGTCCACTTAATAATATGTTTGCAACAAGTTCACAACAAAATATACATCTTTCCGATAACATTTGTTACATGTTAGTAAAAGAATTATTTGTAATTAATTGTTCAATACATACCTTTATACTTATTTATATATGTAATTTTATTAATAAAAATAAGTGTTTTTTGTTAAATATGTAGTGTTTACATAAATGATTTACCTCTGAGGATACAAAAACTATTACTATCTCGTAACTTAAAAACAGCATTATAAACAAAGCCGTCTTTTCTAAACATATCAAAAAAATTAGCTAAAACCAATACAAATAATTAGCCTTTACTCGTGGCTTTCATCGCGTTGATGTAGATTTGATCTATCCCTCTGGAACAGCACTTTATTATCCATGAAAGAGTACTCTATGTTCTTTTCTGTACCCCTAGTAACATGTATGCAACATTTCAGATAAGTTGTTAAAACGTCATAGCGTAACAATGAAACTCACTATTCGTTTCGTTTAGGATAGGTACGAGAACACAACTTTATACAGGACAATTTAATTCTATACTAAGCATAGTTTGCATTGTGGTAAATAAATAGCAGACATACATTCATATATAGATATTTAGTACACAACACAGAACTGACAGTCGTTCTGATCAAACAAAAGTTAATCATGTGTGTAGGCCTTCAAAACCTTAAAACTTTCAGCTCAATATTAGGGCTTACTAAAACTGCAGGAGACCTTACTATCATGATATATAGTTGTTACCTACTTATATAGACTTATTTATAGCCTCCCATATAAGTAAACATAACACTGTTTACTATGTCTGAGTCTATTTCTTTTACGATTCAATTAAATTATTATAAAATACAAGCTTATATAAATTAAGTGTAAATTTTAAGCTGTATAGTTCGTATATATTTACATCTAAATAAACTGATGTACCTATTGTGATGCAATTTTAAAGAGAAATTTCTTACAGTATTTCTCCGATGATAGCGAAATACACTTCAATATAATCATATGAAAGTGTATAAAGAACAACATTACTTAAGAAAGAAGAATTATTTGATTTCTACATTCCTATAACAACTACATCTAATCGAAACGCAGAACTAATCTTAATCCAAACTGAGTATGATAGTTTAATGTTAGCTATAATTTATTTGCAGAAAGAAACACAGTATCTATATGTTGTTTAACGTTGAGCTTGAAGCGTATTATTAAATATTAGCAACAACTTAAAATGTAATAAAAAATAAACAGCGGAATAATCGGATTAGTAGTTCACGGAGGTTATTTCCTAAAACAATTAAAAAGTTTACCATTTCATAATAATAGTGTTAATATTTTCTGCTATGGTTTACACTTATCTAAGTTTATAAATCGACGATATCTGTTTTTATTTTTCAAAAATCTTATTTAAGATTCGATTGTATCAAAATTGGTGTTATAATAAATTTTGAGTAACATAATTTTGTTTTATTACAGGCTAACGCTGCAGCTGGACAGAAACGAGCTCGCACGCGTATAACTGACGAACAACTAAAAATTTTACGAGCACACTTTGATATAAATAACTCTCCGAGCGATGAAGCTATCGCTAAAATGGCGCAACAATCTGGATTAGCTACCAAGGTAATAAAACATTGGTTCAGAAACACACTATTCAAAGAACGTCAACGCAACAAAGATTCTCCGTACAACTTTAACAACCCTCCATCTACGACGCTCAATCTTGAAGAATATGAAAAGACAGGTGAGGCTAAAGTTACACCATTAGATTCATCTATGAGCTCCGATGAAGGCAAGCCACCACCAGAAAAAAAAGCAAAAACTGAAGACTTGTCAATTATCAGTCACCAAGAAGTGAAATCAGAACCTAACGATGAACCGACCATGGAAGAAAAATATAATTCCTACGACGACAGACATCAAGAAGACAAAAGTTTCCTTTTTCCTCAAGCACCTCCTCAAAGCCCGGCTTTGAATCACCCCTGAAAATTTGCAAAACATATCAAGACCGCAGACACCAACGCATATGTCATTAAATTCTTTGATTCAGTCGCAATTAGATTCAATTCCTGCTACGAGTATACCTCAACCGCCACATCCATCTATGTTGCCACCAAAAATAAATCCAAATTTCACGTCCCCAAACTCCGCGCCCCCGAATGTCCTAACTTTGACCCCAAATCGCAGCCTGAGTCCTGGCAGGGGACCGGCCGATTTCGGACTTTCCGGGGGCAACTCGAACGGATCCAACAGCTCGGGGTCTTCTGGCAAACGCGCCAACAGAACTAGATTTACGGACTATCAAATTAAAGTTTTACAAGAGTTTTTTGAAAATAATGCATATCCCAAAGATGACGATCTAGAATATCTTTCTAAATTATTGGGACTAAGTCCTAGAGTTATTGTAGTTTGGTTTCAAAACGCTCGTCAAAAAGCACGAAAGGTATATGAAAACCAACCAGCCGCTGATCCTCCAGCGGGAGCAACAGATGATGCCAATAGATTTCAACGCACTCCTGGTCTAAACTACCAATGTAAAAAGTGCCAATTAGTATTTCAGCGCTATTATGAATTAATAAGACATCAAAAAACACATTGCTTTAAAGAAGAAGATGCCAAAAGGTCGGCTCAAGCTCAGGCAGCCGCTGCTCAAGTCGCCGCTACATTGAGTAGTGAAGATTCAAATTCAAGTACTATAGAACACCACAATCCTCACGTTCCAGTTTCCCCTGCACCACCACGTACACCAACTCCTGCAGCTCCAACCTACCCAGTATCTCCAGCTCCTCCAGCACCTCTAACGCCAGTGACTCCTCTTTCTCACCAGCCACGTGACGAGAAAGATGGAAATTTTCAGTGTGATAAGTGTAACTTAGTCTTCCCTCGATTTGATTTGTGGAGAGAACATCAGTTAGTCCATATAATGAATCCGAATTTATTTCCAACTTATCCTCCAGATTCCCCTTTTGGGATCTTACAACAACACGCTCAGCTCCAACAACTGAATGCTTCACTAGGAAATGAAGATGCTCGTCATCCTTTAGTTGCAGCTCTTAACCAACAAGTTGTAAAAAGAAAATTTGATGATTTTGACGATACTGACACTGGTGAACAGCCAAAGGATAAACGACTAAGAACAACTATATTGCCTGAACAACTAGATTATCTCTATCAAAAGTATCAAATCGAATCTAATCCTTCTAGAAAGATGCTTGAAAATATTGCTCGCGAAGTAGGATTAAAAAAAAGAGTAGTGCAAGTTTGGTTTCAAAATACAAGAGCACGTGAGAGAAAAGGACAATTTCGTGCTCATGCACAAGTAATAAATAAACGGTGCCCTTTTTGTCCAGCTTTGTTTAAAGTTAAGAGTGCATTAGAAAGCCACTTAAGTACTAAACATGCAGATCAATGTGCGCGTGGTGAAATTAACGTAGATGCTTTACCCGATGAAGAATTAAGTACAGAATCGACACCAAGTTTCGGATCTCAACAAAGTGACAGGCAGCAAAATTTTTCCCAAGCGGGGGCTCCCATGTTGCCCCCTATTTTTCCGCCTTTTCATTCAGACATGGAGAAATTTATCAAACAGTACAGTGAGGAGTCAATGAAACGATATGTAAGTGAGTTACAAGCTCATGCTGCCGCCCAACAAAACGGTAGCAACAATGAAAACTCGGAAAGACGAACAGAACATGGAAAATCGGAGATACCCTTAGACCTCAGCAAACCTGTTGATTTATCACGACCAGGATCCGACGCTGATGAACGATCGGATACTGCATCTGAAACAATGGAGTTTTATGAAGATGATGAACCCACCTCCCCTCTAACTGCTGGTCAACACCCATCGTCACGACAGCCTGGTAAACGATACCGTACACAGATGTCATCTTTACAAGTGAAAATAATGAAATCATTATTTAACGATTACAAAACTCCTACTATGGCGGAATGTGAGGCACTTGGCCGTGAGATCGGCTTACCAAAACGTGTAGTACAAGTTTGGTTCCAAAACGCACGTGCCAAAGAAAAGAAGGCCCGCTTGGCAGCAGGTTTATCGGAAGTGTCTGACGCTTCTCCACCGGAGGAGTGTCGAGTGTGTGACTTCAAGTACAGTCATAAATATTCTGTGCAAGATCACGTGTTCACGCGCAGCCATATCGCGGCTGTGCGGGCGCGCCTAGAAACCGGCTCCAGTGTAGGCGAGGACAGCACGCTCGCTCTCATGCAGATGGCTGCCCGACTTGAGAGTGGCATCGGGGGAGAACTACACAACGCATTCATGCGACCACAGCTAGCTGGAAACGGTGAGTGCACGACTTGACCGCGATTAGCCTCGTTTAGTACTTCTTAGTGCTATACGATTCTGAATTACAAATACTAGAACCTCGCAGCGGCGAGCTTCGCTCGATGATTGCTTTTGTACAGATATCAGATTCAAGCGAAGTTCATTTGGTGCCGTGACGGTCGTTGCTATTTTCCTACTAGTGAGTCCTTTAAGTGTATAAAATGTAGGTGTTACAGAACAATTTTGTTTACCGATACGTGTTGTTGGTACGACAATAAGATCTTGTTAGAGTCGTTTTTACGATATGTTAAAGTTATTAATAACGATCCAAAAAGTGAAGAATATCAACAAGTTGGTTCCGACTCAACCAGATATTGTATTTTTCTTATCATATCTTCATTCGATCAATCATTTGTAATTTGTATCGTATGAAAAGACTCAACTTGTTGAATGTAAAATAGATTTTTTTTTATAATCAGTAGACTTTTCCTCGAGCTATTTAGAATAATAGTAGTATCGGGTGATATTTGTGATCTGGGGTGCAGCTGCAGCGTCGTGCAATGGTGCACGCGCTGTCATCGAGACCTCAAAAGGCGGGCCCGTGGAGGGCCGGTGGGCGTCCCAGTCTAACCCGCCACTATTGAAATGCAAACTAAACATAACAATGGTAGGAGTTAGGACGCGTGAAGGACGTCGTATATCTAATGCGACCGATCTTACGTATAAGTATTTTGCTACACATGAATAATCAATTATTTAAATTACTACTTTAAAAAAAACTCTCTCAGAAGTAGGGTATCAAATATTGTTTCTGTTTTGTTTATGTAATAAATTGGAATAAATAGATAATTGAAAACCAACAACACGTAACAAAATATAGACTAGTAATCTGTTGCATAATATTATTTTATATAGTTGTTCATATCTCAAACTCCTATTAGGTATTAGCGACTTGTGGATTGTTGTAGGATTGTAATGAAAACCAAATTATATATTTTAGAGAATTTAACATTATAGTTAGGTATTATGTAAAGTCATAGAGAAGCCTGAAGTCTATATAACTATTTAAATAAGGTGCCTTGTAGGTTCAAGTGTTTTGTAAATTATTTTTTCCTTAGCTCCACTGTAAATATTTACGTGTAAAAGTATACTATTAGATGTAATGATAGTGAACTGTAAAATTATCGATCGCTGTTCGTAATCATATGTATTTCGGCAGTTGGTATCCATAGGTAGATAGATATAAATACATTGTTTGTTTCGTAGAGGCATCTTAAGAACTTGTGATATAATTGTATCTTATTAGTTTACTATGATTATTTTTGTATGTGTCTCAGCTGAGGGCGCGAGACTAAAGTTCAAAAATATATACAGACATAACATAGGGGGATTTTCAACTTTACATAATAATGAGTGATGTCTTTAGTGGCGTGTGGGGTCCCGCCGGCTGCAGTTTTTGCCATTCTACCAACGCATTTACATAAGAGTAGATCGATATTAGGGAGTTAGACGATATGCAAATATTTTCTTTAACTTTTAATATTTGCTACGTATACGAGTCGCGCGCTTGTGCGGGCTCTGTGTGTATGACCATGCGCCGCACGCGCCGCGGGTGTCGCATTTATTCTGTTATTTATTATATGAAAAGTTTTACCTTCTGTCTCCTTCTAGCTCCTCGATACGTCTCTATTAATCTTTAAAATGCAAATATCACACTTCGAAAAGTAAATATGTATTACTTGAACTAAATATACACACTTTTTAAAGAAATAAGTTGGAACTGAAGGGTGTTGTTATTTGCATATCACTTTTTGTTATTTTTGTTTAATGTTATGTTTGTATTTATTTTTGTTCTTTTTTACTATTATTATTTTGTTTTGAAATGTGTTCACGTCTACTATGGACGTTATGCATTAAAAGTGAATTTGCCTCCAATACGACTTCCAATAATTATATTTTAATTTGTATAATTTAATTTTTATCCTAATTATTTTGCGATCTGCATTTACTGTTATTCAGATAACGTTATTACTAAATAGTTGTTTGAAACGAATCCTGTGCCAGCCAGTGAATTTTTTTTTTTTTTTGGTATGTTTTAGACGTCAAAATGACGTCTCAACAGAGAAAGATTTGAAAATCTTGTAAACTGATAGTATTATTATAATTATTATCTACAGTTATATTATTTGCTAAATTCGTTGAAATAAATGCAATATTTATATTATTGATTTATGTTTTTTTTTTGTTTTGTTTTTCCTTGGTTCCTTTATCCTAAGTTTTTTATTCTTTTGTTTATATTATGTATGTGGCATGCGTATTAACTTACAAAGAATTTCAAATAGTTTTTTGCCAAGAGTCTCCAGCTACGACTCTGAGAATTAACGAATTCCTTGGGCTGATAAACATTGGATGTAATTTTGAATGCATAGAACAAAGATTCGAGTTTTACAACGCCTTTGTGTATTGTATACCTGTGTTTAAAACAATGAGACTTTCTACGTCTCAGTTCATTTGCAAGAAGGTGTCAGACTAAATTAAAACGTAGGTTTTTTTTATTTATTTTAATATGGTGATACATTTCCGCTTCGTGGGAGGTGAAATCTTTTGTAAATGTAACTTCTTTTAAATATACAGGTAAACACTACCTTATTAGAGAAGATAACAGATTGCTAGTTTATGTACAATTTCCTATTGTTTGATGTGAATTCATATTTGTTGGAAATGCTAAAACGATCGTAACGGCACGCTGTATTAATAACTAGAAATACATCCTTTTCATCTATACTTTAATAAATTATATGATATTTGATTGAATCAAGATGCAGGTTGATGTGAAATTAGACATTACTGTACTGCTTTTAGCAATTTGATCTTCGGGTAACTCAGTTATTTTACTTATACCTAATTTTAAAACCAACATTTATATGGAGGCATACATAAAGTTTCAGAACTTTCTTATAAGCCGATTTACACATTTTTGCATTTAATTAAAAGAACGCTCAGTTTTTATATCGGTAGGTATATAACTTATATACCACCTCGTGGTTGAGATATAAGGAGAGAACAAACAGTGACAGAATTTATCATCGATTTTCCATTAATGTAAAGAATCAAGTCCTCAATTTTTTAATGAATCTTAGATTAATTATAAACATTTTTATACATTACAAAGTCTACCTATATATCTTAACATTAAAATGATGTTTTATATATAATATACATCATTTAACAAAAATAAATTATATAGGTACACCAAAAGTTCGGAAAACTTTAAGGTTTTTTTCGAACTGACTACACTATTGACTTGCAACGCTGGGCTTTCACAGCTTCACCGCACTACTGTACAAATATATACAGCACTCCAATGCCTTATACATTCAAAAATATTGCTGTTTCTTATTATAAATTAAACAGTTATAAGATAATAAGAAAAGCATTTTAGTATACGTTATAAAGGTGCACACAGTTACAGAAGGAAATAAGTATGTAGTACAGAAATAATTATTAAAATCAATTATTTAATCAATCAATTTTTAAAATAAATAAAGCCCACTGACACAACGTGGTTGAAATCCATATAATAAAATCATATACAAATAAATTATAACAATATTGGGCTGACCACCGACTACATGCCAGAAAACTTGATCCTAGTCTAAGGGTTTCAAAACGTAAGTAAGTAAACGTTTGAAATTTACTATTATCTAACTTTGACCATAGATATAAATTTGTAAGCGATATCACTTGAAGCGAAATCGAACCTTTGCCGTGATTTACAACAAACAATGCTTAGGTACTCACAGTTTTTTCAACCACCCACTCTCCGGACTCAAGGGTTCATTACAAAAAATATTAAATTACAAACGCACAATGAAGTAAAACTAATGCCAAGGAAAAAATGTTCCCGTTAGTGAACCGACTAATTACTTCATTGTATAATACAATATGTAGGACGTGCTTAACAGAAAATAAGGCTTTTTTTGTTGTACAACAAAAGATTTTTTTGTAATATCGATATCATGTCGGTAAGTAGGCTGATCGGGCAGTAAACGATTGATGCGGTTTGAAATAAATTCGACGGATAAAAATTACCTATAAAAAAACCACTAATAATGGTTAGTGCATATTACATCCAGTAACAACAAGTCATTTCATTTTGTTAATAAAAACATCATATTTTTAATTAGGTATAGGTTTTTTTTGACTAAAACCCTACATTGCATTATCATTATGATAACACACTAAACCTAGAGGACTCGCTCTCAAGTAAATGTGAACGATGGTGATGTATAGAATTAACACCTCTCTTAAGCATCCCCTCAAAACGAGTGTAACTTTAATATGTTTCTATACAAATATGTACGAGAAAAAGATAAAACACGATCGAGTTTTTCGCGCGTTCTTCTCGATGACTGTGCGATTTCCGGACCGGTAGTAATTTTGACGTTTGTGATCGCCTTAATAGAGCATACATTGAACAAAGTATTGTTTTGATTGGCTTTGAAGTGTAATTGCCAAAACACAGCTATAGGTGTTCGCCGAAAGATTTTCATCTTTAAAGTGGTAGCGGGTGTTAAAAAATACCCTACAACCATATATGAAGCAGTAGATACACAAACCTATTTCATTAATTAATGATTGTAAAATACTTTCCCAAGTATAAGATATATATGAACATATATAAGTAATGCTTACATATCATATTAAATTGTTGGAGTATTATAAAGTCAAATGTAGGAGTAATTATTAGCATATATATATAGATAATATCTATATTTAATGGTATGCTAAACTTATAAAATACTGAATAACTTTATTTCAGTACCAGTAATAAATTTAAAAAGTTTATAATGAACCAAACTAATATATAAATGACACTATTTATCACTTTCTGAATATATTTACATTTAACATGTATTTTATGAAAACTATTTAACAAACGAAGCATTTAAAAATTATACTTCGAATAATTAATTCACTATAATATAATTGAATAATGGCGTCTGACGGTGTATATTTTAAATTTCAATATCATAAATATAGCTTGTCGAACATAAAAATATGAACTACAACAATAGACCTCAAATAATCAAAGCAGCTAAGTTATAATTGGTCGGTGATAGCGTGTTAGACCACAGCGTTTATCGACATAGTTTCGAATCCTTCAATGGGCTGGAAGCCTCGGTAAAGGAAAGCATCGTAATAAGACTTTTTTCAAATGTTCCACAGCCGCTTCAATTGAGTTACCATCCTTGAGTTGTAAATCTGTTACCAAGCCCTTGGATGTGTTTTGGCAGCTGTACTTACGAGTCAATCTCCGTCTAGATTTAGCGTGTTACCATCATAGGCTACATTAACTGTACATACACCGTAACTGAACATCACGTACGCTTTTGATTAAGCGTTAAGACGTATAAAAAATCGTTTTTGTTAGTTATTTATTATGTTAGTATGATATAAGTACTTGATAAAAATTATTTATTTTCAATCTCTTAAGGTTTCTCGTGCAATTGTTTCGCTAATCTGGATATTCGCTAATAATCTGCCCACATATATTAAAAGGCCGGCAACGCACTTGCGACTCCCCAGGTGTTACTAGTGTCTATGGACGGCGGTGATCACTTACCATCAGGTGACCACCTGTTCGTTTGCCCCCTATAATATAAAAAAAAGATCTCTCGGACCTGTAGCCGCAATATAAGACAAGAAATCATAAATAGACATTCAAAAGTATATAAATATGTATGAAAATATTTTTATTGCTTTTTTAAATCTCGACAACTTTTCTCGAAAACTTCATACTTACTATACTTGACCGACCAAAGTAAGCTTATAATATAACTTTCATTCAATAGAAAACTAATGCTAAATGAAAAATGTAGATTCAAATGAAAAACAAAAGGCTCGTTCGTCGTTACTGGGACAATAATATATACTACTAGTTGCCCGCCCCGGCTTCACACGGCTGTAGTGAAATTTAACAGAATGTTCCGTTTACAATACGGCCATGTAATTAAATAAAATGTCAACTGAACGTCAATCTGTGAATTCTGTCAATGTGAATATCATAGACATTTTTTTTATGTGGACATTTTTTAACCCAAATTTTTCACTTTTCCGTACGATTTTTCAAACAATTTCTTTCATACAAATCTTATCCTGACAATTACAAACACAACAAAAAAAATCCCAATTAGTTGCAGCAGGTCTGCACTGATGTGATTTTCATTTATATTCGCGAAAATCAAGAAGTTGCTAAATATATTTAACTTTGGCTGTAAACTTCAATTAAAACTTCACTTTGCATAATCATATTACCAAATCGTGATAAATCGAGGAAAGCTATATTATTATTGAAAGTTTATTTTTTATAAAACGAAGTATTCAATATTAGATCAAGGAATCGGCAAAAAACAAGTGATCACGTAGACATTTTTTCGTAGTCCATTTTTAATCAATACATCCGACAGTAACCTTAAAGTCTACGTGTAAACTACTTTATCTAAACATTTACCTCCAGGTTTCACGCTCGTACGCTTATCTATGGAAGTACAAAAAGTCTTCTAACATATAATAAGTTCGTCGGTAAGTTACAATAAGGTTTTACGCAAATTTCGTAGTTGTTTGAGATGCCATAAAATCCCAATACGCAAAATTTCATGCCTTATTTTATTAGGACAATTTACTAATATTTGATATGCTTTAATTGATTTCTATCAGAACTAAAGCGCTCAGTATCAGATATGTATATAATTTATCAGTGATAGGTATCTATATTAGTAAAGTCCTTGTAATCTTGTGAAACTTTGAAGTAGGTTTGTAAGAGGCATTTTTCGGATAATGGTGGTTCGATTCTAATAATTCTTTCACTAATGAGATGCTATATAATTTAAGAATGGCATAAGGCGGGTTTTGTCTTTATTAATTTATTTATTGTAATGAAGCCACAGATGTTTGTTAGTGCGATAGAAATTTCTTGTTTGCCGCCAGATTTTCAGCTAAGTAACTTTGAAATGTATGGTTACTTTCGATTCACATGACTGTCTAAGTGTGTCTTAAATAGTAATTTTACTATACCAAGCGAAATCAATACGTGTCGATATATCTAATAAATAGTGGTAGGAACCGTGAAACCATTTCTGTGGAGTTCATATTTCCTTAGGATATTTTCTTCACTTACACTCAATAGCATTATTAGCTATAATTACAAGAACTCGAATGAGGTTGTTTATTTATCCTAACCATTCGAATGTTACAATCAAAAACATGACTGTTATGAAATGATAATCGAATTGAAAACTATATCTTTGATATATTTATCAAAGGCACGATGAGCAAGACGTTCGATCCGCAAATTGCGCTAAACAGTAAATACCTCGGCGGCAGGGCAGAGGGGACCCAAAGGCTCTGGAGTCACGTCGAAGCGTCCCAACCCATTACCCGCTCCAAACCGTATCGACAAATAACCGCCAATTATTGGATCACTCTACAATCTTTTTACAATTTCTTCTCCGTCCAGCGTTATTATATTTCTATTAAGCCTTTTTTGTAATCAAACTACTAATGATTCGATTCCATTTCCTAGGCGGACGTGCCGTCTCCGCAATGTTAATGACACTATGTAATTAGATCCGGATGGTTTGAGGGCGTTGACTCGAATGCGGTGCCCGACCGGTAGATAATAGCAAAGTGTCAATTTTACTAAAAATATGGTAATTTACACCGGCAGCCATTTTGTTTTCTCTCAAATTACTTGAGACAACGCGCGCCCGATCTGTAATGAGGTAACCGTTGAAACAACATGTTTGTATAATAACGCACAGGTTTTTATTATAATAAACGTTTCAACGTTATAATGCGACAATTGTTGTGATAGAAAAAGAGATAAGCGTCTGAATAATCAATTAATTTTCATAGATCAACGACAATTGTGATTTTTTGGACCATATCGTTTCCAATAATATCCTCTATTCATAGAACTCAAAGCTGAGTCCTTAACTCATTGCAGCGGTATACCATTTTTTTTTCTAAGCTTTTAATAAGATTTCGTCAACCTAACAAAACTTAACCACTTAGAATGGAACTCTAAATTGAACATCGCATTGAATATATAGTTTTTTCTCTATAATCCTTAGAAATGAACAATCTAAGAAAAAAATCAAATATATTTTGAATTGAAACTAAATTTTAACATAAATTATTATAAAACATTTTAAGTGCTAATAATATCAAAAGTGAAAAATAGCTGTAAATACAAAAAAATACACTGATAATGACAGTCGCGTGTTGACTCTCTGACGTAAAGTCGAAAGTCACAACACTCAATTGTACACTACCGCTTTCGGTTAAAATGACGCTCACCGTGCAGACATCAGCTTAGCACGAGTTCCTTGAGATGCAGTTTTTCCTACGTGCAAATCGCTTAAACTTAGCATATTGATGTATGTTAGGTGCTTGCCACATAACATCCGATTTAATGATAACAAACTTTAAGTTATTAAATACAATAAGACATAAAATACGCTTAGATAGTTAATTAAATATCATTTACATTTAAAATATAATACGGTTCATACTTCAGAATGAGGTGCTTAATTAAATATTGGTCTCGTTTCGTTCCTGTCATTTTAGTTTCCTCTAAAGGAGACATAAAATTTTACATTCCGTTAGACATGGAGCTAACGATGGAGACAAAAATAAAATAAAAAGTTTACCAACACTCAACAAAAACGTCTCAATTTCATGTAAATTAAGATGATCTGCAAACATTCAGTATTTCTTACTGTCTGTCTCAAGGGTAAAAAACGTTATTTTCCGGTTTTCCTTTATTTATTGATAACTTAATTTTACTAATTGATACTTAACATTTGTCTATCAGAGTAATCTTCTTTTACTGTATCAGAGATATTAGCCTTTAACCGCAAAATAATTCGATGTGGTCGGACTGACAAGTTAAGTTTAGTACCTACCTATTCTCATAAATATTGAAGTAGTTCAGGGATGTTATTTTTAACTTGATAATCGTAGTTCGTCAAGCAAATATTAGAAAAGTCCATCATAATTTGTTTTTAGCCTAAATTTCGCTTTAACGTCGACTCAGACTCTGTAGAATATGAACCCATAGCATTCGACGCAGCGTACGACAGCGCAAGTACCTTTCATATTACCATTTGAAACATTAATAATTGTACAATTTATTTTCCAAACTGAATAACTTTATTAAGCCCACACGAATTATTACGCGCGCGAATATTTATGTACTTCTTTTCTTATGTCTTACTGCTGAGTTGTTATATAGTTTGGTGTAAACATAATAACTGTTAAATCCACACTGAGTGTCTAATATATCAGCCATTTCGTTACCATAGCATGTAGAAGCAATATTTAGTTCCGAATCAAACAGTCGTATGTGAGCTTATTCACCGAAATAAATATTATTTCGTAAGAAAATCAAGAATTCGTAAACATCGTGATGGCGGTAATACGCGTGTCCGACGACAGTCCTCATTGCCAATTAGAAGTTCAATCACCCACGTGAATGGGGAGCGGGCAGAGACGAAAAAACAAGCATTGTGCCAACCAACAGTCATGTTTCAATTTGTGAAATTGATTTGTGATGCGACGAGCATCTAACTTACCTATAGGTAGACGCATTTCTAATCAACGCGACATCACGAATGCGCCGCCCCGCGCCACCCCGCGCCGCGCCGTTTACAATAGCCGCTTCTTGCGAGTGTTTCAACACCGCGATTCATTTGGAACACATTTTCCTGTTTACTACACAGACCATTCAAAGTGTATCATCACTGTAGTTATCAATACTATTTTCTAATCTTGTTTATCGTTATGAGCATCGTCGTACTAATGCATGTTTTATACGCCAAATCTACATGTATAATTAAGAATGGGATTTCATTTATTTCTTAAGGTCAATCTCGAAAACAATTGAACTACTTTACATGAAAGTTACTAGCAGAGAGATAACCTATAGGGGCTTCTTACCAGTAATGATAAACTTGATCAACAGTAAATACAAATCGATAAATTGGTTGTAAGTGTTAAGTTGGTAATAACAAAATCGTGAAAAGAAAAAATTAAGGATATCTCATAATTAATCCAGATAAAAAAACAACCCAAGAAACCCAACAAAATAATATTAAAACTAAATCGTGGACACGAGCTGGAAATGAATAAATATCGATTGACAGTAAATGTTTTATTTTGTTCATGACTAAGTAGGCTGTTGAAGGTTATAAAACTTATTTTATATAAATAATTATACTTAAGTAACTAAAGTAGCATGACTTTAGTTATTTAAGATAATTTACTAAATTTCATAAGTATTGGTCAGCTTTAATACCATTATGATATACGTAGCCCGGTGAAACTATAAAGGCCTTGCCAGGTCAATAGTATAGTCAGTCCGAAAAAAAAACCATTATGTTATCAAATACGTACTCAAATTTACGGTTTAGTTTAGGTACGTACTAATATTTGAAACTTTGATTTAATTTGAGAAACCCTATCGCTTTCTATTATCAAAAATTTAATAATACAAACGAATGAAATATTTTTTCCAAAATTTTAAAAATATAATATCAAAAATATTTTGTTCAGTTTAGGTCCTGAGAAGGCGCTTATGAACGTCTAAGTTAGCACCGGTTCGGAAAACAACTCAATCATCGACAAGAACCGGCAAGAAAACTCGATCTGGTTTACCTTTTCATCAAACATATACAACTCATATTTTTAAAAGATTTTTATAGATAATTACATTCGATTTTAGTAGATGTACAGAGAGGGGCGTCATTTCCAGACGTCACTATCGTTCACACATTGATCCACCCTGTAAAATAACCTTTAGATATTAAAACCTGCTTGACATGTTGTTTGAACTTAGTATCCGGCAAATCGGTAATGTGCTTTGGAATTTTGTTATAAAACCTAACACTATTTCCTAAAAAACCGTTATAGGTCTTAGTGAGCTTAAAACATGGGATATAGATGAATAAACATGGAACATAGGTAGGTACGTGAAAGGAAAGCGGCAGCAGATGATCAACAAGCTTAATTTACAGTAATTAAACATTTGACGATTTGACGTAGTACCAAAAGACAGGTAGTTACTTTGCGTGTCACGCTTAATGCTCGCATCGAAACGTCTTGTTTACTATCTGCAACAAGTCGACAAGTAGGTAAGTGAATTTGTTGAGGTTACAAACAACCGTTAATTACCTCTCGTACCTGATTACATGAACAGGGAAGAGAAACGTCTCATTATTTTGTATTAAAGTCGTGATTATTATTTTAATCGTTTAGACTAACAAAGGGCAAAGACGTAGATTAGTGATAATTATAATCCGCGTTATACCATCGTCATGATACTGGTGAATTCCACACTGTTCTAATATCTTGAATATTCAAGTAAAACAACACACAAACGTTCATTTGAAATTCCTTGCACGTTAGTGAATTATTATTGCCTTTTCATCGTCGATGTAGTTTTTAAAATTATGCAGTATTTTTTTTCAAATAATATTAATATTACTTTGCTTGATGTTGCTTAACTTCGATGATTGGACGAGAATCACTGTTATCAAAACTCTTGAACACAATGCTTACCCTACCACTTTTCGTCACACAAAAAGGTTGCTGATCAGAATTTCAAAGCTCTCCCATAAGAATTTTCAGTTCATAAAGGGTTTATAAATTTATTACCGAATGCTACACATACAATAATTCGTTTATAAAGATTTTGGCTCAGTGATGAGAAGCATAGTCTCCATTCCGAAAGCCGCGACTTCGTAACCGTCATAAATATAAAACTTCAACGTGTTAAAACGACTAAATGTAGCAGCATAGTTGAAAACCAAACGTCTACTGCTCACTCGACTAGCCATCACTCTTAAATATAAAATTTCTAATAAATATGAATCGACGGGTAACAACTACATTCGAAAACCAATCCTCTTTCGAAGCTTAGTGTCACCTAACCTTATGTCAGACTATCAACACTGTTTCAAAGGTAAGGAAACCACATAAACATCACTTAATAACATGAAAGTGTTTACTTCGCCCACTAATTTAATACTCTCTATGATGATGCTACAAGAAATTTAGGATTACCAAGCAGACGATGACTAGTAAAAATAAATAGCATGCATATCATGGATTTGAATTTTTGCGATGTCATTTGAATAATAATAATGAGCGTAAGGAAGATGCTGTGCCGACATTAACATTACACATTTGAGACACGAGAATTTATATAAAAGTCAAAATCAGTATGTAAATCTAAATTTTGGAAGGTGACGAAAAGGTTTATAAACATTTTCATGCCTTAAAAATGTAAATTATCAATAAACTTTCCTTACAAGTAAACTTATATGACAGCTACTAGTCAAATTTCATATTTCTAGTTTAATTCGATTCGATTCTAGATAGATATATAAAGGAGAGTTCTACAAATCCTTATACTGATTCGTTTGTCACTATGTCTTATTATACAAATTCCATTATCTGCAAAAGAGAATCGAATTGTAGGACCGAAGTGGTATACACCGCTTAAACAATCTAGTGGTTAAGCCGCGCTCGTGCCGCACCGCCCAGATATTTTCATTACCACTATAAATACGCGAGGAATGAGAATATCCTCACATTGGATGCTTACCTCAATAAGCGTATTATATTTCCGTCTTTCATCTGTTTTTAATTAACCGATAAATTTTACATCGGTTACTTTAGAAAGTGCCGTTCACTTTAATTTTCCAGTTTATTGCACAGAATAATAATTAAGCGATTATATAAAATAATTATACTATACTTTTGTGTGTTCCAAATTCCTTTTTATTTGTAGAAATAAGTTTGTCAGATCGAACAAGTTAGATGCAGAATGCAATGAACCGGCGTATTTCACTAGAGCAAAGGTATAGCAGAAATGACTAAATCTTGACTTCACTTGACTTGGCTAATTTAGATTAACTACCAGTTATAACAAAGTCTCAGCGAAACAACGACAGTACTGCCCCACCATACGTAATACCAAAATCTAAGTAAGAGTAAAATTATAAATAATTACGAGTATACTAACTTTAGTTTATATATGGCTGATATATCATTTGCATGTACCACCTTAGCGCTCATATTTTGCCATTTCTGTATCATTTTCTTGTTAAGAAATACGTAATTTAACAGCTCGTTGTTAGCAACTATTAGCTACTAGCTGATGGCCTCGGCTCCGACATGTTTATTAACGAAAAAAATTAGACCAAATCTGCCCCTTTACAGCACGAGCATTTAATGAATTATATTGGCGATTGAGCATCTGAACGTCAATATGTATATTCTGTTAATACTTTTGAAAGTCTTCCCTGTTGTCTTCTGCCTCACCCACTTACTCACTTTATATACTTTAAAAAAATACCCCAGATTTTCCCTTTTACGTACGATTTTTCAAACATTATATTTCATAAAAACCTTCACCTGACAATTACAAACACAACAAATAAAAAATTACTTAATTAAATAATCAACTAGGTGCAGCTGTTATAAAGTTATACGTTTACATACGCTCGGCATTGGAGATTTATATGCATAGATAGAAGCTTAATAATGAAAGAAATTGAACGCATAAAGATTTCAAATTTCAAGAAAATAGCATTGGACTTTATGACGGTAAGCAACAGTGCTAACATTGGTCTCCTTCAATGAGAAAGGTAAATTTTGAACAATAGACAGTTTGCAAAGAGTATTTGCAACCTGACTCTTAAGAGAAACAACGTGTTTGTGATTAATCTTGTCTTTTATTTATAGATGACATTATCTAAGCCTGTATCTGATATACTATAATACAGTTTCGTAAACAAAGAAAAGAAAATATTTAACGTTTTTAAAGCGAAGAAGAAATATAATTTCTTTATTTTTGTGTGTGTGCAATTTCGAAATAAATTCCAGTTTCAATTGAATTTCTAAATACATCATACATATATGAAATGAAAAATTGTTTTTCTGTTTTTTCTTCATTTACGTGCTTTATCATATAATCTTGGGTTTTTTTAATTTACAAATCTCTCATTCATTAGGAAATTAATAAAAAAACGACAACTATTAGAAAATGTCACTCAAACAAACATATAATAAAGCTAGTTTATACAAACACTAGTAGTCCCGGCGGACGTTGTCCTAGCCTGATAATAAAAAAATATATACTTATGTGCATGAAACGCTTAAGGCGGCTTGACTTTTTCCGATTCTTTCAACAATTATCATTATATTTCAACCAATTTACAAAAAAAAAACCATGACAAATTATATACCTAAACCTACCCCGTGAATTACTCTATCTATTAGCGAAGACCTCATTACAATCCATTCAGTAGTTTTTGAGTTTATCGCGAACATCCAGACAGACGCGGCGGACGACTTTGTTTTATAATATGTATTGATACGAACATAGTAATAAAGTAAGTCGAGTTCTTACTCTTTAGCTGATTTCGTTTAGAATAGAAACATTACTGAGTTGAATTGCTCGACTAAACTGAACTGCTTATTAGGTAGTTTACTTAATTTATATGTCAATAATATAATTCACTTTAAAATGTTAATACATATTTGTATATAACCGTTACGAGTCGTCAATTCAAAAAATTCGGCCCGTTGAATATATATACTAAATAGAAATTTTCTACTGCTTTTTCACTCCTTTGTTAGAAGACTATATAAGCTACACAGATTGGATTTAAAAATGACAGAGACATCTGTGTCTTAGTTTTGATTAAAGAATCCAATTTTCTAACAAGACAATGGTAGATAATATGTATTTGAACCGAGGCGATATAGGTATAAATATAGAAACGTTAACGAACATAATACTTTAAGCGTAATCCAATACAAAGGTGTTGTGAATTCGACACCACACACTCTTATCAACACTTTAATCAAAGGTAGAGCCAGTAAACAAGAGCTTTATAACAAATATCCATTTTAGTATGTTCATATGCACATACAATATAATTCATCACACACGTACGTGTACGAAATAATTTTTGTAGTCACGTCCAAACAATACGCGCCGTACAAATCTTGATAAAAACAATGTTAGTATCAAATAGATATCGCGCTTCGAAATCAACAATTGCAAATTAAGCAGAATTCTTAGGACCCGCCCTTCGTAAGAGGCATTTAAGTCTAACAAATTCCGTGAAACTAATAAAATATGTAACTTTTAATCTATTATTAACTTTATTAGCTAGCTTCTGCTCGTGATTTCACTCGCGTTAATATACGTATAACCTATCCCTCGGAAATAGTATTTTTTTTCTGTATAAATGGATCCTATATCCTTTTCTGTACTCATGGATTGGAAAGATTGCTGTAAGAAATTATAAATTTCACTTCTTAATACTTTTACTTGTAGTCAGGATATATTGATTCATATTAAGATAATAAAATTTTTAGAAAAAAAATAAACCGACTTCGATATCAAGAAACACCAAGGAAACAAGAAGGCACTAAAAACTACATTAATCAAATTAAATAAAAAATATTAATATAAGCGCCACCTAATAATATATCTGAAGTCGAACGAGGTGGTAAAGATCTGATATACCCTATTGGGTTAAGACTACTAGGCACGTGGTAATGAACCAGTTACAGTGCCTCTCTTTAGTACGTCGCGTTTGGGGATCAATCAGTGCATGCTCAGCAAACTAGAGCATTACACGACAACATGATAGGAAGAACTACCGATGGCTAGAAGATGTCGTAGAAGTTGCTCTCGATTTTAGACTACACTATTCTTGTTATCAACGGTCACTTCATCGTGCTATAATTAAAGAAAATCAACCTCGGTTCTTTCATTGATATACCAATTAACCAAGGATTAAACAACTTTTACTAACTACAATATATCATATCAACACTGGAAAGCCTAATTAAATAAGGTATAAAGACTGCCAAATCATGAATTAGGTATTGCACAGTCGATATAATACGATGTTATTTTGTATCTACAGATACCTATCGATTAAGCTACTAAGACTTAACTCACACACAATGACAACAATATTCTTTACCAACATTCTCCTATCTTAATCTACGTAGTTTTGGTTACGTGTAGGAAGAAAAGCAACCTATTGCAAATATATATTTTAAAACATAACAAAGTTACTATCGAGAACTCAAATATCTGTGTTACTACTGTAAATTATTACAAAAACTTTCCTTTAGATTTGTCTGCTCTGCAATGTTCAGTGACAATTTTATATGAAACTCAACCTCATTACTAAATTAAGCATCTGTTATTGTTAATGAATGCTATTCCTTTGCTATCATGTAACCGGGGACAAGCAAAATACCCGATCGGGCAAGAATATATAAAATTCGTCTAGTTCTGCGTATTATAGACATACTACTAATGAATAAACAACACTGAGTTATAGATATTGGCCTTACATCGCCAACATGGCCGTCGCACTTTGATAGTCAGATGATCTTGATTCGCAGCTGTCACTACAATTCTTATAAACAATTCAGTCTGTACTTTATATTCCTTGCATATTAAATGAGTAACAAAATCGTCACAAATTACCTTAGAATTTGACTGTGAGATGTTATTTATGACTGTTTCGTTCAACCAATAATTTATTTGTATGTAATAGATTCACCATGGAAAATTCCTTGTAAACGGATCTTAGAATTAAATTTTTATAACCGTCCCTTCATAAATATTCTGATTTGTTTTTATCGCTTAGTTTAAAATGTTCCAAAAGTGTCTAGATTGTTACAAGCTCCTGCCTATATACATTGTAATTCATAAATTTACTTACAGATCCACACAAAAATACGTTTACTGTTAAATATTTCATAGTTTATTTAGTAGGCAATTTAAAGTGCCGCAGAGTACTCAGTACATTGTGAATAACCACAAAACTGAATTAACGCATCAGATCGGAATTTTAACCATCGTATCGTAAATTTGGGATAATAATAAAAAATAAATGTATTAAAACTGATTAATGTATAAAAATGTGCATAAATGTGGCACAACTTCGAGATGACCAAAGGTGAGACGAATTTTACAGTCTGATAATTGAAAGACTGTTCTGAAGTTGTTAAAAATATTGTTTCTACGGACTGTGCACGTCCGCAGCTGTTTCAGATTGTGAAGTGTAAAAACACTATAATATTTAATTTGATAGACAATTTGTGAATTCACTTTATTTCATGTCATACGACATGTGTATACATGCATACGTATCATAAAATGCATCGTCCTCGTCTATCCCTTAAATTGTTTAAACGTCGAAAACCGTCCAATCGATTTACATGGTTCCTGTTAATGAAAGATACTGCGTTATTGTTATATAGCTGAAAGTATGAGTATAACTGTTTTTTTTTTCGAACTGATTATATGCTGTTGGTCTGACAGGCCTTCAGAGCTTCGACGGACTAATAGGGTAAGCGTCAATGGCGCTCGGCCACTTGGCAACAGGCTCAAGAGTCCCTAAGTGGCCCAACCTCGGCTTGGGCTGTTGCCTTGAATGCAACAACACGAATCTTACTAAGCTAATCATATAAAAACAATTGAGTACAACAACCCAATATAACGAGAAATATGTTCCATTATGAACGGGTACGGGGTCCGTTAGTTGCGCTTTAAAATTGTAGATGGATTTTAAAATTATAATAATTGACTAGATTTCAATGTTCCTTTTTAAGCTGTTGAAGCTTCAATCGTTGCTATAGTCCGGTGAAGCTGTGAAGGCCCTCACGCCAACAGCGTATAGTCAGTTCGAAAAAATTCAATAGTTGGAGAAGCGCAATAAGGAAAAGTATAAAACGTTCAAAATCCTTTAAGAGCTAGACTTGACTAGGAAGTTTCTATCGATTGTAAAGTTTATTAATTCATAACATTTTGTTTGGTTTATTTCATTAAATCATTATGATTTATGGTTTTTTATTTGTAGATTTTTTTTCTGACAAAACATTGAAACTTCTATATTTAGCGTTTTACTTAACTATAATTTAGCTTTTGCTCCATACTTGAGTATTTCAAATACAATATTGTTATCAGTTATTTAAAATTCGAATTTTTTTAAAGAAACTCACTGGTATAAAAATGGTTACTTCGTACATCTCATTTCCAGGCGCATCGATAGTATTTAAAACATTTAGAATGAACTACACGTTTTGTTCTAAATAAAAAAATGTTTGGTGCTCATCACGTACCAAGTATTTTAAGACAACTGTATGTCGGTAGCGTATAAATTATGCCCAGAAATGTTCGCACACAAATAATATGTAACCATTCAGTTCATTTGAGATGCATAACATCACCTATTTAGGTTCTTTATCTATATACTTTTGTATCTTAAACACTTTTTTGCAACACTACCACATTAATATTGATTTTCCGTGATTTAAGAAGCCTATTCAGTATTTAAAAGCTAAATCTATCGTCAAGAATTGCCTAGTTTATTGTTGGAAGAATTGCAATAACATAACTCCCTTTTCAGGTCGGGTACATGTAATTAGAAATGCCTTGGGTACGAGTTCTTTGAGCAATATTAAACTCGGCTACTAGATTGATTAACCCGAACGGGACCCTTACAATAAGTTTGTGAATAATGTACTTGTGTTCACTTACTTAACATAACATCTTTGAGCCTAGACATTTGTCGTCAAGCACGCACCAGTGTCTCCTTGTGGTAACCTCTATGAAGCAATCACCATGTTCTAGAATGTCCATGACTCAGTGGTTAGCGTGTTCGGACACAGCGTCGATCGATATACGATTGAATACTTTGTGCATGAGCCGGAGCTTTCGGTGAAGAAAAACATCGTAGGGCTTTTTCTAGGCTCGCCAGGCTAGATACCATCCTCAAGTTGAAAATCTGCCGCCAAGTACCTATAGGTGTTCCGGTAAACTGCATTTGAAAGCCACTCACTTTCTAGGTTTCATAGACACATCATAGACCAGATCGTCATCAACATGAGGTGAGACTGTGGCCGAACATTAGACAACTTATAAAAATAAAAGGAAATTATGTTATTATACATGAAAAAATAAAATAATAATAACTTGACTAAAATTAAAAATATATATGTAAATAATAAATATTACTAACTGTATTATAAAACAACGAAAAAGTCATGCAGAATTCGACCCTTATGATTTAGATTAGAAAATCGAAAGAAATTTGACCGCTTTCTAAATTTATTGCGTTGAGGGATACACAAATAAAAGTTAGAAGAGGTCAAAGTGTATACTTTATAATTAACAGCTTTCGACTTCGTAAAATGTTACAGCAAAGTTACGACAAACGTTACAATGAATAAAAAATATATATTACCCGTGTTAAAAAAATTGAACGATGATTTATATGAAAGTATCATTTTAGCGGCTAACAGTCAGCCAGTAGGAAGGGGCCCGCATATCCGCCACATCCTAATTGAGCACATCGTGTCGCGTTAAATAGTCGAGATTAGTCCAGATTGGTTCGGGAACGGGATTGTTATCTGATTGAACGATTCCTCTGTGATAACTGTTAATGCAATAAGGAAGTCCACGTCTAGGCGTTTGTCTACCCTTCTGTGCACGGGATACTGAGTATTATCACCAAATTATATTCTATTATTCTATACGATGTTGAAATGTCTGGGCAACGTTCAATTCTAGGTCCGACTCTATAATTACTTACTTTATATTTCCTTCGGTATTGCATGGTTGTTTATCAAAGGCGACAAAGTGGACAATTATGAAAGTTGAAATTAAAAATAAATTATCTAGAAGTCTATAAATAGTTGAGGCATATAATATATTTTGTAAAATGGCAATTTCCTACATTCAAAAACAAATAACTCGGTTAAAAATCAAGTTGATACTAAAAACTTTCATTTATGCGACTAACTGTAACAAATTCAAACAAAATGTCCCTCATTATAAAGTAACTTAATGTCGCAGTAATATCGAACTTGATTTTAAGGGCTCTTCGCACAATATGCTGGCTTCATTATGAGGGTCCTTTGTCCTAAGAACCAGTTCTTTTATTTATTCCTTTTATTTAGTAAAAGCAACGGGACTCACAATAAGTGTATCAAATCAAAATGCCCCCTCAGGACAAGTTTCTTTATTCATGACCTCTGCACATGTATGCTCTTGAATGGGGACTTAACTTTAGTTTCAAATTAAACGAGATTGTCTCTATAGGTATTAATAAAATTGCGTTTTTGCTTCATTTCAATGGCTTATAATTTTAAAACAACAAATAGTGAATCTATAATCTTTAGAGATGGTATTTTTATTAGAAACCAATCAAGAAAATATAGTGCGATGTTTTAAACTCGTGGTTTGAAGAAATAGTGAATGGATAATTGTATATAGGGGTTTTGATAATACCAATGGTAAATACAGTTTAATCTGCTGCTTCTAATCGTTTACTTAGATACTCTTGTATGATCCGTGTCATAGGAGGATAGAAAACGCTGGCGTGGACATTATTTTACAGCTTCATGTAACGATATTGATGCCTTAAAGACAGATTCCAATAAAAGTTGTAACTTCATAACCCATGAGCGTAGTCTTTCTAAAACACTATATTATGTAACCTTTACCAACTAAAACTGTAAGAATATATTACATACCTTACTTTATAGTTAACTAGCTTTTCCCCGTGGCCTTGCTCTGGTTAAGATATTTACATATTCTGCAAGAACAGTACTTTTTTCTGGACAAAGGGTACTTACTGTATGTTCTTTTATGTACCCCTGACAATGTGTATTGATATTTTTATGATATCGTTCAAGTAGTTAACCGTTAAAGTGTAACAAACAAACTGGCATTCGTATTTATAATATTATTTAAGAAGTTAGTATGCGTAATGTGAATCATACCTCGATTAAATAATAATCGGTCAGTCTATAATATGTCTTAATTTATATTTGCTTATTTGATTCATGTTTCAGCTTAATTAGATGATCATAAGCACATTCAAGAATACATAAATAGTACGTTTTCAATATTATCTGAAACTATTTAAGCGTCACTGCGTTTGTACTGTGGAATTTCAAATAATTATAATGGTGTCATCAACATGACAATTTTCTGAATGAATATCTTCTTCCTTTCCCAATTTGGAAATTAACCGTCACTACTGAAGATTACTGCTGTCGTTATGAAGTGGGTGATTATTCCATTTTCGAAAATGTCTTGTGATAAATTAATTATTGTAACCAATTAGTGGCCCACGTGTGAGTTCTTACCAATGAGATTTTATAATTTAAAATTCATGTTCCAAGCTCAATGTTCAAGTAGTGGTGGTCGAGTGTTTTGATCGGTGGCACGACAATTCCCAAAACCCCGGCATGTACCAACGAATTTTTAGAAATTCACGTACATTTACTAATTTCAATTGGTAACACTATCGGCTGACAGTGATTGAAAACATCAGGAGGGAACCTGAACTTGGAAAATATTCTTGTAATACCATTTTGCATGTGGGATAATATAGAACTGTGGTAAATTTCTCGGAGTTTGAAATCGCCAATACTCCGTGGGCTGGCGTGATCATTATGCCCATATCTTCTTTCAGGAGGAGGCCTGTTAAAACAACTACATGACCAATTAAGAGACCTTATATAATCTTAATCAATAATATCTTAAAAGTATCGTTGTAATTGTTCTCTTAACTGTAACCTCTTCGGTATGAAGTATATAATTATACAATAATGGCACGTTTAACATGTTTCACTTTCAAAAACGGATACGACAGTACAAAACGTCGAAGAGCACGGTTGGCCGTGCAAGTCACCGTCGCGTGATTCCACCTCGGTTACATTGTTTACACAATCATTATTCACTTAATGAGTACTCTAATGGAAATTACGTGGTTCTATAATTAATGCTCGTGTGCCAGTCAATTGCAAAATTCGTTCTTTCGTCGTATGCCCATTGTATAAGCAGCCGCGCCATAGTGAAAGTAAACGCAATAAGTGAAGAAAATTTACTGTATTCAGATCTCATTCTATGAATAGAAACAATTTTTTACTCAGATAATATCGTAGTTTAAAACAGTACATTTTCAGAAAACGGAACTTCAATTTAACTTTTTATTTATTTAATTTCAGTAGTTTAAAATGAGTGATATCAGATTTAAACGTTATATTAAATACATATTCATTTTTGAAAATTAAATCATAAATACTTAATAACAGATTTTGTTAATTAGTCCGTACTTTCTTCAAATAAAATAAATAGAAACAATTTTAGTTACTTTCAATTAATCGAATTAGTAGAGTTAACTCGTTAGTACATAGCAAACTATTACTGATAAATCATGTTGATTGCTGAGAATTAACTTCTCTTAACAACAAACAAACTGAAGCCCTCTCAAAACGTTATATTAATCTCCAAGACGTTTAACTACACCCTACAGTAGTTGCACGTTTGTAGGACGTGAACGGCAACTATTAATTACAACGAACACTTTGTACGCATCTCAGTTAATGATTGTTGCGTCAGGCAAACATTTTAATTGGTGTATTTATCACAATTACACGCGTCCACGGTTTCAGGGCGAACATGACGCGGTGAGATTTCACTTGCGACTTGGGCTAGTTGTTTAATTGAAATATTCGTGCTTTTAATTTGATACTTTTTGCTTTGTTGAATCTATTTATTCGATACACTATCGAAATTAATTAATTTACCAGTTTATGTAATGTCGAATCGTTACAATTCAATTATGTTTAAAAGTATTTAGATTTTTTTAACAACCACTCTGTTACCTACCATTTTTATAGGCTTAGCGTTTGGCAACAATCTCACTCGACGTTATGTGATAACACGTCAGGCCTAGAATGGATGACTCTCAAGTGCGTTTGCCAGAAGATTTAAATATTTGAATACAGATTTTCAATCTGAGGATGACATTAAAAAATTCTCTGCTATTTCCTTTCATCGAAACTTCGTTCTAACTTCAGGGTCGAAGTCACGATGATCAATGCAGTCTTCGAACGAGCTGTTCAATGAGCTATAATCGTTTCATATAATAATTATCCACGCGAAATAAGTTAGAGAATTTCATTTATTTGAGAACGTATTCGATTCATAAATTTATATATACATTATCACAAACTCAAACTGAAAATTTTGATGTAAACAGTCTATTAGGCAGTAGCTAATTAAAACCAATGATGTTCTAGACAACTCATTCGACCTAGCCGTAACTGAAAAAGGTTACCTTGTTTTTTACAATGACTCCGCTGTATACGTTTTTGTGTTGGACATGAGCTCTAACCGTTGTTTAAAGTATAGAATATCAATCAATATCTCGAGCGGATTTTTTGCATAATTAATATCAATAAACAGTGATATTGGCACGTTCGCTGCGTTACTCAGAATTTAAAACCTTGGCCGGTGAAAAAATCGTCAACTGAACAACAATGGTGACGAATTTGTCATTACCGTCGTACGTGACTGTAACCCAAACACAGCCTCCGGCTCATGTCTCGTTTATTTTAATATCGATCGGCTTTTTTTTACATTTTTCCTTCGATAGAGCGTTTTTAAAATAGTTTTTTTTTTTTTTTTTGTTAAAACGTGATCTTTTTGGCCGGTTTTCACAAATGAGACTAACAAGGTCTGTTCTAGAAAAAGGTACTTGAGGTCTCTGTCTATAACTTTGTAACTAGGATTATAGTGTTAAAATAAATATTTGTGCCTTTACTTTATATTGTACTACGTTTTGCCAGTGGCTACTCTCGCGATAATATAGGTTTGATATATCCTTCGGGAACAGTCGTTTATTCGGGATCAAAGGTACCCTATGTTCTTTTCTTTACTCTGAGAACGTGTGTGACAATTTTCATGGAAACAAAAATCATTATCAAAAGTACTTTATTTAGTTTATGCCCTGAGAAGGCGCTTATGAACGTCAAAGCTACTACCGGTTCGGAAAAAACCAATCATCGAGAAGAACGCCTGTTCTCAGAAATAAACTCGATCTGGTTTATCTTTTCATCAAACATAATATAACTCATATTTTTAAGAACATATATAGTTCTAGACTTATATAGTTACATTCGTTTTTGGTGGATGCACAGAGAGGGGCGTCATTTCCTAACGTCATCAACGTTCACATATTGATTCCACGCTAAATAGCCTTCAAAACGTTAAAACCCGCCTGACATGGTGCTTGAACTCAGTATCCGGCAAATCGGTAATGTACTTTGAAATTTTTGGTATGAAACCTATAACACTATTACCTAAAAAACTGTTACCGGTCTTAGTGAGCCTAAAACATGGAATTACAAATTTGGTATTGTTTCTAAGCATTTATGATATACCAGTCTTTTACTAAATCCAACTTGTCTAAGTTTTTGTGGACATACATTTAATACAATACATTAAATGTCAATAATGTAGCCTTCAGTGATTCGCAAGGCCCTATAATGATTGGTTAAATAGTTAAGGCGTGAATATATAACAAACAGATGAACAAACTGATATTCGCATTTAGTTTAAATTACGATACTAGCAATCACCTGCGACTTCGTTCTTGTTATATAATTATACAATGTGACAACTAAATACAGCCTAGCGCCAAGTAGAGGCGAAGTATATTAAATAGACAATATAGAAATTTTATCAATGAAAAAGCACGTAGGGGTACCTACTAATTTACAACGTAATCGATCAAGCAGTCTTGTAGTTTATAAATGTAGGGATATTATAATCGAACATACCAAAGGGTGAATGTGAAAAAAACATACGCATATCAAATGAATAAACAAAAATCAATAAGTAAAACGCACTTTATAAAATTATATTTTTTGCTTTATTTATTTGCTTTGCAATCATATAAGACAAGGTCGTAGTTCTGAATTATTTATCTTAAAAAATAAGTAAGTATAAAAATGTTTAACGAATTTTATTATTTACTATATAATCTACTAAACTTTTCTCGTGGTTTCGCTCGTGTTAATGTAGATTTTGAACATAAAATATAGGTAACCCTATCTCACTAGTTAATAATGTACCGTTCTATAGGCAAAATAATTAAAACAATCATTTATACGTACTTTTTAAGCATTAGAAAAAAAACAAATATGTTCTCTTAATAATATCATTATAGATATACAGTTGTTTATCGATTTTATTTATTATATATTTATAAGAAAACGAAATAATGTCTAGTAATAATTACTCCCCTATTATAGTAAAATTGTTAATAAAACTTACTAGAAAATACCCCATTGATATTATTATAACAAGTAAAGTTGTTAGTGAAACTTGATTGAATCAAAAGATGCCTCAAAACAGACTTGAATTATGTAATAACATATTCAATTACGGAGGTTGAAAAACTTTTCCCATTAAGGGGTTAGACGCGGATTGTTTTTAAAAACTTCTATCAATTCCGAAGTTACATCGCTTTGACAGACTACATGTAAATTAGTATTATACATATTTTAAGGCTTAATTTACTTTATATACTTCGTTTTTGATATGCTCAAAACAATTTTATTAGCAAATTTACGAAATTTAATCATTGATTTGCAAATTGGTCCAATTTTAAATAAGACTAGCATCGCATATAAATAGCAGTAATAACACATTAAAAGTAACTTTCCGATATGGAACTCGAAATAAACTGTATCTTGATATTAAATCTTCTAACAGTTTAACATCGCTATTAAAAAACCTACCACTCCTCGTGGTGAATTTTCATCCTTCCTATAGTTAATAGGTTTAGGTACATAATATGTTTATTGGATTGTTATGAATAATTTTCTCTTTGTTTCATGTACTCCTCCTTGATGCCATTTATAGTATGAGTAGGTATAAATGTTTACATTACAGCTATTACATTATTAAGTTGAATATTAAGCCGGATTACATAAGTTAATGTTTATTAATTTGTAGCATACTTAATATGGTGATACTTTTAAATCGAGATTGATGCGAGTGTGGCCTTCTCGCCACGGGACACTATTATTAGAATGATCTGGAATATTTTTTACTGACGTGACGTCATATTTCCAGCGTGAATTATCATTATTCACTATTCAATTGTATATCAAGTTAAAAAGACAAAGCTCTAGAAAATGTAGTTTTAGAGGATAAAAGTATAACGTTGCAGTTTTTTACAAAATACAATCAACATATCTGATGAGCATCGAGTCCACCTGTTGTTAACTCTTGCGTATTTCTTAGAACGGTGAACAATTTTTATTTCACATGCTAAATACATATCGCCGCCACAACTTTGATGTCATTTAGCGAAAACAATGGAAAGATCCGCGCGTGCACTGGCATGCTGATTCAAACATTTTATTTAAATTAACTTATTCTTATTATAAGCGTGTCTTATGCCCAACTGATGTTAACATTTATAATGCTATTTTTACGCTTAAATGAGTCATATGGGATCTTTGAATGGGTTCTTTACACTTCACTAGTCAATTCATTACTTATCGTACGATTGACAACACAAGTGATATGTTATGAAGTCGTTTACCTTTCATCTGTAGCAGTTTTCTTGCATCTGCGCGGTTCTTATAGATTTCTATTCCGTTACGAGCGGCCAGGCTATCTACAGCTTCGTCACGTGCACGTCACAGACGCGAGAGACCTATCGACCGTTACTTACGATTTAATACGAACCATTTGCATAGATGCATTTTGTGAGATCTGACAGTTTTCTCCATTATAAAGCAATCAAATGAGTTATCAAGTTATTATAAATGAGTGGTCTCGCGGATTTTCTTCGTCTCTCTTTACGATTATCCACGGCCATCGCGGCGCGGCGCCTAACGTTGCATGTATTCTGACATTTTGCCAAGTTTTTGCTGAATGCTGTTGTGCTAATATCTAATGAATGGTTAGTAATTCGCAGCGTTGAACCATTACTGAATAATTCTACACAACATAATGTACTATGAGGAGAAGTCACAACAGCCGTATTAAAACATTTCCGCATATGTATTTCGGTTTAAATTTAAAAAAAAAGATTTCAAACGATCATAATGAATTTTGGATAATATTTCCAATGCTTTAAAGTTTGTAAATTTACGCTATTTAGCGGATGTTTTAAAAAGTTTAAAAGTATCGCAGGTGTTGTTAAGTGGCTTGTTTTATGGCGTAATGAAAAAGCCTTGTTAAAGCCTCGGATAATGCTGCAATCGGAAAAAAATGTAGGTATGTATATTAAGCTGTGAGATCATTGGTATGCGAGTTACGGAGAGTCGAACAAAAGACATTATAACATCCTGTTCCCGCGACACCACTCGGACTCTTATTATTATCCTAATGATAAAAATTTATAGCTCCTTAAATTCGCCGTGCTGCAAATATTAAACTTTTTTTAACGGGAAATGTGATGTTACGAAAAGGTTCGCCGTTGTCGAATTCGGCGGTATTGTCGTTTATGCATTTTAAATATGACTGTGAGTTCGTGCCTTTTGTTCTTTTGGTTTATGGATTATTTATTCACAATTTAAGTAGGTGCCTAATAAAAGTGAATGTTCTGTTGTATTTATTTTTATTAGACATTGTAACAATTTTATTGACACAAAAGTAATATATGAATAATTAAAATTTCTCTTTCATATTGTGTCATAATTACAATGTAGTATTCCAATTGTTAACACGACTTCGCTAGTATCAACTAAAATTATTTTTTTCCTAGTATGGCATCCGCCTATATAAGCAATTTCACCAGTGTCATGTGTAACAAATACACGTTTTAAGCTTAACTGCCAAATATTCAGTATAATGTAGAATAATCTAAAATGTCATGACACAAAACAATCACAGAAAAGTAATTTTATGATATGGGTACCACAGAGATAATGCATAATGATATGTCAGAAGTATTGATACAAATACATAGCATAATTATATATAGTATATACAAATATAGATGACATCATTATGGCCCTTCGTTACTGCATCGGCACTCGTAATGTATCCTTGATTAATAGTAAATCGGAAACTGATTTAAATTATCTTCTTCGTTATAATGTAAACTTTTTTGTGAGAACAACAATTGTAAAATTGTCAAAACATCAAATTTAGTTTTGTATCAAATTCTTCATGATTAGAAACAAAAAGCAAATGACACATTTTGGGTAAGTTAACACTTTTCGCGCACGTCAAAGAAACCGAAGTCTACAGTTAATCCCATAATATTTCATTAATAATTTGTATATTACACTTAATAATTTATGACTCATTTTAAAATATGCCTTTATATAAATACCTAATTAAATTGAAGTGTTGATAAAATACTCTTAATCTTCCATTTCTTTTTCAGGTAAGTTAAAACATCCTAACGCTTTTTCTAATATGTACACGGTAAGTTATTAAATAAGTTACTATAATTAAGGTATTAAAATTTTGTTGTGGCCAAATGGATTTTATCATGGCTTTGATACTGTTAAATTTAATCATCGTTCTTTGTTATAAAATTTCGTTATATAACTAATATCTCCAAAATTAGTGTATACCTAATAATTAAAAATAAATTTACCTTAAATATTTGAAAATACATATAGGTAGCTAAATCTCATGAAGTCATCAATAAGTACTATTATTACATATAGTTTAAATAGGTTTACTACTAGTGAAATGTATGGCTTCGTAACAACTCGAGAACAAGATTTATTTGTTGAGCCGAAAAATAACCCCAAAATTTAATTTAACTTATTGAATATTAGAATATCGTCTAATTAAAACCTTATTTTAATTTTCCACCAAATTCTATATACAACGCCTGTTTTGCTGATAATTTAAAGACACCGCCGATATTACTTCTTCTAACATTAATTCCCCAAAATAATTCAGTAAGATTTGCAATGCACAATACTACATTAATGCACTACACTACTATACTATATACATATATACATACATAGATTTGTAAAGAAATGACAATCAATAGACTTTAATTGCAAACTAATCATGGCTCTATGATCTTCACTAAACAGTTGATATAGATGCATATATAGATAGGTAATATCCAAATAAATAACAGATTTTTTCACGTAACACAAGTTAATCATATCGCTGTACCACGAGACTTGACTCGCTTTAAAGCGCTTTTTTGAATTTTGTATACCAAACACAATCAATATTAAAAATAAAAATATGAGCTTAAAACAACATTCTATGGACTAAATATTAATCGCCCTTGTCCTCAGTTCTAAGACTTCATATTTTTCTAACCTTTACAACCTTCTTACTGATACTTTAGTAATAACATCCTTATTATCAATACAAGAAAATCCCTAATGCACATTTTGTTAATTTAAATATTTCGAACTTCGAAATTTCAATAAACGACCAGCAATTATAAACTAACCGTACGCAAGGCATTCAATTCGCCAATACATTCCTTACATCTATGCTTATCTTAGATGCAGACTTGAGCGCGTTTAAATCCGGTCGAACGTCTGTCCTATGCAAATACCATAGAAACGGACGGTGTGTCCATCAAATGGCGTGGTATTCTTTTCTTCTAATTTGAATAGCTAATGTATCGCGTCCCATCATTTTGTTTTACAAATATGGTTAAATATGCTCGGTTTGATATAAACAATGATGCCGATTGATTAGATGCTGCGGGGAAGTGAATATAATAGCTTATTAAATCAAATATATTTATGTATGACATTAAGTATTGATTTTGAATTAACCGTGTGTAGGAATATGAATTAATATGTGTATATATTGCCTTAACATTCTCAATTCTTTCCCATATCAGGTTTATTATTAACATTACTTACTTCCGAGTTATTTTGTAATCATATTATATACATGTGATACCTGTGATTTAGACTGCGCTTGTTTATTATCTTAATAATATATTTTATGTACAAAGAATAAAACATAAAAAAAATTGAAAGCATAGATAGACATGGTGATTACATTTTTTTTGTAAAGAATGTTATACGTGTACTTCCGCTCTTCTGCGCATGCACCATGCACCACTTCCCCAGGACATGAAAATACATAATTAAACTTAGACAAAGAGAACTAGAAAACTAGAAAAGTAAAACTAAGAAAAACTGTTTTAAATCTTTACAATAGTTTTGCGTGATGCGCACACAACGGAAGCCGTCTCATCATTTTTATTTATATAGATAATTTAGACCCAGTTATTATAACAAAAATACCAAAATTTTCTTCAAGGGCACATATATATAATTATTGTCTATTTGTAATAAAATCGGTAATCATTATATTAACAAAATATGTTATTTATTATTTTGTAGTTATTTGAATCGGGAATGTAACAATTTCAAGTTTTGATTGTTACAAAACAACATAAGTAATAAATCTACCCGAAAGTTCTATCCATTTTTGGTATAGTAAAATTTTTTTTTCTTTTCGTCAATAAATTTCGTTACATAATATAATTGCCGTTATTATTAATGACTTCTTGTCACCGTGAGGGCAATTTGGATATCCCATATTTGATGCGAAATGCGATGATGTGAAAAATTGAATTTCGCATTAAATGCTTGTTTGATATCTAAGTTTATTTTTTATTTTTTGCCCTTCAAAAAATATTGTACGGACAAAAACAAATGATAATCAGACAATACTAACTCCAGGGAATATGGGCCTATAATCTACAAGTTTCTGTAGAATTTCTTACTTCTTGAAATTCATATAAAATATAATGGCGTAAATGAGCTTTATCTGTATGGATACACTATCGCTTCACACTTAAGAATAACTTAAATCAACTTTGTTTTAGTTAATTTGCTACGTCAGCATGTGTATACTCAGCAATCAAAATAGAGAGCTGTACAGACATCAAATAATCTGTACTTACGTGTGGAAAATTGTTGCCATAAAACGAACAGAACTTTCCGATAGACCCCATATTTAATATATATTAACAATAAATATAATATCTGTGGATATACGTCATACAAAATTAGTAGAAATAAACATTGAAAGAAAAATTAAATACACCCATAGTAGGTACTGCCGTCAGATGGAAAAGTATAGAATTATAGATTCCGTGAAATATGAAATCGACGGAAGCTAATGCACCGAGTTATTTATTAAATTAATCTTTTGTTTCCCCATGGCAACAGACCGTACCCATTAATATAACCCTTAGATAAAATCATAATAATGTTCAAATAACAGACCTTGATTTTTACTTTGCGCATCATTTTAGAAAGTTTCATAGTATTACAATAAAAAAAATTCTGTGATTATTTATTACTTTTCAATTATAGATGTAATGCACTACACGTAATATTTAAAACCATTGTGTAACCATTCAAATATATACCAATATACTGCAATACCAATATTTGGCAAAGTAAGCCAATAAACGTCTCTTTATTTCACTTTACGTCGCAGTAGGCAAGCATTATTGAAAGAGCAGTTTCCAACCGAACTCCCGTTGTATAATCAACGCTTTTCTCGCGTATTTTTATTGATTCAGAGCGCCTCCCTTCTCCCACCACGAAGGAAGCTGGCCTGGAAGCCTCCTACCGCGCATTCATAATCGCATCGACACACATGAAGTCACCCGTTTTCCAAACACTACCTTATTCTTTCAATGTTAAAGTCGAATTCTTTATATCGATAACTAATACTGAAAGAATTGAACGGAATCGTGCGTTACCAACGAGACATTAAGAGTCATATAAATTACATTAGCATATAAATAAAGTATTTTTGATGCGACGCGACGGTATGGCCGTACTTCTTGGGTCTTTTACGACGCTCGCTTAGGGTTAACCCTGTATATTTTTGTTCCTCTTTTTAGTTAAATCCATAGCCTTAACGACCGTAAGCAAATACATGTTATCAGCTACGTTTATTGCTTATTCGAACTCATAAATAATCTAGATGGAAACATGAAATTAATTTCGTTATGAAAAGGAACCGTATATATGTTAAAATAAAATATACTCGGGCGAAGTTGGGAGTTACCTGTAACTAGTAGGTTACAGGGGAAGCCAATTATTTACAACATACCTTTAGATACACGTACTTACTTACATTTCTATTTACTTTACGATGATCACATTATGGGAAAGGACGGGTCGGAGTTTATGGATGGAATATCACATTAATAATAAATTATATTCGATTTTACTTAAGGACAATTTTTTATACCCGTGTAGTATGAGACAATATTACCGAGAAATTTTCGGGATTATTTAATAAATAAATAATACAATCTAGCATGTACTTTGCACTTACATTTTTTTGTGAAATTATATCCATATATTTATTATTATAAGACAGCCTCGCAACAAATCTAGGTTTCATTTTAAAAATAAAAATAGTACAAAGTTGAACCTTAAGTTTAAACCTTCAATACGTTGCTCTGACATTTTACTGCGAAGCTAAACTTATATAAATAAATAAAAGGTTACGCGGTTTTTTTTACATTTCTAAAATGGAGGTATCTCGTCCTCGCTCATAAAAACTTTATGTTATTATTATTAAGATATGACACTTCGTACTTAGTTCACATATAAGAATGGTACAAAAGTTATTTTAATAAAATATAAAATTTGAAGCAATGTTGGTTTGATATTGTGTCGTATGAAATATACAGACACATCTAAAGTAAGTTTACGGAGAAAGAAAGTCATAGTGAAATAGCATAATAAGAGCTAGTGTTATCTAGTGTCCGATTCGTTATTTATCAATCATAATTCGTCTTCGAAGCTAAACGGTTTAGCTCCCAACATAAACTCTTTTTTAATAAATACCATTCATTTGATAGTAGCCAATAATGGTATTATATACTTACTAAAGTTCGATCGCAGCTTCGCTCACGTTAAAAAAAATTAGTGGAAAAAAATACAGTTTATGTTACTCACTGATAACGTGGCTTTCTGCTGTGAAAGAACTTTAAAAATACTTTGGGTATATTATGACTTTATTCATTACAAACAAAAAATCAAATCATTTATCTTTATAATGGAGGTATAGATGTCTGAATTTTGATACATAGAACATTGAAATAATTTGTATGATTGTCAAAATATATTGACAATTCAAATGTGTACCACGTGTAACCTCCGCGTCTCCTCACCACCCCAATGTGAAATTTATTCCCACGGGTATGTCGCTCAATCATTGACTTTTTCATTTTCCCAGCCAAGATTTTCCTTAACAATATTCGTGGCTACTCACACATACCCGCCAGTGCTTTCACAAGAACGTATTAACGGGACGTAATATAATACTTTTTGTATTTATATATGCCTAAAGATTATTACAATAAAATCCGTAGACTGGCAGTTAAAGCGTCAAACCAGAACATATACAATGTGCGATTATTTGTGTATGTTTGAACTTTTACAAATTTTTCTGTAATCAAAACAAAGTGTACCCGTATGCTTGTTTTTTTAGTTCGTACTTTATAAGAATTAAAACAATATTAGCCTACTATGAATTACATTGATTGACTTCAATGTTGATGAAATATTCGATTTACAATTTGATCAAAATAAGTAATATGATTTTTTTTTTTTGTACATAGTGTATGTAATATATGAAAAGGCTTCATATAGGCATTCTGGTGTAAGTTGTACAATCGCATATACATATTAGTAATGCTAATCATAAAGGATTGTATGAAAGTAGAAAAATTATAAACCAGATATATATCTGAGCAATCGGTTCCGGTACATCCTTGGGGCGATTCCGTGTCGGTCGCAAAACCGAGATAAGTAAAGGTTGAAGGATTTTATATCGGTCGTTGCCTCGGCGGACAACTCTGAACGAAAGCCAGAAAAAAGGTGGCGACGCTATTTTAGGACACGATCTTTTTTAGGGTAAACAAATCGATGTTAAATTCCGTTCACGTCTATTGTTGATTATTTACAAATCTTTACTTATAATAAAGTTTTGCTATTGCTATTATTATTTCTAAAGTTCCAACGTACCTTTTGCATTACAGTCCTTTTTATAATCTTTAACATCCCCCGCAATGCAACATTCAACGAACTCCTATTTAAATTGATTCGTCAAATTTCGTCTCCCATTCAAATTCGGCACAACAAAGAGATTGTCGAAAAAAAAATTGCCTAGCTAAGAACAAATCAAAAATATATGCACCCTTCCAACGTACGTGACGGGATTGTAGAGATGCTATTTACATGAACGCAGGCACCTCGTCGCGTGCCGCGATTTTTATTTAAATCATACTATTTAGATATGCCACGAGACATTTCACCTTAGTCATAGTCGTCATCAGTACTATTCGCATCAGTATGTTCAATTTTATCTATAACCAACTGCATACTAAGGATCGCAACGCTAGTAAGAGATGTTACAATAAATCACTTGGTGCTAACATTGCTTTTGTACAATTAAATATGTTTTTTAGTAAATTTATAATGGCCTATATCAATATCATACACCATTTTTTTTTTGTGCCCTCTATAAATAATCCTCTAACATGGTGTCAGAGACTCTATGTTGTTAGTTAACGGCGTGGCGATATGTTAATGATTACCTTAATTTAGCATTTAAAAGTATAGTACCCTATACTGCAAACCATCGGTTCCATTATGGCAATAATTCGGAAATTGTGGTTTGGCAACCATACCGGATCCTCTTTCTAGATTCTCCATAATAATGATATTATATTAAATGTTGTAACATTTTTAATTCAACTATTTATAATTAATTGAAGACATACTCATGTAACAGGGTTATTATTTATATTTGATTATACAAACGTCTCATAAACCATTCGTATTTGGAGATTTTAATGACTATGTACTCAAAATTCTTTAACGCTCACATAATTTTCTATACATTGTAAGTGAGAAATAACACATATCAGCATTCAAATGAAATGGACTTGAAATAGTAGATAAGAAGGCTTTATAAACGAAATGAGGAGGGGTTGTGTGGAGTCGCAGAGGGGAGTTTAGATGTGGGCTCTTAATATATTTACTGCTATGTTAAAGGAAATTTAGACCTTTGAACAAAACGGCCTTGGCGGAATATGTACGCTTTTATTGTGGACCTAAATCACGTGTTTATGGAAAGCACACTAAAGGAAAACCTGAACATTCTCGTAGAAGTATATGGTTTTTCGAATATTTTTGAAAAGTTTCTCCTATAGATTACAACTTATTAGAATACTAGCAGACCCGGCGGCCGTTGTCCTGCCCTGATAATAAAAAAATATATACTTATGTGCATGAAACGCTTTGGGCGGTTTGACTTTTTCCGATTCTCTGAACAATTATCATTATATTTCAACCAATTTACAAAAAAAAACCTTGACAAATATATACAGTTATATATATAATATGACAATTATATAATTACACCTTCCCCGTGAATTACTCTATCTATTGGTGAAGACCGCATTACAATTTGTTCTGTAGTTTTTGAGTTTAACGCGAACATTCAGACAGACAGACAGACGCGACAGACGACTTTGTTTTATAATATGTATTGACAGCAAAACAATAGAGTGACATAGTAATCGGTGTACACATCGTGAATAATCTACCAGCATGGGGTCTTGTGAGAACCACTTTAATAAGTAGCATACAGCGATCTGCCGGTATGTAAGTACCCACAAGGTACAAAAACCGCATATTGTTAATTGCTATGTAAACCGCCACAGCGACAACATTGGGTCATGAGCATTTGTTTCCATTTTAACATTTTGCGCCAGCATATATTAAGTACATAGCTTCTTTGATAAATAATAGATACCACAGACACTCAGAAGTATATTAAAAATAGATGATACAGTTATGCTTTCTATAAAAGATATATAGGTGGCTACCATTTATATGCATGCAAAAAGAATTACAATCGACTTTGCATACATTATTTGAATTAAAATAAAAGCCTCGATAGCAATTAATTAAGGTCGTATTTACCGAAACTAAGTTCCCACGCCCATTCCTCGCCCTTGGACGTATCACAGTCGTATTTACCGTCTTAATGAATCCGAGGCGTCGATGACTCGTTGTTCCAGTGTAATTAAAGCTTACGACGCATGCGCCAGACACGCCCAGCCGCGCAGCCTCAGCAGCCCAACCACCCCTCGACCTTTAATTACTGCCAAGACATAACCCCCTTAATGCCTTTATATACCTCCACTTTGAAAAGTAATTACTTTTTAATGTGAAGGTTTCATATGTTTCAGCCAAATATATTTTATTTCGCTATAAGTATGTAAATATGAAAAAGGGAATGAGTAATTGATGTCATTATCATAGCCAATGGTAAGCTAAACTCGTAAGCTAAGTATTATGTTTATTCACAAGCAGACATAATATAGAATGCCAATGAAGGTAAAGATACGCTAACGTTGTAAAGAGTACATGATGGTAACGAGAGAAATACATACATTTGTAGTTCTCCGAAGGTATTGTCAATCGCCAGTAAAAAAATCTCAAAATAAGATATCTTTCTGCAAACTTCGAATTAGGTAGTACTACGGGAAAAATGTAATCAAAACGAACAATTTATCAAACTGCCCGCGACCTGTTTCATAGGTATATATTATTATATGTTTACGTGGAGGCCATATGCTCATTTGTTACAAGGGCGAGGAAGTGGTGTGAGGAGAGGGGGATGTTACTTTCAGTATGAATGCGCTGCACGTTCGGGAGCTTTCTCATTTTTCACTACATTGGTCTTACGTGTGAATTATTGTTTGTTGCGTTCTTCCGCTTTACTCTGTTTGTTTATTGCATTTGTCTACTGTATGTGGTATTAAATATCTGTTTTAATCTTTAAATTGGTATAAGAAATCTAATACCATTGTAACCAATTTAGTCCTATGAAGTAATCGTTCATTTATTTCGGATGTAACTACAATTCCGTTTGGATTATAACAATCCAATAATATCAATTACAGCATTTTTTTCGTGGAAATAAGCCTCTACCCTTAATTTATCTATTCTTCAGACTTTTTTCGCCTATAATCGTTATCAGATAGTCCTGGTCATTATAGAAGATTATTATCTAAGCATGATTTCAGCCACTCTGTTCTATATCGAAACATAAAGAACTTTGTATAATGTATGTCTATGAATAAATTAAATAGTTTATAGTATTCCTGAAAGAGAAACTAATATAAATATATGGAAAATAAATTATGTAGACATCGAGACACAAGTAAAACTCTTTGAAGGTCTTACATTACCTACTCTTAACTCAACCCAAATACATAAGAACACATAGGTTGTCCTCCTACAAAGAACCTAAGAAGCAATACTGTCCAAACTCAATCTAAATTTCATTTTACGCCTCAAGTATCACGTACGAGCATATAGAATAGACTCTATCGTCCTTCGTAACTCGACGTCCGCTGTCAAATTTTAATTTCTCCCTCAAATATTTACCGAAGGAAAAAGGATTCCCGGCGGGCCGCGCTCTAATAAGTTTTCCATAAGAACGTCGGGAGGGGACGGGTTCGGGGTCTGGGAGGGGAGGCAAGAAGGCTCTTATTGTGTTTGTAGAAGCTGGCGCATCCGGGCGCATACCTAACAAGATGGATATGTACTAAGACAGCCACCCCTTTAACCCCCTATGTAGATACGTCGTTCGTAGCTTTCGAAACTGCACTGAAATTGCATTTCCGAATACTAATTCAAAATTCAGCGTATGTTCTGTGACAAAGCATTCTAGGTAGATACTTGTCTGGCTGTATATTGCTTGAAGAATCTTACTTTTGTGAAAGAATACATAAGTATTCACATTACAAGAATAATAAGTTTCTTCTTGTGTTTATCATCATTTACAGATTAACTTCTAATATATTGTTAAATATTTATTACACATTTTTATTACTTTATTTAATATCCTCTATACCATTATATTTCAAATTAAAACCAATAAAAAACTAATCACCAGTTTAAGTTTTTAAAATGTCAGTACAATAGAATATCAATAAATATTTATTTTTCTTAATCTTCCTTATGAACTTCTATCAAATCCATTAAAAATACTATTCGTTATATAAAAGTAACATTAGTCAAGGTTATCTTTTGCCTTGAATACGAATAGAATGAAATCCCTGTGGTAATGCAGTATTGACTCGGAATGCTTTCCCGACATTCGAATCTAAATTCACTCCATATAGGATCTCTCCGAGATGTCTACAAATGGAATTTCAATTTTGACACGAACTACAGAAATGTTTCTTGTTACTTCAAGTTTTAAATTAGAAATTGTTTTCACTGAGATAAACTATAGCAGTTTTAAAAAAATATTAGCGGCAATTTATCTCACCTTATAATTGAATTAATTTCTCTTTTATTCAATACATTAAACACGTTTAAAAAAATTATATAATATCATCCTATGCTAAATAAGTTCAGTACATATTCCCCTCTTCTCTATCAATTATCATCGCAAATTCACAATAGCTAAGTTTTATACACATATAATTTTTCACACAACTCGTCCAGACCTACTTCCGATTTCCTCTACATTTCACTCTAAAGTTTTCCAAAATATAAATAGATTAAATGTTATATAGATACTAAATAAACTTTTATTTCAAATATTTTTATTTTAATTTAATTTACTTGTCTTCTGAATTTATTACAAATTTTCAAATATTTGTCAGTCATTTTACAATAAAATTAATCATTACAATTTAGTTATTAATGAAAACTCAGCAACGAAAAGTTAAAGTTAACTGTATGAATAAATTTTATATCAATAAATTAAATACAGCGAAGCGCCCAAATACAATGGACATTATTTAGTCAACGTTCTCAATTAAGCAATAACTGAGATTTTAAAATTCCCATAGTAACTTGATTCAATACGTTTACTTCGCACAAGAGAATCCAACACAAACAACCCATAAAATACTTTTCGAGCGCCAGATTGAAACGAGGCGCATCCAGTCACGTCGCGGGGCCCTTGTCGCCTCCAAATCGGTCCTATATTGCTTTTTCGCGTCGATTATTTCAACCAACTTTTAATGTTTTTATTTAGCGCCTCCGGGTATCGTGCCGTTGTCGGCTTTTGTCACTAGACCTAATTTATTGCAAATCTTCAGAGTTCGAGTTCTGTTTTTGACAATGCAAAAACTCGAGTTCCAAGCGAGGACTGCGCGTATCTCCCGCGCCTTTTTATCTGCGTATCTCTTTAATTACACCTTATGAAACGATACGAGAATTCTTTGAACATTAAAATAAAATTAATATTATAACTATTTTAGAATAATACTAATGAAAGCATTTTCTACAACTCTAAGCAAATACCAAATGAAAATAATATTCAATTGGAATGAAAAAAAAGAATATGGATTACACGAAGTTCCTACAAGAAGCTTTGAACCGTATTTTATACAAATAAAATTATTAATTTATAGATAAAAATATAATAAATTAATGAAAAATAATATTCAAGTTATATAAACGTTATAACAATAAATTTCTCACATTTAACACGAACATATTTAGACTGAAGTGATTTTGTTTAATTAATCTCAAGAAAATACAGAGTAAACTAACCCCACGTGAACTTTGAAACCATAAAGCGCGTAGAAGTCCACATGTCCTAAAAATCATTGGAGCGCAGCCTCCCTACCGGGGGTAAGAAACATACATTTTTAACGTCCCCACTCAGGAGGGTGAGATGGGGGAAAATTACAAAAGAAAACAGCCTTAATTTCCAATGTCATCTCCGTTCCACCTAATCCTCTTATCGTTTTATATTTTGGCCGTTGAATTTTCATTTATTTTTGTTTGTTTAACGGAAAGGTCCACCGAGCTACGTTTTGTCTTGAGGAAGTTTTCTATTGGAAAAATTAATGTTATTGTACAAACTAAAAATATAACGTTAAGCTTATTTGGATAAGTTCTCTGTATTTATACTCAAATTCGTAAGTTACATGACAAAAATTTATTACTTACATGCTATTGCCCGCGACTTCGATCGTATTAAATGTCCATCGAGATACGTTTTGCCTTGAGGAACTTTTCTATTGGAAAAATTAATGTTATTGTACAAGCAAAAAATATAACGTTAAGCTTATTTGAATAAGTCATCTGTACTTTTACTGAAATTCGTAAGTTACATGACAAATTATTATTTACAAGCTTTTGCACGTGGCTACGTTCGAATTAACGTATATTTGACCTATCCTTGGGGAACATTTATTTTTTCTAAATGAAATGTATCCCTATGTACTTTTCTATACCCCTGGTAATATTTATAGAATTTCATGATGATCAGTTGAGTAGTTAAGAAGTGAAATCGTAATAAACAAACAAACTCACTTTCGCATTAGTAATATTAGAGAAGAATAGGATTCATGATTCTGATTCTGAACTAGTCAAGTAAATGATCAAATTCAATTTCCCATAGATTTTTAGGTAACAATAGTTGAATACACAGAAATCATATATTATTTTGCCTGCAAATATACTGCCTAAGAAATCAAGCCTAGAACTTCGTGGTAGTCGTAGTAATTCGCTGAATTACAAACTAAACCAATGTATAATTCAACGTGTAGGAATATTTTCATGTACGCTCTCGCATTCGGGCACCCGGTTTATATCTTTTTATTGGTAGATGCAGATCTGAGCAGACAATACCACGTCAGCTGTGGATGTCGCATTAATCAGGTGTAGTTTAACCATAATTCAATCAGAACGTTGCAACGTCCACGGTCAGAGGCTGCTTTTATATCAGGAATGACCAACATACCTGATTTTAGATGATCGTGAGCACAAATGCTGTGGATACGGCACTTTGATTTTATATCTTGGCATTCATCATATCTAATTATAACTTATTTCTAGTAATTTTCATGCATTCTATGGACCTAAATTTACTATATATATATTAAGCTATATATGTCAAGCATTTATAATTTGTGTCACTCTTTGTAGGCCAGTGAAGCTGTGAAGGCCTGTGAGGCCAATAGCATAGTCAGGTCGAAAAAAAATCTTGTTACTACAGTAGAGTATTCTATTTGAGATTTTTTTACCGAGCCATTGCTGTCATAGCAGTCAACAAGATTCTCGGTAGTTATAGATATATATATGACCTGATTAAAAAAAAATCGACTATCACTATTACAGTTTAATTCGTCATCTGTATGGTAGTGGCGACCAAATGTCGTACCAATCCCTACCATCACATATGATTTGATATACTCAGGCTAATCCTGGAACGCGATACGCTTTAAGGTCACACTATGACCTGTGCTTCATACGTATGAATGGTCGTAGTCTAGTCGAATGGTATTGATATATCCTACTACCCGGCGAATTACATTTTATAAAACTGCATTGTAATCCAAACAACTATTGTACATTTGCACCTATCCATCGGAAACAGGATATTTTTCAACATAAAATTTAACCTATGTCTTTTTCCATACCCTTGACAACGTTTATGCAAAATTGTGTAACTCACATTCTCACTTATAGCATTACTTATGATTAAATGAAGAAATCGTGTTGAGTTTTTGACCAAATAAGGACCAAATTTCTAAGAAGTATGACTAATCAAATTTGTTCAAAATCTCTCCAGTAGTTTTTCTTGTGATGCCCGCTCAAAGTCAGACCGCTTTAATTTTATTTGTATATAATAAATTTTCTTATAGATTAAATTTCATGTATAAACATGAACTAAGCCTTCGCATTATCCCTGCCACATCCACCTCTGTTGAAATGTGTTGACAGGATCGGTCGACTCTTTCATATTTTACATAGAATGCGGTGCACTGCCAATGCGACCGCTCAGTCTCAATCACTCAGCCCTCTTCATCGTTCCGACTCTTGCAAATTAAGGTCTTGTGGTAACGTCCGAAATATGTTTTTAAACATTAATGCATCATTGTATTTAATCATTGCTGAATTTCAAACATAAAAACATAATTATTTTACTGTTTCGAGTACTAGAACATGTCAGTCGCCAGAACGTAGATGATTTTAGTGCGAAAATAGAACTAGGCCCTGTATTATGAGAATATTGCTCACAAATAGAATTCAATTTATCAGAGTGCAATTGATAGATTTAAATCGAATTTATAATAAACTAGCTGCCCACCCCGGCTTCGTACGGATATGCTATCGAAGAAAATTAAACAAAATCTCCGCTTTACAGTACAAACAGTGTGTGATAATTAAATACAAAGGCAACTGGACATCAATCTGTCCATATTTTTGAAGGTTCTCCCGACTGTCTTCTGGCTCAATAATTTAATAGAGATGTTTTAAATACAAATTTTTCACTTTTCCTTACGATTTTGGGAAGATTTTCTTCCATACGAACCTTGCCCAAATAATTACAAACACGACAAAAAGAATTTGCGAAGTAGGTGCAACCGTTCTGGAACGATATACTTACTTACTTACATATACTTGGTGATTGGTTATAAGATATATGAAATAATATGAATACCAAAAATTTAAGTAGAAAATCCAATTTACAAAACATTAGGTATCATTAATTGGGTTGAACCAATAAAGACGACATCCCAAGACACGTGTAGGGCCCTTCATTAATAAAATAAAATAAAATAAACAACAAAATTGTGACTTCGGAAATGTATTCTAAGTATTTCTTTAGTCGGCCGGGCAGGCTTCTTTAATTGTTGTTTTTGTTCGGATTCCGTTTTTTGTGATTGATACAGCATGCAGTTGTCATTGTATTCGTTCAGGTTTTGATTACGTTTTTTTACTTTCTGTGTCCAATTGTTTGTATGTTTTAAGGAACTGAGTCAGGGTTGCCTTTTTTCCTCGTCTCAGGTATGGTAATGTGGGACGCTTAATCAAACGGTTGAATTTTAATATCGTATTTATAGCTATCAAAGTAGGGAAACTGAGAAGTATAATAATTATATGTGACGTTATGTTAACATTTTTATAATATGAAATACATGCTAATGCATTAAAAAGAGTCACACTTCAATGAATAAGTATTGATTTACTGTTTCCTGAACATGACATTCAGTAAGCAAGATAATAAACACTATGCAATTTTCACTATTTATTTCTATGTAAAAGTTATACATAGGTAGTGAAATTAGTTATAAGATTTGATTTTAAAATCATGTACCTAATACTACTAATTATCAATACCATTGGTTTACAAGAACGCAGTCTTTTTTGTTTTTTTTTTTCTATATATAAAGCATGTCATTACTTCACCACAAGATAACTGCGAGTGATTAAAACAAAATACTTGTTGCGTCTTCGTAATGATGTCAGATAGTTGAAATACAATTATTAATCATAGTCGTGTGTCATTAGCATTATAGATCAGTCAGTGTATTTAATAACGATAGATAATATCCTAAACTGTAATTCATTTATTATTAACTAGCGGCCCGCTCCGGCTTCGCACGGGTATAAAATATATAGCCTATGTCATTCACTGAAAAAATGATTAAAATCGATCCAGTAGTTTTGATTTATTCATTACTGCCCGTGGCCCGCACGCGTTAAATTTGGAGTAACCCCAAAAATAACAGTATTTCTTCACTATTTAATTTATGTTATTATACATATAAACCTTCTTCTTCAATCACTCTATCCATTAAAAAAACCGCATCAAAATCCGTTGCGTAGTTTTAAAGATTTAAGCATACATAGGGATATAGGGACAGAGAAAGCGACTTTATTTTATACTATGTAGTGATTTATTCCAATAATATTAAAATAAACTTTCTTCAATTGTTTTAAAATGTCTGTTGCCTATTACACAATGGAAAATGTAATTTAAAAAAAAAAAAAAAACAATAATATTATTTTACTGTTTGATACATCTTACCTTATAGTATAGCATCTGATAACATTATACCGTGTACAACCTGTTTTAAATTAATTTACCTAATGAAATAATAAAAATAGAATTAACGTTCGTTATTATAGGTGTAATCATTGTAATATAGGGTTTAGTTATTATTGCAGGTTTCATTGAAAGAGAAATTGATATCAATTTCACAAGGTGCGATACACCACAAATAAATAACAAAAACAACATAATTGTTGCTAAAGTTGAATAAGCTATATATTACCTTTCTAATTACGGCAGTATAAAGATAATATTAAGGACCTAATTAGATAAAGAAAATAGAAACAATCTATCACAAGCCAGGGGCACTGGTAATCAAAAGATTAATTCACCCATATAGGAAAGAATTCGATTCGAATAAAAACCTTTTTTTGTTTTTTCTAATTGACCTACACTGTTGGCCTGGCAAGGCCGCTACAGTTCCACCGGACTACATACGAATAAACAGCGCAGTCTCAATCCATAAAGAATAATCTATTCTAGTAAGAAATACTAACCGCCTCTCCACGCATGAGATGAATGATCAGAAAAGGAGCGACCTCTGCATCAAACCAAATTTCTGCAACTGATTTCGTTGTGCCATGGTTTTGGTAGTCATGATCTAGTTGACCACAAAGACATTCTATAATCAAGCGATGACATACAAATTTCACGTATGAATGAATTAACATGAAAGTTAAAAAAAACTTTGTTGTAATTACCACGTACCTACCTACCTAAAATTGTTAATTATATGAAAATATACATTTCATTGTTTTAAGATTCTTTACATTTTTCAAAATACGACTGTGCATTTAAATTATGGAATAATATAGACTTGTTAATGCAAACAGGAAAATTTTCCACAGTGAAATTCCGTTTTGATTTCAAATGTAAACGGGAACGTAGGCACCGTCATCTAATATGTCTTTCAATGAATCAACTGATTACATCTTGTATAATGCATGAAAATACAATGTGTATACCTACAGAGAAAATATGTTTAAATATTATGTCTATCATTTATTCACCCTTCTTTGACTGTTCAATACTTAGAGTAATTTAATTCCTGTAACTGAATTTACATCAACAAGGTGCAGTATATTTATGTTCAGTTTTCAGTCTTCGATAAATAAATGCACAGATTTTCTTCTCCTAAATAATAAATAACTAATGTAATAAAATTATAATAACCGTCTCTCTAAATTCTCCCATTAAATATTTCCATTTCGACCAGTCTAAAATTGAACAGTATTACTTTTAAATCTAATGAGTGCTATCAAGGTATCTCTTTAAACTTTATCAACCGTATTTGACATTTCTAACATAATTACCGTGCTCACTGCGCTATTTTTAAGTATATTCTCAATTAGCAATATTTGAGATAGCCGTTATATAATACAAATAATTCAGAAATGTTTATAATATTTAAAAGTTTTAAGTCACTTCGCAAAATAATAGTAATGTTTCAGAGTATCGAATACGTCATAGATTGGTATCGTCACTCACATCTTTCCTCAAGTAGAGGAGTTCTTTATCCAACTGTAGAACAGTTTGGTATTATAATTCGTATAAATTATTGTTCTAACGATTTAAAATTTGTACTGAAATGTTCTTAGAGAGTAGAGGGTGAGATCCAATTGTGAAAATACAAAGCTACATTATCTTTGAGTGTTGTAATTGTGCTGTATATATTTTACTCTTGTAAGTTTTATATCGTGTCTATCTATGACCGTGGCTTCCTTCACGTTTCTTATTGTTTGTTACTATTACTATTTGTTAAAACAAATATTTGTGTTAGATATTGTACAAATATTCCAGCGGAGGACTGCTAATAATAACATTCTGAAATTAGATTGTCTATAAAATATAAATGAAACATGATATGCGTAGCCTCAGCATTTCGATCAATTTTACGAATCCAATTACTCTTCTAAGCGTTACAGTTTTGTCCAATATTTTACTTCGATAGATTGCAAACCGTTTTTAATATCTGATATATTGGGAATCAACATTAAACACCAGTCATCGAGAAAGCATTTATCACACAGACATGACTGCACCCCGCGTTATATGACCTATTCATAATGTTTCATTAAGAGGTAATGCATCGATACAGTATCGAAATGAAAATCAATGATGCTATCTAATGTTACGTTTTATGAAATCTCATACTTTAATGTATTGGGAATTAGTCGAACATCACTTTATCGACTCGTCTAGATGTCGACGTTAAAAATAGACAAAATAAACGAACGGATTGCTCATGTTATGTATTTTACCGGTCGTAAAATTACTTTATGCAAATCTATTTGATGCGTAACACACGATGATGCTATTTCTGCTACTCTATACGTTATTTTAATATGGCAATTAAAAAAAAAAACGAGTTTGCTTTAGACCACACGACTGAAGTAAAACTTAAACGTAACTCATTCTCTTTCTATCTTCACTAACTTACATCTCCCTCTCAACTTCTGTTCGCCTCGCCCGATCACACTTTTCGTAATGCTCACGTTACGCATTCATCAGCTTACTCCCCAAGTTAAGCGTGTAAAGAAGTTTTACTTCATAAACGTATGACTATAAATCTGTATTATACAAAAATGAATGTTTTGTGTGTTAGATTGATAAACTTAAGCATCGTGTGGCGAATCACGATTTAGTTAGCAAGCCTGAGTACATATTTCTTCATAGAGATTTTGATGCTTACTAGCTGTCTATCTCAGCTTCGCACGGGTCTACTAACCGAGAAAATGACACCAACACTTCTCTATACAGTACGACCGTGTAATACAATAAAATGACAACAGAATAGCTGAACCTTAATCTATTAAATCTTGCCAATATTTTTTGTAACGTCTATACCGCTCAACCGATCTCCATGAAGATTGGTATGAGTGGATATACACGGAGTATATTTACCCAGTAATTATTCTATAATAACTCAACTATTTATTACAATAAATAAATAAAGAAAATACATTTTAAACATTCATTTATAAATAATCATAGAATTGCGTACGGATGACATACAGGTCTTTGGTATTGGAAGATTGAAAGAGATGTATTCAACTTAGACATCTGGACACAATGTTAAGATCAACATGTTTTCTATTACTTAGTTATATTGGTATTTCTATAAAACATATTATTATTATTTCAGTTTAGAAATAATAAACTACTGTGAAAATTCGTCCCAACATTAGTCAAAATATTGTTAAAGAATCTGCAAAGATGTGTAAAAATAGCGTTTCATTCATTCTGCCCACGACATTCTGACATACCTACTGTCTATAAATATTTCTATTGCTGGTTCTAAATTAAAACTGAGAGTCACATTTAAAAACAGTGACATATTTTATATTAATAGTATTCCAGCAAACATATTTTATTGCATTACTTACAGATATTGAATAAGAATACATTTTTGGTTAATCAATTCATTAATTTCAGCACAATTAAATTAGGACAAACAAGATTTCTAAACTTCAACATATTAAACATATATATAAATCGATTAGGACACACAATAATAACATAAATCTGGTATCGAGTGGCCGAGCGCTGATATCGATATTGGAACATTCGTGGACTATTACTTTATATTTAATTTAAACGGTAATAAAGTAGAAACATTATGAATTTGCACGAGCCCACATCTGGGCCGGTTCGTGAGTGTGATCGAACCGTACTGTACAGAAACAAAAACATAAACTATTTTACGAGCGCCACTGCTGATTTATTCCACATTCATAATTTGATGTTACAGAACATCAGAGAGGATTTAATAACACCAGATAGGCATCGCTTAAACCGACGTAAAACTGCTCGCTTCTTGTGTAACAATCGTAAAATTCACATTAAGATGCATTAAGAGACCAACGTTATAGATTCGTACAACTCAAATCTCCACCCTTAATCTTTAGTTATTTTAAAACGCAAAGAGATTTGGAAACTTTATTGACCGAGTCATAACAGTTTTTATTGCTATAAATCGTTATTACGCTTATAATATTATTTATCAGGGCTATTTTGAATTTTTCATTTAATTATAATATAAAAATTATGTTTCCTTATCATCGGTTAAGTAATCTTGGTAGAATTCGAACTCCGTTTATACAGATCGCCATGACAACTAGCATACGTAAGTGTTTTTTTCATCCTTTTCGCCTCTATATAGTGTTGCAGCGAATGACCTTTACACCTTTCAAGCGATCACCTAGAAAATTGGCTCGTTAAAATATTTGAATAAAGACAATGCAATAGACAATAACAGATACGTTATTTTATAAATGACTCTCTTAACATTCTTCTTCTTCTTTATTTTTTGGCTCCGTCACGGTTTGTGCACTAGCCAGCGTCAAGTAACAAGATTTTGCCAAGTAAGTGTCTTGTGATAATTATAATGTTCTAACAAGATGGTGGTTTCTCTCTTAACATTATATGAATTAATAACATAGAAAGGTCTCTGCATTCTGTTAAAATAATTAAATAGTCAATGCTTAGTAAAATTGGTATGTTACAAGAAGTAAAGAAGGATAGACATGTAAATAAAGTGATAGAAGGCTCCCATTTTGCGCGTATCAAGGAAAAAACGCTGATTATATTTCGATATTTTTTTGGAATTCTTAGACACTTGGTAAAGACAACCAATAACAACTTCATGTAATATAACTTTTTAAGAAACTATCTTCTTGCAATAGAAAAGTGGGGAAAGCGGTGTGATGCTTATATTTTTGCCTCTATACATAAAATATATCTATTGTTGACATAAAAAATAACGTCGACGAAGTTGCGGTTACCATTTAGTATATATTATAATTATAATTATTTTTAAGTTTCAATTTACAAATACATAGGTTTACAAAGAAAGCACTGCTCTTGTTCTTATAGAGTAACAAGTAGTAAGTATATAAAAAAATCTAACCGACTACTATACGACGGATATCAACAACACGCTTCAGTAAAAGTAAACACTTAATTAACAACATAAAGTACCAAGACGTTGCAATCTCGCAAGACTTATCAAACGTCCATAATAATTTGAGACGCGTTGTTATGCCGAGGTGCAAAAGTGCCTGACCTGACATCACGTTTGTGACCCTCGCTACCTCCATCTCTTTCCAACGGGGCCTAATCTCTCACTCGCACATCACGCCCCCACTTTTCTAATCATCATCTTAAAGTCACATGTATTAGTTGCATATTTAAATTAATGAACTTTAAATCTTGTGAAGGTAAATTCTATTTTGCATCATAACGGATAATCGGTGTGAAGAGTTCTCGGTCCATCACCGTCAGCTATTGTAATGTCGTCTTCTCTGAGTTTTATAAACAATTTCTTTTATTTTCAACTAGAAGTTTGATCGGCTCGCGCTTGTAGAATTCCTGTTTCTATTATTATAGGGTGGTCGTCGTCTAACAAGAGTACAAAGGTTGTTGTGAGGTGTCACACAGCGTGTCAGCTGCGAACCGAGCCAACAATCGTGACAATATATTTTTTATCTCACATAAAAAAAGATGTTCAATTACACGTTGATTTGTAATTTCCTTTTAAATAATGTGTATCTCTGTCAATTTTTTACTACTGTAATTTACAGTATTCTGGATGGAACATATTTCTAAGAAACTATTTTTTTTTTTAATATAAATTGTTTGTCAATGTTCAAATCGGATTCACTTAGATGATTTTGGCCCAGAGCTATAATTTTGAATGTGTGATAACGTATAACAGCTATTATTATATTTGTGGTTCATAGTATTGATATGATGGTCCTCACACATATGCCTACCAAGTAAGCGAGTGAATTAGTAAGTTACGAAAACATAACACTATGATAAATATGATATATCTCGTATAATATATGTATATATATTGAGTGAAATTGTATACGCGAACTGAAAAAGCAACACCTGATTTACGATAAAGATACCTACAAATCGAAAGTAATGTAAACGTTAAATAAAAATCTCAACAACTAGTAATATCGCTGGTACAAACATTGCCTTCTCAATTGACGGTCATTACCAAGCAACGTGGAATTTCTCAAGTGGTCGAGCTTTTTATGAAGATTGCAATATGTTATTTGCTTTAATGCCAGTTTTTCTTTGAATTATATGAGATTAATTGCGCAGTCATATATTAAAAGAGTTATTCTGTAGTTGTTTCCTTCTTAATAGTGTCCGATATAGGAATGCGGCCATAATTTGTAATGAGCTAGGATCGTGAGATGCCTCTACGCTTCGCCCCTTTAACAGTTATGCCTCGTTACAACGTTCCCATGCTTTCTGACTAGCGGAGGTTTCCTTTAAAATAATACTTGAAAATTCATTATCACTCAATTAACATGCACGCTTTCATTATTTTCGGTCTAGGTCTTCTATATTATTTAACACTACATAAATCAAGTTTATTCTATAAAACCAACAAAAGATAATAAGATCTCTACAATCATTTCAGATATATAAAAAAAAAACTTTTTTTATTTCAAAGAAAAATGAACCGCCTTCAAAAATACAAAAACTGTAAATTGTAAAATATATAGTATTTTATTCACTTATTCTAAGTAACACTTTGTCTTTAATTTAAGAAATGATGTAATATCCAATTGCAGAATTCAAATCCCACTCCAATCAGTAGTTTTTGAGAAAAATCACGGTCATACAAACATACAAACATACATACATTCATACATACATTCATTCATACATACATTCAGGTCGAATATTTTTTGAAGTCGGTAAGAAATATCCACAACATTTTTTTTTCATAACATTTAAAAACTTCATTTCGTAATCTTATATAGATAACACATTTTTACACGACGTACGATAAAAAAAAGAGTTTCATAAAGTCATTTAAATACGTGCACAATTATTATTTCACAGTTGGATACATTATAATGTTTAAATTAAACTGGTTGCACGACAAACATTGCTTCGGTAGCAAAAACACAGGTTAATTAATTTCCAATCTAAGCATTGAAATAGTCAGGCGACTAACACAGCCATCGTGAAAAATGGCGCCTGGTTTATTTATAATTAAACTTATTTTGTACCTTCATATCAACAAAAAAATCTCATTAACCATTTGAATAGTATATTGAAGCGAGTCATTACAATTCGTGGTATTGCGGTGGAGCGCCACGCGGCCACGGCAAGCGACGATACTGACAGCTTGCGGACAACAATTAGCTCTCATTCAGTAAGCTCATTCTGCTAGATAATATTTACACGCGTCAGCTTCTCGTTCTCAACGTTTTATTTATTTTTTAACTCATATTTCTAGCAATTTTTACATACATCCATACCTTTATTTGAGTGTTTAGTATTTTTGTGACGCGCTTCTTGGTACTGTAGTCATTTTGCTGTTTTATGACGAACGTAGTTATTATACTATCTAGATATTTAAAATTCATACAATTAATTTAGTTACATTTATTTATTTAGGTTTAATTAGAGATTGCAGTGGTCGAATGGTTTAACCGGTGGAATGTTAATTTAATGTCTGCAGATTCGAACTCCGGCAAGTTCCAACGATTTTTTTCGGAATTCGCGTACGTTACGAATGTAAATTAGTAAGACTATCAGCTAACGACGGTGGAGAAGGAGAACTTCCTGAGGAACCTTAACCTGAGAAATGTTATTTTTTATACTTTATAGGTTAGCGTTTTATCACAGTCTCATCTGATGTTAAATGATGATGTGGTATAAGATGGTAGCCACGCTAAACCTAGAGGGAGACTGGCTCTCTAGTGCAGCTGTTGGAACACACCAACAGGTGCTTGGCGACAGATTTTCAACCCGAGGGCGGTAGCTAGCCAGGCGGACTTAGAAAAAGCCCTACCACCATTCTATGGTTTCATCACGATGTTTTCCTTCATCGAAAGCTCCGACTCAGTTGCTAATATTCGAACCTACGTCCTCCGACGCTGTATCCGAGCACACTATCAACTGAGCCATCATCGCTTCGAATCTCCGAATCATCGTTCTTGTAGTAGTACCACCGTATGCGGGAAAATATAGAACTGTGGATTTCTCGTACATAATGAACTAGCGTATTGATATGTCCATATCCTCCTTCGAGAAGAGGCTTATGACTATGTCTCTTATAGGTTGATATGATGATGTATTAGAAAAATATAAATAATGTTATAGAGTACTAGATAGTTGCCGTTATTCTTTGATTAATATGCGTTTACTATCAAATGAACACATCGTGGCCGCTTTGCTGTACCATATAAAAAGTTAGAATAATTTAGAATCAAAAAATGAACATGCCTAAACTTATCTTGTAAATAAGTCGATGATAAATATAATAAAAACTGGTTGATTTTTCATTAACAAAGAACTATAAACTATACATTTATTTTATGAATAGCTATTAAATGAATGCTTATAATTAATTTTGCTAAAACTAACGTAACAATCGTTGTATTGCTATTTCATTACTACTCTTTTTATAAGGGATATATTTGAATGTTCTATATATGTAATGAAAATACAGTTCAGGTATGGCTTATGCACGATAAAGCTACTGAAGTATTGACAATAGGATCATGGCTATTCAATCCAGAATTTTTCGTGAACTGATTCTAGGTAACATATTTTTTGGATTCAATCGACCTTTTGCTATTTTTTAATATCTAACAAAGTGGACGAAAATCAGCTAGTTATTTTATAAATCTAAACACAAGAGTCTCATGTTCAGTCGAGTAGATATAAGGTACCGATGAATTTGAATGTTAGATTTATATAGAAGAACGTAAACGTTTTGAAATCTATATACACAATTAATCTTAAAATTCAAATGATCACTTTCATAATATTTTTAGTCATCCATTACGTACTAAGACCACAGAACTCTCTGTAGTAATCTTTATTATTACCATAGCAAAAATCGCTACTTCAAAATTATTAAAATCAATGTTTAATTACAGACAATATTAATAGGTTATTTCGATTTTTTTTGTACAGATAATATATATCATCAGGCCATGTCTATGTTTCACTATTAAATATACTATGAGAAATTATTATATATCTTCATTTTGTGTTCTTTATTATTTTTCGTTGTATTCTCCGTATTCAAATATCTACGCATAGTCATTTTCATTGCTGTCGGTTGAGGGACATAGAACTTGATGCGCTACAGCGCCATCTAGTAACATGTTATAGGAAAATGGATTCCATAAAAACCTTCATCTTCATTAAATACTTAAACGTGCCAACTTTCATAGTGATCGGTCAAACGATGTTCTAGTTCATTGATCTCGAATATACCGACATCCACTTTTTTATATATAGATAGAAATTGCATCATTTTAATATGAAGTACTATCGCGACAAAACCAGGTGAAATACAATGTACGTAGGATAAGTGAACTTGTAAAATTGCCAACCGCATAGCACGCTATGACATCGACGGAGTGCGGACGCATCCCGCAACATTATTGCGGAGGCTCAATCAGTGCCTCCATTAGGTGCTGAGCATCAAGAGCATTGTTCTGGGAGCGTCGCAGGCGAGAGTTACTGCCCATAACGGGTATAACTGTTAATTATATAGCGCATATTCCGCGCACCGCAGAATACTTTGTCCGGTGTTATTTACGAGGAGAGACGGTGGTTGTCCATTCGCCTCCGACAAAACATTTTGTAACTATATTCAGATGTCTCATAAACGTTTAAATAAAATGAAATTGTTGTATATTATGGACAATTAATAATATATGTAAACAGATATTAGGTAAATAGGAACTAGTATAATGTAATACATACATACATAAATATATACATATATTCCACAAATCACTAAATATGAACAAACAATGTATCACGTTAATGTAAATTATACTCGACCTATCCCTCAGGAACCCTCTATGAAGGGTACCCTATGTCCTTTTTTTCTACACTAGATAACATATACGTGTCAAAGCGAAGCAACGGTAGTCGTCTCTACCTACGTACCCCTAGGGGGCCGGCGAGAGAGCTGTACCAGGGCGTATTGCTCTCATCAGCGGTTTCGTCGCTGCTTGTGAAGAAAAGCAGGTGATTAGATTATGCGACATTTCCTATGGCCGACTTCATTGTTATGTCGGTCTTCCAGTTATTGGTCGTCCTCTTCTGTGAGGGCGGCCAGGTTCCGTGGAGGCGGTTTTGTTCGGCGGAGCAATTCCTCTGACTAGAAGGAAGTTCGACGGGTCCGCTCGCCGTAACACGTTGGTTGAAAGCCTTGTTATAAAAGAGTCTAGGTCCTCCCACTACAGGTCCCTTTAAATGACGTCATTTCTGACGTAGGAGGGTGCTCCTACGATCGTCCAGAGCCGCAGACATTCCTGAATCTTTAAACGCTTTCTTTGCACCTCGGAGATGTTCAAAGCAGAACAAACTGATATTCGCATTGATATTAATTGGAATTTGATTGTCTGCCGCGCTGTAAAGGCTGGACGAGTTCTAATAAAATATGCCATAGAAGTCAATTCTTTTGGAATATGAGATAGAATCCTCTTTTTATCACTAAGCAAAGTGTACTAGCAACAGCTAGTATTAGATATAACACTAGTCGTAATGTTGATTGTTTAAAGAAATCTTTATAATAATTTATGTTATAACCAACACAAATTAATGTTTTATTAAGACATTAACTAGATTTATTGATGTTTAGTCGAATATAGACAACATATTTATATTCAAGATACTCGTTGCTGTTGAAGCTAGAATAAATCAAAGTCTTATTTCAATAAAATCAACATGTTTGTAAAATGTTAAAATAAAGACAATCAAATAAAACTATATTTAACACACATTAAAATGTGGATCACGAAAGAATATTTATGATATTCTCTAACTCCCACACGCGTAAAAATCCCCACTAACCTAAAATAAATTTAGAGGTCACCGTCGCGACACCGCGTACCTGATTTATGCCTATTTTAAAATGCTATCGAATTTTCTAACTTCGATAGTTGTTACGTCAAAACTTTATACGTTCTCGTATGTTCCTGAAAACTTTACTTCGATGTATTACAATCGCTTCCTTGATTTTACATAAAGAGAATATGCACAAATAAAAAAAAGTTCATTTTATCATCATTTTTTTTTATTTAAATCATGAATACTGATTATATAATAAATAACTTTTACTTCTTAATACAAATTTTGGACGTTTTACAATTACCTAACGGATAGGTAAGTGTGACATGACAATGGAAAACGTTTCTCTGCTGCTAAAGAATCATCATTATTCGGGATATACTTTCGAGTGGCCGGTCGGGCGTCAGACGTTGAAAAACCACACGGGACTTTTACGGCGACAGTGAGCATGGTTTATGGACTCCCTGTCAGCCGATCGGTTGATTAACATTCAAACCTGCAATTAACTTACAGGTTCCCATCAATATTTATACTTCCAAGTTCTTGGTTATATAAATATCGTTCCAACTTATTCCATTGTATCATCATTAATCAGTTATAACTTTAAAAAATATGTAATTTATAACTTATTAAAAATATTTAAGACATTCTAATAATTCAACATATTTACTTACTAATGCTATCATTTGATTACTATGCCACGTGCTTTGTATGCGGATTTCTTTGAATATTTCAATATGTATACAGATATCTATACTATAAGCACATTTAATGTATATGAAAACAATTTAAAATGGAAAGCAGTCTTCATTCTGATCAAGTAGTAATAATCGAATACAGTCTCTACCTATTACATTTGACCTATCACGACCAGTACGAACAATTAAATAGGCATCGCAGAGTAGACGTAAACTGTACTTTGTTTTATTTGACCAAACGCCCAGCCCCGGGATGGACCGAATAAAAACATACATAAAATATTAATATAAATGCACGTGTGTTCATTGTCAATAAATTACCGGAGTGACGTGGCAATAAAAAAATATATATTTCTTGAGTGAATGGGAGGCTGGCGAGGCTTCGATCTGAGGTAGCTAATAAAAGTGGCTGACGTCGATCGTAAACTCCCATCGTAGACTGCGTGGCGAGACGCGATGCAAGGCCGCAGCATCCACACGCACGAACCTTCCCGATGAAAAATCTACTCAGCCCGTCCTATCTCGCTTAGACACTTTACGAACCAAGAAAAACCGTAACCCAATTCACTGTATCTCTATACTTTACGGGCCACTAATAAATACGTCATACGTCGCTATTGAATTTCAAATACGAATCGACTCTTCGACGTGTCGATCTCATCTGTTACAAATATTTACATAGTAAACACAATTTGCACCGAGGCACTAGAAACGTCGTAATGTGGTCTAATGCGATCCCTCTAGTAATACAATAAGAGATATTAATGTTACATGAGCAATATAGAAGAACGCTTCGAGATGTTTTTCAAGTGCAAAGAAAGGTCAGGGGAGTTAAATTAAATTAGATTATATAAATAATTTATAGACGTGGCGCGGCGTCGCGCGTCGGACGGTTTGACGTACCTTATAGATATGATCGGTGACCCGCCGCTACAACCTTACCTCCTAATCTACACGATTCCATCTCCTAATACCTCGTCTTGTTTCGTTGTCGAACAAAAAACATGTAATGCTTTTAATTAGATTAAATTGATTTATTTTATATCGATCGTCTGTATTGATAGGAATGAACGGGGTAAGTAATTAAGCTCGGCAAATAATGACCGTAGCAAACGAAACCGTTTAACGTTGTTTGAATTCTTCACGGCATGTGGTATCTTGAAAATTATTAATAAGTGATCACAAATGGGAAAATGTAAGGAAAGACAAATATATATAGGGAAAACAATGAGAAATCTTTATAATCAAAGATTTCTGAGAACTAGTCAAAATGAGCAGAAAATCATCTCAAATCTCAATAGATCATCAATATGCGTATGTTGATTCAAAATAAGGTCACACTTTTATCATCATTTGTTCCATTTGTCATTTGTTTTATCAAAACGAAAAATTATAGTTATTGTAGTGATGGCGCCCTAGCCATTATTTATTCACAACAAATTGTATATTTATTACAGTAAATTTATATTCTCAGAGATAATATTAAATACTGAACACGATTGATATCGTTGTAGTCGGATTTTTAATAACCAAAAGGGCAGAATAACTTCTGATCGTTCAGTTAATGACGTTTATATAACACATTTAATTAAATCGCATCGCATAGAAAAATGCATTTTGCATTCATTATATGAGTAATACGGGCTAAAATGTCCTAACAATGAGTACTAAACGCAAGGTAATAAAACGAGACACTGTGATAGCATTCGTTAACAACTATCCATTAGATATTTTAAAATCGAGTAAGAATTCAAAAAAGTACTGGTGATACCTATGTTTTTGTACTTCGAAATCATAACTCTTAGACACTTATACATTTTTCTATCAATTATTGCTTCAATAACATTACGTACATTCACATGATATCTACAATACAGGATTATTTATTTTTTTAACGTGTAAAAGGTGACGTTTTCGTAACAAAGGATTTAAGAGTTCCCATAGTCAAGATAATTGCAATTATACATTCTTATTCGTTTTAAAATAACTTGATGTTATTATACTACAGGCTAAGTTTTATTTATAAAAGAAATATTTTAATTTAAAATAGTACAGATGTTTGTGTTATTAGTCATTAATGAAAAGGTAAAAAAAAACTTTAAATTATAATAATATAACAAATCTGATATAATAATTTTTGTGATTGAGTTTTTTTTGCTTTCAGAATCGGTTAGTAGACGGTAAATGAAATATTGATTAAATATGGATTATCTAGGTATGACTAGCATCCACCGGCGATTTTGTCTATGCTTGTAACTTTCTGAATGATAACGATACACATTAAATCCGAGTAGCTCTCACAGCTTACAACGTGCAAGCCTCCACCCAGGTGATAGAATTTTTTCTTATTATTTGTTCTCCTTGTTATTTGGCATGTATCGTTGTATTTTGGTCCGTTTAAACAGTACCTTCATAATATTCAGTCTACTAGCTTTTGTCCGCGGCTTTGCTCGCGTTAATATTTACTTGACCTTTTCCTCGGGTACTGTACTTTTTCCCGATGAATAATGAGACCCAATGTCATTTTCTGTACCTACTCCTGACAACATGTACACAAGATTTCATGATGACCAATTCAATAGCTAAGCCGTGAAAGCGTTACTAACAAACTCACATTCGCATTGATAATAATAGTGATGATGTGTCATTCTGATGTACAAACTACATTACTGCAAAGTTTCATCAAAATTTGTTCGGCAGTTTATGCATGAAAGAGTGACAGTTACATGACATATTACACCGATTTTGGCAGAACTTTAAAAAAAAGCTTTATTCAGTTTAGACCCTAAGAATGCGCTTATGAACGTCAAAATTACCACCAGTTCGGAAAACAACCCAGTCATTGAGAAGAACCGGCAAGAAACTCGATCGGATTTAACTTTTTAACATATATGGATGTCAATTTGAAATACATCACACGTTACAATCGTTTTTAGTGGATGCACAGAGAGGAGTCAATTCCAGACATCACCATCGTTCATATATTGATCCACTCTATACTCTCTATCTCTCCCTTTGACACCAAAACCAGCGGTTGACATGGCGCTTAAACTTACAGTCCGGCAATCGGGTTTGGGGCTTTGTTATAAAACCTATAAACTGATAGATAGCTGATTTTATAAGGAGTAATCTAAGTGATTGCTATTAAAAAAAAGAATTCGGCACAAGAATTAACCTTTATAAATATACAAACTCAGACGAAGTTGCGGACGGCTGCTAGTATATTTATATAACAATACAGTAAAACTCAAAAGATTGAATAAACTCAACGAATACTATTTTGAACGTACCAAAAAAAATCCATACCACCCAGTTTTTATTGACAAAATTTCTCATATATTTGGCTAAACAATAAGACACGTCCGTCAGACCCTCGATCGTGATCCATAAAGCGCGAACTTAGCTAATGAAACGAAAAAAATGTAAGTACACCTGTACAAATTTATACGATTTTATAGATATTCGAAAATATAAACATTGGATCTTTATGTCGATGTAATAAGGACCAAATCATTTGTAACATGGTATTACTAACAGTAAATTAGAGTGGTCGTAAAAGTTACCTGCGTAGAGTCTCTGTATATTGTCTATATGGGATAACAGATGCAAAATTACAGGTACGACCATTAATAATAAAATCACAATACTTTACCGAACATTTAAATTTGTTTTCATGTCCAACTCATGATTTTGCTTAGTTTTGAAATAGGCCTATATAGCTGTAATAGACCTAGATTAGCAATAATAATAGAAAAAAGACTAACATTAATATATCAATACCTAATATTATAAAGGATCTGATTAAATCTTAAAATACAAAAATTGAAATTAAAAATTTTAATAAGATTAATGAAGTAATCTCAACACATACACAACCGATACTGATCGAAATAAACGAAATTAATATACTAATTGAAATAATTTAATAGTAAGTTTCAGTTACAATTTTAGTCTGAGAGAACACTCGTTACGCATCACCCCTATGTTAAGTTCGTGGGCCTCTAACAAAAGATATAATAATTATTATTTTTCATCTGCTACGTTTTTGTCACAGTTATCAATCAACGCAAGGGACCTCTGCCGTCCTTTTCTACGGAATCATCGGTAGATACACCTCTCTCGTTCTATCACCATCCAATGTAATTATATGAACACCTGGGCGCAAAAGAATGTCGCACAAAGAGACGAGTAATGACGATCCGAAACATAGATCGAGTATATTTTGTTACCAAGAAAGGCTTTTGCTTCATTAATTATGAAACACAATACTCTTTACAATTTTTCGTAAAATAATATTCAGTGAATGCTGTCATATGATTTGATAAATTGCCATTCGGGCCTTGTTTAATTTACAAAAAACTCTTTAATAATGCGTTGTCTTCGATTTTTGGTTAGTAGGTAAACGGTTTGAATTTATGATTGTGTCTATTCATTGATTTCTTATAATGTTAAATACGATGAGTTATTTTGAATAACCACATATGACCGTGTATCATTTTAACAAATATTGGTACAAAATTTTATAAAAGATAAGCGCGTCAACTGAACTCACAGACACTAACTAGGTAAAGATAAGCAAATTTACTCCCATATTAGCTAAACCGATAATTTTGTAAGCTTAAAAAAAAGTATTTCATAAAGTAGGTTACATACGCAATTAATAAACCATTATATATAAATATAAAAATTTGATTTATTGTGAGAACAATACCACGAAAATTTACAGCAGATGTTATAGCGACCCATTGCACCTCCTGGCACGTCGTTAATGAAGAAATATTGCAGGCTTTTGATAAGTCGCCCGATAACTGCGCACCGCCTGGGGCATAAAACCATGCTTCAATATTAATTATAAGCTTGCCTGTAAGTCATCGTTCTAGCTCACATAATCTGATAGTACATTCAGATGTAACTAACTACATGAGTAATTTCCAAAATTAAATGTACGTATTAACGAAACAGCAAAAGCGGTCAAAATTCTAAGGCGCCGAAAAAAATAAATTACAAACACCGCGTCAAACAGCGTTACGTTTTAATCTTTACAAAAGAGCTAAAGCGAAGCAAATCTTTTAATACAATAATGTATTTTATGTACCTTAAAATAAAACTTATTTTTGAATAAGCAGCCTACGTGATGAAATTTCGGCGTATTAAATTGAAACTATATCGACGGTCAGCAAATCCTGGATATGTTTGTTTAGGGCGAGCCCACCCTAAAATATTTATTTTATCTCGGTTTGCCGAAGTCTCGTCAATAGTTTGTTTCCATTTTTACCCTATTTCAAGAGATAGGATCGATATTCGTTTAATAATTTATATGTCATATTACCTTGCTGTTTACACGTCCATTGGTGGAGATACGTAAAGCTAACATCTTCTGAACAAACGTTATCTTATTTAAACACCTTCGCAGAATTTAGTCATCGCTAAGCCTATTGATTTTTAAAACCTCCATAAAATAATACTAACATCCTGTTTGCCTTGTTTTACTTAAACGATAAATTTGACGTTTTTCTAACTTGTTATATACTGTAGGAGTGAAACCTAGTACCAACAATCTTAATCCATCACGACTACATCGGAATTAATAATGTGTATTCTAGATCAGGATATTCTACAACAGTTCAAGCCAGGCGCGCCATGCGCACTTGTGCTGGTCTCCTATAAAATCGGGTGAGTGCCCTAAGCGCTCCTCTTAGTAGTCCGGTGGAACTGTAGCGGCGCTAACAAGCCAACAGTATATATAGTTCGAAAAAAAAATGTGTATTAAAATATTATAATAACTAGTTTAATATTTACTTATAATTTGCAATTTTTATAAACTTAAATTAATTTGACATACCTATGACAAAATTCATATAGATATTTCGTCTGGGATTTGTAAATAAATATAATTAAGAAATATCTTCAATGAATGCGTTATTATAAAAACTTTATATTGACTATAGCATCAAACTTATTTGTTACTTTTCGACCCGATTAAATATTATAAATTTATAGCTAAGAAAGCAAACGTTCCTTTATGAATAATAACGTTTATGTAAGACGATACGACAATAATATAAACCTTACTGCACGTTGATTTTCTGGAACTTGGCTAATATTGTAAATTGTACAAAATTGTTATCTTCTTTCGATTTGATACGTTTACGTTCACAATTGTTGAAAAAGTTCTTGTATGAACCGCAAAACATAATTTGGCAACTCCTCGGCTACCTGAACTCATACACATTGTCTACGTGCAATTGTGGCTGCATTCCCTATCTCAAGGGATGTAATCCCTTAACAAACGGCACCTTTTATTTTAAAACCGTGACGTAAAGCTCTTTTGTTTTTTCAATCATTATTCAATGTTTTTTTTTTTTCGGTAAAATCAGGAGAAATATTTTCGGTAGCATTTTATTGTACACTTTTGCAATTTGAAAAGAGAAACTAAAGGTGTCACAGACGCGTGGAACAATGGATGAAATACTTAAGTAGTACTTATTATTGTTTTATTCGAGAAAACATAACTCGAGCTTATAAATTATAAAAGTGATTACTTATCTCATTGGCAGTTGGATATAAGTTATGTGAAGATAAAACAATTCAATACCTTATTCTCCTCCGTTTGTCAACCTATTTTCTTCTTTTTTGTTTCCAATTTCTAATCTATCGACAAACTTCAGTCTCTTTTTTCCTACTCTTATCCCATCTACCATGCTAACCTAGTACTGATCAACTTCTCTGTCAATAGTGCTCTTTTCAAACTTCCTGTGACATACTCATTCTTAATCTTATCAATTGTAGTTACAAGACATAACTATTACGCGCAAAGTTCAATTTGATCAATACATAAATTTACTAATCTGCAATTATTGTAAAACTTTGGCAAAAAAAGCTTAATAATATTGACACTTGGCAAAAAAAAATATAGTGGAATTTCTACAACTTGACGACTACTACTTATATAATATAATATATGCTTCTAATTTCAATCCTATAACTTCGGATATAATAAACTACAACATAAATTCAATACAACTACTAAAGAAATCTCAACTAATATTATTAATGTGAATTTGTTTGTTACGCTTTGACGCCTTAGCTTCTCAACCGATCAACTTGAAATGTTGCATACACGTCATCAGGAGTACAGAAAAGGACATACTTATATGTATATACTTTCATCTAGAAATACTGTTCCCAAGGGTTCGATCGAATCTATACAAACGAGAGCGAAGTCGCTGGCAAAAGCTAGTTTGATATAATTCTCCTTACGTACCTGTTGTATTTTCGCCATTTAAGGTTCATAATCCATTGACATTCACGCCTACGCCTAAACATTATCGAGTCCATCTATTCTACACCGGAGCTCACCATTTTCGTAATATAATTTATCTCTTAATAGTTTTTGCATTTTTTTTTTATTTACCAACGACCCGTCATTGTTAATTTATCCCACTCATCAAGAGCTTTTGTCACAGGCATCGAATTTACACGCCGATGCGCATAAACGGCGAGCAGCTGCCGATTTTAACAAATAACATGTATTGATAACCCCCTGTTGGATATTGGTGCTTGTTTTTCGTATCGTCTTTTATAATGATTTTTTTCTTTGTAAGATCCGTATAATCTTTCTTCTATAACTTGTTTTATTAAATATCTTTCAGTATTCCTAGTAACGGAGAGGAGATGAATTCCGTTTGTAGGTTTTTCGGCTTGAGGGCAAATCTTAGAAGTCTTAGAAGCGAAGTAAATATTTAGTTACATTTGGACATACTAACAGAATGCATATAATGTATGCTACTTCACAATGTAATCTATGAGTTGCGAATAACTAAAACTGCCCGCGAATTCGTACGCACTACATATTTTTGTTCAAACTTTATAGGTTACGGTTTGACCACAATCTCATCTGATGCTAAACGATGTTGAGATCTAAGATGGTATTAACGCTAAACCTAGATGGAGACTGGCTCTCGAATGCAGATGCCGGAATACACCAACAGATGCTTAGCGACAGATTATCAAATTGACGGTGGTAGCTATCGGGCGGCGGACTTAATAAAGCCCTACCACTATGCTATGGTTTCATCACGATGTTTTCCTTCACCGAAAAATATTTTCGTAGAAATATCAACTAGAACGTAATTTTTTATCAACAATAAAATTGTTGTTTCGCATCAGTAGTTCCAAATACTACCACCTACCACAAACATTTTGACAAATTTTACTTTTTCTATTAAAGTACAATATAATAGATTTGTGTAGTAGTAGTCCGGTGAATCTGTAGAAGCCCCAGTGCTAACAGGGTATGTTAGTTCGAAAAAAAAATAAAAGTTTGTGTAGTACGGACAGACAAAATATAACCATTTTTAAAATTCGCTTAAATTGTAGATATAAATTCCTACTGCATTTTATTTAAATACCTAGTAACTTAAAACATATTTAAATTATTATTTTGTTACAAGTACCGTACATACATCGGCAGATATCCATTTAGTAAAGAGCTGTTATTGTAATATTACAAACACTTATTTATTTGAATAGATGCGAAAATAAATGTTATTGACACACTGGCTGATGTGAAACGTGATAAACCTAAAGAAAGTTATTATTATGCCGGGACTATCGCCATATGTATGTTGGTCGCATCCCAGTCGAGTTTAAATACCTATCTCTTGGATAATTAGTAAATATACACAATAGCCACTATTTCGGGTGGTAGTATTGAAAAAAAGGTCGATTACATTTTGACACTATTCCTGAAAAATCGACAAAGTAAGAGATTTTTATGAATAGGTAAAAACTACCACATCACGTTTATTTCGGAGATCGTTTTAATGTAATTAATGGAGAAATTTCTCCCAATATTTGATTTATTTTTAAGCAAAAATTTTGCTATCGTCCATTGATATAAACCATTGTCCATGACCACCCCACATCACCCCACCTGTTGTAGTGAATGGCCTGCGCGTTACAATGAAAAATGTTTTTTTTTCTATACTTCTTTTGTCGGTGGCAATACTATATTTCACGTGGAACAATTATCATTGTCTTTGGCACCTTTGGAGGAGTGCGGTTGTTTATAGTTCACAGATTCCTTTGTGTTCTTTGAGATTTTTATAGCTGCTCCCTTTGTTTCTGGGAGTCTTGTATTGTTATTTTGAAATGTAACTGATTTAATTTTACATAATAAGCTATATTACATAGACCCGGAATAGCTTTAATAGCAGAATTTCAATATGAACCCTTTACAACCTCGATGCACATTAACTAAATTGATTTATAACAATTATTGGAAACATTAAAGTCGTTATTAGCTAGCAAAAAAGACCGGGATTTAGAATCGATTTAATTTAAACTGCAATTTACGAGCGGCAATAAATAATGCTGTCGCATCGAGTCCGCGCCATTGTCGCCATTTTTTTAAACCATTAAAAAACCTATCAATGACTTCCATTCCAATAACAAAATCGGTTGCTTTAGCAGTTGTCACCGATGGTACGTACATTCATCTCTTTCTAACTTATAAACAATAATATATGTGAAACTGAAACAAACTCAAACATATTTGCTAACTAAAAAATATTAAAATGTGTAACAAATTTGTAATAAATAAACGAATAAATTGCTGTTCCATAAACGAATATTATGCATGTGTGTGTGTGTGTGTATGGTTGATTTATATTATGAATATTCATAGCAGATTTCAATGTGACATGTGGCGTCTCACATAATGCATATATAGAAATAAGTGCATATTTTATATTAATTTTATAAATAGAATTGATATTAAACTCGGTGACTTGTACGGGTGCGCGTGTACATCGTTATCGGCTATTTTTTTTTCTAATAACATTATTTATTGATTTTTCGCATCGTATATTAATTACCCTTAATAATAAAAATTACATCATAAAATAATATTTTGCATGCATCACTTTCGTAATCTGTGGTTATTTTTCCACCTACGCTATCAGTAATATTAAACTCGTTAAATAGTTTTTTGCAAGTCGCTCATTTGAACAGGCAGATAATATGCTCATTATAGCTCTTCATCTCAATGAAGTCATCTTGAGGACGCGTTACACAATATATATTATAATAATTTTCGATCGCCGTTTAAGTGATCGAGTAGGAGTTGCGATGGTCAACGATCAAAATTTTTGTTTTCTTTACTAACAATTTTAGTACGTCCCCGTTTCCATTAAGAGTGATGTAAGTTTATAATTGAGATAAATCGAAATGTCTTATCGTATTTGAATACCGTCGATACATATAAGATATCCCTGTTGTCGCCTTATCTAAATATCCCAGACGAAATGTTACTTTTAAGTAATAATTTTTGTTTATGACTTTGTTTCAGATCAAATTATTTTATTGTATAACATAAATATAACAATAATAAAAAAATAATATATTTTTTTTTTTTCTTTAAAATAAACACACTTTTTTATTTAATGATGATATACGATGATATACTTACCAAAGTGGCAAACTATTTCATATTACAGAAATAGTGTCTTCACAACCTTAACGATTCTAACAAAATGGTGGACCCCTACTAAAACTTTTCGAAGAATTTTTGTAACATCTCAAAATTTATAGATATCTGTATACTGTGCTATTATAGCTAATTCACTTCACTTGTTTTACAGGATAGAATAACATAGTTTTATGAATTAATAATAAAATCTGCTACAAGACGGACTAAAATTCCGCCAATGTATTCTAAACGAGTTCTTCTAAACCAGTATTAGTGGTATTTTGTTATTAGTGCGCACATGATAAATAAAATGGAAGGTGATGCTTGTACAAATAAAATAATCCATTGGGATTAGATTAATATTTTTTTATGCTGAATACATTTCAAACGATTTCAAAATCAGAAACAATAGTTAAGTAGTCCTTTAGCATCGTTATTTACATAGATTTATGGCCAAGTTTCGGATTAAATTACTGCAACAAATTCTGCATTTTCTACATGAAAATACTTTGTGTACATTTTAATAGACACTTCTATAGATTTTGATTTAAGGTTCCATTTACTATTTAGTATCCACTAATCAAGGAGCATTAATACACATTGAGACTTTGGAAAAGAAAACCCTTTGACAGCTACATTTCGAGCATATTTTCAATATACCCCTTTCATTTATCGTAATAACATAAAACTGTAATGTCATCTATGTTTTATATACATATATATATATATATATAACTATGCTATGTATTTGTATCTATACTACTGACATATCATTATATATTATCTCTGTGGTACCCATATCATAAAATTACTCTTGTGTGATTGTTCTACGTCGTTTAAAACGTCGTTTGATTAAGTTTAAAACGTGTATTTGTCACTGGCGAAATTGCCTACATAGGCAGATGTCATACTAGAGAGAAAAAAATCAATATTCCGCATACTCCACGGATATGTAAATATGTAGGTAACTAGATTACTTTAATAGAATCATAATAACAAAATTTCAAAATAGTGGTAATCGCGTGAACGTCGATTGGTTGAAAAATTTTCAAATAAATTTCAAATAAAATGTTACCTCATGTCAGATACTTGCTATTAAGATAATTTAGCATAAATTCTTGTTTATATAAATAGTGTTCAGTTCTCAAAGTTGCGTTGAATACATTTAAAATATATGAAGTGATTTAAATAATGGTGGTTTAATTAAGAACGTGATCGCATTTTAAGGACCTAGGAGTATTAAATGAATATAAGCCTATTCTTATGAGAAGCAATCTTATGAGAATATAGGCCTGAATTAATTAATGATAAGAAATGTCTATTTATAAACTGAATGTCGTGTACATTTGACTTAGTACTTATAGAATGTCGATTGAAATGAATTAGCCAAATAGATGTAGCCATTCTGGAAATATGAACTTTCATACATTCGGCAATTACTTTTATTTATATAGACAATGAAACTAGAGTTTCTTTGAGGCTAAATCACTCAACGTACCGTCATAACTACGACCATTCGACGCAGAATGTTTCGTAGACGGTCCTAGGCTACTTATGTTTTAGCTTCAATTAATCCTTTGCCATTTTCTTATTCCAACTGATTTAATTTAGTTTACCCTAGTTATCAGATCCGAAATACATGTTTGAGTTCGTGAGGTATATAATGCTGGTATACATCTATATCTCACGAATTGGTATATGTATGAACTAGTTAGCTTAGTTTAGCTTAGTCAGATTCGGGGTACTAGGCAACAGTCCAAGCCGAGGTGCATTGTGCGTCCTTGTTCTGGTTGCGAATATAAAATCGGGCGAGTGGCTTAAGCGCTCCCATTAGTAGTCCAGTGAAGCTGTAGGGGCCTGTCAGGCCATAGCGTAGTCAGTTCAAAGCAAAAAAGCTTTGCCACTTTTTTGATATTGGAGAACAATCAGCTAGTATATTGATATGATGGATTATTGCCCCATAGTCGATATTGTTGTTTGTAGCTTTTATTCCTAGTGTAGGTGGTAGAGCTACGCTGAAGTTATTACTGGTTTCAACATGAATGGGTCGGCTCGCCCGGGGTAGTACCACCCTCTCACAGAAAACCGACGTGAAGTAACAGTGCTTGCACTGTTGCGTTTCGTTCGGTCAGTGAGAGCGCCGGAGGCCCACATATTTAAAAGGCCGGCAACGCACTTGCGACTCCCCTGGTGTTACTAGTGTCTATGGACGGCGATAATCACTTACCATCAGGTGACCCACCTGTTCGTTTGCCCCCTATAATATAAAAAAAAAAAAAAAATAGTCTTTGTTTTTTTTTATAAGAACTGATTTTCCATATCGTGTAGCAAGTACTTATATAGTGCTGTGGATAAGACATAGATGCGCCCTGCACCGTCTCATGTCTAAAAACGATTCGTCGCCGAACAAACAAGCTTTTTAAATGCTATCTAACTTGTCTTTTTTTATATGACTATTTGAATATTTCCATCGTTTCTGTTGGGTTCGTGACACGAATCGGCACCGCCATCACGTGAGAGATATTTATAAAAGAAAACTCGCGTATCGCCGATTTAGCGTTATTTCCAATTTAATGATTGCTAATATCAAATCGGGCCCCAGGGCACGTCATTCGAACAGAGTTTATTATCGGCTTATTCGTTTTCCTATGATTATTATTTACTTATGTTTTAATTTATTTTTTTTTTTGTATAGGTACCACTTATTACAACAACAGTCGGATATTTCAAATTATGTGATAAATAGATTTTGTAGGTGATAGAGCTACTGCTGAAGCTATTACTGGTTTCAGTATGAATGGGTCGGCTCGCCCGGGGTAGTGACGACCCTCTCACAGAAAACTGACGTGAAGTAACAGTGCTTGCACTGTTGCGTTTCGTTCGGTCAGTGAGAGCGCCGGAGGCCCACATATTTAAAAGGCCGGCAACGCACTTGCGACTCCCCTGGTGTTGCTAGTGTCTATGGACGGCGGTGATCACTTACCATCAGGTGACGCACCTGTTCGTTTGCCCCCTATAATATAAAAAAAAATACTGAGAGCAGCGATATCGCTAATAACAATGTGTGTCAGACTACCTTTGGATGAATATACTTTAGAACTGAAATTGATATAGTATATGTGAAGTGTAAATAACATAATATCACAAAAATATACTACGTAGACTACATTATAAATATTAAATATCACATATACATACATATAAAAACTAAAATATATATATATTAAAGCGACAAATAATATACTCTGTGAACGAGTATTGTCGGACTACTTTTTTTTATATTATAATGATTCGTTCTATATTTTGTGAAAATTATTTACAAGTACGAAAACCTCCCGCTAACCATTATTATAAAGTTTTGTTATAAGGATAAATATAAAAAATATATAATTTGATATTCATTAATTTGGATTTTTAATAATAATCGGTATTATAACCTTGTTAACAAATATCCTACTTATTACACTGATATAACCATTTGAAAACCTCAACTGTAGTGTGGTAGTGTGGTATCAGCAAACTGCTCTATGTGTTGTGGTTTTACTCTCAGGCAACAAGTTCACAATGCGACGAATCTTATAAAGTCATAATAAAAAGTTATATATAAGATTCATTTGAAACGAAAAGCATTCACTGACACCATAAATAAAATCTGGTAAAAAGGATATAAAAACATAGCTATCGTGCTAATTTCCCATTGAACGTTATGCAAACACTTAAAAAAAGAACAAAATAAAACACCCCCACAACCATAAACAACAGAGCTGCTGATATGTTTAACCACAAACTAGATATAAAGCCGTATCATTTACTTAGAAAAAAAAAAAGCGATAAAAAAACTTTATCAACAAAAGCGAAAAAAAAATCCCCGCGCTGTCACATGCAAATGTCGTCGCGCAGCTCGCCTCATTATGCTGCCATAAAACCATAACAACAGTCATTACGAGCACAATTAAAAAAAAAACTTCGTCAACACTCGGCAAGTGTGACGAAAAACCGCTTACAGTGCGCCCACATAGTTTGTTTTAAATTGATAAAAAAACTTCAACCGAGGGCGCCACTTTCTTATGCAAAAAACTCCTTACATATTCACCCCTCGCGAATTTTAGTACTTTAATGAATGCTCCACTTTTTTTTCAGTATTCGACGCAGTTGTTTTGACGGTTCGCAATCTAGCCACTAATTGCTTTTTCCTCCTCGGGGTGCGTATTTTACATCGTGCAAATTACGATTTATTAATTGAATAATATTAATGAATCTTCATGGTTGTAATCAATCTGTAATATCGTATCTTTTATGGACAATACTTAATTCAGCTTATCGATATAAAAATAGATTTTATAAATTGGTTACACGTGAATTGGGTGCACTAATATATCAAATATACATATTATGAACCTAGAAATAATATCGTATTATACTTAAAAATATTAAATTGATAGGTCAAAGTCAAATTCTTACAGAATTTTGTCCAATTCTAATAGAATTTAGTCAAATTGAAATTAGATAAAAATATCAGATATATTTTATATGTTACAAAAACGAGAGATTAAATAGTTATTGTACCGCAAAAATGGAACAAAATAGTCTCATTATAATGCAGTACTTCATCTCGATTAGTTTAATCCGTAAATTCGCGACAGCTGCCGCCTCGACTCCTAGTATATCTGTCTCTAAGCCAAATAAACTTTAATTCATTCTGAACGTATAAAATTCACTGTATTGTTCTCAAACAGTTATTATTCCTACATTTTATTTAACCATTTTATTTTATTATTATAACGATTTTTTTCGCCATGGATCGGTGCGTTAGTATAATTTCTTTTGTTCCGCACACGCGTATTGTTTCTTTTTTTTTTGTTGTTGTTGTTTTTTTTATTGCGTCGCGGTGCTGCCGTCGCGCTCATGATTTATTCCCCCTTTCGGGGTAAAACAACACCCGTGCGAGTTACGATTAGTTGGGAAACTTAATATCTAATTACTATGTGCGAGCACGTAGAGACATAACTCGCTTGCTTCCTCCGGCCGATGTGGTTTATGGAATTGGGTTCTCATAATTCGGGAGTCTCTCGGTGCTCATAGTTTTTATCCGATCTCGTCTCACCGAATGATTTCTCTCGCGTAATCCGATATGTTTACAGTTTTAAAAGGAGGAAGTTCAAAATTCCGTACAAAAACTCTGCACATCTAGTCTGGGTGAACTGGATGGGGTATTTTTTTTTAAGCGCAGCTCTTTCTCCCCCCGGTCGGTGGCTAATGTTGGTAATTCTAAATTCAATCATCTCAAACAAAGGCCTTCTCTCGCGTAGCTAAATGGTGTTTTTTTTAATCGGATATTATAATTAATGTTCCTTTTGTCGCGTGCTGACGTGCCCTCGCGCGAACAATAGGATTTCTAATAGAAAGAGATATAAATATTTTTTCTTAGAAACGGAAGGCTACCTGACGATAAAACACAGACGCGGTCCGATCCGAATTAAATTAGAATAATAAATAATCAGTCCCTCTTTGTTTAGACGACAATGAAATTGACAGAATAAACAAAAGTCTTATTATTTTTAACAATATAACGTTATTATAGTTAAATTTTAGGATAACCTGGATAGGTTATTTTTGTTTAGATTCATTTTGCTGTTGAATGTGTGTACAATTAACGGTAAACCTAACCTAATAAAAGACACAAACATACTACGATGACCCTTAAAAGTATTATCCATGCGAACGTTTTCGGGAAACTTCGACGTAAATTTTTTATCAAGCTTAGTTTAACCCTCTGGACTCGGTCCGAACCCTTTCCTACAGAAAAAATATAGTAATAGTTAAAATGTGTATCACGCGTGAATAGCGTGTATTTTTTTTACTTGTGGGTATAAGGAGTGAGTAATAAAAAACTACATTATATCAATGTGTCCTCCCTTCATTATGTAACAACATGAGGGTCGTTTGGTGCGCGTTCGTTATATCGCAAATTTCCAAGTAAGCTTTGCAGCACGGATTATTATAAGAATCATTTTCAAAATATTTCGTTAAATATTTGTACTTTTTTTATTAAAAATAAATTACTGTACCAACGTGAATGCTGTATACCTGCCTACTTGTAGGCTGTTGTAAAAATCGTGTTAGATACATGTAGGGTTATCATCCGGACTTTTTTTCACCGAAACAGATTTACTGATTTTGTAAATTTTTCAAGTAACCTCTGTTGTCGTTTTTTTTTTGTTTTGCTAACATATTTTTTTTTTTTGCATTCTTATATAAAAACATCTCAGTATTTTTTATTCATAACTTATTAAGGTCTGTCACATTACAAAATCTGCCTACCGGGTCCTCATGGACTCTAAATACTGTAATTGAACAATAAAGTAAGAAAAGTGTTATTTTATCTTGCTACCATTGTTCGAGGCTTTATTTCTACCAAATCTATAAAGAGCAAAAATTTTGGTCTTAATTTAAAATAAGAGCTACTTACTCTTCTGTCGCAAGATATCTTACGACATATTTTATTTTGACACAATGTAATTTCTTAGTAGATACTAACCAACTAACTAGCAACCAACACATTTGATTTTTTATAAGAAATAGTGGCAAACTTAAGTGTACAGTTACATTAATTAGACTAATCCGCTTTATCCATCGATGTTCTTCATATAGAAAATTATGTGGTTGACTTTTGTTCGGATCGTAGTCATTTAACTAAAAATTTTCGGAAAATTATTCGATTTTAAAAAGCTGAGCGCAATATTTATTTCAATAATTGAATTATTTTGAATTGAGCCATGAGCGCCGCTATATTGGCCTTGGCTGCTTTGTCGTGCGCCTTTAACTTTACCCCTACTCCACAACCGGCTATAACCCGACATGCGATAGATGGACGTAAAAAATTTGAGGCGATGTAAAAAAAGTTTCACTGTAAAAAGTAAAAGCACAATTAAACTAACAGATAATAGGTGAAGTATACAATTTGAATAACTTCCAATAAGAATTGAAACGTCTAACTTAACAATCTAATTGGTAATTAGATTCGATGTCTTTTATTAACTACTAACTTTGCTGAGTCAAAGTAAAAAGGCATTAATTTTGTGTTTTACACAGATATGTAATACCAAGTTGTATAATTAACAGATACCGGGAATCAGTTTTATACGAAACACCCTACCGTATCGAATTCAAAAACGAAATACACGGATAAAACATCGGTTGCGTCGTACATATTTTTTTTTACTCTCGGCTGCAATTAACCGTACGCATGGACAGACTTATAAATTACGCTTTGTGTCCCATGTACTGATTCATATCCTCTTTTTTAGAAGCCATAAAAATAACGACTGTCTCCCAATTGTTACGATCATAAATCGAAACGAACGCTTCCTAGTGTTTGATTAATAATTTTTTTCGATATATTTATTATATACCTCCAATTCATGTCCAAAATAAAGCAAAATATTGTTTTCCATTAACCATTTGCGCAATTTTAAGTAATGTAATTTTAAATAAACGATATGAAATATTAAGCGCTTGCTATATCAATATATCTTGCTTAAATTAAGATTAACTGTGATTAGCATGATTAGACATCGCGTCGATCTGTTATAAATGGTCTTCGTATATGAAAGCGCTAAGGAACCCTATACTGCTTCGCATAGTCAGCGCTTTTGTGCTTTCTTTATAATAATTATTCTTATAATTTAGTTCAGTTCTAATCCAAGAACCGCGCGCGTGACTCTTGCCCTATCAAAGCCTAATTAATACCATTGTATTTAATCTAATAAACAATGTCTTTTATAAATGTCGTTTTTTAAAAAGACCTTCGGCTAAATTCTATTAACAGATTGACGTAGATACGAATCTTTGTATATGAGATGAAGCTTTCAGTGAAAGAAAGCATAGTGCTAAGTATGGTGATAGGATTTATTCTAAGCCTGCCTGAATAGCTACCATCCTCAAGTTAAAAATCTGTCACTAATCATGTTTGTTTTGGCAGCTCCAGTTGAAAACCAGCCCCTCTCTAGATTTAGCTTATTTACCCTCTTACGTCATATCGGCAGTTGTCGTCAGGTAAGCCTTAAGCGCTCGCCTTAGTAGTCCGGTGAAGCTTCGAAGGCCCGTCAGGCCTATAGCGTTAGTCATTTGGAAAAGAAAACATCCTGCCTTATTTGTAAAGCCGAACAATTATAAAGCCTTTGATATAGTTTTCATTATAAATTTGTTTAATAAACTGAAGAAAGTATATACCTTAGACTACCACACCATAGATGTCTCTTAAACAACATAAACGTATGCATAAAAACGCATATTATATGAAAGACCATTTGATTTTTTGTTAATTGCTCTCAAATAAACCTTACTGACGTAAATCGATATGTTACCAGCAGCTCTACTTCACTCAGGAGATTATCAAGTACGCACTTACTACTCAGGGTTATCTGTTTAGACTATTATGCAAATAGCAATAGATTTCATTGTGGACAAAATAAAACAAATATTTTAAAGGGAAACTTTTTACATCGCCTCAAATTTTTTCGTCCATCTATCGCTTGTCGCATTACAGGCGGCCACGGAGTAGGGGTAAAGTGAAAGCGCCTGACAGAGCGGCCAAGGCTAATATGTCAGCGCCTATGGCTTAATTCAAAATTATTCAGTGATTTAAAATTTTTATACCCTGAATCGAATAATTTTCGGAATTTTTTAGTTATATGTCTACGATCCGAAAAACTGGTTTTGCTCGCATCGTGGTTTTATAAAATCATACACATTTTATTTTCATTAGCTATTTCTATGGAAAAAAAGGTATTCATTAAAATGATAAAAATAAACTTCTGTCTAAGTTAGAGTTTTTAATTTTGATATGAACAAGTGCCTATTTACTTTTTTTTTTTAATTTTAACATTTAAAAAAGAACATTTTTTTTTATTACAGTTTTGTTACACATAATAAGCGTATCATAAAAAGAAATACGTATTTTTCTAGGATATTTCCTGTGTTATTTCATTGACAAATCGAAAATCGTAAATAGGCACCTGTTATTAATATTAATAGCCCAAATTTTTTTTCGTACAGTAATTATCGTGTTGACCAGTGAAAAAATAAATTTGTCGTTTTATTTGGCCCACCCTAATAGATATGCTAGGAGCAATAGTAGCATGGTTATTGAATATATTAATTCTAGTTTGAGCAGCTACTTAATTTTTATATTAAGTTATATTTCAACAAACAGAGGTATAGTCCGAAACGAAGCCAAGCCGTACACCGACTAGCTATTCCGGCCCATAAAAATAATCAAATATATTCGTTCCATCTCATTTGGCGTAGTCTTAAACGATTTCTCTCGTCCGGCCTTTATTACCGAAAACATAACTCCTCATTTTGTTTTTTATCCCCTACTCACGCCACCCCGATGGAGGATAAACATATAGTGGGGTAGCCACATGTCCTTATATAGTTTTTCCCGTAGGTACTTTATTTTTTAACTACCTCGATGTTGAATCTTATCGAACACTGCAAAATATTATTACTATACTGTAGCATACAGGTCTGAATAAGTTTTTGTAATGACAATATATAAGAGGACAGCTATTTTATAAAGTTTTGACAATATTATAGATACAAAACTATTGGGAACAATAATGATGTGATATGAAAGTATTTAGTTCAAAGAATCTACTTACCTGAATCACTTCTGTATAACCCACGTTTAAGACAGTTTTTACATTTAAATGTATTATATGATAAATTATATCTAATATTATTAATGGGAATGTGAGGTTGTTTGTTTGTTATGTTTTCACGCCTTAACTACTCAACCACTTTACCATAGATACAAAAAAGAACATAGGGTACCGTTATTCTAGAAAAAAATACTATTCCTTAAGGAAACGTCAAAACTACATTAACTCCAGTGAAAACGCGAACAATAGTCAGTATTACATATAAATTCAAATAAATACCAAAGACAGCTACGATCCTCTAAAGCAGACTATTTATTATCATTCATAGAGATAATATTAGCTTACAAATATCATGGTTAAAAAGTAATGGTAACAATCTAGTTACTGGCAAAATTAATGGCAAAGTATGACGAAATAAAAAAGTCAAAATCGAATTTTTCTCCATCGAATGTTTTATATTATTATAATTTAATAATACAAAATTTCAGTACATACAGTGTTTTAACAGTGGGAGCTCACATATTGCAAGGGGTCGGGATTTTTTCCTCATCTAATGCGGTTAATTTCCTTTTTCCTCTTTATTTATAGTAATCCCTTTATAAGGTGATTACGGAAATGTGTTTTGTGGACGTAAAAGAGCGCAGCATGGGGGCCCACACGCGCCGTTCTTTACGGAGCTTAAGGTGTGGCGTGCATTAAAACAAAAACGATGTATAAACAAACGAAAGTAAACAGACTTCTTGCATTGACCTTGCAAATCAAAGACAAAAAAAATATCATTTTATTAATTATTCTGTTTACTAAAAATATCAAATCGTTAACAACAATATAACTAATTGATTATTTGATGGAACGGCACAATTCATAACAATCATTATTCTTTTTAGCCTGAGTGAAGGAATTAAAAACAAATAATCCGTCTATACTACAATAATTAAGCTAAATTCGATTTTAATAACTACAGTGATGTAAGTAGGAAGTCGTTTATGCATTAGTAGAGGAATAAAAAAAGGTGACAAAAATACATAATATATCAAACGTTACAGACGTCTAATTCGTAAACATATGTAAATGTTAAACAAATTATACTAAAGAAGTCCGAAGTGAATAGAAATGCAGAACGAGCGTGGAACGTGTGACGCACCGAACTATATAACATGTCCTTGATACCGGGCTATTCATATTTATGATAGCCAACACAGGAACAATAACATATAAAAAATGCTGTAAACTGAATTATGTGTTAACAGTTCAGTACATTACTATTTACTATGTTTTAATCATCTGTTTTAGATTTGACGTCACTTTTGAATCATAAATATTATAAAGTAGTGATACTTTAATTGATGTAAATACTTTCGAACTTTTTCCTTTTTTTTTTCCTTTCGTACTTTTTTTTTCGAACTAACTAACGCTGTTAGTATTTCTCACCTTTACAGTTGGTGAACGCTTAAGGCACTTAGCTATATGACAACTACCTCAACGGCGCCAAAGTTGCCGAACGTAAGCTCGGGCTGTTGCCTTAATTGCAACACCGCATCTGTCGTATCTGACTAAACTAAGCTAGCTTAAATATTCATAAATGTATGGCTTAGTGAGACACACATTCCTGTATGTGTGCCGCACGAACTTGAACATTTTATTTATAGTAATTAAAATAAATGTATTTATACATTCGTACGTGTAGTAGGTACATGTATTTAGAAAATAATCACACTTTTTTAATATCAATTAAAATACTACATTTATATTCAAACTAATACCACGTGAACATTATTAAACGTTCATACTTAATTTATATTTTGTTATAGCTTCACTAATAGCTCACGCACTTTTATGTTTATGGAAGCACCTGCGGAACTCTACCGTCGCGACGCGTACATACTCGACATCGACTCAAGCGACGGGGTCCCGTTGCACGACATTGAGCTACCTATCCTTGACCCAATGTTTGCAAATATTCATTGTATTTTGAGTGTTTACCGCGGCCCCGCGCTGCTTCGTAACTCTGTGTCTATTAATCAAATTCTAATTCAAACAATACAAGATACTCAAGTCAGTAGGTGTTTTATGTAAGTTATCAATGTGGTATTCACCGAAATAAACGTACGATTATTATTATTGATTTATAAAAATAAATTAATTTAAATATGAAAATGCGTTACAGTTTTATTTTATCGTTGATTAAACATTTTTCAGTCTTTTTGATTTAATACGTCAAGTACAAATACAAGTCATGTTCGTTCCGATAATGTATTTTATGAAAAAATTAAATAGTAGAAGTCTACACTTTTAAACTACTGACGCCATCTACAATACTAAGTACGTAACTTACGATTCATTAAACAGAAGTTTTCTTCTTTACAATATAAAGTAGCGCGTGTTCTCAACGTGCACAGAGTTATTAAAGAAATAATTTGTTTTTCTTCAATTTTCTATTTTCTTCGACACTGCCAGTTTCATTGAAATATAAGAGGTGAATAATAATTCGATATCTTCCTCATTACTAGAGTGCTCTTCCCTCTTCCCTTTGCATATAATTGCATATTTTTTTCAAAGAAAAATGCTCACCACCATTCCTGATTTACGCATACACAAGCTGTGCAATAATAACAGGGCCTTAAAAAAATACTATTATTATAAAAAAACATTTGCACACCAAAACAAATCTAAGTAACTAGGTGTAGGATTCATTTTTCCTTAAAAATTACCGTGTAAGCCATATTTGCCTCAAATGTTGAGTAAAGAAACTGCTTTAGGGAGTTGGCACCCTCGCCATTTTTTCGGGCGTCTTTTCCTTGTGTACATTATTCGGTCTCATCTGACGCCTTTGAGCGTTTAAACCTTAACAACGTAGGTAAAGTTAAAATTGCAGTTAATTCAATAGTAACGCGAGATTAAAAAAATGGGAAAAATTCTATAAAATTGTAAATAACTGTCAAACCTAGTATTATATATTAAAAGTATTATTAATGAGAATGATAAACTAAACACCGTATAACCAGTGAACATACCCAAGTAGTTTTTTATGGAAAATATTTATATGCTATTTTACTATAACTGCCACTAGGTGTCGCTAGGCTGTACTTCATATTTATTTAGAATAAAATTGTAATTTGACGTCGCATGCAATATATGTGTATGCATATAAATGTGGTTAAGGCGTAAAGTGTTCATATTGTATAAAGATTTCTATTTGACTCAGTTTTAACTGATACTTTTGTGCTTATTTAATAAATTTAATGAATTTACTTGTAAAAGCGCGTCTGAGAAATTACAATCTTAAGAAAGTAGTTAGATTTAATAATCGTATAACATATCAGAGTCTTAATTTCCATGAATATAAATAAGCAACATAAATCAATTTTGAAATAATCATATAGAAAATTTTGTATAAATAATTATCAGAAATATCTCACTGTACTCATATTTATATACTTAGTTGCGGAAATTCTTTTCTGCGATTACTTTCTTTAAAGCAATCGTTATTAAAAATATATCCTCTGCTCCCCTAAAGAAAGTTGACTCATAATAAAGGCCCGGAATAATTTTTCCTTTTAAAACTTTTTGATTAGATAAAATAATGGGGTGGTGTGGGGTGAGACGGCAACGCGCTCGCGGCGATACGGCCCGATATCGGCTACTTTAATTGGTGTTTTCGCTGACGATGTTTACTTTATTTTTTTTATATTCAAAGATCACTACGAAAATAATCTCAAAGGAACCAAACCTTAATCCGATGGTCGCAGTAAATATTATCCTGGTAGTCGGCAATCATTTGAAAATAAGGCATCATACCATAATGATAATTACATAAATAACTAGCATTTTTTTTTTCATCAAAACGCGCTAAACTGTATGCACTCCGTCTGATGGTAAGCATAGTGCAATTCAGTCACAACGAGCACTATTTAATCTACAATCCATCGTCAGCTGTCGTTGACATGCCACCCTGCAAGCAATGTGAATTTGTTTGTCTGTCACCCTTTCACGTAATATCTACTCGACTCGATTTGCATACACGTTATCAAAGGTACATAAAGTACTTTTTATCCAGAAAAATGTCCCTTTACGTAGATTAAATCTAAGTTGACACAAGCAAAGCCGCGAGCAAAGGCTAGTGATTTTGTGGAATAGACTTTTTAAATCGCCCAGTGATTCGTTAAAGCAACAATTAGTACTTAGTAGTTTCTGTGCTTAAAATAATTGACAGTCAAAAAGCGCTTCGAGAAAATATCATTTCTATCGATTTGTAAACACGTGAATATTTAAGTGTGTGTGTCGTTTACCGGTTTGTCTTATAAATTCATATTACCATTTGTCCCGATTGATTTTAATTTACTCGACTTTGTCGCTCGCACACTATTGATTGACATTCGAGGGCGTGCCTCTGATCCGGACAACAACAAAGTAAGAGCACAAAGGCTTAGTACCTGCATGACGCGTTTTTTGATTCAATCCGTGTTATTGAATTTTAAAGGCTGTTCCTAAAACTAGTAGATATTTTTAACACCAAACCAGCTGTATACGCGGCTACGCAACTTTCAGTGTATAAAATTGTGTGGAAATCGGTTGTGATAAAACATTTTTTTACAATATCTAATAGGATCATTTAGAATTGAACTAAGGCCATTAATAATAACATAGGATATTTGCATTGCAGCATTTTCTTATTCCGATTTGTATAGGTGATGTTGATAATTTTTATAACCTTTCAATTTCAGAATTACGTATACTTGTGTCAAAATATTGAACCGGTTTCAAAATGTCAATATTTTAATGGAATTTTAATTTTAGTTGGTTTTTTACAACACTTAAGTATCTGTTATATATTTTTTCTTTTATCATATTTTAATCATAGTCTAAAATGTTATCAAAATTGATTGAGAATAAACAATGGTAGTAATATTTTTTCTTCGGATTCCACATTCACAATTCTTATACGCAATCAATTGAGGTAGACATCAACTTCCCACATACAATATTTCACACAAGTCGATTTGGATTAAATCCGGACATACAAATATGCAGACAGAGAAATTATTTTAATATATTATAGACCATAGACTTACTATAAGCTTTGCTAATACATACCTACAGATGAAACTACATATATAGTAAAACAGATATAGGAATACGATAGAAATGAACTAATAATTATTAAATAAACTATTAAATTTATTGTGTAAGATAATATTTTACTTTCATACGTGTTATTATTACGCGTAACGTTATTACCGTTCACTGTGCTTAAACTTTACATTAAAAAATAGAATAGAAATAAGTAGATGTGGTTTTTATGGAAACCGAATGTAATAACTCCCCGAAACATAAAATGTCATAGCAGCATTAGATACCCCGATTTAGGGTTGTCCCCCTTTTTTTTTCAATTTAAACCGTTTGACAAGCCGCGCGTCGAACGCAGCTATGGCCTTTCCGATACCATACAATAGCAGTTTTCAATGAGATTGGTCACACTACACTAAGCAATGCAATCAATCAAAATTGCATCGGTCGATGGGCTCCGACGCACGCTCGCCCCAGCCTGCTCATGATCATTTGTGCACGAGAAACTCATTAAAGTCTGCAATTCAGTATTAAAAAATAATTTAGATACACTGATGTAAAGAATGTAGGCTTGTTTTCTTGAATGCCCTTATTAAAAATAAAGCCCGATAATTAAGTAATGGATCGTTGTTTATTAGAACAAAAACTATGCTTAACCGACCGTTTGGCTTCCAAATATGACGCGATGCGTGAAATGTATACAAAAACTCGATGATTACACGATATATGACCGTTTAGTTTTTAATGACAGCCTTCACTTATAAACGTATCTTCAACAGCTCCGACAACACGACGGGCCCTTGAGTAATTGCTCGTTTTAATAGCCCGTGACGTTTTGTGTTGTTCTAATTAAAACCGATTTGTAAAGTGTAAAACAACGTTACACCAATTTAATAGGAATATAATTTAAATATCTGACGGTTCACAGAACATGTTACAGTATTCTTATAACCTATATTCATATATTTATTCATCAATAACGTGTATTCATTTAAATGTCACGGCCATGTCTAAAATAATAAATTGTATAACTCAACCAAAAATACAATACCGATTCAAAATAAGACATATTATAAAGTAAATACAGCTACATTTCTATTAGTAAAATTATCCAATGTCCATGTTGTGTAGTAAGTATGTTATTGTTTAGTCGGGGAAAGTAACTACTAACCGACAGATTTTCGCATTTGTAATTCTAAGGATACCATTCTTCAAAATACATGTCGAATCATTATTATTTATTATCTAGAATCCACGACTTCATGTCTATATTATCTCAATTGTGATGTCTTACTCCTGTAAATGAAATTTTTATCCTATTACCGATTTAAAGTTATTTGTATTTTGTTTAATCATTGCAGCTTAGCCTCTATGAAAAAACGTAATGATATGACGTCTAGATGATATTCTAAACAGCACTCTAGCTACCAGTAGAAGTTTTATCATACTCTGTTTAGCCGTTTTGGAGATTAGGCCAGTCGAACTACAAGTCTTTCAAATTCATATATAGGAGTATGTATAGATTTTAACTATCAGACATTGCAAGTTCTATTTAACATTTAAATAATAACGAAGTGTATTAACATTCTTTATATTAAATATGTAGTAAGGATTCAGTAATAGAAATGTTGTCTATAAGTTGATTTACAACAACGCCATGTATTTGCGGTTTATAGGACAATGAATAGTATAAAAATCAACAATTGCGACTACGAAGCGGTGTTAAAGTTTATATCTCTTAAATTCACCGACTTACATTTTTTATAGACAAATAAATGCGGTTACAGTCTTAAAGTTGAACTTTTTATATCTTGAGCTAACACTACATATAAAGTAAGCCCTTCACGCTACAGAATAACTTTAAATATTCTTTTAAACAAATCCTCTACAAAATATAAGTTAAACAATGGGCTGGGCTCATTAATACTAATATAATTGGAAGCCTATAATTTTACCCGTTTCAAACAACAAATTAAAGAATTATAAATGCATGAGGTGACGCCCCCGCCGCGTGTTTCCTCTACATTTCTTCATTTGTCTTTGTAAAGGAGTCTTTTTTTTATTATTTCGTAGCATTTTATTCAAAGTTACACTGTAATTATAGTTTATGTCGGTGTAAAACAGATAGCTCAACGATTGTTTAGAATACTTATTCTGAATAATGACTTGTTTATGGCGTGCCGTTTCTTTAGGTAAGTTTGAAATTTACGATGAACTATGTTTTAACACATACTTTACAGTGTTGTTCTTGCAATACGTGTATGTTAAATCTTTTAAGAGATTATTTCCATATATAGTGATAATTCTGAAGGGATTATGGCCTAGTGGTTTCGAATTGCGAATAAGCTGGAGCTTTTGCTGAAGGAAAACAATGTGATGAGACTATAGCATGGTGGTAGGTCTTTTTCTAAGCCCGACTGGTTAGCTATCACCCTTAAGTTAAAAAGCAACACTTAGATGTGTTCTGGCGATAACACTTGAGAGCCAGTTCATCTATAGTCTCTAGGATTAACGTGTTTACCATATTAGAAATCATGTTAATTTAAAATCAGATGAGATTGTGGTCAAATGCTAAAATCTGTACAGTAATAAAAAACATAAATTTCATTAAATAGATCTACTTACACATACTTACTCTTATCGTTTTATTTATATTTTACTAAGTTGTGACGTGATAACGTCTTATAAATTGATGAACCCCGGCTGCACGCACGAAAAAGCATGACTCATTCTCACGTTCCGCCTGAGTCGAGCGTACAAACGAAAGCGCGGAACAAGCGATAGAGAGACACGATCGGCCTAAGCGTTCGGCCTGTGACACATCCATCTCTCTTTCACTCCACCGGTAATTCAGTGATAATAATTCAATTCAATTCATAAAACTATGCAATTTCTTATCAATGTTTTTTTATGACGTTATCACGTAAAATTATCGTTCGTAAAGCGACTTTAGAGACGACCAACTCTTTTTCTTTTCTTATTTATTATACTCTTTTGCTCCCGGCATCGCTCGCGTTAATACAGATTTACGACATCTCTAGGAAACAATACTTTTTTCTGGGTGAAAGGTATCCCATTTCCTTTTCTGTACCACTAAGAATATGTGTGCAAAAATTCGTTATGATCGGTTGCATATTTAAAGCGAAAGCAGCAAAACAAACAAACAAAAAGAATAAGCGCCACCTAAATTATATCCTATTACTTACATGTAAAAAATATAGATAAAAAACTTTATGTTGGGATTACTAATATAATAAGTTTTTTATTACAATATGGAATTCTAAAATAACACACAAATATCATTTCTATTCATAAATAATTCTACATTTATAATACAATAGACAAAAAAAAAGAAAACTTTCCAAAGCAGTTAAAAATGAATCATATTCATTACCGTAATAAGCATTGAACCAAAATAAATACTGACCTACCGTAACTTTCCCATGATTTTTCCGTCTAACCCTTCACCGACGCGATAATTGTCCCGCCCTAACGAACCACCAGTTAATACTGCAAACTCTGACATGCAAATTAACCCTTTGCCAGTCTGTTTGCGTTTACAACGCTTTATTGAATTAAACCGTCGACTTTGCCCCTAATAAGGAAGGGTTAGGGATGATACTTTTGAAAGAAGATTCCTAAGGTTTATATTAATTAATGATTCCCTGAGGGCGCTCTGTCATTAGCTGCTGAGGTTTGGTTAACTGTTATGAAGGGATTTGGTTACGGGTTTGGGCGTTAAGTAGTTAATTGACGCTTTGTCTTTACTTCAACCCTAAAGAGTTAGGTAAACGGTATTAATTAACTTTATGCATTGTTAATATCTGTTATCAATTTTATTGTTATTTATTTTATTCAATGAGACCTATTAAGTATAAATAACAATCAGTTGCCAAATGTATTTAAGTGAATCGCTTCAGAGAGGTTAAATCGATGTGGCTAATTATTTTTTTATTGCATGTGTAATTGTTATGACATGGTTTTTATAAATGAAATTATTTAGAAAATGGCACGAAAAAGAGAAAATTTTGAGTTAAAAAAAAATCCATATAACCTTCAAACATTCTGTTGTTTAGTCGCCATTGCTTTTAATTCAATGATCATAGCGAATGAGAAGATTTGATCTTATTTTCTTCGTTAGTACACCCGTGTGAGGCATTGTAACTATATCGGTATTGGGCAATGACCTCCTCTAAAGAGTATATATAGTACATAAGTAAATCTTTTTTTGGAACGAAGTTCCTTATCGCATGGTACGGATAGGGGCTGGGCGAAAAAAAATGTAAGATTTTCCCGTCACAGCCCTTTCTGCGCGCTCATTAGTTCAAGACAGAATATTGATGTATATGAATTTGTAATCTAGAATACCGTATATCTAACCACATTGAATGCTGGTAAACATATGTTTTTTCACGAAGGGTTATGCTATACATTTTATAATAATTCACCATTAGGCGGCGTTGCAACGCACCGTTCTATAGGTCGCCATGAAAATTGTATTTAACACGAAGAATATATACAAAATATCTACTTTGCTATTTTGCTATTGCTTACTCATCTATTTAATGCAAAAAAATATTAAACACGTATGCGGAGCTGTGGGCAAATATAAGAAATACTTCTATATGCAAACTATAAACAAACTTTACATCTAATAATTAATCTAATAACTCAGATATGTAATATAATATCAAAGTAACTTCACATCAAGTATATTCATAGTCTATAAGGTAATTTAAAAAAAATAAAAATAAATAATCAGTAAGCGTTATAAAGACAACCTCAACGTATTCAAATTTTCATTAATTTACAACAAATTTATCGTGAGCTCAGAACATCAAAGAAAAACCACCCCTCATAATACGGGAGAAATCCGAAGTTTCCCGACAGGAAAACCGGAGGCGTTTGAAATGAGAATGTCCGCCCGCCCATCCGCATTAATTGCTTAATCGCTGTCGTGGGCGTTAATTGGCTGACCACTTTCCGACAACTCCCGAGAACTCACGGCCACTTCCGACAAGTTCCGACAAGTTTAACTGTTTGTAATTAGAGGGCGAGATGTTTAATTACGCTCCGTCGCCCGTTCGGACACTGCGCATTAATTACTTTGCTCAGGTTGTTTATGTAAAATTGGGGTTCGTGTTACTTCGGATTAAACTTTCCTTGATTTTTAAAGCTTAGATAAACGTATTTTCTTTTTACTTAGGATTTATCTCTTTTGAAATTTTGATTTTATATTACAATATTAAGTACTACTTAGAATATATATGTATGTAGTAGCTGTAGTCCGGTGGAACTGTCAAGGCCTTATTGGCTAGGGCTAGCAGTGTAGGTCAGTTCGAAAAAAAAAAAAAAAAAAAATGTATGTAGTAGTATACTAGAATATAAAAACAAAAGCTACTTCTAACTAACTAAAAGCTTCTCACTAAAAAGAAAGGGACGATATGTAAAATCATAATCATAGGAGTTTTTACTAAACTGCAAGTTTTCGGGGTGTTTTTCGAGTTTACGTGATGGATTTTAAAATATATTTTTTCGCTTCATTAATGATTCTACTTGTTTAATACCTAATTCATGAAACTACTTCAGAAATTTCGAATGAGATATAAAAAAATGTATTGTCAATAACATACATAATGAAATATATACAAAATTACGGTTTGAAAGAAAAAAGGAGAATATGTTTTAAACAGAATTGCAACCATAAAAATCATTCTGGCACCAACAATTCAAATTAGAATTTAATTTGCATATAATAGATAAATAAAATATCCTCAACTTATCAAATTTCATTATATATAGGGTAAAGGTGAAATAGTTGACTAACATTTTGAAATCAATTGATATTTTCCTAAAAACGAATACGTTTCATCACATTTATTTTTTGTAATGCAAGCCGTATCTATTGACTATTATGCATCAAGAGTAATGGAAGAAAGGTAATATATGTAGTAATATTATTAGAAATATTTAAATGCTTAACATTAATTCTAAGGAAAGATGTACAAAATATTAGTTAGACCCTCCTTAGATACTTCTTTGATCGTGAAAATTGTTGGTGTTAATGGCTTATTAAAGAATATTAATCATAATATGTGTTATTCTAATCCTTATTCCGCTTCCTTCCTATTCCGCTTGTTTGTATAATAATAGTAATAAGTAAATATTTTATTTAATCAATAATTTTATTTGTAAATATTTTTATAATTGCACTTTTTTACTACAAGCACTATCACAATAGTCAACGCATATATAATATAATAACTTTTGACCGCGGCTTCGCTCGTCTTAATATAGATTTGACCTATCCCTCATCTATAGTACTTTTTTCTGAATAAAAGTATCATATATTCTTTTCTATACCACGGAAAATGTCTATGATTTATATATTCATGATGATCGATTTAGTAGTTAAAGCTTGACAAACAAACAAACTCACACTTCCAGTTAACAGCATAAAAGATAGACACACTTAAAGGTATCTATACTCCACAATAATCAAGGCATCTATCTAATTACGTAGCCATAGATGCTTCCTTCATTAATATACGTCTAATAAAATTTTAAAAAGTTTTAACACTGCATATTATGGAAACCATACTTTTGTAAAAGAAAAAAATAAATAAAACAAACATATCTTAGTAAATAAAAAGTTACATGCTTCCGTAAAACCGTTTAATTTCTAATTCGGACAAAGTCATCGAGTTTTATTGATAACTCCACATAATTTTCTTTCAATTATATTAGTAAGCGCTAATATAATTCTGAGACAGTGCCTTTATTTTGCTTAAAAGTGTTAGCTATGATTGTATAATATTTGTACGTTCCAATATACAATATGAGATATTTATCCTCTTAGGGCAACTATCCCACATTTACCCTGTGGAAAAATAATGTTGCAATAAATCAAGGTATAAAGAATGAAAATATTTCATTTCTGAGACAGTGCCTTTATTTTTCTTAAAAGTGTTAGCTATGATTGTATAATATTTGTACGTTCCAATATACAATATGAGATATTTATCCTCTTAGGGCAACTATCCCACATTTACCCTGTGGAAAAATAATGTTGCAATAAATACAAGTATAAAGAATGAAAATATTTTCCGCCTGTTAATGTTATAAAACCATTCGAGCAAATTCCTTGGCTAATGGTAAGAACATGTTAATTATGGTGAAGGAATGAGGATGTATCCGACACGCGAGTGGAGGCGGAGCACAAGCACCGGAGATTGCAGTTTATTGTTTAATGTGTCTGTTTATAGGTCACCCGGTTTGGGAGTTGACCGTTTAAAATCTTCAATGTAATCCTAAAAATTAAATATTTATATACAGTAATATACAATAAACATTATTTCACTTCCTTCACTTTGAATCAGTTTATTTATATTCTATATGATTAGCTTACTCTCGCCCGTTTGGTTGGGCATTAAAAAATGGCAAAGGGTTAATAGAAGCCAAAAAATAATATGCCTATGTCCATACGTTCAGTATTTTAGACGTAATTTAACCTTAACCCTTAGTAGCCTGATTTACGAAAGTGATTTATTTTTAATATTACTGTGTTTGTTTGAGGGTCTAGATGAAGGTAAAAATAGCTAAAAAAATCACAATATTTTTTTTTTATTTCGTTGGAAAGAATATTATAAACAGGAAAATACGTACAGCCAACCTATAAAAAAAACTAATAGTAATGTGAACATTCGGTTTAAAAGATTGGTATCAAAATTGAAACTCTAGTTTATTAAGGGTTAAAGGAACTGTATTTTCATAATATGTATACATATATATGTATAATATATACATATTTTCTCGACTACAATGCGACCAACATGCATGAAGCAAAAAAATCGTCAAAAGTAATTTAACTCAGTAAATATCGACTTCCCAATCATGTAATCTCTAAATTAAATATATTAAATTCAGATATAATTTGTAATAATTATGATTACACATATAGATTATATATACAAATGTATATTTTTGTTTTTATAACACATATGAGATCATCTATACTATAAAGAAGTAAAGTTTGTTTGTTTGTAGTAGCAGTAGGTAGTCTCTAGAACTACAGAACCAATTTTGTTTTTTTATCACTTTTGGAAAACTACGTTTTTCCTGTGTGACATAGAATCTATTTTATTGTTATTAAGTTTTATATTGGGTTTAACGGGAACAAAAACGCGGCCGGTCTGTAGTGTTGCATATATTAGCTTATTTTATTCTTTCATCTTTAAATCCTTATCCGAAAACAAGACTATAAGCAATATATCAACGATATCAAAACACTGTTCTAATCTTTTAAAATTAGAAAATCCTTCTCGTTTCTACGAATTCACGGGAGAAGTATAATTACGACATTTCCTCAATTTAATATTGTCTAAAAAGTCCGTGACAAAATTATAAAGAGAGAAAATCAAAAGTGCAGTTAACAAGTCTCGATTACAAATTAAACAGGCAGAGTGTCAGAGCGGTCGAGATCTGCTGATTTAAGGAGATGAAAAACAATCTAATTACAACGGAGACTTTCCGTAGCCGTTGTTTAATTGAGAACGTTATACCTTCCCCTACCCTCTCACCGTACCCCGCAAACACCGCACTCTGTTTGCATTCCTCCCCTAATCGCGCTCCGGCGTCGATTACATTTTTTCAACATTTTTTAATTTCGTTCGAGCTTTTAATTTTCTTTGCGCGGACCTTTTCTTTTATGGACGGTTTTCTCGCTTCCGTTCGCCGGGCGATATTTCTCACCGCCATTATACGGATCCTAATGAGATTTTCTTTCATTATGTTTAATCTCCCGATTAATTCAAATGGTAATCTCCGCTTTTCACTTTGATTTTTACGAGCGAAACGCTACCGTTGCTAAACACGGAGGCGTCGCAATCAACTACGGCTTTCGGGCGCGACATTTAAAAATAATTAAGGTTGTACGTGACGCCTTTAGGTCGAATTCGTTCAGTCGCGGCGGGTGGGTGAGTCCGAGAGATCGTCCGGACCGATTAGATCGTCAATAATTTAATTCGCAACAAATTCAAAACGCCTGCCCGCCCCGAGATAGGTACGTCCGTACGTGTCCGGAACGCCAATGGATAGTCCAGGAGTCTGTAAATTGAAAACACCTCTACCGTGGCTGTAAACACGTCACGTGATTTAGGTTTTAATCAAGTAGGGACGCACCGCCCCACCGTAATTGTGACAAATCCTCTGTTTGTCCGAAGGAACTTTTAACTCGGCGTCGAAATGGGGCCGAAACGGCTCTTTGCACGTGCTCCGAAAGAGGGAGACGCTGTTTTTTGCCGACACATGTGCTCCCGTCTACCCACACCAATGTTCTACGCCGGCTCGAGCTCTTGATTAATTTTTAATATTTTTTCTTCCAGTTCACGTACGCAATTTTCACTTTCCCGCTTAGACAGCGCCATTTCTGTCTTCCGACTGTTGAAACATGATGTCATAAGGTTATTATGTTTGTGCCGGGGACCTGTGTTTATCGTGTGCATCATTTGCAAACTTTTATGTAGTTAGAGCTAATCTGTGGCAGTTGTGAACGTTAAATGTATCGCCCGCGCTACACCTACGTACGTACCTCATTAATGAATTAGCAAGAATCGCAATTGTAGCACTTAACTGCGGTAATAAAGACAATTACATTTGATGATAAGTCGAGACTGTTGTTTCTCATATTAAAATTTCAGGTAATTTTTGATAATATTTATATATCTACATCTAATTTACAAATAAAACAATATATCTTAATTATTTTTTACATTTATTTCATTTCGTTCGTTTTTATATTTATAGCAAAAATATCCCGGGATAACTTCGTCCGCGTAGTATTACAATATAAAATTTAATAAAAATAGAGTTCAGATTAGTGCCACCTAGTGATGAAATATAGTAAAATGGATAGATAATAAACCTTCTGCATGAAAAAATACATAAACTCGCGTACTTTCAATAATTATCGGTGATACGGTGTTGAAGTTTATTAATCTCATATTCATTAATATTATATATTTTTTGATCTTTTCATTTATTTTCAACTTGTGTATTGACATCAATGTTATTAATATCTCAAGTCTTGAAATCCGTAAGTCGTATGTTAGTATTACACCAGTGTGGTCATATAGCGCATTATAACCGTAATCTGTTGCAATTATCGCGTGGAGCATATCCCGATTAGTAGAAGCGCGCGTGAGTGCAATTATGTCGGCGGACACACGCATTAACTTGCCCAATGAGGATACGCCTAAACACATCTCATTGTGCTAAAAGGACAATATTAACAACCAACGTTGTTAACACTAAAATACTTCTTAAGAAAAGTTATCGGTCACAAACGAGCCAATCCCCCTTACATATAAATCACATCCGGCTTTTTGTAAATTCACCTCAACCCACCCTCGCGAGTTCAAAGAGTGCTCCGACCGGGGCAATGTCCAAATTATAAATTCGCATTAGATCGGACGCGCACGGTTCGTTTACCATTTCATTTTGGTTCAATATCGCCACTCTACTTTGTTCCACACACTCCCGGCCGCCCGCCTCCCCCTTACGCCTTAAGACGCCGGGAAATATCTGCGTTTTAAGCTATATTTCTTTCATCCCTCATTTTTGCAGTTCGTAGCAATCTGAAATCCAACACGTCCCCCGCGGGGACCCCATCCCCTTCGAGGTACCGACCCCCTCCATATTCTTGTACCCGGATAAAAAAAGCGATATCTATTTATAAAATGTACGCACACACGTCAGTGACGTATGTGGACACGGTTCAGATCTATGTGTATAGGCGAGCGCTTGTGTGCGTTTCCCGCTCATTTGCAAACCGTCTCTTGAGATAACGTCCTCCAATCGGTTATCCCGTTCTTATTGTCTCCTTCTTTTCTTGATTGCTATGTGTGTGGAAAACTTTCGAGCCTTCGGAAAATGATTTAGTCTCTAAAAAGGAAAGTTATAATGCGACTTATTTCCGAAGTAAATTCGTTGTTAATACTTTTTGATGGAACGCTACGCGATATAAAGTAGATGGACGTTCTTAGAATATATTATTGTCCACGTTCTTTTCAATCTTCATAGTGAGGAGTTTGCATTAAAGAAGTAAATAAGTTATGTCTTGAGTATGGCGGTGCGGCGGCGGCGAACGGAGAGACGCAGCGCTCTGCTCACGTATGAACGTAATTATAAAAATTGAAGGCAACTCGAGACCCACTCCTTGGGTCTCCCTCTCTCCCGCGGTGTCGTGCATTTTTTCGTACATATTAAAGTCCTTGCCGCCCGCCCGCGACCCTCGCCCCGCGACTCCTCTTTTTAATCGATTTTCCCGACACAAGGGGTGAGTCCTCTGGGGTGAATGTAATTTTTTATGCGTTTTTTCCGAAGGAGGCGACCGTCGCCGGAGGTGCCATTACGCCACGGCTTGTTGAGAATATTTTAATTATAAAGCATTAACGCGTTTTATGATAGCACTCCCGCTCTTATTTATAAACGATCGAGAGGTAAAGTAATTAAATATTTGAATGCGGCGAGATTTCCGCGGGGAGTTCGAACGAAGCAGGATAATGGAAGATTCGAGCCGTTACCGCGTTAATATGATGGATATAAAATTCTACGAAATTATTGGCTAATGGCCGTTAGAATTGCTTCGGGAGTGAAATGATGTTCTTGCATTTTCTTGTTATAAAATGATCTATGTTTGATGTGGTAAGAATAACAAATTAGATTTACATTTAGCTTTGTAACTATTATAAAAATACGAAGATTCCTTTATGTGTATTGCAATTGCCACGATTGACAAAAGTGTTCTAAATATAATATTTAGTACCAATGTGTTTTTCAAGACAACTAACTTAAAAATAAATGCTAGAAATATTGTCCGTTTTCATTACTGAATTTTTTTGGAATAATTGATACTTTTTCTTCTTCTTACCCTTATCTCACCTAAGTAGGGTCGGCACAACATGTTTCTCATGTTGTGTTGTATGATTTGCCTTAATTTTTACGATCGGCCTCGCGCACCTGACACCAACCCTCTTTTGGATTACTTTGTAGTACCATGTTTTTTTTACATGTATAGCACTTATGAAGAATATGAAAGCATTCTCGTGATGGTTGTAGCGATGAGCACATGCTGATATATAACACTCATGCAGGTACGATACTTTTGGGCAAATCATGGAATGTGCCAGGACATATGACAATATGCTTTTCCGTGTTTTCTCCAGAATTGTGTAATGTTTTAGGTTTCCAGTGTCAGATCCATGGTTCTAGTAAAGAACCGCATCTTTAGAGGTATGATAGGTTAAAATTCGTGAAACTTTACTATTAATTTGATTTAGACGGAGAGATTATAGAGAGATTATAGATTATAGACGGAGCAACGAAAAAGACGGGAGGATACGTCAGCCAAAAAAAAATTATTTTTTTTTAATTGCTTTTTAAAAGAAAACACTATTGCCTAGATTGAAAAGCAGTGTGAATTGTAACTTCCGTATAGTTTTTTAAAATTCAGTAATGAACTCCGTTTACCCATAATTATTCCTCTCTTCCTCTTTCTTTCGTCTCTATATATTTAATGATTTAAGAAAATATAAATAATTTAAAATGTTTAATTCAAAGAGCACGCATGAGTTTCTATTAATGATTTTAACTTACCCTCTCTAGAAACACTTTGCGCGTACTCTAGTGTCCAACGCGGGGTTATTTCGAGGGCACGTTCTTGGACCCTGATTGATGATGGCGACGCTCCCCATCGTCTCGTATTCGATTATCGCTTTAGATTGTATCTTACATTGTTTGTAATCTTAAAACGACAGTTTTTTTTTATGAGAAAGCTTTATTTTTAATTTTTATTCATGGATATTATGGTTTTTTGTTCAGTTAACAATTGACTATAAAATAGAGTACTTTGTTCTTTTGATTGATATAAGAAATCAAAGAATCTGAAATTGATTTTTCATCGGTTAAAAATTCAAACGTAAATCTTCATTTCATTGTAGTTTAGTTATATAACATTCGATTAGATGCTACTTCTTGAAATAATTGTTTTTTATTGGTTCGCCTGATATATCGATGACGAGCGAAGATATTAAAAATATTTTTATTATCTATCTAACCTCAGATTATATATAGAAAATTGTTACAAGTCCGGATCTCAGTCAAAAAATACGAAAGACCCTTAACGACAAACTTTCGAATTGTCAGTTGATTTAGTCACATTGCATAGTCTATACTACTCTTCAAAACTCTTGACTAAATTTAGCAAAGTGTAAAGACTGTAATTTATCTATCTTCTTATGTATATGTAATGAAACTAAAATTCCTTCGAAACTCAGTCACAGTAAAACTAGTAAACGTAACGAAATATGATTTGATGCCGTATTTTTCATAGATGGTTCTGGACTGTATCGTTCTTATTTTATGGATTCAATTGACGCTTTTTTCATTTTTTAATGTCCAACGAAGTGGGCGGGATTCATCTAGTGAATATATAAAAAAGGTATAATTTTGCATGCCATCATCGGAAATGGTACAATCATATTTTGTAAGACATCTTTATTAATTTTCATTATAACTTTGCACAAAGAAGACGAAAACGTTTGAAGTCGCAAAAGATTACAACTTGTAATAATTCGATTAGCAGAGTAAGTAAGTACGGTACAAAGTGGATTCCTCCATTTACACGTGTGTTTAGTGATGCGATGAACACTACACCTATGGTTTCACGTCTTACAGTGTTATTAGAATTTATCTAAATAGACATAAGACTAGTTTTTGATTTTCAGAATGCATTTTTTAAATAAAGAGGTTTGTGTTTGAGATAAATTCGTATATTTCTTAATAGGTTTTAAATATATGATAAATTTCGTCCGCTGAAGGTGTAAAAGTTCATCAGGTCAACAGGGTTAGTCACTTCAAAAAAACAACGAGACTACCAAGTCTTTTTCTTTAAAATTAATATGACATATAAGAGGACCAAAATTATTCTCACAAAGAAGACAAAAATGAAATATAGATGAATAGTAATTTCATATAAACCTAAATCCACTTTTTTCGCCACGTTAGGGGTTGTAATTCTCAAAAGTTCGTTCTTAGTACTCGCCTACAGTGTAAAAGAAATCCGCATATTAATGTTCATGGTCCTAGTCTCTCAGTAGTTTAGGCCTGAGCGTTAATATGTCATACAGTCAGTCAATTATTCTTTTATATATTACTTCACTTTTTATGCTCCTAATAATAGCAATTAGATTTTTTTTAAACAGTATTCAGAGACTCTTTTTATTGTAATATATTTGAGTAAAATTTATATTAAGAGGATTTCCTCTTGAATTCCTATTCGCGGAAACAAACGAGAGATCGATACCATGTGAACGGTCTGTTACTCTAATTGCTGAAGAGACATGGTAAGACAGTGATAGGACGGACGTCTGTCCGAACTGTCCCGACTTGTCGATCTGAAGGGAGGTCTGCAGAATACACCATTTCGATAAACTGCCTCTTTATGTTAAGCATTTCAAAAATAACAGATTGACTATACATTATGTCCTCTAATAAATATATCAAATTATAATACAACAATTTAAATCGAAAGTTTTATATAATTTGTATTATTTAATTCATAAACATGAAGACACAATTCAAAATGATTAATTTCCAAACTAAACGTACAACCTGCCGCCATCTTACGTCGAATTGTAGTCAAATGATGGGAATACCGTGACCATGAAACAATATTCAGATGTACGAACTTTCATAGTAAACTGATCAAACGGTGTTGAATTTTAATTTAATTTAACGCCCAAATAGAGAAATAATAATTATGTTCAACACATAAAAGCAGTTTATGTGCATAGATCGAAACCTTGATATCTCAGTTCAATAGTAGAGTTTAGTATGTCACGAAGCATAAGATATGAGTTGAAAGGGTAATACCGAAAAAGATATGAATGGACTGTGTGAAACATGATATGTGTGTAAATGGTGTGAGTATTTGCATATCATGCCGATATCTCTTAGCGTTAAATATAAAGTAATGTGATGATGACAGTGAATTTAATAAGGTCATGACATAAATATTAAAATGACGTACTTCGTTAATAAGTCCTTTAATTGTTTTGGCAGTAGGTAATCTAAAATAACTTCTAGTGAAATTTCAAAGTCCTACGCCTTACAAAGCAACAAAAAATAACCCTAGTACCAATTAGCTGAACATTCGCAAGTACTGGTAAAGTAAGGTCAAACTCTCAGCATGTTTGTGTTAGAGATGTCCTAGTTTAATTACCATTCGTCAGGATCGCGATGGACACGGCGCTGTATCGAACCATCTCGACATCGCCCTCACGACAATATCTCCGAATAGGGAAGCAGGTAATTGATTTTCTTGGATACAAGTCTGCATACACATATATAATATAACTAGCTGATACCCATGACTTCGTCTGCGCTATTTATTACCTTATCATAAAATTTAAAGTTTAATTTAAAAATTTAAAGCATAAATATATATTAATCCTTCTTTCTTAAAACTTTAATAATCTGATTATAACATGAAGATATCGTGATCAATTGTTTGAGATAAGAGCCAAGGGTGTCAAAAGTAAAACAAAAAAAAATTAATCAACATTTATCAAGCAGTTTATGCGTAATGCGCGCACAACGGCAATCCTTAGTAATTTTATTATATAAGATGTATACAAATATTGCTTATTTATATTGCAATAATATTATATTATTTAATATAAATAATAACAATATAATATTATTGTTTTCGAATACTCTTTCACAAAACTGTAAGGAACTTTCATTTCGAAAATGGTTTTAATTTTAATTGATTTAAACGACACCGTTGATAGAATGCTGTATAAAAATCGATTTTTTGCTTTGCAAGATAGCTAAACAAAGCGAATAAATCTTTACATTGGTACTAGATTTTTTTTAAATTGTATTATAGGGGGCAAACGAACAGGTGGGTCACCTGATGGTAAGTGATCACCGCCGTCCATAGACATTAGCAACACCAGCGGAGTCGCAAGTGCGTTGCCGGCCTTTTAAATATGGGGGCCTCCGGCTCTCTCATTGACCGAACGAAACGCAACAGTGCAAGCACTGTTACTTCACGTCGGTTTTCTGTGAGAGGGTGGTACAACCCCGGGCGAGCCGACCCATTCATGCTGAAACCAGTAATAGCTTCAGCGTAGCTCTACCACCTACAAAACACTCGCTCGCTTCGTTGGTCACTACATAAATCAAAAGATCAAGCAAATCCAAAAAATAAATAGCCTCGAACCATCTACGAAAACTTCCGCACCGTATAGTCATATCCCTGTTCTAATACGTTCCTTAATTTTGACATGACTAAGTCTCAAAAGAACTATAAATATATAGATGCAAAATGATATATCCAACATCGGTAAACTCGAACATACTTTGACCAATTACCATGAAACTTGACACAGGAAAAAAAAATCCCAAGGTGAAGGTTATTACGAAATCTGTTTTACTATCATTTACTTTTCTTAGGTTCAGCCGATTCTCATGAGAATTGGTATCGGTCAATAATGTAACACAGAATATTTTTACGCGCTATCATTTTGTCATAACTCAACCATTCATTACGAGAAATTATAAAGAAATGTGCGTGAAGCCGTGGCCATAGCTGGTTCAAAATATATGTGAACTAGCCCGTGTTGATGTAGACTTGACCTATCCCTCGGAGACAGGACTTTTTCTGTATGAAAGGTATAATCCTATGTCCTTTTCCATACTCCAGACAACATGTATGCTTTTCTTGTTGATCGATTTATTAATTAAAGCGTGAAAACGTAACAAAAATATATTACTATATTTTGATAATAATTGAAGTGGTTACCAAATAGTATAAAATTTTAACAATTTAGGACAAACATAACCATCCCAGAAGGTTCTAAACTCTCAACTCAGCAGCTCAAATGAAATCCTCCACTCCAATAATAGCATCCTTAATGAGATGTAAATGAGCGAAGAAATACCCGACTCAGGCCGCGTTATAATAACGCGTAACGACCTACAAGTCCGGATTAAGAAGCCCTTTGACTTAAACCTGGACACCGGACCAACAGACCTGCCCACGCACCTGACTAACACGAATATCGACTTTATATCCTATAAAACTGAGCACAATTTCAGATAAACCGTTCAAATTGTTAGGTGCGATGTGTGTTCACTTTAGCAGCACAATTGCGTGGTTATTTTGAAACTAATTGGCAGAAAGGGTTGCGATTTCACGTCATGGTCGCGGTGTCGTGGCAGCAGGCTTTGTGCTGCGAACTCTATAAATAAATACTTTAGTTTACGAGGTGCAATTATGATACTGGTTAATATTAATTTTATTCAGATAATATTGAATCCTTCTTATTGTTACTCTTTATTAGTTCATATAACTGCCCTTTGAAGCTCGCCACTTCTTCAGTCTAAGATATGCAATAATGATTTTAAATTCCGCTGGGATTACAGTGGAACTTTAAAATTTAACGATAATTTTAACAAAGCAACTTTATTAAAAACCCGTACCTAAAGCCTAAATATTACACACTTGAATACGGTTTAAAATTAATATACAGTGTATTTTAATTAGAATTTTAAAAAGTACCTTTTGATCGCTTCTAATTAAGCTCAGTTTAAGATTACATTTGTCTTACGTAGTGCAAACTACTAGAATGCCAAGGAGGATACGTTTGCTTATAATTTGATTGAAACCATAGTACATTTGGTACAGAATTATTATACAAGATCTCAGTTTACAATTTTTTTAAATGAAATAGAACACCTCTAAGCTGTATATATGTTTTTAATGACCGTGTTGCCGAAAATGCTAGGACGCTAGTTATAGGTACCTACTAATTGATTTATTTTTTCAACTTAAGGGTGGTAGTTACTCAGACGACCAATGGAAACCTCAAGTCATAGTTCTGTTAAAATGTTTCCTTTCAAAGGAAACTAATGTTCATTAAAGTATTTAAAGCTTCCAAATTGTTCATTATAGGGAACCGAATCATTTGCTACGTATTCTTCATTAGTATATATTTTATTATTGATACTATAAGTAACACACACCGGGCGGATCCTTCTGTTCTACTGTTGAATAACACCAGCACCACTCTCTGTGCATCCGTCAATAACGAATGTAACTATGTATGTTTGTAAAAATATGTATACAGAAAAGGTAAACCTGTATCGAGTTTATTGCCGGTTCTTCTTGATAACTGTATTGTTTTTGTATTGTATTTTGAATTGTAACCAGTCGTAGTTTTAACATTCAGAAGCACCCTCTCAGTTCTAAAACTGAATAAAGTATTTTTGATTTTGATTTCAATGATATCCAAATGATAGATGGGTAATCCGATGTGGTAAACCATTACAAGGTACCGTGAAATATGATATAATGCAGATGAGGCCTACGCCTAGCAGTGAATATATTTAAACTAAATAGCTAAATAAGTATTTTCTCCATATGTTAAAGTACTAAATGATATTACGTTTTATTGTACATTTCAACAATAAAATCTTATACGTTACAAAATCTTGAGACATAAACATTGAAATCTGGTTTCTTTGTTTTCCCATTCCGAAACTGATATGCCCATGATATAAAACTTGCGTAGGCGGCCCCACGAGCTATGTATTATGCATTCGTGAATATAAGCCGCATAAACCAGCATCCGAATCAATTACGGCAGCTCGTCGGGCTCGTTAGAAACGCATCACGCATGTTCAATCGCCTCGGCTTAAGGTAAACAACGTTTATCTGGTGCTAACCTATTGCGAACAATGGAACACCCAATTTAGGTAATACTTGCGGTGAACCAACAACAGACAACCGTGTTTTACTTTTTCAACTTTAACGAACACAGTGCTGTGATTGAAAGTCACATTCTTTTTATTAATGTCCTTATGCTGAGTGCAAGGATAAAGTTCAAAAAATAAATAAACTTGTACTGGTTAGAAGGTCGGTTCACGGCTACGGGCGGTAATCCACGTGAGTGGATTAACCCCTTTACGACGCTCCAGTATCGTACAAGTGAACTCTTACACTACGACAGTTTCAAACCTACTTACAGACACAGGTCAAATTTCATCGAAATATACTTATAAATTATGGTCTATTATTGTACATTGATGTACGTATATTTATTACTTCTATGTAGAATATAGCTTAATTTAAATCATCAGGTCTGGGTAACAATAAAAAGAGTTATAAGCTTAATAATATTCTTTATAAGTTCAATTAATTAAGGTATTACAACTTAGTAATTTAACCATCAGCTTCAGTAAATATTTACTTTCGTAAACGGATAAGTAGTTCCTATAAGCGTATTAAAAATACCTCTTTATAATTATATTTTGCAAGAAAAACAATAACCATTAAACATTTTCAACGAATATATAATTTAGTATAATGATATTAACAAAAGAAACATTTGATTGTTGCAGGACCAAATGGAAATCCTAATGTAATGCAACCGCAGCCGCACCCGCAACCACAGCCGCAAGGACTGATCGTCGAGACAGGCAATGGGGCTAGCGTTCTTCAGTTACCTGCTACAACTTTGGAACAAATAAGACATATAGCTGCTGACCCAGGCGCCTCTACATTGCGTCTGCCACCACCTGCGACAGAGCCGCCAGTAGGCGCACGCGAGCTCGACTTTGATTTATGTTACGTGTGCAAGCATTGCAAAGTTGCATTCCCGTCGCCAGTTCCCCTGCAAGCACACCAGGCGCGCTCTTGCTACGCCGGCCGCGAGTCCTCCCGGGTGTCATTCGTGTCGTACAACCGGCACTCGAATGCCGCACTTGTCCGGGTGAACGTTTCCGAACCACTTTGGAGTTTCGCCGTCACGCTGAAACAGAAGCGCACATGCGATCTTCGGTGCCTTACGGACCCGCACTGCAACCGGAGGCACTCACCCACGAGATGGAAGATGTCGTGAATCAGATAACCTTGCTAGCCGCACGAGCAGCGCAAGACGCTACCTCGCCCAAGGAGCCGGGTGGTAACTTCTGCGCGCCCGGTGCCCGCTTCCAGCCGCCCGGCGAGCTCCCTATCGCTAGCGCCGGGCACTAATCCTACGCAAACGAAATGTATAGTTACTATCTATCTGAGCCCCTCGCTCTCTCCGTTGTCCGACAACGTATCAGTTCACTACTAGATCTTAATGCTTCTTTTCGTTGACGAATGTAGCCGCAAACGCGGCACTTTCTTAGTTATATATTATATTTAAAGCTTGTAGTAATGTTAAGTATTAGGTTAATCGGGAGCCGATCGTTGTTTCCCGTTTTATAATAATGTGGCAGAGGCGCAGTTCCTGACGGCATCCGTAGCGGAGCCGTCGCTCGTTCGGTTCCCGCGCCGCGCGCCGCGCACTGGGGGGCGGCAGCGGCGAGCGCCGGCGCGGCCGCACGCCCGCACCGCCACTCCGCACATCATATCATACGTTAGACAGGTTTTATTATAATTCGTATATCGTTGCGGTGGCGTGCGGTCGGCGGCCGGGCCGACGCCCCTCCACTCTTTAACATCAACTCCCAGGAAAGCAAGTTCCTATCTTTATGGCATATAATATTATCGATATTGATAATTACGATTTAATTATTGTTTAAAGCTATGTAATACATACATATAATCGTTCTAATTTTAGGCATAGATACGTTCTCGTAAGAAGTTCCTGACGCATCGTAAATGTATGGAGATATATATAGTGATATACGTATATGATTTTTTAAACATGAAGCGAAGTTAGGTACGTACATTAGGCAGTAGTGCGGTCGTCCTCTCTCGCGGGTTCCCCACTCAAATCGTATGTCGCAAAGAAAAGATTTAATGCGAGCTCGAGTCACTATCATTAGGCCGCTTGACGTCACTAGCATACCGAGACGAATTGCGATCGTGTACCCGGGACGTAGGATGCGCAGGTGTAGCGGGTGCGCGAGGCCAGGCCCGAGGTATCTCACCAGGCCACGTGACTCGCAGGGCCGCCCGTGGAGACGCGACGACACCGCGTAGGCTTATTGGTAACAATTAATTATAATAACTTTTATCGTAGCAAACTTTTCCAAAACGAACGAACTCGAAACTCGGGCTGTGCGCCAGCGCTCAGCCTACCTCGCAAACAAGTGAGTTTATTTTGGAACTAAGTGTGATTCTTGAATTTTTATTGATATGGTAATGATTATTAGTAGTGGCGTAAGTGAGTCCAATCCGATAGTGTGAAAGAATATGCGGCAACTACATCTCTCGCATGCCATCTCACCACTATACCGTGTACGTGGAGTCCTTAATTATTAGACGACACATAAATCACGTTATGAAATATATTTTACATATTTACATTTTATCTAGCGGAGTGTATTACAATATTTATCTACGAGTGAATCCTACTACAACATTGAATTTGTTTTTTTTATAAAGTGCAATGTTTTATTCCACCGGTTGCCGGCGGTCCTTGTTATGTTTATATGTATGCAATGAGCCAATGTTAAGGCGCATTCGAGTCTATCTCTTATCGGTTTAAAAGCTCCCGCGGGTGTCTGGGTTTTTCATATCAACATTTCAACAGTGTAGCGGTGTCGTTTCGTGGTGTTATAAGATATAATATCAAATTCCCTATTGAATATAAATATTAATTCAATTGAATCCAGACGTAAATCCACTCGAAATTTATAATTACATCTTAAAAACGAGAACTTATTGAAACCTTTGGAACGGCAAGCGGATACGAGACAGATACGATGCACTTTTACAATGTTAATGCATGGGCGCGCGTTAATACAACACAATTATTTTGTTTGATTAGTGTTTAAAATTTATTAAAGTAAAAGATCACATATAATTTGTTAAAATGTTGCGTTCAGTACTCCACCGCGTGACGGAAGGTCGTTAGCGTTTCCTAGGAGATTTTATTTGAATCGGTTTGCATCGGGATTATATTGGTGTAAGTTTGAGTTAGTGTAGATGGATATGTCGGTAGATAGTGCGATGTTGTGTCTCCGCGGACGAACGCCCGCGGAATGAATCATGGTTCCTATGTATATTTCAATATTATCGCATCTAGAGTTTCACTATACTTTCCGAATACAAATTTTAATATTTAAGATTAATTCGGACTAGTCTGTTGTGACAGCTACTCGTGGTGACACCACACGGCCATGTTGTCTATTCACATAAACAATTTTATTTACTTTTGTCATTTATAAATAAGAACTTTTATATTATCATAATTTTGTTGACTTCGAAACACTTTTATGAATTCTTATTATTATTATAACCTTACTTACTTCGAATTACATAATGTTGGTTACAAATATTAGTTTACGATCCTTAAGAGATAGCGTTTGTGTCTATCATAGTTCCTATACTGTATTGTATAATATAAAATTATTTTTAAATTCTTTACTAGTGAAATATACCGTTCCTACTATTGTAAATTGAAACGAAAATTATAATATTAATGATAATTACAAAAAAAAAAAACCGAGTTCACTATATTCCTTTCTATACTTACCTATGAATGTTTTTTTGTATCTAATTTATGTTATACGAGTATTTTATAACTATCTTTCACTTATGAATGTTTAATTTTCATTATTATAAAGTACCTAAAAAATTAAATGTATTTGATATCATTATAAACCAGTATTTTAATTAATCATTTCGTTACTGATATTGTATTATGAAGTCGTGTCAATTTAGAAGCATATGTTCTATTGTTTTAGTTTATATTATTACTCGTATTGTTCATGTATTGAAATAAATATGATTGTGTCAATTTAATACCAGTACAACTAACTATCTATGGTTTTGTATAATTTTGTTGATTGTGTCAAATGTCGTATGTATGCGTATTTGTCGTGCATACGCACGAGACAGCGCTCGCTACAACACTACCTACTACGACGCACATCTGCGTAGCTGACAACAGACTACGAATACATTGTCAAGTGTAAATGGTAAAAATAAACTCAAAAGTTAGTTTATCAGATACTCGGGTTTCATTTTTATTCCATTATTGACCTTACACCCCTTGAAAATAAAACTGATAATTAAAAGAACTTGATTTAATTTAATTGATAAAAAAATACTATCAAGAATCATTATAACATAAGTGAGATTATTATTCAAGAGTAAAATAACTAAATTCACTAATTTCACAAATGCATGACTTGTTTTTTGAATGACATGAAGTAGCAAACAAATATGCCTTCCACCTAATATTAAGTGGAGCCACTACAGCGTATAGAATTGGCATCGAAAGTAGAGCAATCCTGACGATTGCGATAGATCGGTAGTCCTGTGAACTGAGTCGGACCGCCTCGTGTAACACTCGCTTCCGACTACACCCTTCGGACCATAACAAAGCACCGCGAGTATTGCTGTTATGCGTCGGCAATTGGACTTTTCACAGGCTTCATCACTCACTTAACACAGTAAGTTACCAGTTACAATTTTTATTGGTTATAAATTTGAGCGTTTGTCCACAACCTCATCTGGGATTAAACAATGATGTGGTCAAAGATAGTAAACACTTTTTTTTTTATTTATATTATATGGGGCAAACGAACAGGTGGGTCACCTGATGGTAAGTGATCACCGCCGTCCATAGACACCAGCAACACCAGGGGAATCGCAAGTGCGTTGCCGGCCTTTTAAATATGTAGGCCTCCGGCGCTCTCACTGGCCGAACGAAACGCAACAGTGCAACCACTGTTACTTTACGTCGGTTTTCTGTGAGAGGGTGGTACTACCTCGAGCGAGCCGACCCATTCATGCTGAAACCAGTAATAGCTTCAGCGTAGCTCTACCATCTACAAAAACATAGAGGAAACTGGCTTATAAATGTCACTACCGGAACTAACCTATAGGTTTCTAAATTTCAATTGGATGATGGTACCTTGACAAGCTAATATTAGAAAAGGCCCTACCACCACACTATAGTTTGATTTGAGTTTTCCTTCTCTTTCCGTCTGAACACTTCACTGACACAATAATTAGCAAAGCGATGAGGTTAGGAATGTCACTGGTATATTCCAAAGCACCTACATATATTTAAAAACTTTAAAAGTTGTTTTGTTTGAGTTATAATCAGCCCTTTTAGCTACTGTAAAAGTTCACACAAACTTCATGAAGTTTAGATCAGATTTTTATATTAGTTCTTCTTCTTCTTTATTTTTTGGCTCCATCATGGCTTGTGCACTAGCCAGCGTCAAGTAACAGGATTTTGCCAACTAAGTGTCTTGTGATAATTATAATGTTCTAACAAGATGGTGGTTTCCTTGTTACAACTTTCCATGGAGTTTTGGTGGCATCTCAGAATGAATGCTCCGTGGTATTATTTCCCATACACTTCACTTGTGCATAATAACCAAACTATATTACGCAAAACACCACCAATATAAAATAAAATAACCAAGATTAATAAAAATAAAACACTACGACAAACACAACTAAATCCGCCAAAAAAAATATCGTATGATTATAAGTTAATAAATTCATGTAGGGAAAAACTAGAAAAAATATTTAAAACATTTTTAATAGGTATATTAAGTGACGTGCTGTGTTACACAAATATGAGAAGTTTATACATATATTGCATCCATAATATAATGAATAAATTTTATTAAAAGTAAGACTGGAATTTAAAAAAAATGAGCCGTCGCGGGACGCCTGGTAATTAAAATTATTTTGTACAGGTAATATGCATAAAAGGATAGTTTACGACAGGAAATAAATATAGCATAATCAAAATATAAAATATTCAGATTTTTAATATTTTAATATTAAGATTTCTATTTCGAAAAAGATGACTGTTACATGGCGACGCCTCGCTACACCGGTAATGAGATGTTTCATACTATCACACACCCTGGCAATGCATGCCGTGGCGACGCTTCGCCACGCCAACAGTCAGTCTGCTCCGCCGCTATATCGTTTCACATCAAAAACAGAACAACAATGATCTATAGGAAAATCTGGTAAATATGAAAAATTCACAAACCAACCTGTGCATGCGAAAAGACAAATAACATTACTATCAAGAACCCTACTATCTAACCATGTACCAAAAGACAGACAAAACCGGATTTAATTTTTTATTATTAGATAAACTTATCAGTACTGTTACCCCTGTAAGCACAAAAAAAACAATCTAAGTTATAGATTGATGACTATTGTAGAGTCTACCAAGTTACAAATATGTTGAAGAGTTACTAGGTTAGAATAAGAAAATGTTACTGAAAACACCTATATATTACAAGTCGAAATTTGTTTAGGATTACGTTAGAAATTTGAGGTAATGCTACTCCCATATATGCGTGTATGGCCACGAAGTTTAGTCGCACGTGATCAGGTGTGGGATGAAATTACCGCCATACGTTACTAACTACCAGGCTGCATGGAAATGGGCGTTGCACGATAACAGGACCAACGGATTTTACGCACATCATAGGACTTTACCGGACTTTAATTTCGAGTTAGGTATATACTTGAAACCCTGTGAGCACTTGGCAGCATAAATAAAATTTTAAAACTGGGGAAGATGGAAGGACGACCTTACAATTATAGATATTTAACAACTAAACTCAGAACTGACAGGAATTCGTTGTACAAAAGTCGGTATAATGCGAATATCGAACACTCCTCTTGCCTCAAAATTACCACTACACTACTATTTTTAATTTTCCTATAAACTATTGCTTAATATTTAAATACGGCGATTTCACTATCTCTTTTATATATAAATAGACAGAGACAAAACAGCTAAATACATCTTCCTAATCTGTTTCCCGACAGATTTTATTTTTTGTTGAGTATAGATATATTGACAAGCTTTATTGTTATCAATAAAAACAATTTGAAACAGTTCGTTTTTTTCCTTACAATCGTACAAGCCTTTATATATGACTCTATTCATCACACTTTACAACGTACAAATATTGTTCATTTGTACGTACAAATTTTAGGGAAAAACCTCAATATTCACCTTGAAATTGACACTCAAACAAAATAATGGGTTACGGTCGGATTTCAACCACTGCACTACAATTAGCATTTGATATTTCAAAAACTGAATATAAATAGTTATTTTGAAATATGTATAGAGATCCTATAATGGCTCAGTTGTAGCGCGTTCGGAGGCCGCGTCGATCGACACAGATTCAAGTCCTACAAGGCGCTTGAGTTTTCGATGAAAGTAAATATCGTGTTGAAGTAATAGCATGATGGCACGCCACATTTTTTATTACTCGGCAGGCTAGTATCCCCCCCCCCCCCATTAAGTTGAAAATGTTGTACTTAGCACTTAAAGGTATTTTCCGATAGCTGTACTTGAGAGGCCAATTCCCTGTATGTTTAGCATCTTAACTTCTTAAGACATAGTCATTTATTATATTATGTGTGATTATGGTGAAATAGTAAAATCTACGAAGAATAAAAAAGTACTATAACAATCATGAATTAATTAGTATTTAACAAAGATACAGTAACAACAGATAGCGATAGAATAGTAAGGAAACATATATCGAATGTTTATCATATTGTTATTTGCTTCTCAATAAGAACGTAACTTGTTCACAGTTCTCATAGGAGTAACTACGCCTACATAAATTCATTGATAAATCTTGTTTACCGCCATTAAAAAAATATACTGACGTAATTTATCTTAATAGACGTGTTCAAAATAAAACGAAACTGTTCGACGTGTTAAGTGAATATTTACCGTCTTAACGCAGCAAAGAGGAATCAGGTATGCAAACATTTATTACTGAAAAATGAACTAAAAAGGTCTGTGTAAACTATTCATTCGTGAAACGACATCAGCTTCAAAAAGCCCCTTACGTCGCCTCTAATCAGACTTTGTTTGAACAGAAAAGTAAAAAAACAACCCTTAGCCCGTTTGTTGGAACTGTCACACGGCCGGATGCAAAGGGGATCTCACTAAGTTATTGATTATATCGGAATAAGTCGTTCGCGGGGTCTGTCTCCACACACCCCACACCTCGGGTTTGAGATGTATTGGCCGCATTACTTTACATATATGAGATATAGTTGCATAACTAATCCTTACAGTGTCGGGTTACTATGCTATCACAGAATGAGAATAGAATACGTCTTTTGGATTCTAAGGACTTAAGTTTATTATCTAAAGCATTATTAATTGTTAAAGGATAAATTTTATATATTTTTAAAATTATTTACAATCTTTCGAGATACTTAAAACATTCATAAACTTGTTGTTACTATTCCATTGTTAGTTAAATGTATTTAAAACTATGAACACACAAGTTTCATATAATATTGTAGCTTAATGAATAACTATCTACTTTTCAATTAGATGCGGTGCATGTGTTAAAAATGTCGGTAAGCGTTGTTAGTTATTGTCAAACAACTCGATCAAATATTTCGATACTAATTAGTACCACCCAAAAGCGTCTTTACAGTATTACGAGTATGTAAGTGTATTTAATAAAATTATGTAAGCATTTCCGTCTTATTTATTACTTACATTGAAGTTTATAAAGAAAAAAGACAAGGAAAATATTTAAAATAAAAAAAATACACGAGGATTAATTACAAATGACTAATGATACTTTTCCGAATTAAATTAGGGATATACAGATGTTTTGCATATTTGGTGTATACATAATTAATTACTGCATATTATTATATAATTGTGTATATATAATTACTGCATATTATTATATAATTGTGTATATATAATTACTGCATATTATTATATAATTGTATATATATAATTACTGCATTGAACGTAAAGATACGTGTCTATTGTTCCAAGCGACGCTAGAAAGGTAGAAAAAAGGTATAACGCTGACTGAAAATGCTCCCACATTTTTTTTTTTGTAAAGTCTAGGTAAATAGTTTGTCAATTATTATTACGAAGGCGAAAATGAGTTTATTTATATACTATTTAGATTTTAGAGCTTGACCACAATCTCATCAGATGGAAAATGATGTTGTGGTCTAAGATGGTAAAGGCGCTAAATCTAGAATTTACTGATTCTAAAGTGCAGCTGCCGGGACACATCAATAGATGCTTGGTGACAGATTTTCAACTTGAGTGTGGTTGCTAGCCAGGAGGACTTAGTAAGAGCCCTACTACCATGCAAACGTTTATGGTTTCATCACGATGTTTTTATTCGGCGAAAGTGTGGTTCACGATTTCTTCACGACCGTCGCGATATCCGAAAATACTAACTAACCCAATTTTTTACGCTTATAAATAAAAAATAAAACTCTATTATATGAAGAACGCTGTCAACTGTCGTGTAGCGTGCTGGCCACAGAGACCTCTCATGCACACTAGACTTTTAAAAAGGAACGTCAAATTCGATGTCACAAATATTTCCTCGACGACAGCTCGATCGATATAATAAAATAAACGTTGCATAATTCATATTGTAATCTAACATCTGTTAGGTTGATCACTCAAAATAAAATAAAAGTAAACAATTAAATTAAGACTAATTAGGATATCATTATATATAGGTACCTACCTATACAGTCCTATCTGGATTATCATATAAAAATCTAGAATTAGTTTTAAAATAAGCTTGTAAAGAAAAGTGTTTATCAGAGACCCCTTGTTTTAGGTACCAACAAGAACGCCAGTGTCTTTAGGGAAACGAAATAGGATTACTCTATATCATACTATACCTGAGAGAAAATTGTGTTAGGTCTAAATTGAGCTTGGCTTGAAATAAGCACATATAAAATAAAAATAAAAAACGAAATGATATATCCAGTATTCAGCTCTATTTGTATTGCGGCAAAGTGATTAATATTTTTGTTCGTTCTATCTATGTGGTAAAAAATAGCTCAATACATGGCTTTGTGTCTTACATAGTGTATATACAAACCGATAAACGTCTTACACCATAGCATGGAGAAAATAAATCTATTTAATTGTGCCTTGTATTCTTACTCACACACACACAAATACATACCGCACAAGTTCGAGAGTGTTCTTTAGGTGGTTTTCATCTATAATACAGATTACAGTATAATATTAATACAGATCTCAACGTCAGTTTTCAAGATTAAAAAAAGGAAAAAGGGTCCGAAAATTATATTCAAATTGGCTCATTATTTTTTTATCGATGTGTGTTATAAGTAAATGTAGCTAATTTACTAATTCCTTAAAGGGCGACCATTAATTACGTGAGGGGATAAGGGGGAAACTGGTCAAGTTGAATCTCACAAAATCTCACGTGAGGAGGAGAGTGAGTTTCAGCCAATATACATGTAATTTTTTTTAAAGTAAAATAAAAGTATGACCTCACGAATTATCACAAGACGAGCTAACTGAGTTTCTGTGAGCAAGTAACAACGGCTTAGAGTGACTAAATCAGAGCAAAGTTGATGGAGCAGATGATTTTACTGAAAATCACATGGATTGTTGATACCAATAGTCACTATTGAGACCGTGCACGAGTCTCCTTGGACTGAATTAGACTGAATTTATATGTTCCATTATATCAATTTTAGTAGTTCCCATTTAAGTATTGTTCGATGTTATTACTGTGATTTTACATTACGATCTAAATAATCTCAAATATTAACCTTTACTAGTGTTAATAAAAATAAAGCAATTTTTTTTTTTTAATAAATTCAACACACTTATTCTCAAAATACAAATTTTGAAAGATCCCATGTGAGCTTACAGGAGGTGCCCCATGTGAGATTACAAGAAGAGGACGATGGTGGAAACCTATCTCACGACATCTCATCGGAGAGGTGGGGGGAGGGGAGGGGGAGGTGTTGGAGAGGAGGGGGTTAGGGGAAGTGTTGGAGAAGAGAGGTGAGGAGGTGAGGGGGAAGGTGAGAAGGAGGAGGGCTACGATTAATAAAAATCTTTAAAAACGCCTCACACAATTAATGGACTCCTCTTATAAGCCGGTACGCCGTTTCACCAGTATTAAATTACTTCACCAGCTTTTAAAATTGTAGTACAAAGGTTATATAGTCTAAACCTTATCTCGCCAAATGAGTTATCTAAAGAAAAAATAATTTTAAAACAGATTTTTATTTTATTAAGTATGTATATTAGAATAAATAAGAGATACCACTTGTGGTATAAAAATATCAAATATTGATAGTATGAATTTAATGTATTTTTAAAAACTAAGCGTTACGTTTTTTCTTGTACACATGACGGAATTCGCGACCGGGTGCAAACTTTCAAACAACAGTAAATTGAGTTAGTGTTAGTAGATCCTTAACAAGCGAGGTCAGATCGAAGGGTGCGTGGAACTTCGTCTCGCTTATTAAATACACACTGTTATTAATATTGAACAATTGTTATTGAAGTAGTTTGATAAAATGATCGTGTATAATCTGATGACCAAAGCGATGTGGAGATAGCAAACACAAAGTCGACCTTAGAGAGGGTAAATATCCTTGATAGTCATTGTCTAATTCCTTAGTTCCCAAAGTGGTCCATGAGACTCCATGGGGGGTCTACGTTGTCGTATCACAACTTGGGGGTTCACAATTCGTAAGAGGAGGTCCACGATAATGTATCTGCTTTCGATAGTGAAGAACTAAAATGTTGGTTTGACTTCATCTATCAGTGTAAGCAGATAATACTTTAAGTAGCTCAGTGACTGTTACTAGTAAAACCTTGCATATTCCATAGCTTAGCAACTCAACTTTCCATAGTTAGGTCTAATCTTCACATTTTTTATTCGAGTTTTGGAAATATGGTAGAAATAGTAGCTGCAAGGGGTCCACCGGAACTAGCTAAATTTTGAAAGTTATCTATGAGAAAAAAAGTCTGGGAACCACTGGTCTAATTGAATAAAATATTATTATTACCAACTTATCCGAAATTCAATAAAAAAAACTATTCTTATTAATGGTATAAATGCGAATGTGAGTTTGTGTGTTTGTTACGCTTTAACGCTTTAACTACTCAACCGATCATCTTGGAATTTTGCAAACACGTTGTCAAGAGTACAGAAAAGGACAGAAGGTAACATTCATCTTGAAAAAGGTATCCCTATTAATGCAAACGAAGAAAAAACTAGTTCAAATATAAACAGCTGTTATGTGGGCTAAAAGTTTAAGATCTTTCGAAACCTAAAGGACTTCTATACCAAGATAATGTTCAGAATTGATTAAATCAAAAAACTATAAGACACTCATTACATTGAACGGGAACTAAATAAAATATCCTTTAGTCTGTATTGAATACTATCTAGTTAAAGATTCCAAAGCATAAGTATTAGCTCCGCACCGATAAATTTTCCCAATCGGCCGGATTTGTCACATAGGGAACGCATCTCTCCCAAACACGAGCTTGAGACGTCCAAAGGAGGCAACCCTTCACGCGTGCTGCTCCTACAGGCGCGTTTTAAAAGAAAACTAACAGCGCCGGGGGCGTGAGGGACCGATCGAGATGGAAATGTCGATTGTGGCGCGTCGGCCGCGGATCGACACCCGCCGATAACTCCGCTCATAACGATGGGGAGAGAATTTTAATGTACCCCCATTTTGGCGCAATGCTCAAATTTTACGACCACCGAGTCATTATGAGGGAAATTATTGGCGCTCTGATTGCTTTAGCAGTGATAAAAATTCTCAAGTCGGCAATAAGGTGGAACTAATTCCGAGTTAGCTTGTAATGGCTTACGCTGGTTACTCACTTAATCGCTTTCATACTTTGTACTGAAGTAACGTTTTAAAAGGAAGTTTTTAATATTTTTCTATTTTCTTCAATGTCCAATCTTTTCTTCATTTAACAAGCCTTTCTTAATTTTCTTATTTAAGATACATTTATTATGAGTTTAACAGAAAATAAACAATACGAGATAAATGTTATTTTAATACATTAAGTTGAGTAAAAAAAACTAAAGTCAATTAAAAAATATTTATGATAGGATGCAAGTTTCTTTATTTATGTGTCTGAGTACTGGATATGATATTATATACTTAGATTATTATTATAAAAATGTCAAATTTGTGTAATATGTCTGTTGGAATAATTGCACGAACTGCTGATCTGATTCTAAAATTTTTTCCTCTTAGGTTAATGGCTATAGACTACCATTTATTCTTATCTATGTTTGATGGTGTAATCAACGTGTACGAAGTTGCAGGTAAGTTACCAGTGTATATATAAAACAAAAATATACAATAACGGGAAGTTTTAGACTTGAAAGTGTAAAACATGTTAACAGAGTCCTTCGTAAAACTAATTACTAAGATTTCGATTTAATAGCAAGTATGATATTCAAAACAGTTAATAATTAAAGTTAGGTATATGTAAAAGAATAATAAGCCTCAAGGCGAATATTCTCAACTTGTAAGGAAATGTATAACAAAAATATGAGAAACAATAAAATGATTTATCTCGTATTTCGTATTATTTCTGATAAATAAAAGAAACGAATTCGTTTCGATAAGAAAAATTATAACGTTGTTATGAAACCAGTTTACGTTTCACAATTGAAACTGAAATCAAATTACCTATTCAATTATTTCAACCATTAAAACAACCGGCGGTTGTGACGATAAATAATTTTATTATAATAAAATATTAAAGGAACTGATTAAACAGCAAAACGTTCTGTAATGTTTAATACAAGCGTTCGCACACAACTCTACTAGTAACAACTATATATTTTACAACCGATAGCGATGTTTTAAATCTTTTAATAATAATAACTGTTAGGAAATCTAACGACTGTTTTTTTTTTCGAACTGTCTACACTGTTGACCTGGCACGGACCTCTACAGTTTCACCGGACTACTAAGAGGAAGCCCTTAAGTCACTCACCCGAAGGATCTAATAACCGTTTTTGTTAAACAGTACGTACAATTGTTCTATTTGCGCTTTGTAGTAAAGAGATGACGTAATAAGATGACATATCAGTTTTTCTTAGTAAAACGCATAAGTACTAAAAGTTAATTGTTTGTACCGTCTCTACCCATCTGCAAGAACTACACGAAGTCAGCTGTGTAGGAAATCGTCCTACTAGAGTAAATAGTATTCCTTTTGATGAGACAGGCGTATAAATAGCCGTGCTCACTAAGCCGCTTGAGAACGTATTGTGGCTGAACACGTGGATACGTGTTAGCCTAACTGTGTCCAATATGGTGCCCAACAAATGTGGTATAAAGTTGGAATGTGTCCTAGGCTCGTAAGGACCAACAAATGTGTGTGAACGATAGCACTTAGAAGAAGCACTTAATTCGCTTACCGAATCGCCCCGAAGCCCGTGCCTCGAAGTTGATGGCCACTGGATCGTTCACGTACAGATAGTCCTGCGGCGAGAAATGCGGTGACGGTTTCACAATAAACCAAAGCGGGTTATTTTTATGAAATATATGTTGTCTTGCGGCGAGAGATGCGGTGATGGTTTCACAATAAAACCATAGCGGATTATTTTATGATATATATGGCAGAGATTTATTAGTTATCGCGAAAAAAAGTGCGCATCAGTCAAAAGTGATAAATGTCACCCCCGTATCGAAATAGAATTTTGATATAAAAACTTCATAGTGGAGCATCCGCCTCACCACCTTTACAGCACTCTCTGGTAGTAATCAGTATCTTATATAAGACTATCATCTAAGTTAACTCCTTTTAGATAAAAATAAATCAATATTAATTATATCTTTATATATATATATATATATATATATATTATATATATATATACTAGCTGCCCGGTCTGGCTTTGCACGGATGTCAATCCAGTAAACGTTACTAAATTATCTTATACCGCCATCTGTTTGACTCAAACCGAACTAACAGACACAACCATGACTCTTTGTTAATAAACAAATAAATCGCAATAAAATAATATTGCCATCATAAATAGAGATATAAACTATCCTATCTTTCAAGTTGGGTGAAACTGCACACAGTGTACAAAAATATATTAAAATCGGTTTAGTAGCTTGGAAGTCCATTGCGAACAAACTATATGACACGTAATTTATATATATTAACCATAAAAAATTGATCATGTAATATTAATGACTCTTGGAATAATCGACTCTCAAAGGGTTCAAAAAGAAATTTAATTTTGTATGGGCGGTATCCTCTTGGATTTTGGATTATGAGTACATCAGTATTTATAATAAGTACAAGTCATATAGGTTAACTTAAAAGTGAAACATGATAAGTATAAAAAGCAAAATCAAATGATTTTTTTAAATAATAACTGCAACTTTTATTTTACAATTTGTTAGAGTAGATAAAATATTAATTTGAATGAGTAAGTGATCAGGATACTGAGAAGCCACCAGATTAACGGTTTCGAAATTTTATTTCAAAAAGGCCACCATGGTTGTGACGTGTGAGAGTAGCAGCACTTCGAATAGGGGGGAATTGGTGGCTGAAAGATAACCGTGATCTTTCAACGACAATAACATGTATATTTATGTCTCTATACACGCATACTTTGACTGTATGTAATTATTTGTTTAGTTATTAGGCACCAGTTGTGACCACTATACATATATACATATATTTAATAGTTATATGTTAATTTAGACGACGCAGCAATTTCAATAACATTGAATTTATGTAAATGAAAGATTTAATTTTATTAATTTGACACGTCTGAAACATTTAAATAACTGTAGTATAACTACCTAAACATTACCTGTAATAAAAGAAACGTCATTTAGTGTAACTAATCACTATGTCGATACCAAATTAATCACAAAAATTAGTTTATACAGAATAAAATAAATCGTTTTCTGGTGAGATCCACTTTTTCCACAGTTTGTAGTTTTACCACAGGTCACCCAAAAAAATCAATGGCTTCAGCTGTCTATGTTAGAACAACAATTAAATTAATTAGATTACGTTTTTCATTGCATAGATATTCAGATAGTCAAGCGTTTTTATAGATAAGTAATTGTTTAGAAGTGAAACTGCGGTTGTGTAATAAGGTTTAGGTAGCGGCGTAATCAATTGGTTTTACTGTTTGTACAATAAAGGTTGTTAATTACAATCGAGATTTCTACTTATATTGACTATTACCAACAGTTAAAAGCTACAATAAACACCTAATTTTTTTTTACATGGGGAAATCCTTTATGGATACCTACACCGCCCTTTATGTCCGACTCCCACGGACTAAAACCCCATGGTGCCTCCTTACACCTTTCGAGCCGAGGGGAGCAGGAACTGCCTACAGCACTGCGTCTGCTCACCCGGCAGGTATCGGCTCCTCATCAGGGGCGCCTTCTGCGGTCAGAGGGATCAGAGTGGTAGACCCCTCATTTAATTGCTTGAAAAGATGGACTGTGGGAGTCGCGCGGCACAATGCGCCTCCACCACACTGGGCCTATAATTGCGAAGTGATAGACGTGCCCGCGTCCATCGTCCGCAGGCCCTATAAACACCTAACTATCCTAATCTTAAACAATATCATAAATGGGAATATCTGTTTCATCCCTTAACTACTCAACTGATTATCTTGATTTTTTTTCATACATGTTGTCAGGGGTACAGAGAAGGACATAGGGGTACCTTTCATTTAGAAAGAAATATTCTTCACGAGGGATCGGTTAAATTGACAGCTCCTAAGCATAACCAATTCAAATAAAAAGATAATTAGTAAAATCGGTTCACAATTGACGAAGATATCGATTAACCCCTGGACTGTCCAAAACTATAAAGGTTTAAGTTCCATACAAACAAATGTAGATTTCATGAGGCACAGGTCAACAGACTGTTGGCAGCATAAGCTTGAAAAAACACCCGATTTATTGCAAAACTTTGAAAAATAATAAATTAAGTATTGTAAAGTATAATTTTTATGTAAAATGAATTTTTTAATTTCTCTTTCATTTTTCACTAAACCATGAAATTGACAATGTACAATATCGAGGAATTAAAAAAAAACATTATCCGCCATTGAGATCTCTGGCTCTTAAAAAATCAAACGAGAGGGTAACACTCATAAAAAAAATACATAAAACCAAACCTAGTTACATCCTCCTTTTTCGAAATCAGTAAATATGTTCCCGATTGGCATTCAACGAATACAATCGATTATACGCGTTTCACTCCGTCAAGGAGCATCTTCATATCGATGTTAACTCTTCCGTTGCGAGCGGGCGACTCTATAAATAATTTGTTTCCATACCCAAGTATAGATGTTTTAGCTTATAATTGAGATCGACTCCGACATGGTCTGTGCAATCACTATGAAAGTTGGCACAATTAAGTGTTTTTTTTTTCTATGGAGACGGTTTTTTATAATAGCACGACAAGTAACGTCACTGCACCTTATGGTAGTTCTAACAATTCGCCGCTGTGTACGAGTTCACGGCGGCGAGGAAGCGCAGCGGGGAGCCTCCGGCTCCCAGGGAGATAGAGGAGGAGAGACGGCGTCTCAGGGGAGACGCCGTCGAGAGGTGGAGGCAGGACCTGGCGGACGCGCGGTTCGGGCGCTACACTGTGGACGCCGTCCGCCCGGTCCTGCCGGAATGGGTTAATCGAAGATGGGGCTCCCTGACGTTCCGACTGGTGCAGGTACTCACCGGTCACGGATGTTTCGGGTGGTACCTGCACCAGATCGCTCGCAGGGAGCCGACCGCCGTATGTCACGAGTGCGGCGCTACGGCGGATACCGCGCAGCACACTCTCTCCGAGTGTGCTGCGTGGAAGGGACGGCGCCGCACTCTGGCTGCGGCGGTAGGAAGTGGCGGCCATCTTCCGCCGGGCTATCCGCTGGGACGGCATGGTGGATGCTTCGTTCGATCCCATGCCGCCCCAACCAAAGCGGAGGACGGTACACCGTGGGGTTTTAGTCCGTGCGAGTCGGACATAACCCACTCTCCCCCCCGGGAGGGTGGTGTATCCATAATGGATTTCCCCACGTTAAAAAAAAAAAAAAAAAAAGGTCCAACACAATCCATTTATTCTGGAACTAACTAAACGCTCTAAGCATTTACAACTTCACCATACTTTTTGGGCGAGTGCTTAACGCTCAAGCCGTATGGCAATATGCTCAAAATCACCAAAGAGGCCGAGCATAAGCTTGGACTATTGTCTCGAAAGAACAGATTCTGAGTTTAAGCGTCTAAATAATACCTTAAATAAAATTTCCCATTGGTTTACATTTAATAATTTATTGCTAAATGCAGACAAAACAAAATGCATAAGTATTAATTACACTGCCTAATGTTTCATGTATTGATAGTAAAATAGAGATCGAAGAAAATCTAGTTGGGTTTGTTCTTGGATATCACATTTGATTGTAAATTACAATGGGGTCCTCATATTAAAAAAATGGCTGAAAGATTAAGTTCAGCAGCATGTGGAGTTCGAAAGATTCGCCAATTAACAGATATTGCCACTGCTAGGTTGGTCTACTTCGCTTACTTCCATAGCTTAATGTTTTATGGTATTTTGCTGTGGGGGACAGCAGCTGAAGTAGGACACCATATTCATACTACAAAAACGGGCAGTTCAAGCAATTTATGATATGGGCTCTTGCGAATCCTTAAAGGCTAAGTTACAGGAGTTCGGCATCCTGACTCTGCCCTCCCAATACATTCTTGAAAATCTAATGTACATCCGCAAAAACTTAGATAAGCTAGATTCCGTAAATGACCGACATAATCTAAATACAAGAAACAATAACAAATACGTAATTCCATGTTCTAGGTTCACTAGGACCGGTAACAGATTTTTAAGCAATAGTGTTAGGCTTTATAACAAAATTCTTAAACACATTACCGATTTGCCGGATACTAAGTTGAAGCAGCATACCAAGCAGGTTTTAATGTCTAAAGGCTATTACAGGGTGGATCAATATGTGAACGATGGTGACGTCTGGAAATGATGCCCTCTCAGTGCTTCCACTATATTTGTAACTATGCCTTAAAATATGAGATATTATGTTTGATGAAAAGATAAACCAGATCAAGTTTTTTGCCGATTCTTCTCGATTACTGAGTTGTTTTCCGAACCGGTGGTGACTTCGACGTTCATAAACGCTTTCTCAGGGCCTAAACTGAATACAGTATTTTGGATTTGATTTGCTTCGAATGCAATATCGCAAATCGATCTAACAACAAAAATGAAGAACAACAACGACTATCAAGGAATCAGCAGTCCATCGCCAGACTTAGTGGTCTTGTCGACTTACAAGGCTCCCAGTTTCTAGGTATAAACTGGCTGATTCCAAAACAAGTAAAAAAAAAGAGAGTCACTATCACGAGCTTAACCCCATACGCATGTCGGGTATTACATGTGTGGGTACACATGCATGTTATAGCTGGTATATAATAGTCGCGATTCATTCGGGCATAAGTGTCATATCTTTCAGCCGGCAAATGTATTTATTCTACCTTTATATTACTACTGGCTTTTGCTCGAGGCTTCGTTCGCTTTAATGTGCATAAACTGAAGCCCATGTTACTTGATACATGATAATATACCTTTTTATAAGTGCAAGAATTTTTTAAATCGATTAAACATTTTTTTGAGTTTATCCATTATAAGCAAAAAAAAAACTAATCTTTTTTCTTTATAATAATCGTACAGATGACGTTGCAGGATTCCAGCTTCTTTTGTACTATCAACCGAAGAAAGCCACAGTTTAATTACCACGCCACACCACGTAAAATAATCTTTAAAAACTTTGTTATATCTATTTTATTAGGGCGCAAGAACGAAATCCACAGCAAAATTAGACGGCGGAGCTCTTTATGAATAAAAAATTGTATACATTAAATCATCGGCGCTCAAAATAAACAGCGCTTTATAAAGTAACTTCGGTCCCACAAGATATATTACTATTCAACTTACTTAAAACTCAAAGTCCATCAAAAGTTTGTAAGAAAGCTTAAAAGTTAAAAGAAAACCCGAGTCAGGTGGAGTGTTAGTTGAATAGAGAAAGTTTCCTGGCTGGCTCCCTGGAGGTGATTAATGACCAGTCGCTGTTTATGCTAGGCATGCTCAATGAGGATTAGCTTCCCGACTTTAAAACTCTTGACGTGTCCTACTTGTGGTAAAACTAAACAAATTACCATGGACAGGTTAAAACATACTATTTATATTGTCTTCAAAATAACTGCTACTACGGCAATAACGGCTATTAATTAATGATGTGTTATTTTACAACAATCGTTGTACTAAACTGTGATTTATTATTCTGTTGTTGAATAAATCTCTGTGTCGTATCGTATTGCAATTTGCAATAATTTCACCATAATGAAATGAATGTAACGTGAAGTACTCTCCCTTTCATAGCTCTTTACTATTGCATGCTGTTTACTAATTCGCATGTTGTAATAACACTAGCCAGCTATAACAGACAACAGATAATAAACCTTGTAATCATTTTATTTTCAATAACTTGTTATCTATTGCGTAGGAATAGCCACCAGTAGCTATCGAATTGTTTTTTGTAAAAATTGGATCTTACAACAAGATAGATAGGATAGCTTGAAAATAATTTCTATAATTTAATTTTATTTGGGTTTTACTTTATTTATTTAAAATTACTTAATAAATATCATCAATTAGATAAAGAGTATTCGTTCTAAAATAATGATTGTAATTTATTTAGAATATAGTTTGAAATATAAGCAGAACCACTGATTTATAGTTTCGATTCACACTACATTTGGTGAGAATCGAACGAACACTGTGTTATCCCTTTCGGACAACGACCGGCCGAGGTAACTGTGCATTTGTGTAGTAATACAAATTGCACACCCCATGTTTATCTCCAACGACCTCGCAACCCCTTGTACGTATTTATCTTCAACCCTTCGACGTGCCGACATTGCATCGACTTTCTAACTTGTAACGTTTTGTTCGATTTTCGAAGCAAATGTTTTTTACCTCTATACTTTAAAATTAACTTCAGGAATAAATTCAACAATAAATGAGGTGGTAGGGCATGGCACTTGCGTCCGGCTAAATTATCACCACCAAACATGTGGTTATAAATTTGTTATAGTAAATCCATTTTACTTTGGCACGTTTAGAGACCATCCAGCTTAAATCCAGCTACTGATAAGCTTACAGAACGGCATGACAACGACAATTGTCGAAGGATTGCAGATCTCTTGACGGTTTGTTTTTGGAATGCACTTTGCTTATCTTCTAGTACATTGTTGTCATTTTGACATTCTATATTAAATAAATATGCTATAAAAATAATGTTAGTTAAATATATTTGATTAGCTATAATACCTTTGACTTCGTCTGCATCACTTATCATGAAAACAATCGATTTTATGTATAGAGTAACAATCATAAGCGCGGTACCGCTTGCCCCACCTCTCCGCAGCAAGAAATCATTCATCGTTGAACGCGCACTGCTTCCACAAAAGTCGTAGTTTCGTAAAATTTTAATAACCTTACATTAAATGTAGACATCGTGTTCATTTATTTAGATAAAAACCAAGTGTCTGTGAAATAAAATTAAAAAAAAGTGATCAAAATCTATCGTTTAGTTTTGCGTGATGCGCGCACAACAGTAGACCACCATTAGTTTATTTATGTAGTTAATAAAAGATCTACACAAATCAAGGCATATTTTTTCTACCTATACTGGACATTCTTTCATTATTATCTGCATATTAACTGTTTAATTTTTTTTTCCTTATCCGCTTAAAATTATAACCCTTTAAAAATATAATTTGTTGAGGTAATTCTGTCAACAATAATACTTCTGCTTCATTGTCGCAAATAATGTACATTACATCAATCAATATTAGTCATTTAGAATTAGTATACAAAATGTATGTACGTTATTTAAGTGTTATTCTCAGCAAATTGCATATGATTGCAGTCACAATTACATAAAAGGCCGACAATGTTCCCAATACGTCTTGGTAAGTTACGCTAGTAAACATAGACGGTATTTCAGTCTCGAGTTAACTGTATAATTTTAACAATCATCTGCTAACAATCGAAAATGCCATACGATACGTACACAAAACACTGTCTTAGCTAGAGGATAGTATTATTATACATGTGGATAAAATCGAACAGTTCACACATATAACACTGTTAATAGGCATATTAAATACTTGTATATAACCCTCTGTAGCATACGCACCGCCGAAATAGCCTTTGGTGGCTTTATGCTACCCTGGGTAGACCCAAAAGGTCTTACGAGAACTTTTAACGAGTTTCCGTTCCGATCCAGCTAACAACAGTAAGGATACAATGCACGTACCTCAAGATCTTGTCTGTGTAAGACTGGCCGCTGAACTTCCTTTACTGGTGGTGATGGATACTGAGTTTTTGAACTGCTGCGTATTGTGATGTGATGATGTGCAGATGTGATATTTCGTCGAATAATTGATATATTTCGGTAAAAAACGATGTTGACGTGCGTCACGATACTTTGATACATATATTCAGTTGTTACGTTTTCTTTTTTATTATTGACGTTCACGTGCATGACAACCAAAAAGTTGGCATCTCGATATTGTTGATTAACTGAGATCTGAACGTCAATAGTGTATTCGTAAAAAAGTTTTAAATATATTTTGATTATGATACACCCTCTCTTATCAAATATCTAAATTAGAACAATCATAAAAAAAATCAAGCAACGAAACATAAAGAAATGACACATTAAGTTCGATAACACTACAAAATCAGACGGCACATTGAATTTTCTCTTAAAGCTATACAATTTTTAGGATATTTTCTATTCAAAATTAATCATATTTCAATTTGTTTTACGGAAAAAAATAACTAACACATTGTTATAATAGTTTGAGTAAATAATTGATGTCTTGTAAACAAAATAAGTTATCTATAGCATTTACACCTTTTATTTATTACATTTAATTTACAATTTTATTCTATGTATACATGATAAATATAACTTAGATAGCTCAAAGCTGAACCATTGCGAGATGTGAAACTGAAATATGTTTATATAATACATTAATCAGTGAGAAGTGTTGTTGAAATTCTGCTCAGGAGTAAGACGTCACACTTTGCAACCCGTACATAACGTGAAGCTAAATAAAGCTTACAAAATACAGACTAATTTCTTAGTTTACTTTTTTGAGTAAGAAAAAAGTGAATCTAACGTCTTATTTAAGTTATTAAACCAAACCCAAATTGAAATCCATTCCTAAAATATGTTATATTCAAAGTTTTTTGTGTATTTCAATATTATTACATAATTATATATATTGTTCTAAACAACAATAATATACCTACGATAGCTATTTAGTACAGTCTATATAATTAGTAAAGTAAACTTAAAGTCAAAAATATTTCAGCCTTCATGAATTCAAATGTACAAAACTCATTATTAGAACATGTTTGGCTTACCCGTATAATTTGACATTCTCAATTTAGAAAAAATATTTTAGATATCAATTCCCTTGTCACAAGTACAAGTAGGTACGTCACACAAAAAATACAAAAATATATACTAATTTGACACTAAATTATCGAAACTTAAAATTGAAACCAAATCACACGCGTCTATCTTGTATTTCTTATTCTAAAAATCTTAAACTATATCCTAATCATAAATCTTCCCAGTTTCAATTACTACTAAAGTGATACAGGAATTAGTACGATTTACTAAAATATGCAAGCTTTGCTTTTGTATAGATATGAGACAATATCATAAATCAAAGTATTTCACTCTATAAATTCCCAAAAACCATCTCAATTTCACAGAAACTTAGATCGAAAACAAAAGGTAAGGTTTAAATAGGACCTATGGATCTTATACCTAACAGATTTGTAACCATAAATCCGTGTGCAAAAGAAAACGGCGAGGTGTTATCGAGGCTGTATTGACACTTTAATGCCATTGTTTGATTTAGAGGCTCTCATTACGGGCGCAGGATAAATAGCTGTCGTGAACTAAAGCTGCGAACCTGACTTCATGCAGATACCGTTCATAACACCTTTGCACATAGTTTCTGAAGACATTGTCGTTGCAATACTATAAATTTGTACTTACATCAACGTTTTAGGTAATCACTATACTGTATTTCTGATCCATACACCTCAGTTGGATATTGCTATTTCCTCTTTCACGAATTGCTATTTGTAGGTATTATCAGTTTGTGTTATACCACAAAATGTGGGTATCTCCAATTGGAAATCAAATAAGAATTTTAATTATTAGTCTCCTTTTTACTTTTTACCACACGTCAGCATGTAGGAGACCCGTTGCAGGTCCAAAGGCCTCTTCTTGAAGGAAGGTATGGGCATAATAATTCACGCCAGTCCACGACCTATTAGCGATTTCAAACTCTGAAAAACCCGCAATTCTGTATTTACCCACATACGGTGGTACTACAAGAACATTTCTCAATTTTAGGTACATACTCTAACGATGTTTTCCTGCATCATCATCCACCTTCCCATTATAGTCATAACACTCTTTACATCGGTCGGTGCACTAAATAAAACTCCTTCATTGTCGCTTTTTCTACCGGTTTATTTTAATCATTATATATATATGAATACAGGTAATCCATTCTTCATTCGCCAAGTGTTAGAAAGCACCAACTCGAATCCAGTAATTTATTTATGATACTTTTGAATTATAATTGCTTCTAATCATTCTTACTCGGACCTGAAAACATAAATTAAATGAAATAAGTATTTATATATTACAAAAATGTAGAATGTAGATAGCTTATAGCATTTCTTCTATATGGTGAATCTCATAACCAATATTCGATGCAACAACTTAATTTCGTTACTTACATAAAATGAAATGCTACAAAAGAAAGACATGTAAGTTAAAAGTATTAATTTCTTAAAATACTATTGGTGATTTAAAAATAGCCTGTGATGAGGAGATACGGGATGCAAGAAGTGGCGTTCTATATCCCGCGCGTGCCACTATGCCGCGTCCGAGCCACGCCGGCCCATAATAACTACAGAAAATTTTACGCTCCAGGACAATGCGATATAAAATTATCTGTTAGATCCAATAATCGCACGGAACAGCCGGGACTTAATGCCGGCCAATCATTAGCTACGAGGGATAACGGTGCCGAACGGCCACCATAGACTATTAACATCGGAAGAGAACTGCGCTCGCCGATGCCCCGTGACCAAACGTCAATGCGACTTAAAACTTTGTACGTTACGAATGATCCATCCCCGGGGCAACGTGTCTGTACGAACAAAGGAATGACTTCATTGTACGAACGTAACTTTTTACGTATGTTTCTTGGAATACTCGTCGTAACACCACTTACCTGATCAGAGGTAACATGCAGCGCTTCAATTATTATTATTTAATTATAAGCGTGTACATTCTCAAAGAACTCGTAAAAGAATTTTTAAATACGTACAAGCATAAAAGTGCGATTAACTTTGAGCGTATAAATACCGGTAATTATATTATCAGGAACCGGTGAAAAGGACGAGAGAGCTCGGTACCGCACTATCATTAACGCGAAGTGAACGATCAGTTATTTACGCGGCCTAACGGCTCGTCGAACCGTGTTGGTTTACGGCAACCAACCCCCGAAGGAGATGCATTCCACCATCCGACCGGCTCACGAACTCACGACTGCACAGCAATAATTACCCGTGGGTGTACCTACGCCATTATACTTCGCGAGCGATTATTATCAATCGTTGTACTAGAGAACGGTCACCTCTTAGATCCTTATATAATGGAACGAAATTATCGTAATGTTATAACGAGAGATGCAAAGCAGATTATTCGATAATTATAAGGAATAAATCAATGTCTTGGAAGTGCAAAATTCTTCGTCTCTTTCTAGTGGAGCGGCTTAGTGTAAACTGGTCTCTGTCGTTTGCGCCGGCGGCGACTGTCTCGTGCTATGTCGCTTCGTAGCTAGCTTACGGACCAAAACACTGTTTAGTCGCCGATGGCGACGACCCATACTTCACCCCGACTCCGACCATGATAATGCAAATTGTCTATAACTGTAATCACATCGATAATGCATTCACTTATATTTAAATAGAAATCGATCTGTTAAAACATTCAATGAATCAAAATAATATATACTATGTATGTTACTTTAGATATAGGTTACATGTATACCGATTAACTAATTACAAAGGTGATTAAAAAAAACATCTACTCTATAAACAAAACATATGAATGACATTCCGATTGTTATAATACCCACCCACCGTACTGTTTTAGGAGTAGGTATATAGAACTCGATAAAGTTTTACTCGTATAATAAAAATATACATGTACCAGTTAGTAAGGGCAACAGGACCCGTTGGCCACTACCAAACAAACGCCTTTAGGAGTTTGTAAATTGTAGCCGAGGTTCACGCTCCTCTCATTACTGTACTCTATAATGTGTTCCGTCATCAAGATTAACTCTCTTCTAATGGCACCGATGCAGGTGCGGAGTTAGAACCATTTTAAATGACTCATATTTATTTTGTTATTTAGATATGTATAGATACTTAGACAACAGTGGAATATTATAAACTTTACTGATTTATCGTTCATAAAAGTTACATATTTATATAAGACTTCATAGCTTATAACATAGAGTTCGTTTTATACTAAATAAATGTATGAGTTATTTTGCATATAATATATTAATAGCCTTATTAACATATGAAAAATAAATATCATTTTTGAAAATACAATGTAATAACGTTATTACGATTTTCGACGTATTATTAAAAAGTGGATAGATTGTAAAAAGTAAGATTACACAAAGGAACTGAAAGAAACGGTGCTACGAAATTGAATAAATTGTCGCACGTTTAATCAAAAAAAGAAATAACTCAAAATTTACGTTTTTCAACTTTTCACAAGAAATTAAATTAACGTTGCGATAAGAATACGTTCAATTCAACAGCCATTTCAATACAATAAAAATTACGAAAATAGATGACTGTTGTTCTTTAGTTGATTTAAACGTGTGAAAAACTTAGTCTAAGATAAGATAGTTAATAAGTGAAGTAAAATGAAATAATTCCATGATTTAATACAAAATCGTTATCTTATTTACTTTAATTTATTTAAAAAATGCATTACTTCAAATTTATGTCATTTTATTATTTTTAAATGTATGTAATGTTTTTTCGGTAACTTTTTAGTTTCAAGATAAATTTAAGTCGGAGGTGTAAACATTGGTCAAATTTAAGCGCATTTTCCCGCAAAATAGAATTTTCAGTTACTCCTATTTTGATTAAGGTGCGTTATGATATTTTCTGAATGCCTCCTTAGGTAAGAAGTTACATAAAATTGATATGTATTTGACAACTGGTATTTTAGTCAAAATGTAGAACAAAGAATATGATAAAAGAAAGATTTTGTTAGCAATACCATTAAAAGAAAAGTCATCGACTTCCCTTAATACATCCCTTGCAGTTTTGTTATATTACTTCTCCGGCGTTACTATTACAATTGCAGATAATTGAGGTTTGTCTGCTTTTAGTAAAATGGTCAATTTCGTCCCTAATGCTGTTTACCTTAATTTGTTGATAAAGTATATAAGTTTTATTCCCTATAAATTCTTACCGCTCTTACCTTTTTAAAACAAAAATTATGTTACAAAATAACAACTTTGTTGATAACTTAATCTGTGATGTTTTTGTTATTTACAATCATACTCGTATGTATTAAAAAATATTGTTTTTCTCTGATTGCTATAAATAATGAGCCATATATTATTGAAAGATGAGTTTACACACTTATTGAGAGGTATATTAAGAGTTCCCATAAAACCGATCGTTCTCTGTTTTGAATTCAGAATCACATAATTGTTCATTTGTAACGAAGAATCTGAGTACGTTTTTCATGTTTTATAAGTTGAAAAGTGACAAGACGTCCGTATTTAAAATTTATATCTTATCTCATAGTATTAAGAGTTAGTTTCCTATGAATAATACAGAAATTACATTTATCCAACTTATTTCGTTAATTTATTCTGTTTTTATTAGATATACTTATAAATATAGTTTTATGTCCATATATTTATACATTGAAAAGGAAACATTTCTAGAATACGTTCTGAATTACACAATCACATTATTTTTAATAAATATTATTATGTGTGTAATTCAAATAGAGTGTAAACTATTTATAACGTCGGTGGTTATGTCACAAAACTTTCTGTAACGTAGAAATAAATTCAGTTTGCTTAATGTATCCTATGTCCCATACATTCTATCAATGTATGAGATATAGGATACATTATAGATTATATACATATTAGTGTCTATGACTCTTCGTAGCACAACAGCCACTTCCTATTAGGTACAAAGGAAGTCATTAACAATTTGGACGTTATGAATATTATTACTTATGTTATCAATTAACAAACGGCTCCGACTTAATCTGTGAGGTGTCAAATTTCTAAAAAAATATCTCAGGTCATAGACAGTCGCCTTGCTTTTGTGATTGTTACTTGCCAAGATTACGCGTGCATTACTCTTGCATAGCAATGTCCGTATAAAGTTTTGGTCTGAACTGCTAAATACAACAGGCACCTAATAACTTAGCAAGCCGTAACTCAATTTTGAAAGAGTTGACATATGCTGTTAAAGAAAAGCGTTATGTGTCATGTGTTTTAAGTTTGATAAGTGCAATAGAAGAAGGAAAAAGGAAAGAAAACGAAAATTGCCAATAGCGAAAAAATGTGTTGTTCTTTTATATAGTCATTGAACACAGTCCACGTTGTATTTGTTTAAATATACACCGGCATTAATTAACCAAATTGTAAAGCAAAAACACAAATATGTTAATTACCTACATAACAATAAACGATATATTTATATAAGTTCATAAGAACAGTTCTGTCTTCAAAAGCATGAGACTTAATATTAACATCCGATTCACATTTAAAATTCAACACAATTGTAACTACAACTTATTTTTCATAAGATACATTCTACGCAACTGTACTTGTAAATTGTTATTAAAAGCGTCATACTTTAACATCGTAAAACGTTAATTGACGGTTATGTGTGATCGATCTATGAGGAATTGCATAGAGCCGAGTTTGCGAGAGGTGGGCAATACGCCACGCAGCGCCGCGCCATGCCATCGCAACTACGCGGTGGAGCGCCGCGGGCGACATTATGTCTCACCTGCAGTTTCACTAGGGTTGCTGCCAGCCCCTTTTTTAATAATTTTTGATTATGTTCAGAACATAATTTATTTATGCAAAGGTACCTATTATGGACAGTCTTGTTGATCAATGTGAATTCGAATCTTAATATGAGAACGAAGGAAAATATTGTGATGATGTCTGCCTGGTTCGTCTAGCTTAAGCTTAAGCTTAAGCTTAAGTTGAAACAGCATCTATTGGTATACTCCAGTAAGTGTACTGAAGAACGTGACTCTCTCGTTGGCTTGGCTTGCATTATTATTTAACATGAGATGAGAAATTGTATTCAAATTTTAATGTGTAACTCGATAAAAAAAAGTGTACGTGCACTTATGTACACGCGTTAGAAGTTACACTTCTTTGGCGTAACAAGATAAAAATCTTTTCAAACATTTTATCTTTCACCTGATTCTACGTTTGTAGAAAAAACGAAACTAACAATAGAAAAAAGTATTTAATACATACATACTTTTTTGAATAAAGTGTTGACTATAACTAACTTCAGGGTGTCGGTTTTTCGTGAAGGCGTGCGCGCGCATCGTAAAAATTTACTCTTATCATTTTTCCCTAACGCGCCAAAAGAAGTATAACTTCAAAAATAAAGGCACTGAAAAATTATTGCATATTTATAAAAATGTGAGCATTTGATAAATACAGTTACGATGGTAATTTAAAATAATTAAATGCATGTACTTTTTCTATGCAGTACTATAAATTACGCTTGAAATGGTCAACCAAGTGCAATCGATATTAATTAATTATAATAATAAGCAATCAAAATAAGTGTGTAAAAGTAAATCAAATTGATAGATTTTTCTGTACACGTAATTTTATACGAAATTTTATAATAGATATCACTATATAGTATAAAACAAAGTCGCTTTCTCTGTCCCTATATCCCTATGTATGCTTAAATCTTTAAAATTACGCAACGGATTTTGATGCGGTTTTTTTAATAGATAGAATGATTGAAGAGGAAGGTTTATATGTATAATAACATAAATTGAATAGTGGAGAAAAAATGTTATTTTTAAGGGTACTCCAAATTTAACGCGTGCGGGCCACGGGCAGTAATGAATAAATCAAAACTACTGGATCGATTTTAATCATTTTTTCAGTGAATGACATAGGCTATATATTTATACCCGTGCGAAGCCGGAGCGGGCCGCTAGTCTGTTATAAAGAAGACTGATAACAAACATGGCATTAAGAAATGTTGTCGGTTTGCTTGTTTACATTTAAATCAAATGCGGCTTGACCGATTTCTATGAAATTTATACATGGTTACCAAAATTGATAGGCTACAAAAATAATCCTATATAAATAATTAATATTCTTAGAAATCTTAAAAATAATTATTTCAGACTACATAATTTTTTATGTATTTTTAACCGATTTTAATATTAATTATAAAATTATCAGAAAAAAATTTTTCTTTAACTATGAGTATACATATAATTACGAGCCGAAAATAGTTACTGAGTAATTACAGCGTCCGGAGCCTTGGACACAACTAATATGGATCAAAATTGTTATTCACCAGCTTTTGTTCGCTACTTCGCTCGCACATCTATCCTTTGGTAACAGTTAATTAATATCCTTGTCCGTGGTACCCTTGACAACATCCATGCAAAACTTCATGACGATTGGTTGACTAGTTAAACTGTGAAAGCATATTAACCAACAAACTGATATTCGCATTTACCTATAATGCTAGTTAGATTGAAATTAAGTGAATTCGGAGAATATCGTGTATCGTAAAAGGAGTTTCTTATAATTAATTTTCAAAAACTCAACCCTATATGAATACCATAACAAAGCAAAAATTACAAAGATAATGAAGCATAATGCAAACCGTGATATGAACTTCATATCCGCCTCGGGCTGGATTGACTCGTTACAACCTACCCCACTGTCTTCCAAACTGGTCCCTACACTTGAATACGGTTTAAATATTTGCAGTGAACACGCGACAAGCACACCACGGTACCTAAATCAAACAATCGATATGTTTATTTATTTGTAAAAACATATCATCTTATGTAGATTTGTGCTGCATTGTTTTATGTGACATTGAAAAATACTTTTCTCTAAGCTATAGTTTCATTGACGATGATAGCACAGTGGTAAGCGTGTTCGGTCACCGCGTCTATCGACATAGGTTCGACTCCTTGCGAAGGAAAGGAGCTTTCGGTGAAGTAAAACGTTGTAATGAATCCATAGCATAGTAGAAAAGCTCTTTCTAAGCTCGCCTTGCTATCTACTACCGTGAGGTTGAAAATCTGTCGCAAAGCATCTATGGATGTGTTCCGGCAGCTGCACTCGAGAGCCAAACCCTCAAGATTAACGTGTTTACCGTCTTGGACCACCTCGTCATTTAACGTCAAGTGAGATTGTCGTCAAAAGCTAAAAGCAATAAAGTATTAAAAAAAATGTATTTTTTTGTTTCTCGAAATGTCTTTCGAACCTACTTAAATCGATGATTGTATTCGAACACGCTACCGTTAAGCCATTATCACTTGAAAACTGTTGTCTATCCCGAATACAACAACAAGCAAATGGTTTGCAATCGTGGAAATTATTGCATCATTTGATGTAAGTTTGTTGTACCTATCCGAATAAAAAATTATAAAGAGTAACTGAAATTCAAATTATAATTTCTACAACATTTCTATAACAGTGGTATCGAAATTCTATCATAGTAAGTAGTACAAACTTTTTTCTTCAAATGTTTATATACACTGTACTGTACTATACCGTATATATTTTTGTTTTTTTTTATATAAATAGTAAAAGCTGCATTAACTATTTGATCATAGAATAGGAAGTTTGAAAATAGCACCAGTGACAGAGAAGTTGAAGAGTAATAGGTTAGCACGGTACGGACATATTATGAGAAGAGATGAACGTTATGTAACAACTAAAGCTTTGAGTTTGAAAATGGACGGATATAGAGGTAGAGGAAGACCGAAAAAGGTGTGGATGGATAGGGTGGAAAATGATATGTGTATAAAAGGTGTGAATATTGAGATGATATTTGACAGAGGAGAGTGGAAAAGGAAAACATGTTGTGCCGAGCCTACTTAGGTGGGATAAGGGTAAGCTGATGTTGATTGTAAACAATGTAGACCTAAGGAGCATAAAGTATGATGAATATTAGTTCTATTTTTTTTTCTTGATAACACCAAAGCTTGTCACTAGCTATTACAACAAATAAAATAAAGAAAATCAATTGAGTCACATGAGAGGAAAGAAATAAAACTATTTCGTCTTTTACCTATTTATATATATAGCTTTATTAACACTAAAAACGAGACACTGTATTTATCTATAGCAAAGATAAGGTAATTTTGTGTCGAACAGAAAAAAAAAACAAACGAAGGATCAGATTACGTAATTAAACGTCGTGAAGCTTAAAAAGGAATTCATAAATATCTCTTAACGTGTTTAACCCAAAATCACTGTAAATTATTTATTGGAAGTTTATGTTATTAAAATAATGAAAATGATCGCCTCGGGCCACTGCGTGCTTGGTTGCGAACATAAAAACCACTTGAGGCGATTAAAAATAAACAATAATTGGAACGGCCATTCACGCATGTTGGCTCATTAAAACAATTAAATCTTGATTGAACAGAAATTATAGCTGTCGATTATTAAACATAATGCTGCGGTAAGCCCTCGCCGGGTTCCACTCCGAAAAAAGATTAACGTCGATTTTAATATGAAACAATTATATACGTATGTGTGTCTACGCGTCCCACGCTCAAGTAGTCTTAGACCGGTTATGCGTAATTATCAAAAATTACAGATGGCGTTTCTTGATATAATTTCGGATTTTTTTGTAGTGCGTTGCTGTGCGGCGGTCGGTCGTGTCCTTGCACTTGTGTGCGCAGGTCAAAGACGCCTCTATATTTAATTATTTAGTGTTTGCCATAATCGATGTTTCAATTTATTGACGAAATACTTTAAGAGATATCTATTTTTATTTGTAACTTACTGGTATCCGCAACTTTGACCACGGGAAATTTAGCAAAAAAATTTTGTTCAGTGTAAACGAACGCGTGTGATCGCGTTGTTTTGGATTCTGAATATTTGGCTTATCATATTTGCCTAACCTAAGTTACTCCTTGTAACATCAGCTATCTGCCATTGAAAGTCCTGTCAAAATCAGTCCAACTGTTTCGGAGATTAGCCGGAACAAAAAACTTGTTTTTTTTGTTATAAATACGGTATGTACTTTCATATCCATTTAGTAAAAAGCTGTTAAAAGCTGACATTATAAACACGTTTATTTATCTGTACGGATAAAAGCAATATTGGATAAATAATATACGAGAGTGTCAATTACGTTCGTTCTTACGGATATTAATCCTTACTAACATTGTAAATACGAATGTTAGTTTGCTTGTTCATGTAGTTTTGCATGCATGTTGTCAGGAGTGCAGCAAAGGACGTAGGGTACCTTTTATCCAGAAATAAGCACTGTGCCCGAGATATAGAACAAATCTACATTAACGCGAACGTAGCCGCGAGCAAAAGCTAATAATATAAAAATGTGTGGTTTTATGAAATAACGATACAAGTGAAACTTTTATTCGATCGCGCCGCCATATTGACCTTGGCTGCCCTGTCGAGCGCCTTTCCCTTTACCTCTACTCCGAAGCCGACTGTAATGCGACATGCAATAGATTGACGAAAAAATATGAGGCGACGAAAAAAAGTTTCACTTTATTAAACGTAATTACAATTACACTTTATTTATACATATTATAGCTCATACACGATATCATTATAAATCCTATATCCTAAGTTCTAGATTTCATTTCACAATTTTAACATGACTCTCATAATATTTTTTATATATAAATATTAAAACAAAATAAAGGTGTCGTTAAATGTACGAACACTATTTCTATCCTAAGTATAAATGTCATTATTTGTTTTCGAACGATTTTATATCTACATAAATGTTATTATTAGAGTTATTTTACCAAATCAAAAACAAAGGTCAGTTTTCCTTTAAACTTAGGAATTTTAATCTCTGTGTCTGAGATTAGAGACTATCAGTATAGAATTAGTTATGGAAATGAGACGCTTCACTCTAAATATAATTAGTATTACAAAATGGACTGTCTACAGTCATTAAAAGTATTAAAGTTAATGCATAGCGATTAAGCCATCCTTATATAAAATAACTTTAGTGAATACAATAATCATCGTGAGATTTTGTACGTCACAAAAAAGAAATAATCTTGAAAATAATGTTCGTTGTGTTTATTTCATAACTAATTTTATGATAGATTTGTCAAAGGATTTTTGTGAAGGAGTCACCGAATAAGGGATATATAACGTAAGTCACAAAAAGTGCGTGTTCGGAGTTCGCTTAACTACTCACTATATTCTTTCAAGTGAGAGAAGATAAATGCACATAAGAGGTAAACTGATAAGTTAGCCTTTGGTTAGGGTAACACACATTATAAGTTATTGATATTACTTCAAATCTCTCTCAACAAAAACGAAATGCTATAATACATTATTTATACACTTAGTCTAGTAACTTATATTGAAACTAGCAGCAGTGTAAAAAACTATTATAATACATTTTTTAATTTGAATAAAGTATGAAACATATCTATTTTACTTTGTAACTGTTTTGTTAACAATACCAATTTACATAGATTTAAGTTCAAAAATCACAGAATTGTATACAAATTTTCATCACCTTTTTCACAACTTTAGGGATGGAATTTCCGACGATCTGTATTCCAGGAATCTGCAAGCAAATTTTCACGATCCTAGGCCTGATAGTTTAGGCTGTACGTTGACGTGTCCGTCAGTTAGATATATTTTTTATATAAATACAGATATTGTGAAATCTCAATTAGATTTTGCGAGCAATTACTACATGATACGCAGATCTAGCATACAGAGGAAGAGATCACTCTAAATAGTCTCTCGTTTTCTTCTTGTACTACATCCCTTATTATTGAACTATTGACAAATTGACAATTGATTATTTGTATTGTACCCTACCCAGCGCGATTCGAAATATCTGTTTTGTGATTTGACGTGGTTTGGGTTAGCAAACTTAGGTATTACCTTAAGTGCCTAATGCTTAATTGATACTAGAAATAACTAATGAAAGAAAGTTCCATCCCATATATCATCAAATAATGATACCTACTAGTATAGACGCTATTTAATATCTGTGTAAGTCTGTTTTGAAACCACTAGAGCAAGGTATAGTATTTACCCATATAAGATATACAAACACATACATTTTGTACCTAAACATTTTTATTTCTATTTATATCTACTACATACACCAGCCACAGAAGAAGCAACATCATTACGCGCCCATACATATTTACAGTCTTATGATATTTTTAATTCAATTTTGCCCGCGAAAGTTCGGAACGTACTCCGTTGAGTGTTGAAAGCTATCCAATTTGCGTAATACTGCCAAAATATCTCATTTCTACGTTCACTGCCTTTGTTCAATAACGAAATGTCACGAAACAATTGTATATTTAAGGTGAAATGACATCTAATACACACTGTGATAAAGTCGAAATTCACACCGCAAAATTCAGTTATAAACTGTTTGGACATCGTATCGAAATGGGAGTTTTGGCAATTCCATAATGCAAAAGTGGTCTGTTCAAGCTTTTGACTCTATGAAAAAAATACGAGACTCGGAAAACGATAGAAAAAAGAGAACATTTATGTTTTCATAGAGATATTATTTATGGTTCGCTGGACTTATAAAAGCGATATTTAGAGCGGGTAGGCACTCTGCCGATTAGTACTGTAATGGGGCCTTGTATATAGGTATTTACGAAATTATTTGCGAATCGCTTTGTGAACCCCCGCGGTCAGCAAGCGGCAACCCTTTCAGCTTTGAAGTTACCAAATTACTTTAGAGAGTGCTTAACACAATTTGTATATATCCATGAAATACTATTTTCATATTCCAATTATCATGAATCAAAATGACTTCGCTATAATATTACTGAAATAATTGGCTTTTCTATATCTACATATCTCTATCTATTCAAATGTTACCTGTTTATCCAGGCTAATCTCTGAAATGACTGAACCAATTTTAACGAAATTTTTACGGGCTGGTAGAGGAGCATTATTTAGGCTTGACATCGCTTGTCGCTTTAATAATAATAATAAAATTATAATAAACAAGAAAATGGTAACAAAAAATAAAACCAACTTCAAAAAAATCTACTCTAAAAAAATGCATCTCGACGTTTTCGACCATAATTAGGTAGTTTTCTACCTAGTTTTAAATTATCATAAATCTAACAATATCAAGGAGTTCCTTGGTACACCTTCGAAATTCGAGGTCCAGTGCTAATGAAATTAAAACGGATTTCCCTTGAAAACATATTTTATATTTTGTTAAATATTTAAAAAAAGATCTAAATCGGTTTATAAATGATGAAGTTTTAAGGTAATAAACGTTAAAAGTACAGACGAATTGAGAGTCGGTTACAAAATAAAAGACAACGAACAATTATTACAGACAAAACACGCAATTGTCAATTCATACTACTATGCTACTATAAAATACAACTTATTAATTTTATGAACAAGATTCATTTGAAGTCCGAGATTATTGCAAAAATTAATGAATGATTCACTTTACGTTGTACCAGAACGAGCCCAGTGATAACGGTCTTTGAACTATATGACCAGATTATTTTAACGTCTAGCCATAACAATCTTGATGAGCAAAACAAATTAATAAGGATAGTAAAAAATTCCTTACAACATTCTCGTATTCTTGAAGATATTCTGTAAACAAAGTGCGAAAATAAATAAATGCTAGTCACGATATCGGAATAAAAGTAACAGAGCCAATACAATAACACGTCATCCAATAAAGGGTTAATGTAATAAATAGAACCATCTACATTAGAAGTCCCGGTTACTGCTAATAGGCAGTTGATATTCTCAGCACGTGCTTCACTAATCAGCCGATGTATGAACTCGGAACTACCTGTAATAATATAACGAGATATACTGGGAATAAATAAGATAGGATACTAACGAAGTAAATGATAGAGGTGGAATCCACGTGTTGTATTTTTTTTTTTCGAACTGACTACAGAGTTGACCCGGACGCCTCTACATATTCATCGGACTACGCCACGTGTTGTTTTGTTGAACATGTATTTCTATCAATATCTTCATCCAAATTCGTAATACTTACACGTACGTCATTCGCTATTTAAAATCACATAACTCCAGCATTCAATTATCGGGAAAGATCCGTTCATTATCCGCTAAAAAACTGGTGGACATTATTCAACGATATATTTAAGAATGAAAGATTTTAAGCGACTCGAATACTACTTCGTTATATCTGTGTTCGATTTTTACTACGAAACTTGCCGATCGAACGGAACGGTTTGTAGTGCTTACAGTGTCGGCCTCCATCCTTCCGACGAATTGCTAAAACCAATAAAAAATATATTTGATAGGTTTTAACCTTTGGCTACAATCTCACTTTATGTTAAATTATGTCTAATATGATAAAATCAAAATCATAAATACTTTATTCAGTTTAGGCCCTGAGAAGGCACTTATGAACGTCAAAGTTACCACCGGTTCGGAAAACAACCTAGTACATCGAGAAGAACCGGCAAGAAACTCGATCTGGTTTATCTTTTTCATTAACATATTATAACACATATTTTTAAAACATAGCTATAAATAATTACATTCGCTTTTGGTGGATGCACAGAGAGGACGTCATTTCCAGACACCAGATAAGCATGCTAAGCCTAGTGACGGGAACTACCTCTCAAATGCAGCTACCGGAACACACTTACAGAAGCTTAGCGACAAATCCGCAAGTTGTAGTAGTTAGCCATGTGGGTTTACAAAAAAACATTACCACCATACTATGTTAGAACAATATTTTTCTTCACCTAAAGCTCTTCTTCTTCGCAAGGATTTAAACAAACGTCGATCCACGTGGTGTCCGAACATGCTAACCGCTTTACCATCATTGGTTTAATCTCCTCATCAATTGTACTAATTGTGCAGAATAAGAATCCAGAGTCCATTTTTTCCAAGCTTGGCGTATTCTATATATAACACTACATATAACATTAATTACGAACAAATGAGAACATAATTTATACGTTAGCATTATGCTTATAAAGTGAAAAATATCGAATAGTTAACCTCGTATAATGAAATTAAAACTCACTAAGGAATAATTTGAATCTGCAACGCATTATAATTGACTATTGGCAAGAATAAGCCACACTAAATAGGTATCTAATGAATGCGTGTATGACAAAAGAGTTTTTTTTTTTATATATTATAGGAGGCAAACGAACAGGTGGGTCACCTGATGGTAAGTGATCACTAGCAACACCAGGGGAGTCACAAGTGCGTTGCCGACCTTTTAAATATGTGGGCCTCCGGCGCTCTCACTGACTGAACGAAACGCAACAGTGCAAGCACTGTTACTTCACGTCGGTTTTCTGTGAGAGGGTGGTACTACCCCGGGAGAGCCGACCCATTCATGCTGAAACCAGTAATAACTTCAGCGTAGCTCTACTACCTAGTGCTAATAGAGCTAGACATATCATCAGAAACTATAAATTCACTTGCAAAAATTTTTAAAATGACAAGTTAAATAATATTAACTTTCATTTGTAACAATTCCTATGATTCAGTGTCACTGTTGAGGTTATCTATGTAAATTTAAAAATGTTACTTTCTTTTACGATATACCAAATTAATAAAATACCATACACGAAATGACATAAAACAGTTTTACAAGCTCAAGGTATTTCTGTTAGTCGTGGAATATTTGACAAACAAATTATTATATAACGATCGATAACATAGGTAGATAATGTAAATTCCTAGTAAAAGTAAATACGAAGTGTCTCCTAAAATGAAAAAAACACCTTACCTTATCAATTATAGCCATCTTTAGCCCCTTTCTTATGGTCAAGCAGTAAGCTGATGTCGCCATTACAACGCCATATGTCGTCGCGGGTTAATTCCGAATCTCTCTGGCTGTGAACGATGACCCCTTTATTACTTATTAAGGAGCCTCCGCCAGCCCGCCCCTGTACCACGTTATTTATGTCGTCTAATAATAATTTGTATTAAATCACGGACGCTTCCCGCAGGACAAACAGGATTTGTTAGCTTTTGTTGTCGGCTGTTCCTTGTGTTACCGGTTCTGTGCAAAATGAGAAGATATTGTTTGTTCTTTTATGGAAAAAATATATTTCTAATCGAATCGTCTCCGTATTGTTTTGTTTCGGGTTGCGTATCTATTTGCACACAAATATTGATTTTAGATTTTTTCGAACACTACACGTACACTCAAGGTAACGGAATTACTAATAATATTCTGAAGTATATAACCCACATTATGGATACCTACGTCAAATTAATAAAACATGGTGCAGTAAAAATATTAACTGTTTAACAAATATATACAACATAATAAAACAAAATAATATTTAACCCTTAAATATCTTCCGAGGCGGTCAACGGACGGCACTGGCTGTCACACCGCGCGGAGGTGTAAATCTCATGCCCTTATCTGTTCGTATTTCTCATATATTACACGTTGAAGAGACTCCAGGCGACAACATTTGCATTTAAACCACCAACAGGTAATTATAAAGCGCTTTAATTATCCAACGGGTTAACAACACGATGACATGCGATGAGGTATGCGCTGCAATTTGTTCTTCGTAATATAAAAAGCGTTGTGAGCTGACAGAAAGCATGCGGAGATTCTTGATTCAACTCGTCTCGATAACATCGTTATACTCAGATAAAGCTTGTTGTATTCGTATCAAGTCTTTAACACGTTTAATGTACTTACAATATTAATTTATTTTAATTATAAATCCTTTGTAGCTTAGACGTTAAAGCTAACGTTGGAGTTTGCGTAAGATTAACAAATGTAGACAATTTTATAAGATTCATGCATCATCTTCTTCTTACTCTTATACCACCTAAGTAGGATCGGCACAACTTGTTTTGCTCTTCCACTTTCCCCTGTAAGATGGCATCTCAGTGACCACACCTTTTATACACATATCAGTATTCATATAATCTAACCATACGTTTTTTGACTATCCTCTGTTCTTATATATCCATCTACCCTGAATAGCCTCATACTTAAAATTAAAACCTTTCTAGTTACGTGAATTTCATTGCTCCTCATAACATGCCCATACAACACTAACCTATTACACCTCAATTTCGCTGTTACTGGTGCTATTTTTAATCTTCCTCTAATATACTGATTCTTAATCTTATCCATTCTAGTTACACCACAAGTCTATCCTAATATACGCATCTCTGCCACATGTAATATTCTTAGTGCGTACTGCACTGTGGATCTCAATCCATACAGCATCACTGGTCTTATAATAGTTTTATACACCTTGAGTTTCAAGGGCATTCGAAGGTAACAAGCTTCAGCCAGACACCTTTCTCCATTTCATACACACTGCATTTATCCTATGCCTTGCGTCCTTGTGTATACCACCGTCGTATGTAAATTTTATTATATTGTGAAACTTATTTTTTTTTATTTGAGCCATAAACATAAAACAAGAAATAATTAATAGACAAAAAATTTGTAATGATTATGTCTTATTTTGCTCTTTTATGCTCTGTAATATAACTATTATACTAGCTAATACCCGTGGCTTTCTCTGTGTTGTTTATTATCTTAAAAATATATTTTAGTGCATAGACGTGAAAACATAAAAAGAACATTGGTGGCAAAAATATACTTTTTTTACAAAATTGATCTGTAAACAATGTTATCCGTTTATTTCCACTTTTCAGCATGCGCACCGCACCGCTTGCCCCACTTCTCCACGACAAGAAAATACATATCGCTAAACGCTTAGTGCTTATAAAAATCATAGTTTCTTAAAACATTAATTACTTTATATTAAATGAAGATATCGTGATATTTCGTTAAGCGTATTTATCCTTCAAATTGATCGAAGTCTATCGAGTAGTTTTCGCGTGATACGCCAGAGTTGTAATCATTTTATTTATATAGAAGATAGATATCGCTGAAAAGTTTACCTGAGTAAAGTGCATTTGACAAACTTTACTCGCTCGTCTATTAACCTAGCTAGCGAGCGCCTATATTTATGAAGAGATAAAGTTTTCAAATATATTTTTAGTATGTTTATGTGTATCCGTTCGGTGTGATTCTATAAATTTTCTCACTAATAGGAAGCAACATTACCACTAAATATTCGTTTGATAATTCATTATGTCATAATTGAATTGAAAGCAAACCACCAACCATCCCTGGTTATTATTCTATAACTACTAAAATTATTTATTGAATACGCTAATCTCATGAAACAATCAAGTTAAAAAAATAAGTTTTCACAAAGTGTCTTCGATATATGTAAAATATTTAAATTAATATTAAAGTTTATAATTAAAGACGTGTCGAGCATTCTATAGCCAGATAAAAATAGTAAGCAGCTCGTTGAGAAGCAACGAAGTGTACAGGCCCGCACACACATACAAGTCGAGAACGTCATGCCGTTTACCGTGACGGCATACAAGTCGATTTACTGTCAAGCCGCGCCAATAAATGTTTCACATCAAAATATAATATAACCTATCTAGGCTATTTACATCACGTCATGAACCTAAGGAGCAAAATAATTACCATATACAGTATACATAGATCACAGAGCTCGCGAAGCTAAAACTAAGTTATAGTACGAATGAGCTGCGGTGTGAAATAGAGTAACAAAGCTGTGAACTGCTGATTCATAATTCTATGCACCACGATATTTCGGAGACTGATGAACAGGAGAAATTAAACGCGAATTAAACCACGCGCCACAGCTAGTTATTTACATAAATAGATAATACTGTTTTCTGATTGCGTTGACTTCAGTTACGAAACCTACTCAAAGGAACAACAGTATTAAAATCTTTTCTCGAATATTGTTCAATTTGTAATTATTCACTTAAGATAAAATATATCATTAAATTAAGAATATCACAATAATCTGATAATATTAAAAAAAAGCGTGTGCCCATCGTTCAAGTTTCTCTCGCCACTTTTCAGCACATCGCCGGGCGTATGTCAAATTTATTTTTTAATTATGGAACTTCGTTACCAACACTTCTGCATACATTCAATCATTTGAAAAGGTCTTAAGTCATAACTCTTTTTTAGCATATTACTGTTTATTGGTCATGAGTTAGAACAAAAAATTCTATAATCATTTATCACCAAATTAGTAATACTAACTTCATACATTGCACTCCGAGTCATTCAACCTGTCCAAAGCCGTTGAGTTTTAACTTAAGTCATATCTCATTAGGTTTGACTTCAACTTATTATTATTACTTTCCTTTTAGCCTGTAATGTGAAATAAACAAACGGGTGAGAGATTTACAAAATGTTTGTACATATTAAAGGAGCTTTTTGCACGGTCTTCGATAGGTACCTTTAAGACCTGTAAAACCTTTTCGTAATTTGACAGTAGGAAAAATATTAATTTATGTTTATAGTTCATTTGAATTTTATTAGTGAAATATCTGTTTTGTTACTTCGAATTTATAATAGCAATAATAAAACTCATGCTATGACGTTTATCTGACTAGAAACCCCATTTTGTTTTCAAGTTATCCTACAATTTCTTAAACGATTTATTTTCCAAATTAAATATTTTTTATCGAACTTTCTTGAAATAACTGGAACAATAATAAATGTTTCATAAAAACACCATACAAAGTTCCTTAGTTTCTTCGTCACTATTTAATGTCCATTCTAAATTGTAGATCATTTTTAGGATTATAATCGTAGTATTGAATAACCGAATATGGATTTGTCAAAAAAAAATTACACTATTGAAATGTTATCCATATTTTGTATCAGTAACATTTAGATATTACCACGTACAATACTTGATTTGAATTGAATACTTAAGAAACCGCTGATGAATCAATCGTAGGATGTTCGGACACAACCTCGATTGACATAGGTAAAAACCTGTAAAATGCAGGATCTTTCCGTAAAAGAGAGCATTGCGATGAAATCATTTGACACTAGTACCTTTTTCTAGTACCTACTCATCTGACTAGCTACCGCCCTCAAGCTACAAATCTGTCGCCAAGCACCAATAGGTATGTTGTGGTAGCGACACTTGACAGCCAGTTCCATCTAGGTTTAACGTAGTAGGATCTGAGGCCACATGGCCATTGAGCATGAGGTGAATGATTAGAATAAAATTCAGTTTATTGTTTCAATGCAACCGCGTAATGAAGACGAACTAGTGGGCCCTAATAATTGAGAGCAAGCCAATGCAGCGGCATCGGTCGATGGCCGGTACCATTCGCGCCATTACCGGCATCGTCGAATCACAGTACGTAAATGAAAACTCGCCTCATCACGTTCCAAATTGAAATCCTTCATTCCCCCGCTAAAGCCGGCCGCAGACGTACTTTTTCCTTTTGTTTTATTGTATTGGCCGAGGCTCGATTATTCGAATTATGTTTAATTCATTTCCATCTCGATGGTAATGCCCGCTGACTAGTAACTAATGTTACTGAGAAATAGTGAGGACAATTGTTCGATAAGTTATTTAACCTTATTTCTCGTAAAGTCCAATGCGATATTCTAGACGTATTTTATCTGGTAAGTCGTCGTATTATTCCCAAGAGGACTAAATTGTTACTAAAATCTATTTTAGTTTATAGGTTTTTTTATGTTTATCACTACATATTATAAAATAAAGTCGTCTGCCACGGCTGTCTGTCTGTATGTTCGCGATAAACTCAAAAACTACTGAACGGATTGTAATGCGGTCTTCCTCAATAAATAGAGTCATTCAGGAGGAAGGTTTAGGTATATCATTTGTTAAGGTTTTGTATAAATTAGTTGAAATATAATGATAATTGTTGAAAGGATCGGAAAAAGTCGAGCCGCCTTAAGCGTTTCATGCACATAAGTATATATTGTTTTATTATCAGAGAAGGGCAACGTCGCCGAGCCTGCTAGTTTATACTAAATAAATCTAAAAATGTCATTTAAAATGTTAAGTATTATATAATCATTTAATTATAATTTACACGATGACATATCTTAAATATATATGTATCAGATATTTTTTGCCATAATTTCGAATTTCTATAGTACCGTACATAATTCAAGATTAAGACAGGTGGCCATTAAAGGCAATAAATGCGGTTACGCAAGCCAACAGGCGCTCGATTGATTATTTTTATTAGAAACGTGACGACAACTGATGAATATTATCCATTTGAACCGAAATTACCGATAACCGAATGATTGCGACCGAAGAACGTGATCCGACGACACCATCCGGCCAATGTGAGAAATCATTATTTTTCGATAACTTAATATCCTATCTGTAACGGTGTAATTGCCCGTTTAGCGGTTTACATTACGTCGAAACGATAATTTCTCGGTTACTTCCCACCCTTTGTTACGGCTAAACCGATTTCTTGCCGAGCTACGTGAAATATTTAAACCGTCTTAATCCCCTATCGAGCTTTTAATGATATTTTCTCGGAACGTAAAGCCACGAGAAAACAACCGACATGCTCGGAGACGGTTACCCGCAAATCATAGAAACATTTGCCGCATTGATAAAAATAAACGACGGACTACATTACAGAATCAATATAAAATTGCATTTCCTAATGTCAATTGTTAGTTACGAAGTGCAATAAAGTTCCAATAATCATGATATGAAATAATTTCTGAACGATGTGCACTGTTGGATCGCGCCTATCTCCCTCCCTCTAATTAATACACGCTATGCCTGTCCCGCTCGTGGCCCGAGGATCGCACGGAGTATGATGAACTCGGTAATGATCCAATCACAAGTGAAGTGCATCAACTCTCGGCCGCTGTGAGAATGCGGTTAGGGGTGCAAAAACTGCGTGTACTATTTAAATTAAACTAACCGCATTGTCTTGTTTTAAAACACTTTCATTTTATAGGAATATGCGAGTATACACAATGTACGTGAATATTTGAGGATGTTCGTTTAAATATTTTATAAAGGATAAAGATATAAGAAAGGTATTTACTTTAAGGTATTATTAAGGTATAGATAATACACAGAGTACGTATATTGGTATAAATAAGGTTAGGTTGTTCATCTTTATGGCATTTTTGTTTTAATAGGGTTACAATTCTATATTAGTTATTGTGATTTTAATTGATAAGTGATTTATTGTTAAAGACTGTATGCGAACTCGATGCAAATAAACAAAGAACGAGTCAATGACCGGGGGAATGCAATACAATGGAGTTCTAAAAATAGATGGTCTCGAACTTCATCGCATACCTTAGGCTTCCAGAATTTACCACCCTCTTATCATGAAAGGTATAAAAAAATACGCCGCCATGCGTCCAACCGGAGTTTATTCTAGACATCGCAACTAATACAAAGAGAAACAAGGTAGCGATCTTCACGAGGACAGCGACTATAGCGTCATAAGGTGTTAGTATGACTGGAGTGTAATTGTGTGATAAATAAATTACTTATTTTAAATTACCTATAGGCATAATATTAGGTATATTCTAAACAATTGTCTACTACATTCTATTGATTTTAAGCTATGCAACAAAACGTTTACCTGCTCAAAGAATACGCTTATTCTTTAAAACAGAATCGTATTAATCGAATTTGTGGCCTTATGATTTTATAATCATGTACTAATGACTATACAGACAAAGACGATTTATTTTATATTATACAAGAATAAAAATTTTCATAAATACAATATTCGATAAAACACCAATAAAAGTTAATTGCCAAACTTTAAAGAACATTACATCACAGCAACATCATAATCATTTGTAAGAAAATTATATGAGATCTCGTAATTGTCCCATTTATAGTCGACGTTGCACTGATCAAGGCATTAAGAGTGTGCTCCTTAAAAATATTTTTGGGATTAAAAATAAGTAATGGTTTCAAAACACTGGCTGTTATGTTTATCTGATAGCTTGTAATTATTTTAAATGTCCCGCAAGCGCCTGCGCAGAAGTCTCGGACCGCTGCGGGCGAGCTGCTTATATTCGTCAATCAGTATTGAACCTTCACTAAAATTAACCTAACACTGAAATCCTTTTGAGGTTACTAATTTTCTTGGCGAATACATAATTGAAAGACATTGAGTGAATGAAGATATAGTATGCAACAGTTGTATTTTTACATTTTATGACCTAAATGAAAATGTCTATATCCGTATACTGTTTTTACTAATTTAGCACATATAGGCTTAGAAATTAAAATATCCAAAGTACCAAAAGTTATACACATAATATATTCAGAGATATAACCAAACTTTTGAGCGAATTTCTGTAAAATTTAAATATTGTGACGTATCACGTTCAGTCTCTCATGTCTTCAATTCATAATGTTTTTAATTATAAAATAAACCAGTACAGTGCAATTATTTGTATTTGTTGTTGAACGATAAGAGTTATCAGCTGATTGAAAGCGAATGACGCAATCGACATTAGATTCTTCTATACAATTAACACACAGGAATTAATATCAAATAACGGCTGACAATACCCGTTGATGTTATAAAGCAATCATTCACGTTAATTCCTGATCTGTCCCAAGCTATATAGGTTTAAATTTCATAGAAACGAATGTAGATCTCATGAGGTGTGCCTCGACGCTTATTAACAGGCTGTTGGCAACATAAGCTTAAAAAAATATCTGATTTATTACAAAACTTTGAAAAATAGCATAAGACGAATTATAAAATTACCATTTTTATATAAAATGTGTTATTAGGTAAATTTTTTAAGTGTACAAACTTTTTTTACTAAATCATGAAATTTATGATGCCGTTATTAAAAAAACGTAATCCATCAATTTGAGATCTGAGGCTAAAAAAACTCAGCCGAGAGGTTAATTCCTGATGATGATATGATACCAACACTTCGTCATTCAGTTATACAATATAACTTAATGTCACTGCTATCGGTGACAAAGAAGGTCATTTTTTTAAAGCACTATGAATCTGTTCTATATTTAATCTCCCTCTATAAAATAATATTGCTGTTTGAAAAAAATTCCGACGTAATACGAACTATTTATTCTTTGTGTAAAAATTGTTGTGTACTTTAACAAAATTTCGATAGGTCAGTTTATTGAAATCATAAGACGTTGTATGTTCTGATATTAATTCCATATAATAATATAATAAAAGTCTTATCAACATTATTCTTTATCACGTGTAGTTTAGACCTTATCCTTAGTAAGTCGTGTCGCGTCGGTGAGCTATGTAAAGATAAAATAAATAACTTTATTTCAACCTATATTTAAACAGTTTATCTTTGCGCTCACTTCACATCGTTCGCTATTACAAAGTTCACGTTTGTGCTAAAACAATTCGTTTAAAATGACAACTTTCTATCAGCCGAAAGCGCCACCTGTACGAGATTACGTAAGTAGATATATTATTACATTTTATTATATTTATAAAGCGTAACTTAATTATCATGTTTCTTTTCGATAGAAAAGCATCAAAATATACGTGAAGTTGGTCCTTGTTACTTTATCGTGATTTGTTATCTCAAATTGACAATATCTATTTACTAAAACCTTTAACTGTATAATATTTTTATAAAGTACTACTTGATTTCAGTCCGCTTCGCCTGGGCAACAAAATGTCCACAGGTCAATTAAATACAAAAGTTAAGTAGCCTAGAATCATCCACGAGAAATTCCCTATCTAATGGTCATAGTCCTATGGCGATACGTTCAGTAGTTTTAATAGGTTGCGCCTTAAACTAGCGTATTTTCATTATATACAGGGTTATTGGTCAAATCAAATCAAATCAAAAATACTTTATTCAATTTAGGCCCCAAGAAGGCGCTTATGAACGTCAAAACTACCACCGGTTCGGAATACATTCCAGTCATGGAGAAGAACCGGCAAGAAACTCGATCGGGTTGATCTTTCGTCGATCATTCGACGTATTCCCGTTAATAGGTGATAGCGGTGACTATTTACGATAAGTTTAACCCCCATATGCATTATGCAAAAGTGAACCATTTTTGAGTTATCATGTTTCTTAGCTTTTTATAAAATAAGTCAAAAATGCAACATCAAAAAATGATTAATAAAAAAGTATAAATTTAAAATGTCATTTTTTCTTCTGATTTATAAAAACGATAATAAGCACTGGTTATTTAGCAATATTAAAACAACAATTATCTGTCCAAATTTAAAAATGCGATACAAAACGCGTTGATTGAATTGATGATGGCGCAGTTGATAGTATGTTCGGACACAGCGTCGAAGGACGTAGGTTTCGGTGAAGAAAAATATCGTGATGAAACCATAGCATGGTGGTAGCGCTTATTCTAAGTCCGCCTGGCTAGCTACCACTCTCAAGTTGAAAATCTGTCGCCAAGCATCTGTTGGTGTGTTCCGACAGCTGCACTTTAGAGTCAGTTCTCTCTAGGTTTAGCGCGACTACTATCTGAGACCACATCATCATTTAACAACAGATGAGATTGTGGTCAAATGCTAACCTATAAAGTATGAAAAAATTTTTTTTTACATTTTGACATGTTGAAAATAAACTATAGCCCATGTTAGTCGTTGATAAGAGCTTATATGCTTATAGCTTACTATGAGTGAAATATATTTTTTGAATTGGTTATGTTTTTTTTTTAACTTTACCCATTACAATGAAAATAAAATGTTTTCTCTTTATAATAGCAGTTTATATAACACCATATATTATCTTCATGTAAATGTAACGGTTTATGTATCGCGCACCAAAAACGCTTGCAGACTCACAGAAATTTTTCCAACTTACTTAAGACTTATCCTTATATTTGCCCAATTTGTACAATATATTTATAACTTATAACAGTCTATGTGTTATTCTAATCTATAAGATATAAAAGTGTAAAATTTCATAAATCCGTTCAACAATTTTTCAAAAAACATAACAAACATCCACACATCCTCACAAACTTTTGCGTTTATAATATTAATGGGATAGGATATGGTAACACATACAACTATTAAAACACAAAACTGTTGTATCACTATAACGTTAACCACATTTATAATGTATGTGAAAGATATGACTTCTCATATTATAGAATTTATTTAGGATAGTTTATAATACTCGGTTAGGCTTAAAGAACACGTATCCAGTGGCTTTATTAAATAAAAAAACGATACATGGTTATTAACTAAAAAACAAGTTATTAATTATTAACCTTTGCGTTAGGTAAAGTCGGAACAACTACAAGAACGTCTGACATGGAAACTATTTATTATTTATTAATTTTTATAGCTTTGTGCCTTGCATGACGGAAAATGGAAGTAATATAAAAAATAGATATGGTTTGTCAGTTTTTCTGTCAACACCTTTACTTACAACAACTACTTGAATTTATACAGTATTATTCAAAATTGAGTACTAATTACTAATATTATAAAAATGATGTTACAATTAATTTTTGAAGAGGCTAACATATAAAACTAAATCGTATTGAAGTATGTTAGAAGAGTAAATGATCAAAATACACATGTTATATAATATGTAATATCTTTTTTTTTCATATTTTTCTTAGTATCGAAAACCGTACTCTAAATTAAATTAAAGTTTTTTTTTCTCTTTCGAACTGACTACGCCGTTGGCTTGTTATTGCCGCTACAGTTTCACCGGACTACAGAAATAAAAGTATGTTATGGAAGTAAATAATCAAAATATGTTATAGAAAATATCCAATTATTACTTTTTCTTTCGTTTTTCCTTAAAGACTTCCCTATTTCTTTTTAACGCAAAATTGTTGTTACTATATGTATGAGTTACTTAATATACTTATAGATAGCTGTACATTTGTGAACTTTCTCGCTTTTTCAGTTAGGTAAATATATTGAACCAGCTGGTACCCGGGAATTCGTCTGGGATGTTTATTATCTTAAAAATATATTTTATGCACAGATGAAAAACATTAAAGAAGGAACAATACGCTTCATTTACAAACATTGTTATTTGTTACTTATGCGCACCATAACGTATGTCCTTCTTTCTACGGCAAAAAAAAACACAAATGGCTTTTTAAATTAGAATGAAATATCTGGGAAGTAGATCTAAAAAATATTGATCCAAACCTATCTAAAAGTTTTTGAATCATACGCACACACTTGCAAACCTCTATCATTTTATCATTTCTCTTCATATAAAAGAAGATGAAATTATGTTGGTAAATTTTAAAAACAAAATCTACTTTCAAAACTATGTATTAACGGCCAAAATATTACACGGTAAACCGAAGAATTCGTGAAGATTGCTTTTTTTATAAAAGAGATCGTAGAGCGCAATGGTAACAAACGTCAGTACAGTACACAGTGAGCGGCCGGTCATTGTCAAGGCCAAACCGAAATTCGGATAAACAGACAATAGTTCTTCACTCAGTACTCCTTCGATATTACCTTTCACCACGTCACACTAAAATCGTATATAAATGTTCATAATTACATCCTACAAACATTAGTAAGCGGTTGTTAAATAGTCTAACTTTACTTTTTGTATTTTCTAACGGTTAGTGAAAGCAAAATGATGAATTCCGTGTTGCGAGATATCGTTGCAAGAGCGTCTGTGGAATCTAAGCAGCAAAGGGTCAGTATAATTAATACGGCATTGATTATTTTCTAATATTTAGTTTTGTGTTAGTATTTTCTCATTTAGTACATGTAGTTGTTATTGTATGTTGTTGTATTGTATGTTATAATAATGTTTGTTATATTTCTATTACAAATTAATTAAATAACTCGTTATTTGAAATTGGAAACGATAGTGTTATTAGCAAGTTTAAATATGTTAAACAAGTCTACTTTATAAAATCGTAAATAAGATTAATATTAAAAGTATTTAAATCATGAAATAGTTATCAGCTACCTAATAAGAAGTGACTTTCTCATTGTGTTCTATTACTTTTAGCAATTGTAAAATCCATACGTTTACAGAACGAAATTCACGTATATGCAAAATACGATATTTTAAGATACCTTTAGCGTTTGTGAAGTCGACTTACCTGGTACAAACAGTATGTAACTTTATATAATTTAACGTCAAACTATTCATAATTTCTTAGATATTTATAAATTAATTTCAGTATTTACTCTAACTAAAACTAAATAAATTACTGATGTAAGATATTAACAAGTAATAAAGAGTTAGAAATTAATTATCTACCTTTAACGTACGCGCGCGAGCCCTATCTGAATCAGGGTTACCAGGTGTTAAGTTTTAATCGAAATAGTTCAGTATATCTGTCATTTTTTCAGTGTTCGTTATGATAAAAATACCGAAATGTACATGAAATACGTTTTCGTACATTTTTAATACATTTATTTCTCCAATTTATTAATTGATTTTGGTTACGATTACTTAGTAGGATATTAGTCATATCAGTAATCCAAGCATCAATACAAATAAAATGTTGAATTTGAACCATTTGTGAACGGACATCCGAATTTAATTAACTGTCGACATGGTGAAAACTCAGATGTATATTGGTTCTAATATGAAAACTACATGTTGCCAATTGCGACGCAATATCCAAAAAATTTGCAAATCACTACAAAATACTACAGTAATGATAAATATGAATTTTAATTTAATATGTCCTATGCATTTTCCTACTAATTTTCATCTTTTCCTTATTCGGTATTTTTGAAAAATTCATTTGGCAACTTTGACTTGAATTGTAAAATAAAAAGTGTATGAGTGTGCTAATATAAATTAGAAACGGAAAATCAAACCACATAATTGTAGTAAAAAAACTCGTTAAATTTACGTATTTGAGACGAAGGCGTATGAGTACACAAGAATCTTAAGGCCTTTCTCACATCACGCAAGTATCTGATACTCGACGACTTTAATATTGTAGCGACCAATGCAATGCATTTCTATAGAACTCTGCACACGCGCAAGAGTGGGCAACATAATATTTATGGCGCCAGTCTCGCACTACGTGTTTACCGAAATAACAACGATGCTAGTCATGACGATTTCTAATTATAACGGATTATTTCATAAACATTAGATAAGTACCCATTTCATTTGTAGCTATCACATCAGTTCAGAAAATAGCAACCTTGACACAATATACATCAACGAATGATTAGAATCTTGAAAGCTCGCCAATATCTTTAGCATGCGTAGATTGTTTAGGGTACGGCAAATTTTACAATTTCAGTAGAAATGTATTGATGAAATGCGAGTTAGTGTATCACTTCTATCAGACATGGTAACACAAGTAAACTTAAGTCCTAGTGACAACGTTGAGATTTCAGTAGCGCCTTATACTAAATCAAATTGTCGATGAAAATATTTGATAGAGATATCGAAGACTGGTGTAGCATCATTTGTGAAGGGCATAAGGAATGGAACTCACTCTTGCGGTTTCAATGTTGCTATTCCTACCATCAGTGAAGTCTTCAGTCAACTTTTACTTGGCAAAAATATTGCATAGTCAGCCCCATTCTTTAATATTCACCAAAGATACCCTACAATATATGAGCCTGTTTTTATACACAAATTTAATATTTATGTTATTGATTATCATTTGTTAATTACTATTATTAATATTTTACATTCACAAATATTGTTATGACAAGAATGTGCAGTATATTTTTTATTGTTGCAGTATGTACTAGTGTTGCTTTGTGAAGAAAAATAATATTGTCAAGATATCAATTATCATATGTACTACTGATTATTATTCTATTTATGTACGTGCATTTAATGCCAAATATATTTTTTAAGCATGTCTTTTGTAACATACTTTGTAAACGCTCAGCTAATATCACCGTTGATGCCATCTGTTGCCAATCTCATATGACATTTGGAAACAAAACAAAGATGTTAGGTACACTTTTTGTATATACGGTTTTATAGACTTTAAACAGTCAGTACAACAGAAAAAAAAATTGAGACCTTGAAGTAAGCCTGATAATACTTATCACCTGTATATAAAAACACAATGAAAAAAATGGTAATTGTAAATGGGAGGTTATAATCCGCGAAATAGCTGTAAAATGATTTTGTATGTAAAAAACAATGTTTGATACCTATAATAATCAATGTGTAATATTATACGTATTGCATGTTATTCGATTATCCTGTATAATGTATTGTCTGACAAAAAATCTAAAATTTGTTTGACAAGTGATTTATTGTTTTACACGAAGGAATGTCAACTTTTCTGCCCACCATATGAGAATATTCAAGTTCAGACAAGATATTGGAAACCATCACTAATTGAAACAGAAAAAGATAACGTTAACATGGCAAGTGGTTCAGGATCGAATGGATTTTATCGTCCAAGAAGTGCTCTTGCACGTGCATTATATGAAAAACAGAGTAATGATAGACATCTTCAGGAGATAGACCACAATGAGGTAAGTTATTTACATTTTATAAGTTTCAATAACTTACTAACTATTATCAGTAAAACCACCATTGTTATATTAAAAACAATACACAAGAATGAAACATATATGTGGCACATGAAATATTTTCTCATTCTTTATGAACATTTTTCCCAATCTCAATTACTTGTTTACAGTGTTCATAACATGACAGAAAACTAATAAACATAACGGAAGTATAGATTATTGTTAAGTGTAATAAACAAACTGCCTATTACAAAATAACAGATTTATTACGTTACCACACAAATAATAAACTTGAATGTTTTATTATCAGGGAACATCATAATATATAACCTAATTTAATGGACTTTAATAGCAAGATGTTCTCGGTGTTGTGTTATCATTGAATTAAAAATATATTTTCATTGATAATCAATAAAAAAGATTACAATACTACCTTCTGCTATCGTAAATAATGCTAATAGGAATTATAAAAAGTAGACTATAAAAAAATTTATACTATGTATTGACCTTAGTAAAGGTTTCTGATTTTTAAACAGTTTAGTCTTGTACTGACAAAACTTTGTGCTTATGTACAAATTCTAAAGAAACTTTTTGAAATAAATATAATACTCATATTCTTTATTTCGGATCAAGTGACATAGAATCCACCATTTTGGATTATATGAAGGTTACATTTTTGTTTGGTTATTTAAATAGAAATGCGGGCTCAAAAATGTTATATATAAGGCTGCCAATTCGACGCCTTCAATAAATACTCAGTGTGTCATCTGTCAAAGATGAAGCCACAGCTATGTGTCTCATGTTATTGGCTTGTTCAACTATCCCTGTGAAGTGTGGCCCAATTCCTATACTGCTTTCATGCCCGGTTTCTGAAGCATTTTTAACTGTAGTTTATCTGTTTAATAGCGCTATCGGTTCGATAACTTGTCAAATTAGGTTTCTGAATACAAAATGACACGAGAAATGTCAGTCTACGTCTCATTCTGTATTCAGAAACATTGACAGTTAAACACCGCTTGTCTTATGGATAACGTTATTGAATCAATAGCTATTGATAGTTTAACTGACGGCTTCAGAAACCGGGCATAAGACATCTGTGAAAAATGTATTAGATTTATGATAACACTGATACTCACAAATATTATAACAATAGCTATTTTTAAATAAATATTTATGTTAATCTATAAAAACAAATATTATTAATAAAAATGTTGCATTCTTGTTACACTGAAACATTGAACTTTAGATTGGACAAATAATTTAATTTGTACCATGTTAAGTCAGAATTGAATTTTTTTTTTAATTATGAAATGCTTCTGAAGTCATATGCACTTGCATTTTTATGCATTAATATAATAATTACAGTGGAAAGTTCAAGTGACTAACAGACCATTGATTGTTTTTCGATATTACTCAATTAAGGTTTCCACTGTCAATATGTTCAGCATATACCTAGATTATGTCAGTTTCATTACACAGTCAGTTTTCAATTATATCTTCTAAATTACATCATTTTTCTCAAATTAATTCTATTGATAACCCAACCCAAAGTCATATTGACCACATGATACAAGAGTTAATATTTAGGAGACATAGCATCATAAATATTTAAAATGAAAGTTTGTGACAATGGAAAGGTGTCTATTACTCGCACATGCAAAATTAATCAACATGCTTATACTTCAAAATAACACAGGTTTAGTTTATAAACATATTTTTAAAATTGCCCAAAATATAATGATAAGTGTCAAATAAGTAAAAAAAAACCTGCCATCGGATAACTATCTTGCAGTGTGTTGCAATAACTGTTAGAGTTAATGAAGTTAATGTATCATTATAATAAAGATATATTATAATAGAGATATGCAGACGAAGTCACAGTTTGCTGCTAGTGTAAAAAGGTAATAGGTAACTTGATACTAATAATTGTTTATTGGCTGAAAAAAATTGTATTAATACAACATTGATCTAACAATAGATATAATGTCTTTTCACTTTTAAGCAACTTTTGTGATGAATTTTCATATCTTTATTAACCTGTACCAAACAGAGAGGAAAGTTCTTTTGATAATTTAACAGACTCCGACTTTTCTAAGAGGTATTAATTTGTAACTTTATAATAGGTATTTATGCTGATTGTGTATCGATATTTCAGGTTTATAGAAATCGAGAACTTAAGAAATTACCAAAAATATTGTTCATTATAATTATATTTGTGACTTGCTTGTTAAAAAGTGGCGAGTCTGTATAAATTAGATGATTTATTCATAACACTTCAAACTGTTTAGAGAAAATTGATATAATATCAAGTTCACAGAAATCCCAAAACCTTGAATCATCACGTCAACCTATAAGAGCCCCACTGCAGGACCCTAGAACCCTTTTTACGGAGAATTGTATGGGTAGTACATTTATTGCTGGTGTTATGATTGTCCACGATGTACTAGCGATTTCAGACTCCGAGAAATCCAGTTCTATATTTTCCTACAAACAGTGATAGGTACTATAAGAACATTTTTCAGGTACAGGTTTCCTCGCGATGTTTTCCTTTAACTTTAGCAGATAGTGTAACCATTTTAAATTCATACCAGTGTTCGAAACTACGGACAACGATTGACATTACACCGGTCAAACCATTCGATCACCACGACTATAAGTCATGAATCCATAATTATAATTTGAAATGAGTTTCTGTACAATTATTAAGGAGAGCAGAGGGCTCCAGAAAATTATTTATAGTGCATTTCTTATCATAATACACAAGCTGATACTCACGACTTCATCTGCGTTTTTTATTATCTTAACAATATATTTTATGTACAGAGGCAATAAACGTTTAAAAAATTGAAAGCAAAAATATACTTTGCTTACAAAATTTCTTTAGTCTTTTGCAATGCTTATATATAAATTGTTGTTACTTAAACCTTTAATAACTTTATATTAAAAAAAATATCGTAATATATATTTTTAAATAAAGAACATGTATCTAAGAAATAAAACGAAAAAAAATTGATCAAAATCTGTCCAGTAGTTTGATAGATAAAGTTAATTTCTTGTACAAAATCTTGAATGAAATATAAATCATTCATGTCAATTTTTCTTTCTTCAAATCAACATGATGATAGGGCTTCTTTCATGGTGGGTACAGCTTTTTCTAATGACGCCAAGGAAGTATATTCCAGCAGTTACTCTTAGTGTTAGAGTAAAAGCTGGCAGATTACTTACTGACGTTTCCAAATTGAGTCAGTTTCACTTTAGTATTTGTTTAAAGATTGGACAATTATTATAGTGAATTAATTTTTGAACTACATTAGAACTAAGGTAAATCGTATTTCGATTAATTTCGAAAACTTCTACAACTCAAAATATTTTTTTGTTTATTTCCCTTCAAGCCCCAAGTATCACGAATACTCGATATCCGAGTACTCAACCAATCGAAATAATGATTACATCCCTACGCGGTATCACAATACATATTGCGCCTTTGTAACTCGAAAATAAAATTATGTTTAATTTTTGTATCTCAAACATATCAAGCTTTGATTCGACTACTTTTAAAAATAATTGATTTTAAATTTATAACTTCTATAGCTTAAAGAAAAAATAAGGTATTTAATGTAAAATTTAAGATTAATGCTATTAATATGTATATCCATTCTTAGAAGTAATGTTTACGTTTTACATTACCTGTTTGTATAACAGAACTCTATTTATTTAATATCTGCAACTCAAAATTAGGTAGTATAGAATCTAAGCATTTGCAAGTCGAACATAGGTCGAAATCTCTGAAACACAAATTTTTTCCCGTCTCCCCTGAAGTTTTAACTTATAGAGGCTCTACTTTCTTGTACGGTGCTGTAAAGTAAAAGTTTGAGTATACAGTTATGATAACATTTTATTTAGTTACAAATAATATTATACAAAGAATATACTATAATCTGTATAATTATAACAAATTTTCTATTAAAAAAAAACCATAAAAGACAACATTAAATAAGGAGCAAAGATCTGCTACTGCTGATAGGAAATACAAATGTCGTCATCGGTACCAATCAATATATATGCCCTTTCATATATTCTATATTTTTAATTTATTATTGTACTTTAATAGTATGCATTAAACATTAATGCAATTAAATAATTTTAGTAAAAATGTCTTTTGAAAATAGATGGGTTCTAATTGTTATAGCTTAAGGTATATTTAATATCCTAAATATACATAGCTACAGATGAATCTAGGATTAGGTGTTCGGGCAAATCAAAGTTCCAACTGTAACGGCGGAATGTATGTCGGGTTCGTAGTTTGATTGTTAGATCCAATTTTCCTTGTAGGGACAATTTGTGTACTTGCTCTGGGTCGCGCACCGTCGCGCCGTGTGTTTTTCATACAAGACACACACTCAATCGGAGGCTCACGTGTGCCTCGGTAACGAGGATATATTTGCGTATGAAGAACACGAAATACCTCTGAATTGTGGAGGGAATAAGACATTCAACCCGCTCAGCCCCCCGCGGTCCCCCGCCGCCGTACTCCTCGCGACCCTTTTAACTTTCATCTCTGTCGAGTGCTCGGTCCACATACTTTTGTTCTATTTGATCAAAGTTATTAAAATGTCGCGGGCTTACCGAATTACAAACATTTCACTATGGCATAAAACTTAGTAGGCAATATGCATAGGCGAGACAAAAATGTTATGTTAAGTAACAAATCTCCAAGGCGTGACTATAGTTTTATACTTTCTCTTAAAATATACATTGAGTGGTAGAATCTGTAAAAGGTTTGATATAGAAACATCACCAATTTTACCCAAAAGTAGCAATGGTCGCGTTGCCATATTTCAGATCGATAAATGTGGTTGATAACATGTACTAGCAAACGAGACATTGGTATTCAGTCTTCGGGAATAGCAGCCTATTATGATCTTATGATTTTGGATACAGGTAACCGTCGACTGCAGTGACCACTTAACATCAAGTGGATTTCATACTCTTTGCAATTTTATAAGATAAAAAAAGATTCTGCCATGTCTTCATTTTAAATAATGCTTCAAATAGGTTTAATATCTAAAATCAAATTTAAGATTTATGCGTTTCTGCTTCGGGATGCGTACTTGGAATACGTATAGAAGTTGAGTACGCTCAGAGCGGAGCGTCACACGATCTCGTCGCCATCGTCCGTAATCACTGCTATCCATTCTGTTAAAACCACCCGAGAATAAATTAGTTAAGTAGAAGCTTCCGCTAATCGTCGGTCGCGGTCGGTGCCGGTCGCTCGCTCTAAATGGATTAATTTATACTTATTTATACGAGGACGTTTTCGGTGTCATGCGAGGATGGGGTGACGTCGTGATTGCTTCAAGCTTCCTATGAACACGTATAAATGGCCTCGGCTCACATGAACTAACTCTATTATGTCCTAGCTCATCAAATATCTTGTAGTTACGCTTCTTATAAAACACCTTTACAATATATACTTTGATATTATCTTTTAATTATTTAATATGTATGTATTTGTGATTTTAGTTGTATAGTCGTTGTCTAAGGCATTAGAGAATACAGATATTATACAACTAACAATTTCCATAGTACCACATATCATTAGACATTGGTGCGGGGTTGAAAGGTGAATATTTCCAGAAGAGAAATCGATTTTAACATCAGTGAAATATGGTATAGGTTTTATTTTTTCAAACATTGTACTCATATTATGTTGAAAAATACTTCACAGCCAAATCAGACTATAATTATGAAAATTACATACCAATAAGTGCTTGGCGATACATTTTCAACTTGAGTATATAAATCTATCACTTGAGCATTGGGTTATATCCTACCATCTTGATGTCGTTTTATCACAATTCCTTCCTTCGTCGAAGACCTGGGCTTGTAACAGCGTATTCGGACCTACGCCTTTCGATCTGTGTTCGAGCATGCTATCACTGACCCATCATCGCTTTCTAATATGATATGGATATATCAAAAATACTAATTAATTGTGACGTTTTTACAAACATTTTGTAAGTAAATGAGATGCAAACAATGTGGTCATGAAAAATCCAATATAATAAATGAACATTGATGAGATTAACTATATAAGTACTATACTATACACTAAGTATATCATTTAAAATATAGGAGGGAACTTTATTTGTAATATATATAGAGTATATAGTACAATGTACACTTATATTTAAACATCGTTCACGACAAGATGATATCTAAGGCGCGATGTCCACAGTGCGAAGACACCTGAGTCGCTCTGGGCGCATCTCTCACTGCAATCTGTACATTATTTCTCCATTGTTCGCGTAACGAGACTCCACCCTTGCCGCGGCGAGACCTCCCTACCTCAACCCCTTCTCGTCAATTCCCACCCTGAGGCGGTGGAACCTCGCTCGCGCCTTTCTTTTATCATTCCTCTCTTTATTTCCGAATGCAAATAATCCTCCACACGTGTGAGAACCGAAACCATTGTTCTCGCTTCCTCCCTCTCCCCTCAACGGAGACCTTGGTGACGAAATATTTTTCTACAGTATGAATGCAAATACAAGTTTTTACACATGTAATTTGTGTAAGTATAATGGTATTCTGACATATGTAATAAAATATGTTACTTAGTAAACACCTAAAGTCAATAAACAATGATTCAATTAATCGGTTTTCATCAAATATTTACGATGTTGACTAAATGTTGTGACATTCAACAAACATTTGTTATTGTTTATTTTGACATTCACATTTCAAATAATATAGTCATTAGGGATATGTTATTTATGTTTTTATTATTTTTATAAGTTTAATGATTACACTTGGGCCTTGCACGATAAATGCTTTGACAATAGTCGGCCTTGCTTCTTCGCCATCGCTGGCCACATTGTTGTTGACTGTCGACTAAAACAATTAGCCCTGAAAATTCAATATGTATGTCCCATTCATAATAATAAGTATACTTGCGGCGTTTTACTTATTACGTTGCGTCAAATTGACACTCCAATTTAGGACTCTACCGGCGTTCGATGTTGACCAAAATATCCCTGATTTCCTTACCGTTTCTTAACCTACTACTAACTCGTTTATTTTAACTATTATTCTATCTGAATATAAAGCACAACTAGTGGGGTTACACAGTCAAAACAATACAACGTCATTCCGTTGTCTCCTAGTTCCATGCTGCTTACGTGGATTTAGTAATCATTTGATTTGTATTAATCTGTCCACCGCCCCAGTTAAAATATTATACGGAAATAGGTATACTCGAGTAATATTGTAATAATACTGGTCGTAATTAAATTGTTGCCCAGCATTAGTACTGGTTGTGTAGTTTTATGTGAATATATAAAACAATATATCTAGTTTCCTTTTTTTTTTAATGACACGGTAAAATATTACAAACAATATTATTTAAATACTTTTATAGTTACAAATTAATAGTTTATTGAACTGTTTTATATTTGTTTATTTATATATAGATAATTAATTAAGTTGATAGATAATCAAGTGTCATTTTGTAAGTAAAAAGTGAAATGAGCTTGTTCCTAATCAGTACTCTGTCAGAGTAGTATGTGCGACAGTGAAGTGTTTAGTCGTGTCGAAGCGACAACTAGTGAAGTAGCGATTGGAGGACAAACAGCTCGTTAGCCTCGGGACGGCGGAAGGGTGGAGCGCTTCGGTTCCCAAGAAAAACGCTAAGTGGGAAATCAATACGTATTAGGTGATATCGGGCCGGTCGCGATCGCCCGTCACGGCATGATGGATGAACGCACCCAAACTTTTCCATGTCTAATAATGACAATATACAAATTGACGTCCGCGAACACTTCCGAAACACGATCGGAGGACGGCGCGGCGCGGCGGCGCCTACGCCACTCACATTATGTAAACAAACACGGGAAAAATTGATCGTGTTCAACTTCAGTAATACAAATCTCAATTTTGTATTGAGTGTAGTTTTAAAAATATGTCAACTATATATATTTTTTTAATTTCACATTAAATATTTAAGCAATTCAAAATTAGCAATGCTATATATGCTTATCCGATAACTTAATAATCATTCAGTTTTGAAGCTAAGCATTTTAAAGCACGTCGGGGAAGATGACCTAATTCGAAATAAAGTGGTATGTCACGGAGGGAATGGAAATGCAAGTTTACCAAAGATAAATGACATTGATTTATAACTAACTGATACCCGCTACTTCGTCTGCGTTTGCTTAACGTATCGTGATAATTTTCTTGAATAACAACCAAGTAGGTATTTTAAAAATTAAATTACTAAAATTTGATCGGTTTCTACCCAGTAGTTTTTTAGAATACGACAGGCCTCTATAATTTTACATATTTATATGCTATAAAATACCCCGATTTTTGAATGAGATTGAAATGCATTTCCTAACCTACTCTTATTTCGTACTTAACTCGCCCTGTCATTCAAATTATAATAAGTTTTGATAGAGTGAACCGATTTTAAGAAAGAAAGACAAAATGCTTAAAACTAAACTAAATGAAGTGTAATAAGTCATCTTCTGCCTGTTTTGACCGACCACCTTATGTTTTTTATATAGTTCCCCTTGTGCCATTATTGAATCTAGGTTGGAATTGTGAATTAACAGACATTTTTAAAACATATACTACAAGAGATTTAAAATACTTCAAAAATAATTTAATTTCATTCGATATATTACTTTCAAATAGAGTCAGTCAACCGTGTCAAATTAGTCAAATAACGTCGTTGCTTGTAGTACCTATGCCTATATGTAGTATATGAATAGAACGACAGGCGGCAGACATAGTGTCTACATATTGAAATCTATTTGGAATTTACAAATAAATACAGGCAAGTGGGACCTCGCCATTCTCGCAACACTTCTAACTCTATATTGAAATCGCATTTGCTGATTCTGCCCGACTACAATTTTGTTTTACATTTGGAAATATCTATACGAAGAATATTTATAGTAAAATTTATATTCCAGTTATATTTGGGGTGATATTTAATGGAATAAGTCGAGGGAGATAGTTCATAATCTTCTATACTCCTTTTGCACAGACACATTACTATATAAAGAAACATACTAAACTATTAACAGAATAAATATGCAGATAGCATCTCTAGCTTTTATATTGTTCAAATCTCCTATTAAAATAAAACCAAGTATATGAAGAAGATCTAGAGATATAAAGAAGGTCTTTAGATTTAGTGATTTAGCATAGTAGTTATTTTATATATATTCTATGAATATTTTCAATTTTAATCTTGAACAATGTAAAAAGGTAATGTTTGACTGAGTTTGAGTTTTCCTTATTCGAAATTTCGATATGGAAAATCGAATTAATGCATATTAGTTTCGTGCTGTTACCTCACATGAGATTAAGTCGCGTATAGTTTGTTCTGAGCAGCATGAGGGGGTGTATTTATGTCACCTCGGGGACGGCAATGCTCGCCCCCACCCCAATTATACCGCAGTAAAAGTCATAAAAAGACACCCGAAGTTTTTACACGAACGTAGAAGAGGCACACGCGAAATTAAGAGGGGCGCCGAAATGTGAGATGAGCATGAATTTTTTATAAGCTCAGATGATGGTGCCCCGTTTATGATGTCTTATGGCGGATAATGTTCGCAGTGCACGCGGGCTTTGTTTGTCCGTTGAATCATTGATGAGTCGACGTTTATTACCGCCACCGACCATACCAAATAATTAATTACGAAAGCGGTACCGCGTTTACATTTTTTAACGACCACAACTCCAATTATAATTCGCAGTGCTCACGATTAAGTCCCACGATTCTCCTGTCAATTGACATTTTTATAGTCGATTTGTGAAGCATTTGGTCATTCGCTATTATTATTATTATAAGCTTTTAGTTAGCTTGCAATGTTTGTTTAGGTCAATTCTTGCAGGGCTGAATTAGAACTAGTTCCTTTAGACCTACGACTTTGCAATTTTACGTGATTGTTCAATCCCGATGACAATACACGAAAACGAAATAAAAACAAAATGGCGAATTTCAAAATGGCCGCCATGTACATTGAAAAATCAACTTAATCTTTTTATCGCATTTGTATAAAATCTTGCGATTTAAAAATATTTATGAAATATTAATGTTACATATAATCACAATCGTGTTTTCTAATTGAATAAAATCACGATGTGGTGTCACCTAAGTCTTACCTCATTATTTGACAAGAATATTTATACGCGTTGTTTGTATCTATGTGACTTCTATTTAAGTAATGAGAATGGTTAATAATAGTAGCGTGTTTGACTATTGTAGCAAGCGACATAAGTTCGAATCCTATAATAAACAGGAGATTTCAATGAGGGAAGACATAAAAAAAAACATAGCATGTTGATAAGTAGTGGTTTTTCTAATGCCCGTGTGGCTAACAAGGTTGATAATCTAAATACCTATAGGTGTCTTCTAGCAAGTGAAATATAAAACTGGACTCCTCTACGCTTAGCCTATGACTATGAAAGCCACATGCTCGTATAACATTAAGAAAGATTTTAGTCAAACGCTAAAAGTCAAAAGTTTAAAAAGCAATATCGCCATCCTAATATTCTTTACCATTTATAGGCTACCGATTATGGCTTATGGTAATGATAACGAATGGTGATATTACGGTAAGCCTAGAAACAGGATTGGTTTTTCAGTGCGGTTACTGAAAAATTCATAGGGACAGCTTTTAAACTAGGTGAACATTATTCAAACGAGTAGAACATCCACTAGTTTCATTATAATATTTTTCTTCACAAGCTCATTGTAGTGTTCGAATCGAGACAACGTCTATCAAACGCGAATGATCAACATAAAAATATACAACATTTATGCCTTTAGAATAGGCAATATTCCATAAATCGTACAAACCATTGCACAGTTAATTAAAATAAACAATGTCTTTGATAATATTACGACCTTACATTTTAAAATACTCATTTGTAACTTTTATATTAAAGAAAGAAATACCGTAAGGCTTTATGACTAAAATAATACAAACAGCCAGTTTTTCAATTCGATACAGGGACGTCATAAATATTGGTTTTATTTGATACGATTTATATTCGCAAGAGCAGGTCGAAAACGATCTGAGAGTTGGTTAATGCAAACAGTTATTTACGTTTTGTTCACGCGTGTATTGAACAATACATTCTCACGTTTAATTGCTTTCGAGTTTTAACAATTGATTCTTTTATTACGGTGTTTATTGAGCTCCTTCAGAATACGATAATACGAATGGTCGTTTAGGTTGTTTTCGCTATTGGGAATATTGTTTAAATATTTTTATTGTAAGTTTTGTAATCAAGGAGTAATCAAGGATTCATATCATATTTTTATTCAACATCTATATATAAATAGGCGTAGAAAAAAACAGTCCAGTAGGTACCATATTCTCTTTTGTTAGACAATCACTTTTTTTAATTTGTTTATTAGCAATTGACTGTCTCTAATATTATGTTTTTTATGAAAATAGTTACTTTTTTCCATACTACGACGTCCACTAGTAGCTACTTTTAATATTTATAGTCCAGTGAAACTGTGAAGGCCTTTCAGGTCAATAGCGTAGTCAGTTCGAAAACAAAAACTTTTGTTTATTTTTATATTAGTAATATCAGATTTCTGCAATATAAGCGATTTTAGCAATTAATCTAAAAGTATTGGACATGTAAAAAATTGAACTTTAAAACATACCTACTTTTTATTGTTTTTTATTACTTTACACTAAGCATTGAGCTTAAAGATAAACTTATATATAAATACAAGTATAAAATGAGCAATGCCCATCTCTTGAGAGATAAACCGCCCGGTTAAACAATTCAATGTATAATTCATAAGGCGAAAACACCTACATTAACGCGTTGCGTATCGCTCACTACTCCATGTTTGTAATCCTTGCCATTATCCTTAGAAACCTTTTAAAATTATAATTGGTTTCACTCCAATACGCTAAGCAAATATGCTATTCCGATAATTTTATTCGCATCTACAATTATTTTAGCACTTTAATTTCCTGTTTTAAAGTTACTCCAGTAGCATTTTCCTGCCATAATGTTAAATCACATCGATGTCTCTAATAAATACATTGGCTAAGTCTGCCATAATTGAGAAACCTTTTATAAACATGAGAAGCACACAATATTTAAACAATAATTTGGTCACTTATAAATAATAATATCAATATTTTTAACAATCATAATGTTATTTAAAAATCAAGCATAATTACTTTGCCATCTTTGACAGTAATATATGAATACATTATCAAAAGTTCTATAAGAATTAATGCGTGGCCGTAATGTTACGCTCACAGTAACATTGGACCGTAGCAACGTATCGCATACGTAACAAGTAGTGTATAGTGTAACCGCGTGCGGTTCGTGCGTGCGTGCGAGCCTAGTCGGCCTCCGGTCGCAGCTAATATGATTATGACAACGCTACGTGCCAACCCAGCTCAGGGAATCCTCGCACAAATATTCATTAATCTTTCACGGTCCGACGTTCGCCACGATGGAGATTTAATCAGATTAAGGATCATCTTTTTTTTGCGGGAAAAGTCATGGCTTTTTGTTACCTACTATTCTGTTGACGCTCGCATTTTTGTATAGCTAGACGATCTGCGCTGTGAATATTAGTAATAAGTTTCATTTTTGACTATTTTTCAATGCGTTTAATTGTAGTCGAAGGAAACAATATAACGCAATATTTATTTAGACGGCGCCGAGACGACTGGTTGCGTCGCGTGCCGCAACCACGCCACGCAGTCTACAAGGAACGTACCTCGTCCGCCTGATGCGCCTTTATAGCCGACAATCTATTCGGTAAAGGTATACTACATATAAGTGTCAACTACACTGTTAACGTTGTTTCAATCTATCGTATACTTTCATTTTATTATTTTGACAATGCATATCAAGTACTAATATCAATAGTACTGTTGAAAATTCGTGAAGTTGCTGGGTGTGTTGGCCGTTTGATTCGTGGATAGGACCCGAGAGGCTAAAATAAAAAGTAAAGTTAAGCGCTGCGATACGCGCGTAAAATTATTTTACCATTGTATGCAAATCAACGGTGCGGATGATTATTTTATTTCCTAAGAGCCACCGAATATAAATCTCGATTAAAAATAAACGAAATTCCAAAACGTCTTTCAGCTGTATGTTATTTTATTGCGAATATTCGGACATTTTTCACTGTTTCGTCTTATGTTTGTTATATCAGTCAGAATAGTAAAGAATAGTGTTACTGAGAGTAAGAAGCTAGGAAAATAGAAAGTTCTGAATTGATACTGAGGGCAAAGTATGTACAGTTTTGTTATATATGCACATCATTACTAATATTGTTTAGTGGTATATATATGTTTTTTTTAGTCAAATATTAAATCTCCATAATTATTAATTTATTAAAATGTATCTTATTCCTTGATTCTGCATATGTAGTTTTAATTAACTCATTAAGTCTAATTCCTTGGTTAGGTAGTTTTTTTGTTATTTATACATAGATATTATGGCATTACAAATATATTCGGTATTAAAATAAATAGCTGGAGTTTTAAATATGACGATAATAAACTGTGGTTTCAAATATGAACAGAGTAAGAAAATAATGCAGAGTTTTAAAAACCGATAGAACTTTTAAAATTAAACTAAAAGTAAAAACGTATCAGTATCATAACATTCTTAACACCCTTGCGGAATAAAACTGGCAGCCATCTTGGATATAAACGCATAACTCATTTATTAAAAGGAAACGCCTCAGATCGAGCGGCGCGCGGTGTCTAATGAAAGTTGGCTCTGCAAAAACGTTGCCTCGATGGGAATGTGTCGCCGTCGCGTTCTGGGACGTGTACAGGCTATAAAAATACCGGTGGAAAAGGTACCTGCCCCGGGAACTCTTCCCCGTTTCTTTCCAATCAACAATTGATACCATTTGTGATTGACAGACAAATTTTGTAAGATTTGTATTTGTTTAGGCATATCCTATATAACGATTACAAATTTATTTTATTTACTCCTAAAATGTTCTGCTCGTTACACAGACATAAAAACAAGAAATGGTTACGTACTTATAAAATATTATCTACCTACTTATAAAATCTTTAGTAACAAAATATAATAAAAAATAGTATAAGTATATGAAAAACAAAATTCAATGAAAAACGTTGAAATAAAACAGAAACAATGTTTTTAGAAACTGAATAAAGATATACTTATTTGCTATTCGAAATCAAGGCCGTGTTACGAAGAATTGCGTCTTGGTTTATAACAATTTGAAAGTATAATATGTTATAGTACATTTATAGTTACAAATATATTTTATCAATTTTTTTTTTATATTATAGGGGGCAAACGAACAAGTGGATCACCTGATGGTAAGTGATCACCGCCGTCCATAGACACTAGCAACACCAGGGGAGTCGCAAGTGCGTTGCCGGCCTTTTAATATATGTATAATATTATTATATATATGTATATGTATTTAATATATATAAATTTCGAGCAATCACATGAAATATATACCTTGAAATACATATTCGTCCATATTATTATTATTATAACCAAGCAATCATCGGCACCTCTCCCTCGTTTTATAGCAGAAGACTTTTTGCTGCCACTGTTAATTTAAACGGACAATGGGTGGACCGATCGACGATCGAGTTTGAACAATCGACAGCCATGGCGCAAGCTCACTTAATTGCTCTATTTACCGATGAATATATATTTTTTAAAGCTCAAAAGAGCAGCAAGGAATGACAGGATTCGTGGTGCTTTCGTAGTAACTCTATTGTTGAATCGAATGATTCTCGGATAGATTATGGTTTTAGTTTGTATGTAATATTTGTGTACACCTATTAGTGGGAAGTTATCTCTATGTTTCTAAATGTAGTAATTTATTCTCCTATTTTAAAAAATGCTTGTAGCTCTTTTATTGGATGATTGATGATGATTGTTAGTTTGTATTTAATATTTGTGTACACCTATTAGTGTGGACTTATAACTGAATGTATGTTTTTATTTATACTTAGTATTTTAAAACTGGTAGTAAATCTACTATGCTATCGAGATCTTCAGATTGATGATGCTAACAACCATTCGCCATCATTGTAAGTAATATTTGTGTATACCCATCAGTGTAGCTTGTAACTGTTTGTATGTTTCTAATTGTAATCAATTTACTTTAGTATATAAAAAGTGGCAATAACTCTATTTTTGAACCAGTCGTCGGATTGATATTATCATTAATTTATATTTAATATTTTGTGTACACCTATTAGTGAGCATTGATAATTGATTATTTCCAAGTCTAATTATTTTTATCCTTAATATTGAAATATATATTAATTAATAGTTTATTCGCCATATTATAGGCGATGCTTACTTTAATACAGTTGCATCATTTAGTTATTTAAATATATATAATAGGTTGATTATATTGTCTAAAAAGGAAGCATAGAAGTTTTTTTATTATTTTTTTTAATTAATTACAGCTACATTTTGAAGAATCAATTACAATGTAATAAAAAAAAATATAGTTAAATGGATGCAAAACTTACTTGCACTGCCAGGAGATTGACCTTAACCGCAAGTTAATTTAACACTCGTCCGCCTGGGTGGCAATTGATGACGATATTGTCTTGCGACATAACGTCTGACTTTATGATCAAATCAGCTCAGTTGGTTCTTAATGTAAAACCAGTTTTAATACACTCGTAAATCTTCTGAACGCGTGCTCACGGTGCACATGACGTTTTATCTCACACGAATTCAATTCAAAAATATCCTATTTTATAATCCACTTTATTAATTAGAAAGAAAGAAAATACATTTACTGTAGCAAATATACGGACAATACAATAATAAAAAAAATGAGTTACGAAGATATGTAGATATTATAACCAAAACAAAAATGTTACCAGATTTAAATTATGCCATGGTATTGCTACATTGGTGTACAATTCAGCATGAGCTGACTGCCATTATAGCAGTTGACCCTATTGCTGATTTTCAAAATTTTGTTAACTTGCTTAGTTTAGTTTAACCGAAGTTGAAAAATACAAAACACATGCTTAAGTTCGAGAGGCACAAATGCTGGTACACATGTGTGCTTCATTAATTCCTATATGTATGATTGACTTAGTTAGGTTAGCTTAGATAGATTCGCGTTGTTGCATCTAAGGCAACAGCCCAAGCCGAGGTTCGGCCAGTTTGGCACTCTTGAGCTTGTTGCCAAGCGGCTGAGCGCCATAAGCCTATTAGTCCGGTGAAAGGTGTGAAGGCTCATCAGGCCAACAGTTTATAGCTAGTTCGGAAAAAAAAACTGATTTCAATTGTGGGCAAGTGGGGTTATAGTAAAAATTCAGTTTTTATTACCTTTTTTGCTCGTACCTTTGCTCGCGTTAATGTAGATTTTGAAAACAAAATAAAGCCCATGTTACTCTCTGATAAAGAAACTTTTCTATAGTTAAAATATTTTTTAAATCAATTAAGTATTTATAGTTTATATATACTTACCAAAAAATCAATTCTTTTCTCAATATAGAAAACAACTTAACCAAGTTACCAACCACTTAATTTTACTAGGTATTTTCTCCCAAATAACTAACGGTATTGTAGAAAAAAGGACTTGGTAATAAGAAAATATAGTAGCCAAGGAAATATTGATATGAAACCTAATAAAATAAAATACAACCGTCACTCAATAACTTTATTTTTGGGTGTAGAAAAAAACACATTAAAATTAAAATCTAACTAACAATGATACTTTGTAATCATGTTGCAATATCCGCATTATAACCTTTGCCGAACAATGTAACTCATAATAGATTCAATGTAATCCGAAATGCTAATTTTATTGCACAAGAAATTGTATGAATCCTTGATTAAATTTCGTATACTTTACATTCCCATGGATCCTCGACGCGGAAATAATAGGCGAATGGATCTGAATGCATTAGAGCCCGAGATCACGTCTGAACATAAATCGTAACCCCGGATAGAACAATTAAAAGACGAGTTTAAAACAATTACGCATCGGTGGCCCCCGGGCGATTCGTGATAGAATAGACTGTACCTACATCGAATAAGGAATTACATTTCTCATAACGGATAATGTCCGTAAAAACAAATAGTATGTACTTTATTTATACCGAAACGTCGTAAGTAGTTTTTTGTCTTAACTTATTACTAAAATACTAAGTAGATAGGTGTATATTGGTTCCTCAGTTCGAGTGATTTGATCGGTGGAATATCAATCCATTGTCCGCAGGTTCGAATTACGACATGTACCATCGTAAATTCGCGTACACTTACTAATTTAAATTGGTAACACTATCAGGTTGACGATGAAGGAGAACATTGTGAGAAGACCTGAACCTGAGAAGTGTTCTTATGGTACCACTGTATGTGGAAAAATATAGAACTGTGGATTTCTCAGAGTTTGAAATCGCCAATACGTCATGGGCCTGCGTGGTGATTATGCGCATACCTTCCTTCGGGAAGAGGCCTATAGCCCTGCAGTGATTCTCTTACAAGCTGGTGATGACGATGATGAGCATTGAAACGCTACGAACCGGTATAAGTTATTTTGATGGGTTCATCATTGTCTTAGCAGTCTGTACCCTACTATACTAAGCCCCAAAATCATTCTCTAAAAATATTTCACTTCTTCAGAATGTTATTGTATAAAAAACGTTAACAGTCCGTAGATATAGGTTATTGACTGCATGTCTTGAATAAAATGATTTATGGTTTAGTAGCTTTCTTGTGTGTTAATCGAAATCAATTGTTTCACAGCAATAATTCAACTGTGGAGTCTTAATTGAGAGTATTATTCCATACATTGCTTCGGGCTATTAGTTATATTAACATAGTTTAAGTAATGCATTATGTATTGCGTTTAAAATGATCAGTCTGTGATACATTCTAAAGGTTATATATAGAATGTAACTTTAAGTTCAGTTTCACATCAAAGCGTACACCAGATTTATTATTTACTGACAACGTTGTCATTTTGCTTACTAGCTTCTGTCTAATGTTCAACTATTTACTCAACGAGTTACTTGATGTAAATGTAAGGGTAGTAACTATATTTCCGACTCAAAGTATATGAAAGCTTTCTATATAAATAATTTCACAACCCTTTTATAATCATAACTACACGCATTAAAATATAGTTGCACAGTTGAATACATATTTAAACTGATTCTCCTTTAATCAGTTATTTCCGTGAATAGAGGTTTTCATTCTATCCATGTAGGAGTAGGTACGCCCGTTCCCGTCCAAGCGATCTGCATCCCGACTGATCCCATTTTAATGGACCGCCCGGCAAACAAGCTCTAGAGCCGCTTACTGGTGAATCCTCTAGGATCTTGTAGAGCACTTAGCTTACATCTATACAATACTTAGCTGGTCCAACAAACATTCATTATATTTCTTACATTCATTAATTGTTTTTTTATTTACAAGAGTCTAGAAATATTTATAAATAAAACGATAGTTGTTTGCTGTTGTGCGCACATCACTCAAAAACTACTGGATAGATTTAATTCGATTTTTTTTTGTTTTACTTCTTGGACATTTAGTCCTTATCTACAAAAATGATCGCGATAGCTTCACTTAATGTAAGTTATTGAAGTTTGAAGAAACTACGATTTTTATAAGCATAACCACTTTCAGCGATGTGTGAAGTGGGGCAAGCGGTATGGTGCGCATACGCAGGAAAGGAGAGGTAAACAGATTATATTGTTTACAAAGGATTTTGTAAACAAAGCATATTTTTGCTTTCAATTTTTTTTATGTTTTTTTCCCTCTGTATATTAAATTTATTATTAAAATAATAGACAACGCAGACGAACTCTCGTGTATCAAGTAGTTCATAATAAAAGTTTTGTAACTTACGACAAATGATATCTTGATTTTTTGCACTGACCGCTATACATTCAATATGCTCAAACTGAAGTGTCGATTTAAATAAGTCAACGCGGCGTTTAAATCGACCCCTCCTTTACCATTTATTTCTCATATTTAAATAGGAATTAATCTGGCATTGTGCCGCGCCTGAGCCCGTCCAACGTTAAACATTTCGCTTCATATTGACAATATGCTCTCACTGAGGACTTGTTTCATTAGCTCGAGGCGAACGAACTGAGAATAAAGGACCTCCGTCGCACCATTCATTCCGGATAGTGTGGTTGCATCGCAGCAGACCTGCGCGCTAACGAGTAATGAACATATTGACCAGTACAAATGACATTAGCGAAATTTATAACAAATTATACCATTATTGTCCGTATGTCCAGTAACCCACATAGTCTGAGAAAAATAAAAATCTCAACGCGGCCTCGATATGTCGTCGATTTGAATAAATCATTCTAGATTTGTCTTCCTCAACAGGTAGATTTTAAAATAAGGATATTGTTATTCATGCAAATTTTATTTTACACGAGCAGAAAATGAATCCTAAATATGTTGCTCATAAATAATCGAATCGGGTGCCTCTAGTCTACATATTATATTGTAACAAACAATAGGGAAGACATAACGTCACTGTTGATGGTTAAATATTGAAGCTACTTTATCATTTACCTCTAAATTTAGTTACGTGTTAAATGCCGAGTCATTTTGTATGCTATTGTTATAAAGAGGTATTTGTACTGTGTTAGTAGGTGTTAACGATTCTCCTTTAATAAAAAAGAAAGAAAACTCAATGACAACAAAATTGTCATCGTTCATAATTTAAATATATAACATCATTCTATTCTTTTAACATGACATCGGCAAGACGATACATATACTACCAACTTTGAAGTCCGTCTCCTAATACAATTAACAGTAGGAGATAATCTTCGGTACAATTTATCTGATTCTGAAAATTTCGTTTATTGTTTTCTCTGTTTCTCAACCGATATTCTTCTGTTTTTTTTTTGTTTAGTGCAATAAAAAATATGTTTTTATTCGCTTAATATTGTATCTTGAAAAATTTATGATTTATTGTAGAATTACGAGCGTTAGTAATATATATGACATATAAATCATATTTCATATTTTCACAACAGTTGATTGTATTTATTTAGATTTTGCTTACATATAATATAATTAATTTAAAACGATTATTAAAATGCTGGGTGTTCTAGAATTTACTAAGTATTATGAAAAAGATAAATAAAAGCGTTATAGTACCTACCTACAAGAAACGAACAACATCTCCATACCTATTTATTTTAGATTTTGCTTACATAAAGATTATAATTAATTTAAAACTGTTATTAAAATGCTGGGTGTTCTAGAATTTACTAAGTATTATGAAAAAGATAAATAAAAGCGTTATAGTACCTACCTACAAGAAACGAACAACATCTCCATACCTACTTCTAAATATCATGAATGACATTCGAAAATTTTCCACAATTTGTATTCCGTCTGGAGCATAGACTAGAATTTCAATGGTATGAAGAATTCGTTGAATCCTGTAATTCCGATGCGCGATTTTTTAATGTAAAACCCATACCTTGCGCAATCGCTAATATCTATATTTTTTTATTCATTAACAAAATGGTGTCACTTGTATTACAGTTTTTAGTGGTTGGTACTTTGTAAAATATATTTATACTAGCGGCCCGCTTCGGCTTCGCACGGGTATAAAATATATAGCCTATGTCATTCACTGAAAAAATGATTAAAATCGATCTAGTAGTTTTGATTTATACATTACTGCCCGTGGCCCGCACGCGTTAAATTTGGAGTAACCTCAAAAATAACAGTTTTTTCCACTATTTAATTTATGTTATTATACATATAAACCTTCCTCTTCAATCACTCTATCTATTAAAAAAAACCGCATCAAAATCCGTTGCGTAGTTTTAAAGATTTAAGCATACATAGGGATATAGGGACAGAGAAAGCGACTTTGTTTTATACTATGTAGTGATGTATATGTAATATGGACGTTTAAAACATTTTGAAACATTCTCTTGTATTACTTTGGAATAATATACATACATTATTACAACAAATGCGCAGTACCTACACATCTACGTTGTAAACGTTTTTATCAAAACAGGTGGATTTATATTTCTTTGAATCCATTGTTTATATAAGCTTCCTATCATACAATATTGTAAGCGGGTATCCAAATAGTTTGATACCTAAACCAATAAAGTACCTATTTGAAGAAAATGTATTCGCGTATTGCAAATCTTTGGTCTTATATAGTCATAACAATTTCTCATATTGTGTACAGAAATATAACTCGAATGAATGGATAGAAAAGACCCACACGATAATATTTAATACATTCGCCTGTAACACTCAAGTAAGTCGTGATAAATTCGATGCTACAATAATAAATCAACGCATGTTTATTGTATATATCAAACGGATATCAATCAGATACATCAAACTTTTAATAAAAATTTAATAGGCACATATTTCTAACACGGTCTTAACTCTTAATTTACCATGACGATTGTTTCAACTACCGGTTTTATGTAAGTTGGGGTTCCCTATTCTGATGTGAATGAATCCACCTTTCGTGCTTTAATACTTTAAATACACTTATATTCCGACTGATTAATTATTATTAGGTTTTAAATAAGTTTTAGTGTTAAGAAAATAAATACGCTAAATATCGAGGAAGGCTAGTTTTCAAGTGTAGCTGCCGGAATATACGTTTAAGTGCTTGATGATAGAATTTCAATTTCAGAGTGGTAATTAAGAAAGCGGACAATAGAAAAAGTCTTATCATTGTGCTATAGTTTAATTACGATGTTTTCTTCCCCGAAAGGTCTGGTTCGTGATACTCAGTAGTACGTCAGTAGTATTGCTCTGTAGCCATTATCGCATCAAAAATCTCAAGGATGATAATTCAGTATTCCTACTAGAGAAAACTGGAATTAAAAAATTTGCCCGCTTTATATTTATGTATTGTATTACTTTAATCCTGCCAAGTTCCCAGTAAAATTATAAATCTAATGTCATTTACTTCTTTCCCACTATAGCTACTTAAAGGGTAAGAAGTTTCTTTAGCTTAGATATTCTTTTAAAGTGAGAGTCGTAACTTGCTTATGGTAACTATACTGAAATGTCGTGTAGCATGTACACATTGACACACCCAATGATGTTCAAATAAGTTAAATAAATTATACATGCTTCATAAATACCTTTTTTTTTATAATAAACAGTAAATTGTTATTTAAACGTTTTTTAACCGACTTCGACCGTTTTCACCGACGTGAAGTAACAGTGCTTGCACTGTTGCGTTTCGTTCGGTCAGTGAGAGTGCCGGAGGCCCACATATTTAAAAGGCCGGTAACGCACTTGCGACTCCCCTGGTGTTGCTAGTGTCTATGGACGGCGGTGATCACTTACCATCAGGTGACCCACCTGTTCGTTTGCCCCCTATAATATATATATAAAAAAAAAAATCCGCAGCTCATTAGCTCACTAAGATTGAGGTTACCTCCGAGCTTCAATATAATAATTACATAATAATTTATTTATTACTAACCAAGTGTATTTAACCCCTTTAGGAGATGAATTTTCAAAAAGTCTTAGTTCTCACCAACATTAGTTCTTATGTCAAATTTCCTATTTTTAAACCCACCGGTTTAAGATGTGCCTTGTTCATCAGTAAACCTTACCAATTCTATTGAGTAATTTTTGGCATGAACTCCCTTTTTTATTTTATGGCGTAAACAACATTTTAGTTGGAACCTCTCGATTATTATATCCGAACTCGAACCTACCACAGTTTTTTATACGTCTTCGATTTTAATACAAAGACGATCGGGCATTAATTAAGTCGGCTTGATGAGTTGTCCGCGTTCCGTCTGCCCGCCGCCCGCCGTCATTACGGCTACATGTAGAGGCGAGAATTTTTTTTTAATTCGTCATTATTCTGTGGCGTAAAGAAATGTTAATTCGAGGCAGCGTGAAATTAACAGCCGCTGCGATGGTCTTTGTAGGGCCGCGGCGCGGCTTGCTTAAACACACAACGGGTGACGAGCTACACGCTCCTTTCATACTCGTACTATATCATCTTATTTGCACTCGATTACTCTTTTTACATGCTTTTGTTAGAAACGCACTGCAATTAGTTGTCAAACATTAATTTGTATACTGTATGTACAAACAATATCTAAACAATAAAACTTTCGCAATAATTCTTTGATCTTAAATTTACTTGCAATTTATTACAATTTATAAATACATTGTGTCTACTTGGAACGCTTTTAATATGAACACTTGCTAACCACTTTTATTTAATTTCCGCAACAATAAGCAGAAGCTCTTTATTATATAATTAGCTGTGGCTATTTAATTTACATTTAGTCTCGTAATTTATTCCACATATTACCTAATGTGATTAAACACATACTAAAACCTGAAGAAATATTAACTTACGATTGAAAAAAACACAACCACGTAAATCGGTTCAGTGGTTTTTGAGTTATAAACACACCGGACAGATAGACAGCGATAGCTTCTTTATAATATGTAGGAATGAACGTATATGTCATTACCACATCATCAGCCTATAAGAGAAATTCCCGAAGGAAAATATGGGCATAAACATCACGTCAGCCCACGACGTATTGGCGATTTCAAATTCTGAGAAATCCACAGTTCCATATTTTTCCCATATGCGGTGGTACTACAACAATTCTCAGGTTCAGGTTTCCTCACAACGTTTTTCTTCACCATCAGCCGATAGTGTTACCAATTTAAATGTACGCGAATCCCGTAAATTCGTTGGTACACGCCGGGTGTCGAACCTAAAGTAAAATAAATACCTTCTCCCTCTTTCAACGATAACTATAAATAAGGATATTATAGGTATCTACAAACACAAGGTGACCAATTAATTTCTTTTCAGTGGTACCAAGTAAACAAAGAGATATTGAGTCCAGATCTGCAGAAGAAATTCGTCCAACTACATCCCGATGAAGAAACGAAAAAGTTCCTGTCTTCTTCCATCGACAAGTCATCTTGGGTGTGGACGCAGATCTGGTATTTGTTGGCGAAAGCGGTGTTGAAACATTTCTGGTCCATCACTGACATTAACGGGTAAGTTATTATTAAATTGATTATTAATTAACGTGTTACAAACGATTACAACGAAATACGCGTTTAAGATTGAATCTTGTTAACAATTATTTATTACTTAAATGTTTTTAGAAACATATTCATCGGTATCGAGTTTATTTTTACAATACATTTATTATATTTACCTTCATTAATCACTACATATTATAAAACAAAGTCGTCCGCCGCGTCTGTCTGTCTGTTAGTCTGGATGTTCGCGATAAACTGAAAAACGACTGAACGGATTGTAATGCGGTCTTAACCAATTGATAAAGTAATTCACGGGGAAGATTCAGATATATAAGGTTTTTTTGTAAATTATAATTGTTGAAAGAATCGGAAAAAGTCAATCCGCCTGGGAGCTTTTGTCGAAAACGCTGCCTAATCCCTTTGAGGTATAACAAAACAATGCATACTGAGATATTCCTCTTTTATAGATCTACAAAAATGTCTACGATGGCATATACCTATCTTTTTAGGATAGTTTACTATACCCATTTATCTTCTAAAAATGGTCACATATAATGAGGTCATTGGAAGGCTATTTAGACGAATACAGTTTTAATCCTTATCAAATAAAATACATTAGTTACCTTAAGCACTTCATGCACATAAGTGTATATTTTTTATTATCAGAGCAGGACAACGTCCGCCGGGCCTGCTAGTATGTTAAAAATTAAACTGCCTAGGTAAAAAATAACGAGAAAGTTGGAATCACAGTTGTGCAAGTGTAGAAGTTATTTCGAAATCACCAATACGTCGTGGTCTGGCATAGTTGATTACGTCCACGTCTCCCTTGAGATGAGACTTTTGCCCAGGCGTAGGGTAGCTACAGGCTAGTGTGATTATTTTTCTGAAAAACATTTCGTTATAATCACTTGTATCAAAAAGGCAGTATGGTACTTGAATAAATATTTTGTAAGATCTATCGTTTTAGAATTATGACATACTAGCATTTGCTTGCGTTAATAGAGATGTAATCTATTGCTCGTAAACAGTACACTATTTCTAGAAGAAAAGTAAGGATACCTTGAAACATGTTCTTTTTCCCACACTCCTTACAACGTGTATGAAAAAAATTCATAATTATTGGTTGAATATTTAAGGTGTGAACGTAACAAACAAACTCGTATGACCATTTATAATATTATAAGTAAGTAAGGATTTCATATTTTTCCTTGCAAATTAGATACGAATAGGTACTTCGACCAAATACAACTTTTATCAAAAATCTCAAAATTGTTAATTATTATTTATTAAGACTTTCAATTCACAAAGCTCTTTATATGTAATAAATCTAGAAACAATTTTGTAACATTTGATTATGAATTCTTTAATGGCTTCGAAGTTATTATGGTAAAGGCACGTGAAATTTATTTCGCCATTTGTCTAGGTGAAGTTCAAAACTTCAAGTCTTGACTTTTCTGTATAACCGAGATACCCATACCTTCCTTCTTATTATCCATCATATGGACCCAATATGTCACACTTTTCATCTATAAGTAATGAGTTATTTCTTTCACCGACAATGAATTGCCATTCGAATTACAACAATAGGACATTATTAAATACGTCCAAATCCGACCAATTACGACAAGTACAATCCCCCACCCAAAGGTAAGTAGATACGAGTGTTCATATTCTTTCCTCATCTATTGTGTATCTGCACACAAATTAACTAATTCGAATTAGAGTTCACTACAATCGGCGAATTAATTTATCGATAAAAAAATGTTACAAATATAGGATTATTGGGAGTTAATTTTTTAAGGTATGTTAATAATTCGCCGATACTATGTTCCAGAAGTTTCATGTTGAACATTTAAGAAATCAAAATATCTATACTAAATATTACACGGCATATAGACTGTTTAGTTATTTTTTGCTTGTTTGAGCGTGCTATAATCTTTGTAACGAGCGGTCGGATTTCAAATAGTATTTTTGCGCGATTTTATAATCTACGTGTTGAGAAAGTTATCTGATACCACACTACGTCCCATAGCAACTATCATACATAATGTAAACTAGAAAATAAGTGTGCTAAGTGAGAACGAAGTAATAGTGAAAGGAATGGGTATCGGAAACTGACAGAAGATTGTATCGGGAACTGAGGAAGGATTGAGTGCAAATCATAGCGCTCAATTTTGAAAGATGCCGCGGCGCTCTTAGATGCACGACGGGCTGCCTACGTATCTGTGATGTTTTGTACGAATATGTTCAAAATTACATAAAAACGGAGAAGACAGTCAATCAAAATGTAAAAAATCGCATGAGCCAATATCCGCTTTGTACAGCTAATTTTCAAGATCGAGTTCTTACTGTGGACTTATTGCAATTAGTATTTAGTCGTATCGATATTGGCGTCGTATCGAGCATATCACTGCACCACTTCGTACGTCCGGAGCGAACTCTGTGAACGCGAACCGAAAGCGATCTCGACCGGGTGTCTATAGCGAAGCACTAATAAATAATTTAAATAAATTGACGGACGAGATTTACTCATTGGTTGTTTCCGTCTCTCAATTACGGTTTATTTATCACTTGCTGCGCTTCGACCGAAGACTCCCGTCGTGCTTAGATCACCAAAGTATCGAAACTGAATTTTGAAACAATTTACAAAATGTAAAGAGATCGCGTCAACGTTTCTATACGGATAGCGGCAATAAAAGGAATTAAATATATCATGAAGACGTGTTTAACACCATAATTTACACTTAACAGTATGAGATAGAGAATTAAGTACATAACAAATATTTATGTATATAAAACTTCATTATAAATTATGTGTTATGTTATATAAGACGTTATTACTCTAAGTTTATAAAATGAAGTAATCTATAGGTACATATAAATAAAATATATGTATCGATAATTTGCTCGTGCAAATGTTTGAAACGACTGAACTGATTTTTTATGAGACTTTTACTGGCAGATAAAGGATTTCACAGAATAGTATCTACGCTAAATATCATTACGCTTTCCCAAAAGCTCTAGGCAGTTATGATTAAAATTTAACAGTAACTTAAGTTCGGTAATAAGGCGGTGAGGTATAGAGAGAATTACAATAGAAAAACAAAAGAGAGTCTAAAATAATGAAACAATATGAAATTAATTTTATCATCTAAATAGGTAAAACTTTTGTAAGTCTTATAGAGGTCTAGTGGTATGACCGGTTGAATATCAATGCGATGTCCACAGGTTCAAACCCCGGCATGTATCAACGCATTTTAAGGAATTCGTGTACATTTACTAATTTAAATTGGTAACACTTTAGACTGAGGATGAAGGAAAACATCACGTTTACCTGAAAAAATGTTCTTGTATTATCATCGTATGTGGGGAAAATACAGACTTGTGGATTTCTCGCAGTTGAAAATAGCCAATACATCGTGAGCTGGCGTGGTGATTATACCCATACCTGCTTTCGGAAAGAGTCCTATGGCCCTGCAGTGGATCTCTTACAGGCTGATAATGAAAGTTTTGAATAGTATAAATTGATTTATTATTTAAAATATATGCTATAATGTAACCAATCGAAATTATGATCTAGTATAAACATTTTTTTGGAAATACTAAGTTAAGAATGTACAAAGTGGAAAAAATATAGTAACTGCTTTGATTCATTCATTTATATTTACTTTAAAGCACTACTTCATAATGGACGAATCGTCGATTCTCCCCCCTGGGCGAAATATCCGGGATATTAATCATTGCGCTCATAGTCAGGATAAATGAGTCAATAAACGCTCATTGTGAAACCTATTGACGTTTCCGTTTGAAACAAATATGTTTTCAATTTGTTTGTATTTTTTTTTTCGTCAATGTCAGTAGCAAAATATGCTGGTAAGGAAATGCCTTAGTAAAATTATAAAAATTGTAATAAGGACAAAATAATACATTTAGGCACACTGATAACAGTATTACATATTATTTTTGTAATATTGAATTTGGACTTAGTATTAAAACTGATACGTCAACTACTGACAGTACGCAATAACCGACCATTTAACAAATCATCTGTAAAAATTACGAAGTATGATAGAAACGTAAGTTTTACATTTATTATTTACTAGCAGGCCCGACAGGACGTTGTCCTTGCCCTAATAATAAAAAATATACACTTATGTGCATGAAATGCTTAAGGTAACTAATGTATTTAATTTGATAAGGATTAATACTGTATCCGTCTAAATAGCCCGCCAATTACCTCATTATATGTGATTATTTTTTGGTAGATAGGTGGGCATAGTAAGCTGTCCTTAAAAGTTAGGTATACGTCATCCGAGACTTTTTTATTGACCTATACAAAAGGAATATGTCACTATGCATAGTTTTGTTATATCTGAAAAGAATTAGGCAGCGTTTTCGATGAAAGCTTCTAGGCGGCTTGATTTTTTTTTAATATATTATAGGGGGCAAACGAACAGGGTCATCTGATGGTAAGTGATCACCGCCGTCCATAGACACTAGCAACACCAGGGGAGTCGCAAGTGCGTTGCCGGCCTTTTAATATATGTGGGCCTCCGGCGCTCTCACTGGCCGAACGAAACGCAACAGTGCAAGCACTGTTACTTCACGTCGGCTTTCTGTGAGAGGGTGGTACTACCCGGGGCGAGCCGACCCATTAATTCTGACACCAGTAATAGTTTCAGCGTAGCTCTACCACCTGACAACACTTCCAACAATTATTATATTTCAACCAATTTACACAAAATCTTGACAAATTATATACTTAAACATTCCTCAAGTATTACTCCATCTATGACTGCATTACAATTAGTCCACTAGTTTTTGAGTTTATCGCGAACATACAGACAGACAGACAGACGTGACGGACGACTTTGTTTTATAATATACAGTGATAGTGATTATTAATATATTAATTTTTACCTATTAAATAATAGATGCATACTCCAACATTTCGCTTTTACATTAAAATTAGTTTTCTAAAGGACTAAAATCATAGTTGACGTAATTATCTATACTGTGGCTCATCATAAATGTCGTATATATGTATCGATTGAAATTTATTTACACACACAAATTTATTTACTACATTTAATTGTTTCGTTTGAAGCATTCACGCATTTCAATTAGTGACGTGTCGTGTCCACGGACGAACTCATTGACACTGAGCAATAAACTTGCCCAAATCAATTTATGACTGATTGCTTCGAATTTCGATCGTAATTTCAGAGTAGTATGCCAAAAATAAGCGCTTTGATATCTTGATAACCTCGCTGAATGTGTTGATACAGTGCATCTTAAGTTGCCTGCTAAATCTTTAACTACCTTAAGTACATAACTCAACTACCTCGTTCCACATCTCTCATATAGCGAAGAATATTTAACAACGGGGCTTTAAGAAATATATTGCCAAATTAACATTAAAGCTCTTCGCTCTTCAACTTTACGATTATTTCTTCCTATGTTCGGTTATATATTATCATCAACTGCTATCAGTTCGCTGCTGGGCATAGGTTTCTCTCAAGTCTCGCCATATTTCGAACTTTGTGCATCTAGCCGTCTCCAACTATATTTTGTAAGTCAACGTTCCTCAAGATTAAGGACTCTTCTAGACTAAATTCAATAAAACGCGGTCACCACCTATACCTCATCTACTGCAATGGCGCAGGGTGGGTGGTTAGTTCTTTGATAAAAAAAAATTATATTATAGTGGGCAAACGACAGGTGGGTCACCTGATGGTAAGTGATCACCGCCGTCCATAGACACTAGCAACACCAGGGGAGTCGCAAGTTCGTTGCCGGCCTTTTAAATATGTGGGCCTTCGGCACTCTCACTGACCGAACGAAACGCAACAGTGCAACCACTGTTCTTCACTTCACGTCGGTTTTCTGTGAAAGGGTGGTACTACCCCGGGCGACATGACCCATTCATGCTGAAACCAGTAATAGCTTCAGCGTAGCTCTACCACCTACAGGTATATCCGGCTCATTGCTACACCAGCTTTCTTAGTCTTTGAACAATGTTGATTGCTTTAATTCTCTTTTAAACAACTTCAATCGATTATAAATTATAATCCTGCAACATTCCTGGTTTTACGTCTCAAACTTCTAGTGCTTAGCAGAGAAAGAGAAAAATATTGTTGATAATAAAATAGGACAAAACACTAATTATCGTCCTCTTATCCTACACTAGGATGTAATGTATGCATCACCAGTTTAATATTTAATGTTATTTAATTTTTATTCTCCCTTTCTTTTCTATTAGATTTTTCTAAGCCCGTTTGGTTAGCTACCACTTTTAAGGTGAAAATCTGTCACCAAACATCTATACCTATATGTTGTGTTCCAGCACCTGCACTTGAGAGACATTCACTCTAGGTTTATCATAATTTAACATCAAATGAGATTGTATTCAAAACGCTAGAACCAATTAAGTATAAATAAATATACTTTACATCTTTTATTATAGTAGTCCGATGACACTGTAGCGGCCTTAACAAGCCAACAGTGTAGTCTGTACGAAAAAAAAAAAACATCCTTGATTAATTCTATAACAACACAGCTATTTATGAATATTTTTTCGTTTAGCAGAACATTTATTTCTTTATACTAGTACTAAAGAGCTTTGTGGTCCGTATTCCGCGGTGGTTGCTACTTTTCAAGCGTTCGTAAAGAGATCGCTCGATAGTGTACCATTAGCGCGAAGACTCGCACCGGCATCCAATTGTGTGCTTAGATACCGCATACAAATGTCGATCGGTTCGCTCAGCACTGAGCTCGGCCGGCTCATCTGCATTCAGTCCCATTGTTGCCATCATTATACTGTAGGTATGTGCGTAATCGCTAATTTATGGGTAGCACTGACCGTAGGAGTGTCCTTTGTGATCGCATCTACGCCTAACAGCTTATACACATAGGTATCTGTTTCATCTCTGAGATGATTTTTCTTGTTATCATATGATATGTTATCTGTGGATATACTCATTAGCGCAGAACATCAGTTCTTTATTCTGAATACATTAATTAATGTTTTGTAAAAACAAACAACTGCCTTAAAAAAAATTCTTTGTTTCGGCGCTCTTTGCGCTGTCTGTGTTTGTATTTTTATAAATGAATTAACCATACATTATTTTCGTGTGGCTCATGTGGTTCATGCAGCATACGCCGAGATAGCTCTAGACGACAGAATTGTTTCTCATTTACTTGCCACTTAAACACTTTCAAAAAATTATGCACTGTCATAAATGTTTTCTTTTATTGTATTAGTACTGTAAAGTTTCATCATAATCTGTTTGTCACTAGATTTTACGTACAAGAATCTATCCTCCACATACTTTCTCGTTAGAAGTTTAGGCACATATTTTATTTGTAATGCTGTATCCTGCTAAGTAAATTCAGAAAATGTCCAAATCTTTTACGAAAACTAAATGTTTTTTTTTTCAACGATAACGAGTGTTCTATTGATTTCATGTGATAATAAATATTACTTTTCTGGTAATATAAAATAAATATGTATATTATAGAATTAAATTAATATAAACAATAATACCAAAGACAATACAAACGGCGTCAATTCAGAGAATTCATGAGATTGTAATTTAATATAATGTATTAGGTCTCATTGACTGCAGAGGGCGACAGTAATTATTTGCAACAAAAAAGCGAGAGGATCGTAATAGGGGCTGAAGAGACATTCGAAGCGCGCCGCCGCCGTAAAAAGCGCAAAGAATACACCTCGATATGATCTCACAAAAGCCGCACCTGAATCCTACCTCAATGCTAATTTCCACTATCGCGCTCGTCCTCATTCATTTTCAATCGGAACCCAGCCTCCGGTTGGTTACTTCTATTTTTTTTTTGTCCACATTAAAGAATCGAATATGGCAATTTTTTTACGTGGTCCCCGTGTGTGCGACCCGTTTTATTTATTTGCGGTGTTTTTTAAAGTGACATTCCGGTTCGCTGTATACTTGTGTCTACTCTCAATTGGCATTTCGGGCTAAGCGCGAGCTATACAAAGTCGCAGGTTTTAACGGTTGTTTTTAACGCTCGACCATCTCGCGCAAGAAACCAAGGATACAAATAAATTATTAATCGTTTGTCCTGTCCTTTATAAATTAAAATTCGTCCTTTTTTTTGCCCGAGAGCGTCCAGCTCATGTATTTTTTGGTCTCGTTGATTTTTGTCGTGTCGTCGAATTTATTCAAACGCTAAAGCTAAACGTCAGCAATTAAATCCGTGACAGAAATTAATAAGCTATTCAGTTGAAGAGTGTAAAATAAACGTTGCAGGGTATTGTCTGTTTGTAGCCACAAGTTAAATTGCTAAAATGTTTTTATAGTTTTGTTTTATCATTCTAACTTTACTATAATCATAATAATATTTTAATGTTCCAAGTCAAAGTGTACATAATTTACAGTAATATTGGTATCTGCACTAGTTAAAAACCGTATCGCAGATATCACAATTTCATATAATTCGTACTATAGCAACAGTGACTTAAACATATTTAATAAATAAAAATTAATAGGTGGTTAAATTACAAGTGTGTGAATATGAGTTATGAGTTGGATGATTTTTGTATTTGTTGTCTTATTGTGCTATTTTACATGGAGGTATATGGTTTTTTTGTTTAGTACAAATAAATCAATTTATCTGCGACATTTGAATGTACTTCATCATCGTCATCTTCTTATCCTTATCCCATTCAATTAGGATCAAATGTACTTCATGTTATTAATTTCATCGTGTTTTTTTTAATTTAACTTTACGAATCCATAACATATAGAACGTTTCTACACATTCTATCCATTATCTAATTACATAAATTTTAATTAGCTGTCCCACTGATGGAAAATGTGTCATCTGCTCCTGGAGAAATTTAGAACTGAAACGGAGAAAATTCTAAAGAACATGTTTCTGGGTCTCTCGTGACGGCATTTTCATTACAAAAATATCTTTTTTCTTTCAAAGCAAAGGTTTAATAAAATACCCGTTTTACTGAATAAAATTATAATCTCATTGCTGGTTTACAACGCCACGCTACAGATATTTTGTTTGTAAGATCTATGCACATCTATGCACAAGTACATAGTTACCAAAATTCATAGACATAGGGAATTCACGAAAATTATCTAATTACGTGTGTGCGGAGAGAAAAATCGCAAGTTACTTACGTAACCGTCCGGAAAATTACAGGCATAAATCACAGAAGCGGGGCGAGCTCGCGAACTGAGGATGATTTTCCATTTGCTATCTTTTACCTTAGCATTATTTTGATTTATACACGTACGTAATGAAAATTGTGTTGATGTAACAGAAATCTAACGCTGTATTTACTCACAATAAGTAAGTCAGTGTACAGGCGTGTTATTAACTAAGTTGTTACAATATTGAGTAAGTATAAAAAAGGATGAGCATCACCACAAATAGGTGTGTCACTTGTGTGAGAAATGCGACAGACGTTGCGGTGTACGGAGTGGCGAATGGTCGTAGTATGGTGGAGGTGGTACATCTCGTTAACGAGGAAAGTGCTACATTCCGCAACACCGCACATTAGGACGTGGCTTGGCAATTACACCATGGCGTTCGTGTCGTTTCCAACCCTTTCACGTTTGTTTTTTTTTTTTGCGAAATCGCCGAGTACATACTTTCCATACAATTACGGAAATTTGTCGACGTAGTTTTTATTTATTTCTGATAACATAATTATAAGTTTGAATTTCCATTAACGTCAAATGATACTAAATATACTGACTTTTATTCTTAAGAGACACCCGCAGGAATATATGTATATGTGATGGGTTACATTGACAAACAACACGAGAGTGAAGTTAAGGTACTCTGTTGACATAAATCTTAATATTGTTGCTGATTGCTTCAAAAAGTCGGATCCGAATTGAATCGTGTTATAATTTGAATTAAATTTATTGTTCTATAATGATTATAATAATTCATTATTTGATCAAATGACATCAGAATTAAACTTTACAATATAATATATTTGGAACGGTTAGTAGCAATAAAACGAACGGTAGACGCCCAACAAATCGTACATAAAATTAAACAAGTTTAAAAACTTTTAACGGCAGCCCGAACATTTCTTAATTAGCCAGTTTTTATTGTACAGCAAATTCGGTTAACTCCAACAAAGGGCTCCTTGAGAGTAAAAATAAATCTGTGACTCGTGACGAATCATGAAGGTGTTTCGCTCGATGCCTCGTAACCCTTTTTGTGACCGTTCTGACTAATCTACAGATGGTTGGAAGTTTTTAATTAAAGATAATGTAACATAGCTTCACGTATCTACTGACGAAGCGAGCACCAACACGCCATTTAGGGTTGTCGGCACACATTAAAACCAATTAAGTACTAAATTAAATTGAAAATTTTAATGTGAATGCCAAGTTGCGATCTGACATTGATTAATGATTCGACAATTACGATATTGAAACTTAAAATTTAAAAGCGAGTTACGTAGTTAATACAGGTAGTTAGTTATATAAGAGTGATAGTCACAAATAAAAACTGCAAATAACGTTACCTGAAGCAATGTACAGTTAGTAATAATTCGTGAAGAAGACACTTTTATAAGAAACCTTTATAAGAAACCTGATATAAACACTTAAAAATATGTAACAAAAACGTATATATAGGTAGATACACTACGTAGTTTTGGACTGTTTTAAAACACAATTATGCTATATGTTATCAGTGCCGGTTTTCTGATATATCAAATCAAATATATTACAAGTAGAATTATTAATATAGAAAAAGAAATTGATAATATATAAAAATGGAAGAACGTCTAACTGGTAAAAATATTATCAGCAGCCCTGCATCTCGTTAATACATATAGGACGGTAATTAGTAAGAAAGTCATTCAAGCACATTGAATAGCTACAACAATGTAGCCGGTAGCCGCTTCGTCTCGTGCACCTTCCTATATTCAATTAAAAACACAATGGCTGACCACTGGACGCAGAAAACGACCTTACTCATCGTCGTAAGCGTTTCATCTCACACCGTAATAATAACACTGATGCATCTTAGTACAATGTAGAAGAGTTTCATAAATCGAGAACTACAAAACCTATTTTGGTATTCTCGGAAATCGTTATACTTTTTTATGTTATCAAGGAGGAAACAGGTATGCAGTCAACCTGATGTTAAGTCGTTACTGTGTTACCTCCGACCTCCAAAAGACCACATTCCTAAAGGGTATCATAATTGGTTGGTAATCCTGAGTACTCAATTAGATCGTGTCATGTGAAAGCACTTGTTGCCAATAATACTCTTCGAACTGAGACAGTTCGTGCGCTTGCTTTTGCAACTGAAATAGATGTGGCGGTAGTGCTCTTGCAGTGAAATCTTTCACTGGTTCTACCAATTATACATGATTCATTAGCCTTCGACAAAATTGTCAGATCCCAAACATACTTACGAATTCGTGTGGGACATATGAAGGTACGACTATATGTCTTACCAATGTCGTAGCGTTAATTTGATATAAATATGCGATATTTGCATGCAAGCTTGTGCGGCCACTTCAGCACCCTTGAGCTTGTTATTATTCTGGTGTGTGTTAGGCTTACGTGACGCGCTTGCCACAAAGCCCCGTGAATTTGTAAAGGCCAATCAGCTAGTTAAAAAACCACTTATATGTATATTTGTCTCATCTGATTGATACACAGCTAGCTGACTTAGTGGGTAATCTGTGAAACGATAATGACTCAGTGTTTTGACACCGTGTCGATCGACCTAAGTTCGAATCCTTGCTAATAAGCCGGAGCTTTCGCTGAAGGAAAACATCGTGATGAAACCATAGCATTGCGATACGGTTTTTTCCAAGCCTGTCTAGCTAGCTACCACTCTCAAGTTGAACATCTGTCGCCAAACATCTATAGATGTATTCCAACAGTTGCACTTGACAACCGGTCTCCCTTTAAGTTTAGCGTTTTTGTTATCTTGAATCACATAAAATATAACATCAAGTAAGATTGTACTCACACGCTAATAATACAAAAAATACGTACGTAAATAATCACAAACCTAATAATTTAAGGATATACATAAAGGAAACCATACTATTGTTAAACCCCTAATTGTAGCAAAAACTACAAATTTCACAATAAAGCTAGTTTTTTATTTTATAGCAACACAACATACACGCTACCTAATTACCATAAATAGTTTATGTGCAACGAGACCTTAGTGGATAATAATAACTTTAACAACATTCCACTATTTGCATATTCAGCCATGAGAATGCACTTTCGTGTAACAAATGTGAATTAGAAATAGCAACATAATTTCAAAATAACATCATACATAACATATATAACATCATTACATATGTAGCATATAGTGTAAAACTTTTTATAATTATATCACGTGGTTCCGTATTTTAATTTTACCACTGCCGTCGAAATTCGCCATCTAGTACTATATGTATTTTTTACAACTGTCACTGCAGTAACTCTCATAACTCTTTCGCAAATTCGAAGAAACCATCGTCAATTGTAGACGGACAATGATTACCAAGTAGGTACGGATTCCTAAAAAAATTGTTGAAGCTGCCAAACTGGATCACTCAGCCCACATCTCTATATATAAATAGGCGAAGATAAAACAATTCAGTACCCTTTTCTCCTCATTTTGTTAACTGATTTTCTTTTTTTTCTTATTAGCTACTGAAAAAGTTTTGTGTTATCAATTAAAAAATAAAATTGCAAATAGTTTATTTCTATACCATCTATAAATTCAAAGGTTCATTTATAAATCTCTATTCGTCATACTTCAAACTTTTTAGGACTATTATCGACAATATTTGTACACTACACAGTACAGTTTTTACCATTTAGAAAAAGAAGTCAAGAAGAAATATAGATGTATACTTATATTAATACTTTAGCAACATTGAACAATTCAGAGATCTTGGCATTTTTATAAATACTAAATTACCGTTTCAATGCACATATTGATAGAATTGTTAACAAGGGATTGAAAACTTGATTATTTGTATTACACAACACTAAGAACTTTTAAATTAGATATTGTTACTCACTACGATATTTACGTAAACAAAATAGAAAGGGTGCAAAAACTATTCTGTGGCATTTGACATATAATTTACATTTATGGAGAAAACTTCTTACATACCAAGCCAGAATTCAGTATTTTAATTTAAACTGTTTAAAAGACCACAGAGGCTTACTTAATCTCACTTTTTTGGACAAATTAATAAATGGAATTTTGAATACATCTCAGCTACTAAGTAGATTTAATATAACTGTTCCTGTAAAGATGGCTGCCTATGGCTTCCCGTTTTAATATTTTTGTTACAAATTATTACCGAACTAATTTGACCCGTTATTGTTCATCGAATAGGATGTGGTCACATTACAATGCTAAATCTAAAACCGCGGATCTAGACGCGTTCACAAACAATCTCTGCAAATGTAAAAGAAAATAAGTAATAATAAAAAAATGGCATTTGTGTTTAACGTTGTTAGTTATATTACTTGATCGCAGAATGTATTATTGACGACTAAATAACTATAATTAAAATAGCGCTTGTTTAGAGTAATTCTTTCCTGATGAATGTATTAAACTATCCTAGTGTAAATCTTGTTGGTGTCTCAAATAAATAAACAATCATATGATGAAAAATCTTTGCACCCTCTATTATGATCGATTTACATTCAATGGACAATTACCAGCAGAAAAAGATATCTCAACTTACTTCTTATAATATGTTTATTATATTTTAGACTAGCTGTCGCCCGCAGCTCCGCATGCGTTTTTTTTATAATTGTAAATTACTTCTTATAAGATCAGCTATCTGTTAGTGAAAGTTCCGTGAAAAATGGTTCAAACGTTTTGGAGATAGTACTGCAAACGAAGCCATGGGTAAAAGCTAGTCCAAAATAAAAAAAAGATTTAATTATTTTTTATAACGTTAGCTATCTGTCAGTGAAAGTCCCATGAAAATAGGTCCAATCGTTTTGGAGATAGTACTACAGACGAAGCCACCGACGACAGCTAGTCTAAAATAAAGTGGCCCATGTCACCTGCTGTAATTTTAACTATCCGTCAGTGAAATTTCTGTCAAAATCGGTCCAGCCGTTTCGGAGATTACCCGGAACAGACAGACAGACAGAATGCCAAAAATATTAAAAATTGTATTTTTGTTATCAGTATCGTCCATACGTTCATATCCTATCAGTAAAAAGTCCTTATTTTGATATTACATACAGACACTTCATTTTTATTACATGTATAGATTAATTTGTAAAGGGCTCTCTGTGTAAAGAAATATTATAACGATTACGATATAATTATGCTTTTAATAATAATTATTTTAATTCTACTAATTTCATTACTTGCGCTATGATGACTGTGGGTAACGGGACTAACAATATAATGTAAAGGCACTTTCATATATTCAATACCCTTCTAACTCTTGTTCATCTATGAAAAAAGTTACATTAAGAATATCTTAAATAGCTATCTTGATTACCATCTGTGCTGAGTGGAGAACGATTATTACGAAGTCGGCCTCTTGATGGGAGAGAAATAAAATGCGTATGCGCACGCGTCGCCACCGGGTTACGCTGTCGTTAAGAAATTACCGGGCGCATCGACGACGCCGCCGATTTTATCGATGGAATTTATTGTCGACACTCGATTCAACGCAGGTCGCACGTGTGCTCCTCTCTATTATTGTACTTTGACATATTTTAGGGCTCGAATTTTGTTCTCACATACTTTTTAATCATATGGCGATAATATTAATACAGGCCAAAACACTGGACGATCTTTTTTGTTAAGGATATGCTGTAGGTACCTACCTAATACATCCTTATAATGTGAAATATTATAAATTACAGAACTTATTCTTTTAATACTAATATTAATAGTTATCTATTAAAATTAATTCGTCAAAGAAATGAGACTAGATTGTTTTTTTAATTTATCGGAACTTGGAATAATATAACTCTTTAAATGAGTGAACCTTACACCAACAATTGTTATATACATTAATGCTTAAAATATGTACAAATGGAAATGTGGATTAATTACACCAGTAATAGTAATAGTTAAAAGATTAAATTCTTTAGAAAAAGTATATAACTATCAGAACAGGTAACATAAAAATTGAATTCAAATTAATCGAGTCATTCGATCGTCATTATAACAGTGTCTTATTTTGTTCTTGCAAATGCATCAAAGTAGGTGCGCGCTCGTGATCCGTCTGTGTTAATTAGTTTTTTGTCGAGCACGGCAGTGGCGTGGTCCGGCGCGGCGCGGTATATGACGTGCCGGTCGGCAGGCGGCGGGCGGGTCCGCCGACGCCATCAAATTACGATGAGTTGGCCTTTCGGCTACCGGCGCGGCGCCACGGCCAACGATAATTATACACTCGTTACTACCGTGCTGCACCCGCGCAGACCTGTGCACCCACCGAGACGTAACGAATGCACCAATAAATGAAATTGGAGAAATTGTTTTGACGTCAATTTAATGAAATTTCTGATTAAAATCAAACATTTACTGCTGTACAATTAAACACTTAATCCCTATTTATTGATTCAGGCTGGCTTAATAATCTGTCCAGAATAATAAAAGCATGCCCAGTAAAAAAAGGCAAAAGAGAATTTGATATTTATTGTATAATATTATTATTATTTTGTTATCGTGCGTATAATTTATCAATACTAATGTAAATTGAATGCAATAGGAAGTTTTTCTATAAGGTTTATTGTGCGAATTGTCTTTGGTGCATCAAAGCAGGCGGCTCTCGTCGTTCCCAGGACAATAACCGCACAAGTAGTAGAACGCAAAACGATCGCTTCCTCTTGTTATTTAAGAGCATACAGAAACGTATAGTGTGCGTGCGGAGTGACTGCTGGCCACCGTGATAGATTGTTGTTATGATGGATCGGGAGACGTGTACCAAAAGCCTTCGCGACAAAGTTGAGAGCGTTAACCGCAAACACCACACGACTGTCTTACTTAGTTGTTATTGCTGGTTATATAGAAGAAATATATTATAGAGAAACAAAATGACGCATTTCTTTATCAAGTCAAAAACCTCTTAAGCATTGTGATATTAAACTCGACGAAACGAAAAAGTATATTTAAAAAGAGACGAACATATACATACTAAACTATTTAACGTACGAGAGAATGTGATAGAATAAATTGTTTCTTTATAAGAATATGTTATCAGTTTTTGAGGATTTCACTTGTACCGCGTGTGAACCGCGTATGTTTTTTTAAATCTAAATAAAGAATTATAAGTATTTTATAGGTGCTTAATGTTGATACAATAATGTTTATTTTTGAATAACTAAAATTGACGTTTCTATGAATTTTACATGTAGACTTTGTGAAACGTTTTCAGTTTCAAGAATAGCGAAGGAAAAAGATGAAATATTTGCAATAGGATTTTGTAAAACTGTATATAAACCAATAATATAAAACAAGATATGTGTAGGTGAAAGATAAATAATATTAACTAATCAGTAATATAATATATTGGGAGAGACCTACTTGAAGCAATGGAGGGACAGATGCTCAAATTTTAATAACACTTCATAATCTTACACATATATATCTACATATATATAACATTTAAGTGTCTGTTTGTCCTGGATAATTTCCGAAATGACTAAACAAACTTATTTTGACAAGACAGATATATTATAAATATATTAGAGAGTCTTGTTTCTTTTTATTTCTTTTTTTTTGAAAGACTAACAACTGCATGTTATTTTGTTGTGATCGTTTCTTAGTATAGGTAATGGATTATATGCTAACTGGTGATTCTTGAGTTATGCAAAAATGTGTTACAAAGTGTACAGTGCTGCCGTATTGAATGGGATCATAAACAACAATATTTTGCAATCAGGGTTCAGTTACCGGATTGCCGAAACTCGATAGCCGGTCCCAAGCCGTCAACAAGGCGAAGTTAATCATTTTAAATACTTATTCGACGTGGTAGCTATATTGGTGCGACCGGTGCGAATTGCCATTGTTTACCGTTCTTGCAACCGTTTTATTACCTCTCGGAGATATTTTTATTTCAAATGAATAATTATTAAAGAACAATAGAGATATCCACTTGCTGTCCAAAATACAACCACAATTAACGTTCACTTATGTACGTACTGGGTAAAGTTTTGCATACTGAGAAATAAATACTCCTATGTAAAATCTTTGTTTTATCGTATACTAGCGGCCCGCTCCGGCTTCGCACGGGTATAAAATATATAGCCTATGTCATTCACTGAAAAAATGATTAAAATCGATCCAGTAGTTTTGATTTATTCATTACTGCCCGCGGCCCGCACGCGTTAAATTTGGAGTAACCTCAAAATAACACTATTTCTCCACTATTTAATTTATGTTATTATGCATATAAACCTTCCTCTTCAATCACTCTATCTATCAAAAAAACCGTATCAAAATCCGTTGCATAGTTTTAAAGATTTAAGCATACATAGGGATATAGAGACAGAGAAAGCGACTTTGTTTTATACTATGTAGTGATCTAATCTAACATCGTAGCCAAAACAACGTATGTAATTAATATATGTCAGTAGATTAGGTGAGTAGGTCACATAATACCTAGCACAAATATCTAATACCAGGCGGTATAATCCCCGACTAAAGCCTTTAATTAGCGATTCCGAGAACCTCGTCTGACCTTCATTTGATTATTCAAAATATTCGTTCTTTTTTAATTGCCGGCGCCGAAATCGGACGCTTCATTAACGCAGGGACACGGCGCGCGGCCAAAGAAATGTCACGTCAAAATCGTTTTCCGAGAAGCATAGCGCTACCGGACCCGAAAGGGAATTAATAAATACAAAAGGGTTATAAAAAACCGTGACAGAATTAAGAGCGGGCGCGTTAATAACGGTGCGGCGCGGCGTGTACGATTGCGAATGCGACTGCGACGCGAACAAGTGAAACATAATGCGCGAAACAAAGCAGCCGGAGCGAATGCCTTAAATCATTTTTAATTATGTTATGGCGCGAGTGCTTAGTGCGGCTTGGGTTACACGAGCGGACTGCTGGTGTGACGTGCGGCCGACCGCACCGTTCCGTCCTCTACTATACTCTACCTACAACTACACGGCACTGCTCGACGCATGATCATGTCACTTCAGTACCATAATATTCGAGATTTTTTTATAATTGTATGTTATTTCATACTCTGTAGATCTGAAGCGTTTCATCCCTAATCGCAATTCATATCAAATAACAATATGATCGAAAATGATAAATACAACAAACCTAGAGGAAAGCTAACTCTCCAGTTCAATTACGGGAACACATCTACAGGTGCTTGGCGATAGATTTTCAACTTGAGAGTGGTGGGCCCTATCTCTATGCTTTGGCTTCATCATAATACATTTTCCACCGCAAGCAAAGAAACACCGAAAAAAAGAGTAGAGAATAAGGCCGACTCAGTGGTTAGCATGTTCGGACATCGCGTCGATAGATTTAGTTTCGAATCTTTGTGAATGAGCTGCAACTTTGAAGGACAACATCGTGATGGAAACATAGAATTGTGATTGGATTTTTCTAAGCCTGCCTGCCAAATTGAAAATCTGTCGCCAAGCACCTATAGGTGTCTTCTGGCAGCAGTACTTAAACCCAGTATTTACCACTTTCAACCACACTATTGTTTAAAATTAAGTGAGTTTGTGGACATTCGTTAAAAAAGTCTATAAATATATTTCATGATAATCGGTGGAATATTTAAGGCGTGAAACATACAAACAGACAAATTTCACGTTTATAATATTAGTAAGGATCTCCAAGATTTCATAGCGACAGTTGTTCCGTATAACTTATATCACATTTCGTAATGAGATAAAGTTTTTTTTTATTTGTCTTTAGAAAAGTAGTGGCAATCCTGTTATCGGAATTCTACCATAATTTATAAATATTGTAGATTAGCAGAGGTGAGGATTGTGAAGTATGACGAATAGATACATAGTTTAAGGCTTCGAGTCGTCGATGGAAAGGAAAAAAGCGAATTGTTTCAATTTTTTTTTTATTAATAACACTATAGTTCGTTAGTATCTACTAAATAAATATATATAGGAAAATCGGGGGAGAAACAGAGGAGGAAGATGTTTATGACTGTTTTCTCTCTGGCTATTTATATTTAGAACACCATCGAGTTCTGTCTAAAAATCTATAGGTGGTAATTGATTTTTTTTTGCTATCTTTGAAATTGACGACATAGTTATAACATAATAACCTACCTATCTTTTAGTTCTCCGTAATTCCCAACTTTTAATCTGCCACCCCTTGCCACATAGCATCTTATCTTCCTGGCTCAGAAAGTCTTGTGTAAAATTTCTTAGTCTAATTGATCTTTTTAGCTAAGTACGTACTCCTACTACTACGTACTACTTCTTAACTCTAACTCTTAATTTATGTGAATTCGATAACTAATAATATAGAAGGTAGTAATGTAGTAAAGGTCTTGTTCGTCTCGTTCATTTGCTTGGAGGTGAATATTTTAAATTAATCCTTATTTCTACGGCGATGGCGTCGTTGCCAACGTGACCTTAGAACATTTTAGAGATTCTCTTTTAATAACATCAAAGAGCGTGTCCATATTTTTTATTCTTTGTGTCTTCAAAAAATATAAAATATTAAATAATGTAAGTTTGTAACTAAACTTGGAATAAACTGAGACCGTTTGTAACTCTTAATGCTTTTAGCTAAGTGTCTAATACGCTCATAACAAAGTTCTGTGAACTTGTAAAGGGCTTCAAGTCAATTTATCAAGTACAAAAATATATCAATAAGTTTTTTTAGTCCTCACGGCTGACTACAACCACCAAAACTGAAAATATGTCGCTAAGCACTTATAGGAGGAGTCTTCTGATCACTTCACAAGCTCTTCAGGCTTAACGTGTCAGCATCGTAAACAATATCGTAACTAACAATTGAGTAAGACAAGGGTCAAACACTATAAAGTATAAAGAAACAAGTGTACCTATATTTAAGGAAGATAAGTGAATGACCCCACATCATCATCATCATTAGCCTGTAAGAGACCAACCGCACGGCCATAGGCCTCTTCCCGAAGGAAGGCATGGTCATAATCACCACGCCAGCCCACGTCGTATTGGCGATTTCAAACTCGGAGAAATCCACAGTTCTGTATTTTGCCAAATACGGTGGTACCTACTACAAGAACATTTCTCAGGTTCAGATTTCTTCACGATATTTTCCTTCATCCTCAGAGGATAGTGTTACCAACTTAAATTAATAAATGTACGTGAATTCTGTAAAATTTCTTGGTACATGCAGGGGGGACATCAGATTGATACTCCAGCGGTCAAACCGCTCGACCACCTCCGACGTGGCCCCACAGATTGATATCAATAACATTAAAATAGCAGAAAAGTAGAAAATGTTTAATAATATTAGTGTACATTACCAATATAATCTATGTATTGAAAATATTGTCAATATCGTAGTGAATTAACAAAGTTGGAATTCGGTTGTACGCGTAGCGGCCGTAACACGTGCTTTCGATTCGAATAAACGTAACAAATGTGTACAGACACGGCGACTCGCTGTGTCTAATCTATAGTTCCCCGTAAAATTATAATTTGCAATTACCAACATTTCATTGTGCTGATTTGACTTTCTTACGTTTCCTTGACAACCTGGTGTTGCTGTATTTTAAAATTATTATTTAATTTATGACTCCAAATAGGAGGCAACGCAGAGATTGATAATTAGACTAAAATAAGGTAAAATTTTGCATGTTAAAAATTATTTATTCATCAAATAACTAATTAAACAAAATTATTTTACACTACATTTTTTATTTTTTATGCATTAACTGTGCTATCTGTTACACAGTTATTCATAGAGTAGAAAATTAATTGTTATTTTATTCTTGACCTTCTATTTGTCTCCCGCCACCACTCCCTTGTCTTATATTATCTAAATAATTGTGTAAAATGTAAACTAAAATTTAATATATCTATATGTAAATAAAAGAAAATCTACAAACAAGTACGATGGCTTGTAATGTGTAGGATTGTACAATCTTTAAATAATTTACATATCCGCCGACATGAAGTCATTAAATTACAACAATTACTGATGTTTGAAACCTCATTTAGGAATGCATAACAAATCGGCCATGAAGGAAAAAGCGCTTGCTGCCCGTTAAATAAAGCGATTAGCGCTGAATTGTCGCGCGGCACGCGGAACCAAACGGGCGGCACGACGCGCGCGCATCCACGCCACGCCGCGCTTTGTCTCAGCGTGTTTGACCCGTGCCCCGGGCGAAAACCGGTAAAAACCAACAAAAACTGTCCCAATCTCTTTTTAATTGGATAAAAAGTGGTCGTTTCAAGTTTTGGTTGATAAAAATAATGTTCAAGTGTTTTAGTGTACTGTGACATAAGCTATGATCTATTTAATGTACGCAGCTAAAATCTTCATAAAAATTGTTTATTGTAGTAATTACTAAAGTAATAATGAAATTGGAATTCTTTTTCTAATTCTATGTAAAACCATTGGATTTTCTACAAAGCTAGAAATAATTCCAAAATCTCAAATCAATCCCAAGGCTACTTTAAACATAACAAATTCCAATGCTCTGACTTCTGAGATGCTGTAAAATGTTCCAACTATTTTTGATTTGTTTTTTTGGAAAAAACCTTTATCATTAGTAAAGCGGCAATGGAGTAAAATTAATTAAACTATTAAAACAAAGTAAATTTCTTTCTATCCATTTACAGATAAAATTATGTTCTAGTTTTGTTCATATCCTTGTGAAAAATATTATCATGATTTCATACTTTCGCACCGGTTTCGTTTCATTCACACTACATTTTGCTTTTCGTGGCACTTTTTTGTTTATCTAGTTTAATCTAGTGGGATTTACAATTTTTTGTGCTTATTCATTTACCGCGACTATCATAACTGAATATAACAACTAAGATAATTTATAATTTAAGTTGAATCTAAATAAAATGTAGTAGTATACTATAAATTACATTAAGATTAAAATATTATTGTTTTATGTAATAATAAGAAGAATTTCAATATAATTAAGAGGAGTTATTAAATAGGAATGAATAATTATAGAATTAATTATTTAATTTCGGAGTTATTACTATTACTCTTGTAAGTTTATTATAGGAGATAACCTCTAAATTACTCTTGTTAGTATTGTTGTTAGCATTATTGTTGTTGTTATTAGTGTAATCTGCTCAGTTGGTACAGGTAAATTACAAACTAGGTTAGTTTAGTTAGCGGTGTGAGATGGAGCGTTAGTTTACAACTGATTATTTAATCATAACAGTGTGTTTTCCTATTAAACATCTTTTGTAGGGAAATATTAGATATGTTATTTTCCGACGTGATTATGTGCATTTATACGCTACTTAATATAGAATCGTATTTTTTTTAAATGTTGCAAATAAATACATTTCTTAACAAGCCTATTCTAGACATATTACCCACTGATGGGTAGACCGTCGATGCTAATTAAAGTTCAAAGTATCATGGGCGCGCGCCGCGGTCTTTCCGTGCGTCCATTTGCCTTATTACGGCGTTGCCGCGCGTCTAGTCACGTCACTCAACGTCGCTTGCAGCGGTCGCGTCGCATCAGCCGCACTCGCCTCTGTCTATTTTACCACTTCTCCACATCCTTTCCTACATACACTATATGGATTATGTTATACTCTATAACACGAAAATAAAAAAGTACTATAGTTTTTGGATTTTTATTACTAAAAAGTAGTAAACAGGCACCCATCACGTAACCGGCGCAATCGACGCAGGTTCGAAATCTTGCGAATGAGCTTGACCTTTTGAAGGAAAACACCGTGATGAAATCATAGAATAGTGATAGGGCGTTAACTAATCCTACCTGGTTGGCCTGGCAGCTAGCCCTCAGTTTAGAAATCTATCACCAAGGACCCATGGGCGTACTGAAGCAATATTGGGCAGATGCACTTGGGAGCCAATCCCATTAGGTGTTTACCATCTTTATATAGTTTTTATGTGTAAAAGGACTGTAGTCCGGAAACCTGTTATAATTGCGACTCCTGTCCTGAGTACTAAGTTGGAATGCCTCCTGTGTCAGTAATGTATTAAAAGTAAATGTAGTAAGTAATAGTAAATGTAATAAAAGTATTTCCAACCACGCTGCTTGAACCAGAACACAACACCAGTTTTTAAAGGATTTCTACTATTTTTATTGTGGTGGAACAAAAATTTAGACCAATGACAATTTAACCGTAAAATCTGCTCCCATTTCATCCCCTCAGGATTTGATTTTCTGCAATAAAATAAATCATCAACTAAATAATCAAAATCAGTTTATTAGTAAAAATAGCATTTATTGCAGTTTGAGAACATATCTCGGGATTCGGAACTGTATGGCTAATGGTGTTATTCAAATTTGGTCTACGAAAAACGGTAGGAGAAATATTGTAGAACCCGACGAAGGCGCTGCTCGTAGTAATGAGCTAATTCGGCATGCGCTGTGCGCTCCCTGCTCTTTACTTCACTTAAGTATATGTTTGGGGTAGGTTTTAATGTGACTGGATATGCGGGAAATGTACTAACGTAAACTTTGTGTATTTTGCTTCGGTTACTATGTATATTTACAATATGTTTCCTAGCTTATGTTATGTCGTGTATAAATTATGTGTTTCTCCATAGGTACACTTCTATATTTAAAATTAGGTGATACCCGCGACTTCGGCTACGTTTGTTTATTGCTTTAACAATATATTTCGTGTAGAGATAAAAAAACATAAAAAATGTTAAGCAAAAAGATACTTTGCTTTCTCATTTCTCTTTGTAAACAATGTTATCCGTTTACTTTCCCACACTTACGCGTGCCCACCACACCGCTTGCCTCATTTCTCTACGGCGAGAAAACATATCGCTGAACGTGTAGTGTTTTTTAAAGTCGTAGCCTCTTAAAACTTTTATATTAAGTTAAGATGTTGTGATTTTGTTTTAAAAAAAAGATCAAGTGTTTAAGAAGTAATGCTAAAAATGATTGAAATGAATCCAGTAATTTTGGCGTGATGCGCGCATAACAACAGTCCTCTAGCATTTATTTGTAGATATATACAAGATTTAAGACACTTTTTAATTGCATTAAAATTTACATGAAAACAAGTATTAAACGTTAAATTATACTGATTTATTTTTAAGTAGCTTATTTCTGCGTTTTACGTAAAATTTTACGTTGTTTATTGTTGATGAATTTAGAAATACAAATTTTTCATAACTGTCGACCTCTCGTCTACTTTAAGTTGAAATGAAAACTTAGTAACAATAAATATAGCCTAGCGCCAGTAGAATGTATATCATATAAAGCTTGGCCATGAAAAAATACTAAGTTGTACCAAATTTCATGTAAAAGTATTGGAGCTTATCGAACTCGGATATATCAATATTCATCTTGATACGTCGGTATTGATGCGAATTACGATCTTTTCTGTCCCACCTATGAAGCGATGATGACTCACCGTGATAGCGTGTTCGGAAGGTTGCGACTAAATCGGAGCTTTCGGTGAAGGAAAACAACGTGATTAAACCATAGCATGGTTGTAGGCTTTTTTCTAAGTCCGTCTGGCTAACTACCATCCTCAAGTTGAAAGTCTGTCGCCAAGCACCTATTGGTGTATTCTCGGAGCTGCAGTTGAGAGTCTCTCCTTTAGGTAAACCTATACACATACACATATATACACTAAAGTGTATGTAATATCTTAGACCACATCGTCTTTTAACATCAAATAAGATGATCGTTAAACGCGAAAATACATAAAGTATATTAAAAAAAATGAATGAATATTTATTTTTACATGTGATGATATATAAAATTTAATCTAGAACCAGCGATTACAGCAGGAAATGAGAGTTTAGTGGCTCTGCGGTGACGTATACGGACGCAAGCATATATCGATGTGGCTTTCGAATTCTATAATGCGCTTGAACTTTGTGTAAAGGAAAACATCGCGTTGAAAATATAGCACAGTGTTAAGGGCAGTTTCTAATACCCATCTGGCTATATATCATCACTCTTGAATTCCAAAATGTATTGTTAAGCAGACCTATAGGTATGTCCAGTAGCTTGAAACTCATGCGCCACTTAAGCTTAGCCTGTGACAATTTTAGGTCATATGTCAGTTAATATGAGTCGATATTGTGGTCAAACGATAAAAAAGTATTTTTATTAAACCACAAAACGGACAGACCAAACCAAAAACTAGGTAGAACTAAGTCACAGTGTCAACCTTTTTACTACACGTTTATTACCTCTATACTCTATCAACTACACTCTCTCTTTTCTAATACTGAACCATCTAAATTTCTGCAATTTGTGCTCAACAATAGGTATATAACTGTAATCATTTTATATCACGATTATAACTTCTTACACTTGCAATCTAGATGCACTAAAGAGATGAATCAAAGAGAATATGTAACTTTACCATACACTGGAATAAATAATCACTTATAATTATACAGTAATTGGTTTGTACGATGACACAATAAAAGCGAGGTAGTAAAAGTTGATTCAAAAAGTATAATACAAGAAAGCAATATGTGTAGTGAACTCTGTAATATATAGCTAGAAAGACAATAGGTATTGTTGTGATGTAAACAATAAATGCCTGGACCAATCCGACGACAGTGCGAAGTAATTAAAAATTCAAATTAGGAACTCGCCCCTCGTTCAACGGCGTTGGTGATTACCGAGCGTTAATTACGCACGACCAATTAAAACGCGAGGCGACGACGCGGCAACGATGCTGGCCAATAGGAAAGCTCCACTGAAACTAGGCGTGGTAATTAAAACGAAACGAAAGGGTTGTGATTTTCCGGGCGTCTGGTGCGGGAGGCGTGCGATTAATCGTCGCCCGGTACGAAGGAGTGGCGACGAGAGCACTCCCTTGTATATGTTCCGTTTAGCATCTGCAAGTTGAATTGAAAGAGATATGTTTTTTTTATTATTTTTTTTTTCTTAAAATAGCGATATACTGTGATGATTAGAGAAAATGTCTGAAATCTTCTTTCCAAATTGATATCCATTGCAAAATATCAATAAGGGACGCGATGCCTATTACTTACATGGGTTGCTTTCGTTCATTTCAAATTTAGATATATTACCTGGATTCTTCTTTATTGATTAAATTAATGATTTGATGATGATTAGATTTTTTATCTATAATACGAGTTTAATTTTTCTCAACAGCAAAGATGATTGAGTGGATAGCCTGTTCGAATATCGCATTGATCGACGTTAGTTCGAATCCTCACAGTAAGCCTGAGCTTAGAGCTATCGCCTATCGGTTACGAAAATACCGTGAGAAACCATAACATGCTGTTAAAGATTTATTAAGACAGACTCCTTTGGGATACTACCACCCTCTTGTTCAAAATTTGTCGCCAAGCACCTATGGGTGTTTCTAGCAAAAACACTTCAGAGCAAGTCTCCACTTAGGTCAAGGTTAAACCAAGTCAAGTGAGTTTATGGTAAAACGCTTAATACCATAAGTAAAAAAATATTGTGTAGGTTTATGAAATCACGATGCAAGAGAAACTTTTTTTGGATCGTAGTAATTTAACTGAAAATTATTCGATTTAGGGTATTAAAATCATGTTTTACACAATATTTATTTAAATCATTTTGAATTGAGCTATGGGTGCCGCCGTATTGGCCTTGACAGCTTTGCCCCTACTCCGCGGCCGGCTGTAATGCAACATGGGGTAGATGTACGAAAAAAATTGAAGCGATGTAAAAAAAAGTGTCACTTAAAAAAAACATTAAACCCACATTTGGCAGAACATTCACGCTTAGCTCTGTTTCTGCACTATTAAAAACAATTTCTACATTTATTTTGTCAGTAACAAGTAGTTTTAAAGTTTTTATTAAAACTTACTTAAGAGTTATCATTATAAACAGTAAACGAATCCTTCAAACAGAATGAACGTTTAAATGAAGTCTTTATACGGGAAAGAAACAATAATCCAAGTAAATTTACATGAAGCAATTCATCGTAACGCAAAACAGATGTAGCCGAGTGGCAACAATTGAGTTGATGCCCGTGCAGGCACCCCGCCTAGCCTCGTAAATGGCTCTACGCACCTCACTACTACCTTAAATGCCTCACTATTTACCATAGTGATGTTTTTATCCCATCCAGATCTCGCACGTTCGCTGTCATTTATTAAAAACTTTACTGACGTCGTAAACTTTGATATACGTACACCTTTATAAAATTGCTCGTATGAAAGAATTAAATTTATCATAGAATGATGTAATTTCAAGGGAGCGAGGGGATTGAATTTATTTATCTATTCTTCATATTCTAAATGTGTATTCTGTCATAAAGCGAAATGTTTATACTGAATTATTTATAATCTAGAAAAATAGAGCTGTGTCATAGATACCTATTTATTAAAATCTAAGGTGGGGTAGTTGGTAGTTCTATAATTTTCCGCACACGACGGTGCTACAAGAACATTTCTCATGTTTCTAAAATTTCCTCACAATGTTTTCCTTCACTGTCAACCGATAGTTTTACAAATTTCAATTAGTACATCTACGTCAATTCCAAAAAAAATTTTGCCACATGCAGGCATGTACCAGACCACTTCACCATCATAACCACAGTAATAAATACAGTAAAGAGTAAATATCTGGCGATTTTTGTTCGAAGTTCGTACTTAATATTAGTATACAGCTATTCCTACAAATCAATGAAAAACATTATAAAACATAAGTACCCGCAATTGAGAACATAGCATTTTCATCGTTTTTCAAACTTGGAAAGGTCAGTAATTGAACGTTTCGTTATTACAATAATATTAATAACAATGCCAATGGAATATAAATGATTCTCGTACACATTCCTGAAAGTGGGTTTGTTATTCCAGTCTCACTCAGAAACCCCTACCCCCCGCTCCCCCGGTGACTGTAACTCCCCGCCTGGCCGTCAACGACAGAAGAAAAATGCTAACACGCCCCCGCGAAAACTATTAGTTATTTTGGCACCCCACTAAAACCCTCACCTCTTAACATAACGGACCACTACGTTGCAATCCCATAAGAACGTGAAGGTAACTAATGTATTAAAAACTGAAATTCGGACTTAAAAATTATGAGGTATATATTATTATGAAGTACCTAGTACCTGTACCTACATTAATACTGGAATTGTTAAATAAATTTTTCTATAGTCATAAATTAGAAATGTTCTATTTTAAAAAGAATATGGGCTGTAGTTTATCCTGAAAACGAATATCTGAAGGCAGTAAAACTTATAATAATAATAATATTTATGCCCAATTATTATATTAATTTGATATTTTCATAATAGGTACTATGATGTCTACCGCAGTTACTATGCATTTAACCTCATGTTAAAACATGTCCTATGGCATAAGCTTACGATATAATATGTCATAAATATCTCGTAGTTGTTACAGGTATCGACACTCTTTATACCCAGCTCGACTAAAATGGCGCTTTATCTTTTATTAAACTTTATATGTTTTTGCGTTTTACCACGATATCACCTGATGTAAGTACCGATGTGGCATAAAATGGCTTCAAACTAAATGGGGATTAGTTCTCAGTGTAGTTTGCGAGACACATCAACAACTCTTGGCGGCTGGTATGTAACTAAAGGGTAGTACTTAGCAAAGCGGGCATTGAAAAATGTCTACCGCCGCGTGCTATGGCTTCATCACTGTTTTCCTTTGCTGAAAGCTTCTCGTTATATGATTCGAAGACTCAACGGGGTATTCGGACATACTAACACTGCTTAGGTAATCAAGTTCAAGCACCATGTCAAGCAGGTTTTAATGTTTAAAGGTTTTATTATTATAGTGTGGATTAATATGTAAACGATAGTGACGTCTACATCCACTAAAAATGAATGTAACTATCTATGTCTATAACTATAAATATGTTCTTAAAAATTATGTTATATTTATGTATAATGAGAAGATAAATCAGATCAAGTTTCTTGCCGGTTCTTTTCGATGACTGAGTTGTTTTCCGAACCGGTGGTAACTTTGACGTTCATAAACGCCTTCCCAGGCCGTAAACTGAATAAAGCATTTTTAATTTTTTTCATAATTTATCTTGTATATAGTAGATAAATCACTTACTACATAATGATTGTAATGATTCAAAACACGACTGTAATAATATTTAATGACCTCAATAGCAAAATATGTTTTACTAAACTCAATTCGTTCAATTTACTACTACTAACTCATAAATTCTGCTTTAAAGCTCTAAATAGTATTAGAAAATAAAGAGAAAAATCCAATTTATATTAGTAAAGGATTATGCAACATAAAACGTATTTAAATCCAATCTCGAGATTGGAAAACTCGGTCTGAACTCGAAACACTGAGGACTTAGAGCTATACAACAAAAAAAAAAAAAAAGGGAGACGAGTTAACGCTAAAATCCAACGCAGACGTCGTGATGAAATTCAAAACAAGATAAAGTATACGGCCCATAAAAGTTTCATTGCTGTTAACTTATTTATGAAGTTGACTACATATTTAAATGTGTGTACTTATGTTGTATACGATATTGGCGCATCGTTTATAACACACGTCGGTAAGCAAATCATTAATTAAGATATCTCCAATATTGAATTACCTTTATATACAATAAACTTCGTGGTGAAGTCATTGGGGGCGATTAGCAAATTGCTCTTGCCATTACCAATTATACTTAATGATATTTTACTATCACCAGTGATCGGTCTAGTGGTCGCAATTCATGAAGGAAAAAAAAAAAAAATTTTATAAGACAAACTAGTCAATAGGCTGCTAAACGAAAAAAGAATAAAGAACATCGGTTGAGAAACAGAAGACAAGTATGTTCTTAAGCCGTTTTCTCTCTGCTTATTTATATAATCACTACTTTAAATCTGTAGGTGGTAGAGCTACGCTGAAGCTATTACTAGTTTCAGCATGAATGGGTCGGCTCGCCCGGGGTAGTACCACCCTCTCACAGAAAACCGACGTGAAGTAACAGTGCTTGCACTGTTGCGTTTCGTTCGGTCAGTGAGAGCGCCGGAGGCCCACATATATTAAAAGGCCGGCAACGCACTTGCGACTCCCCTGGTGTTGCTAGTGTCTATGGACGGCGGTGATCACTTACCATCAGGTGACCCACCTGTTCGTTGGCCCCCTATAATATAAAAAAAAATACTAACTAAAGAGCAATAAATTCCAATTAATTTAACTTTCATAAATGAATATTGGATATATAAAACTTTTTGTGTTTGAGAAATGTGAATTTGAAACTCATCCGATTCATTTTTCGTTCGATTCCGAATCCAATTGTATTTTATTGGAATAAGCCATCGATAAACTATTTAACCTTAATTGAGAATCATGTTTTATTTGGGTACAAATTAATTATAATAAAATAACTACATATCTACTGTTCTTATGTATATTGTTTGAAACGGAAATTCGCGGAAAAGCTATTCACCTGCTATACATCTTATTCTGTATAGTACAACTGTACATACTCTGGGTATTTAGTATAAGTAACAGTACTTATTCAAGTAGTTTCTTTTAATGTTATCTATTTAGAGACACGTCACTTGAAAGTTAACGAACCAATTCAAATTTAATTTTCATATTAATATAGGGTTCAATTCGACGAATGATACATCTAGGGTAATTGCGCTGTGTCATTTCTTGTAAGCACTAGCGATGAATAAATAGAAAAAGAAAACAAATAACGGCTCAATCAACTGGAAATTTTTGAAAATTTTCTTTAGGAATTGTGCAGAATGATAGAGAGAGAGAGAGAGAGAGAGATAAATGACTGCGTGCGTAGGTCAAGATAAAAAAAAACAGTAGGTAAAACATAAAAATACCAATGCTTATGATAAAATTTGGTAACTTTAAGGTGGTGAAGAGCAATCCATTTTTTATACTGAGGAAACACATAATTCGCCTGGAACAAGCGAAGTATTTTAATAAGGAGGAATAGCGGACACCAATCTGTATGGTGAATACTTACTTTAATCATATTTTTTAATAACCTTTTTCTATATTAATAAAATGAGAAGGGTATACCGTTGTGCACTCATCACACAATAATTACTGGATAGATTTCCATCTTCCTTTTAGTTCTTAGACTGATAGTTTTTTATCTAAAAAGTATTTGACGATACCTTCATTTAGTACAAAGTTTTATAGAACTGCGATTTTTATCATTTCAGTCGTGGAAAAGTGGGGCAAGCGGTGTGCTGCTTATGTTTTTCCCTCTGTACATAAAATATATCGTTTAGATATATATATAGCATAACGTAGCATGGTAGTAGGGCTTTTTCTAAGACCGTCTAGCTAGCTACCACCGTCAAGTTGAAAATCTGTCGCCAAGCACCTGTTGGTTGGTGTGTTCCGGCAGCTGCACTTAAGAGCCAGCCTCGCTCTACGTGTAACGTGCCTACCATCTTAGACCATATCATCATTTAACATCAGATCAGATCGTGGTCAAACGCTAAACTGTATAGTAAAAAAAAGGATAATAAACTACGCAGACGAAGTCGCGGATATCAGCTAATAGTATCATCTAGGAAACTAGTACGATACATACCTATTACTTAATTTCTCCTTTATGTCAAAGGAGACTTGTGATAAAAAAACATTTGGCAAGCTCTCCAATATCGGTTTCAGTTGTGATGTCTGACATGTATCTACGTATTCAAATTTGTTTTTCTCATTACATAGTAATAAATATTCTTGAGCAAAGTCATGAATTTAGGGGTTTTGGTGAAAATGTTACCATAATTTTATACCTATATAAATTAATCTATCATCTCGTATCATATCATGATGATGATGATGATGATTCCGACCGATTTCGGCCATGGCGACCACTTTGACCCCTAGTCTAAGAAATGACGCTGGTGCACACGAATATGGCTTATGTAGCCTATCTTCGCGGCAAAACTCCGTGCACACTGAGGGCACGTGAGTACGCCGTTGTCATAATACTATGTTATGGCAGCAGGTGGGCGAGCCTTTAACTGGTTGCGTTTGGTATCAAGATCAGCTTTACGCTGAGTCTCGTACTCGCGTACTTGGCTGTTCACCATCGAATGTATGTTGTAGTAAGCGCATCACTTCAGAACGGCTGCATCTATGTGACCGATTGTTTTTTTTGTTGTGCTTGTAATTGTCAAGGTCCTTACCTTGACTATTATATAGGGTTATATAAAAGAAAATGTTTGAAAAATCGCACGGAAATGTGAAAAACTTTGGTTAAAAATCTCAAGAAAAAAAAATGAACGAGACCGTACATAATAGGAAAATCTTCAATATTATTCACTGAATAGATAGATTGACGTTCATTCATAGTCATTGCCATTTTATTTAATTCCATAGTCGTAATGTAAAGCGAAGATTTAGTCTCTGCCAGATAGTAGACCCGTGTGAAGCTGGTGCGGGTACTTTGATAATAATTCACATAATAACAATGGGAGAAAATTTAAGAATTCTTTAACGTTCGTCAATGTGAATAAGTAAAATAATTAACACCCGGACTGTCCGAAACCATAAAGGTGTACATACAAACGAATGTAAACCTCATGAGGCACGGGTCAACAGACTGTTGGCAGCACAAGCTTTAAAAAATATCAGATTTATTATAAAACTTGAAAAAAAAATAACAAATTATGTATTGTAAAATATTAGTTTTAACGTAAATCTACTTTTTCATTTGTACGAACTTTTCTTTACTAAACCATTAAATTTACAATGTACGAAGTCGTAAAATTAATTAAAAAAGTTAACCATAATCCGCCATTTTGAGATCTGGGTCTTAAAAAATCAGCCGAGGGGTTAAGTTACATACAAGTTGTAGATACATAATAATTCAACAATCAATGTCTCTCCAGTGGCTGTAATTATTTCACGCCTTTGCTTTTCCTATTTATAAGCTAACAAATTTTTGGTCAAGCGAAACTAGAATTATATTATTGGTTTTATATACTATACCTACTGTGAATTATTTCGGCCTCGTCATCACTCTTCTCAGTGACAACATATTGATTACGATGATCTGGCATATTCTACATTGGCACATATCTCTTTGGGATTTACCCGCTATATTTAGCGTTAATTATAGTTTTCCGACATGTTTCAAATGTAAAATATTGTGAATTAAACTTCTGATAATATCGGTTTTTTATTATATACCTGTGTAGGTAGAGACCTACGAGAACAATTCATCCCAGACAGACCGTTTTGCCTTTCCTTAATCCCCTTAATATTTTCATATGTGTTTTGAATTTAAATGAGTAGGTGCTAAGGAACTAAATTTACTCGTAGTTGTAGAAGAAGCTCACAACTTTAACAGCCAGATATTATTATCCGTCACATTGAACAGAATAAATTAAACAATTCTGTTATGAATGTACTTTATAATAGGGAATTCCTATATTATGTCAATATCACTTCCGAACAGCTGCACCAATTTGGCTAATTCTTTTTTGTCGTGTATGTAATTGTCAAGGCAGAATCTGTAAGAAAGAAAATTTTTGAGTATTCGTACTGAATACTGAAAATATCGATTATAAATTCTCCATGTAACAAAAATGCGAGTGAAAGAGAAGACAATAGGGAGAACTAACATATTGACGTACAGTTGTTCATATGCCATTACATAGTCGTACTGTGATAAAAGGATTTGGTTGATCGTGATAATATCGAGACACGTTCAAAACCGATGGGGGCAGCTAGTTTGTAATATATACAAATTCCCTTAACCATATTCACATGTATTTTAACCACTGGACTGTCTAAAACCATAAAAGTATAAGTTCCATACAAATGAATGTGAGCTCAAGAGGCACAGGTCAACAGACTGTTGGCAGCTTAAGCTTAAAAAACACCTGATTTATTACAAAATTTTGAAAATAACATATTATGTATTTTAATTTATTTTTTTCATTTGTACGAACTTTTTTTAAACTAAACCATGTAATTTACAATGTCGTGAATTAACCGTCATTTTGAGATCTGAATCTTAAAAAATCAGCCCAGGGGTTAACGTCTAGTTCTTTTAGTTGCATGTGTATCTTACAATTAATCTGCTTCTATCCAACCTATCAATTACAATTTAATATTAAATTCTATACAATAACTGTACTAATTATTATAACACCTGAATAGTATAGAAAAATGTAATCAAATTATACTCATTATAAAGTGACTACTATGCAAACTACTGGATCATGAGGTGCGTGTAGACTGTAAAACACTAAGGCTGAGTTGCACCAAAATCGTGGTTATTGTAATTGTTAAAGTTAACTTTAACAATGACAAGACTTGCTAACAGTTACATTTGCCAAAACGAGTTGCACCATCAAACATTTTGTAATTGTTAAAGTTATTAGGGTTGCTACTTCAATAAGCCAATTAGTCCCTAAAATCGAAAAGGGTAATATATTTTACTTGGCAGGACTTTGTTATAAGTGTCACCAAGTGTCACTATTATGTGACTATTCTGTGACTGTCAACAGATTTTTGATGACAGATTTCAGATGTCAACATGACGCGCAAACTATTTCTCCCTTAAATCGCGCCCTCCCATCTGTCATATACGTTTCCGACCCACGGCCTCCTTTTTTAATTGACCTCTGTGTCTTTAGTGCATACCTCACCTATACGTAATTATTTCGAGGATTGCTTGTAGTGATTTCATTAGCCTTTGGCTTACCTCAACGCTCTGAAATTAAAGACGTACATTATATCCTTTATTACAGTTAAAATAAACAAGATTCATTATATTTTGGAGAAAAAGGACTTTCAACGCAGATGAAACAGGTTGAACATTTAAGTTTTTGAGTTAGAGTTTATGAATGTTAATTTACTTTCACCCTTCATGTTCAAGGTTTTGATAAGGTAAAATACTATTGTTAAATGTTATACATATTAGTAACATAAATTAAACTATTTGTCTTGTTCAAAAGCATTGCCAATTATAATCAGTTTTCTAAGTTAGAGTTACATCGTTTGATATAAGCTTCGTATATTTCATAGGTTTTCTTTTAGTGTTATGAATCGTGCTGCGGAAAATGTAAACTATATTCAGAAAGGAACTCTCTAGACTTATGAAGGACGAATAGTGAGTATTTGTTGATAAATTTTAGGGCAGTAATATTTTAGGTTTTCTAAATGGCTTTGCTTTCAAGACCAAGACACAAGCCATCACCTTAGATATGTAACTGCAAAGCATCTTCCTACATACATAACGCACACACGTAAAATGAAATTTGCACACAAACGAATAAAACATAGTTTGCACATACGTAGAGTAGACAAAGCACACAAGCACGTGAGGTCATCTCCCCTCATTAGGTGGTTAGTTTTCCGGGCGTGTCCGCAGACTCCACTGATGTGCGGGGGGTGTGAGGTGCAAGGGGTCGACTAGTGGGGGGAGAGGGGTTTGTAGACGGGAAGTTACTTAATTAATCCCCGCGCGGCCGCCATTGGCCAGCAGGCGGACGGGCGGGCATCTCATCGCCCACGCGTTAATTGGGCGGGCGGCCAAGAATCCAGATTAGATCTCACGCTAACGGTTAATGAAACCAGATTCTGCTGGTACAAGACTACACGCGGAGAATTATATATAATAGGTTTAATCTGAAACTAATTACTGTGTAATGTGACCTTATTTGTCGAGGGTACCTGATCTAAGGTAAAGAAACATAAAGTTGAAAGAAAAAAGTCACTGTTAATTCAGATTACAGTAGGTTTAATGACATCTGACATGAACATTTAAGTATTTATTAGGGTCTCGGTTGTATTTTTATTTTTCTATAAAATACGTTCAGTATTCTGCCACATTTAGTTTTCTAATTCCTAATTATAAGTACTTATGCTTAAATAAGACCTTTTTGTTTATATAACAAGATAATATTCCAAAAAAATATTTAAAAAGATTGACCTTCATTTCAGTATCTGATTCAATATCAGAAAGAGGATAATATGGAAAAAAATAATGTATGTTTCAAGTATGTGTATAGTGGGTAGACATTAATAAATATTGTAGTAGAGAGAAGGAGTTAGCTCGAAACTAATATCGTTCTCGTCGCGTCAAGTGAACGTATAAAGCTGAGATTTAGCGAGAGCCGAGGGCTGAACAGGCGCGAAACGCCCAGGTAAAGTACCTACTTACACCTCGATATACGAGGAAACGTAAATTATAATATTGTATGTGTCGGTTGTAACCCTCTCGCGCTCACGTCGCGTTCGGGTCGCGCGGCGCGGCACCACTCGGCGGGCGCGGGCGTGTGTGCGCGCCCACTGAAAGAAAAGCAATTTCCTCCGGGCGGCGGCCGCCCGCCGGGGGTTGAGTTCTCGCGCGAATATAATTTTGTTCATTTTTTTTCATTCGGGCGAGTTAATTCGGCTTCGCCGCGGAGGCGGCTATTGATTAGGGAGCGTCTTACGTTTTAATTTGTTTGCGCGCGCAGCCGACGATGCACCCACCGAGATGAGCTCCCACCCCTCCCCGGCACCAGCATCCGATGCCCTCTTGGCTCCTAATGAAGGCTTCGCTAACTACGTCTCATGTAACCACACTTCTTTACACAATCATACTCGTGTAATTGACATGTAATTAAAAAAAATACAGCGTAACTACCTCTTGTTAGATCTTACATACGTAGGTATATATCGCCTTTGTATGTGTACTTAAAAATAAATTAAAATAAATATTGAACGATATTATCATTAAACAATTATTTTGATATAGGTACCTAGAAATACACATGCTATGTGTATATAATTATAGTATACACTTTTCATAAAATGTACACATGTAATGAATAATATAGTTAAATGGGTACAGTTTAATCATTTTCAAGACCAAATAGAACAAAGATGCAGATTTGAAATTAACATTTTTTTGAGAATCAATACTACCTACCCTCCATTTGAGTTTCAGTAGGTACCTACTTAATTTTGTTATTCGTTTAAAATCATAGAAAACCGTCAATACAATTGATAGATTCATAAAAATAGTAATAATGGGTACCTACACTTCAAATAGAATAGTCAAATTCGCATTGCCCTCAACCATGCAGTGTAACTATTCTTTCTTAGTCCTAGTGCTGGTAGATACGTAAACCTATTGGTCATCTACCCCCACACGTTCCTCACCAACGGCCTCTGATACCCCCCCCCCCCTTCCGCGCGCAAGCACAGCACGAGAAACAACGCCGCCTGCATGTGACACATTAGTAAATGAGGCGACATTCGTTACCGAGCGCCCGGCGCGACGCGACGCTGCCTCGGAATTTCCACGTTGAAAGCCTTCGAGAGGGTTACGTGAAATGTTTTTGGAATATACATTTTATATACACACTTTTGTTTTATTTACGTTTCATGAAGGTTTCGTTCTTTTCTTGATGGAAAATAACGTTTTTTTTTGCCACGCTTTACCTGCCAGTTATTAGGATGTCTAGTCATAAAAGCATGTTGTACATTCACAATTACATTTCCAACTTACAAAACTCAAGTTACGATATATTACGTCATTATACCTATACGTATATACTTCCATATTATTTTATACATTAATGAAATAAATCTACTTCAAAGTTTTGTGATATATTTCACATTGTCGGTAAATCAGCAAAATGCAATTAACTTATGACGTATTAATTATAAATAATATGTTACGTAAGACAAAACATATTTAATACAAACTACATGTTCAATTTCGTATCTCGTCAGCATCAGTATCAATACTTTGTTACTATTATCTGACCAAACAATGAATTCCAAAAAGCCAAACTCAGCTGTTCAATCAGTCGACGAAGGAACGAAGCGCCTCTTCCAATAAATCGAAATGCCGCTCGGTAACGTCGCCTCGTCTCGGCCATTAAGCCTCTCGCTGGTGAACACTCTTCGGTGCTCACTTTGTTTTATTACTTTAATTTTATTGTTTTAATTTGTGCGCGGGTGCGCTATTTGCGTGCGCGCAGTTTGTCGCGCGCCCCGCCCACCGATCGCCGGCCAATAGCGCGCATCGCGCTAACAAGGCTCGCTCGCAGCCGCTCCCGCGCACGTCACCGCGCCGCTCGAGCCGCTCGCACTGAGCACTATGCACACGCACACGATACGACACTGCGACAATGCTCATTGTTTCAAACTATTCTTATTTTGTTTTAGTTTAGGTCCACCTCATCGGCCGGCAGCAGTGCTACGCACGCCTCCCACCGAGCGATAATTTCAATGTCCCGCGTATATTGTGATATTGAGTGAGATTCCACCGTGGGCATGTTTTATTGTCAGAGGCGCGTTTCGTCAACGCTACTCAATAAGCAATAAACCATTCGCCTCCGAGAAGTTATTTTAAATCACGACTGGACCTCGAATTGAGCCCACGCCTTTACACCTTTCAAAGGTTATTGTGTTTCCGAAATACCAAAGATATAACCGTCAACGTTCATCTCTTCGATGATGCACAAAAACTCAATAAGTACTTTTGTTCGATATGTTGAAATATATAGGTTTGTGGTTAGCTAATTTAATTCTAATTGTTGATTAAAACAAATTACAGTAACTATGTACAATATCTAGATTATAAATAAAGCAATTATTTTATGACGGAAATTGATAGAATATTAAAAAAAACACACACACAACAATCACCTCATCGTTCCGTTATAATATTAAAAAAGGAAAACTACCCAATTGATAATAAAATGGTCGGCGAAATAGAAAAATATCGTTGGTCGCATTCGTGGCGTGGTAAAATATTCAATCGGGGCAATTCGGGTCCGCGTATAAATTCGGTACCGCCATTATTTGTAGCGCGTCCTCGCGACCGAAAATCGGTACGTACACATTGATAGTCGTCATTTTTCTTGTAGGTATCGTTAATATTTTACGGGTGCGTGTCAACGGTTTATGGGCCCACTCTTAACACTAAAACGTTTTAGCCGTGCTCTCATTGTTTATACATTTTACTATCCACGTTTTTATAGTTTATTGCAGCTCGAGTGCTGTTCGGGTTCGGGGTTATGACACCGCGTAACGTTCCTCTGACGTTCGATTGTGCGCCATACAACTCGATTTTTATTACGGCCTAATCGTTCAACGGAAACTTTCACGAATTATCATGTGTATATTTACCTCTGCCAGGTACAGTTGTCTCGACTTCTTTATCAATACATATAAATGAACGTCTGTTGTTTGTCCGGACTAAATCCCTAAAACGGCTATACCGATGTTGTCGAAGTTTTTAGTGACACACAAGGGATACGTCAAACCAAAGTGTAGGTTAATTTATTATGCTTTTGCAGTGATGCATCGGTAATGATAAAATCTAATAGTAGTAACTTAAATTGGTAAGAGACTAGAACTACTATTAACTCGAAAGAGTATAGGTGTTTTTAATAATGACAAGATTTCGATTAAAAAATTATAGGCAGGCCATAATTAGTCTAGAAAAAACATTTATTTCCTATTTTCAAGTTATGTTTGTACGTTTTAATCGAAAATAAGATGCTAATATTTCAGGAGAAAATAATATATCTAAATATCGTTTGGAAATGACGCTCTTCTCGATGCATCCACCAAAACCGAATGTAATTATCTATGTTTATAACAATAAACATGTTCTTAAAAAGATGAGTTATATTATGTTTGAAGAAAAGATAAACCAGATCGAGTTTCTGGCCGGTTCTTCTCGATGACTGGGTTGCTTTCCGAACCGGTGATAACTTTGACGTTCATGAGCGCCTTCTCAGGGCATAAACTGAATAAATTATTTTTGATTATGGTTTTGCAAACAAAATATTATCAAAATATAGCGCGATACAGTGACACTGATTTTGTTGTAATGTTTTATCTAAACCATTAAATATTAACAAATATATTAGAGTAGAATAGAAATTGCAAAAAGAAATACCACCAGTAATATACAGTTAACTGACATATTATTAGGGCCACAAAACAAAGTATTTTTATTAAAAAGATTCGTAAAACTTTAATCCTAATTGCATTGAATCATTTTGTCGCTATATTTGAATATATTAGTCCCTTACCGTATTCAATTATTTCTTACTAGCTATTGTCGGTGGCTTCGTTCGTGTTAATATTAGGCTTATCCCGCGGTAGTACTACTTTTTTTCTATGTGAACAGTACTTTTTGCAATTTTCTGTATCTATTCCTATCAAGATTTATTCTAAAATTCATTATAATCGATTGAGTAGTTAATATGCGACAACGTAAAAAACAGGCAAACTCACATTCACATTTATAATATTAACTAAGACTAGTGAGAATTGGATAAAGTACGAGGTACAAATAAAACACTACAAAGAATATTTAGATATAAAATAAACAAGTCAATGTTTAAAACGCTTTATTTAAAAATAAATACGTAACGATATTTTTGTAGCTTACGCAAGCAGACCCGAGGGTTCAGGTAAATTTAGAGAATAAAATAGATAATGTAATCACAAACCCTCAGTTAAAAAAAAAGAAATTAGAAATAAAACATCGTGAAATAAACATGGAACGTTCGGGTTCTTATCTAAGTGTAATTATCCATCGAAGTTTGCGAGCTCGCAGAAAGAATTGCTCTCGTGTCGGCCGGTGCGAGTGTGGGGTGTGCGGGGTGGCACACGAGGGGGTGGCAGCTAGCGTGGGTAGCCTCACATGGGACGCTCTCTAATGAGGTGCCTGAAAGCGACAATGTCTTTGAGTAAACCAAATGTAGGTATCTACATACGAAGGGAGGAGTTCCATATTATTGCTATATGGTTGTGTGGTGGCAGTGTAGTAAATAACTCTATATTATCGTTTTGCGAACAAAATGTATAAGATCCTTGCTATTCGACAGTTGGAATGTGATCCAAGGTATCCAATTTTTTGTTTTATATACAGAGGAAAAAATATAAGTATACCACACCGCTTGCTCCACTTCCCTACGACAAGATAACATCACTGAACGCGTAGTGCTTATAAAAATTGTAGCCTCTTTTTTAAATAAACACCAAGTGTCTAAGAAGTAAAAACTAAAAAGATTTGATTGAAATCTATCCAGTTGCTTTTTAGTGATACGCGCACAACAGTAGGACCGCTTATAATTTTATTTATATAGAAGATATGATGAATACTCATACATACATACAACTCAATACATACTCGTTCCACTCGGGAACGAAGTAAGATGTACCTAATGATTGCCCAGCGGTACCGTGTTCGGACGCTATCGAATCATATAATTCACCTAAGTTTTGTATGAAAAACATCGTAACGAAACTATAGTACAGTTTTAAGCCATTTCGTAACGCTTAACCACCATTTTAATGACATATTGCTAAGCATTTATAGGGCTGTTCCGAGAGGTAATTCATTTAAGTTTTCTGTTAAAAACACCGTAATGAAACCATAGTACAGTTTTAGGTCATTTCGTAATGCTTAACCACCATTTTAATGACATATTGCCAAGCATCTATAGGGCTGTTCCGAGAGCTGCACTTGAGAAAATTGGTCCCTGACTAATCTTAGTGCGTTACCATATAAAACCACAGCATTGTTTAATAGCAGGCGAGATTGTGGCCAAGAGAGAAAGAAGAATTTCCTTTTGCTAATTGTTCTATGAATAGTTATTCATTTTAGTAGGTACCTACTTGCAATTCACACCGATGTGGAGAAAATATATACTAATATAATAGCTCGTATTTGTTACTCCTTTGCAGTTTATTTCAGAGAGTTTGAGTTTACATACGACTATATGCAAAAAATAATTTAAAGTTCTATAAGTTTTAGTTCTATTTAAATTTAATTTATTTATCTATATGTAAATGAAAGCTTAATGTATGACGCAAGACTACTACTATAAATTACGCGGAATGTGAAACTACCGAAGCTATAATTATGACATTTGGAGAATAAGTTTTTTGGAAAAAGAGCTTAAAAAGAGTTGAATATTTTTTGCAATTGTATATTATAATTATATGTATTTAGTACATGATTTAGTTTAAAGTGAGATTAATTCTTACATACTGATATATCTCGATTGTATAAATAAATACAGTAGTTTCAGTTTTTTTTTTTTGGGAAAAAACTACCTTATAATGAATGTGTGAAAGTAAAATGTTTGTTTAAGTCTTAGTCGTTAGGGTAGTAATGCGTTTTTAGTAAAGATTTTTGTTATAAATTTCTTGTCAATTGTAACTAGACTCCATCAGTCCGGTTTTAACCCTGAGAAAAATTTCGTTTTCTCTTGATGAACGTAAATTTGAACACATTGTTTGTAGAAACATTTTAATTTATACAGTTATAAAAAGTGATCTCGTACAGTTCTAAATTTGATATTCAGGTAGGTAGTCACAAGCTATGTTTCAAACGTTTTCGAATAAAGATATCTACTTTTTTTCAAATGTTAATATATCATAAATTGGACTAGTAAATTTATTGTTAGATAAACTTAAAGACGAGACTGGTACCAGGGAGGCAAGCGTAGAAACGACGAGTCGGTGGGACGACGCGACGCACCGAACTCGCTGTACGAAAAGCGACAGGGTCGATTGCGCCTTCCGGTCCGGACCCGGTTTTAATTTCCCGCGTGAGGCGGCGGCGCGTTCATTTTAAACGGCCGGAGATGAGCCGCACACGTACTAATATCATGCACGGCCCGGGCCGTCGCCATAGCGACGCACACACAAATGACGTGTGTGGCGCTCGCGCGGGTGTGAGCCCGGGGGTAATATGATTTGAGCGGCCCCGGGCACCGCGACACCACCCGCCCGCGCCCGCTTGTTTGCTCTCCGATGCAATCGCGATACGAGACGCACCCGCCCCTGCCCCCGTACCTCACCGCACCGCACAGCGCGCTTTCGCGACACATCTCTCACCTCCGTTCTCGATAACCGCATCGGATTCCTTGTTGCAAGACACCGCATTCTATTGAAATATATACTCCGCGCCCACCTACCCACCTACTGCTTTACACGATTTACACATCACCCTTATAGTGCCGTATTCAACTGCACACGTTTCATGTATGTCGCTGTTGTCAATTTTCAATCGTAATATGAAATAAAGCTGACGGTGCTCGTCGATTTTCTGATGAAAAGACAATGCACACGCTTTTAAATCATTTTGTTGAGAACAGCCTCATCAGTAATGGGACTGATTCTTTTAAGGTTCCAACAAATCAATTATAACGCTCGCTCGATAACTCGGTGACTGACGACGTCATATTCTTGAAATGTTTTTACGTGTTGACTCAATCGCAGCGTGTCACATATCTCGTGCAAGTTATGCACCGCGGCCGGTGACAATTACGCGGTGCCCGTGCTCATTAGTTGCGGACTCGCGATCGCTTCATGTATCATGTATCGCACGTCGCCGCAGCCGCCTGCCGCCGCAGACGGGACAATAAAGCAATCAATCCGTACCACGCGCACTCCGCAAACGAGCTCCTATCGACACTACCATGACGCTCGATGTCTGGTCCCACTCATAACCCTTTTAACATATAATGTTCTAACTGTATAAATGAATTCAATCTAATTCAAAAATATTACTTTAAGTACGGATAAGCGACGAAGTAGGTAAAAGCGTAAGCAACCTTTATTTAGTTTTCAATGTCTCAGGCGCTCCTTTTAAGGCTTTGTAACCGAACGTAGCGTAATTGCGATGTGGGCGCCGCGCCGGGGGCCCACGGATAATCGCGTGTGCTATATGGTACTAAGGATAATAACAGAGTTGAGGTATCGCGTCGATTATCCCTTTACCTGAGAAGATGAATTGGTATTGAAGGTTGCGACGCTCGCTCACAGGTAATGAGAGCAGGATTTACTAGTTATTATCCAGTTTCGCCGCTCGCCCCCAGCGCAATGAAGACGTCCGTGTCGCGACCGCAGCGCTACACGCAGACCGTCGTTGCCTCCAGCTCACTTTGTACTTTATCCCCGGTAATTGCAGCCCGACGCGTTCCACCTTCAAACGGCAACCACCACACGATCGACGTCAGTGGATAATTGCAATATTATTGCTTAGATACGCGGTAAACAATTGACTGCTCATAAAACGTTTTCAAGAATCACAAATTAGAAGGCTCATTCGATGAGCGAACTTTGTTATTTTGACAATTAACTTAGATAACAAAATGAATAGTTACAGTGTAACGGTGCCGACAATAAAAGGTTGCACGTTCAGCCCAGCCCACCCCGCTCCGCTTTGCCTCGGGCGCTCGTGTACGGTACCTCTTAGTTAAAGTTATTTTCTCTTGAATGGAGTCCTTTACTTAATCGGCATAGTACCACGGCTTTCTTTATAAATAATTATAGAATTGAAACAGTTTTATAAGAACATTATATAACCCGCCTTGTCATTAATTTGGTATAATTGAAAAAGTACGAGAAAATTCGCTGTATGACTTTTCCATTACTGGATGGCGGCATTACGACTGGATCAATTTATATGTAATTTTCCTTCAATTTGGTTAGAAATTAAAAAGAATTCTTTTATATATTGATTTATAGATATTATTGCCAACAAGTAGTAAAAACAGAAACCGTATTAGAAAACTTACTTATTGTACCTACTCGTGGTCTGTGATCACTTTGAAGCGGTCATAGATAATAAAGTATAATAATTTCGAGTTTGAAATATGACTCGTGTGTCGAAAAACGTTGTATCCGAATAAAAATGTTTAATGCCTCGACGTCGTCGGTCGTCTTTTGACTCATCCTGTCAATTATAAAGAGACAATAGTAACAAAAACGACAATAGTAAGGAGCGTGACCAAAAAAGAATCAACAGTATGAAAATTAGACAGCTTAATATATTCATATAAACTTTTTAAATATTCAGTCAACTACACTATTATGAAAAGTCAAAGTGGTAATCAGCTGCTAATTATTTTCAGTTGGTTAGGTCGCGGTTCCATGTTCGTATTATCAGAAGCACAAGCTAGGCGGCTCCTGCGTTTGCCGGCTAAGAGTAGTATCGTTGATAATGGTGCAGGAACTCTAGTGGACATCGGCGCCGGCGATGGCGAAGTAAGCAGACGATTCGCACACCTCTACTCCGCTGCCTACGCTACAGAAATATCAGGAAGCATGCAGAAGATGCTCACAAGAAAGGGTTATACGTAAGTTATTATTATTCGATGTAAACTACATTACAATTGTCTGGGCATGGTTTTTGAGGAAACGTCAATGAAGGAGTTAAAATTAAAGTATTTAAGTACGTACAAGTTACAACTATTTTGTGATGCTTCTCAGATACCTACTCCGTTATTCGCGAATGTAAAATCTTTACAAAATTAAAATTTCATTGTTTCGATACTAGAATAATTGTTTATAAGTTTTACCGATTAACCATAAATCACAATATCGTCAATGTCGTCTATGGTGGTAACACAATAATGCTAAAGGAGGACTGCTTCTAAGCAGTTGCCGGAATAAATCTATATACACTAATATATATACTTGTATATAGCCCCTGGTGTTGCAGTTGTCCATAGGCGACGATAACCATTTCACATCAAATAGGCCGTTTGCCTGTTTATTGCCCTTTGTCATAAAATAAAAATATACTTGGTGACAGATTTTCAAGGTTAAGATAGTAGGTAGAGTTAGTCAAAAGGGCATTAGTAAGAGCTCTACCATCATACTTTATATATTTTAGCGCTTGACCACAATCCCACGTGATGGTAAATGATGACGTGATCTAAATAATAAATGATAAACACGTTAAGCCTGATTGGCAGACTCGTTAAGTGCAGCTGTCATAACACACCTAGTTGCTTGGCGAGAGATTTTCAACTCCAAGGTGATGATAGCTAGCCAGACGGGCTTAGATAAAGCCCTACCACCATGCTAAGGTTTTATCACGATGTTTTCCTCTACCGAAAAGTGAAATCTATTGCAAATAAAAAATTATAAATAAATTTATTACGTCAATTGATACGGTGTCGACTGTAGTGACTCTAAAAAAAATTACAGCATTTCACTATAAATAAAGGAAACTGCTATATTGTTATTGCATTCTGCCTTTCTCTTATGGTTGATACATATAATACATATAACATATAAGGGTAATTAGATATGAATTTACTGATGCAGGCTCTTGGACACAGAGGAGTGGTGGCGCGATCAGCAGTTCGATTGCGTTTGCATGCTGAATCTTCTCGACCGCTGCAATAAGCCGAAGAGCATGTTGCAGCAAGCTCGTACTGCACTAGCTCCCGGTGGAGTGCTGATGGTCGCGCTGGTGCTGCCTTACAAGCCTTACGTTGAGAGTAAGTACAGATGTGTTAATGAAAACACAAAACACATTTATTTTATAAACTGGCAATTCGGGACCTGTCACTAAGATGTTTTTTTTTATTGATAAATGACTGGCTTTCCCCGTGATTTCGCTCCCGTTAATTAATGTAAATTTAACTTAACCCTCAGGGAGTGTACTTTTTTCCGGATGAAAGGTACACTATGTCCTTTTTTGTACTCGTAATGACGTGTATGCAAAATTGAATGATGCTCGGTTTGAGTAGTAAATGCTCGAAGACGTGACAAACAAACAATTTTTTTCTATATATTTCAGTGACAGCAGATCATAAACCGGAGGAGCGACTCCCAATACAAGGGATCGGTTTCGAGCTTCAGATGTCTTCATTCGTAGAGTTCATGGAGAAGGAGGCAGGTTTCGAGCTGGTGTCATGGAGCCGTGCGCCGTACCTCTGCGAGGGAGATTTTGCTCAGGCGTATTATTGGCTCGACGACTCAATTTATGTATTCAGACCGAAATCTAAAGAATAAAATATGTCAATTTTTATATCGTCTTAAGTATTTGTTTGTGTTGTCATTTTTAAAGAAAATCGGAAGCTTCGATACCTTCCGTCACGAGTCGTGAACACAACCTATAGCTGCTACTCAGATGTTGCTTAATTCATATTTCATAGTCGGCGTATGGTTATTGACATGCATATTGTAACCTTATTAAAGATGGACATTATCACAACAATTATAATGCCTATTCTTATGCAATGGATAACAAATTACTGACAAAATTCTTATTCAGCGGTTCATTATATTTTGTCCGTTGATATTAATAGCAAAAAGAATTCCCGACGATTATGATTACAATGTGCAAACAAATAAGCACTGTAACAAAATGCGTGTGAAAGAGAGAGAGCACAATATAACACCAAAATACATGAAAAGAGAGATCTCTGCACGTTGTTGAAACATAAGGTTCCTTTCTTTCTTTTTTAATTACTGGCAACCCAGTCATCTTCAAAGACTATTACTACCATTTTCATGTATTGAAACTTAAGGTTATACGTGTAACAAACATTCGTTTAATTCTCGTACCATTGACGTAAAACTGCAATACAAAATAGCAAATTAACCAACAGCAGTATAATTTTGATAACAGTTGTGGAAGAACTATTCAATAGCGTAATTCTTATCGATACATTACTATTATTGCCATCTATACTTATAAATGAATGTAGCATTTGTTCTTATAGTAGTACTGTGATAGTATATACTAGGTTGTAGTCCGGTGAATCTGTAGAGGCCTTGCCAGGTCAACAGTGTTGTCACTTCGAAAAAAAAAGTATAATACCTACTAGGTTACTAAATGTTATGTCTATGTAAAACATACCATAACTTTCCACCACACAATCTGCTTTATTTGAATACCAACCACTTGATACTGGCAAAGTTATATATCACACACATGTCGCCATTTTTATAAAGATGTGAAGAGAAGGTAATATACGCATGCGCGAGTTTACTGCTACAGATTCATGCTCATGACTCGAGACGGAAATTATACAGAAGTTATGTACTCGTTTTATTAATATATTTTGAATTGCATAAATTTGTATGTATTTTTTTATAAAATAATGAAAGTATTTGATAATATTTAACATTCCTAAAAATAACCACTATTATTACCTATCACTTTGTGTTTTGTTTTTACTTTATATTTTAACACGTTATTGTTATACGCCGTAATAACATAGATATACGTAATATTCTGTTGTACCATAAAAAAACAAGGAGATTATTGATTACCACTAAAAGGGAGTTTATAATGCTACTCTCATACCTGCGGGTATCGGTACGAAGTTTTGTCATATGGTCATACTAACTGCAGCTGTGGAAAGACATTATCGTTATGCGTTACGAACTATCATCGCATTGCGTGACGATACAAGCAACACGATAACTAAGCTGGCGGCTTTTTCGCACATCAAAGGTATTTATCGGACGGAATCGGAAACATACAAATGTGAGAACGTAATTTGCGCCTTTATTGGAATGATTTTTGTCTTAATTTTAACGCGATAAATACTCGAAGCTTCGTCACGCAGATATGGGAGTAGCATAAGAGTAATAAATTATAGTATTATTTATAAAATGTTAAACCTTCGTTTTTACAGTATATAATATTAACACAGTTTACAATCTAGAATATGTAATAATGAAATAAACATCAAAATAAATCAGTTCAATCAATAAATAATAGCAACGAACGTATTCAAATATCAAAATGCAAAACAAAAAGATAAAATTTATTATATAAATTGAGAATATTAACGAGACCTTTACTACTCTGCGCTGTGACTTACATATTACATTTTTATGGATATATTGTCTCATCTTATCACTTTGTCGTATGTTTTTTGTCATATCTTTCTCATTTATCGACCAACTTTCTTATAAAAGTATTTAAGTACTTAAGCATACCTACCTACATAATTTTAACTAATTCCTATTGTAACATCGAATTGTTTCAAATATAAAAATAAAAACTTATGTCCTACACTGTAAATAATGCACTATAGTTTTTCTACTTTTTCTATGGCATTTTGTAATTATACTATTATATAATAATTAATGACATTTGTATTATTGCTACTCTATAAGTAAGTGAATAGTGCCAAGAATAAAACCTATAATATACCGTATTACAGTATAAGTTACAGTGAAATAATATGTCTGTAAATCATCCAATTGAAACAATATGTCAATGTACAATTTCTATTAGTAAAGTTATAATAAAAATATTGACTTTTCATTCGTTTACATTACCTAATTTAATCCTTTTAGAGTTGTTGACGCCTATGTATTAGCAGATGCTATATATTATTGGTATATGTACAATTCTCGTGTACCTATAATTCTATGAGCGTAACCAAATATGTTGAGGAAAATATTCTAAAGTGTTACCCGGGGACTTCAAGTCTAAACATTGACATTCCCCGACCACAGACGCTAGAATTAGCTGTTGAAGATTAATAAATGTATTTACAAAACTCTATGGTGTGATTCTTTATTGGTCTATGCAGAAATATGATATACTCTCCGGTAAATCTCGGTGCCTGCGCCTACACCTATTTACCAATCTGCAACTTTATTTATTTAAATAAATGATGCTCTAGGTATATCGACAATAATGTGTCCCTTATTTACCAAGTCGGCCTTTTTGACTTGGTTATCGTTCAAATCGTTAGTTTATAGCCTAAACACATATAAGAAAAAAAAACCTTTTAACCGCACTTAAATGACGATACTTTTCGCATCAATTTAACAAGAGACGTATAATACTATGCTTTACTTTAGAAAAGTATTCGTATACAAATCTAAATAAAAATGTCGCGTAAGGGAAATAAAAGAAAAACTATGTCCTTTTTCATATCATTTATTTCTAAGCACTGAGTCCATTACTAAAATACACTTTTAAAAATAAAAACTTGCAAATCATTTATACATTAATACATAAAGTGGCAAGGCCAGATCGAATAGACACGAGGCAAGATAATCCCGTTGAACATTTCAGTTTGCTTACTTTTGAATACACAATTTATATCCGGTTAAAATCAACGAAGACATCATTTTATTAAAATAACTACATATATAATTCTCAATAAAAAATAAATTTTAATCATTCGATTTACATATCATATTTAGATATGCGTTTTAAAATTAATATACAATCGAATTTAAATATGAAATATATATGTATAACATAGCAAAATAGACAAAAAGTTAACAGAACCGCATGTTCTTGGCGTTCGTTCAAGTTATCGAATATAAAATAAACCAACTTTAAGCCGACCATTATATCGACAGCCACAAAGTGTAAATGGTTATCTACATCGTCACAAGTACAAAGATAAGGTTTGTCTATGTCCTATTCTACAACAATCAGTTTCTAGTGAGAACAAAATAAAAAATTGTTGTAAAAATATTATAGAATAAAATTCAATAGTGGGAGTTAAAAAAGGATATTTTGTATAAAGTCCCATTGACTTTATGTTCTTTGCTATCGTCGAAATATGTCGAAAACAGCGAAAGTTTTTTTTTATATATACTCCTCAAGACAACAATCCAGTAACGTAAATATAATAATCAAGCCGCACTTGCATATAACACAACTTTCCTGTTCCGCTGAGATCATATAAAAGTATATCGCCTGTAACTATTAACATTAAGGCCTATACTGAAGAATTTCATGACGAGCGGTCTTTTAAAATGACAACAGGACTGTAATAAACTAAAAACACAAAAGGGCTCCAAAATACAAAATGCAATAAGATTTTAATTTTTTTTTTTTTTTTTTTGACTAGAAAACTTAATTCTAATACAGATAGAGAGAGAGATTCTTTTGGAAATACATAATACTTGTCAATGTATAATTTTCTTCGTCATTTACTTAGCACTATATATATATATATAAATGTATTGATAGTTGTCGATGAAACAATAGCCTCGGTTAAAGAGAATAATTAAAAATAACTGAATATATAATATGTATGTACATATACACGGAGAGTGTAAATATAATACACATTTTATATAAAAATTAACAATGTATAAATTGCTTAATAATAAAAGCTGCTTACAAGTAATTATATTTGACAATAGTCAAATAAAAAAAATATAATACACAACAACCCAATAGAAAGAGATGTGATAAATAAGTGAAAATTTACAACCCGACGACGACTCCATTACTGACACAAAAGTGATGCGAATATTATAATTTTTTTTTTTTATATAATTTAGAATTACAATACTACTAAGATACAAAAATTTTAAATTTAAAGTAGGCTTTGCCTTATTATTATTGCACTAAAAACTTACGTAGTCGTTTTTTTTTTCTTTTTTAATTTAATATGTGATGTTTGGAAAGTAAATAGCTAATTTTGATTTTTTTTTATAATTTCAAGAGCCAAAGTTAATTTTACTCTGACCTGTCTATTTACCCTACTGCACATTGAGATAGTGCCGTTTATATAATAAGAATTAAAAAAAAATAAACAAATAATTATATAAATGAATTATTCTATAGTCCACGAAGCCCGTTTGGTGCATTATTTCTCATTGTGCAGTATCCACACCCGAACGTAACTTACCAACTCTATTTTTTTTTTTTTTTTGTACACATTCACATCCAATATCAGCTAAGACAAAAATGTGAAAAATTGCAGTCTTCAATAAGATAACTATATCCTCCTATCCTCCAGTCACGAGACAAGACACGGCGACCGAAACTATACCACGAGTAAATATAATTGAAAAATCATTCAATACAACAAATCACCGTGTCATATTCAATGATAATTCAATCGGAACATACAAATATATGTTTTACATAAACCTTACGTAACATTCATGTCAAGACATCACTCAGACCTACTCAGTTTACACTTTATCACAGTGTAAATAATGCACTTACATTATATTAAAATGAGATTTACTTCATAAAAAAAAAAACACTAGGAAGCTTTATAATATTTGTATACACGAAAATCATATATAATATTTAAACATAAATAGTAACATCTAAATTGATATAGTACGAATAACTTATATAATATAAATATAGTGTGATATTAAAAACATATATTTTTGTACGGTATATCTAACAAAATAAAGCAACAAATATACCGATAAAATAACTGTTCTATGAGAAAACAATTGAATAAGTGTAAAAACCAATTTGTGCGAAAACCAACAGTGATAATTATAAACATATAACATTCCTTAATAATTCCATAATTCTTTTAATATAGCTATATATATATATCATAATATTTCAAACGATATATCTACTAACACTTTACAACCATGATAGTAGCCGGGTCTATGAAAAAGAAATACTAAAGTTTGTATAAGAACAAAAAAAATTACTCACAAATAAAACTTACAAGTTTAAAATATCTATTCTTAATATAAATACGTGATAAATTGTCAAAATGTATACAGAAATTATAAACTAATACACAGTGACATGCCGAGTATAAGGCATGGATGGATAAAATCACATCGAAACTGAATATTCCATAGATCAAATAATCAAGTTTTTTCACCTCCTTGAATATTATGACATCGCTTAACAAATTACACGTAGCGCGATTTGAATGCAACATTTGAATACAATTTTTTTTTTAATATCTAATCACCTTTCAGAGTCCCATTTCATTAAAATAGAAGATGATCTGTCTGATTACTATATATTAAATAGATATGTCACGGTTATAAGATGAACATGTTTTATAATTATTAGTGAAGAGAATTGTGATGCCAACGGTAACACAGTCGACTATGTAGCCGCTTTGCCATCTTCAAGCAGCTAATTCAATAATTCACGTACAAGAAATTATCTTATAATTAGTGATAATAATCAAAAACATACTTTCGTCAATTTCACAAAGTCTCTGTAATGGTTCAACAAACTGACATTGCACTGCAAATGGATGTCAAACTGCTGTCACAAATGTATGTCAAACTGTACTGGAAAATAGCATCAAATATCTTGTTGCAAATGGATGTCAAACTGACACGAAATTGTACTGTAAATTGACGTTACACTGCTGTCGTAAACGGATGTCAATCTGTACTGCAAATTGACATTAAACCTGCCGCAAAACGATGTTAAACTGACACCAGACTGCAAGGCAAATTGCCATCGTAAATAGATGTCAAACTGACACCAACTTACACCATATTTTTGTTTAATTACAAATTGAGTATGTTTGTATGACCAAAATAAGTAGCAAAAATAAAAGTTTGAATAGAAACTATAAAATTTGGTCAACGTTATATGTATATGATGGAATTTACTTGAAGATGGTGAAACAGGCACTAAACGTATGGAAAAAGTAGTGAGTGACGTCACCAGGACGCTGCGCTGTCAGCCGTCGCGTCGCGTGCGCTCGCCTCCGGGGGCTAGTTCCCGCTCACAATCTTACGGTTCTCTAGCTCATCCATGTTGTTTGAACTAGAAATAAAAAAAAAGAATTTTCAACACCGACTAGTAGTCGAAATTCGACCAAAATTCATAAATTTTCCAATTTTAATATTAAAGAAAAAAACACTTTTACTATAATACTAAAATAAAATCAAAATCAAAAATACTTTATTCAGTTTAGGCCCTGAGAAGGCGCTTATGAACGTCAAAGTTACCACCACAATAAAAATATATACTATACAAAAAAAAAAGAAAATAGGTTGAGAAACAGACGAGGAAGATTTAAACTATTTTGTCTCTGCCTATTTATTATTATGATTATAATAATAATACATATTATTATTTCTTTCTTTCATATAGGTCCTTCGCACCTGACAATGTATATTAAACAGAGAAAAAAAATACAATGTACGCAATACGCCAATTACGAAGTACACAATGAATAACAATGTTTACTATCCGAGAGTGAACAAATCGCTTTCATTATTATTATTATAAGTATGTAGACGGTGTCAGAAGTTTCGTTCTTGTAAAAATGGTGATGTTCGGAAATTATATGATTTATCGAAATCAAAAATGGTCGTTTTTATATTTTAATTGCATTATAATATTATGGTAACTAAGTACTAATTCTAAATAATTATTACACTCAAACCCTATAACCCTTTCACCAACATTAAAATAGAACTTTAAAATATTATAAATACTGCTTAATTTCTGTGGGGAAAACGTAAATATATGTAACCTAGATAATACACTGAGAAAGTTCTCGATCTGTAAGTAAAATTATTACTAAAATCTGTTCAGCCGTTTCGGTATTTTACGTACGCAAATCACAGACGATTTAGTATAATTTATATGTATGTATAGATTCCTTACTATATATAGTACTATATAGTACTTATCGTTACTACTGCTCAAAAAAATACAAATATAGAATGGACAAAGTGATCTTATCAAGTGTTCATTTTTGACAATGGAGCTGTGAAAGGGTTAACAAAACTATACTAACCGAAGTTTATCATCATTCTTCCAGGATGTCACTTGGATGTGTGGTGGCGGTAAATAACTGCGTAACGACTGCACCAACTGAATCGTATCCAACAGTACTGTAAACAGTTCAAACAACATCCGTCTTACTGATGGGAAAAACCAACACGTTGTCTGTCATTGAACTTCGCACACATTTTCAAAAGGAAAGAGACCACGGAATAAAAATATTATTCAAGCGTTTCTTCTATATACATATTTTTTGTCGAAACATCCCCTAAATAGGAAACATAGTATAAATAATAATGTTTAATTAGAGCAAGTGGATTCAAGACACATGAGAGAATTTCTATATTTTTAAACCAATATAATATTTTCTTTTGCTGGTTCAGTAATAATATGTGGTCACAACACGGCACACAGACGACTAACTGAATTATATATTTTTTATTTATTTGTAAAATTATAACCACTTATAAAGCGAATAATAATTTAAAGTTTTCAAAAAGAATATATATAGAATATTCTAGTATATAATGAGAGTAATAATTTAAAACGGCACAAGCTACTCTTTAAACCTACGCTAGATTAAACTTAAAAACTCGACTTACTAGTCTAACATATTCATTAATTTTTTTTCGAATTGACCTACACTGATGGCTTCGTCAGGCATCTACAGTTCCACCGGACTACAACATGTTGATTAATAGTTTTATTATCATAATAATCAATGACCCAAAAAATTGTTTTGAAATTGATTGCAATTAGTACACTACTTCTTTTTAAGAGAACATTCGATCAAAAATTTCGCGCCCTCTGCCTTACTTATGTCACCAGTAAGCTTGTCAATCATTTCCATCTTTCATTAAAAAAAAACATTTACATAACTATAACCCGGGCATGTTATTTCAACCTATTTAACCATTTGCATCACATTAAGAACGGGATCGCACAGGCTCTCAACTTGGCCTATTAGAGTTAGTAGAATTGCGATAGGGATCCCCTTTGCAATTAGAATTAACCATGTAGAGTGATAACAAGCTTTCTTATCTCGGTAACTCTTAGTATATAACACATGAAGAATCTCACTTAACAATATTTTTAATTAATTTATTTATTATTGGTCATTCAACATGATAGAGTACTAGCTCTGTTTTAAAGATAATAATTTTATTAATTTAGTTGCCATCGCAATTCTACATGACCATTCGGACAATGCACTCGGACAATAATCAAACTTAAGAAAAAAAAATACTATATACATTACAATAGTAAAAAAAATTGAGCCGTCGCGAGACACCTGGCAGATGTGAAACATCGAAAATGATGGCTGTTTATTTCATAAATATTTATTTTCATTAAATACAACAATTAACAATACAAAAATTTATTTCAAATTGTGAAAACTCAATTCTTGTTACCACACCGTACACACTACTACATATAACTGTATATGTGGCGACGCGTCACCACGGTATGCGTCACTGTATATGTGACGACGCGTCGCCCGACATACGGTAACCACGCCAGCAATCGGTTTTACGTGCGGCTATAGATATTTCACATCAAAGATAATGAATAATAATAAGTAAAATTAAATTATAACTAAAACGAAAAATATATTAAAACTATACTCAGGATAAGATTAATTATATATCGGTACTGCTTTAGTGAATTTTCATAAGTATGTATATATTCTTGGTATGGTCTTCTTGGTTGAAATGTATGAATTTAAAAAATATTAAGTGTATTAAATATGAAGAGGATGTCAATAAACACTGATTGTACACTTGCTTTTTTGAAGTTGTTCACTCTGCTTGCCGTAGGGCTTGCACATGGCGGGGCGCACGCAGGGTCTCATGCGTTGCAAGTTGCGTGCCAGCTCTGCAAACGCACGCACCACGCGCTCCTGACCCCCGCCGCCAGCGCCCGCCCCTGCCCCCGCCGCCGCACCCGTGCCCGCGCCCGCACCCACACCGCCCCCGCCCCCCGCGTTGCTCGCACTACTCGACCCGCCTCCACTACCGCCGCCACTCGCACGCTCACTATGGCTAGTACTTCCACCGCTTGATAATGACTCTAAGGTCTCCAGGTTTGCTCTGTAATTAATACATTTTTACATTTAATAATAAAACGGCACAAAAAATGTATACTGGATTGAAGACAAATGGATAAGTTTATAATATTCTATCTTTATTTAAAAAACATTGTATTTTATCACTAATAATAGTGACTTCTTTGTAGCCATAAGAAAGGAATAAAAGAAAAACATACCACAACAAAATAGTCAAGCCTCAATTAATAGGGTAATTGATAAATGAATCAAATAACACAAGGCATCTATAAACTGATGTGTATTGAGAGCGTATATGTATAAACCAAAACATGAATAAATTATCTCACCTCAAAAAGTCTGTAAGTTTGTGTTCATCGCTATAATGATGTTTAGATTTAGATTCGAGAACAGATTGAGATGAGCTCGTTGAGCGTTGTTGTGAGTGACTGTACTTGTCTATTGATGATTGATGGCCAAGGGACCTATTCTGATGCTGAAGTAACATTTGTTGATGTTGTGACAGTTTCTCTTGCGTACGCCGGTCTGATTTGTCCCCTGTCAAATTACCTAAAAGTAATAATACGTGTTACAAAGCATTCAACATTTCATACTACATTTTTACCAGAACATTCTATTTCATGAAAACACTATCCAACATAAAATATAGATGTTGCTAAGAAACCATTATTTATAGTATCTTGGTTTCTGTACAGTAATTATCAACAAAAATAAAACAATTAACAATGATTTTTACAGAACAACTCACTGAGAGCCGCCAAATGGGGCGTCATAGGCAGTTGATAGTCCTGCGCTAGTGTAGTACCGCGCAGCAAACGTTCCACTGCTTGGCTATCTGATAAATTTGACGCGCCCGCATCTAGCAGATTTATAATATTTTGGACTATATAGTAGTAACATAATAATAGCAAGAGTTTTAAATTCATTCAAAACAACATTTCAAGCATATTAGGACTATATTTTGTTCTGAAATCTGAATAATATCTATGGTTATCTTCTGTCCTGCTATAACATTTTTACCAAATTGTATTTCCATAGTCATTTTTAGCCATTAGTACTAATAAAGTTTATTATATAAACCAAACCAATTACCAAACGGTACTAATACAATATTCTAAAACAATATGTATTTGACTCCAAGCTGAGCTATATATAGATATATACACCAATGAACTTGATAGTGTTTGTGGAAAAACTATTTGACAAATATTAAAAACTGCCAATGGCTCGTTAGTCAATCATTTAAGCGTATATCATAAATGTTTATGATTATAGTTTTGTAATAAAACTTTTATTAAAAAGAGTGAAAGTATACAATATTAGTTTTTAAATATATACCTGTATTGCATATAAATTAACCACATTAAAATAAAAAAATTAACATACCTGGAATATATGTAGGTTGCTGGGAAAGATGTTGCATTGATTTCTGTGTCATCTCAAGTTGATTTTTATAATATCGACATGCTGGATTAGGGCAGTTCTGCACAACTTCTACAATAAATTCCTTTTCCATACCAAATTGTTCCCTCCCAATTGTGTATGATTCTACAACCTTTTAAAATATATGTTACTCTCATGATCAAACACATTTTAACACAATCAATTTTCAATTTTGTTATGATTTCTATATTAATTCACTTAACTAATTGGACATTAGAACAAGACTACATTAAATGACTAAAATAATATAAATAGAAACAAAAATTGAACAATCTTTTTTAAGTTTATATCTCAATAGTAAATAAGATGTTATATTTTATATTGTACAAATATTCAATTATCATTATGTTAGGTTAAAATTCCATACAATTAAAATACTGAGCTAACTGAGTATAATTTGTTTGCGTTTATGGTTTAGTTTAATTTTTTCCAAATATCTTAATTTAATTCATTCAAAAAAATTTTAAAACTAATAATGTACAAATAAATCTGTTTGCATATTAATTTTCCCCATTTTTTATAGTGTACTAAATATATCCAGGAATGTATATATATTATATACATTACAACTATGTACACAATAATACTGTCTAAAATATTGACACAAGATTAACAACTAGTGACTGGCTTCAAATACACATGTATGCAATGTACTCAAATAGTGTTATAAGTATTTGAAATATTTAGACCATTTATTTTTACATCAGTTCAACAAAGTTATAGTTAACACAAACAACTTGATTCCTGCATGATCACAGACCTTTGGTACATCCCTCCTCTTTAAAAACTAACCATGATTTTTATTTTTCAGATCATCAAGGATGGAATCGGAATAGTGTTAACCAGGGGGCAGTTTTTTTTTAGTCTCCACTTTGCTGGCCAGTACTTTTTGGAAGTCTTAATATTTTTTATTCTTTAAGCATGAATAAACAACTAATAAAAAACCTGATGATAAAAATGGTTATAATGTTTTTATTTCAAAAACACCTAAAATTTGGCCCTCTAGACTAGAATACTCCCATAATTGTACAAGGTTTAGTCAGCTTTAGTAATGTAAGTACCTCTAAACTTCTTCTTACAAACTTTATTAGAATACATCAACTTTCCTCTACTATATATAAATATACTATTCATGTATTATATATGCAATAATCCAGGGAGAAATTCTCGAAATAATATTGAAAACTGTATCAAACATATTATGTAGTTAAGGAGAACAATGGAAACACACAGAATGTGAAAAGCAACTTCATTTTATAATATTTACAGATGTTTATTTTATTTGTTTTCTATTAAACAGTGAATAACAAATTAGGGAATGTACCCATACTATGCGACCCATCCAGGGGGGAAGGCAGGTCGTTAAAGTACCAAACTTGGCCACCGGGAGAAGGGGGTGATACTTCGGTTTTCGTTACATAACCAATATCTTCTACAGGAACAAAATCCGGAACAAAATCCTCTAAAGGAAATCTCGCACTGTTTTGAACTATATTCAAATATGGCTTGCAGAGTTTAGTTCATTTAAAGAAAAATAATAAAGTTTTTAATAGTGTATTAAATACACTATATACACTTGTAATTATAAGTACGCATACACTTTTGGCATCGCACAGCAAACACTGTATTAATAAAGACAAATATGATTCAAATTATTTTAACTTTCCATTTGCAAAAAAATTATTAAAAACCGTATTTATAAATTAATTACTATGTGAGAACTAGAGGGCTCTGCTCATATACTATGGATGGTCACCAAATGGAGGGAGGGGGGTAAAAAACTGTCAAACATGGGTCATTAGTAAGGGTATGTTCCCTTAGCTATAGTCATAACATATTTCCTAATTATACAATTTATTTTATTATTTCAATTTTATGTTATTATTTAAATAAAGATATGTACTATTTGAGAGAACACTCACGGCACGAACAGTTGCTTCCAGACCCAGATGTAATCCGTGTGGACCATTCATATGTTTCAACATAACAGCATTCGCAAAATGCTCATATGGCAAAATAATTTTTCCATTTTCACGTAATATAAGTCTGCCTTGTGTATCTAAGCCAACTCTGGATGCCATCATTCTGAAAATAGACATTACTAAATATATATCTTAACAAGCCCAACTTACTTTCACAGAAATATAAAACAATTTTATATTCTCCAAATTTCACAATTTATAATAAGAGTATGTGTTGCTTAACACTCAATGTGAAACCATTAAAAAAGTCACAAATAAAAAGTAAGTAACCTATTAAATGATATTACATTGATGTGAAATTTAATTAGCATACATCTAATCATTAAAGCTCGATTGATGGATAAACATTAAAATATATTTAACTTCATATTCATAATATAGTATATAAGTCTAAATATTTAGTATGAACACCAGACATCTAGTAGCGAACAAAATTGAATTTGTGAGCATAGCATTTGTTGTAGAATTGAAATTATCTCCTACTGTACCAAATCAATATTTAAGTTAATCTTGTCTAGTTAATATGTGTAATATATTGGTGCATGCTTTTTAAATAAAATTTCATAAATCACTACATATTATAAAACAAAAAAGGCCTGCCGCATCTGTCTGACTATCTGGATGTTTGCAATAAACTCAAAAACTACTGAACTGATTGTAATGCGGTCTTCAGAACTTGATAGAACAATTCACAGGAAAGATTAGGTATATAATTTGCAAAGGTTTTTTTTTGTAAATTGGTTGAAATATAATGATAATTGTTGAAAGGATCAGAATAAGTCAAGCCACCTGTGAGCTTTCATCAAAAATGCAGCCTAATCCTTTTAAGATATAACAAAACAATGCATACTGAGATATTCCTGTTTTATAGACCTACATAAAAGTCTATGATGGTATATACCTCTCTTTTTAGAATGGCTTAATAAACCTATCTATCTTCTAAAAAATGGTCACATATATTGAGGTAATTGGAAGGTTATTTAGACAGATACAGTATTAATCCTTATCAAATAAAATACATTAGTTACCTTAGCACTTCATGCACATAAGTATATATGTTTTATTATCAGGACTGGACAACATCCACCGGGCCTGCTAGTAATATAGAAATTACTAATATACTTAGATAATTTGTCAGATCATTAAGATGAAATAAAAGTATACTAATAAAATACTTCAAGAAATATTAATAAAAAAAATTGTTACATCTATATATGTACACAAGCTTTCACTGCAAACTAAGAATATAGAATTAAAGTTAATATTTTCTTATATCACAAAATATACTCACTGCAAATAAGCAGCACTTGGAAGCATAGAGGATTCTTTGAGATCACTAAAGCATTGTAACAGTTCTATACTTGGGCTCCAACCCTTATTCTGCAAATATAGTTGTAAAAGCATATACAGTTTCTCGGTAACGAAGCCCTCTGCACCGTGCGGAGTCCCAGCGGCAGAAGTACTCGCCGCTCCACTCGAATTTCCCGTACTTTTAGCCAGCACGTTCTTCATTGTCTCCGCAAGATCCATCTTGTAGATGTCTAAATACGTCCTCTTTTGGGAATCCTTCGCAAAAACAAACACTTAATAAACCCAAATGTGAAGATCGATAGAGCCCAAAGGGTCATTAAAAATCACCGCCATGAACGGAAATAGTGCAATATACAAACCAGAATGATAATTATGTTTTTGCTCTCAAACTGCAAAACAGATTTTTACTGATTTAACCTCTAGTTACAGTGTTATCCATTCGATTTTATAAAGATAAAACTTGAAATATTGTAAGTTTTATTTCTTTTACTTGACGCTGTCAATTTTTCACCGACGTGTTCCGTTCCAGCGTTCTATTCTACTTTGATTGTAACATGAAACTTGTCTCAATTTTAAGCCAATTTTTTTTATTTTTCATAAGCATTTTAAAATATTTTTCAAACGATAATATCTTTATCTTTTCATATGATAATGTGAACCAAAAATACCTGTAAATAATAATTCTGCAGAATGTTAGAAAGTAATTAAATCGTTTCCGGAAACAGTTATTGATGCAGCTGGGAATTTAAGCAATTTTAAAAGAAAACAGGGTTTTATTTATCATTTGTGAATCGAAAAAAATTAAAACGCTTTAAAATTATATTAAATATTTATAATTTCCTTTCCTAATTATAAAGAATTCTTATGATAACTTTCGATTCTCAATTATCACAACATTTTATTTATCTCTTATTTTCGTCTCCGCTCGTGGCTGCGAGTAGTGCCGCCGGATTTTTTTAATAAAATATGGTCTGCTTTATATGCAGGCGAAATTTAAAACAAATCACAAGATTATTGTTGTTTTATCCACGTTTTAAATAATGCGATATGATTTTGTAGGCATAACAAAAACGTATCATTATTAGCCTGTAAGATATTCAAAACTGAGCCGTAGGCCTCTTCCCGAAAGAAAGTATGGGCATAATCACCACGTCAGCCTACGTATTGGCGATTTCAATCTTTGAGAAATCTTTCTTGTTCTAAATTTGTGGTGGTACTACTAAAACATTTTTCCGTTTCTGGTTTCTTTGCGATGTTTCCCGTCAGCGGTAGCCGATCTTGTTCCCAATTTAAATTAGTAAATGTACGTGAATTCCGAAACAATCATTGGTACATGCTGGGGTCCATACCTGCGGATTTATTCTTTCTTTCTTCTGTGAGTGAAACCATTTGACCACAACGACTTTCGATAAGGTATAGTGATGCTATTTTTTGTGCGTTTTGAAATTGATTCTATCGATGCATCGAATGAAATACAATGATGCATATTCAATATCGATAGTAACCCATGCATCTGGTTCGTTAACCACATTACATACAGTTTTAATTGTTATTTGCATGCTTAATATCAATGTTTTTGGTACAACGATACTAATTGACTACAGATAAAACATGGAAATATTTGAGTTGCCAGTAATGAAAAAGAAAGAAAAGATGAACATGGAAATATTCCTTTTGCTAAAAACTGGCTATGGGATGTGCAGGAGTTACAAGAAACTATGCTCAAAAAAACATAACTGTAACTATCTACTTCCGCTTGTTCACTGTACATTACAAACGTAGCTTTCAGTTCGTGTTCACGTAACTGCGGTACGCCAATTTGTGCTAACGATCCTGCAGGGGTTACCCCATGTATGCGAACTTTCTCACATCGATTTTGTAAATAATAGACTAGAAGGTAGAGATAAAATTCACAAACACCATAATGTTTTAATATGAGAATAAGCGTACCAAACTACCTAACGAGAAAGACACTTTTAATTTAAAGACACTATATTTTTGTAATATTTACAAATTTTGTGTAGTACACTGTGCATATTTTATGTGAGTAGTAAACTTGTTTCAACTGATATCTCGGATTTGAATCAATATCATTCAAATAGAGGATACAGTTCCAAAAATGTTGCAATCCGAAACTATCAACTCTATCGCTCACTTTTCATTACAAGTGGCATGTATGAAATTTTAAGGTTATATTTAAAATATATCATTGTTATATTATAAAAGTACGCATACTACCTTTGTAGTTTTATGCTTCGGTTCTAAGAAACCAGAGAAACATGGATGAGTTAGTCGTTGGTAGTTATGAAGGGTTTCTACTTGGTTTTTCAGTTCACCAAGAAGAAACGGTAACTATTTTTATTTATATAATAGTGTGTATATTTTATATATCTATAGTATTTATTTATAACCATGAAAATTTACAGACCAAGAAATTAAAACAAACATTTGCCACACATTCTCATACAGCTTCTGTAAGATGTGTCTCTATAGCAGGGAAGTTCTTGGCGTCGGGGGGTACCGACGACAAAGTTATAATTATAGATTTGAAGACTCGGAAAGAACACACTGTACTTATGAATCATGATGGAACAATAAACACAGTAGCATTCACTAATGGAGGAACCCATTTATTAACTGGGAGTGATGATGGATCTATTATAGTTACTAGGACTGGAAACTGGCAGATTGAGAAAATATGGAAGAAGAGTCATGGTGGTGAGTAAAACTTTAACATATTTTGTTTTCAAAAAATATTCGCAATTTACATATATGTAGTGTACATTCCATTACTGAATTGAAATTTTTATTACTTCAAAACTATTTATTATGTTTGACAATTTATTTTCTGTTAAAGTGTTTACCCTCTCATGTCAGGTACAGCTCGATGTTTAGATCAGAATCAGCCTCAACGTTTGCTGCAAGTGAAAATTTTGATTAATACTAATTCATCCACATTATAAGTTTTCACTTTTTTAACATATTATACATAAATAAAAATTACTGAGTTCAGTGCCTTTACTTCATTTTTATACTTTGAAAATTCACTTGTGGAAATTAATGTATCATTAAGAAGGTAGATGTTACTTTATTTGTGATGAAAGTGCAAAGTAACATCCTCTTAAAACTTACTGGTTATGATAAGCCTTATTTTATGTTTCATCACTATCTCTCTGTACAAAGATGAAGAGTGGTAAAAATATTATTATGCTAATCCGCAATGCTCATACTGCTTCCAATTTGAATGTTGTTGTCTATACACACAGACACAATATAAAATGTTCTAACTCTGAATCTTTTATTGAATATCCGATTATGATATAGACTGCAGTAATTATTTACATCAGGTGGACTGTGTGAACTGTTACTTTGTCACCTATTTCTTGAGTTTTGGGTGCTAGAGGTTGTCATTAATATTTTGAAATGTACAGTACTACAACTTTGATGAGTTGTTCATAACACCATCGATATTAAGTCTAGAAATAAAAAAGATAAAACAATACAAAATTGACTTAAGTATATAAAATGAAGCTATACTAACATTAGTTAGTTATATGAATTTTTCCTATTCTCCAGGTCAGCCAGTTACTCATATTGCTGTACACCCATCAGATAAACTAGCTCTTAGTATTGGTGGTGACAAAACATTACGAACATGGAATTTAGTTAAAGGACGGCCAGCATTCACAATTAATCTGGCAAGTAAAGGTGTACTCTTGCCCACAGAGATCAAATTCTCACCAGGAGGTGATAGATTTTCATTAGTTTCACAGCAAACTGTTGATGTCTGGACAATAAGTAAAGCCGGTTTGGAAAAACGCATTACATGCAGTTCAAAACCAACAACAGTGCAGTGGGTGAATGATGAAAGAATTATTGTTGGTTTAGAAAATGGAAATATAATAACATTAACAATATCAGATACTCAAGCCCAGACATATCAGTCTCACAAACAAAGGGTCAAATGTTTATATTATGAAAATGAAATGCTGTATTCAGCATCAAGTTCTGGAGAGCTAAAAGTTTGGTTAGTGAATGATTCAGTACTACAAGAAATATGTTCATACAATGCTGCTTGTAGAGTTACATGTGTCACATTAAATAGACAAAATCATCTCATCAAGAAAGAAGATAAGTCAGATGAGGAATGTGATGGTGAAGAACAACTTAATAACGAGGAGCATTGTGTCACCTTAGAAGAAGAAACGGAAGTAACGCATAAGCTTAAAAGAAAAGCAGGAGCATTTGTTTCTATAAGTTATGATGGAGAGGATCATAAGCACATTGAAGAATCAAATTCATTACCCAAGAAAAAAATTAAAAAAAGAAAACGAAACAAAAAAGTAAAAACAGTTACCAATGAATAAACAATTAAACCAATTAATGTTTTATTTGATACAAGAAAATATTAAGAAAACTCAGAGTCCTTTCATGGCAGATTATATTTTCATGATCATAATTACCTTACATCAATATCATATAGACAAAGAAAAAACAATATAATATAAACTTTGGTTTGTTTATTAAATTATGAAATAATATATCTTTTTTCTGAACACACACTCAAATACATAAAAAATAAAAAGTTCATAATAAATAAATTTGGTCCCTGAAATAAATATTAAATAATTTAAGGAGAATCTATAAATAAAAAAGAAAAAAAAACGAACTACTGATCGATTTTGGCAATTGTTAATGGGCTCTACTTATATTAATTGTTAAAACTTAAATTGGATTAATATTCTAAATGCACGGCGTACATTCAGTCAATAGAATATTTCCAATTGGGCTCACTCTGGCCTGGCATATTCACTGTACTCACACTTGATACATATATTTACATGATACAATTGTAGCTATGAAACCAAAACGCACACACACACAGACAGAATAACATTTTAAATAAACCACATTTATATCACCTAACAGGCAAATTATAAAGCTTATCTAAAATCATCAAGTCACACAGAAATTAAACGAGTTATACGACTGGAATGTATTATAAATCTAGTTTAGGTTATGAGGCTTTGCAAGTGATCCGATGACTCTTGGTATTGTATTTAACACAAAATAGAATTTGCTTATTCCATTATCATGAAACTACTATTACATGAATCATATTTATAGTATATTGATAGTAGTATATCAGTTGTATTATATGAGAAACGACATAATTGAAAATAGTGGCCGTAACTTCTTAGAACATCGGTAATCACTTCCAATGTAAACGCTTGCTATATAGATGTTCTGATATTCTTAATAGAAATGAGATCATGATTTTTAATTGGGGTACCACATCATAATTTCAAATCTAGTAAATTTGTTTCAACTGACAATTTACAATCACTTTATAACTAAGTACATTTGTGCAATACTATAAATAAATGCTGAAAGTTGCCAAACTTTACTGCAACAATTAAAAATGATAACAATTACAATCTCTTTCATATTTCTATTGTGGATAGCTGCACATACAATAACTTTATCCTAAATCTTCTGTTAACATTCAGTCCATTTTTTAATTATATAGAGTAAAATGAAATTTCGGGTGTTGCTACTTAATTTAATAGAAAAAATACTGATGTCAACCAATCTCAGCTAACTGTAAACAGTATATTTTTCTTATTATTGTTTTTCTAAAAAAAATGTTCCAATGATGTTAAACTAGGATAAAAAAGCCCTTGTTATAAAATTAACGATAGCTTTTTGTCTATGTTTTTTGATAAGTAGACTGCCATATTTAGAGTTTTAGTTTTTAAATTTATATTTTAATCTCCCAGATTTTCGATACCCAAACAAATGTATTGGATATTGGAAAATATTTCAATTCATAAATAAACACCATCCACTAAACATAAAAATAAACAATAGGTCAACAACGATGAGTGTGGCAACATTATTTTCAAGTTTGACATTAGTGATTGTCATTTTACGCTACGGGAAAACGGAATATAGCAATACGAAACGAATCTCAAATAACTTGAAATACCTAAATCATTCTTATGACTAGATTGAGCCAGTATATTTACCCACGGTCAATAGTTTTAACTCGAACGATAAGAAAACTGACGCAATTGATGATACAAAAATGCAGACAGAATTAAGAATCGAAGATAAAATGACGGTTAACTCTGGTAGCTAAATTAAATATAAAATAATAAGACAATTGAAATTACAATGAGAAAGTGAAAAGAAATCTAAGTATGAGAACAAGTTCAGACAGCTTGAATACATAAATTCTACCTGTTTTATATCCATCTTATATCTAAACTTCGATTAATCATATTCGTTTTATCGTTTGAAACTGTATTAAAGTCACTAACTCTAAGCTATGGGTCAGATGGCACTCGTACGCTATCAGACACAGCTCAAGACTAACACCGGTTTCGATTTTACGGTGTTTTATTTAACTTATATTTGTAAGAAACAAAGATACAGCATGTTTTAAACCGAAAAAGGCAAGAAAGAGCACTTCCTTAAGAAGGCGCAAGTGCTCTCAACTTTAATAACTTAATCTTCTTTACAAATACAAATAACCGGGTCTAAAATATTACCTCGCGTACAATCAGTACGATATAAAATTGTAAGATACTTAAGACTGATTGATTACGCGACTTACCGGTTACTACCAACCTTGCCCTTTTTATATATCAATATTGAATAGAAATTCGATAATAATTTAAATAGTACTGAGAAAACATCAAATCTACTCGTCACATTCGGCGGTGTGACGTTAAGTGACGTCATGTGAACCCTTTCTTTGGTGATGGCATTTGCAGTCCAGTCGTTCAGCTGTGAGTCTACTTCTTTTTAGCTTTCTTCTCAGCCTTTTTGAGCGCTTTGAGGTGCTTCTCGTGTGCGGAGCGCAACTCCTTGAGGCGTCGCTTCATGCGGCGGCGCTCGTCCCCGCCCAGGCCCAACAGCTTCAGGTCTGCAGAGCTGAGCGCCAGCAGCAACGCGCCGTCCACTCCGCGCGCGGCGAACGCGCCCGCGTGCCGCTCCAGCCCGTCCCCCAACCCGGACACCCACTGCCACACCTGATCGTAATATTTATTCTTATTGTTATCATAGTAATTAACTATGTTTTTACTTTATAATAAATAATGGATTATCAAACTAGACATTGACCTTTGTAGATGACCAGCGATGTGAGAAGAGGGGCCAAACAGTGTGGTACACATGCACAAGAGAGGGAAAGCGAACGAATAACATTGTTTACAAATAAATTAAAGCAAAGCATATACAAGTCGTGGCGCTCTAGTGGTAGTAACGGTGGAATATTAATCCGATGTCCACAGATCGTACCAACGAATTTTTCGAAATTCGCGTCCATGTATTAATTTTAATCGGTAACATTATCGGCTGACGATGAAGGGAAACATCGTGAGGAAACCTGAATCCGAGGAATGTTCTTGTAGTACCATCGTATGTGGGATAATATAGAACTGTTGATTTCTCGGAGTTTGAAATCGCCAATATGTCGTGGGCTAGCGTGGTGATTATGCCTATACCTTCCTTCGGGAAGAGGCCTGTGGCCCTAGGCTGATGATGATGATACATTTTCAAGCGTTTTGTTCTGTGTACATAGAATATATTGTTATGATAATAAACAAGACGAAAGCGAATAGTGTACCTGTTGTTTCGTCCAGTGCGTGACGGGCAGATGCGGATGCGAGGCGGGCGCGGCGGGCGGCGGCGTGAGGCTCGCCTCGGAGACGGCGCTCGACAGCGGCTGCCACGGCACCTCGCCCCCGACTACACAAGCCGGAGCTTTCTTCACTACAACCACATCGACGCGCACTCAACATACGATATCATTCCAACGGTTACTAAATAACTCTTCAGAACTTACGTCTTTATATCTCACATGTAATGAGAACATTAACCCCTGGACTGGCCAAAACTATAAACGTTTAAGTTCCATACAAACGAATGTAAACCTCATGAGGCAAAGGTCACCAGACTGTAGGCAACATAAGCTTAAAAAAATACCTGATTTATTACAAATTCTTGAAAAATAACATTTGTATTATAAACCTATAATTTTTATATTTAATGTATATTCAAATTGTTTTTTGATTTATACGAACTTTTTTTTACTAAACCATAAAATTTACAATGTATCGTACATCAAACATTAAAAAATAAAATAAAGATAATTCGCCATTTCGAGATCTGGGTCTTAAAAATTCAGCCGAGGGGTTAAGACAGAAGAGATTTTCAGAAATACAGTAAAATTTGTTAATGTGGATATTCTTATACCACGTAAGCAAGCTTTCAATGACTAAAAACCAGTAGAAGACAAAGTATACAATTCTTGGTCAGCCACAACTCCTCTCGAATAATAATAGCATGTATGACCTTGTTTTGAATTTTAATTAATTATTTCAAATCTAATAAGAAGTATGCGATGAAATTCGAAATGATTACAATAAAATGGTATTATTAACTTTATACAAATTGATAATTTTATTCTAAAAACTTTCTTATATATAATTTTTTCTTTGTCTCCAAGATCTGTTTTCGTAATAATTGAATCCCTACCCCACAAAAATGTTATCTAAGAATGGAAAATATTTAGAAAACCACCACCGAAACATAGCAAAGCATTATATTTCTGTTATTATGAAAGCACAGTGAGATTGAGGGTATATGTAAAAACTATTGAAATAATATTGATAAAATATAAAGCTATATCTTCAAAAAAATCGATAAGTTTTTAAAAAGGAAATAGAAAATTTGATATTGAAGGTGAAAAGTTGTATTAAACAGATTAAAAAAGTTGAAAAATCTAAAGGTTTCCAGTATATTAAAATATAGATAATAAAGAACAATTACAATAATAATTGGCTATTTTGATCTAATGTGTTGTTTAGTGATACACACTGTCTTTTTATAAATATACCAATTAAATAGACAATATTATCTTCTGTACTTTAACTATCAAAATACTAAGTAAAGCATAAGAGTTTTATGAAGAATCTTAGTTTGACATGTAGTGGCTGTCATTTTATAATCATAACCTTACGTTATTTGTCCCCATACTGTGTAGTATAGCTTGATTATTCTGCGTAAGTAAATTGGATGAAAAAAGGTAATAGTAACACGGAGTATTATTTCTGAGATGTTACAAAAACTCTCTTAGAAAGTTCTAACAATGCGGCTGCCATTTTATAAGACATCACAGGACACTATAATAATTACCTACTACCTAATGATAGTCATAATAATCTTCAATAGTGAGGATTGGTTGTCAAAGAAGAAAGAAAAAGTGAAGCATAGAAGTAGTACTATTTCAAACTTTAATGTTTCACTTGGAACATTAGAGAAGAGTGCCTGTGTAAGAATAAATTTCTCGATTTGAGTTTTTTAAAGCATTCGAAAACCAAAAAGTTCGCCCACGATAGAATTATTGTAAAAATAATTTTTCATCTCTTAAAGGCAAAAGTTTCAATATAAACAAAATGTAAGCATGTCCCACCAGAATTTGGACATTAAAGGGTAACATTCCCGTCACGAGTGTAGAGCACAATCTTGCTCTACCCAGTAGTTTTAAACTTTCGCATGTCTGGGTCTTTAGACAATTGATCCATGTCAGTGATTGTATCGTTAATTGGTTCCTGCAGTGACGAAGCTAGGAGAAGGCAGCATCACAAAATAAGACCTTACAAAGACCATTTCGAACGAAACAAAATTTGCAAGCCTTACAGGCATTTTTGTATAGGATAACAAATCTTGGAGTAATGTGCAATTTTAATAATTTTTTCCTGCGACTTAGCTGGCACTAATATGGATTTCATCTATCTCTTGGAAAATGTACCACTTTCTGGATGAAACCCATATCCTTTTCCTCGTAACAGACAAACACATTCGCATTTATAACATTAGCTCAGATATTTCCGAGTCAGGGCTGCAATGTTTACTTACATACAACAATAAAAAGATGTCCATTTGGAAAGGCTACATATTTTCCTGCTTTAGCTGCCGTGGGTCAAGACTCTCATGGTTCTAGAGTAAACGGTATCTGCACCGGATGCCACCCATACTAGCTACGCCACTGACACATAAGCGTTGTAGAAGTAGTTGAACTAGGTCCATTAGCACCGGTTGGTAGTAATGTCTCGTTAACGGGAAGTATACCAGGTCGTATGGAGACGAACCTCTAGCATTGGCCTCAGTGACGGCCTGGCGGATCTCGTCAACGAGATCGTTGGTGAGCTGCACGGGGTCGGGGTGCGGGGGCGAGGAGCCGGACGCGAGCCGCCGCTCCCGCTCCGCCAGCACCTGCTTCAGCTGCTCAGCGAGCGATGCCGCGGGACCTACCGCGTCCACTCACCGTCACTACCCGACTAACCCAACTCACTCACCCACAGCAAACCCACTATATCCTCAACCTACCCCATCTCCAACTATTCACTGAATCGACTTAACCAGCACTGGATTACGAGTACTCCACTCGGAAGTAGTGCCGAGGGCGGGAAAATTGATTGTGAGAAAAAAAATCTTTGCGATATCAACAACGGCTTTTTATTTTCCAAAAAATGAATAATTAAATTAAACTTTGAAAATTTAGTAAAAAAAAATTGAACAATGTTTGCATTTAAAAAAAAAATTATAAATATAATAATATTGATTTTTTTTATTGAATAATTTAACTAATTGTAATTATTTATTTTATTCGAAACAAAAATATGTAAATATATAAATCAAATAATTTACAAATTACAAAAATTGTTTATCAAAACATTATCTAGAAAGTTCATCATTAGAAGTTGTATTACACGTTATACGAAGGATTTTGAGGTACTAATTGGTGTAAGATTAAAATCACAACTATTGTTATTGTACACACGTAAGATGTATATTTTTGTATAAATTCATTTTTAACGTAATTCATAATTCTCATAATATGTTTCAATTGTAGGTTAATAATTCTACTGTAATTAATGTATTACGTAAATGATGATAAAATATATTTAGCACATTAACAATACAATTTAGGGTTATTTCACAAAACAACAATTATGTCCTTTGCGTTGTAGCTTTACATAAGCTTATTTTGCTTGTGCGAACGTTTATGACATACAGGACGTTAAACACAAAATGTGAACAAAGCGCGCGTATTAGTTAGACGTACATTATATAAGAATACTTGCATATTTACTGTATATAAAGGAGACGGATATTTTTGGATTTGTTTTGTAATCAGTTGAAGTGAAGTTTTCAATACAATTTACAATCCATAAACAGAGAATAGTTAATTGTTTATGGAGATTTTTTTTATTTAAAGACAAGCTGATAACCGTAACTTCATCTGCGTCGTCCTGCGCATGCACACTGCACCGCTTGCCTCATTTCTCCATGACAAGAAAATACATATCGTTGAAACGTTATTAAGATTATGTTAAATTAAATTATTGTCATAATTTGTTTTTAAGATAAGGACTAAGTATGTGTATAAGTGAAACTAATTTATTTTAACGAAATCTATGTTTTTGCGTGATGTGCGCACATTCGCAGAACCCTATTATTTTATACATATATATAAGACAATAAGATAGCTATTATATCTCGACTTACATTTTGTGAGTTTGAATTCAATACCGAAATATAATGATATTTTTTTTCTCAAATTGTCAATGACAATTTACCAATAGATTTGAGTTTCACCTTTTTACAACCAATATCAAAATTATATGAAAGAGTGTCCGTCACCTTTATATACATATATATGTAGATAAATTGAATATTTCAAAACAATTTAATATTGAAACATTGTTTACTAGACTTTCACGATATATGTACATCAAACTAAGTTATACGTTGCCAAAGCTATTATTATTTACTTAACATACCGGACAAGGGGTGATGTCTGTGGTCCCGGGAGTACACGGCCTCGTCAGTCGTGCTGCCTATTGAACTACCGCAACTTTGTCGCATTTCACGTTGCTGCAAATAAATGATAACATGGTTCAATTAATTCCTTTATTATTCAAGCCTACTTATGAAAGGTAGAATGAATCTTTCACAAAAATTGAAGACGCTATTACACTGAATTATAACTGCAATAAGTGTAAAAAAAAGCCAAGCAACGCACTTGCAACTCCCCTGGTGTTGCTAGTGTCTATGGACGGCGGTGATCACTTACCATCAGGTGACCCACCTGTTCGTTTACCCCCTATAATATAAAAATATATACATATATCGAATTGGACAGCAAAGTACTATGATAAGATTTCCAATTGTTTGGAACTACGCTTGTACAGCAAAAAAGTTAATTGATCCGAAAATACACATTCAAGTTAATCTCAGAAACGGCTAAATTAATATACATAACTTTTACTAAGAGATAGATGGCTTTTCAGAGTCTTATCTTGATAACATAACGATTAAAGTTTTCCATACGGACAAAACAGTAACAGCAACATTACAAAAAAAGTTGGAGATATATTCATTTATTAAAAATTAAATAATGACTTATAAACGATATAAGACAATACTAAATAAAAATTCGTTTTAATAAGTGTTCCACTTGTGCAATATTAAGGTTATACAACAGGACAGCACACGATGCTGGTCTACTAGGATTTCGATACTCGCACAAACGGACAAACACCGACAAACACACTCGTACATAAGTGGCGTGGAAGTGGCATAACTCTTTTCTCTTACATGACGGTTCTACCAACCACTCTTACTGTAAACCGCGTTAAAGAACTTCTTAATAAAATATAGCCCACAATTAATCTACTTAAACACACAATTCTCATAGAACAGCAAAATCATTATCAAGCAAACGTAATCGTTGATATCAGCTAGTAAATAAATAAGACAATCACTAGATAATCTATTCAAAAATAAAAGAAAACATTACTTACCGCACCGGTGTGAGCAGGAGCCCCAGACGTAGACTCACTTAGCGATTCGTCTGCTGAATCGTTGTACGAATCATCTAGTCCATCGTACTGAAAATATATAAATAAAATTAATATATACGTCTTCGAGTTTTTGACGGGATCTTAGTCTGTCAGTGTAGTGGATTTAATATTTTATTCATAATCTTGTGTTATTTGGCTCTGTATTTTATGATATCGGTAGTGTTTTACGTAATATAGTTCGGTTATTGTGCACAAGTGAAGTGGATGGGAAATAATACCATGGAGCATGAATTCTGAGATGACACAAAAACTCCATGGAAAGTTGTTAGTTAATTAAAATGATCGCAAGAAACTACTCGACAATGACACTAATAATCTGGTAGAAGAATGGTTACCAGAAAAAAAAATTATAGATGGAATATTCGATGCATAGTAGGAGTAGAAGCGTGTAGAATAATGGTATGTCTGACCGAGCTGGCGTTGCTGAGTGAGTGCGGCGAGTGCGGGGAGTGGTGGTGCGAGTGGTGGCGGTGCCGCGCGAGGTCAGTGCGTGCGCGGTGGGCGGAAGTGTCGAGTAGTGCGCCGCGCGGTACCGCAGCGTCCAGCTCCCGCGACGCGCCCGTCTCGCCTCCTACCACCTCCACCCCCTCCCCCGCCGCCATTCGCACTCGTTGTCGTCGACGTCACCGTCATCCTGCATATAAAGTAAAATTCTTTGTCAGTTCCTTTATTAATCAAATTTTGCGTCTAAGAGTACTACTACAAGTAAGGTTGATAAATTCTTCGAAACCATTACGACTAAAAAAATCATATGCTCTTAGCAATAATGAAATGAGAACACTTGTGATTTTCAATATATACTCTTTTCACTTTTTTGAATATTTTTTATAAATTTAATATTATATTATTTCCTAAATAATTACGTTTATAATTATTTTATTGCATATTTTAATTTTTATTTTAAATAGGGTCATATCTAGCAAAAAAGTTGGACTGTCAACTTATTCTAATAACAATGTATTGATGATGATTCTGTTGGTAACCTAAATAAATCATAAATGGACCGACTGAAATTTGGCATACATATCGTTTATATCAGGGAACAAGACACAGGATACTATTTATGATTAACTGATACTTGCGACTACGTCATCGTCGTGCGCACCGTTTGCCCCACTTCTCCAAGGTAAGAATATATATATAGCTGAACGCGTTGTGCTTATACAAATCGTAATTTCTTAAAACTAAACATTTTATATTGAATGTCTTTTTTAAACAAGGACTAAACTAAAAACATTTAATCGAAATCTATCCAGTAGTTTTTGTATGATGCGCGCACAACGGTGGATATCTATCATTTTATTTATACGAGTAGGTATATAAGATGACCAAAAAAAAAATCAATTTATGAATAAAATTTAATTGAAATAAATATGTTTATCTTAATACATACAATTGTTAAACATCAAATTTAATATTTTGACATTTTCTTAGACACTTATTAATTTTTATAATTTATATCTAGCAATGTCGGTCTCGGGCAGTAAGCAGTGTAGAAATATCAAAATAAAATTAGAAACTGTTATTTCCTGTTAACTAAAGGACTAATAGGATCTTACAGAGTATCTGTAGTAGTGGGTGCAGCGGTGGTGGCTGGCGCGACGGCTGCTGTACTGGTCACCGCTACGTGAGCCGATGTGGCAGGTGTCGGTGCAACTGCTGAGCTGCTCGTAGTGGTCACAGGTTTCACGTCACAGTCTGTGGTTGCGGTGACATCACCGAGATCTGGCGCCTCGCGTCTCCGGTCAGACTTGTCCACTTTCGCGTACTCGTCTTCCACGGGTGAGAGATCTGAGAGATCGCTGTCGGAACTCCACTGGGTCTGAAAAAAGTAACATCATTCTGGTAATCAAATTCTTTTGAGTTACTTTATTTTTCTTAATATATATAAAAAAAAACACTATGAGCCGTCGCGGGATGCCTGGCAGATATGAAACATCGAAATTATTTTGTACAAGTAATATGCATAAAAGAACAGATTACGATAGGAACTAAATATAGCATAGTGTAAAAATAAAATATTACGACTTTTTTTCCAGAAAATGATAATTGTTTATTGAATAAACATTTATTATCATTAAATACAAAAAAATCATTTTATTTCAAATTGTGATAATTTCATTCATATCGCCACATTGTACACACTACTAAATATAGACTGTGTATGTGGCGACGCGTCGCCACATCATGTGTGGTTACGCCAGCAATTGGTTTTACGTGCGGCTATAGATGTCTCACATCAATAATTAATTTAGAATATAATTTAGACACAAACTGTTGATAAGTAAAGGGTCCGGATCGGGCCGCCTCGGCAGCGGAGGTGTCTCTCGTCTAGCGGACGGTTCGTGCGGCAACATAACTGGTAGACCGGCTTTCTTTTGAGTCTCCTGTAAAAGATACACCATTACATGCCATATTTAAGTGATATCCAACAATTATTTATAATGACAGTAGTAGTGAGCTTCCCATTGGCAACATCCAAAAATATTATCTTGTGATCAGGAACGGTAAATTACCATGGGAATTAGAAAAAGCTACAATATCATACTATTGCGTCACTATTATTGTTTAGGCCAGATTTTGCTCGGCGACAACCCATCCCTGTCCCACATATCTAGTCGTACTCCTTTCCCATTCCTAATCATTCGGCGCTTTGACATTACTATTAATGACGTTACTATTATATATAATATGTGTTGTGTGCCCATTCGCTTTTTTTATATCATTTGGATTTAATTGATTGATGAAAATCAGCAACGGCGGCAGTATCGAAGACGAAAGGTGACTATTATTTTTTGGGGATCTACTTCCAACTAATTTAACAATAGTCTTCATTACCTAAGTAGCTTACCGTGGTTTATGCGGGCATGTTAGTTAGTACCCCATTTAGAAACCTAATATTTTTAATAATATCTAAATCTGCATGATATTTTTATTGCAGCATGACAAGTGAAAATAATGCAATCCAAAAACTCTAATCATCGCTGTCATGTTGCCTTGCGTTTCCAATTATAAATTATTCTTCTGTTTGCAATGATTATTCTTCTATTATAAATTAATCTAGGTTCTAGATATACAATACACTTGCTGATCCCGAAACGTGACAAAGTAAAAGGAAGCCACTGTGTATCGGGTTTACTATCATGTATATATATGGTGGTTGAAACACAACTGAGTACAGTTCCCTACCTCCTTGCTTAATTACTGGATATACACCAATTCATCTTGGAACGCTTAAGCATGGTAATATGGTGGGGTATTACTCCTAGTGTACGTTAGTAGCAGTATAGTCAAACACAATCGGTATGTTCTATCACACGGATGATAATTATCATTTAGTAAAATTATAATGATTATGTATGAGTGACCAGTAATAAGACTTCGAGCCTAGCGACTCGGTCGTGCAGCGCGGAGAGCGCGGCCGCGTACTCGCGGTGTGCGTCCCGCAGCGCGCCGCTCCACCACTCCTCGCGCGCGCGCACCAGCGCACGCGTGCGGCGCCACTCGCGGAGAGCACGTCGCGCCTGCGCACACATTATACAAACATCAACCCTTTATTATATTTGCCACATTAACTATCAATATGATTTACAAGGTATATACATTTATAATAATAATTAAATTAACACAAAAGCAAAATATTTTGATAACACAAATGTTATCTATACATATAAATAAAATTTGAGTGTCTTTTTGTAATATCAAAATAACGACTTTTTACTGATTGGATATGAACGTACACACGACACTGATAACAAAAACATAATTTTTCACAATTTTTGTCTGTCTGTCTGTTTGTTCCGGGTAATCTCCGAAACGGTTGGAACGATTTTGACAGAAATGTCACTGACGGATAGTTAAAATTACAGCGGGTGACATAGGCTACTTTATTTTAGACTAGCTGTCACCTGTGGATTCGTCTGTAGTACTATCTCCAAAACGATTGGACCCATTTTCATGGGACTTTCACTGACAGATAATTAACGTTATAAAAAGTAATTAAAGCTTTTTTATTTTGGACTAGCTTTTACCAATGGCTTCGTTTGCAGTACTATCTCCAAAACATTTGAACCAATTTTCACGGAACTTTCTCTAACAGATAGTTGATCTTATAAGTAGTAATTTACAATTATAAATAAAAAAAACGCATGCGGAGCTGTGGCCAACAGCTAGTATTACATATAACACATATATATATATATAACTTTTATAAAACTTTCTCTTAAATGTGTTTTTTACAGCAAGATTTTAGTCTTTCAAATGCTTAAGACACAAAAATGAGTCCGTATACAAAACAATCTTCTGTATTAATAGAATAAAAGCTATATATTTAATGTTTCTTTTGTTTATAGTATTTGTATATTATAAAAATGATATAAACTGTAAACTAATACATATTTGGGTACGATAAAATGATTGGGCGACCGTCCGCGTTGAGTGGTAAATAAACACCAATTTATTAAAGTTACGCCTAGTTTCGGCGCAGGCACACGATGCAACGTATGCAATGTACCGTGTTAGCTCGTACAACTGATTCCATTTTATTAAGTAGAAATCACTGGTATGAATACCGTTAAATAGGAAGTTGTATGTAATAGTAGGGGCTTTAGATCGATGCGCGTATGTTGCAATACACAACGACAGCCCAAACCGAGGTTCAACTAGCCCTTGTGCTCGTTGGTCAATCGGGTGAGTGCTTTAAGCGCTTCCCTTAGTAGTTCGGTTGAGCTGTAAAACCACCATACGATGCCAACAGCAAAGGTTAGTTAGGTATAAAAAATAGTGGGGGGAGTACCTTATCGTACTTGCGATGCGCTCGATGTGCGGTGTCGGCGGCTGCGGCGAGCGCGTGGCGCAGGTGGTGGTCGGGCGCGCGCTCGACGCACCACTCGCGCAGCCGCGTGCTCACCTCCTCGCTGCCGCTCCCGCCCGCCTCCATACCTACCAACTGTAACACAAACAAACACATCGACCTTTGCAAACCGATCATTGCATACGATGATTCTTATTGTCAAGTAAAAGTAATGCATAAAAGGAAACGCACGGGCACAACATTCAAAATGCGCCAATCTAATCCTTGGACTGTCCAACAGCATAAAGAGAGGTCTTCAAAGTACCACGCTCGGTCACAGTGAGTAGAGGGGAAACGATATTTATGAATTACTACATGAAACTAGAGGGGGTGGGTCTTCTCATATACTACGGATGGTCACAAAGGGCAGGGAGAGGGTTAAAAAAATTGTCAAACGTGATCCACGTAGTATTTGTACAGTCCCTAGGATACCTTTCAACCAGAGCAAATGCCCTTTTCCCGTGGAATAAATGAAATCTTCATTACCGCGAACAACAGCTAATATTATGGCAAACACAGTCTTCGCCGAACTTTATGACTGCTCTGAATATAGTTGCACTTAACACAAATTTACGTATAAACACATATGAAATTACATGTAAACATCGAAGCAACCTCAAAATAAATAAATACCAATGATAGTCTCCTATAATATTTTAACAACGTTTTGTATTAAACTCTTGACTGTATTACGCGTAAGTGCGAACTTGCAGCTACATTCAGAGTGTTCGAAAAAATAATCGAGGATAGTAATTTTATTTTTGTTTTTTTATGCGTTTGGAGACAAACGAACAGACGGTTTACATGATGGTAAGTAATCACCGCCGCCCATGGACACTTGCACCACGAGGTGCATGACAGGTGCGTTAGCGACATTTGAGGAAGGAGTAATTTCGTTTCTTATAATATACTAATCTATATATACTTAGTATACTAATTTGTATTATATAATGTGTAATGAATCACTTCGTGTAGGAAGTCCCTGAGCTCGTTGATGTCGGGGTGTGCGGAGGGCGCGGGAGCTGCGGGTGCAGAGGTTGCGGGCGCGGGTTGCGACTCCCTCGACGTCGGGTGACTAGGTTCTTCCTCCTCGTTTTGTTGACGACGTTGTCTGGCAGCTCTGTATACAATATCATACTCTTATATGCCACTGTAATGTGTTTTGACAATAATATCGAAAATATCCATATAAATTATTGTAAGACGATTAAGTAATTGAATGCAACCACGATATCCACAGTACTATAAAAAAAAATAACAGAGGCCATCGAGACAAACACAATCTATCGGCAGACATCGGTGTCATGCCGACCTGTAATGTGAATATACACTAGCAGACTCCTAAATCAAACCAAACTTATGGTATATGATGGTAACAGTACAAACATCCTATCACTCTTATTTCTGGATAAACACTGTGTAATTCAGACACGTGACACGGCTATTATGGCTAGTTTACAATGATCGCCTTCGAGTAGAATAAAATTACTGTCTCCTATGTGGAATATGGATTATCTAAAATGAAATAAGTACTGTTTACTTTGTATTAGTTTAATTTTAAAAATATGGCCCTTACGTCCATATTTAAAGTTTAAATATACAAAAAAGAACTATGTGGTATTATGAAACCACGATGCAAGTGAAACTTTCTGTCGGATCGTAGGCATTGAAATTAAAATTTTCTGAATATTATTCGACTTAGGGTATTAAAATTAAGTTTTCAATTTATTTAAAAACTGAGCGCAAAATTTATGTACATCATTGAATCGTTTTGAATTGAGCCATGGGCGCCGACATATTGGTCTTAGCTTACTATGCCGAACGCCTGTCACTTTACCCTTACTCTGCTGCCGGCTGTAATGCGGCATCCGATAGATGGACGAAAAAAAAATCATGACAAAAAATGATGTTGCGCAGATATAAAGATTTAACAACGACATAAAAATTCATGTTTGATTGAAATTTTTGAAAATCTTTCGATTACCGCCCGCTTCGTTGGTCATTAAAAAAATAACAAAGGGTCAGCGGAATCCAAACAATAGCCTAGAACTATGTACGAAAAATTCAACATCGAATGCCCATAGTCCTATACTGATAACTTCAGTAGTTTTGACGTAATTGAACCTCAAAGAAACTGTGTTTTCATTATATATGTAAATAAAATTAATCGAATCACCTCTCTTCTCTTTCTTTATCGGCAGCGAGTGACTGTCGTATTAGATGTGCGACTTCACTGTTCTCCGGGTCCTTCTCACGTCCTATGAGAAACTTAACAGGACCTGATGTATTTCGCAGCACTGAGGCGGCGTATGCCTGGGTCACGCCAACCTACGACATATTTAAAATTAATTAGTTATCATGATTTACTGTTAATATATATTTTTTATTTGCTAGATATGGTACACGCGGCTTCGTTCAGTTTTACTATTGCTGTTTTATAAAAGCTACAGGTTTTATCTAGGCTACTAGTACTACAAGGTCTGTTTTTTATTTTTTTCATCGAAATTATATTATTACTCCTTAACCCACAGAATGTTTTCACTGATTTCAGTTGCGTCCGTTAAATTTTATAACTACATCTTAGTCCGCTTGGAAAAGCGTAATAGTATGTAATATTAGAAATTCTAGGTAATACTCTGAAAAGTACTCTATATGGCAGTAAAAGTGTAATCAAAATTGGTTTCCCGGTTTCGTAAATTAATCCGCGTATACATATAAAGAATTAACTTTATTTATATGTTTAGCTTTATGTTTGCAAACCCATCATTTTAAGTTGTCTTAAAAATAACTTATAGTATATAACAACCGAAGTCAAAAGAAATAATAATTACAACACGGACGTAACAATATTAATGAAATAACAGTGACAATGTATTTATGTGTAGTATGTATATGCGCAAGGGTGCGTCCATACGAGCGTTCATAAGTGCGTGCATACAAGCGCAGATAAGTGCGTGCATACAAGCGCACATAAGTGCGTGCATACAAGCGCACATAAGTGCGTGCATACAAGCGCAGATAAGTGCGTGCATACAAGCGCACATAAGTGCGTGCATACAAGCGCACATAAGTGCGTGCATACAAGCGCAGATAAGAGCGTGCATACAAGCGCACATAAATGCGTGCATTAATTTGTGTATGCAACATACGAGAGCTCATAAATACGTGTACGTGTATATGAGCGTAAATAAGTACATCTATGCGTGCATACAAACGCACATAAATGCGTGAGAGAGTGCATACGAGCGTACTTAAGTGCGTTTGTGCGTGAATACGAGCGTACATAAATGATTGTATATATTTTTTGTATGTTTACGTTACTTACCAAGCTCTTACTATCAACTTCTATAATCTGATCATTGACTTGTATGCGACCGTCTCTCGCTGCGGCACCACTCTCTGTGATTGTCTTTACGAATATACCGAGCTTCTCTAAACCGGCGTCGGCACCCACGCCCATGCCTGAATATTCAAATCATACGAATTATATACTAACTAAACCAAACTGGTTTCTTGAAAGAAAATATAGTAAACTACTAAATTATTGGAAAACTATTATATTTATTTATAACAAAAGGATGCAATTGTAACAGCAACTCATCAAAATATACTATGTAAAAAGTAGTGTGCACTTTCATATTGTTAAGTCAAATTGTTTGTGTTATAAAGGCTGCAGTTTACAAGGATAATATATTTTTATTTATTCATTGTTCTAATACCATGTTTAATACCAGACCAGTGAAATACTTTAAACCCTCGGCTGTTTTTTAAGATCCAGATCTCAAAAAATGTTTTTTTTTTTTTATATTTCACGTTGTACATTTTAATTTCATAGTTTAGTATATAAAGTTGGTACAAATGCTAAAATAATTAAAAAATACATTTTACATAATAAGTATAATTTTTTCAATACAATATTTGTTATTCTTCAAAGTTTTGTAATAAATCAGGTATTTTTTAATCTGTTGACCTGTGCCTCATGAGATCTACATTCTTTTTTGTGGTACTTAAATTTGTATGGTTTTGTGTAGTCGAGGGGTTGTTAAATAATAACAACACGCATATTATAACTTTCTACAACTACATTATTACTAGTTTGTATGTTCATTGTAAGAATATTAATTATTTAACTTTTTTTAATTAAGAAAAATATATTTATTTTAAAATATTTAACTTATTAAAATTAAATACTTCGTAATGCATTAAAATGTCTTTGCATATTTATAAGTGTTATGTATAATATTATGAAGAATGATTTTACCAATAATAGATAGTCCGAGTCCATCTGCTCCCTTGATGAGGTCGACCGGGAACACGTGCATCTTCTCGACGCGTTTCTCGAGCTCGTACTCTGCGGATGCGGCCACCGGGTCCACGTCCTCGTTACGCCGGTCGTACTCGCGCACCGAGTGCGTCGAGAACACACGCATCGGATCCGTGCTGTACACATACAATTATTATTACTTATTTATTCACACAGTTCAACAGGTACACCTATACCTATAGCCATCATTTAAATCATACGTTTTAAACGTAAAATAAAAAAAGTAGTGTGTACTTATGTACACGCGTTAGAAGTTATACTTTGGCGTAACAAGATAAAAATCTTTTCAAAAATTTTGTCTTTCGCCTTATTCTACGTTTGCAGAACAAATGATACTAACACTAGAAAAAAGGTATTTAATACATATATACCTTTTTGAATAAAATGTTGACTATAGCTAACTTCAGGGTGTCATACTAACACTAGAAAAAAGGTATTTAATACATATATACCTTTTTGAATAAAATGTTGACTATGGCTAACTTCAGGGTGTCGTTTTTTTGTGACAGTGTACGAGCGCATCGTAAAAATTTACTCTCATCATTTTTCCCTATCACGCCCAAAGAAGTATAACTTCAACAAGAAAATTATATATGAACCTAATATTACTAAACAAATAACAATACAGCATGTTATTGAACAATAAGACTCTACAGTCATTCCATCTTCTCACAAAATGTTTTGAATGTGGTACATATAATACTAGAAACTCGATAAATCGAAAAAAAAACACTTATTTAATTCCCGGCAAGTCATAATACCTCCATTACTTGAAATCTGAAGCTTACAAAAGTCGAAATAATCAAGTATTTTGCTATAATGTTACGCAGTAGTAGTAGTTCCTCGATAAAAATATGTCTGACCGACGAACAGATCTGATCGACGAAAACATCGATGTTTAATTCTACAACTCGATAATTTTTAATTAATAACTTCTATAGCTAGAAAAGAAACGAATAAAGTCCAACTTTAAATATAAATAATATATATATAAATAAAAAATAGTATATACCATTATAAGTATATCACGGTGACACCAAAAGCAGATTTTTCCGCGTCTCTTGTGAAATGATTTAGTTTATAATTTTTAAAAACCCTCTCCAAAATTTAAATGAATTAACATTTCTATATCAAGGATCAAGTCATTTAAAAATTTCCTAGAGTCGTCAATAAATATTTTTATATATATTTTGTTTCTCGTCATTCTATTATGTAATTGGTTGAAAAGGCCATAGACTAAAATAAACAAAAGAAAATATATAGTTTCGGAGCATTTAAAATCAATATAGTAACTTCTATGGATCGCTAAATTTTAATACTTTAAAAGAAGAGCACTTTAGGCGTATTCCAACTATCTCTCATGCTACTCCCATACCTGCGTGTATCGGCACAAAGTTTTGTCTATGGTCAGATTAAATGCAGATGTGGGAAGATATTATCGTTATGCGTTACGAACTATCGGATAACTGGGGCCCCGGTTTCTACACACATCAAAGGAACTTGGAGACGCTAATTTCGAGTTACTATTGAAATGACAATGGTGTGCAAACGTTAGTCTACGCCTTTATTGGAATTAATTTTGAGGTTACTTTTTAGCGGCACAAGTGACCGAAGCTTCGTCACGCAGGTATGGGAGTAGCATTATAAAGAAATAACCTATTAGTTTTTAATAAATGTCATAATTGTTTAATATCTCGTGCTTTATTTATATTTTTGAGTAGACCAGAGAGAAAAAAAGAGAAAACTGTACTATAAACCGAGAGAGATAAATGAACGGGATAGAATAAGACAAAACAAACTAAACAGACGAATTTTATTGACCAAGAAGAGGTGTATTATTGACTAAAAATTTCACTTCTGCCTCGAATGTTGATTTATACACGCTTCTTTTCCTATGTATTTTAAGTCTATAAGCTCTGTTATAATCAGTTCTAACCGAAGGAAGTAATAAATATAAATGTGTATAATGTTGGACGAACCTGAATTTAACTTTGGAATTTTTCTTGACAAACACGGGAGGGTAGTAATCGTCATCTTCATCTTCTTCAACAGGAGGCAGGCCGGCGACCTTTAAAGAAAATTGTCTGTTTACATACCGTTACATAATGATATATATAAAATACAGACTATGACAGAGATAAACACACACCATATATCCCGATAATCTTGTTGTCATATTCAACGAAAAAATTGAAGAGACTATAGTTTTATGATACAACTAGCTTTTGCCCGTCGCGGTGACGTAACTATACTATCCGGAGCCGTGGCAAATTCATTGGATTGAGGTCCCAGTAAAAAGCGTTACGTTGTAATTTAAGTTAAATAAACCACTAAAGTAGTTACTTCTGAACTCTCGAACCGGGAAGCCCATAAGGTCTGAGGCCTGCGACATTTTACTTCCGCTACTATCGTATAGTTAGGCCACTGGCTCGCGGATTCGCTCACTTTACTGTAGATTTAACAAGCAAACACAAACTCACATTCACACTTCTAATATTCATTAGGATTACTGACACGCTAGTGATAAAAACCTATATCGCGGCGTGGTTTGCAGGCAGTCATCCAGTTAAAAGTATACTTCGGGAACACTACTTTCTTCGGATTGAAAGATACACAATATGTTTTTCTAATCCCCTGACAACGTGTATGCGAAGTTTCGTGATAATCTATGGAGTAGTTAAGAAGTAATCGTGTAACAAACAAACTCTTGATTTGCATTTATGATATTACTTTGGATTACCTCCTACATTTTACTTTTATAACTGAAATATAGAACAGATACTTAAACCTAGAACATCTTGATGTATATCAACGACCGTTGAAATGATATTTAGCTCTTTGACTATGTATAACCTGTTTACTAAAAGCATTATAAATGCAGTGGGACTAATGTTCTATATAAATAAAGGAGATTATGTAGATGCACAGTATAAATGTAGAACATTGTATGTTTTCGTTAGTTAATCTAGTGTAAATAGCTAGACTCGGGATAGTACGCAGTGTTTAGGATGGACCAAGCTACCAGCACCACATAATGACAACACTGAATCAGATGGTGAGCACAGTATAATCCAACCTCAACAGCGACCACCGAGAAAACATCAATCTAGCGCTGGGCGCCGATATCATGACGACCTGCAAGTCTCTCAACAACTAAATATATGCCAGTTGATAAAAAATGCGACAAAATGAAAAAAATACTGTAACACCACGAGTCACGTTCCAGTCGGATGCAAATTCCTATGACAATATTAACTTAGTCAAAATTGCGGGTACTATACACCAGTCAGACATATTGATGTATCCTACCACCCAACCAATAGTTATCTACAGAATCTATATACGAGTATAGTATATAGAAATCAATTACCGTATGTATGTAGGCACAACACTTCAGAACGGTTGCACCCATTTGGGTAGTTTTAGTTGTGTTTGACAGAGCACGGTTTGTATGAAAGAAAATGTATGAAAAATCTTACGGAATATTGAAATATTTTTATTACAAAATTTCCATATAAAAAAGTGTGTGAGTGAGATAGAAAACAATAGAGTGATCTTCCAAAAATATTGATGTTGACTTGACAGAACTAGCCATTTTATTTCATTATATGGTCGTAATGTAAAGGTCAATTAATAGACCCGTTCGAAACCGGGTTGGGCAGCTAGTTTCCGATATAATATTACATTGTCCAACAATGGAGAACAGAATCCAAATGATCGATTGGTCCGGTCATATTCGGAGTATTAGAAAGTCCATGACCAATGTAGCTTGTAAAATAATGACGAACAAGGCATTACACTATCATTCACATCTCGCAGTGTCGTAATTCGTATTACGTCACCTAAACAAATTGTTTCGAGTTATGTACTACTAAGTAACCAGACTCGACAATTTCTTATGCATTATCTTTAACACTTATATTACAGCACCATTATCTCAGATGTTCTCTAGAAACTCGAGATAACGTCGATAGAAAATGTTTGAGGTGTTATATAATAACTCTGTTCGATAGTCCGGAGTTTCCTTAAAATGTTTTTATATAAAAGAGGTTACAAATACGTTTTTGATTCGTTCATATCACACTTATAATCTACGCAAACAAGTAATATTCAAATGTATGTTTGTAATGTCAAAATATAATTTTACTAAGCCTACTTATGCTATGACAATAAATGTGCGGTACTCATAAAAAAAAAGTCTTTTGGTCTATTTGTTCAGGTTAATCTCCCAAACGGTTAGACCAATTTTAACGAGACTTTCACTGGGAGATAGCTAATGTTCTAAGGAGTAACTGTGGAGGAGTGCTTACTCATATTTGAGAAAAAAAAAGAGTACGACGTAAACATAATAAAATAAAGAAGCTGTCTCTAGGATGCCGCGCGCGATCCACGTGCACTTTTACACTGAATACTTTATTTGACTAATTAGTGATTCAATAAAATGGATGCGTTTGCATGAGCTATCAATGTATTTGAAAAATCTGGTGAGATACAGCAAGGTATTTTATTTATTACAGTACCCGGCTTTTCTTGTGGCAGGTAGGGGAGAAGGCCGAGATAGTCGATTAAATTCAATTTCGTATGGCATTATCTTTATGCTATCGCACTCATTGCGTTGTGCGATAGAGAGAACGCTTTACAAAACTGAAGCAATCCGATCTTAGCCGGACGTCTCACTCTTCTATCCGACATGCCAAGTTAAATAGCCAGGTACTGTAAAATGTATTTTTGCGATTGTAGTATTTTAAATCTATTATTTCCTCTTCAACTATTTTGTTATTATTGATAATTTAAAGTATTTTCCAATGAAACGAGATAAATCCCACAGTGTAAACTGACAGTCACTAACGTGAAACTTAAAATATTGTTGCTACTTTTATTATTTTAGTGTTGTCCTATCGTTTATTTAAGATTTTAATTATTTTAACCCAAAAGTTTTAAAAAAGGCTTTTCACTTATTAATTGAAATAGTTTGTAATATCCAACACATTCGATAATTATATATTATCATTTATAATTGAGAAAAGTAAACAAAATACAAATAGCAAACTAAACTAAACTTAAAGAATCTAGAAAAAAGAACGACATATTTGGTATGTCTATGCCAATCCCGATTATGGTTATCTTTAATAAGACAGGGTTTTGTATTGCGAAAGTCCTGACACACATTTTATTACAAATATTATTTTATGACTAAGGTATTCAGCGCTACATTATATGCCAGTAACCAGTAATAATATATTTGATGTTTCTAATATATTTTTAACAATCATTCTTGCCGATATTTTTCCAAAAATGTCTATGAAAAAAATCTCATCCTATTTTACGATAAGTCTCGTTAGTGGACATCGCTATTATAAATACAGTTAACTAGCAACACATGAAATGTCATTTTACCCAAGGCACTTAAGAAGCGTATTATAAGTAGACACTATCGATTAATTGTTGCCAGGTTTGAAAATGTCATTATTTGTGTCTTGTGCTTGTCTTTTGTATAAGTGACACGTGTTCGCAACAGTTTGTTCTCGAAGTAAAATCTTTGTAAAAATATTAGCGAGTGTGAACAGTTATATTCACCTCGGTGTAAAAGTGTCCGTCTTCGAAGTAATGTATGCCGTTCTCCTTCGGCAAGTTCGCGGAGATGATGGGGCGGGTAGTGGTCGAATATGACAGTCTTGTTCGGGCGCGGAAGTCCGGGAGCGCGTCGGGGCGCGCGTCGGCCGCGTGCCGGCGGTCGCCTCCCGCCATACCGCTGTCAGCCTCTAACGATACGAATTCGTAGCTCTCATCCACTGACTGCATACTGAAAAAACAAATTACAAACCCCATTATTTATAACTAATGTTTGCTCGCATTAATGTTGTGATTTGTCGTATCCCTCGGGAATAGCACATTTTTTCTGGATAAATAGTATTCTGTCCTTTTCTGTAACCCCGAGAGCTTGGCGGCAATTTCACGAGAATCGGTAGAATAGTTAAGCGCGAAAGCGTAACAAACAAACTTCGTACACTTTCGCATTTATAATGATTATAAGGATATAAACAACATTTATAGCAACTTCAAACACAATAGTTGAAGTTCACGTACATTTTATAATCACACATCTACATAAAATTAAGTTTTCATTAGTTTTGTCACAATGAATGAAAATACATTTTTGTTCTGTTTAAAAAATATTGATTTGATTAAGGTCTATATGTATACCTTTAGTCTGACAGTTTTTTTAAATAAATATTAATAAAATAACGGCTGCAAATAGTTATCATTATAATTCATGTTTTTTTTTACTGGATTGAAGAAAACTAACTTTGAAAATCGTATAATTATATCGTGTTTTGAAAAGGTGTCTTATCGCATTAATGTACGCATAGTCTATTATAAGCGAAATGATCTTGACTATCACTATTTATTGCAGTTATACTTCTTCGGGCGCATTTAGAAAAATCATTGAGAGTAAATTTTAGCTTGAAACGGAAGTTGCATGCGCTGACGTAACACGCCTGAAGTTCGTTCTAACTTAAACCGGAAGTTCCTTACGCCAACGTAACATAGCATGAAGTTTTACTTTAATTAAACCAGATGTTACACGCGACGAAGTAACATACTATGAAGTTAGCATGATTAACAATGTCTTTTAAAATGATATATAAACAATTATTTTTATAAATATTATCTACATAATTTTTACATGTTATTTAGTGAAACTTTTATTCATAGTATTAATTTCAACGTTCGAACTTTTAATTAGACTGAAAACTATTATAATATGTAAAAACATTATTTTGGAAGTTATATTTCTTTTGGCGCGTTAGGGAAAAATGATGAGAGTAAATTTTTACGATGCGCGCGCATACCGTCATGAAAAACCGACACCCTGAAGTTAACTATAGTCAACATTTTATTCAAAAACAGTATGTATGTATTAAATACCTATTTTCTATTGTTAGTGTCGTTTTTTCTACAAACGTAGAATAAGGCGAAAAATAAATTTAGTGAAAAGATTTTATCTTGTTACGCCAAAGAAGTATAACTTCTAACGCGTGTACATAAGTACACACACACTTTTTTATATACACTTCTCACGTGCACATATAAGTACACAGAGTTTTATGTACTATACGGATACAATTTCAGCAATGAATACCAAACAAATCGTGCGCATATCGTACCTCTCGTAGGAGAGCACGGACTGGTAGCTGTCGTTGAGCGAGATGCCGTTGTCGTGCGGCAGCGCGTGCGGTGAGAGCATCGCCACGATTTCCTGCGCTTGCTCGTCCGACAGCAGAGCTTCTTGTCTAACGTCCGACACAAACATCAATGTATATAAAACAAAATAACATTACAGCTCTCGAGTTGGTACATTTCAAAATAAACAAGTCGAATTTTGGGTTTTTTGACGGGATCTTCTGTATTGTCTGTCACATAGTGTATTTGATTCATAATCTTGTGTTATTTGACTTTATATTTTGTAATATTGGTGGTATTTTACGTAATATAATTCAGTTATTATGCACAAGTGAAGTGGATGGGAAAAAATACCACGGAGCATGAATTCTGAGTTGTCAACAAAACTCCACCGAAAGTTCTAACCAGGGAGACACCTTCTTATTAGAACATTGAAATTATCACAAGATACTTGTAATTATTGTTGTGATTATTAGCTACTCGACAATGACAGAAATAATAGAGAAGACTGGTTGCCATAAATAAAATTTAATATAAAAACGCCGATTTTAATAGTTCTTCAACTTTTATACACGTATGATTTGAATATCATAAAAAATCATATGAACAGCAAAATTTGGATTTGGTTCAGAGTGTAATACCTGAACAGCTTTAAAAACCCTAAAGATCGTATAAACGACTAAAATTGGACTTCGTTCATTTCTAAATGTAACGACTCATTTAATGTAATATATCGATATGAGAATTCTTGAAAGTGCATTTAATCTTCACGGTATGTAATCGATTATTATCGTCACGGTTTTTGTTCTCTAGTTTATTTTCTTGTACAGTTTTTCTTTCGATAAGACAAATCTTTGGCAGCGCTATATCTCAATGCATCTTGTAATTTATGTACTATTATTACTATCTGTGTTTAAAATTGTAATCTTTAACTTCGCGGCGTGAAGTTACATAACCTAGAATTATTGTCAATAAACACGCTACCTAATATAAAAATATTTTTTCAAGTACCAAATGCGCGGTCTGATTAATACGTTTCAAACATACAAACTCTACCGTTTTACAATATCGTTTTGTTATAAATAAAAATCAAATGTCAAATTTATGGAAGCGCGTCACTTCAGAACGTCTGCACCTATTTAGCTAAGACTATTTTGTAGTGTTTGTAATTGTCACACCAAAGTTTTTATGAAAAGAAAAATGTTTTAAAAATCGTACGGAAAATGAAAAATTTGGGTTAAAAATATCGATATAAAAAGTGAATAAGTGAGACAAAACGGACATCTTCAAAAATATAGACAGAATTAATAGATTGACCTCCAGTAGTTCAGTTGGTATTTTATTTCACTACATTTCCTTACTGTAAAGGGAAATATTGGTCTCATTTTCTTCGTTAGTACACCCGTGCGAAGCCGGGGCGGACAGCTAGTGTAGGAAAAAATTAAATAAAAACGAAAGTTTTTGTTAACCTTAATTTTTTGAAAATGTATCGACCACTCTACTTTCACACTGATAAGCCTGATTTTTATTATATATTTCAGAGTATTTACTCGCTTCTAAAACCTCTCTTCGGGTGTGTTTTTACAGCCGCAGTTCAAGTAGGCAGCAGCACATTTGTTATCTTATGCATTTTAAACCTAATTTATATATTATATACAACCCGCGAAGGTGTGATAATTTATAGTATGTATTATAACTAGAACATAGTAGAATGTATCATATATAATAAAAAATTGTGCGGTTTTACGAAACCACGATGCAAGTGAAAGTTTTTTTTCGGATCGTAGGCATTTAACTGAAAATTATTCGATTTCGGGTATCAAAATCGCGTTTTAAATCTTAACTTAATAATTGGAAAATGGAAAATCGAATAAATTTCAATCTGTGTATTAAAGTACGGAATACACAATAAATACAATCATTCAGATGATTGACGCATTTTAAAAACTGAGCACACTATTAATTAAAATTATTGAATCATTTTGAATTGAACCTTATGAGCGCCATATAAGCCTTGGTTGCTCTGTCGAACGAACTCCTTTCACTTTACCCCTACTCCGCGACCGTCTGTAATGCGACATACTGATAAATGGACGAAAAAATAAGAGGCGATGTAAAAAAGTTTCACTTTAAAAATTCACTAAAAGGAATAAAATGTTCAAGCTTTATCTACAAGAAATTAACCAGAAACACCATCGAAAACATCAAATACTATGAAGAGATCAAATAAATGTAGCAGAAAATATGGTCTACATAATACATAAGAAAAGACAACAATTACAAATGATCCGAGCTTACCTAAGTTTTTTCTCCAGAATACTGCAAATGTGATCAGGCAAGAATGAAGCGATGTGCGGACAGGCAGCATGCAAATTATAAAAAGATTTACAACATTTAATAGTAATAAAGCGATAAGAAGTAATCGAAATATATTCCAGAAATAAATGCAGATAATCGATCTAAGTTAAAACAAAAGTACATAAGTCATAATATAGTTAATACGATTAATACGAACTGGTTTCATTAGCTAAAAGTACGTGTAATTCAATCATGCATTATTAAAGATTTACAACAATATATTAAGTTCAGCGTTTGCGACAAATTTCTTAATTTTGAAACATATAGGCGTAAGTTTTAGGGCCAAATTATTGTGATTAACTAATTACCTATACTTATAACAATCGTATTTATAAAGATACTACAAGAAAGAAATCTACATGAAACATGTGTAAAAATAATGCATAAGCTTCTCCAGAAAGAAACAGAAATAAAAGACCCAACAGTCGAACGACATAAGGAACCGAATTAAAACAAGTGAAAATAACAACACTGGCTTTGTTGCAGTATCGATCTAACTACGTACGGATGTTATTTTAACTTAGCGTTGTATGACAAGCGTTTTTACTTAGCGACATGACATGCTTCACCTGGAACTAAGCAGTATCTCCGCCTCGTCAGGCGTCATGCTGTCAGGCTGCTTGCTGTCGACGTCATCCCAGCGCGCGTCCGTCTCGTGCGAGTCCACCGCGTCCCGTACACCCTCCCCGGACGCGTTCTCGCCCTCTGACACGCTCCATTGGCTGGTGGTCGACTTGTCGAGCACCTCTATGGAGCCCTGACTTGTCTCACTCACTACCACGCCCGAGTCCTGACGACATTGAATGCCCGTTTGATATATTTATGCCGAAAGCATTATTTACTTCGGCACCTATTTCTGACTCAAAGTAGCCGTGGCTTGCCCTAGTGTATTCAGATTTAAACGGTGATGATATCATATACCATATGACTGGTCTTGGGACTGCAATACATTTGAAGATTATAATCCATACCTGTACACCGTAGCGCCTTTTAGTATCATGTCGATTACATTTCTGTTTACTAACAAATATCATAAAAATACAAGCAAATTGAAAGTATGCGATATTAATAGCTAATACGAATATGTATAAAGTTATCTCTTTCACTTGTTTGGTCGACAAATAAATATATACACATTATATTATGATCAGTCACTAAACTGTTTGTACAGATGCAAGTTACATGAACTAAAATTTACCGGCTGAAGCACGGAGAGCGTGTCTGGATCGGATCGAGTGCGTTCGCCATCACGGTGATCGGGCGTGATAGGCAAGGAGTCGCGGTACTCTGCAGGTCGTAATCTTGCGACAACTTCGGGTGATGGCTCATTGAATCCACCTTCGTCCGAGACACTGGAGGCGCGTGATCCACCACGCCGCGGTGGTGTCTCCTCGGTATCTGAAGATTTGCGGCCGCCCCCAACTGCATCAATATTTGTTAATATTAGCACTAAATGAAAAATGATTCTTTATATAATTTGGCATGAATATACTAGCCCGGTAATCTCGTTCTAAATCCTACGTAATTCGGACTACACAAATATGGAATACACTGCCCGTTCTTGTGAAACGCTGGTTATATTTATCAAGTAGGTCAAGGATATATATATATTTATTTATGTACTAATTATATTTATAAGACTTTTAAATGTTGTTGCGGAAAATTATGCTATAAAAACAAACAGTACTGAATTTCTGAAAAATAATTTGTAAACATTTATCTTCCTTTAACTAAAATGTATAACTAAGATTCTAATCCTACCTGAGAAACAATTTGAAACTACATTAAGTTTACTTTCCATAAATATCATTCACTTTTTTACAATTATAATAATTTAAAATAATTAATTCGAACTGTTTTTGTATAACGGTCTTTTCACAACAAAAAACACCACAGATTACACAACACTGCTGCATCATTGACTTTGTTAGCCACAAATAAATAAATTAGAATTCAGGAAATGGTGCATTTTCTTTACATTTTTATGAGTAATAATCATTTATATAAGTCATGTATGTAAAAGTATATATTATGTAGTTTTAATATACATACATAAATAATGTATTAAAATTAGTTTTATACCTATTTATCTATATCCTACTCCTGATTTGACTTGTGACACCTATATAAAATCGGGAGAGTGCCTTAAGCGCTCCCCTTAGTAGTCCGGTGAAACTGTAGTGGCCGTGCCAGGTCAACAGTGTAGACAATACGAAAAAAAAATGACTTGTGACTCCTGTTTGCAACTGAAGTCATCGTATGCACTATCAAGTAATTTTAAACTGGATATAATTAACAATGTGCAATAAATTTTAACTGATAAAATGATCTGTCGTGCAGTCTATAATTAGACCCGTAAATATTGTAAATATTATAAGTAGCACTAATGTAACTTAATGAAAGAGTAAAGGAGATATATATGCTGATATGTTTCCACATTACTTCCTTCAGTCCGGTGAAGCTGTGAAGGCCCTTCAAGCCAACAGCGTATATAGTCAGTTCGAAAAAAATGTATGTATAACTAGCAATTGCATACAACTTCGATCGCGTTACAAATTAATACGAATAAAAAATAACACAGCACTCGTGATAATGTAGCTTCCTATCAGTGAAAGAATTTTCACAATCGGATCAATACTTCCGGTGATTAGCTCCTAAAACAGATACGCTTAACCTTTTACAGATACACAAAATCTATTACAGTAATAGTATAAAATATGAAACAAATCTATAACTATGTAACTTAGTAGTTTTTTTTTCGGGATATAAAATAGCCCATGCTCTGTTTTGTACCCCTGACAACGTGTGTGTAAAATTTCACGATGATGGGTTGAATAGCGAAGGTGTGAAAGCGTAATAAACAAGTAAACAAACTGTCATTCGCATCTATAATATTGGTAACGATATTGAATTATTATAAACGAGATTTTTTTTGTGGCATTTTTGACATTTTTATACCATACGGACGTTTCTTGTCTATTATGTACAATAAACTACCTATTTGTAGTTAAGGTATAATCTGTTACTTGGTGACCGCCTTTACAGTACGGAACTATGGAATCAGTACAACATATTATATGTAATTTATTAGTGATAACATTTTGTTTTTCAGGCACCTTGATTGGATCAAATGAACTTAAGTCTATTATAATTATAATAATTTTAAATCTTTCATTTCAATTAACTATATTATGTATAACACCTATGATTATTTCAAGCTAAATATTTTAAAAGCAAAAACCAATTATCATCATCACTAATACATTTATTACATTTGTTTATTTATTTATTTAGTATAGTAGAGTTTTGAAGTCTTTTAGTACAAGTTTTTTAGTCCTGTGCCGAAAGTCGGTCCCATAATTCGATAATGTTCTAAAACAGCTCTATATACTACTAAGAATCTCGTTAAATATCAGATTTTTTGAAAATTAGTCCTGACAAAGGAGTCTATGAGTAATTAGATAAATAAATAATAATATAATATTTATAATCTATATAAATAAAATGATAGAGATCTGTCGTAATTAATGCATCACGCAAAAACTACGGGATAGATTTCGATATTTTGTTTTATTAATAAGACTCTTGGTTCTTATCTAAAAAGTATGTGCGTGCTTATAAACCGACGAAAGAAGTGAAACCTTCTTTATAAAAAGCACACTATTTCATCTCGATATTTTATATTACTGCTTCGCTGAACTTAAGGTGCTACGATCAGTCGACTAACACATTGTCTACAGATTATAACTAAAAAAGCTGTTAATACAAAATCTAAAACACTGACTCATACGTTATATATTAATGGTTCATCCGACAGAAACATAAACTTGTGGAAGAAAATGCGGTCTTTAAATGTAGGCTAATAATATGAACTATTTTTAAAGTAGATACTCAACTTCCGTAGCGTAAGTGAAGAGCGGATACAGACAATATTGAACACGTATTTTTATGGTAAACTATAAGTATGGTTTTTTATGTCGACTATAGGAATTGCGTTATTTTTGTGAAATATGCATTTGTGGTGTGACACGAAACGACAAGTCCAGACAACGAGAATAAATCATTGTATGAAAATAAAGCACGCATTTGTCTGTCCGACTGCAACGGAGACGTTACAAAACGACATTGACAATATTAAAGTAGTTCAATACACACAATGGCACTCGCTTTACATATTAAAACATTGTATTGTATTTCTTTTAACGTCAAAGACATTCCGAAAAGTATTAACAATATCTTATATGTTATTACAGGTATTGATAAGGTATAATGATATATTTTATTAGAAGTTAGTAACAAAAAGTAACATCATAAATCAATCTTTATATAAAAATGAAACCAAGGTCTGCACGCACCACGTAAAAACTAATGGATAGATTATAAATTATCGTAATACTTTCATTTAATATAACGTTAGAAACTACGTTTTTATTAACACTACGCTGTCAGCGATGTATGATTTTCTACCTTGCAAAAGTGGCGCTAGCGATGTGATGCTAATGTTTTTTCATCTATACATAAAATATATTGTTGAGATAATAAACGACGCAGACGAAGTCGCGAGTAACAGCTAGTTTAAGGCATAATCATAAAATATTTAAACAGACTCCTTGAACGTAGTTTCGTATCAGTGAGGAATGTTAAATTCACCCGAATTTACTAATGATGACCGAATGACTCGAAGAAATAAAATCATATTTACAAACTTTACCCCTTTATTATTATTATAAATTGGAAAACGTATATATTGTATTTTTATTTGATTATTAAATACTAAAATATCAAAATGTATCAAACTTATTCTTAAACTAAAAAGCGTATTGCGAATATGCAAGGTAGAGTAAAATTACAAATACACAAAAAAAAGAACTGAACGTTTAAAATGTACAATTATCTATGCAAAGCATAGAGCAATAAACCGTTTCTGTATCGGTCACGCGATCTTTCAGACAATAAGAACAAGTCATGCCCACTTTATTAATTAAAATTACGCTACATAACAATGAATTGTATATTAGACTAGAAGCGCCAGACCGCACAGAGTAAGCAGGCACCAAGTAAATGTCCAATATCAAGTGTCTTAATATCCAACAGAATTACATGCACGTTTTGATTTATTACAGTATCAACGTACCTCGCAGTCAATTACATTGTAGCGATAGCTGATTAATCTGTTATCTTTAGTAATATGATAGTAAGCTAGTCCGTTTGAATGGGCCCCAGTAGATAAGGAATCATCACACGTTGTTAAGGAATAATAAGCATAAAACCCACCCAATTAAATTGGCCACACATGAGAACCTATCGCCGTGTTCGCCGCACACCTATTATACTTCACCGCCGCAAAAAGTATAACTATTAATAAATAGAGATGTCCTATAATGCGATATAATAAAACATACTATTAATCATTTCACTTATCCCGAATTGTGATCATCCATTTTGTTTAAATTTAAACTTTGTTTACATGATTCGAACTATAATTTTGGATAACTAAGAACTTCATATTAAAAATAATATTCATCATAAATAAAAAAAACAACATAATATATCGACCTCAATTATTCTTTAAACCGAATTATTTTAGTACGAATATAAGTGCCAATTACACTACAATTCCACAGTATGTGAACTCGCAGGCCGCGCGAACGCCTGTAACTAACTCATAATTTTTTGAGTTTTACTTGAAATTTCTAGTCTAGTAAATACATAGGTCATTATTAGATAATACATACAACTGTACTATACGAATAACGTCGCATGGTAAGTCACAATGTCTAGTCAACAGTTATATCGTAGTAACAAAACAACTCAGTATCAAGTTATACGAGTGACTTGGTTTATGATAATGATGACTACGGTGAGCAAATTTATTTAAAATACCATACAAAAATTGTTAGAAGTAATTGTTTTAAAAACATGAGATAAAATAAATAAAATAATACCACATTTAAATTAAGGTTAGCAAAATTATATACTTGGGTAAAATTTTATGTTATGCCATAGTTTCGGAAACCTATATTGGTCAGATTTCTGAATATCTGATTTTAAATTTAGCAAAAAATATTACAATTACTCAAATTTAGGCAATATTATATTCAAGTATTGTTAGAGTGACTATGGTCTGAATTTGAAATTATAAAATATGTACCATTCGCACTTAAACAATTTTATTTTATTGTATTTTAAGTGTAAAATAATCATAATCGTGACATTTAATAGAATATTAAAACCAAAGTAAGAATTCTTAATAAGGCAATCGCTAAAGTATGAAAACGGTTTCTAGTCTCCCCACGCAACACATTACATTATAATACAAAGAACACTAGTTTTGATTTATTAAACTACCACAAGGTAAAACTATTAAACAATATGCTTATCCTATTACATATATTAATGTTGAAAATTTGAACACAATAAAATTTGCAAGAACTAACGAACAGCTATCAGACCTAATATAAATAGATCCAAAATGTGGTGGCCAGTTCACAACTACATGCGTAGTGTTGCATATTGTAATAAGACAAGCATTGAATGGATATCGAACATAGCATGTCGTCAACTGTACCGTATGTATACCTACCACTTCATACATAGGTCACACAGTTCTTTGTTTGTAGAGAAACATTCATTCAGCTCTTAACACAAGTTATAATACGTCACAGGCACGAACGGTGTAAAATGAAACTCGGATTGATTATTTTTCGCTGACGTCTATTTTTATTAACTGTTAATGAAATCGAACAAGCGCATAACACATTCTTACACGTTTAGTGTACATTTTTAAATAGGGTTTATTTCATCGTAACTAATCTAGGTCAGGCAATCTAAATCACATAGGTGACAAGAAGCGGCGTAATTAAATTGTATATAATCAGTGACTAAGATGTGTAAACATTCCATGTTATCATATCGAATATATAATGAGAGAGAATAGTTATCTGACATTAATAATATGAGAAAAAACAAATAAACAAGACTAACCGAGGCAACAGCCGCAAAGGCGCATGTCGAGCGAGCGCATGCGGCAAACGCACGCGACGCCCAGTTCATCACCACGCCATGTCCGAACGTTTGTTCTATTCACACCTTGCACACTCACGTGAATGTTTAATTGCAAACGTCGTATGTTCTTTACGTTACAACAGGACTATGTACTAATAGCTACTACGAAACAAATCAAAAAAGAGACAAATAATATTTTAATGAAATAATATATGAAAAAGTCTGTCAAAATAAACCGGCGTTAAAAGAATGTACGTTGGTCACGTATTAGAAAACACCATAATGTACACCGTGGAAGTTTACGACCGGAATGTCGCTCTCACTGGACATCAATGCGCTTTGTAAACAAACACCACCGCAGACTATAATCAAATTGGCGAAATAACTCGACGACTGTATTTGTAATATTTTTAATTATGACAACAACTTTTATAAATTTGATTTTTAAGATAAATATACATAATCGTAAACTACACTTTTAAATGCTGGCAAAAAAAACTTATGTAACCTCATGAACGGTATCACAAAATCGGAGCTATTTCTTTATAAACGTAAAGTTTAGCTACTCGGGAACAAACACTCGCTTGCAGAACGAGACGACGACAGAGCAATGAAATAGAAAATGTTGAAAGCTTACGAAGTTTGAATTCCTAATAAGCTAAACTTATAGTTCAGTATTTTCTGAACTGTACTCGAAGTTGAATAATTATCACTGACAACAAATTACTATTCCTTCAGACGACAAGAAGTAAAAAAAATACTAAAAACAAACTTGAATAATTTGTTAACGTACCCCTTCTAGAATATTATCGCAATAACAGTTCACAAACCCATCAAAACATACGATTAACATATATATATATATATACATGTAATATTATAACAACGCGTTTCAATTAGACAATGCAGCTGTAACGTCGGATGTTCCAGTTAATGAACTACGTATATTGGAAACAAACGAAAGGGAGCGCACGGGACGAAGTCGCTCGGGTTACTGCGTCTGCGTCGCGACGGAGGAGGCGGCGGCGCCGGAGCATCTAAATCGGGATCGACTCGCAAGTCTCGGAACGACTCAAATACCTTGACTTCCTCAATATTACTTTGAACCCACTAAACAAGAGACCGTCACACGTACGTCAATCGACGCCCACCATACTGGTTTAGGGTAATATTTACTACCCACAACATAAAAACACCATAGAAAAAAAACACAATAATTGGCTTATTTTGTTATCCAAGGCATATCATTGATAAATTGTAAGGTGAAAAGTTCAATTACGAGAGTAATAGTTTTAATATCGTTTCATAACATTACTCAGTAATGAGCTAAATGATCGCCGTCTAGTTCCATCTTTCTTAAAGTAGTAGCATTTTTCCACCCAGCACCAATGATTGTCAGGGTGGGGCAGTAGAAGGGTTCTAGACAATTAAAGAACATTCAGGAAGTGAAGAGTTACGCTAGCAGATTAATGAATATCAAAAAATCATGTTTTTCCACATACGTGTTTCGGCATTTCCTCATAATTAGAATACCTACTATTTCAAACTACATGTAAATCTTCTATATAGTTAATCTGGCCATAAATATTGTTACAATTAAAAATAAACAAATTTTTACATTTGAATTTGGAATCTATCATTTTTATATGATTGTTCATTGAGTTTTCGCATTTTGGCGCAAATACATTTTACAATATTTGCGATATTAAAATGGAGTGAGGTGATTAAGACAACCGAACCGTTGTGATTGCATTACACAAAGTAGGTATGGAGCTAAATGCAATTCAATTTTAAAAACTCTCCATACGCTTGGTATTTTAATAGGACGAAAAAGGTGGTCAAAGCAGTAAGGGAAGGAATTCGAAAAAATTCTGTCTGAAAGCAAAAGATTTGATCTCGGGAAATGAAGATAGCACCTAGAACCATGTCGCGTATTTTAAAAGATGACTTGGGACTTGAAGCCTATAAGAGACGTACTGGTCATTTCTTAACTGATAATTTAAAAAAGAACAGGGTGGTAAAATCGAAACAACTACTGAAGCGGTACGCAAAGGGAGGTCACAGAAAAATTTTGTTGACGGATGAGAATTTTTTTACAATTGAGCAACAATTTAAGAGACCGTATTTATGCTCAAAGCTCTAAGGAAGCTTCCCAATTATTCGACAGAGTGCAACGTGGGCACTATCCTACTTCAGTGATGGTTTGGTGGGATATTAGCTATGAAGGAGTGACTGAGCCATACTTTTGTGAAAAAGGTATCAAAACATAGGCACAAGTGTATCAAGATACCATTCCTGAAAAGGTAGTGAAGCTCCTTAACAACACCATGTTCAATAACCAAGAATGGTCCTTCCAGTAAGACTCGGCGCCGGGTATAAAGGTCGGTCTACGCAGTCTTGGTTGGAAACGAACGTTTCAGACTTCATCAGAGCTGAAGACTGGCCGTCGTTTAGTCCGGATCTTAATCCACTGGATTATGATTTATAGTCAGTTTTAGAAAGTACGGCTTGCTCTAAACGCCATGATAATTTGGAGTCCTTAAAACAATCCGTACAATTGGCAGTGAAGAATTTACCCATGGAAAGAGTGCGTGCTTCTATTGATAAGTGGCCTCAACATTTAAAGGACTGTATTGCAGCCAATGGAGACCACTTCGAATAAGCTTTTTATATTTTAAATTATTTTATATTTATGTATCAAATTAACACGTTGTAAAAGTAATACATGTTATTTGCAATATATATATATATATATTTCTTTGATTTAGTATTTATGGCCAGACTAGGTACTTGTAATAATAAAAATACAGTTCTATGAAATTAAATCACGTCTAAACTACTTCACGTTTCGGCATAGAACCATGGACTTTTGATGAGAAATTTTTCGTAGACGATTTTAGGTTACTTATTTTTTGGATTCCATTGACCCCTTCCTTGTAATGTTTTTAATGCCAAACGAGCGCGCATGGATCAGCTGGTAACTACTATAATTACTTCATTAATTTAATTCGTCAATCCCACACTGATTTTGTTAAATTAATCGTCACGATACCTGTCGTGTTTATACCGATTAAATTTTAAGAAGTTTCACGAACTAACTAAATTTTGAAGGCCTCTAAATACCTATTTGCAGAGTGCACGAGTGAGCTATATACGTTTGAGAAACTATGGTCCAGTTGATGATATAATCTTAGTATTTTTAATTCAAATACGTCAATACCATTGTATAGATAAAATAGATAAGATCTTTTACGTGGGTGAACATACAAAATAAATATATTTAATCAGTTTAAAACAATAGTACGTACCAGGCGAAGGTGAAGGATGAAGTGACGAAGGTGGTGATGAACTGAGGTTGCGATGAACAGGAGATGCCAATGGTGATGCGAGTGGCGACCTTGGTACCTCCTCAGTTTTCGCCGCAGTTGACGGATACTCTGGAGTAGATGAGCGTCGTCTGCCTTGATCTTCCCAATCTTCACTGTATTTCACAGGTTCATACAAGACATCGTCTACACTAACTGTACTGGGTTTAGGAGACAAAGAGACACAGTCACCGGGTTCCGGGCTTTGTGTAACCGATGCATTCTGTACATATTTGTCCTCGATTTCTTCGTTATACTGAGATGGTGAAGATTCTCGTGGTCGACTAATACGTTCCGACATACAATCGAGCGCAATAATATCAGGAATATTATCTGTTACTGGAGTCTGCGTACGTTCGCTAGGTAATGGAGATAGTGAAATCTCACGGTCCGATGATATTAAATTATTATCTTCTGAAAGAAAGACGGGAGACTTCAAGGATCTAGTTGACGGTGATGGAGACTTTTGATTTCTGGGAATGAAAACAGGATCTAATACAGAGTTAGATGCCGGTGAGAGTGGGGTGGGTGATACTCTTACAACCGGTTTCGGTATTGAATTTGGAGATTGCAAATATCCTGTGACTTTCGGTGAAGAAAATTCAGTTTCACTTTGTGGTGAAACTGAAGACCGATTTCTTTGGTACAATTTTTCTACTGAACCTGTTTGTTCATTAGATTCATATTTACTAGATTTGTTAGGTGAACCTAAATTATCTCTCCTTACCACAGGCGAGATGAGGTTATCGGATCTAGAATTGGGTAATACTGAATTATTAGATCTAATTGAAGGAGAAATTGTTTCATAATTTTTGATAGGACTGGGAGATTTATTACTAGTTATACCGCGGTTAATGAGTGATGATGGAAGTGTTGTAGGCCGCTCAACTTGAGTGTCACCAGCACAAGGAGAAAGGGGAGGAGAATATACACGTGAGGGCACATCACACCTTTCGGGTGCTTCGGGAGATTTACTATCCTGATAGCCACTAGCAAATTTACCAGAGTCCATGAGTTTTATTTCACTTTCAGTTCTCATTTGTCGCGATTTATTAAAGTGAGCAGTCCAATTTCTTTGTTTTTCTATGAGTTCTTTATTAAATCGCCTATCCGGTTTTTCCGGTTTAGGTAAAACACTTGGTTTGATTGGTTTAGGAGGTGGTTGTGATGCACCGTTTGCGAGACGATCTCCGTTAATGGCCGGAACTCCAACGGGCGTAGGTGTAACAATTCGCCGTGGCGGACTCACGGAGCCTGCAGAACTAGATCGAGACCGTGCTGGTGCCGACGGCGGGGTTCCACGAGTGCCTGCAAAACTCGCAGCTGCAGACGGCGATTTTTCAATACGAAATCCACGATTCTCTTCGCCCAATTTTTCAAATAGTGCCCTTGCATTGTTAAACCGAGCTAAATGGCTCTCAGTTCTCACAACAGTGACATCTGCGCCACGCATTTCTTCGTCTTCTCTTGACGGCATTCCTTGAAATATATTTGCAATTTTTGAAACTTTTGTGCCCGAATGTCTTTTCTTACACTCCTCCATGCTACTCCGGTACGCCCGTTTCAAACCAGTCTGTAATAAAAACAAAAGCTGTTGATATTCGGCTTCATAAGGTAGAAATAAATAGGACGTGTTTGCACAAAACTGATAAAATCAGATAAGCGCGACGCGAAGTGCCCTATGGGCCCAGATGGTTCACGCGCGGAACGAGTACTGACGCGGTACACGCGACCGCGACGTTCCACCTAGCTTGATTGTTCTCCGACTAATTTAACTTAGCGATAGCGCTGATAAAATGATAAGAACCTATTCTTGTTTAAACGGTTTAAACATGATGCATAGATACCTAGTTTTGGCACATCAAATGAAAATATTCATATCTACGGACTTATGCGGATACGGACACAATAATTTATTTATGAATAGTAATCTACATATATTAATAAGAATCATAAGCTATTCGTAATAATAAGTTTATGTGTGAATTATTTGTATGATAACAGGAATAACAAGTAAAGGCGTTCTTATAATTTTTGTTGTAAATGTTGATAAGATTTCTATGATAATGATAGCATAGATTAACAATCGAAATTATAATTAATTCGAGTATTCATTGTTTGTGCTGCGACGTATGAATTACGGAAAGAAAGCAGTTTTTTTTTAATTAAATTTACAAAGACAATTATTACAATGGAGCCACGTCGCTTAACAATAATGGTGATAATAAGTTTCGTGTTATTTAAATCGGTGACATCACAGTGTCAAGTGGCACAAATATGCGTGACAGATTTAACTGCTGCAGATTGTGGTTCTGGACAAATATTAGCGCCAAACTTAACCATATTTGGTTGTTGCCCGGGATGCCAACGTTCGCCAGGTGAGAAAGAAAAAAATATCTCAGGAAATTTTCTTTGTTTATATAAAACCTACGTAATTTTTTGAAGTCTATTCGAAATACCATATATTTTAAAGAGTTGTTTCAATAAAACAATAACGATAATCATTCAACATATAATGTTGACTCTGAGATTAAACATATAGAATAATAAAACACATTTAATATGAATAATTTCTTTTAAATGTTAATTTATACATTTATGATTGAATCATATAACTGCGACGATAATAACTCTTCTAGAATCATGGTTATATGCAAGAATAAATAAATAGTAACTGAATACAAGGAATGCAATGAAATATAAACTGCTTATAATAGATATTGAATTTCACACACACAAGCCCATTCATACGATCACTGGCTAGAAGTTAGCTGTTACTCAAGCTACTTATTTCGATAACCGACCAGTCTCCGGGAAAGAGCTTATTACCTTGGAGAAAATGTCCGGTTACATATATTGCATAGAAATGAATTGCCAAATAGATTTATGAAGTAAATACGCGCAAACACAAAAGTTATTTACAATCCGAAGCGACAATCTATGAAGGTATTTCTCACTTTAGGTTAATTACCTAAAATTGGAATTACGAATTTATTATTCATCTATTAACCTGTGAATGAAGTCATGTGAAAAAAGCGTCTTGCATAAGAAAAATGTTGTAATTGTTGCAAAAGATGCTTATTGTGACCTTTGTTATTTACACAGTTCGTTAATAATACTTTATCTTTTACGACTTTAAATAAACGAAATTGCAAATGAATACAGAAATAACGCAAAGCAAGTCTGGTATCGAACTACGTTTCCTGGTGCAGTAAAAGAAGGGCATTCATCAATCACTGGTGATCAGTATTACATTTTTATGGTGACAATGAATACTAAACTGAGAATATAATGAATAATTTTTAATTAATAACAGATAATTGATATAAGATAAATATAAGGTTACATTACGTAGACGTGAATTTGGAAATCTTAAATTATAACGTAACAATGATTTTAGAACTTTGACAAGTAATTGTCTAAATGCTAGGAATAATTAAGAAGCAGCTGATTAGTTAATACAAACCGGCGAATGGGTGACCTTCATTTTAGATGGCAAACTTGTACGTTACAACATTTTCTGTATAAGTAATACGACATCTAATGGACATATGATATGATATGTTACGAAATGATATATTTTATGATACGTCTAATTCTTAACATTTATATTACATAAATACACCTCTAGATTAAAAAAAATATAATATGGATGAAGAATAATCGTTTGTTTTTCATTCAAGTAGTCCGGTGGAACTGTAGAGGCCTGACGAAGACAACAGTGTAGGCCAGATCGAAAAAAAAATGTCTTTTTTTTCATTCAGAACTAACAAAATGTCATCAAAGATTGTAAACGCAAAATGATTTTGATTAGTGAGTCTGTGTGCTTGCAAGGGTATGTACATGAGCAGAGCAAGTATGCTTATTTGTGTGTGAGTATGTGTACGAGCGTCCTTAGTGGTGAATGCGTGCGTGCGTGCGTGCGTGCGTGTTGGAGTGGATGCTTCTATAGAAATTTGTTTGGGTACTAAAGCAGTTATTCCTTGTAAAATTATTAAAAACAGAATAAAAAAGAAGTTTATAAAATGGATGTTAACCTTAAAATATGACAATGAATCGACGTCATTACAGATTAACATTGGAATTAATTGATGAATTGTTGGCACACCAAAGTGTTTTTTCTTTAACGGAGGACGTATTTGTGCTATTCATTATACTATAACTCACCACTAGATGGCGTTAGGTATTAAGTTTTATATTGTAATTAAATGTTGCTAGTGGTATTTTTTTTTTCGAACTGACCTACACTGCTAGCCAATAAGGCCTTTATAGTTCCACCGGACTACGGCTAGTAGTATATGAGAATGGTACCTACATACTTTATATACAAACACTTTTCACACTTTCGCCGAGTGTATTGATTATCCCTGTACGAGAATCATAGAAATCGGTAATATCATGAATAAAATGCATACTTATAACAAGAACATACCATATACAAATGAGAATCATAGTTTTTTAAAGTCTATTAAAGGCAGTAACAATCCTTCATGTTTGTATCTAGGTATAATAACAGAACAAGGATGCCAGCCTCCAGCGAACTGTTTAGCAAATGGACAGTACGCACCTGTACAGTGTAAAGGTGATATGTTCACTGGAAGGTAACATTGTTCTCTTATCTCTTACTAGTTATATACATCATAGAAATATATTTATAATGTCGAAATTTAATTATTTAAGATGATCAACAGTCACAATTAAATTAACTTTGATGTAACATTCACAGGTGTTTCTGTTCAGACGAACATGGTAACAGAATATTTGGACAGATGTGGAGGAATGAAGCGGATGAAATGGCTTGCGGTAAGTATATTAGTCACTCTATTATTCATGTATAGGTGGTTAGCGATAATGTTACCTGAGCCTTGTACATTATCACTACAGTTATTGCTATAGTTATTCCATTTATTATGAAAACATATAGTTGTAATCACAGTAGTTATCAAATTTTTCACTTCACTGATTTTGTTATCATGACTTATGTATTAAACTTTTTTATTCAAACACAATTACAAATTTCCGGCAATGTATCTGAAATATCTATACGAATATAAATATGGTAAATTAAAAACTCCAAAGAAATTATAAAACAACAATTTTGTCAACTCGCTACCATATTAAACTAAGCATTTTACGTAACGTCTATCAATGTCATGAAGACAGTCTTGTAAAACAATTCTAAGCCTAATCTATGCCCTGTACCACTTATCACATTCTTTATGACTAATATTGTTATTTTACAGCCTGTAGTCGAAGAAGAGCCGAACTAGAAGCGTCAGGTAGAAGGATGGTTTCGCTACATTGTACTACAACCGGAGACTACGAGCCACTGCAGTGTGATGAAGGCATGTGCTGGTGTGCTGAACCTAAAACAGGTCAACCAACAGTCACGCCTGTGCATCAGGATGATATGCAGCGATTACCATGTTGTATGTCATCTTAATGTCAAAATACTCTATCATTTTAATATGCCTCATTTCAAGTAAAGGCTTCTCCCTGGGTGATAAGACATGACAATGGCAATCGACTGAATTACAATCGCCACACAACAAGTGTAACACATGATATAGTACCACGCAAAATCGTCTCGTAATTCAGAATCAGCAGGATTATATCCAGTAACTAAGCGGGATGGTAGGGTGTCATTACAACAAACGGGGCTAGAAACCCATTACAGTGACTTTCAGTTTGTCGCGTTTCGGAAACAGTCCATACTGCCGAGTAATCTCGGTGATGGTCGTTGTTGGATCACACTGCGCTTTCCTTCACAGGTAAAGCGCCGCCACTATGTTGTGCTACAATAAAAATGGGGTTCTAAGCCACTCCAGAGCCACTGTGTATTGGCATATTCTCAAGCTTAATAATACTTAAAACGAGATAATTCTGTTTTTGCCCCGTAAGTGAGAAACCTCATTATTCGGTAGTGTTGCCACTGCAGCTGATTTTATATTTAAATCGTCTTTGTTGCCTACGACGTTTACCGTAATTATTGATACCATTAAATTCGGTAAATAATATATGCGAATTCTGAATCTGTTGATATATTTCTAGGTAGGAAGGTTGCGGATATCAGATCAATATTTCACTTGTCTTCTGTCACATTATATCGCTCTTATTAATAGTAGGAAAAACATTTTTAAATTTATCACGTCTCTGATTGTATCACAATACAATTAAATGTAAACTACGTACATAATAGACACAAGCGATTTTTTAGAACTATATATAGAAGTGAGCGAGGGCAGTTTCTATGGAATCATATAGCGTCAAACAACTGTAAATGCACTTGTATAAATATGTTTTCAACGAAATATTGAAAGTATGCGGGATTCTTCATTTTGTATGCATCGCTTTTGTACGTGAAAATAAAATACCTTGTTACTTTCCTATATATTTGTTTAATGCAGTAGATATTCAATTAATCGACTATCACTAACAGATCATCATTAATTGATGATAAGAGACATCATTCATTGATCATTAATATAGAAAACTAAAGTATTCATAAAAGTATCTTTAAATTAACTATTATTATCATTTTAGACCAACTTACATTTCTAAAGAATAAAAATGATAATATCTAAAGCTTATAGGCTTTAATAATAAAAGAGTGATATAATTAGTTATAACTTATATCGGTTAGATGCACATAACAGCATACGTCAAGCAGCTCTAGTGCGTCTGATAAATTTTGTTCTATGTTATTATTCCAATACACACAAAACATCAGCACTCTGATCACTTTCCTGTATGATCCGGTCGGTGAAGTAACAGGGTAGGACGACAGACATTTTCTATAGTGAAGTCGGTCATATGGGAATTTCTGTATAAAGCTCATTGCTTGTAAGCGAATTCGGGAATCTCGAAAAACAATCTTAAAGAGTTTTATATCATAATAATATGTTTTGGGGTCTAATATTAGCTTCTATATACAAACAAAAAGCTATATAGCATTATAAGATGATATAATTTTGGTACAATTATGAAACTACTTTTCCAAACCTTATATATAGCACCATGAATATTTAAAATGGGTGCCCATAGTATTAAAAATAAAAACCAATTTTTTTTGCATTTTACCATTTTGCTTATATTATTGTGCTTGTTATATATATTCATCTCATTCTTTTGTCGATTTACTGAAGTTTCACTTCTATCGTGTGTGAATCGCACACACGCCTTTTTTTATTATTTTGACGAAAATGTATATAATTCATATGTATTTAGAATAATATTTAAAACGACAATCTTTTTTTAGTCAAAATAAATGTATGCCCCATATTAATAAACAGCCAAAATAATATTCCCTTGGTTGTTTTAGATAACGCTGCACAAATAGGTGAACAATATTTAAGAAGATGTGAAAGTATTGTTCAATCGATGGCCATTATACATCAAGAGCAATCAGAACATGGAACCAACTTTCTTGGTAATCCTACAACTTTCTGCGACTACGATGGAACTTATGGACCGTATCAAATTAATAATGGCATGTAAGTATAGTAAAACGTGTACACGCATGAGAATGGTGATTAAAAGTATACTATATAACATTTTATATGATCCATATTAAAAAGTATACATAAGAACGTGTGTATAGTACAATATAACTTAGCAACAAGTATACTCTCTTCTCTAATTGAATTTTGAAAGACGAGCAAATTTTGATTAAAACAGGAAAAAGTATTTTCATTACTTTTAATGGTAATGATGTATAAAAACTTTGCAATAAAAATGTTACGTTACTTCAATTACGAATCTAACTTAGCTTTTTATATAATTAGTGATTTAATAATTAATTTTGGATTGATTATTTGCATTTTATATTAAGTTCAATTTAAAATAGGAATAGTCACGACATGCTTTTCATGCGTTTTCTAATTAATATTAATTCATGATTACAGCGCATATTGTACTGGTAGAGACGGCGAGATTTTGGGTTCGTGGCAAATTATGTCGAGTGAAATGTCTGCAATGAATTGCAGTAAGTAACCGAGTAATTCCTATACCGCAATAATCGATTAAACACATTAACTTATTACTATTTAATGTTAAACGGAATTGATGTATTATAATAGCGTGCATTAAAACGTACACGATATGTCGAAAAGCTTAAATAATATACCGTTAGCACATTCGTTAGCATGTCACATTCGCATTGTGCCATGAGGACCGGTTGCCGACCGTGACCCTGTTCCCGATATGTTTAGCGGTTTCATCTACCTATCCCAACGTGTTATTGGAATGCGGAGATCGCGACATTCGACCTCTTAATAATTCATTCATGAAAGCAAGGATACCAGACTTACTTAAAACAAAAAAGATAAAACATTGTTAGTTATTCATATATATTACCTGTGGTAATAATAGAAATAATTATAAATTAATCTATTTGTCAAAGTAAATTAAAAAAATCAAACATAACAAATTAATTTTAAAGTAAGCAATTATCGTCAAATAATATTTATCTTCCGCATTGGTCTCTAGTTTAAGAATCAAATAAGTCACAATACTATTCCTAAGAACGCTAGCAACAATGTAGTAAATTAAGTTTTTTGTAATACTTTAAACTTTCACCGCAAGGAATAACAATATCGCAGTTAATTTATCCGAGTCAGTTACGAACATTGTATTATACCCATTTTCGGCATCGTGGGATTCGTTCGTATTCACACGAATTTAAGTATACAATGAGCTTGTTTAGTGCTTCTTCGGTTGAAATATAAAAAATAATGTAAATTTAGTGAGTGAACCTTTCAAAAATATATCCGACTAGCCATGACTGCGGCTCTACAGTCGTTTGTCGTTATTTCTTGTAATTACTATTTGTCGTAACATATATTTGTGTTATAGTAAAATGGATATTGCGTAAATATGCTCCGTATTCAAACATAGAAACTCACAATTTTTTATGACAATCAGTTGAATCGGTATGGAAAAATTTCAAATCGGAAAAGGCATACAAAATTACTTTAAAGTGTTCATATATTCCCGTTCGCTAGAAAAAAAAATACAGCAAATGTATCAATTTACTTCCATTAAAATGGTCGTCTAAAATGTTTTTTTTTTTAATAAAACGCCATATACATAGATAATGAATTACCTATACGTAGATATAAATGACAATAACAGTATAAAATTTCATTTATTTGTTTACACCCAATTTTTGAACATACTTCATTTCGTAACTATTCCACAGACATTTCAGAAGGTGTTTTGACTAATTTCAGATTGCGCTCGAGACACAATGATATATTTCCCGGAACGCGGTATGACAGTGACAGAGATTTGTTTGGCTAATGGCAACTACCAACCGAACCAAAACGTAGGAGACGTGTACTACTGCGTGGACACTGATGGATATCACACGGAACTATTGGACGCGTGGCCAGCCGATCGATGCGCGAGTTACGCTTAATAATTATCTATATATTTTATCCAAAGAAATATCTATCTTTTATATTCAAAAATAATTTCCTTCATATTATATTATGTTTGAGCTAAATACATATCAAATATGTCCTATATAATATGAATAAACGTACTCTATATAAATAAAATAAAAGAGGTCTATCGTTGTGCCCGGGGCACTCAAAAACTACTTTTATTTTTTTAAGCGTTACTCTTTGTACACATGGTCCTTCTCTAAAATGAAGATTATCACGATAGTTTCATCGAATGTAAGGTTATCAAAGTATTAATACGCTACGTTTTTATAAGCTCTACCGCTTTTATTACAAAAACAAAAATGAACAGTGTCTAAAATTTTAAATACGCGTTTAAAATACTTTATTACAAAAGAGTGTCTAAGCGGTCTCTAGCTAAATATCTGGCTTTATTTTTTTTTCTACAAGCAACTCTGAATAGAATTCATTCAATTCAATCTCATCATTCAAAAACGTTCTAATTTACGAATCATATTTTTGGTTAGATCTTTATTAAGAATATTTATTTATTTTAAGTGAAATTGGTTATAACTATTGTGACATCTGGTTTAAAGAAAATGATGACATCATTAAAATAAGCATTATATAAGTTTAAAATAATACCCTAAATTGCGTAGAAGTGGAACAACAGTATAATTTCAGGAAAAAAATACATTGTGAAATGTCAATTAATATCATATTGTAGTGGTTGTATCTTCAAAATTGTCTAATTTATCTACATCTTCCAAATTAATTATACACACGAAATCCATAATTTACTATGAAAAATCTTCGCCGGTAAAAAGAAATACAATAAATCACAACAATAAAATGAGAACTGTGAACTTAGACAGGTGTTATACAATGTTTAAATTTAAATAGTGTCTATTTCTAAACAAAAGTAAGACACTCTTTGTGATCTAACGTCTTTTGTGTGTTCGACGCGTATTTAACTTTTTTGTAATAAGACAGTACGTGTTTAGTGATGTATGCTTTTTCCTTCGGTGGAGAAATGGTGTAAGTCATGTATGTGGTGCTTATGTTTTTTTTCTCTGTATACAAAATATAAACCTTAGGAGACGAAGTCGCAGGTATCAACTAGTTTCTTAACCGTACCTTTATAATAGAATCGTTTAGACGATGTAATGAATTGATTAAGTTTACAACAGACACTTGTTCCTATTACTATCATGTATACGTACCATTAAAACTACCTTGAGACACACATACCTAAATTTTATGCGTTTTGGTGCAATTAATAAATTATTGTTGTTGACAATAATTACATATATATATAACATACTATATATAACCAAAGCCACTATGGGAGTAACTCTGTGAGGAAAACCAGCCTTTGGAAAGTTCTATGTACGTCATGCAGTATTAGCGTATTTATCGCAGAGAAACTTACAAAACAATTTGAGAAATTATTGTAAAAAAGGGTTAATAAAATAATTTTATGGTTTATTTTAAATCGTCAAGTCTTATTATACATCACAAGAAGGGCGAAAAAATAATCTTGTCTTATAATAAAAATTTAGATCAGTAACAATGGATGTATATCTTTAATTTAACTTTCAACTTAAAAAAACATATTTTTATTCAATTCATTACATGTGTGTACATATGTTTGTGTGTTAATCGTTGTATTCTTTACGGTAAAAAAGAGCTGGTGTATTCCCCACTTAATTACCAACTTACGAATCAAGATAATATGGTGTGGCCCTGATGCTACTACAATTGAGAAACTGAATAAAATTGATATAATTGGAAATGCTGGAAAATCGGTTTTAGTCGGGTCGGATATAATATGTTCTAATGTGTTATTTTAGATAAGCCTATTACGTTACAAAGACATCAAAAGCAGTGATATGCTCGTTTTCATATCTTTTTGGGAAACGCTGTCATTCGCGTTCGAGATTCGAGAAACATCAAGAAGGCTTTGCATGATAAAGAAGGTATATGTCAAACAATAGTAGAGGATTCAATTTACCACGATTTACTTCTCGTGTATGTAAATAGTTATAAATGGACGTTTGTAGATAAATGTAAAAAAAACTTTATAAGTATGATGACTCCTTCAAGTGCTCCTCTAAGTGTCTAAAGGGCTATACATCGGACGATGTCGCAGACGGAGAAATTAAACAAAATTATTTAATGTGTATACGTACCGCACAAATGGGTGCTCATTGGAGGTCCCAAATGTCAGGCGCATGTCCCTGAAGACCGCCGCCGTGGTGCAGGATATGCTCCGGGAACGCTCTTCCATCTGAAACATGCGACTTGGGTTACCAGAGCGGTTCCGTCAAAATCACCAATAGTACCTACCTATCTACTTCCAAGGTCATGTGCAATTTTAGACTCTATCCGAATCAATTCTGTCCGCAAAATCTGTACTTTGAATTTCATAATGCTTATAACAACAATTATTACTATTCAATACGAAAGAGTCACATTACACGTAATTGGCCAAAATTAACGTCTAGTCATTTTGTTTTCATCAGTTTGATCAAATATGAAATATAGACAAATTTTACTAATTTGTGAGTACATTCCGGTTTATTTTTTGTTCGCTAGCGCTTGAACATACTTCACTATACAATAGTCCACCAAACATGATCAAGAGTATTATTTAAGGCGCAAATAACGTACATTCTAATATCCTATTGATAGCAAATAACACAATCATAACTTATATATTGGTCTCGATGTACATTATCGTATTCGAGATATTCTGTTTATCCGATATTGTTGTTGATTACAATCACGTTCTTGGAAGATAACCCAGTTCTTGGATTATGTGACGTACGTTTATGTACCTAGTTAGCTAGCTACCTTTCAGAAATTACACTTTATCGGTGTAGTTACTCGGTTTTGTACGTAAAATTATAAATCAAACTTTAAAATAATTATTGGAACTTATGTTTTTATACAATCTGATGATTAGTCGTATGATCTTATTGTTCCACAAGTCACGAATATGTTTAGATAGTTTTATTTTTTAACTTTGATATTAGTCCCAACTTGCCATTGTCATATTTGATTTTAATTTCATTACACTACTGTTTTTTTAAACTATGCTCTTAGTATAAAGAAATTTGCTTGTACGACGTAATCTCCAGAACAATTTATCCGATTTAAAAAATTAATAGAATGGTAACGACTTCCCTGAGTGATATATTTTATTCTTATTACATTTTAAATTCTAATAAACGCGAACGAAGTCGCAAACATTTGCTAGTGCGTAACGTTTTATTGAGCGGGTGATCCAGAAAATTAAATAATAAATAAAAATTAATTTTATGAAGAACCATGGTTAACTTTCATTAATAAAATAAAGATAAAGGAAAATAAAAACTGTATAAATATCTAGCTGTCTTTAATACCCGAAATGCTATCAAGATTACTGCCTACGTACGTAGCTAAACAACACACGTGAACATAAACAAACCTGTCCCATGTTAAGCACCTTTAATAAGATCCCGTGTTTGTTTACGGCGAACTTAATAATTATGGAACCTTTAGTTTAAAATTAACATCAACAAGTAAGGAAAGTTTGCGAAGTGAAACGAGGTCACCGGTTTCGTTAATCCTCGTTTAGTTTGCGTACTTATAAAACCGCACATGCAACCCTAATGTTCATGTAAAACCTGTCCAGGTAAACAGTTACGTTATATTGTTAACAAGTGTATACAATCAATCGTTAATTACATTTTGTAATAGATTAGCTGTACCCGCAGCTTTGTTATATTCATTACGCCTTTTGTTATTATATTTGATTTATAACAAAGTATACTTTTTACAGATATTTTTCGAGTTCACATATCCACATATAACAAATTTCATACCGATCAAGCGAATATGGAATATTTTATTAGATAAATATATATAAACATAAGCGTACACTTATTTATATTGCGTGAAACGTTTCGATTTCTATGATTCTTGTGGTCGGATTGCTTTATATAATACCGTATTACCTGTATTACATTAATATTTATATATAAATGGGCTAAGATAAATCAGTTTTCTTTTGTTTTTCACAACCCATTTTATTTTATTTTATTTGCTATAGACGAGCTTTAGTGTTATCAATAAAAAAAATTTTGGTAATCGATTTTTCTTTCAAACCATCGATGATTCACAGATTATACTTATAACAATCTATTAGCCATACTTCACGCTTACCTCTACTATTTACAAAATTTGTACAATACAGATAATAATTAACAAGTGAAGAAAAACGTCTGTACCGCCTATTATGATCGAATTCGACCACTAGTAATAGTAATTGGGCTACAAACAAATACCTTGGTCCGATGAAGCTTTGAAGGTTCATCAGGACAAAAGCATATAGTTAGTTCGAAAAAAAAATTACCTAGTCGGGTCATACATTCTGTCAAAAACTTTTAATGTCATTAATTATACATTTTGATTATTATTCAAACATTATATATTAAATAAAAGGTAATAATTAAATGTACAAAACAATTTTATTTACATTATTGAAAATGCCATGCCCTATTTTGAAGACATAACCTTAATCGACGCGGTAAGTCATCCACCGCAGCACGCACCACATTCATGTTTATTTCTGCCGCGGTTTAAACCAGAGATGCTAGGTGAGGCCAAATTCTGATGAGGTTTAGCGCAGACTTTCTTCTTCAAATGTTGTCATATCTTGCAAATGGGTTTAACTCTGGACTACAAGAGGGTAAGTCTTCATGCCAGATGAAGTCAATTCCATGGGCGCTGAGCCAGTATAACGAGCCTCGTGACCTATGATCTAGCGCAGAATGATGCTAAAATATCCAGTGTTTGTTTTAGAATATTGATTGAGAAAGAGCTTTCATTATGTTTATTAGAACGGTATATTGGTACATAACAGCACTGGGTTTTTCACACTTTTCAAAGAAATACACCTCATTTACGTCTGAATATGAGACTCCAAGCCAAACCATAAATGACGAAGGATAATGCCCTCGCTGGACTCTCGGAATATGCGAGCTCGCTTCTTCACTACTATGAGAATACATCTTAACACTTTGTTTGTTATAACTTTTTTTTGCTTACACACGGGATTTCGTTGGGTTCGCGCCTTCACTGCTTTGATGACTTCTGATGGCAATTGATGTATTCGATTCTACTTCAGTGTACCGTTTGTTAGTGTGTGATAAATAAACCTTAGAACTATTTTCAATTTGTTTCAGAATGTTGAAAATCTCTGTTGGCGCGTAACCGTAGCGGTGCAACGCGATAATCGCAACCGCGACTCTATTTTCATTTTGCGACCGCTCATTCTTTGAAAATAAATAAAAATGTATTTCTTTTTTATTTTCGGAAAGCGTAAACGTTCTATTTTCAAAATTACTCGAAGTATATCTGGCCAGTATTCGAAAATGACAAATAATAAGACAGAACTTATGACCCGACAAGATAGCTGTCTAAAAAGCACGACATTTATATAATTTTATATATTTTACCAACAAATCTATCAGGTTTTCAGTTACATTTTACTTTTATAAGACGGTTTGGAGAGTTGATATTTATGCTTACCCCAGCCAGCACCCGCGACTTTGTGTTCTGTTTTTTATTATCTTAACAATATACTTTATGTACAGAAGATAAAAATATATACACCACACCGCTTACTTCAGTTCACCACAACAAGAAAATTAATTTATGGCTTATAAATTGATATATAAAATTTATAGATTACAGATATCTTGTTGGTCGCCTTTGTTTTTGAAATGCATTGCGCGTATCATCAGGTACAGTGACGTCACTTTGTCCTGCTACAATAAAACAGAATCCTAATTAGTTTTCAATTGTTTCGTTTATAAAATATATACCTACACAACTTATCCGATTTTCAGTTAATAAGTATTCCTTCAAATTTTTAGTTTCTAAACAATAAACTTACACGTAAGCTCATAGCATTTTCAATACTATAGCATTAATCTTCAAAACAACACACTTTATAAAAGTAGGTATAACGTTGTATTCAGATTTCTAACGAGTGCAATCGTGGCTCGACTCGAGGGTTGTCGATAGAGGGTGGACGGTGCGGCTCAACTACACCCCTCCACTTGAACACGTCACACACTCTCTCAATAACACAAGAACAATACTCAAACTGCACACAAAGCACAACGGGTGTCTTAATCACAAAATATAATTCAAAAATGCAAAATCGAACTACATGATGTTTACCTACGATAATCTCCGAGATTGCTGAACGTATTTTGACAAAACTTATATCTATATACCCTATTCTAATATTACGATTTTTCGTAGGTATTATAGAATTTAATAAAGGTAACTTAAAATCTGTAAAAAAGTGATATGAACAAACACGGAATTATAAAAATAAAATAAAAAAAATAGAAGAATAAACTGTCGTAACAGTTTATACAGAAAAAAATACGAGTCTCGTGAAAAAACTAAACTAAACGAAATCGTATCAGCAATTATAACATAACGAAAAACAAGGATTACAAAAGATAATTATTAATGTATTGATAATTTATCTCTAAGTTGCAAAAAATATTATTAGACTAAAATGGTATGCATTGTTGTAAGGATTTGTTCAATAATAGCTACTCCACTCCTATTTTAATTATTCTAGTAAATTCCTTCCTTTTTAGTAAATTTTAAAATGATACTTAAGTTATTACTTTATCTTTAATGCAACTATTATTTTCTATTAGATTGTGTATATGAAATTATGCCTTCAATTTTGTCTTCAACAAGCAAACGAGTTAATAATATGTTGTCATACCCATTTGAGCTAAATTTAAAATTTCTAGCTGATTTGGAAATTAGTCCAAAACTTTATTACTAAATTTATACAATACTGAGAGGCAAAAAAGCAAATAACTGTTATGGTTATATATTCTTGTGACCCTTTTGTAATTCAGATCATACACATGACCAATTACAGTATGGTGAAAATGAATACCTATTTAATCAAGTAATTTACTTAATGAACTGCATTTGACTTATGTATAACTACTGCAAAACGTATGGGGATGAAAATAATACTTTAATCTTTACATTTTGTAAGTATGAGTTTAAAAAATAAATCAACTAAAGAATAAAGTTTACTAATTAGATGGTATTTCAGAAATTAAAGTCTAATCTTCACATATCTCACTCCCTAAAGACAAAACTACTTTACCATGTAAACCTACTAGATATCAGACAAATACATCAAATAATATAAATCAAGAAACAAGAGAAACAAATTAGAAATGGGAAAATTGCCTCAATCATATTATTTTAACATCAAAGACATGCTGTTAGGTAGATTATCTTATAAAACTACTTCAATGGTGAATTAAATTTATAAACATTATTTTAAGAACTATTTCAGATCAGAACTATTATATTTAGGTGTAGTTAACCTTGCAACACTGCAAGCAGACAATATATTTCGAAATAGGAATAGTACAATATACTGAATGAATTAAAAATGCATTGATATTTATATAATTTATCTTCTACAATTATCATTTGGTAAATTGATCTTATATGTCATTGTGTATTTCTTTTCAATTAAAATGAAATGAAGGCATTATTCTATTACCTTATTTTTCAACCTGATGACTACAGTGAACAAATTCACAGGTAAACTATTCCAGTACATCAAATTAATGTACAGAAAAACTAACTATATCATTTACTAGCATTTATTCACCCACAGATTAACTACATCTACATAATTCTGACATTAAAAAATATTCATAAATTTCATTTACTATATTCATATTCAGATTAGTTTGGGTGGCTCCAACTTAGACCTTAACATAATTAATGCTGTTTATTTATCTACATTAATTAGCCATGAAATAATTTTCTTTATGTTACAAAGTAGCAAAAAGGTATGCAGTCTGCTTGATGTGCATGTGTATTTACAGATTATAGCTAATTACACCCAACCTCAAAAGGACTATAGTAAGCCATAAAAGCCTGCCCTCGATGATGACAGAATTTGGAAACCTAAAACTTAAATGTGTGATCAACCACACCCTTGGAACAAAAACACAGAAGCTTGAGCACTGCAGCTTTAATATACAATTTAAAGCTTAAGTTCTACTATTTCTTTGAAATTATTTACTAATAGTTGTTCAACAATCCAAAACAGAGGCACTTTTCTGCTAACAACCTCATATACAAAATACTATAATATTTACTTGTATTCATAAAAATACTAGAATTAATATATAGGTAATACAAATAAATAATAATGTACAATAACAAGAAAAACAAAAATGTAAAACGGAGATCACAAACTTTATATTGAATCATCATATGAAACGGTATATTTTATGAAACATGTGAATTTCATTACATTATATATTTAGACATCTAAGTAATTTTAATTATTCCATCTAAGTGAAGATAAAGTTTTTATAAGTAACACAGGAATACTTTTAAGCTCAATCACTTCACAATTAAAATATAATACGATATACATTTATAACTAATATAAATGTATATATAAAAACCATTAACCTATTTCCAAAATAGTTCAACAATATCTAGAAGCTATTTTCACAGACACAGGGAGGTAATGTCTATTTACAAATGAGTTAACTTTTACTTTTTGAGGAGCACAAGTATCCTAACCACGATTCTTTATTATTATGGTGGATAATAATTTAAAATTATTCATTTGTGCAGTGAATGGTAATCAATTTGGGACACAACATAATAAAAATGCTTGTTGTTCTGGTCATAATAATCACGAACCATGACAAAATCGAAGGCCGATATCGATAATGCGATTCTTATTAGATTCTAATTTATCAGTAGACACAACTTGGCAAAAGGAATAATTATATCAGAATTGTTATATTTCGTAGTCATTTAAAATTTTAATCAAATTATTCATGACATTCAGAAATAAATTTTAAAATTCTGACCTTATAAATTCATCACGTTTTCTCCAATTTTGTGCAATCCGGTTTGCCACATCAGTGCGAATTTGTAACACATATCCGAATAATTTATCACAATTTCACTTTTCACAATGTTCAATACTCTTATAATATTCACCACCTACTTACACCACACGCCCACAAATAGCGTACACAAACAGCTTTCGGAAGCAAAATTTCTATGTAGATACATAAAATAAACGTCAATAACCCAGAGCAAGCGGCTACGATAAAGAGATTCGAATCATACTGATATCGGATATAAAGTAGCCCAAAGTAAGAAATATTGTTATACAGTGATTTTAATAACAATTACTCGTTTTTATTATGATTATGTAAATTGTAATGTATTGTATAATAATTTCATTCATAAGTAAATAAATTACTAATCCCTTCTACTCTACTTCCCTGCCCGAATGACTTGAAGCAGAAATAGCGCCCGCGATCGCAGCGCAACTTGTAGTGTTGCCAGCCGAAATAATAAATAAGTCGATTTTCATGTAGGTAGGTGTTATGAAATAAATATACAACATTTTTTCTATTTTATTTGCAATTAGTATAAATGTTATTCCAAAACTATTTCATCCGTACATATTACATAATCAATTCGTAAGTACATGTGTTATGTAATTTTAAGGTACAATCTAATCTTCGATCTTTTATTATTGATTGTTTGATTAATAATATACTTACGATAACTGCTTATACACATATATTTAATACAAAACGAATATAAGCATTATAACATCTGCTATTTTAAAAATGCCCAAACAACTACTGTTATGCTATTAAATTAAAAACTATATTTAATGTACTCAATGTTTGTTTGGTTTTTGTACCTATATATATATTTTTCATTACATTTGAGGACTTGGTAAATATATTAATTAAGTAAATAATATACGATATATATAAGACACACGAAAATATTCCCGCTCATATTTATTTAAAAAAAAAAATATTCAAATAATGTATTTCTATTCTATCTTCAATTGGAAATAAATAAATAAATTATAACAATTTACCAAATATAGAAGTGTCAAAATTTAGACAATAAATCAGTAGGGTGTTCAAACTCAAAAAATCTACTAAAATATGTAGATCATCTATCAACATTGTAGCTGGAGAAAATAGTGATGGCGTGATCAATGTATTCGAATCATTTAAAATTTATTTTTAAAATTTCCATAACTAATTTCTAGTAATAAAAAGTTGCTATATCCTTAAAGAAACAGTACTGACATTAAATCGGCTTTATTAATAACAACCGTAACAATAATGAATTTCGATCTATAATACTTTGCACGTTTTAACGCTGCCTGTAGAGGCAAGTAGTGCTGTTTGTTGTATATTTGAATATTGTTCAAGAATTTAAAGAAAAACGTCTTTTACAAATTTTTTGAAAAAAAAAAATTAAGTATTACGTCGCGACAAAATATCTTAATTTACATACAAATATTCGTTAACTTAACTTCTTTTAGATTAATATTACTTTTGAAACGTGATTTGATTTTGTTTTTGTGATTTTGGCGACACCAGTACTGTACGTTGATTCACGATATACCATTTCTTCTTATCTCTTTGTTCTGTGTTGGTAACGATAATTACGATAATATATATTTTTGTTCATTTTTTTTATTGTTTTCATATTTAAATACGTATATCACATCCCTAGAAATATTAGCAGCGTTGCCGGTAGTAAAGGGGTAAAGGCCCGAAATATAGTCCGCGTCAAACTTTTTCGCCGTTCTGAATATAATTTTAAATTCGGTTTTGCGCATAGTACAGTAAATCACAATACAAGGTCAAAATATTATTGTAGGAATTTAATATGGACATTTATTAATCCATAAATTGTCTCGACACGTACATATAATAATTATATTTTTAATTAATTATGACTCAAGTAGATATTTGCCTGCTATCTGTACATTTAAATAAAATTGGTGTCTGTTTGGAATATCAAAATAACGACTTTTTACTGATTGGATATGAACGTTTACACGATACTGATAACAAAAATACAATTTTTAACATTTTTGTTTGTCTGTCTGTATGTTCCGGGTAATCTCCGAAACGGCTGGACCGATTTTGACAGAAACTTCACTAATGGATAGTGAAAATTACAGAGGGTGCCATAGACTACTTTATTTTAGACTAGCTTTCATGCGTGGCTTCGTCTGTAGTACTATGTCCAAAATGATTTGACCTGTTTTCATGGGACTTTCACTGACAGATAGCTAACATTATAAAAAGCAATTAAAACTTTTTTATTTTGGACTAGCTTTTACCCGCGGCTTTGTTTGCAGCGCTATCTCCAAAACGTTTGAACCATTTTTTCACGGAACTTTCACTAACAGATAGCTGATCTTATAAGAAGTAATCTACAATTATTAAAAAAACGCATGCGCAGCTGCGGGCAACAGCTAGTATTAAATAAAAGCAACGTGGTAGTATAAGAACCATGTTGCCACTTTCAGAAGAAGATTTTGTATGTGAAATGATTATATGACTCCAATTGGGAGTCTTGTTAACGCTTTGATAACTAATTTATGAAAACCTGTTTATGTGAATTGAGCGGCCATATACATATATATGGACTGTTTGCAAAGGATTAGAGATAAAAATGTATATACAATCAAAATTAAATTATACTGGACTAATAAAATAAAAGTAATAATTGAAATGAACAATATAGCTGAATAATAAAGAACCTACAAAATATTTAATTCTCCAAAATGTTTATTTGTTAGTTACAATTATGTCCAGATAATATTTGATCACCTTTTGGTTGGTGAGTTTGGATGATCCCGTACTTTAAATGAATTTATCAGCCTTATAGAGTATTTTTCTACCTGGAGGTTATATCTTGTAGCATATACTGTGTAGAAATTATGTATGTCGGTACAATAGCATTATTGTAGATGAAATACATTGATAGTAAATAAATAATTGGTAATAAACATTTATTTATAATGGGGCAACGGTTTCATATTTTTTTTAAGTGGATGGGCGCTCTAAAAATAACACATATCAATAAGTAATAATAAAGAGAAAAATATGGAAAAATAACAAATATTAGCAAGAAAAAGAAAGTAATGAAATAGCAATAACATGTAAATGACAATAACGATACTATTCTGAATTCGGCTCTACAGCAACAGCACGCATAATAGAACATGTGTCGGCGTAAGTGCTATAGGGGCATGGAACACAAAAGGTGCTCGGCGAGCCTGCTCCGCCTTAATTTACCTAAATTTTTTATTCTACGCATCTACTTCAGAGCAGTCAAAAAGTTTGACGCGGGCTATACGAGTATATGATGAAATTCAGAGACAAGCAAGGAATAGTTTCGAAAGGAGTCCAAAAAATAAAGCTATTGATGTCATACCATGTCGCAGGCTTTGGAGATATCAACAAAGGCGAGTAATGGCCGCACCATGTCTTTCGACAGCCTTAGTGAAAATACGAAAAACAATAAATCTGTAGCGTTTCTTGTCGATACATTTTTGTACGTCCGCAACCGCAAAAAGGGACGCCACAAAAGAGGCGTCGCTTGGGGAGAGACAAAGGACAACTACCTGAACGATCTCCGTTAGGAGAACCATATTTAAATAGTATTCATTCTGTGCGCGACTGAGTAAACTACATAGTATATAACTCACGTGATGATATATTACTCTGTGTGTGTTTATAACGATTAACTTGTGCAGTCATAATAAACTTTATATATTTAAACGGTGTTTTCAATCGAAACCCCAAACTGGTGACTCCGACGACTGCGCTACCTGGAAGCTAATCACCACGACATTGTTGAGTGATAGTGTTTTGGCGATATAAAAGTTTTTCACCATCGCAACTTTAGTACATCAAGTGGTGTGAATCTGCTTCGGCTTGTTCTGAAGGTCCATAGAAGCAGCTACACCGGGACACACACAAGATTTTTTTTCACGTCTAACAAACTTATACACTGTACCTGGTATTTTAATTTTATTAATTATTAACAACATATTTCTAAGTATTACTAACTCTGTGATCCATGTTTTAATTAATCATTGTGTTGACAATTTATTACATGTCTCAAATGTTGCATCGCACTTAATTGGTAATATTTTTGTTAAATCACCTGTACAATTACATAATCATATATAGTGTTACACAATTTAATGGTCTAGTATTAAGGGGTCTATGTGGTTCACCTTACTTTTTATATATTTTTGTATATTACTGTGGTATTAAGGAATTCCTGCATACATTGTAACCTATTGTTCTCATTTTGTTGCGTATATTATCATTGTTCTAACTATCATTAGATTTATGGTTCATGGTTGTGAGACTAATTCCATTAGTATAAAATTTTACTAATACTGATTTATTTTATAGTATAAATTTTGTAATTTAACAATATCATTTTTTTTTTTTTGGTGTTCTGTATGTATTAGCGTGTTTTGTCTTATTGGAATTTTTTGTAACTAATATAATCTAATTAGTTTTAGCAAACTTTACAACCTGCTATTCTATTCTGGTTTGTCCAGTTAGACAAATGGAGACCAATAAGAATTTAATAGAGGAGAATACTTTGTTGCATCAGCAAAATGCAGCTTTACTTGCGGAAATACAAAAATGCAAAAGTCAAAATCCTGAATACACAAACACACCCCCTGCTGACTCAGTTCCTATTCCTCAATCTCCTTCGGTATGCAAGGTGGCGGTCAAACTCCCACCATTCTGGGCTGACCGTCCTGTTATATGGTTTGCACAGGTGGAGGCACAATTCTCTATATCAGGTATATCTGCTGATTTGACCAAATTTAATTATGTTGTTGCTCAACTGGATACTCGTGTAATAGGTGAAGTCGAAGATATCATTCTTCGACCTCCACTGGAGGATAAATATATTAAACTTAAGTATGAGCTCATTCGCAGATTGTCCACATCTGAGGAGCAACGAGTCCGGCAACTCGTCAGTGATGAAGAGTTAGGTGACCGTCGTCCCTCGCAGTTTTTACGTCACCTGAAATCACTTGCAGGAAATGCTCTTACAGATGTAAATTTGCTGCGTCAGCTGTGGATGCGTCGTCTACCTCAACATATTCAAGCGATATTGGCTGCTCAGTCCGAACTTTCTTTGGACAAAGTTGCTGAGCTAGCGGATAAAATTTTAGAAGTTTCACCAGGCATGAATATTTCTCATCCAGCGGCTGTATTTTCAGCCAGTTCTTCTAAAGTATCGCCTTCATCTCTTGACGATATCATGCGACGCCTTGACGAGCTCACTCATGAGGTTAATTCACTTAAGGTTGAACGATATAGGGAAAGATCTCGAGGTTGTTCACATCAGCGCGAACGTTCACGGACACCCAGTAATCCAAAAATGTGTTTTTATCATAAAAAATTTGGTGTTAAAGCAGCAAAGTGCATAAAACCTTGCACCTGGACACCGTCCCTGCCGGCGGGAAATGCGGACAGCAGTCTTTAGCGGCGACGACTGACTGCTTAACGGAGAGTCGCCGATTATTTGTCACCGAAGGCGTATCAAAGCGCCGTTTCCTAATTGACACAGGCTCAGATCTCTCCTGTTACCCATACCAGTGGTTAGCAAATAAGCCAACACGGTCGAACTATACATTAGTTGCTGCTAATGGTAGTGAAATTCGTACCTTTGGTCACATTCAATTAACACTCAATTTAGGGTTGCGACGCGACTTTCAATGGCAATTCATTGTCGCTGATGTTAACGTTGCCATTTTAGGCTCTGACTTCTTGGCACACTATCGACTAATGCCCGATTGTGCCAATAAGAGGCTAGTTGATAGTAATACTGGTTTGAGATGCATCGCGACTATTACAACTTTGGCTGAATCCAGCGTCAAAGTTATTTCTACTCCATCATCAGGATTTGGGGCCATTCTCGCAGAATTTCCATCAATTACTAAGCCATCCGGTTTGTTTCGTGAACATAAGCACAATACAGTGCATCACATATTGACCACTGAGGGCGCCCCCATTTCTTGTCGTCCTAGGCGTTTAGCACCTCAAAAGCTTCAAGAAGCTAAAAAAGTTTTTGACGACATGGTGAAATGTGGCACAGCTAGACCATCGCAAAGCTCTTGGTCTTCACCTCTTCATATGGTCCCTAAACGTGATGGCACTTGGCGACCTTGTGGGGACTACCGCGCATTAAATTCGCGCACAATACCTGATAGATATCCGGTTCGTCATATCGGTGACGTCGGTCACAACATAGCTGGCTGTACCATATTCAGCACCATTGACCTCGTCAAGGCGTACCAACAGATACCAGTTGCACCTGAGGATATTTGTAAAACGGCAATCATAACACCGTTCGGACTTTATGAGTTTAATTATATGACGTTTGGTCTGCGTAACGCAGGTCAAACTTTTCAACGTTTTATAGACGAAGTTGTCCGAGGGTTAGATTTCTGTTTTGCCTATGTCGATGACATTTTAATCTATTCTCGTGATGCTACCCTACATGCTGAGCATCTCCGTGTTGTTTTCAGACGATTTGAAGAATACGGAATAATCATAAATCCAGCAAAATGTGTGTTTGGTGTTCCTGAGGTAACTTTCCTCGGAAATCGAATTTCAGCAACTGGAACTCAACCGCCACCTGAACGCATTCAAGCTCTGCAAGATTTTCCTCTTCCAAAAACCGTACAGGGTCTCCGCCGTTTTCTTGGAATGATTAATTATTATCGCCGATTTTTGCGGAATGCTGCAATGTTGCAAACACCGCTAATTGAAGCAATTGTTGCTACTCCAGGAAAGGGCTCCACACCGGTCCATTGGACACCTGAACTTGAGGAATGTTTTAAGACCTGTAAAGAAAGCTTGTCATCTGCAACTCTTTTGGCTCATCCTGTGCCTAATGCTGAATTAGGGCTTTTTACCGACGCTTCCACTTTCCACGTCGGTGCCTGTCTTCAACAGAAAGTTGGCGATGCTTGGGAACCTCTGGGTTTCTTCAGTAAAAAGCTGAACTCTCGCCAGTCCCAATGGCCAGCTTACTACAGAGAACTGTTTGCAGTATATGAGAGTGTGCAACATTACCGGCATGTCCTGGTTGCACAACACGTAACAATTTATACTGATCATAAACCATTGATTTACGCTTTCTCACAACGTCGTGAGAAGCTTCCACCGGTTCAGTTAAATCAACTTTCTTTTATATCGCAATTTACAACAGACATTGTTTTCATAAAAGGCATAGACAATACAGTAGCGGATACCATGTCCCGAATAGAAGCGGTTAGTTCTCAGTCTGACCATTCTGCTCTTGCTTCTTGCCAAGAACTTGACGACGAGTTGAAAATGCTTCGTAACGATGCAAATTCTTCTCTTAAACTAGAGAACGTTGCAGTTCCTGGCACAAACACCACGTTGGTTTGTGATACCTCTTCAGGTCGACCACGACCATTTGTTCCAGAACCAATGCGCAGAAAGTTTTTTAATCAATTGCATAACCTAAGTCACCCTAGCGCTAAATCTACCATCAGGCTTCTTTCCGATCGTTTTATTTGGCCGGGAATGGCCAAAGACTGCCGCCGTTGGTGCCAAACTTGCTTAGCTTGCCAGCGAAGCAAGGTGACTCGGCATACACAGTCACCGCCTGGACACATCTCTAGCCCCACAGCTCGGCTCAAGCATGTTCACATTGACATTATTGGTCCTTTGCCAGTCTGTTCTGGTTACCAATACTGCTTAACTGCTGTGGATCGCTACACTCGGTGGCCCGAAGCGTGGCCTATGAGTGGAATAACCGCAGAAGAAGTAGCGAGTACCTTTGTGGCTGGCTGGATTTCTCGTTATGGGGTGCCTGCCGTTATCACAACAGACCAGGGACGGCAGTTTGAATCTGACCTGTTCAGACGCCTTACAGACATGTGCGGTACCAAGCGCATTCGAACTACGAGCTATCATCCTTGCTCCAACGGACTCGTAGAGCGCATGCACAGGCAATTAAAAGCCTCTCTCATGTGCCACGAAAGCCCTTGGTTGAGTGCACTACCGTGGGTTCTTTTAGGGATGCGCTCTGCCTTCAAGGAAGATTTGCAAGCTACAGTTGCAGAGTTACTCTATGGAGAAACATTAACTCTTCCAGGGGAATTTTTGTCATCTAGTACAGTATCTGGATGTAAGGAACCGTCGGAATACATACTAAAATTAAAACAGCAAATGTCGAATTTGCGTCCCGTTCCGGCTTCTCAACACAGCAAACCCTCTGTTTTTATATTTAAAAAGTTAAGCGAAACGTCACACGTTATGCTTAGAGACGATGCCATCCGACGATCCTTACAACCACCTTATTCTGGTCCTTATAAAGTTATTTCTAGGGCTGAAGATGGGAAGACATACGTACTAGATGTAAAAGGTAAACGGATGACGGTCAGTGTAGACAGACTCAAGCCTGCCTTTATCGAGGACTGTCCATCGCATCTCAACAAAGTCATCCCACCTGTTCCTTCTGTACCTTCATCGCCTGCTGCACCTGCACACGAAGCTAACTATACAACCAGGTCCGGTCGTCGAGTTCATTTTTCGAAACCTTTCGACCTTTAATTCCTTTTTTTCTCGCTATGTGGTTTTTCCTTCTCCGTAGGGGGGTGGTGTAGCGTTTCTTGTCGATACATTTTTGTACGTCCGCAACCGCAAAAAGGGACGCCACAAAAGAGGCGTCGCTTGGGGAGAGACAAAGGACAACTACCTGAACGATCTCCGTTAGGAGAACCATATTTAAATAGTATTCATTCTGTGCGCGACTGAGTAAACTACATAGTATATAACTCACGTGATGATATATTACTCTGTGTGTGTTTATAACGATTAACTTGTGCAGTCATAATAAACTTTATATATTTAAACGGTGTTTTCAATCGAAACCCCAAAAATCCATCGATTGACTAGTACCATTTTAGCAATCATTGTATTATAGGCATCTTCGTTTTTAGGATTTTGTATTTTTGTACCTGAGTTTAGCAAATAATTGCGATAGAAATGGAAGGTTTCAGCAAAAACAAAATATGGGATTTGTCTTTTCTCTAGAAGTACTGAATAATCAAGTTTCAGGTCACATAGGTGCATAGTTGTCCTGTCTTAAGATTTGATAACTATTAAAAAAATCATATACTTCGGTGGATAGTATTCGAATATTAAAAAATAAGGCAAAATACTCGAATAAAACGAACATTCGAATAATATACCCTAGTTGCAATCAATGAGGTTGAAACAATCATGATATTTATCACCTGGAAATCAAATGACAGTTGAAGTAGAATTTAGTCTCGGGGTGACCTGTTAACAAATAATATAAAGAGATATACAGAATATATGAAAAAAATCAGTAACTTGAAGTATTGTGTCAGACGCTTTATTAAGTTATCAATTCGTAGAAAGTATATATTACAGAATAACACAACATTTACGTTGCCTACGCCAGCGAGATTCTAAAGAGCGCTGCTTATAAGCCTTGCGTATCCTTTTCTTATGCGTTTTATTAGTTCGTTTATTACTAATTCGTGAATCCTTAGATTGTACTCTGGCACAATCACAAGGAGAGCCTGTTCTGCTGACAGTGTCCACTGCACTTGGACATTTGCTTTTACGTTTGATACACTTTTTGTAACATTTATCAGGCTCCGGACAGGGTGCTGGTCGAGGTCGATGCCGGTGTACGCTGCATGTCGGTGCTGACACGCATGGCTTTACACTTTTTGTAGAATAAACAGCTGAAAAGCATTTTACAAATTAACGTACCTACTTTTATATAGACTATAAACAAAAGTATGTATATCCATTAATAACGCTTAATGGCTAGATGAGGGATTCTCAAGAAATTTGAAATAGAAGTTGCTTGTATCGTGGAATTGAGACATAAAATTTATTTATTCGCTTTCTATAGTCAAGTGAAGCGAGTGGGCCACAACTTTTAATCTTATTCTTATATATAAATAAAGAAGTCTGCCATTGTGTACTCATACATTACTGGATGGATTTCAATCGTTTACCTTTTATACACTTGGCCCTTAACTAAAATAAAGCTTTACTTCTACCTAGGTATAAATAATAAATGACTTAAATTCGAAATAAAAAATATATTTACACGTACACGACACGATACTTTTGCGCACTTTTATAAGATACTGACGCTAATACGCGTTTTTAATTAGTAATTAATTTCGACTGGTATACGTTTAAAATATCATCAACATTAGCCTGTAAGAGACCCACTGCAGGGCCACAGGCCTCTTCCCGAAGAAAGGTATGGGCATAATCACCACGCGAACTCACGACGTATTAACGATTACAAGCTCTCAATTTGAAATCGCAGAAAACCACAATTCTATATTTTCCCCGTATGGTGGTACTGCAAGAATATTTCTCAGGGTTCAGGTTTCCTTACGATATTTTCCTTCACCATCAGCCGATAGTGTCACCAATTAAAATTAGTAAATGTACGCGAATTCCGAAAAATTCGTTGGTACGTGCCGGGGTTCGGACCTATGGTCATCGATTCGATATTCCACCGATTAAACTACTAGACCAGTTTATTTCATTATTTCTTAAACTAGCAGTGGTCATTTTTGTGGTCTAGCAATTTTAGAATTACGTATATTTCCTGTGTACAAAATTTCATCAAAATCCTTAAAAATACAATTAAAATATTGAGATTTTCTATACGAAAAGTATATTTATAATTGTAGTACCTTGTCAATTGAGGAAAAATATAAACTTTCCGTGTACAATATTTCTTAGATATAATAAGCCCTTTTTGAATCAAATCTGAATATACAAGCAGACAACAATTACTTTAACGTCATTACCGTGATGAGTGAGTGGTGCTAAGAATAGGTAAATATCACAAAATTTTGAAAGAAATTAACTGCACAGAGGAAACTAAAAATTTTTTAAAATAGATAAGGGAAACTATTCTTCAAAACTATTTTCAAAAACTCTACATCTATGAGAAATGTATGAAAACCTGATGAAGACTATTTTCATAATACCCTGATCCCTTCATTTAACAGTCTTTCAATCAGTATATTTTATCCATCTTAATCTTCTTTTTTAAGGAAAAATTATTACTATTTCTCCCATATTTCCCAAATGCTTTTCAATTTAGATAAGTACATTTATAACAACTTACGCATGTTGTTATGACCTTAAACGTTTCATTCCGGATTCGAATACATAATAGGTTTTATGTAATGCCTAATTTATGTTAAGTGAACAAGTTCTTGCGTGCATGTTATCTAACATGTATCGATCATCTCATCGATTAATTAAAACAGCTAAGAAAAAGCTCAAACATTATGAAATGCAACTCTTTTCACTGAATACCTAAAGCCAAGCGAAATAACCAATCTTCATTAAAATTTAAATACAAAATATTATCTTATGTGATACTTTCAGAAGATAATACAGAATGATATAATCCTAATTAATGTTATAAATGCGAATGTGAGTTGGTTTTTTTTTTTTGTTACGCTTTCACTACTCAACAGATCATCACAAAATTTTGCAAACAAGTTCACAAGGGTACAAAAACGGATATAGTGTACCTTTAATCTAGAAAAAATATACTGTTCCCCAGATACACATTAAATCAACACTACCACGAGTGAAAACGCTAGCAAAAATATTACTGATAATAAGATACAAAAGCAAATTAAAAGAACAAGTGAGGTGTAAATGGTCTTATTCTGAAACAAAATATAGAAAAACTAACTTTATATGTGAATATAATAACGCCATAGTTTAATAACTGATATAACTGAAGGTGCCTATAGTTCAAAGTATTTCGCAACATTTCTTTCTTTTCAGTCTACCCCTGTGGCCTTTTCCCGCACAACAATCGGTCTTCGATCTTGGACTTCCCTTTTTTCTTGCATAATTTGTATAACTATGACTTCCAGATAATCTGTCCTTTTTTCTCATTTTAGATTCTTTAGATTTTCGTTTCAAGAATTTTTCAACTGTAGATACATTTCTCGGATTTGAAGCACCTTTAAATTTTCCACAGCTGGCGCACTTCGCTTTTGATCTCGTTGACATGATCGACAAAGCACTCTGACAAGGTCGAATGCCTTTTGAAATTGTTTTCTTTAGACATTTTTCCGGATTCTGACACGGAGGTGGCGTTGGATGGCATCGTATCGGCTTGCATGATGCCGATGGAGTACAAGGTGGGTGTGTCGATGGTGCCATTGATAAATTTACTCTGAAAGTTTTAAAATATTAGTGTGAAATTAATACATAAATTATGATTAAATATTTAAAAATTAGAAGCCAGCTTCATTTAACTTTTTGTTCTGCCACTCTACCCACTTTATAAATACATATTTCGAAACTTACCTACATAAATATGCCACCTGAAGCACAATGAAGTGAAAAGTAAAAACCCGGCCAAATGTAAACTTTATAAACACGTATTATCCAAAACATTTATTTTATAACCTATATCAACAATACTTACAGTACTTGTTCATTTTACGACCGTCCTTCGGAACTACCCAGTCCTTCCTTCTGCGTCCAAATTTTACACTAAAGTTAAAAAGATGCTTTTAGGATATATCATTCCAAAAAGGTGCAAAGGAAAATTGATTAATGTAATTCTTTAAAATCGTGAATTTATACTTTGAAGGAAATACTAAAAATAGTAATCAATATAGCCCCGGATCTAGAGGCGAGGGATAAAATCTGTGCACCTGCCTCAAACGACATTTTCAGAAAGGCGCCAAATTTGTTTAAAATCTCAATTGTTAATGTAAAGTTTCGGAAGAATTGTAGATCCGAGGAACTGAGTAACTACAAAATCTTTTATCACCTCTTTGTACTCCAACAACTTTGTGCACAAGTTCAATGCCTGTCAAATATTTTTTATTGTAAAAGCAGTCTAGCTCAAGCTGCATTTATTTGTAATGATAATTAACTCGAGAATTTTAAGATAGGTAATTGATGTCATTGAACTTTTGTACACGTAACGAAATAAAGTTAATAGAGTGGCAAACAGAAGTAACACGACGCTGGCTTCTTTTACAAATAAAAGATAATTGTATAAACGCAGGCTTCTTTGTACAAAGCTGTCAATATCGGTGGTTGTTCGAAAAGTGAATAAATTTTACAATGTGTTGTGATTGTGTTAATTAAACTTACCCATACTACTTTTAAAGTCCGATTTTCCCTTTTAAATATTAATCTTGTTTCATATTGAGTTTGTTTTTTAATCATATATTTTCCTATTAATTTTGGGTCTGACACTTATATTTTACATATTTGATCTTCTATATTCAATAATGACAATTGTTGATCTTCTTTCAGCAGATTTTCGATGGACAGTTACTCTTTATGAAACATATTTTCGGAACTGTAAATATTATTAATTTGTATAGTTTTCATTCGTTTGTTCGTCCGGGAAAATTTTTAAAACCGCTGAACTGGTTTTGACGAGACTTTTATAGTCAGATAGGACTTCTAAGAGTATTAGTCTAAACCTGTGGCTTCTAAATCCCTTTTTTACTCACCGACGCACTAATACACTCTTTACAAATTTGCGATAACCTTACATGCAAAATATTTGATAGTAGGTACAAAGTGAACGAAAGTGAGTTTGTGAATCTCGCGACACACTTGAGAGATGCTTGCGACGCAACAAACCAATGTATTGCGATACGTTAGTTGGGAACCGCTGATTAAGACTACATAATATCATTACTTTTTCCATAGGGACTAAGCGGTAATAACAAAATGTAGAAGAGGTAAGTTGAAAGCGATGAATAAGTTGTAGGGTTTAATTAAGAGTAATGACAAAATTACAATAAAAAATAAAAGACATCGTACAATGCATAAAGAAACACGTAGTTCCCATGAAAAATAAACAATTAAACGAGTACCATAAACTAGGCACTAGTTAGTGAATTTAAATATTTAATTTAAACTTTCAAAATCTGTGACGTCACACAACGAATAAAAGTCAAACAAATGTGACCATCTATGACAAACTGTGAAACTCGTGTTACATAATTTATAGACGATCCCTAAAATTATAGGATTTGTATATTTGAAGGAGGTAATCTTTGCAACCGCTAATACCAATATAATTTTTTTACTAAATAGGATGTTATATTATCCTTGAATGAAATTAGCTATTCATTAATTGTTATTAAATTTTATGTTGTAATTAACGCAAACCAAGTCACATACAAATTATTTGCATTTATTTCGTAAATTATGTTCATTAGTATTAGTCGTAGCGGTATCGTAAAAAAAATACACAGGATAATAATATAAATACATTTCGAAATATAAGCGAAGCATTTTATTTCAACGTGTTTTACATGATCACATTACGAACAGAAACTGTAGCTTCTAGTTTTACAATTATAAAGAAGATAATTAACTTAACACTTATTAATTTAATATTGATAAATAAAATTAAATAATATACTTTGATTTTTAATCACATTTTTTAATAACTATCATAGTTCAAAAATAGTATAATACATTGATATTAATATAATAATAGGTTCACTAATACATAAATTGATTATTTATATATGCGAAACAACAGACTTGGATATTTTTAATATCCTTTAGTTCATATTGGGCAATGAAAAAATTGTGACTAATATAAGATTCACAGTAATTTTTTCTTACTTCTAGAAATAACTACACCATTATCTGTTTATAATGGTTTTTTGTTACCACAACTGCTATGTATATAATATTTTCTCTTCAATAAATTTATAATATAAAATAACCCCGACTGGTCGCCCAGCAACGGAGAAGTACGGGTGGATGATTACAAATTAAATTCAAAACCCTCAAAGGAATGTAAATCGATAAACATCTGGAAAATTATACAAAAAATGTTGTTTTAAACAGCTGTCTCTTCATCTTTATTATTGGTGCTAGATGTTTGCATGTGGTAATGAGGGCAGTGTTTCAGTTTTCTTTCTTTGATGTAGATTCTTGATAAGTCGGGGGGTGGTCCTGTAAAATATCATAATAAAAAGGTGTGTACATTTATTTTTTGACAAACGGTAAGACATACAATAACAAAGGATACCTATATAAATCACTGTAACAAAGGAGTAGTAAGCGTATTGTTGTAAAATGTAATTATAGACACATTTATATTTACACCAAACAATTTTTACATGCTGAATCAAATCTCCGTTTATATTGTATTTCATACAAAACTACTTTAGCGATAAAAACTATTCATATTATTTACTTTAGTTTGGTTGTGTGTATTATTATTAAAAAAAAAAATTGTCCATATCATTCTCATTTATTTGTATGACTATAAAGTATGACTATATCCTAGTGTCTATGGGTCAATTTAAATTCATTTTATTATTATATTTGCACTGCCTACAATAACTTTTATTTTTGATAGCAATACCGCTGGATAGCTGGAAGAAAATACCTTGTGGCATTGAGCAATGTGCAAACTGTGCAATAAAATATCAATTAATTAATTCAAATATTTTAAGATGTTATTTCTGAAAAAAAAGCGCCTCTGCTACTTTCTCGCCTTCGTATAAATCGTGTTATCATAACTTATAATTATATGCCCTTACTTTCGAGTAAAAAATAAAAATTAATTATAACAAAGATTGAAGTTTTGTGTATTCAGATACAATTAGAACCCAAAGAATCTTTTTTGCATGTTGTCAATTAGCATATTAGTCGATATATACGACGTATTTATACATAAATTTGTGTTTTGTGTAAATATATTCAGAGCGGTTAAAAAGGTTGGCGAGCATTGTACGTATAATTTTATTGTCCCTCTTTACGTTTAGAACATTTTTCATTATCTGCCTAAGCTCATATTTGCCATCACTATTGTGTCACAATTGTTGCGTAAAAAATGTTTTCGCATAAAACGATGCACTAAAATTTGACTATACATTTTACTTCTATCGCGTTCAAACCATCACATTCATGTTTTCGGTGGGATCATTTTTTAACATACAGTAGTTCTTATTTACACGTAATTTAACCATATATTATTATGTAATATTGTAAGCATTATGCGTAATATTGGTTGATCATTGTACAGCAGCAAATTGGAAAGTTCCAAGAAATACTAACGTCTAGGTCATTCTTGTACACCAGTGCATCTATCTAAATTAAGGATTAGGAATCATTCTCTCTCTGAATGCGGCCTAGAGGACGGTTCTTCCGATCATATATTTTTCAATTGTTCGAGAAACAGATTCTCCCTGTATGATATCCTTCCTGTTTATATTCCCCGTCCTACTAACCTCATGCATCTCTTAACTTTAGTGAATAATAACCCTTTAATTCTACATGCCTTTTCCTTATTTATTAAAATTAACAAAATCAAACTTTAATCTGAATATCTATGTCTCAATCGTTATATATCTAATTTTGGCTGTATCTATTTTTTTACAATAACTCGGTCTGAATATAAGCTACACTAAATAATTATTTTCTTTTCACAAATTACAGTTTTTAATTGCTCTCCTTCGTTTATGACACTATCTGCCACAGACAACGCTCACTCTGAATCTACATGACATTGGCGGAACTGTGTATTACCTACACGCGGCGCCACAAATTAAGAAGAAGAAGAAATACTAACATTTTGTTACAGCACTGAAATCACCTAACAGACTCGATAATGGTAGTAATTGTCTTTATTAAGCAGGATCAGGTACAAATTAGGATAAGAAAAATACTGCCTGTAGAAAACGGATTTGCGACGTTTAACTAATGGTTGGCATATCTAGTAATTGTTTTACCTGTACTATCCTTATTTAATACTCACGTTGTATGGCGGGGGTACATAAGCTGTTTGTGGCTTGTTGGGATCATAGTAGGCGCTTTGCGCAGCTTCAGCGGCTTTCGCATCTGCAAATATTAATGTATCTACTACATCTGATGAATACTCTAACTACTATTATTTCTATCCTTTATCGAAAACAGAAAATTGTGAAACTATAATTACTTTTTTCATTTAAAATTATCGAAGTGATCATGAAAATAAGCGAAACTAATATAAATAACTATTACAATATAATACATTAGTATTTTATTATATAATAAAAAATTCTGAATCTTTATAACTGATGAAGTAACAAACATTAAAACAAATAAAAGGAAATTGAGAATCTACTCCTTTTTGAAATTAGTTCATGAAATACAACAATTTACTTTAATTATGTTATAAATTTAAAAGTTATACTATCAACTTTTACCGTATATTATGAATAAGTCATGAGTACCTGCTGCAGACATGCCGGTAGGAGCTGTGGGCGCAGTGAATCCACCTGGATAGCCCGGTGGAGGAGCCGAGGGACCACCCGGGTAGCCAGGGGGCGCGCCCGCCGCACCGCCTGCACCAGAGAATGCTGGGCCAGCAGGATAACTCACGCCTGTCACACCGGGGTATGGAGGCGGGCTACTTGATACAAACACAGAGTTTGCTGGCGGTTGATTAGGAAAAGCCTGGAAAAAGAAACAAAATGTTATTAACAATGTTGCCCTACAATATGTATGAAAATTATATTTTATAACCTATGGCCTGTATTATTTTGTTTTTGTATAACTTCTAAATAGTTTTAATTTCATTAACATGTTCTGTGTCATTTGGCTTGTGACCTAAAAATCAAGTTTAATGTCTGGCACTGGTTAACAGAATGTAATGTGTAACATTCAATACTAGTCACCATAATAAAAAAATGGTGTCTCAGAACTAGAACTGTTAATTAAGTGTATCACACAAAAGTAGTTCATGTGCAGGAAATTAACCTTTAACCTCTAGACGAAATAGAAATCGCGAATCACATATAGTTTGCATGTAGAACCCTTTATGTTTTTGTAACACTCTTAATGACACCCAAGTTACTAATTGTTACTAATTAATTATGTGATGCTCACAGACTTGTAGCCGCAATAAGAAATTAATTCCATATACATTTATAGTTTTGTTTCTATATCTGCAGATAAGAGTTTTCAAATAGATTTTAAAAAGATAGCTATCTATATTACTAGGCCTCATAATAATCTATATTAATAAGAATATCTGGAACTCTTTGTGAAATGATAAATTTCGTTTTTGACTTACCAATATGAGAATAGATTTTTCAGGTAATTATGATATAGATAAACTTCTTATAAATAAATAGTGTGCCAATAACCACTATCATTTTTTTAAAAGGAAGTTCGCAATTTCAGTGTGTATGTGAATTTATAAAGTGTAAAAAAGATCTTGTCTAGAATTACCAAATACTTCTATAACATAATACTCACAGCATATGGTGGAACCCATCCGTAGTAACCTTGTGGAGGTGGAGCATAAGCTGGTGGAGGTGCTGCATGCCACGGTCCAGTTGGTGGAGTGTATGGTGGTGGTGGTGCACCAGGAGCCATATGACGAGAAGCTGTCAAAATTGTATGTTATACTCATAATATTTAATGAGTAACCTACTGAATAGTGAATATGGCTAAGGTAGATAAAAATATAAATTGAGTTTAAGAATATATCTTTTTCTGTGTTATATCTTATTGAATAGATCTAATCAAAAAAGCTTTGATCAAATCATTAAGTATGAGTAAACTGTATTATGTATACTACACAATCAAGACAATGGTTTCATTTTATCTTATCCTGTTGACAGTTTTATCCTAGCATTATCATATGACATCAACTATAACAATGTTCCAAAAAAATTAAAAATGAGTGGATTACCAAAAAAACATAGATATTTTATCTATTAAAGAGACCCTTCAATATATCGCTTGAATAATACCATTAAATTGAAATTAAATTAAAGAAAAGTTATTATACAATATTAATATTGAAATATTTCTATATAGAAAATAGTACAAGTATAAAATAAGTATTTCAATTGTTTAATTACCAAGATGAGCAGCTTTCAACATAGCTTGACCATATTCAATAGCTCCTCCGGACTTGAAGGTCAATTTGAACTTCACCTCACCAATAAAATTACCATTGGGCTGTGCATGAATTTTTCCTTTTATATAATTAGCAGAAAACATAGGCTGCTCAACTGTGACCTAAAAAAAAACAATTGCATAATTGTATTTTTAAAACAAACACAAATTACTACACAGCCTCTGATGTAAAGTATTTAAAAACAAAAGTGAGTTTATAGCTGTTATTGTCATGTGTGTGGTGGTTGAGGTGTTTGATGGGTGGAATGTTAATTAATTATCTGTAGATTTGAACCCCAGTATGCACCAACAAAAATTTTAAAATTAGTAACACTAAACTGTAGTGCAGGACAGTGAAGGAAAACATCATGAGAATATCTGGACTTGAGAAATGTACTTATAATAACACTATATGTGGGAAAAATATAGAACCATGGATTTCTCAGAAATTGAAATATTCAATATGTAAAGTGAAGGCGAGGTGATTACGCCCACATTTTCCATTGCGAAGATGCCAGTCACCCTGCAGTGGATGTCTTACAGATTGATGTGACTGATAATTTTCATATCAGGTCAACAAGTATTAATAATAAAGCTGGAGTATCTCAACAAATACTAATTATTTATACTCACTTCTTCCAATGCTATGAATGGAAAACTGAATGATCTCATTGGATCTGCATTATTTTTTGAGTTATATATCATTCTGTGGGTAGTGAGATACATGCGGCCTTGTTTAACACCTTTAAATTCTGGTGTTTCATTACCATAGAACTCGACAACAACATTGTCTGAGAACAATATGATGCTGTAAACAAAGAAATATTAGGAATCACAAAAAGATACAATTACTTTACATTTCACTTACATTTTCAGAACAGGTGAGAAATATCAAAAGGCATTTTCAACCAACTCTGCAAAAACGCATAGAATAGTGCAATTAGCAATCAGAGAATTTAACAAAACACCAAATGAAATGTATTCAAACTTTTTATGCATGACTATTACAAAAATATACTATAAAAGATATATTTAATAGCATGAGAAAAAGTTTTCAAAATATTTGCTGATGTTGACGAGATATTGATCGTTAAAGAAAAAATTGCTGTTTTTCATTCAAAGTCTGATATCTCAGAGAGAAATGGACTAATGAAAGATTATAAAAAGCAAATTAAAGCTAAATTATAACAAGTTATCTGAAGTGAATATATTACAAAAAAAAAAAACCAAGTCCGTTCCGTGGATCAAAAAACAACTTCGAAAATAATTTTCTCTGTATTTTTTAGGACTGAGACAAACAGACATGATAACAAAACACATTGCGCTAAAAAAAATTCATCACAAAACTAGAAATTTCAAGCTATTAATTGCTTTTTTTTACTCCAATACAACAATCTTGAATCAAGAATCATTAAAAAATGTTTTATTTTTCCACTAGTGTATAATACACCATTCATGTATATAACAATTACTACATCAATACAAACATAAATATTATCACAGAAGCTGGAAATCTCTGGTTACATCATATTTTCTTACCCTTATCCCACCTAAGTAGGGTTGGCACAACATGTTTTCCTTTTCCACTCTCCTCTGTCAAATATCATCTCAGCATTCATACCTTTTATATCCATATAATTTTTCACACAATCTACCCATATTTTTTTCAGTCTTTTTCTACTACTATATCCATCCACTTTCATATTTAAAGGTTTATGGCTATTATCTCTCCTCATGACATGCCCATACCATGCTACCTTATTACGTAAATTAATGACTGCTGTCTGTAGTTTTAAGAAAAATGGTGAAGCTGTGAATTAAATACCATTGTGATGGATTAAGCACCTTGAAGATGCTATAACAAAGCATTCCACAGTGAGAGTAATATTGTGTTAGAAGTTTTGCAGTATAACTGAGCTAAGATTTCAACAGCATATTCAGAAGAAATTGAATACACTTCATTTATCACATATATGATTAAAATGCATTTCGATAATATATTAGAGATATAAGTTTAAAGGTTAATGAAATATAAACATTTTTGGATACAAACTAAACGCTTTATATTCAAACGCAGAAAATGGCATTTATTGATCTATGTTATGTAAAAATACAGTAACAACTAGCCGATTGTTTCTTTGGCAAAGAACTGAATAACAAAATAGAACGTTCTACTACAAACGATTAGCAAGCAAATACAAAGATGACTCACCACTCGCCTGCGTGTATCAACACTCCGTGATCTGCGTGTGCAGTATTTAGTGACATAATTTGACCGAAGCTACAAACTAAGTGCGCAACAAGTATAAATTGTCCACTTGTTTTAAATAGGATCTTGTATCAGACCCAGAGAAAATATGAGTCGAAGAAATCCCGTCAGAAGTTTCCGAAAATGAGTAAACACAAATTCGGTGAATACACTATTATCTAATCTATGGACCAGTGTTGCAACGCTGTAAATAAATGACTCTTCTATGCTTTATTAAAAAATTACCATATCCTACTAAACTATACCTATGAAAATAACACATGTTAAATTTTAACTACCTATTAGTTTTTTATTTATCAAATAAAATAATTACGTAAAATATGTAATATTATATGAAGTACAGTAATTAATTAATCCCAAGGAGGGTTGATTGAAGAAAATTTCTGAGTTTGAAAGTGGACGGATATAGAGGTAGAGCAATACCGAAAAAGGTATGGACGGATAGTGTGTAAAATGATATCATTTTCATATTTTTATATATCACCTTTTATACACATATGTATAAAAGGTGTGAATACTGAGATGACTTTTGACAGGGGAGAGTGGAAAAGGAAAACATGTTGTGCCGACCCTACTTAGGTGGGATAAGGGTAAGATGATGATGATGTTGATGGTTATATGAAGTACAGTGTATATTCATTTGATTATGAAATTTTATAACAAGTTTTTAATAGAGAAAACTCGCGCATCTTTTTTAATACTTAGCCAGAGAATATAAGATTTCGCTAGAAAGTAATTGTTGAAGTGCGAATCAGATTCGTGTAAAACACAAAATAATATTTATTATTAGTGAAAAATGATTTTTGCACACAATTCGAAATTTCTAAAGTAAACAAGACATACACAAACGTTATTGACGTGATGACTTCTTATAAATCGTTGAACGCCAGCTATACGCACGAAAAAGCATGAATTATTGTCACGTTCCACCTAAGCCGAGCGTGCAAGCAACAGCACGGAACAAGCATTAGAGAGGAGCGATCGGCCTAAGGGTTCGGCTTATGACGCATCTATCTCTCTTCCACTCCATCGGTTAATGCTTCCGAGTAGAAGAGAAACAGCAGCAGTACTCAATCTACACGTGAACTGTTTTGTCAACTATTTATAAAGTAAAGTAAAAAGTGAATGTGGTTTGCATTGCTTTATTACAAGAACAATTGCAGCAAAAAGTATACAATTTTTTATCACTGTTTTCTTATAACGTTATGACGTAAAATGATCGTAATACCGACTGTAGCGACACACATACCTACATCAAACGTGGTATGTGTGTACTACAAAAATGCAGGCGAAAAACCAGCGGCACTACAAAGTCCGAAGTTAGTTGGCTTTACAACGCGACTAATTGAGACTTGCCGCCCAGGTGGCGACCACATGTTACCTGGGTGAAATTATAATCTTAGCTACAAACCGCAAACAATGCGAGGAATTGCTATTATCCCAACTTATTGTTTAACTATTTTACTGCCCAGATGCTAGTTCTTAGATTTACTTTGTTTTATAGCTCCTTTTATTTTATAAGATTTTTTGTATTGACTGTTCATTTTATCTCTAAGTCTTTGCACGTGTATTGGTTCCTTATAAATAGGCACTCAACTCAATAAAGGGGGATTCGTAATCCAGCTGCCAAAGCGGTTACTAGTCTGGACAAACGGAGTCTGATCTTTTATTTCCTTCGTTCAACCTTCTGATAATAGCAAAGTGGTACCCATACTACCACTTCCACTAAAGTGGTGACCCCGACGTGATATTCATACAAGACCGACGTGATCGTCGCACAAGCCCGACGTGATCTCCTACCCGGTCGAAGCATCCGCCCTTCAACCGACGTAATAATCTATCAGGCCAACATCACTTCTCTATCCGAAAACGACGTGAGTACCTGCCTGGTCGACATCATTTCGCTCTCCAAAATCGAGTCAGATATTTCATTTATACCATTCAACCTTCTGAAAGTAGCAAATGGTACTCATCCTACCACTTCCGCTAAACAACTTTACAGATAACCATTTTTTTTTGTTATTCTACTTGTTTGTATTAATTTACATTATAACTCATACCTGTAAATTTCAATATCAAGTCGGCAATTTAACGAATTGCCAAATAGTTTATATATTTTGCTTGCATAATATGAGGGCCTTAAAATACATTTATTTTTAAATAGAAAATGTAGAAATATCATCTTTTGAAATTTCTGGTTATGGCATGGATATTTAGCAGGACGTGGCAGCGTGACTCCCACATTGCTACTTTCAGACAGTTGTACGGAGGAATATGAAAAATCTGACTACGATTGTGGTAACTTGTAACTGCTTTGGCAGCTGGTTTACGAATCTCCTCTATTTGACGAAGCAGGTGAGACGGAACACGTGCAAATATTACAGTCAAAATATTAAACTATAAAAATATAAACAATAATAAAGACATAAAATAAAAGTGAAAATTAGGAATAAACAATATCATCTGGGCAATAAAATAATTTAGTAATGAGCTAGGTGATAGTTGAAGTATCTGTAGTAGTAATGAGTCTGTTCACCTAATTGGCAAAATTTCTTTTAATTTCATTTTGTGTATCAATATGTGTGCAAATATATTCGTTACACATGAATTTAACCTCGCTGCGACAAATATAGTAATCGATCAATCGACGATAATAAAAGATGGATACTTAACCATATGATTAAATAAAAAACACTTTTTGTTTCGCGTATTTCCTTATTTATTATTATGGTAATTTTAATAGGATGGACAACAAATAGTTGAAAAACACTATTATGAAATTCACAATTTCTTGGATCCTTATAATTATAGCAACATTTATCGCGCGTGAAATAAGTGTAGCATTTCACACTTAGCGTGCTAAGCTAAAATTATTGCTCTTCCCTATTTAAAAATTAGCCACACTGTTGGGGTTCCTAACTCAGAGGATTTCCCTTCTAACTTAGAGGTTAATAAGAGGAATTAAATATTTTTAGACTTTTTTATTTTTATATATATGTCAACTCAGGCATTCCTAGTAGTCCGGTGAAACCACAAACTACTAAGAAGATACTACGTATGGTGAAACTGTAGAGGCCTGTCAAGCCAATAGTGTAGTCGTTTCGAAAAAAAATCAGACATTCCATTGAAATAAATTTAATAAATCAATTATTTTGAAAAAAATATTTAATAATTACGCATGTAGAAATTGAATCCACAATAAAAGCACTTTTTTTAGATATTTTGATAGAGATTTATTTAAAAAAAACTATAAACTTCTAGACGTCTGTCAACCTCAGTACCATAATTATATTATTTTTTTTAGGGGGATTTTCAAGTAATATTGGCTATTTTAGAGTTTTGCAGTTTGCTCCGGAGGTAAATATTTTTGAGAGTTGGTAGGACTATACACTCTTTATTATGATTTCTCTCGTTTTATTTGTACATTTGAATTTATTTTATTTCAAAGTTTTCATTACATACAAGTTTAAATAAAATAATCATGGAATTTACATCACGTGTATCTGATGATTCAAGCAAAATAAAGCCAATAAATATAGATACTGTGCATAAAATATGTTCAGGACAGGTAATAATTTCGTGATATGAATAATGTAAAAACCTTTCAGTATATTTTATTTTCACACTAAATCATCATTTAAATTTTGATATCCCTCGGATTTTGCTCCGTTCACTCTACCCCATTGCTGGCTCTATGGATAACTAATATAAAATAAATAATAGTAGGTACTTTTTTCATTATGCAGCATTTACAAATCAACAGATAAAGTTTTATAAAGTATGGAGATTGTGTTCTTTATTAGAAACAGACCTGGATATATTTTAAAATATTGTAAATTGTATATAACTTCTTCTAAAATATAAATTATATTATAGTATTATTTTATATTAATATTATCTTTGAATGAAGGTTGTACTCAGCCTAGCTGTTGCTGTAAAAGAATTAGTAGAAAATGCTTTAGACGCTGGTGCCACTAATATTGATATCAGATTAAAAAGCTATGGTACAGGATTTAATTGAGGTCTCTGATAATGGCTCTGGAGTATCAGAGGAGAATTTTGCTGCGCTGAGTAAGTTCCTATGTTATAAAAATTTTGATATTCAAGATAGAATATCTTTAGAAGTTAAAACTTCATCAATCTGTAACAATAATACCACTTATTTCATTAAATTTGGTTTAAGAAAAAGTGTAAATGTGTCTTTTAATACTGGAAGTACTTAATTAACACAAATATTTTAAACCATATTTCATATCATATGACAATATGGGTCTTACCTAATTTGGAATATGTTTTAATAGAAAGTATCCTTCATATATTTATAAAACTCACTGGACACGTTACTCTCTTGTAAAATTTTAAATTTGTAGATACTTTGTTTTGGAGTTATAGTTTTCCAGAATTTATGTATGCATGATATATGTGTTACATATAGTTATATATTTTGCAGCTATGAAATATTATACATCAAAGATAAGCGAATATTCAGATTTACTTGGTGTAACGAGCTTTGGATTCCGAGGCGAAGCATTGAGCTCATTATGTGCTTTGGCTAATCTTAGTATTACAACCAGGCACAAATCTTCTGAATATGGTAACACTTAATTTATGATAAATATTTTTGTCTCCTCAACATGTAGTAAGTGGCTCTGTGTGAAATTATGACCTCATATTTTTTTGATGTTAAAAATTATTTAACAATTTTGATGAATCCTAAATATTTTCTCAGGCAGGCCACTGAAAAAATTATGAGGTTTGATCAATCACAATTTTGTCAACTGTTTATGTACATTACTATTTCAATAAATTCAACAATGGTCAATAAAACATATAATATTTTTATGATGAATCAGTAAAATAAAATATAAAAAATAGTATGTTTATAATCAATATTTTTTAATTTGTTTGAATTTTACTTATGACTAGGCTTCAAATGTGACAGTATCTAATCATCTCTATCTAGAAGCCTCTCTTTTTATTTTAGTGCCTCTATGATGTGCAAACTATTTGTACAAATTAATATGTTAATAAAGTCCCAAAATTTTATATTTACTTTCCATTATTTTTATAATGTAATATAAGTTTCAGTATACAGATTTTTTAAGTTTTAGGTTTATATATATATCATTTATAAATAAATAATAAAAATACAACACTGTATTTTCTTGTATTATAATATGTATATTTAAAAAGTTGTTTGTAATCTTTTCTCATAACTCTTTTGATACATTCATTAACAATCTTGTTATCTTCTTGTAAGTCTATAAGTCTTATTAGTATTGATCTTTTTAATTTTAGCAACCAAAATTGAATATGATCACGATGGTACCATAAATAAGAAGACTCCATGTTCTCGACAGATAGGAACTACTGTTAGTTTAACAAACCTATTCCACACTTTGCCTGTCAGGCAAAAGGAATTCCTTAAAAATGTTAAAAGAGAATTCAACAAAATGACACAATTATTGTATGCATATTGTTTAATTTCATTGGGTGTGAAGTAAGTTCAACTTTATGTAACAAATGTTATTAGTTGAAATTATAAAATCTTAATATTATGAATTATGAGGCCATATTAATTGATACAAAATGAATGGTGTGATTTCCAGGATAACTTGTACAAACCAGTCTAGCTCAAATTGTAAGTCAGTTGTTGTAGCAACACAGGGATCAACAGTATATAAAGACAATATAGCTTGCATCTTTGGAATAAAACAGCTGCAGACTGTACTTGAAATTAAACCTGAATATAATTCAAATATTAAAGAAAATATATTCAAAGGACTATCTGGAACACTCGAACATAATGATACAAGTATTCCAATTGAAGAGGTGGATATAGATTTGTCTGAAGACTCAAATGAAAATGAAGATGAAGTTATATCAAAGAAATCAATTAAATCACAAGGTTATAAGAACATATCTGATAGTGCTGAATTTACTGGCTATATATCGTCATGTGCACATGGAAGTGGTAGATCTAGTACAGACCGGCAATTTTTTTTTGTTAACAGCAGACCGTGTGAGCCTACTAAAGTTATCAAATTAATAAATGAAATATACAGACAGTATAATCCAAACCAGTACCCTTTTATATTTTTAAACATCAATATGGAACGCTCCTCTGTGGACATTAATGTTACGCCTGATAAAAGGAAAGTATTCTTGATTAAAGAAAAGAATATTTTGAATGTATTAAAAAATTCTTTAATTAAGCTCTACGAAAATATACCTAGTACCTTAAAGATTGAATCATCTATAAGTCAATATAGCCAAGATATGAAAAGTGACCTTAAACCAGACATAGATCAACCTAGAATTTTTAATTCTTTTCTCCAACAATTCACTAATAAATATAAATCATGCAATGAGTCTGTTAATCATAAAAGTTCTGAGAAGATTGAATTAAAACGAAAATCAACATCAATGTTAGATTTTATTTCTTGCAAGACTATGAAAACTGAACCTACAACAAACAATCAAACTGAATTAGTTACAGAGTTATATAGAGATAATAAAGTCGATTCTATTGTTTTCAGTCAATCTAATGCAAATGAAAACAGTAACAATTGTAATACTACAGAAAATACATTAATTAATAACATGAATATAGATAATACTGATAGTAAAGAAAATGACGAATGTGGTATTTTAAATAGAAAAATCAATGATGATTTTGAAAATAAATGTAAAAATATGATATATCTAGACTTCACAGATAATTTTCCAAAAACTCAAATAAGAAATGTTACTGATGCAATTCCTGAAAAATCTCACACTGTATATTGTGAAGCAAAAGATAAATGTAAAAAAGAAAATATTGCAAAAATTTGTAACAATGAATCATTAAAGCAAAAACCAAAAATTCAAACAGACCAAGAAGATCTAGGCAAAAATAATAGAAGATCGGTTATATTAAAAACCTCAATAGAACATATTAAAGAATTAACTAACAGATATGTAACTGATGAAACTATGATGGTTCCAAAACAAATAAAATTCAAAAGTGAAATTAATCCTGTCTTCAATAAAAAATGCGAAGAAGAGTTAACAAGAGCAATATCTAAGGATTCTTTTAAAGAAATGAGTGTGGTGGGTCAGTTTAATTTAGGATTCATAGTAACACGGTTGGAAGACGATTTATTTATTATAGATCAACATGCAACTGATGAAATTTATAATTTTGAAATGCTACAAAAATCGACAGAATTGATCAGTCAAAAATTAGTAATGTTGGTATTATGATAATGTTTTCTGTGAAATGATTGTTCAGATACAATAATATGTTAATTGATACCTTTATAGCCCACAGCAGCTGGATTTAACTACTGTGAACGAAGAAATACTTAAAGACAATTTGAATGTGTTCAAAAAGAATGGATTCACTTTCGAAATTGATGAAAATGCTCAGCCAACTAAACGAGTTAAACTTTTAACAATTCCAATGTCGAAAAATTGGATTTTTGGGAAAGATGATATCGAGGAACTACTATTTATGTTAAGAGTAAGAATTATCAATATTTCATTTGTACATCAACTTTGGAATTGTTTTTTCAAGTGGATTTCATTTATCTAGTCTTGTGGTCGAAAATTACCAAAATTCACTTTTGAAGTGTTAATATTATTGAGTTTTGTTTTGGCAAACAGTGCGCTGGACAAAACCCTTTATGGGTCATAATTATTGGTGTACTTTTTTTAACACAAATCGGTATTAATATTTTTCAAAATTCGAAATGATATACTTATATCCAACATATACATATATACAATCACTGACAAACGCAACGCAACTACCACCTCCAGTAAACTCGTCTCAATATTGAATGCAAAACAAAGCAGCATTTGATTATATTTTTTATTCATTATTGTAATGTGTCAAGACGGCCATCATAGCTTGTCGTGGTTATAAGTATGACTTATATATAAACTCTTAGACTCTGCGATTGTAAGAAAATAAAAAACATTTTTTTTATTGGCAACATTAAACCTCGTCATAGCTATTAAACAAAAAAACAAAATTGATTGACAAACAGAGGAGAAAGAAGAAGTAATAAAGATCTAAGGGTATAAATTACACAGGTCCCTTATTGTGATAGCCTCCTACTGCTTTATCTCAGTGTAAGGTCCATCGCACATGACACTACGTTAGTATCGACGACTTGAGTATCGAGTATTCCCGCATTGCATTTCTATAGAACTCTGCACACACTTAAAAATCGGCGACATGCTTGTGATGTATCGAGCGACTTGTTCCTCGAAATAATTGCAACGCAACGCAGCACTAGTCCTAAAATAGAGCTATCTAGAACGCTATTCTTTTAGTAGCGATGCAAATTCAGAAATCTTAGTAGCGCCCTGTATGGTAAAAGTCATCGATTGAAGTATCGAAGACTTCGAGTAGTGTTACGTGCGAAGGGCCTTAGTTATTATAGGAGGGCAAAAAAGGCATCATTATTTTAAGGAGGTAAATAAAAAGTTTAATTTTACAGATCTAGGTAAAAGTATCTAAGCATGAAGTGGAATAAATAGAATTTGAATTTACATTGAAAAGTGTGAAAAGATGTGCACGGTTCAATTACTAAGGCATTGCTGCCACATTTACTCTTACCATAAAGCAGCACTGTAGAGTAACAATCCAAATAACAGTCACCACTTAACATCTTTTGAATGGCAGGACTGTATATTACTATTTTTTTTATATAATATTGTATTCTTGGTATAACTTTAAACTATTGACAATATAATTTTATTGTTTTCCAGGAATCTCCATCAGAATATTGTAGACCCAGTAGAGTACGAGCCATGTTTGCGTCAAGAGCGTGTCGAAAATCGGTTATGATTGGCACTGCCTTAAAAAAGTCTGATATGAAAGTTTTAGTCAACCATATGAGTGAAATTGACAAACCATGGGTAATTAAAAGTATTTGATGAGATTTACTTGTTCTTGTGAATAGGGCTCTTAGATTTTTTAACATCTATTAAAATTTACACCTAACATTCGTAGAACGTCGAATTTCATGTTTTAGAAACATCTAGAAAATTGTTCAGTACCAGTGAAATTTATATTCTATTAATATTTTACAATTATACAATTAAGTAAGGGATCAGAAAACTTTTGTTACTTAAAGAAGAATATTCTATTATGATAAAGAAAATAATGGAAGCTATATGAATATACATTATTAGTTTAAAAATATTTCAATAAAATTTTGTCTTTCAGAATTGTCCACATGGTAGACCAACTATCCGGCATTTGGTAAATTTGGCTATGATTCATATTAAAGAAAATAGTTAATAAGTTTTATAAATCATTTTATGTGGGATATCACTTAAAAATCATGTTGGTTATATAAAATAAAATGAATCAGGAACATATTTATATTTTATTTTATACACTTATAGTTTTGAATATATTAAATCCTGTATTTGCTGTAGTCACAATAACACCTGGGAGTTGTTTATGCCAGTGTAGTTCTTTAATATCTGTTTGCCCTTGATGAATAAACAATAGCTGAGGTGGAAGGTGCTGAAATGATCAAATTTCTCTATTTACTCTGTGACCATTAAAAACTACATATATAAAAACTTACAGTATATCCTTACTAATATTATAAAGATGAATGTGAGTTTGTTTCCTACACTTAAACGTCGTAACAACTCAACTGATTATTTGAAAATTTGCATATACAGTCAAGAGTACAGAAACTGACTGAGGGAACCATTAATCTAGATAAAATGTACTGTTCCCAGAGGGATAGGTTAAGTCTACATTAACGCGAGTAAAAGCTAGTTTATTATAAATTAATGGATGTGCGCGCGGATCACACAGCTTTTTTTTTTTTAATAAATAGATGAGTTATAGAACAATGCCCAGCAAAAAATTGGTTGTCTGTAAAGTCTGCTTACGGGCGACAATTTTACGTGATAACATCATAATTCGTAAAACGTCATTGATGAAAAATTTCTCACTTTTATGAATTGAATTGAATTATTATCACTGAATTACCGATGGAGTGGAAGAGAGGTAGATACGTCACAATCCGATCGCGTCTCTCTACCGCTTGTTCCGCGCTCTCGCTTGTACGCTCGGCTCAGGCGGAACGTGACAATGAGTCATGGTTTTTTTATATAGATATATAGAAAAATTTGTATACATTTACATTATATGAAAAGCTAGTGACATTAACTTGTATATGTATGTTTGATATTATACTTGATAAATACAGAGGAATATGTTATTAAGAATATACTTACACAGTTTATAATATTCAATTTCTTTTAAAACGAAAACATACTAATGACTAAACAAATAATATTTCTAAAAATGAGTATGTCAAATGATTAGTATCAAGTATGTCAATCAAAGGCAGCTGGACAAATAATTACACTTGAGATAGAAGTAGATTATATAAGGGATAATAGGTGCTTTCTATCAACTAATTCAACACACACCAACTAGTATTTTATTTTATAAGTGACATACCTTCAATTCCTCATCAACAACTTCGTCATCATCTCTTTCCACAGCCAGATCCCACAATGCAACTTGATTATCTTCACCTGCTGATGCTAATACACTAGGTTCAGTCCAATGCCACTCAACTGAAGTGACTGGTGCTGTATGATGTTTGAAAGTACCAACCGGTGATCCATTAGTGAACTGTCTTAAGTCCCATATATGCAAAAATCCATCATCACCACCTGAAAATATAACATATTGCTATGTCAAAAGAAGTGCACACTATATAAGTGCTACACTCAACATTATTAATTATTTTTATTATATATTTCAGCACATATAGATTTTCATACAAAATTGCCTACTTTTGGTTTTCAAATGGTCCTGGCTTCGCACACGTGTACTAAAGAAGACAATGAGACAGAATTTCCCGTTACAACAGTCAATTCTGTCAAAATCTTTTAAGATTTCCCTACTCCTACTGTTTTCTGTCTCAGTCTATGTGGATATTGGATGTCACGTAAACCTAGTCCTGACAATTTTTTATGTTATTTTAGTCTATGCCCCCTTTACTAAATTCCACAATTCTGCCAGTGTCTTCTAGATTTTTATCAAATCCAACGAAAGATATCAACAAAATATTTGAAGTTGATTTAGAATACTGTCATATATCTAAACGTGTAAGAAAAAAACAATTCACTATTGGATTAGTAAGTAGCCTAAACAACTAGGTTAGTAATATATATAGAATACAAGTATATATGTACACACACATATACACATAGTATATAAGGTATATTTACATACAAGCACAACAAAAAAGGAATTAGCCCAACAGGACTAGTCATTCTGAAGTGATGCAATTACACAATTTTGGCAACTAATTTTTGTATATAGATTATTATTATAACACTTTTAGTATTAATTACTATAATACATATTTACCACTTGCAAGGAATGGTTCCTTTGCCATTCCACTGATATTACATTGACGTCACTCTGGTGAGCATTTTCAGCAGTTAACATACAAGCTTTGTGCGGAGCTGCTCTAGAGTCCCATATCCTAATTGTTTTGTCAACTGAACATGAGGCTAGAACATTTCTGAAAAAAAAAAACAAATAATATTTATCACCCTTTATGCACATTGTCTTAAAATAATTACAACATTTGTTTAAATGTTAGTGAACTATAGAATCATGCATATAAACATAGATGACTCCTTCATAACTTCATTAACATGAATAAATCATTAATGTATTAACTTTAATTATCGCTGTAAGATAAGATGCTTCCTGTGATTCCTGCTATAAGATTAAATAATGGAATCATTAAAAAACATGACTGGCCTGCCAAAAAGCAAACTAAAAGTGAGATTGTATTAGTTAATTTGTATATACATAGCAAAAGAAACACTTTATTTACTGGTTGACTAAACTGATTTTTAGGTAAGACAGTCCTTGTTTTAATTTTTATTATAAAAGTGTCGAATGCTAGAAGATATAATTTTACATTTTTCTTTACCCCTATTAGGCAATTGATGGTGTTGTGTTAGTCTTAATAGTTTTGTTAATTTTTAATATTATTAGCCTTTGCTACTCAGATGATGAAAGAATTTTAATGTATATATATATATATATATATAACTCAATTGTCTATTAAATCACTCACTTATTTAAACATTGTCAGTATTACTACAGTATGATTAAATCACTTGCAACCAAAAATGAAATTTTCTACCTAATTAAAATGTATGCCAATATATTTTATCGCTTTAGAGTGTGCCATCAAGGCCTTCAATTTGCTACTTATATTGTAATAATTGGAGATAAATTATTTTTCATGTTTGAAAACTGCAAAATCTGCTAAAAGTATTTAAAAGTTAACCTGACAGTATAAGAAATATTACATAAGTAATATCTATATATAGATCTACTTCAGAAACTGTCACACCTATGAATAATTACCTCTCATTAGGAGACCATTGTATGTCTTCTACAGAGCTTGTGTGACCTACCAGGGGACGCTGATCTACATCCCAACTGCCTGCTTGGTTTGGCTTCCAAATGTGAATGTCTCTTCTGCAATCACCTGTAGCCAATACCTATAAAGTGACTTAAGTTCTTAATTATCATAGTCAATAAACATAACAAAACAAAATTGTTATCCATATCTGGTTGTGTCCTTAACTCTTCTGAATAGTGTAATTAGTTTAATTATGATACAATTTTCATTATTAATTAGAGGAAGTAGAAAAGAAGAATTCAAGTTGAAAACATACAGGAGTAATCAAGTTGAATACATATTGATTGAGAGCTCATATTGGCTAAGTTTTGTGAGACACATCTAAATAATGCACTACATGCATTTCTTAAAAAGATCAACAGTATCATCCACAATAAATGTCATACCATCCAAGGTTGTGTCTTCCTTTGGATAATGGACAATAGCCATTTTTATCTTCTACATATTTTTGAAAAATTATGCATTGCTATTACTCTTATCATCAAAATAGTTACTAATCTTTATCCATTGAAATATGTTTGTCACTAATATATTAATCTGTACTACTATTGCATTTCAATTAATGTCTCAGAGATACATATTATACATTTAAAGTTATACACGAAAAAAGAAGTTATTAGAGTGAGAAGATTTTGATGAATTGTCAAAATGCTAAAAATGTAGTTAAATAATATTAGACACTTTTTTTTAGTTATTATAAAACAACATTTCCAATCTCTAAAATATTTGAATTATGAGGGACTTAAAAATATGATATAAGAGCATTTCTAAAATTGAGATTACAAAATTAGAAAGTAATAACTTGGTTTAAAGACTGAAATGAATTGAATTTTATTTAGATAGCTTATATGTATTAGAAATAGAAACATACTCCTGGCTCTGTAGGACACCAATCCACTCCAAATCCTTCTTGCTGATGACCATTAAAGGAATAAAGTGGTTTCACAGGATTAGTTACACTGTCCAAATTATATCTCTCAAGAAGAGTAGAATCATCAACTGCTTGAAGTTGCTGGGTTATATTCCAAATATCCACTCTTCCAAGTTCAGACCAACTAGCTGCTAATACAGAATTTATAAAATTTGTTACCTGAAATTTAAAAATATCTATATGTGTAATTTGTATGTAGATGTAGACTTTAGTAACACGTTACCTAAAACAGCCACAATTTTAAAAAGTTACAAATATTAAAGAGATTCTAATAAAATTGGTGCTGTGCAGGATAAAAAATAGGCTAACCAAAACAAATTTTTGTTTAAACAAACTCTTAATTACAAAAATCTGTAACATAATTATTAGTCTCTATTATTTAGTTTGTCCACAATTTAATTTTATATACAAAAAACTAGGTTTTTGTAATATTGGTGATTTAATAAAATACCCTTATTCTGTTGACGCAGCCTTGATGTTTAATAAATGAAAATGTCATTTGTGGTTTTTTCTCTTCATCTTCATCTTCATCATCATCATCATCTTCTTCGTCTTCATCTGATTCCTCATCATTTTCTGCCTTTGATGTGGAATGCAAATTTGACATTTTCATAACTAGAATACTGAAAAATTGTATTTTATATTTTAGTTTTGTATTATTTTTGACTGATAAAAAAGCCCTATCTATTTTTGAACAGGATATATTCTGCATACTTCCAAGAAATCTATATACAAAAAATATTAAACTTTTAATTGTTTTTTTCCGAACTGCCATATCCTTTTGGCTCTTTTGGCATCTACACATTCACCAGATTACTAAGGGGAGCGCTTATGGCACTCACCTGATTAGTTTAAGCGATCAGTGCAATGGCACATGGTGCGCCTCAGCTTGAACTGTCGCCGAGTTTCCGGATCTGACTAAGCTAATGTAAGTTAAGCTAAACTATCCATTTCATACACACATGACTTTGTGAAAAATACATGTATGTTTCAGGAATGCATACTGTATCTGACTACTAAGTTGTGTGACCTATTTCAATCCGAAAAGGAGTAAAAAATAACCCAACCACTGTGTGTACCTATGTGTGCACGTGTGTGGAGGTGACCTGTGTATGTGTAAACTGGCATGAGTCACTGTATTCACGCCAGTAACATAACAGTCCAGGGCTCCATACTGAGGGTACAAACCGAGGTGAGTTGCTACCAAAGACAATGTATCTTCAGCCCCCTGCTCATGGCGGCGTGAGCAGAGAGAGTCGCGGGCCTGGGTGCAAACACGCATCTTTTAAGAGGACATCTAACGAAGCTAATCTTTTACCTACATATATATTTAAATAGATATCTTTTCTAATTTGATGATCATTGTTATTTCTCACGCATAATAATAATTTATCAGCATTCCAACACCTGATAAAGTTTTAATTAACTTATTTTATTCAATAGATATTAAAATCTGTGGCAAGAAATATTGGCAGAATTGCTACATATTTTAATCATTTATTACTTAATTTTGCACTATAGAAATTAGCAATTTTGATATTTTAACATGAAGGTAAAGAAAAATTTAGTTACTGTTGTGTAAAGTTATCCATTTTCAACTTCTTGATTTTCTATCTTTAGACATAATATTTTTTATAATCACTATTATATATAGTTGTGAAACCTGTTCAATATATATATAATGTGAAAATTCTACCTATTAGCTATTATGCCCACAGATTCGTACTAATTAGTTTGTTACTTAAATATAACTACCTTATAACAGATGTAAATGAAAACACTGAAACACACACACCAGATAATAGAAACTTGTGCTATGTATTGAGAATGCTGAACAGCTGTAAAGTCTCTTACTATGTAATAAAAATAACACTAAAAAGTTTACTTAAATTACTTTTTGGTTGTAATTGCCACACATTGATTCATGTAATACTCACTTGTTTAAATGTGCACTAGAAGCTTGAGTGCCGGCAACCAGATAAGCGCTCATAGGAAAATCTTGCCTATCATTACCGAGATTATCAGTTACTATATCGAAGCTAAGACACGGAGCACCAGTCTGTGCCTGATGAAGCATTACATATGCAGACTGATCGCAGACCAGGTGCTCGTCATCCTTTAAAGGTTGGCCGGGAAGATATGTTTTTGGTTGATCGTCTTCCTCTTTATCGTCCCCGTCTTCTCCCATCTGATCATCATCCTCTTCAGATGAACTCGTATTCATACTTACGTCGTTTTCAAGAGACATTTAGGTAAACTGTTTGAAAAACACAAAATAGAAGATTATTTATTACAAAAGTAAATAAGATAATATACAGAAACACGTCGGAATTTTAGGTTATATCAGTGCTGCCAATTAAACTAAAGCAAATGTCACAAGTAGGGATGACGATTTGATTTGGATAAATCGATTTCGTAATCGATATTTCGCTATGAGTCAATCCAGTAATTTATGTCAGATGTATGAGTGTGCTTCAGTCACAGGCGTTATATTTACTTAGGAACTATACTGTGTACTTAGGATACCTACTAAGTAAATAGTACCTACATAGTGTGATTCACGATAATAGTTTATTCAAACCCACAAAATGTTTATTTTCTCGCCCGGATCCCTGCAAACAACGAGTGTCGAGAGAATGCATTTTTTCGTGGCCGATCGTCACGAACGGTTTTCACTAAATACGTACATACTGTCTGTAATATAATTGTTACACAATCTAATCTTTGATACGAATTCGTTCTATCCAACTACTCACCGACGCCCATGGTTATAAACACAGACAATGAGTGATAAACGCAATGGAGAAATGTCATCTTCCTATATATATATATATATATATATATATATATATATATATATATATATATATTCTCCATATGAAAATACGGTCAAGACTTTTAATAATAACTAATCTTGTGTACAATTTCTAGAGTAAGTGTCGTGTGATAATTTCAATGTTCTAACAAGACGGTGGCTCCCTTTTTAGAATTTTTCATTTTTATTTTTCACTTGTGCACAATAACCAAACTCTTTACGTTAAACACCACCAATATGACAAAATATAGAGTCAAATAACACAAGATATTTAAAAAAATGTGTGGTTTTATGAAACAATGATCTAAGAGTAACTTTATTTCAGATCATAGCATTTTAAAAACTGAACACAATATTTATTTAAATCATTTGGAATTGAGCTGTGGACGCCACCATATTGGCCTTGGGTGTCTTCCGAGTGCTTTTCACTTTACCCCTATTTCGTAGCTGGTTGTAATGCGACATGCGACAAATGGTGCGAAATTTGAGGCGATGTAAACAAGTTCCATTTTAATAAAATATAAAATCAACTACATGACAAACTAAAATCCCGACAAGATCTCCTGCATCCCTACCTGTAACTCGGGAAGTGAGTGGGTAGCAAATACAATAGATGGCACTACACATATATATACTAGCGAGCGTTGTATCATCGATCTAGGAGTACATACCCCTCCGTGAGCGGGGGGTGAAGATTCGATCCCGCACACTCGTCGCGATTTTTCTTGTAACAGCTCGAGCCTAGGTAGTCCCTCGGTGTGGAGCCCTCGAGTTTGTTACTCGCGCGAATACAGTGATTTACACATGTTCTACACTTACACGATCACCCCACACTCTTGCACATCTAGGCACTCAGTGGTGGGCTGTTTTTTTGCCCTTTTCGGACTGAAATAGGTCACATAACACAGTAGTCAGATACCAAATACACATATACATTCGTGAAACATGCATGGTCACACATGCATTTTTCACGAATTCATATATGAGTATTGCATGGATAGGTAGCTTAGCTAGCTTAGTTAGTTCGGGAATCCGGCGACAGCTCAAGCCGAGGTGCACCGAGTGCCCTTGAGATGTTTCGCCTATAAAACAATCGGGTGAGTGCCCTAAGCGCTCCCCTTAGTAGTCCGGTGGAACTGTGAAGGCCTAATAAGCCGGCAGTGTAGGTCAGTTCGAAAAAAAAAAAACGATCTAGGAGTATTATTATTCTGTGATCGTTGATATCATTAGTTTCAAAATCGATGTTAAAGAAATCGATTTTTATACTCATTACATTTAATTTTAAAATATCGGTTTATCAATGCATCCACAGAGTAGTTGCATCCCTAAAGCTGTTAAGAGCTTACCGTAATTAGTATGTTTTGAAATTGTAGAATTGTAGAAACGTAGTATCTTCTTAGTAGTTTGTGTGTAGAAATAATAAATCTGAAGAAATTAGTACCTAACTAGAATTGTTTTTAAAATTTGTAAGCAAAGCATGGCGTTTCGGTGTTTGAAATTATTGTCTGCAATTAGAAGTACAAATATTGTTCGTCATAATTTATTAACTACCGCAGCTTCTCACACCGAAAATTTACATCGTAACAAAACTAAAGACCTCAGAACAGAAGAAAACTTACATTATTTAGAAGATCCAGATACTTTTGGTACTTTATCACGAGTTAAAACTCACAAAGAGGTGTTGGAAGACGAAGGGGATATAAAAGAAGAGCGATATTTTAGAGAATTGCCTCTGCCCACGCAAAAATTAACTACAAAACAATATGCAGATTTAATTAAACAATATATAAAACTTAAAAGACTAAAAGAAGCGATTAACGTTCTAGAACAAAGAATGCTACAAGAAGATAGAGTGAAACCTGAGAATTATATTTATAACATTTTAATTGGCGCTTGTGCTGATGTTGGTTACACAAAAAAAGCATTTAAATTATTCAATGATATGAAAAGACGAGACTTAATGCCTACTGGAGATACATATACATGCTTGTTCCAAGCTTGTAGTAACAGCCCTTGGCCATCAGATGGACTAAGATATGCAAGACAGCTCAGAGATTTGATGATTGAAAAGAACATTGAGCCAAATTTAACTAATTACAATGCAATGATAAAAGCATTTGGTCGCTGTGGAGATTTAGCTAATGCCTTTAAACTAGTTGATGAAATGGTTACAAAAAAAATAAAAATTAGAGTGCACACATTGAATCATCTCCTACAAGCGTGTATATCAGACAAGGAGAACGGTTTGAGACATGCCATTATAGTTTGGAGGAAAATGTTGAAATTAAGAGAAAACCCTAACATTTACTCATTTAATTTAATGTTAAAATGTGTTAAGGACTGTAATTTAGGTACAACAAAAGATATAGAGGAAATTATTTATATAATTCAGGAAGAAAATATGTTAGGTAATATTAAGCATAATTTAATGCTGACATCACCACATACACAAAATAAGGATAACATAAAGATGTTAACTGATCATAATATTCATTATACAAAAGTTAACACTAATGATACAGAGGTTGATAAAGACCTAAATTCAATAGAAACACATAAAGAGTATAAAACTGAGGATCACTGAAAAAGTATCAGATATTGATGATGTTAAAAAGGAGAAAGAAATTAATAAAACTTTAGAAAATATCAACAATGTAAATGTAACAGATACGGAACATTTTCATATAGAATTAGTAGGTAGACTACAAAAACCAAAGAGTGATAGAACAGTCCCTAATTTACTATCAAAGGTAATAAATATGCAGGATGTTTTGGCATTACAAGAAATTCAAACGCTGCAAGATAAATTTGCTTTAGGTCGGTAGGTCAAGAGGATTTTTTAAAAGAAATGGAACTTTATAATATTAAACCAGATATTAAAACATTTACTCAAATGCTTGAGTTAATAGATGAAACAACAGAAGCAGAAAATAAGCTTATAGACACTATGAACTCCTTAGATATGAAAGCTGATATTGATTTCTATAATATCCTTATTAAAAAGCGATGTTTCAGATCTGATTATAGTTCTGCATTTGTAAGTTTCTTACATTTTTTTTATTTTATACTTTACCAATGTCTTAAACCTCATTATAAATAACAAACTTTTGAATTTCTATCTATATGAATAAAATGATAAAAATATGACACTGTGTGTTCATCATGTAAACACAACTGCATAGTAGTAGCATTATATTTCAATTATTTTTTTTGTTTTACTTAGACTCTTGGCCTTTATCTAAAAAAATATAACAAGATATTTCATTTTATGTAACATTATTAAAATTAAAAAAAAACTATGATTTATAAATACAACCAAAGGACAAAAGAAATGTTGTAAGCAGAGTATATTTTTATTTTTTCTCGGTACATAGATATGTTGTTGTGAGTTAACGGCCAACAGTGAACTTGTTTCAATATTATAACAGATTATTAATGTGTTCATTGTGGTTGATATGTGTTTTATTTAACAATAATTTTATAGGTGTACAAGATTAGAAAATGTCTAGTTTTTACCTGCAGCTTTGCTTATGTTAATGTAAATATTCAATTCTCATTACCTATCATATTTCATTCACTAAAATATACTCATAAATAATCATATTTTTGATTAAAATTAGTCCTGAATTGATTTAGTGACCACCTGAAAGTCTAATTAAAGTGTCATTTCAGAACAACAACTGATTTACTACTAACTATAATAATATTGATGTTATAGATCATGAATTAAAATTCAATAGTAAAGCAGTATGTACATGCTTTGAATATTTATTTAAATTATTGCAGGAAGTAAAAGATATTATTGAAAAAGAGAATAAGTTACGGAAAAAACGATATCCTCTTAAAAAGAAACTCAGATTGAAACCAAATATTATGACCTACGGTGTACTGGCATTGGCTTGTGAAACAAAAGAGAGTGCAGAGAAACTTCTTAGCCAAATTAAGGAGGAACAAATCAAGTAATTGTTTGTTAATAATTGCTAATATTATCTAACTACACATACCTGGACTATGTCTGTGTTGTTTTATTATCATAAGGATATATTCAATAGCTTGATATAAAGTGAAGGTATCAATTTTTTTTATATAAGGGTCTAAGTAGTAAAATAAAATGTTATTTGTTGAAATATTATACATATTTGAATAGAGAAAGAGCGCGCCATAACAAAGGAAATTAAAAAATGCTACCTATCTTTTTCTTATATTGCAGTAAATTTACTTTAATTGTTAATATTTATTGGCACTGTAGTAAGTGATCAGATTACTAACACGTGTTGCTCATACATCTATGTCACGCATTAAATCGCCTGTAGTGCTAATACTGGCATATTTCATTTTAGCTCGGTCACATTCCACATGTAGTTCACAAATATAATTTAAGGTAGCATATACTTAAATATAATCGTATTTTACTGGTGAATACATAAATTTGCATAGTAAAACTGCCAAAAAACTAGTATTTTTTACATTAACTTACATTCTTATTATCTGTAATGTGCGCCTTTTAAAATAAATAAGTAAAACAAAGAGGCACTCCTGTACCTGATGATAAGTATAGTCCTATCCAAAATCAAGAGGGACCTCCGAGAGGCCTACAATATATGAGCAGTCATTATACCCAACTTGATACACATTGATTGATCTAAAAGCTTAAGTAAAAGATAGATAATGTGACAGTTTATCATCATATGTCTGATATAAATCCATCAGATACAGACACTACCACCCCACTCTATTACTGAATATATGGTGGTTATTATAACTCACTTCATTTCATTCATTTTGCTTACAACACTTTGTATACCTCTTATTTAGATTTATATGAATTATAAAATTACTGTTATTTACAATATTTTTTCCAGAGTCAATATAGTAATTCTAAGTACTCTTCTGAGACAAGGGACTGCACATAGCAATTTTGAATATGTCAGCTATATATTGAATGTCGTCAAACAAGAAAACATACCAGTTAATCATGTGTTCCTGAAACATTTGGAAAAATTCAGTGAAAATTGTAGAAATGTTATTAGACAGGTATAGAAATATATATTTTAATCCAGTTTTTTTATAATTTATAGAGTTTAGTGTTTGCTCACAATTTTACTTAACGTTAATTGGGCGATGCGGTCCTAAATCTAGAGGGGGACAGGCTCTCAAGTGCAACTACCAGAACACACTTGTAGTTGCTTGGCTATAAATTTTAAACATGATGGAGGTAGCTAGCCAAGTTAGTTTAAATTTTTTTAACAATGAATAAAAGAAAGAAATATAAAATATATTTCATGGCAGATTTTTGTTATATGAGTATAACAATACATAGGCACAGTTTGACAAAAACATTCCAAATTTAACCTGACAGTTGAAGAGTCGAAGAGCCTGTGTAAAGTTCGACTTTGTATGCACCACTGCCTCACTCATCTCTTCAATAATGCAGTAGCGTTTGTTCTATTGTGTTTTGGTTTAAAGTTTGTAGTTGGTAAAATATACTGGTGCACAAGGTACTTCAGCTGTGTATTTACGTAGAGTGCTAATCTATTATGACTGGCCTTAGAATTGCTCTTTTGTTGAGGTTGACCATGCTTAGCTATACGCACTTAACCAGATGGACTCCTAACAGTTTGCTACTTCAAGAGATAAAAAAAAATCGAGCCAGCAGTACATTCGTCGCATATGATGTATAACATCTGTCATGTTATCCTACTATGAAATTGAGATGAAATATATGTAAAGTCAATCAATCGCGCAATCTTGCTCGCGTAAGTTTAATTCTAGTCGTAGTAAATACGCAATAGTAACTTAAATCCTGAAAAAAAATGAATCGGGTATGTTTGGAAAGAATTTTTTTATCGAATAATTTCAACTATAATTAAAATTTTATTTAATTAACACAAGAAAGAATACAATTTTTTCATCAAAAATAATCATTCTATTTCAAATTCGAATAATTCCATTTTACTTGCATTTGTTCTGCAACTTTGTCAGACATTGAATAGTAAAGATAATTATTAATATAGTTTACACATATAAATGTAACCTCAGATTTTATACTCAACTCATTGGTCAAATAAAAAAGCGTGCGCTTCCACAGTTTCCATCCCTTTTCCAAAATCACTCCTACAAAAAATGCAACCGAGAGGAAAAATTTTACACATCAAAAATAAATATTGCATGAGATTATGAAGATATTTTTGTTCCAGAATCGAAACGACAGTGTCTTTGTCAAATCTTACAATTTATTTTCGAAAGAATATAAATTATTTTTAAAGGAGGTAAACTATGAAGAGGCTTTGAAACCAGAACATCCTTGGCAACAGTTTAAAAATATTTATCCAGAAACAATACAGAGACAACCGATTGTGATAGAAGAACCGAAAAGATTTTATAAAAGAAATCGTAAATATGTACCTTATGCACCCAATACATAATGAAATAAAACATGTCATTTACATTTTTAGTCGCTTTTATTGATATAAACCAATGGTGATTACATTATGTGGCTTAACTATATATAAAAATTTTTTTTTAGAACCTGCTTTTTACAGCATTTAGATTTTAATATGATGCAATTTGCGATTAAGTTCCTCGAATTTAAGAAGCTTGCGTATAAAGAAATCGCCATATCGGTGAGCCACCTTCGTATCTGCGATGTGGATCATGTCATTATCGATGTAGAAATCCAGCTGCAATATCAAGTATGCTTTATAAATGAAAAAACTATGTTGGAACTAATACCAACTTGTACAGAAGTGATAAATTATTAAATTTTAGAAATAATTACAGTATTATTTATACAATAACAGTATTTTATACATGTCGTACTACAGCAATCATATGTATTTAAATTTGAATGTGATTTGTTATTATAACAACAATAACTTCTGAAGTTTCATAATCTTAAACACACCAGTATTATAAATTGAAGAATTATGAACGAGGTTCATTTCTATTTATTTATTCATACATATAAAAAATTCAACACATAACAATCAAAAAAGGACATGACAAGACGCGTTATCTATGCTGTAATTATTGTTGACTCTTTATTTTATAACTATATATATGCGAAACAATAACTGACCGATGGAAAAATTACTGATTTTCATACACCTTTTCATCACCTGAGGAATTGAATTTCGAAAAATCCTTCCTTAATGGTCACCTACAGTGTAAAAAGAACTAGGCCCAATAGTTTGGGCTAGTGCATTGATATGTGAATTATTATTTTATATACATATATATTATATATGTTTAGATGAGAAATACTAGGATATTGTTTGTGGCAAAAATTAATATGAATTAAATACTTTTTCTCACCTCAGAACCGCTCTGAAACTTTCCATCTAGGCCACTAGGGCCCTTAGTCCATACAACATTCTTCATTTTATGCTTAAAGCACAGTAGGTGGATAGCAAGAGCGGCGTGCTCGCGGACAGCATCTCTGTCACCCCCACGAGCGGCGGACATGAACGCAGCGAGCTTGGCCATCGGCAAGGTAGTGTACAACTTCAAGTAAGAGCGAATGGTGGGTAACATCTTCTGTTGACGAACCTGAAGTAAATCAATTATCTTGAATAGGCATGCTAGCTCAGAACTGTGGTGCTGAAACAACTGATTGCGATAGCTTCCACAGTCAATAGCGAGAGTGGCGAATTTACAAAATGTATAAAATACTTTTAGTTAATTTCTCTTGGCTGCAATCACTCAGACAAAGATACCTATAATCTCTTCTTATAGAAACATTTGCATGTAAAAGAAATACCTCCACAGCGAACAGAATTGTTTGGTTCTACTATTTCTGCAAATCAGCATTTTCAGAAATAAAAAAAACTTTCAATATCACAATCGGTTAACTAAAGGGATATGTCGCCAGTTTTGTTTACTAGTGGTAACGTGCCGTTCTACAAAAAAAATGCGAATGACATGAATACACGCATTCAGAGAATTTATGAGTTTGTACTTTCAATTTATAGCTATTTCGTTTTTTATATCCCAGTATATTTTCTTATGGTTATGGTAAATTAAAAGTTTGAGCATTCTTAAGCCAGTCAGGGCTGGAATTGGTCATTAGAAAGACATTAAACAATTATTAATTTCATATATGTATTTAAGATATTCTTTCAGTTTTCATATTTATTAACTTCAGATTATGTAAATTACTATCATACATCTGTAAAAATAGGCTCTTTTTATTGATACACACAGACTCACTCCATTAGACTGCTGACACATATCCCAGTTCGTTAGAAGTATGCAAATGAATGGCAAATAAGAACTATTGCGTGTATCAAAGTTCTGCTAATAGTTCTCATTACTGGGAATATAACATGTTAAGAGAGTCGCAATTATTTGATTGTTTATATGTGTGGGATAGTAAAGCTCATAATACTTGTGATTTAGCAAACGTAGACGCATAACGAAATGTGTTTACAACTAGATATCGTGTTATAACCCTAGTATGTTACACAAAACATTTTAAGAACTGAAAATTGGAATAGAGTCCGGAATAGAAAAGCTAAACCTTTGCATAAAAAGTACAAAATTGTAATGTCTATGACCACTAATAAATTAGAGCTGAGAAGTAGATTTATTTATTTGATAAATATTACTTCTCAGCATATTTAAGACATGATATAAAATTTCACAAACATATTGTGCCAATCAAGTAAAAATGATTACATTTCGCTTTCTATATTTGTGTATGTGTATTTATGTAAGTATTTGTATATTTATCTATGTGTCTATATTATGACTCACTGGTGTTAAATTTTCCTGGGGATATCTGAATTTATGTGTGAGTATATCTTGATCATATGTTCTATGTTCCTGTTCACTATCGTATAGGTTTAACTGATTGCAGTTTGTTTCCATTAACAATGAAATTATTATATATCCAGCTTATTTATAACTAGATAGGTTTATCTATATGAAATTATTACTTTTTCATTCAAAAAAATTACCTCATCCATAAACACTTGAGTCTGGTGTTTAACAGCGTCACGGACCGTAGTTTGAGCCAGGCTCTATTGGTGGAGGGCACGGAGACAAGAATTTCGGGCAAGCAAAGATGAAGCAGCTTTCAAATTCACCCAAGTCACCATATTGCATTTTGAACATTTTCTCATGGTAATTCTTTTCTCTCAGTACCTTTCATCACAATAATGATATTTAGAAATAACAGTGTATTGTTAAATCACCAACATTGGCAAAAAGAAAGTGAGAATTTAAAAAAATAAGTTAAAAACGTAAATTATTTATGATACAATTTTATATATTAATTATTTCCGTTTCTATATATATACATCCGTCTATATGACATTTTGATACCAGGGACTTTCATGGTCAGTAATCATGTGAATGTCCAAATTTAAAAATGTATATATTTGTTTCTAGTTTTTATTTTTGTAACTTGTTTAGTCTCAATAGGCCAGTAAATGTTACATTTTGTTAAAAACAGTAGGAGCCGAGACATTGTGCTGCACAATGTTATCTGTTTTGCCATGCCAGCACACCCCTTGCCCTCCCTCCGCGTAATTGAATGCGTGCGTAGTGCTTATAAAAATCGTAGATTCTTAAAATCTTAATAACTTTGCTTAAATGAAGATACCATGTTATTGTGTTTAGATAAGTAATAAAACTAAAAAAAAATGATTAAAATCTATCTAGTAGTTTTTGTGTAATGTGCGCACAGCGGCAAGTCTCTATCTTGTTATTTATGTATGAGATGCATTTAAATATGTAACTTTGCTTGTATTTAATTTTGTTAAAGAATAATAGAATCTACATACTTGCTGAAGTGATTCATCAACACACTGTGGATGTAGAACCAAACAGATAGCAAGTAAATTATACATCTGCTCAGTCTGCTTATTGATCTGGTCATTCTGGTATGAACGTGCGGAAAACAACTGCTTAGTGCGCTGAATATAAAGCAACGCCGAAGAAAGCGTGCGGATTGCGTCAGAGTACCGACGCATCATCATGTATGCAAAACCCACATAGTAAGAAGTAGAAATTTGGCATGCTGGCACATGAGAGTATTGAGATTTTTTGTGCAGTTCAATGTTCTCCAAAACCTGAAAATATTAAATTAGTAGCTTTTGCTTAACATACATTTAACCTATCCCTTGGAGGCAGTATTTGTTCTTAGATCAAATCTATGTACTTCTGTCTATCCCTGACAATGTGTATGCAAATTTTCCTAATGTTTGGTTGAGTAGTTATGGTGTGAAAGGTAACACAAAAACAAACTCACTTTTGCATTAATAAATAATTAGTCAGGATTTTCTTTTATGTTCTTGTGTCTGTTGAATAAGAACATTCATTGCATTTTTTTTATTTGATTTACTATCATTTATAATGGATAATATTTTATTTTAAAGAATATATACCCTCTATATTTTAGCAGTAATCTATATAAAAATACATTTTTGTACTACAGCTTATAAAATCAATGTTATTGCCATTACTGTGAGTTGTCACCAAATATAAGAACTGTTAATACATTAAAAATTGTTTAATACTCAATTGTAAATGTTATTGCAAGATAACTCAAATTAATTGTAATTTACACATTTGAACCAATATTGAAACAATCTTTTACAAAATTTTACAGAATGCTATTGAAATGAAATTGTGTGCATACATTTTACATAAATTTAAAGTTTAGTTTGATTACCTTAATGGCTTGATAATAATCACCAAGTAAAGAGTGCAAACGCAGCAAGCCAACCAAAGAAAAGTATCCCAGCATCTTGTAGAGTGAATGTCTACCAAACTCACCAGCTACCGAGTCAGGGTCTCCACCAGCAGCATACACCTGTCCATAAACATTTATATTCCTATTACAATAAATTTGTTGACATAAAGCCGTTCTAATTATTCAGTAATGACTCAATTGATCCAGTAGTTTTCAGATAATATCAGATTAGGTAAAAAAATGTAGATACTATTGAGCAGGGTTTTTTTTTGTCACTTCTTTTTTGGGGGCACGCTAAGCTAATTCTCGAAATACAACTTTCGCCCAAAATTTTTTGTACATATTCCCCCTCCATGCCACTATGTTTTAAGAAAAAAGTCGAAATAAATAATTTTTTATTGTTTAAAAACATAATAAATAATATCTTTGGAAATAAAACATCAACTTATATTTAGGTGAGTAATAATATAAAAAAGTTACTTTTGTTGTCAATATACTTAGCCTCAGGTAGGTACATAAATTTTAAAGCAGTGTAACCAAATTTTCATCATACATCATCATCATCATTCATCATTTTTTTCAAATTCTTTAATTTTTTTCAGTTTTATGACAAGTTTTCGATAATTCCTTTGGGGGCACTGCATGCCCTCACATGTCCCCACAAAAAAGCCGTGCTATTTTGTTTCAGTAAATAAAAGATGTAATTATTTACTTAAAATATGAATCAAGCTTTAAGAGTCTTGAACTAAAAATTTAGTAGAATATAATTAGTTATCAGTATATATACGTTTTTCATAATTAACTATACCTTAAAAACGAAAGGGTTAATATATAGGATACTTTGTAAAAGTAATAACTCAAACCTCTAGCTGTTTCTTGATATTGGATTTGTCCACAAGAGAATGTAACACATTAAGAATACAAAGGACATTCCATGCCTTGTTTTCAGTATTTAAATCTTCTATTTCAGCAGGACTCAGTTTAGAGGTACGAGACCTGAAAATAAAATAAAAATATAACTGAACTAATATCAAGATTTTACATTGCAATCCTATGTTGTATACTATTCTGGGTTGCTAAAAGTAGATTTTGGAAATGATTTCTATTATTTTTATACAAGATTTTCTACACTTTTTATATTTTATTCGTATTTACCTGTATTGTGCAAATGATTGAAACTGGTAAACAAATTCATCAATCAACTCCCACAGCCATTGATCAGGCAACTCTAAAGGTACCGGTGTCTCGGCAGACAGGATATAATTAAAAAGGTCACAGTAGTTATAGAATGACTGGAACCGTTGATCCGGCTTAGGGCCTCCGGGCACTCGTGCATAAATAGTCACGGTAGTATAATTCCTTGTATAGGATCATAAAAACCTAAGGAACAAGTTATTTAATTAAAATAGAATACCAAAATAAATTATTATTATAAGACTTAGAAACTAATATCTACTTCAAATATGTTAATTCTAAATGTATAGATAAAAATATATAATGCAAACAACAAACAGCTAGCAATAAATAGTAACTACTATAAAAAATTGTCGTATTCAATAGTTTCAAACTATCAAATGTTGCCATTATACTATAACTATACAATTTTAATGTTTTAATCTAAAACTTGTACCTACATGATCATGATCAACAATAGGAGCCACCTCCTCTTCATCGGGCCAAGATGTAGTCTCAAAATACTGCTCCGTTAGTTTAGGGAAGGTGTTCTCATAGAGATTTAAGATCTCATACGCTACACCCTCATTTATCATGTTTCGAAAATAGACAAGAAATTTTTTGACCTGAAATATAAAAATATAAAATAATACAAGTTTACAATCACTTACATCTAGATAGATACAAAAACTTCAGTTACCATATCCGGCATCTTATAGTAGGACCTGTCGTAATCTCCATCAACATGTTCCGTTGTATGCGGTTCATAGTCTCCGTAGGACTCATAGCCTCCCTAAACATTAAGTTTTATTAAGTGAAACGATATTGCTTACGTATTTGTAGGTTATAGATGTATAATTCTAATTATAATAAAACTATTTACCTCGTTATAATCATCACTAGAATACATTTTGTACTATTTTAACTGTAACACATGTACTAATCTTTAGTTAAAATTAATACACAGATTCGCAAGTAAAAATCTAAAGAAGCCTTCCACACTTCACAGAGTGACAGACTGTGGTGTAGAGATGACGATTTAAGATCAATATATCCATCAAACAATTATTTAAAATGACAAATCGATATTAAATAGTGTCTCGATCAGAACTTTTTCTATTTAGATAAAAATAAAACCATAAAATACTTTACAATTAGATCGACGTATTTAAACATGGAATAATATGTCACCCAATTAAACATAAACACGGTAGATAGCTGTATGACCTCAAATCTTTTCACCTTTTCTTATAAATTAAAAAGTTATTTTTCCTGTAGGATAGCTAATGGTACAATTTTAAATGTAGATTTTAAAATTACTTCTAAGTAGAAACTTAGAAGGTACTTCACTACTTTAACCAAGAAGCTACTGCTACTTAGAAGAAATTTTAAAACCTGCAAATCTACATTTAAAATTGTACTATTATCTTATCTTTAGGCCTGCGAATCCACGGAAATGGGTTTTATTAATATTTTCAAGTTCTATTCTTTATAATATTGTATAGTTATCTACGTGTTACTAGAGCATACATGCAGTTTCTTTAAAGATAGGATTGTCAACATTGTTTATAAAGTATTTGAGCTTCATAACGTTACTTTGTGTCTATAACTAGAACTATAAACCACATATATATGTTCATTAATTTAAATAAATCTTAAATTTAAATATATTTTCACTTCTGTTTTATTTTGAAAAAAATACATGAAATTATAAAGTTTTTTTGACCTTTATAAAAAAAGACGTTGAAACTTCAACTACTATTTTTATATGGATATAAGCTGGAAATATTTTTAATAATTCGAGTTTTGTAAAATATGTCTTTTAGACTGATTTTCGATGAATGCATATTGGAAAGGTTTAACTCTTCGGCTGATTATTTAAGACTATATCTGAAAATGGTGGATTATGTTTTATATTTTGTTATTTCATGGTTTAGTTAAAAGAAGTTCGTACAAATGAGAGAAATTAATTTAAAAAACATTATACATAAAAATTACAATTTTACAATACGTAATTTTTTATCTTTCAAAGTTTATTATTCAAATTTTCAATAAGTTATTGATAACTATTGAAATAAGAAACTTTTTTAATACATAACTTTTGAAGCTACGCTCTAGGCTAACCTAGTCGCTAGGGAAAGAAAAAATCCTGAAATAAGTTTTAATGAAGTAGAAAAGAAAATAAAAGTAGGTTTTTTTTTCGAATTGATTATACTGGAAATTGACCTGGAAAGGCCTTTACAGTTTCACCGGACTACTGATAAAAGTATGCAAATTGTAAAGGGTTGAGTTTATAATTAGTGATTTAAAATAATAGCTTATATTGAAGTATCTTATTGTATAAATACATTTAAATAATATCAGTATGTACACACCATTTATATAAATAATTTGTGTCATACCTAATTAATATTTCTTACTGCTTCGTATTAATCTATGTTTTAACCAATCAAAAATATAATACATATAAAGAGTTACTCATTTATATAGAATTTCCCAATCTGCAGGTTAATTTAAAACAATTGGAGATAATGTGGATATTTACAATAAGTGACAAAAACGTAAAGATTTTGACGTTTTACCATATATGATATATTTTGATAGTAAGGTAGAAATTCCATGATGAATAGTAATTAAAAGTTCGCTTACAATTATCGGTATATATATATATATATATATATATATATATATATATATATTGCATATTACTTATTTTTATTTGAATAATGTACAACAACAATGTACACAATAATGTTAATGATAAAAAACGAAAAATTTCAATTAAACTTTAAAACTAACGATATCCAACAATGTCAATTGCTTTTTTTTGCGAATTAATAGCGATTTAAATAATTTCTGATTATATAAAAAAGGGATTACGAATAATTTAATTAGCATTTGTTAAATATGAATAATGTAATAATCCCACATAAACACTTGTTTGAATATCGATATATATTACACATCCCTAAGCCAGGATAAATAAAAAATTGTCATACATTTGTGTCATACACATAGGTTGTGCATAACATTTCGCAGATAATCTGACGTTAAAGATGTTAGGAAAGAATCTTACTAATTTTCTAATAAGAAACTTAAGCTTGAGCAAGAGTTCTCAAGGTATAAGAAATATTTCCGTCACGTCTGTGAAAAGGGACATAGTTAAAATACAAAGTACGGATGATTTTAAAGATAAAGTTATTAACAGTAAAATACCAGTGGTTGTGGATTTCTTCGCAACGTGAGTAAATTATCACATAAGTTAAAACGTGATGTTTTCTATTTAAACGTCTTGATGGATATTCATATTTTTTCCTCGCTATTCTAGGTTTCATAAGTCTAACCTTACTTACTCCTATAAATTATATATATAGTCTTGTAGTTCATAGATATACAAGAAATTGTTTTGCTTACTTTCAACTAATCAAATACTCGAAAAGAACATTTACTCTTCTAGCTTTGACCAAAAAGATCTTAAGTGGGTGTTTCAATAATATTGAGAAATCACATTTTTTTTCTTATTACTGAGGTATTTGCATGTGTAATAATTTGGAATTATATCTCCTTTGAACTACATTGCACTGCAAGCTCACTTTTGAGAAATGATTAATTTGAACTAGGATACTGTAAAATCAATTTGTCCCAGGTTTTGCTTTCTAACACCAATGTTTATTTTGACAATACAGCTACAACTGTGTTGTGCAAGACAACAAAATATTTTATTATTTTCATTTTTTAATAAAAAAAGTATGATAATGATAAGAACAGTATAGTTTCTTGTTTTTTAAACTAATAATTTCTCAGTAAGTTACTTTTTTGTTATATTAATATGTATAATGAAATAAATATCAAATAAACTTGTCAAATTATGTAGTTTGAAATTTCATATAAACTTATTTGTCCAATGAAATTTGACTGAACAACAAAAATTTTCCTATATTATTTTAATATTAATCACCCTAAATCCTGATCCATGGAATGTAGATTACATTACATGAAACAATTACATAATATATGAAAGTTAGCCCCTAGGCTGACAGATTATAATTATTATAGAAGTGAAACTTCTTTAGAATCATTGTGATTTCAAACCAGATGCAGGGGAAAAAACGACAGGTAAGAGACACAAATTCGGCAAAGAATAAGACAGAAATATACTTACTATTTTATATTATTGGTCTCTCTTCTTTGTGCCATGCTTCGTAGCATCCCGACTCCCGTCTTCTAAGCATAGTCACCTGTAATTAGTGAGCCAGAGTGAGAGAGCAAATGTCGGTGTGTATGTATATTGCTCACTGTTTAATACTTGCTTGTATTTGAGCATTTTACGTGTGTTAGTATATGTGAAAAGTATGTGTGCTACTGCACACAGTATGTGGATGCGTATTACAGCTTTTTAGTAAGAAGTCAGCGTGGTGTGTTATTATTTAACAGTGTTTGTGAGTATTTTTATATCTTGTTTGTTGAAACTGAAAATATGGAACTTAAGCAATAAATTATGTAACATATGTTAAATAAAATATCTTTTAAAATTAATCAAAATACTTTCATTTTTTAACAAATAAACTTTGTAATTATCCTACCCTTGTTATATATATTCATCTCATTCTTTTGTAGATTTACTGAAGTTTCACTTCTATTATGTGTGAATCACACACACAATTATTTTTTTCACAACATTCTTCATTGTAAATTAGCTAGTTTAGTAAAAAAGTTTGTAGAAATGAAAAAAATATATAAAAATACACATTTTATATAAAGATTATACATCATTTGTTGTTTTTCAAAGTTTTGTAATAAATCAAGTATTGTTTAAGCTTATGCTGCAAACTGTCTGTTGACCTGTGCCTCGTGAGTACTATATTTGATTGTATGGAATTTAAACCATTATGGGTTTGGACAGTCTAGGGTTGAAACAAATTGTTATAATATAAAAAAATGAAATAAGAAATGTAGAAAAAAAAGAATGTAAAAGAGGCACATATTTATGAAAAATTATGAAAATATACATTTGATTTTGATATTTAAAAATTGTAGAAATCTTGAAATTAAAAAATATTTGTTCTAAAAAAAAAAAAATTGCACATCACATCACCTAATAATGTATGTGACATTTATTAAAGCTGTGCAGTTCAACTGCAGGACTAAAACTCATCACAGATATTTCTGCCACAAAAGAGCAGTGCTTCCTCTGTGAAGGGCTTGGTCCTCTATAAGGTTGAGAATTCCAATCCAGGCTACAACCTATTGTGACTAGTTTCAAAACTATGGTTTTTCTATGTTTGGTTGTATATAGCCACTGGCTGCAGTAACCACTTATACATTAGGTGAAGTACATGCCTGATTGCTACTACATTAAAAATACAATTACTGAATACTGAAATATTTCTTCCCATAATGTAATTCTATCATTTAGGATTTTTTTTTTAAGGGAAACATTACATAGTTTATAAAGAAATTGCATCTTTCGAATTTTCAGATGGTGCAATCCTTGCAGGCTACTGACACCACGTCTTGAATCAATCATTTCTGAGAACAAAGGGAAAGTTGTTCTGGCAAAAGTCGATATTGATGAACAAACTGATCTTGCTTTGGATTATGAAGTAAGCTCTGTACCAGTCCTGGTGGCTATAAAAAATGGGAAAGTGCAGCAGCGTTTAGTCGGTTTGCAAGATACAGATAAGCTTCGCAAATGGATAGAGCAGTTCACTTCTGAAGAATCACAGGCTGAACTGAAGGCATGAAAATGTATTTGAAAAATACAATTTCTGTATTCTAAATTATTGTTGTTACCATTATGTAGTTGATTTTATTTTAATAAATAACAGAATTGGTGTAAAATAACATTTTTTATTCTTCTAAGCATTGTATTAAGTCCCTAGCTCGTTTATAAGATATTTCGTCTGGTTTTACAGTTTCTGTGTTTTCTTCATGATCTTCATCATTGGAATTGTTGTCTTTCTGATTTTCAAGCCAATCATCCATATTTTTTATAACTTTGTTAGCATCTTCTAGTAACATATTTCGGATATTACCTTTAGCTGAATTAAAATACTCCAGAAGTGTTGGCCAGGAAGCATCTGGAACTAAATTGCTCGTAAATTTATTTTTGAATAACCATAGCTGCTTAACTTTCATAAATTTCCAGTTTTGTCTAGTCATGTTTCCATTGTGATAAATAGCTGAGGCATTGTGATTTAAGCTGATCTTTTGCAACTGCTGCTGCTTCTGCTTGCCTTGAAGCGAATTTTTCACGTTTCATTTGCCGAATAGATTTTTTTCCCTTTTTCTCAGAACCAGCTTCTATATCAGTCTGCACTAGCTGCTTCTTTTTCTTTTTTCTGTGTGGTTGTTCTGTCATATCATGTTCGTCCTCTTCATATTCTCTTTTATTTGAAATTTTGTAGTCGTCTACATTATCATCTAATTTTTCTACTGTTACAGTTTTCTGTTCTATTTGATTGCCTTTGACATCTTGGGAGTTATCAGAATGTTTTACTTTTTTGTGCTCATTATCCTTACGTTTTACTTTCTTGTTTTTATTACCCATTTTGCTTATTTACATGTGTCTGTATAGGTTATGTTTTGTACAGTAACCATAGAACAGTAGTAATAATATTGGTCCAACAGGACAGGCGAAGGAGTTCATCCATACTGCCAATTCTGAAGTTGTCAATATTAGTAATTGTTAAGTATTTTTTTGGCCAGTTTTCTTTTGTCTAATTTAATATAAAACATAAGCGACAAAACTTTTATGTCAACTTTCGTACATTCTTTTATAATTTCCTTTTTACCTTTTTAGTCTTCGAGTAATCATATAACTAAGTTGTTCAAATATCTCCAAGAGTGGAGTTGATGAAATCAAAGATAGGTATAAAGTTATTGGAAGTTAGAAGATCCTGTAGGAAAGGCGGATTTTTTTAATATTTTTCCAGTAATTAATTTATGAGTAACAATCGTTCTATATTAAAAGCAGGGCATATGAAGAAGATATGTTTTAATGTCTGATCTTCTTGAATACTGCATTCAGTGGCGAATAAATTATATTCATGCGATATAAATAAGCATTAAAACGACAATGTCCAAATCTCAGTCTCATAATTTGTGTATAAATGTTTCTCGATAGATATTTATTGTTGTAAGTTTCAAACCAAAGTCTTTTGCCCACCACCTTATTGATACTGGCATACCACGTTTATTTTGTCTGAATTATTTAATTTCTCTCTTAAACCATGTTTTATTAATTTCAATATGATATTCAGGTATCAAATCTTGCCACACACATGATATATTATGAATGCTACCACCAACAATATTCGCTAATTTGCCTAGATAATCTGCATTCTCGTTACCTGTCACACCTATGTGCGCTGGAGTCCAAATAATTTTAATTTGTTTAAATGTTGATACATTTACTAGGATCTCTTTTATTTCAAAAAGGAGATGATTTGAATTATTGAAGCCGGGACGTTTACACCACCTGTTCGTTTGCCCCCTATAAAATAAAAAAATAAAAAACTGGCCAAGACGCAGGAGAATAATAGTAAAGAAAACCCATTTGTGGACATTTTTGAATTAAGAAACTATGGCTTCGTGGGAATTGTTGGTAGAATGTTCCTATAGTGTTTGGTTTTGTGTTGATCAGAGTTATCCCACAGGTCTTGCAATGATTAAGTTTAGGTTTTGCGAGTGAATGCAAATTTTGAGAAAATGTCATTATGTTCTTGGTCTTATTATTTTCTTCATTGGTAATTTGTGAGCAATTCATATCTACTTATTTAACGATATAGATATTATACGAATTTACTTATAAATTCCTTGATATTAGGTTCTGGTTACTCTTGACATTTGTATATCACATACTTTTCTTTAGTCTGTGCTTTAGATTGAAAATTACATGGACACAAAATAATGGATAAAGTTGTCAGTAGTATAATTACAACCCAAAACATCTCATCTCAATCATGTATGATATTAAAATTCTTAAAACTCTATTAATATGATTTATAACTTATTAAAATAAAATGTAAAATAAATAGGTATTTATCATACAATATCCAAGTTATATATTTTATATTATTTATACCGTTCATTGTTATAAGAATATGGCTACCCAGAATCAAACTCATTGCAATTTTTTGGCACGTCACAGCCGCGTCATCATGTCTCCGTGTCTGCTATTATCACTTAGGAATTAATTTGTTCGACATTATCACACTTTATCGATAACTTTATATGTGAACTATAAAGTTTAAAGAGTTTGTAATTATATTTTTAAAATGGAGATCTTAAGCCAAGTGACGAATACACAATTTCTGTTTACTGCAGCGACGGTAGCCGTTGTTTTAGTATGCGCTGCGTTGGTGTTCGTATTCGGGTTCCACTCGGCAGAACAACCGCAGTTTGATAAGCTACCTTTGGTTGTGGATGATAAGAAATCTACCAGCAAAAAGAATAATAAAAAGAAGGACAAGGTAAGCGATATTTTGTATCCTGCGGTTGTAAATATTCGTTAAATTTATTTTTAACTTGGAAGCATATGCTGCGTTTAACCGGGAATTACAAATTAGTTTTTTTAATAAATTGTTGAGCTGTTATATACTCTCTGCTTATGTAAACAGTATATGTGATGTTTTACAGAAGTCTTCACCAAACCGCATTGTGTCTGACGATGTAAAGTCAAAATCCGACAACTCCAAGAAATCTCCCACTAAGGAGAAAAAAGAGGAGAAAGTAAAAGAAATCGAACAACCTAAACCCTAAGGAAAGACCTGTTGAGTCTAAACCTGCTAAGAAAGAAGTAGTCACAGAGAAGAAAGTTAAAAAGAGTAAAACTAGTGAACTTGAGAAGCCAGCTGATTTTGATGATGGATTGTGGGAGGAGGTCCCGAAAAAGAGTGAAAAGAAAAAGTCTAAGGTTCCAGAAGAGAAAGAGAAGGAAAAGAAGAAAGGTAGCCCTGTTAAGAAGAACAAAAAAGTGAAAGAAGCTGATCTTTTAGTTGCTCGATCAGTTGAGGAGCCTGTATTGGAAAAGATAAAAGTTTTGAGTGTTGAGGGTCCTCAAGTAGATGAAAATGATGCCCGAGCTCTGCAAGCACAAGTAGAGGAAGTACAGCGTGTGCTGAAAGAGGTAACTAGCCAATGTATACATTATAAAAATTGAAAGCAAAAAATGTAACGTACTCCCTAGGTGATACAGTATGGAATTTATATTTTTTAAATATGGAATAATTTAGTGGAACACTGGCCATTACCTCTTTGTGACCATTTTCACATTTTTTAAAGTAAAAAGTTACTAATCTTAGGGTCAAGTCCGTTATGAAGATCTTTTGAAGTACATACGAAATAGATGTAAATTGGTTTTAATTTGACAATCTAGATTGTGAATCAGTAACAATATTTACAAAAAAATGGACTATCACATTTGAATAATTGATTTAGTTCTTATTTATTTACTACTTATGCATGTTACTAACTATGAATGTAGGATATGTTTATGTAAGATATAATGTTGGATCAACAGGTTTCTAAGTAAAAATAAGTTTTCGGGTGAGTGCCTTAAGTTGAGTGAGTGCCCTAAGCGCTCCCCTTAGTAGTCCGGTGGAACTGTCGAGGCCTTACGAAGCCAACAGTGTAGGTCAGTTGAAAAAAAAAAAAAGTAAAAATAATTATGGATTTGAATTAGGTAGTCCCCCTTTTAGTTCACATTTATAACATCATCTTAAATTCAGACAAGATGTCCCAGTGTACTTTATTTTGTGTAATTGATAACATACTTTTTTATAATACATAATTTATATATGGTCATAAACTTTGTTTTTTTTCTGAAAAGTTATGATTGAAATTTTATATCCAGAATTGATCCAGGAATTTTTGATATTTAAAAAATATAATAAATAAGTTTATTAAATACTTCTTTTGGTGATCAGAATCTAGAGTTTTAACAGCTAGTTTTACTATTTCTTCAGGTGGCTGATAAAAGGATTTCAATAGACTAAATTGATACTTTTAGTTAAATATATCTATGCAAGTGGATACCTGAGAAGTAGATTCTAATAATTCTGATTGCAACCACCAGTTTTTGGCCAATAGTAAGCTAAATTTAAAGTTTCTAATTCGCGCCAAAAAGATTGACACTGACACATGTTTGGCTTGCCAGGGTTTTAAGATTGCGTATTTAATGAAGTTATATTGTTAACATTTAAATTGAATAACCATGTTTTATAATTTGTTTCATTTTCTATTGCTATAAGCAAATCCTTATGTCTATTTTTCATGATAAAGTGGCTGGAAAGTCGTAAAATTTTCGCACTTTATTTAGTAAAAAACTAGCTTTGTTTTTTTTGTCTGCTTCTGTTTACATCTTGGTAATATCTCAACAGTTACATGAATTTAAAAACCAAAATACCTTGTTATATTAATAGTCAAAAATACTCATTTTATATTATAATCTATGATATTTATCTCTGATTACGTGAATTGACTTTACAGGCAGAGCGTCGTGAGCAAGCAGCCCTGGGTCTTGCGGTTGATGAGCAAACTCCAGCAGTTGAAGATCTGACTGATGTGAAAGATCTCAGAAGCAACAAAAAGAAAGAAAACAAGGAAAAACAAAGCAAGAAGAAAGCAGTTGAGGTTATTTTTTTGTTCTATAGAGCTGATCATTTTTTAATAGATCATGTAGCTTTGTGAAATATAAGTGCTTTTTTGAAACCTGGGTATATCTTATGTTGTTTTTGACAGATGTAAATATGTGATTTAAGAAATATTTCGAAGATTTTATTATTTTCTTATGTTGAGAGTTAATTGTGAATTACATAGTGTAGCTGAATATTTAATAGATGCTCTAGAAAGGGTAATTGCTCACCGAGTTCGATTTTTCAGAAATTAATAATAATTCCTGCTTATCCAAACGTATGATTGGTAACTTTTTCTGTTGCAATTGTTATAGTAAGTCAGAGAAATAAATATGAAAGAAAATAGTATGTTTCTGATCATAACTTTTGGTACTGTCATTTTTTACTCTGGACTTACATTGAAAGATTTTTATATCTCATTATGACGTCCTAAGTAATATTTTAAATACGGAAGTGATTTTTGTTTGTTACACTTTCACACTTTGCTCAATACAGTCTTCACGAAATTTTGCATATTCGTACATAATAATATTGTTCCATAGGTATGTATGTTGTATGTATGTATAACTTATTACATTAACGCAAGTGAAGCCACACGCAGAAACAAGACTCTTGTAGACTTTATATTTACATTACATGTATAATATGAGTTGCTGCTTAATCATTTTACAATGGTCTTCTTCTTCTTCTTTAATTTGTGGCGCCGTGTGTAGGTAATACACAATTCCGCCAATGTCATGTAGATACAGAATGAGTGTTGTCTGTGGCAGATAGTGTCATAAAGGAAGGAGAGCAATTAAAAACTGTAATTTGTGAAAAGAAAATAATTATTTAGTGTAACTTATATTCAGACAGAGTTATTGTAAAAAAAATAATACAGCCAAAATTAGATATATAACGATTGAGACATAGATAATCAGATTAAAGTTTAATTTTGTTAATTTCAATAAATAAGGAAAAGGCATGTAAAATTAAAGGATTATTATTCACTAAAGCTAAGACACAAATAAGGTTAGTAGGACGGGGAATATAAGCAGGGAGGATATCATAAAGGGAAAATCTGTTTCTCCAACAATTGAAGAATATATGATCGGGAGAACCATCCTCTAGGCCGCATTCATAGAGAGAATGATTCCTAATCATTAATTTAGATAGATGCACTGGTGTACAAGAATGACCTAGACGAAGACGACAGATGACGGAAGTAACAGCCTTACTAAGATATGGAGATTTAAAAAACTATGGCTTTTGAGGAATATTGATTTGTAAAGTACCATTATTTCTGCCTTTATATTTTCTGGAGAGATTCCAATCCTTTTGCCTTCTGTGGAGATTCAATTGACTAATTTAAATTTATTTTTAACAGTCTACAGCTAATAAGAGTGTGCCTAAATCAGAACCAGCAGAGAAGGACAGTTCGGACTCTGAGAAACAAGATGAGAAACCCAATGTTCCAGCGTTTGATGAGCTTGGTGGTAAGTTGTTTTTTATAACAAATATATATACAACATATTTTGTTGTTTAAAGATGATGATAAAGTGAAACTTATAATTTACTGATTTACACTTCATTCTTTCATCTTGCCATTAAAAAATTGCTAAAATTGTAAATTGTTTCTGACATGAATTATCATATGTTTAAATTATAATAAAAACAAAAATACAAGTGGAATAAGAAAGTTTTTGGTAATTTTTGAGCTTAATTAAATGATACCAAATTGCCTCTGGCTTCATCTTGATCACAAAATAACTTATAATACTTATAATAATAAAATGTAGCTTATAATACTCCTCAATAATATAGTTTACTGTAAGTGGAACAGTTTTCAGAATCAGGTCATTAGGCTTAGAGATTACCTACCACATTCCGGCTCACAAAACTTGTTTAATTTTGATTTATCCAATACTTTGCAGACACTTGGACAGACGCCAAGGCTGCCAAAAAGAGCAAAAAGAAAGCTCGCAAAGACCAGTGAATAATTGAGTTCCGGAGACAAGATCCGACTGGGCGTTCTGCCCTGTTGCTAGCTCAATGCCACTAACACACCTCATAAAATTATGATCATAACTTAAAGTTCACGTGCCCCAAACTTAATGAATGATCAATAAAATTCCTAAATGTAATTATATTATTTACAAATATAAATTCCCTCAGGATTATAGTTTTATAGGGTGTGATAATTGTTTACAAGTTGTCTATTACATTAACTTTCTTAACATTCAGTTTAACGTACGTCCTTGTTTTTAGTTGCATATTTTATTTTAAAATTAGTTCGTTGACTTGTTTTCGTAATAATATTATTATATTTTTAATTTAATTTTTTCCATTGAAGCATAATATTTTTTTGTATGAGTGATAGTATAAACTGAGTAACTTGAAAAGTGAATTCTGGGAATCTGCAATATGTCCTGTGTTAAGTTTATTATGAATGAGGAATATATGTGGAAGACATTTTGGACTGTTCTATCTGTTCATTCATTGATAAAATTTACCTACCTAATTCCTAATAGTATATGTATATTTGATGTAACTAGTTGTAGAACATTAAATATTATATATTATCAACAAAATCTTCTGGTGCTTATAGATATAAGTGGTAATAAGTGATTATGGTAAGTGGTTTTTATTTTGTTTCATTCCATGTGTATGCATTTCATCTTTTTCTAAACTTTTAGTTGTTATTGCTGATAATTGACATAGAATATTAATAAATCATAGCACGGTTTTAATTAGGTAAAGCGAAACAACTTCTTTTTTTGTTTGATCGATTTTTGTGATATACCATGACTTAAGATTGTGACGAGACCTGAAAGTGGACCAATATGAATAATTAAATGGCTTGGCTACTACAAACTTTAAATATCATTTATAAAGCTAGTTATTAATAATAATTAAAAAAAACCTTACATTAGCATCAAACGAAGCTGGACACATAATTTTTTAAGAGAAAACAGTGTTTGTTTCCCGTCCACATTAATATATTGCTGCTGTTTGGTTAAAATTCAATATTTTATATTAAATATATTGTTTCTGTTGAATTTATTATTCTATAGACAAAGATTTAATATTTACCTTTATGTACAATTGCAAAAAAATACTATTTTTACGAATTTAAATAGATAATTTTTACTCTTTTATTGCGGATTCCTACTTTGTGACTTAATTTTAAGGTTAATTCATGTGTAGACTAATTCAGACATTCTGTATACAGTTGTGTTAAATTTTAAATAGTTATATAATATCACATAATTCGAGTAATGTATTGTTTGTGAATTATTATATAGGTTATAAGAGTGAAAACATGTCCAATGAATTGCAATTAACAATGAGAAAATATTTCATACATAACCTAGTAAGTACATAACCTCAAAACATACATTTATTTCATGTTTATATGTTTTGCGTATGATGTAAAATTTTAATAATGTGTCTTTTGGGAAATGCTATATTTAACATCGGCTGTGAAATATATTTATTTGTAATATGCTGGTACCCCTCTTCCCTGGTATACACATGCCGATGTCTAGATACGTACAGTCCTCGCCAGACTTTAACCGCTTTGAATATAGTTGCAGTAAATACAAATTTAAGTTTAAATAAATGCCAATTTTAGATTCCTATAATAATATTTTAACTTTGTTTTGTATTAAATTCTATACTATGCGCAAGCCCGACCTCATGGCTGTATTCAGAGGGGCCAAAAATATTGATGACTACTGTACCTTTTATCTGAAAAAACTTTGATAAGTTATTATCTTGTGATATCTGTTGATACCGGAACACAGTATATACAACGTCGTTACTGCCAACGGAACAGTATATACAATATCGTTAGTGCCAACGGAACAGTAGGTATAAACGTTAAACTCACATCCACTAAAAGAAATACTCTGTACGCATTTCACAGAGATACATTCATCATATTGGTGTATTTACGATATGATTATTGAGATATTTCCAATTATGGTTCTAAAAATGTTTGTGTTCTATAATTTATAGTTTTAATATCAGTACTTAGGGCCTAAAGATTATAAGAATTTATCATCTAGTGCATTCTCAGAGAAGAATTAAATTCTTATATATATTTATATCGTTAGTTGAATGTGTTACAAAATGATAAAAAATATTTTTGGCTTCATATTATGTAGTTATAGGATAGGGGTGATCTAAGTAGATCGCGCGTATTGGACGAACGTAACTCGTGGAATAGTTGAACAACGGTTCTTAAATTTTTAAAGCTACGGAACATTGCTCGTTGGTAAGGCTTGGTAATTGTGTCTGATTATATTACGACTATAATAAACCAGGTGTAACAATCGTTATAATGATACGATTAGACATGTCGATTCAGTGATCAGTTGATGAATATCTAGTAATTGAGAGAGGTGGTAGAATGTCTGTAGCCAACTGGGTCGCTACCATTGTTAATCCCATCACGGTGACTCTTCTTTGGGTTTCGCGTTGTATTTCGGTTGTATTATATTTCAGAACATCATGTACAATATCATGATTTTGTTGTGCTAAAATAATTACAAAAAACAAAATTAATGTTTTATTTTATGGAACACTTAAAATTGATAAATGAAAGACAGTGCCATTAGAAATAAGAATAAAAAACCTTTATTAATATTGTTAAGCTATTTCACAGAAATATTTTTCACAGTGAAATTATTTGACAGCTATATAATTCAGCGATTAAATAGGAATTGTAACTAATTCGTGTAGTCCTGGTGACTTTTTCGCGAAACCCACAGTTGGAATCGCTGCTATATTGTTATTGTTAACAGGTTCTAAATTAATGTAACGGTTATGTAACATACATATTTTTTTAAATCAATAAAGAGTGATATTGATCTCGCGTGTTTTATTTGCATTGTATGATATTTTGCTACAAAAATATTGTTATATCAAAATTGCAATATAAACATGAGATTCAGTGGATATGATTTGTATAAATATAAATTGTATATAATTATTAAAAGTGCCGAAATAATCAACAATTTATGGAGTTCGTCGTTGTGATGAGTGAATAAAATTAATTACTATATAAGCGTTACAGTACATATAAACAGTTTATGTTTTAATGTAGTTAAGAAAATACATATAGATTTAAAAAGAGCAATGTTGTATTTTCGAAGACATAAGATTTCATTTTATTATGTGATAGTAGCGTTTTGAACATGTACCGGGTAATGTAGGTTGGTTGTTAAATAAATCATTGATTTAAAATATGCTGATGATATGTTAAATTAATCAATTGGTATGTGAATGAACTAATGGAATTTTCATTTAAATTGTCTATAATTTTCAGTTTCGTTGATGCAGAGGTGTTATAATTTTATCAGAAAAATAGAGATGTACATTTTTCGGTTAACATATCGACAGTACGATTATAGTCTAAGATCCCGCTGCAAAATTCTTACGTTCATCGAGTATATAAACAAAATCAATTTTTTTAATTGTGTTATAAAAGGAACTATATGTTTTGGGCCTGGTTGCCTATTAAAATGTGCCCGTCAGTATATTTAATTGAATTCATATTTGTTGACTTGTGGGAAAAATTAAACCAGTTATTAAAATGAACTGGACTATGTTCCATAGACATATCTGTAGAGAACATAAAAAATGATAGTTGCTGTCGCTCGCCGGGCAGCAACCTTTCGCAGATAGGTATAAGCAGGTAATATTTTGTTGCACGTTCATAACATATATTCATCAATTACTATACTCAACTACTATACTAATACTTGTACTCAATGAACGTAGGAATTTTGTAGCGGGATATTACACCATTAGTATATTTATAATTGTTAGTTGGACGTAAACCAGTGTCCGTTCTAAGCATGGACATCTGGGATTTTTGTTCAGGCGCGGAAATTATGAGACCGTATTATTTACATTTCAGACCATAAAATGTTGTACGGTTTAACGTTGGTGACCAAGTAGGTACAGGTATTTATTTTGATGTGCATGATAATCAATTTTGTTTTATATCTCTTTAAATTAAAGGGTGCCAATTTGTCTTTTTGCCACGACGTATTCACGTGTGCGGGCGCTGGATATACGAGAAGGGATTATTATATTTCAGAGTCGCTTTTGGCTCCCGATTTTATATGAGGCTTAATAGGCGCCGGTGCGGCGCTCTTGCTGCGTGGTTTACGACGTATCCGTTTGCGCATCCGACGTAGCTTGCCTGCACCTTGTGCCGCAACTGGTAGCGTTTTTACACGTGACGTCTTTGTTTCTACGACCACTTTCAAACGAGCAAACATGTCGTAGTTTGTGATGATACACATTTTACCTAGAAGAAACATAACAGGTTCATTAATTGTTCTAAGAAAATGTTTTACGCATCTATTAATAATTTATTAATAAACTTCAACAAACTAACCATTGCAATATTCTTCGCCACATTCGGAACAAGATACTATCTTAGTTTCAGTAACACCCGAACGGTTCTTTGTTTTCCGTATCATTGGGTTTTTTGCGTATTCTCTTTTGTCTCTGGCTTTTGTTCGCAATTCTGACTTACGTAATTCTATTAACCTGCAATTTTTTTTCAATATAATAAGGCAGTTGCTATTAATTCCTATATAAATAATTCCATTATTAAATAAATTAGTAAATTGTATATAGGTACCTGTTAAAATATTCTTCATCCAGTTTTAATTTCGGTCTGATTGATGTCAGCATGCGCCACTCAATGGGAACTGCACATAACTCTTCAAATTTTAAACTTCGCATCTCAATTGGTATCGGATCCATAAATGTGAAATGTTTCTCTTCATATCCTCGGGTTCCTAACTTTTCATATGCTTTAACTTCTTTTCGTGGTGTTTTAGTTTTTTGGTCTTCCTTTCTATCCCTTATTTTTACGTCTTCGTGTCTCACCTGGTCAATCAATAATAATAATCATCAGATTTAGCAGTAAACTGCTGATTTATTAACTGAACTTTATGATTTAATGTAAAATAAAGTTACCTTTTCTGGTCTCGTTTTAAAATCTGGCACTTTATCTAAAACTGCTCTGTATTCATCTGCTGTATTAATCACCGTCTTCGATAAATCCAACATAGGAGCTTCATCTTTTTTTTTATCAAATAAATCGTCTATCAATTTGGACATCATGTGGAAGCAACGACAGCGTGATAGTGCAAAATACAACTAACTTATTATATTCGATCAAACATCGGTTTAACCTATTGGGCCCATTCCTAAGAAACTGTTGAATCGATAGAGATCTCCAAAGTAACCTAATTTCCATATAAAATATTGCACGACTAGTTATAAAAGTGCTTACGTTACGAGTTTTACTACTTTAAATTAACATTTTATTTTTAGTAAGGTTTTCTTGATTTTCGTTTTTTTCTAAATATTCTCTCTTAGCCGTATTTATTTGTTCTATAATTTTTTTTCTGTTTTCCACATCGAATCCATTTGGTTTAGAGTTTCGTTCACTATCATCGTCAGTCCATAATTTTCGGTTTCCATATTTATCGTTTATAAATTTTTGTGACAAAGTAATTCTTTTTGTTGGAGACAATTTAGGTGAATTTTTATTTTCATTATTTTCTACAATTGGTATTTGGCCAGAGTAATTAAATTCTATTTGTAAATTGCTAACTGGTTCCGATATATTCGTATTTTTAGATAAATCTTGGGTTAACCGCTTGTTTCTCCAGTATGATTGGCTTAAAGAATTACGATATTTACTTATATTTTCAGTCGTTTTTTCTGACCTGATCGGAGGGCTTGGGGAGCGACTATCATCGCTAGATTGTGACAAATATTGTCGTGCTTGAGATCTATGTTTTTGCCTTATTTTTCTTTTTTGACTATAAAATGGATCTTTCTCGCTTTGTTTTTTATATTGCGCAGCTGGTCTGTTTACACCCCATTTAGGACGAGTTTCCAATTCTTTTTTATATCTTTCTTCTGATCGGTATTTCCTATCTTTTTTTAACGTGCTATGGTGACTGTCCAATGGTGCATTCTCGTCGATGTTTGAATACTCTTTATCAAAGTTTCTCTCGAACTCTTCGGTTTCTACTATTTTGTCAGTTAAATTACGAATTACGCTTTCGTCTGTTTGAGTAGATGCATCTTTCATTTTGACTGAACGATATTTATTAGGGGTAAGAATTTTATTTGTATTAGTGGATTCATTGATAGTGTTCAAGGATACATTGTAAATATTGTTCGCTAGGCTTTGAGGAAGTAACACGGCTAGTTGTAATCCATTTGACTGGCCCAATATTTCACCGTTATCATTAATTCCAATTGGTACAATATTGAACTTATTGTCTACCAGTGCTAAAGGGGGTACGCTATGTATAAATAAATTTAAATTTCCATGTATCGATGATCTAGGTGAGTTGAAATTTGATGTTTGATAGGAACTACAGTCATTTTTTTTACTTTTAGCTGACTGCGCGTCATAGGTAGTATTTGATTTGATTGGACTGGTTGGTTCCGTTTGAGAATGATTGGTTTCTTGAATAATGTTGTATTCTGTTGTCTCTTGCGGATCAGCGATAACGTCCGATTGTAATGACTTTTTTAGGGAAATAAATCTTCTCTCTTTTTCTAACTTTGCCTTTCTTTCTGCTTCTTCAAGAGCTTTTTTTAGTGTCTCTAATTTCTTTTGTTCTAATAGTTGTTTTTCTTGGTGACGTTCCTTTTCAGCTTCCAATCTCTGTCGATCCTCTTCTCGTTGTCTTTGTACTCTTAATTCTTCTAATTTTTCTTCTTTCAGTTGCTGATCTCTTTCTTCTTGGCGACGTTTTTCTCGGTCCTCGAGTTGATTTAGAATTATTGATTGCAGTTCTAATGCTTTAAGGCGTTTATTTTCACGCTGAGCTTTGATTTCAGGTTCTAACGGTACATTTTGTCCCCTTAAAAATGTTCTATAAAATAAGAAATTTGAAGTAAGATTTAAGGACTTGTATTAGATAATAATTTTGTCTTAACCTGCTTTCACATACCTTCCTTCATCGCTACCATTGCACGAATACCTATCACAATCGAGACCCGTGCTATTACTTGAACTTCTTTGGTCTATAACTAGAACCTCTGACGTATTTTTAATCATATTCAGGCCACGTTCTACCCACGATGGAGTACCTCTCTTTTGATTTGGCATCTAGTTGAAATCAAAATCAAAAATGCAGTCAAAATTTATATGAATATTTGGATTTTAATTAGTGATATTTTAATTGTTTGGTTAACGTTGAAGTATTTTTCGTAGCTTAGATCAGTTAAAGATGAGTTTTTCAGTATTAAAATAAAATTAGTTACCTGCGGTAATCTCGCTGTTGCCGCTGTAGGTTCCCACAGTTTACCAGTTGCTACGCCGCGGTCACCCCATCTAGGACGACCTTCTTCAGCTGTTCGTGGACTCCGAGATGACCACGGACCTTCAGCCATAGCTGGCTTCGTATTGCTCGTTACCTTGTCACTTGTACTAAAATTACAATTTATATGTAAATTCTAATATCTCCATAGAATAATCATATTATAATTAAAGTCATCAAAATTAGTTAATGTATATAGGTAATTCATACAGATCATAGTTGGTAATTTTCTTCAGTAACGTTTACATTATTAAAAATATGTTTAAAATCATAAATATAAGTCCAAAGAACGTGCTACTTGGATCGGGCTAAATTAAGACGCCCATATATTACACGTAACATCTACTATGGTGTCGCAGCGTATCCAGGCGTGTCGATTTCTGGGATTGGTCGATGTATATTTAGTAATTGGCAGGGTTATAGCACGTTTGTACCTGACTGGACCGCTACCACCAGGCGCATACAATCCTCGTCAAACTATTTGACCGCTCTGAAGATAGTTGCGCAGAATAAAAATTTAGGTATAAAAACGTATTATATTGTATTTCTAACGAATTTAAGGATAAATAAATGCCAATTTTAGATTCCTATAACACTATTTTAACTTTGTTATGTATTAAACTTTTGATGGTATTACGCAAAAGCCATGACTTACGGCTATATTCAGGGCGGCCAAAAAGATTGACAGGGACAATAGTTATGAACTTGCCACAGTAACTCTTTTGGGTTGTCACATTTTGGGATCGGCAATTGCATACCCAACCGTCGAGATGCTTATAGACCTGCATGACAGCGAAGACTGCCAAAGGATTGTAAACATTTCGGTAGTCATCATCATTGTACTTTGGGTAACATCGTACTTATCTTCAGATTCAGTGTCGTGAATTTGTCGTGTTACATTAATTTTTTAGCTATATGCTTAATTTTAAAAGCGATGACGCCTCATTTATATTTAATAATTCATTTTTGTGGTTCAGTGAAGGAAAACAATCTGAGGTAATCATAACATGGTGATAGGTCTTTTTGTAATTCTGCCGGGCCAGCTACCACCCTGAAGATGAAAATCTGTCGCCAAGCAACTGTTTGTGTGTTCCGGCAGATGCACTTGAAAGCCCCTCTCTAGGATTGGCGTGTTTACCATCATAGGTCGCATCATCATTTTACATTACATGATATTGTGGTCAAATGCACAAATCTATAAAGTACTTATAAAAATTAAGTTAAAAAACGGAATTGTAGAATTTACAACAACATTTGTAGTAGGTACCTGTTATCGTTATTTTCTTGTTGCCATGCTATAACGGGGTTTCTATTTGCATCGCTTACTTCGATAAGATTTCTATTCATATGGTTAACGGTTTCGCTTCCATATCCCGAGGTATCTCCTTCACAGTCTTCATCATAAAACGTGAACCTTTTAGCACTCGGAATATTACGATTTAAAACTGGGGCACTGCTTTCTTCTTTCGGTTTGCCAGTCTCGAAGTTATGTATGGGTGGTAAGCTGGGACTTCTTAAACGTTGCCCTGGTTCCTGGTATTCGTACGATGCGTGTTTGTGTAATTCAAGGTTGCTTGCAAACTGATTACGTGCTTGTAAACGGTTCGAGTATTTTTCACCGGTACCCCATGGAAGATAAAGATGTGACATTTCCTCTGAAAATTACAAATGCCAACACTTTTAAAAATCACATTTTATACGAATACGAACAATAGAAAGTTATAATAATAAAAAAAGAAAACCACGAAAGTGACTACCTTCCATGACTACTGCTGTTAATGCATTAACCGTTCTATAGGCTTGTAAAAGAAATAAAAAATCCCCTTTGTCATGTGCTTAGATATTGAAAAGGGTTTTATAATGTTTTGTCAATAAAATGATACGATGAAAGTATGTAGTTAGTCGTGTTTTGTCTAGTTTTTTAGTTGTGTCTAAATTTCGTTCCGTAAATATTATGTTGTTTCGTTAGGATTTTATTTGGATCAATTATTGGCTGTTATTTATTTGAAATTATAACTTTTTAATTTCTACTTAAATGCTGTAATACTTTTATCGATTTTAAATTACCTTTGTTAATTAAACATTATCATACTCCTGTTTAATACCCACGGAAAATCGTAATAATATAACATAGATAGTATTTTTCTAGTGTAAACCTCGATAAAATCGGCTCAACCGCGTCGAATATTATTAGTTCAGGTGAACATAAGTCACTTCAATATAACTTATAATATGTAAGTGTAGTTACTATACTAACGTTCTTTAGCTTCTTTACTAAGTTCAATAGCATTGAACTCACAAGTTGCAGGTTTTAACTCAAAGTATGACTGACTTTTGTAATTTTCGGTTCTGAATATAGGTGTTTAATATCTAGATATCAATTATTTTATTACCATCAATTTAAAATATATGCAACGATTAGTTTCGAATTAAATAGTTATGTGTGAAATTGTGTGCTCAGATTTACATGTATAGAAAAATATACATAGTACATTATTTTTTATTAAATCAAATAAATTTGAAATTGGTTACTGCTTTCATATCTATAACTGCACACAGAACGTTACTTAACCGTTAAATGGCTTGAATTTAATTAATTTATAAATGTACACATGGAAACGTGCTGGTTACTTTTATGTACAATATTGTTTTATGTACTTGAAAACTTGATTATGAAAAAAAAAAACTGTTCTTTACTATTGTATACTGCTCTGAGTCACACGAATAAATACCATTTGAACATCTGAATACATTTATTATTCAATATTGAGTTCCACGCAACGCAAGTTTCCAGTATCACCAATCAATATCTTTAATAAATAATATAAAATAAATTCCATTTTTATGCTTCTCTGACGACGGTTTACGGTTTGTATTTATAAAACATACATAATAATTATGTTTATAGAAATTTGAGAAAAAACGATGTTTTGTAATCAAATCATAGGAATATTCTTCGGGCGTCTACATCGCTAACACTTTATTACACTTAACGGGATACTATTGAAAGCTAGAATAGTCTAGCTAGAGACAATTATATATCTTAGTAAGGCATACGAAGAAGTACTGGATGGTAAGTAAGTTTATTTTCTAAGAATAGCTGAAAGGACTCACTATTATTTTATGCACATTATTAAAAAATTATGGCTTCTTTGCGAATCTGTTTTTACCAATATAGTATTAATCTTCATCGCATTAAATATATCTGTTATCTTGATAATTTAATGTTGATTACAATTGCCTTAACAGCATTTCATTAAAATAAATATCTGAAAAGATATTACAGATTTAAAAAATGGCTAACGAAAAAAAAAAGTTTTTTTTTGTGACGAGATTAAGGAACTTTCTTTGAATTTAATAAGCCATAATTTGATGTCAAAGGTATAGTATATATTTTTAAATAAATTTGATACTTATAACACCACATTAATTAGTTCATTACACCCGTGCGAATTGGACCGGTAGCTAGTTAATTTGCTTGGGACAGTATTCCCATGGTAAAACGAAACGTAATTTGTAAAATTTATTAATAAACGAAATAAGTAATGTCTTTTCCTAATTTATTAAATGTCACTGACATCAAAATTGTAATATGAAGTGAAAAATTATATTTTTACAATATTTATTAATTTTTTTAATTTTTTTATATTTAACGTAATGTATAATGTAAGTTAATATTATAACTTTATAAGAAATTTGTAACTAACACCGATGATAAATAGTCTCGACATATAAGTAGATTGCGTAAAAAGATTGATTTGTAAATTAAAACCGAAGGTCATTTTATTAATAAATGTCATTAACCCTTAAATGGACGATTTTTGTTTCACGTTTTAAAAAAATATATTTGTGTAATAGACATGTATCTAGGAAAAATGAGTAAAAAAATCTAGACATGAATTTACTATACTTTTTGCCAACATTAAAAAAAGTACAAAATTCGTTCAGAAATAAGAACTAGTTGTCAAAATTAACAAAAAATTAAAAGAAGGTCAATTTTATCTGTGATGTTTAGTATGTTGTTTAAAAACAACATTGTCCATTTAAGGGTTAAAGTTGTAGGTGATACCTTTAGAATGTTTATATATTGAAGTAGCTCAGATAAACTAGTTTTTTATATTTCTGGGTATAATCGAATTTATTTTAGTTTTTTCTTTTTTGTAAAAACAAGTGTGAGATGGATAGAGATGGAAACAAATGTATTTCCTATAATACTTGTATTGGTGGATCTTATAATGAGGCTATATAGATATTATTAAATACTGGATATACTAATACAGTGTAATCTTACTAACCTCAATATAACATAATCCACGAATTAACGAAATTTCTAAATCTGTAGGACTGCCCGTAAGGACTAATGTAAAATATACCTTTACATTGCAGAATATAGATAGAAAATATTATTGACCTCGATCTAACAAATATTTTTCCACTTATACTTATTTCTCTAATAACTCGTATCTCGACGGGTTCAAACGCGATACATTATTCGTGAAACAGTTATTGTTTTTAACAGAGTAAGCAGATGGCTATTTGCGTAATGTTGAGGTTAATAAACAAGTTTTCGTACAATATTAAAATGAATCGTAATTCAACCTAAACTTTATATAACAAATCTCTGTATAATGAATTACTTGGTAAAACTAATATTTTCAAATATTATTCAGTTTCGTTATATTGAGGTTACACTGTATGCTTTGAGAAAATGACTACACATTAATGCTTACATCTCTAAAGATTTACTAATAGCGCATTGGAAAAACTATCCCCGACTGTAACTGTTAACGTTAATGAGTACTTCGTGAATTGTCTAACTTAACCAAATATACTAATTCTAATTTAATAACTACAGAACAGATTATTATATAAAACATGTAAATGGGATTATTCGAGAGAACGGACCTCTAATATATCGTAAATCGCTTTTTAATTTGAAATGAATGCTGACGTATAAAAGTTTGTTTTTTATTGTAGTTAGAATATGATAAAATAGTCACACTGTTGTCAAAACTCTGTATACAAAATAAAAAGGAGTGTAAATGGATTATGTATCAGAAATAAGATGTTTATTTTAGTGGATTTAAATATAATAATATAGAAAGATGTTATATTGTTAACTTTCAGTTACGCGTGACGAGGTTACATTTCTTTTAATCCATTACAATGTTTAAAATAATTTTATTTTAACTGTCGCATGGGTAAAGGTAGACGTGATGGTTTAAATTTTACAAATGATTGAATAGATTATACTAATTTATTTCAATCGCTGTATAAATAAATAAGAATCTGTTGACGACAACAACTTCGTATTGATTAGTAGGAATTTTTACACTACAGTAAAGAAATTAAAATTGAATTAACAGAATATTCGGGTATATTTTCTATTATCGATACATATATATCTACATATAGAATAAAAATAATTTTGATTGTGATTTTTAAGACAGAGAAATGGTTGCGTTATGTATAAATGAAAAATGAGAGTCCGTCGAGCTTATAACGATAGCATTTTGTTTGCTCCTCGTTCCGCTCTCGTGCGCGCGGCCTGCCTCACTGACTATACAATAGTGAATGTTTTTGTTGTATTATTTGGTACACTTATAAACTATTTATTTAATTGGCATTGTTATTCATTGCCATGTTGTTTTACTGAATATGGAAACAAGTTGCATATTTTATTAATTACCTTTAGCTAATTTGAAAATAAAGTTTTATTTATCGTATTTCGTGAAATTTACTATCAACTTAGGTATTAAAGCTGAAATATCGAAATAGTTTGTTTATTAAAAATGTGCGTATTTAAATTAATTTTTTTATACCAATATACAGTGGTATAGTTGTCTTGGAGGGGCCCGATATCAGGGTTTCTATAAGTCGGATGTACTTATTCTTCTTATCGCTAAATTTTATCTTAATCTCCACGACATGTGACATAGCAGTCACTAGGACTTAGGAACACTGTGATTATTGGAAAGAAGTTCCTTATCGCACAGTACGGGCTTAGCAGATGGGGGCGAGGCGAAAAAAAGTGTAAGAGTTTTCCATCACGACCCTTTCTATTGTGTAGAAGGTTCTCTATTGCGTGTATGCTATTGGCTGTGCCCAGTCATATTTTTATATTTAAATTTATTCTGAGCGCTTTATTAATAATTATTTGAGGTGGTGGGAAACATTTAACGAATTTTTTACTCATACACCTCGGTGCCCCTTGTAACCCCGGGGCCTCGTGTCATTGATACAGCTAATACAGTAGTAGCTACGCAGAGGACATTTATATATAAAATATACATATTTGTATGGTTTTAAATTTTTTAACATTATGTATTTCATATATTTTCTTAGTTCTCTTGTTGACAAAGTGTAAATATACTATAGATATCAACTTTGTCGTTTGTTACATCGACTACTTTTCCATTATTAAAATCACAATGGTTCGATTCAACTCTTGTAATGGGTATCATTAAACTTTGTTGCCATGAAAAGATACAGTACATATTGTAATAGCCGATTCTTCGCAACGTATTATAAATTTTAAGGCCTGATATTTCATAATAAGTGATTTCTGGCAAAAGGACAAACTTTACTAAAAATGTTTTAAAACATCATACCTGTTTATTGACCTTTGTCTACCGAATGTATTGATTTTATAGTGATATCCACCTAGCCAGTCTAGAAATACACAGCGAAAGTCACAATGTTGTTAGATAACATGGACTGAGTGAACTTGAAATGCTCCAACTTTGAAAGGAGCGTTATAAAGGGGGGGCTTCGCAGGCCTTAGTCCTGTATCACTGTGATAAGTATGATCTATTGTAATTGCCCCATTACTAAAGTTCTCTGCCTACTCCTATAGGCTTTATGTACTATAAAACTTTTTTGTTCGATAGCACCCGTGCCTTATCTGGCAGCAATATGAACTTTCGTTAAACCTGGTTGCGTGTAGGCTTCGGTGGATCACATTCACGCGAGGTGTTTTGGAGTCTAATTCACGGTGTGACAAAATCTGCACTGCAGGCAAATTTGGCTCTTTCTTTGAGTCGTTGAATTCATTAATAGGATTTTTACCGTTTCAAATATTAACACATTTAAGTAAGCTATCCTTAAAAGATAGGTATATGCCATCGAAGACTTTTTTGTAGATCTATAAAAGACGAGTATCTGACTATGCACTCTTTTGTTATATCTCAAAAGAATTAAGCAGCATTTTCGATGAAAGCTCCTAAGCGGTTTGCCTTTTTCCAACACTTTCAATGATTGTCGTTATATTTCAATCAGTTATACAAAACCTTGACGAATTATATACTTAAACCTTCCTCATGTATTCCTCTGTCTATTGGTGAAGACGACATTATAAATCCGTTTAGTAGTTTTCGAGTTTATCGCGAACATACAAACTGATGCGGCGGACGACTTTGTTTTATGATATGTCGTGATTATACAGAAATTTATCAGAGAGACATTCTAAACTCATTTCAAATGAAATATATTAAGTATATGACACCCGTGACTTCGTCGGTGTTGTTTATTATCTTAATTATGAATGTCCTAGCAACCATCAGCGCTAATGCTTTTTAGTTTGTTAGTTTATTAAATAGTGTATGTTACAATTAATTAATCCCCATTTGGATGACTGGAACATTTTGCTTGACATCCCTATTTGTCGAAACCGTAACGGCCAGATCTAATCTCTCATTCCTATTACTTACACAAATAATAAAATGACCGCAATTTTTACTTACTTGACAATGGTAGCGTGATGATGATACATAAATATATATTTCAATTTAGAACTAGGTGGTTTAAAACAGTCCGTTTATTGGTGAAATCTGTCTGTATTCTACTTGCATGACACTTTTTGTGTGACGCGTGGTTCTGAATATTTAGGCAGTTTCTTTTTATCGAATATTAGCTTTTGCACACGGCTTCGCTCGTGTTTATAGATTTGACCTATCCCTCTGGAACAGTACATTTTTTTCTGAATTATAGGTACCCTATATCCTTTGTAGCCCTGACAACGTATATACAAAATTCACAATGATTGGTTCAGTAGTTAAAACGTAGTAAACAAAAAAATCACATTTCCCTTTTTAATATCAGTTAGGCATTGCTCTTATTTTCAGGTGTTTATTACGTTATAAGTATCCATTTTGAGTCAAAAACCTCGTATTTTATTATTTTTCAGTACTTAAAAATTGAAAATTTAAAAAGGACAGATTATATGTCAGAGTAATTCGAAATAGGGTATGAAAAAAAAGGGTATACAAATGAGCAAATCCATTATATTATTCTATCATACAAGTGTAATCTTCTAATTCACTGCCTACACAACGAACCTGAAATCTACGTCTTGTTATTATATATTTGAAAATAACTGTACATATATTAAAGGCTAACCGATCACAAAAAAATTGGCATATCGATAGCCTAGAACATGGAGAATTATATTTGCTAGTTTTTATTCCAAATATTGAAGAGCAACTAAAATCAGAAGAAAAACTCAGTGTATAAGAAAATAATATATAAAGAAAATAACGGCCTTCATTTGTTAAAACCCTCATTCGCCTAATTTATGGTCTCGAATACAGTAATTGTTTTTATTTTAAAAATAAAAGGAAAGGTTATTTATTGGTACCGTTTGTTAGATGGATACATTCTGACGAAATTTATTGTAATTAAAATAATAACAATTTTGGCATTACAACAATTAATTACAGTTAAATAAATATTTTGTATTGTTACCTATTTAATTTTATAATTTAGGGTAAGTGCCCGTAATTATTATATCAATTTTTATAAAACAATCTTTTAAGTCCGTTTACAACAGGCTGATTTGATGAGTTATTGTTTTATTTAATTACTACCGTTTGTTTTTTTTCATTATCTTACATTTTAAATTTGTTAGAGTAACATATTGTCTTAATTAAATACCTAATGGGTAGAAAAACATATAAGATTTCTTAAGCGTATTTTTATGGTAATATTTAGATAGAAATTGGTAACTTTTAATAGTCACAAAACCTTGAAGACTTGGTCCCTGCCAAGATATACCTATAGACCAAAATGTTGTGTATAAAAAGGGTTTAAATGGCAAATTAAATATTGTGATATTCTTTGTTATTACACTAGCTGCCACCCTCGACTTCGTCTGCGTTTGTAAAGAACTACTTTACATATTTACTTGATAATAAAAAAAAACGATGCAACGAGTTGTTTTTACTTTCTAACCGAATTGCCAAATACAAATTTTCATATATGTTAAGTTCAAAAATGGCGTTTTCATCCCCTCTTTCACTACCTCACAGGGTGAACTTCCAAAAATCCTTAGACCTTACAGTGTAAAAGGAATTTGCATGCAGATTTTCACGGTCCTAGCCTCAGTAGTTTGGGCTATGTATTGACATGTCAGATACCTTACCATTGAGGAAGCCGTCAGACAATTTACACAATAAACTCGCATTCGAGTCGCTGAAATATCCAGTAGATAATATTTATAAAAAATTCTGCCGATTAATTGACATACATTTATTTTATACAATGCCCAAAAAAATACCGCTATATAACTTTCAACTGAATGTAAACGAAAGTGTATGAACGATAAATAATTGTGCTTTTGAATTTGATTATAATTACATACCGTTTTTACACTTACGAATTTACGTTGTCGAAATCCTCCCAATTTTTTTTTGTTAAACTTTGTCAGTGGATCACGTAGATGAGAGACGGTGTAATTATTTAAGATGAGATCGCAAGAATAATATCTAGTTGTAAAACTAGACAAACGGGATACACTGTCCAAAACGCTGGTAAACAATCTCACAGACACGACATGGTACGCACCTCTCTCCCTAGCCCACTGTTGTTTCTTCTGTTGTATTAACGACGTCGGCTTGCTCACTGACAGCATCGCACCTCACGATACATTACACTTTCTAATAGCCCGTATTGCTCATACGTCGCGTTTCTTTCAACCGCAGCGCAGTTATGTTGCACCGGATAATGAATGCTCTGGAGTGCTTTTTAAAAACGGACGCGCGCGCACGGACTGTTGCCCAGACGGCCGTCCGTTTCGGTTCGTTTCTTGCACGCATTCATTGTACTCGAGTAGTAAATTCGCGCCACTGTTTTTTAACTGTCATTATTACACGGAGTTCTTCTACTCTCAAATATCACTATTATACAACAGTTTTGACCAGACGGTTAACGGTCAAACTGTTAATGATGACCTCATGTCTAGACTTTTCCCAACCCCAATTGTTTCAGTGGACGTCACGCGAATGGAAATTTCAGAGAAAAAGCCTCGGAAAAGCCGCCGATCGATATTGTAGTCATAGTAACATTTGTATCACGTGCTTGCGAGGAAATGTTTTTACTATTTGCATTTAGGCCACGACATGACGTGAAGATTGTTATGTAGGGCGAGACACGCAACTATAAATTATGGTATTGTAAAACGGATTCTTAGAATCAGATTTACTCTTGACTAATTAGATGAAAGTTGATTTTTTTACTTATTAATGATGACTGTATTAATTATATACAAATGACATATTAATAAACAACTACATAGATATATGAACAATTTCAGATTATAGCATTTCACTGTTGGACGTAGGCTAGACTTTCGAGTTACGTCACTAAACCTGGCTGTTAGTAGTATGCTTAGCCTACCGCATCGAGTTTACTTACAGATATAGCTTAAGTATCAACCGATATTGATTCTTTCTCTATAGTATGTTATAATCGTTTCGGGATCGTCGGTTCTCATTATAATTTTATTCAATAACAGAGCCGCCATTAAAGAAAGATATTAGGGGCTTGAATCTCAAAGTTCTTCATGAGTCGGTCGTGGTCGAACTTAATCGTCGACTTTTTGAACAAGAATAAAATAATACCTTGTACCCTATATATAAAATATCCCTACATTTAAATCCGGCCCTGTTCAAAAGTTTAATCAACACTGGAATTTATAACTGGCACCTTCATAAACTATTAGATGAGAAAGAAATAAGGTGCAGTTTCAAGAAAACACGTGTACGAGACGCCCGATATCTTCGGACCTATTTAAAAGGAAACAACTTGTTTGCTTGTACATTCAAGAACACGAACTGTTTTCGGGAACAATATGATTATTTTGAAACCTAGGCAATAAAATTATATTCAATAAGTTTAATATATGAACGTAGTATATTTTGTAATAGTAGCATAGCTGGTGTGTAATCACTGTTTTTGCAATTTCCTAATAAAATATGTTTATAAATCACCGCTTATTATTAGTCTTTTTTATAATTTATGTAAACTTTCAACCTGTTCCGTTCATAGATTAGCATATACTACTACTATATGATAGTAGTAGTGTATAGTAGTGCTTCATTTAAAACGATAAAATGTATTTAGGTATTAATTTCTGATACTTCAAAGCATATTTTTAATTCATTTATTTTAAAGACTACGAATTTTTTACACAATTTTCTTTAAAAGTTGATTTTCCAATTGCTATTGTTAGAGCTAAAGTACAAAACGGTTTCTACCAATCACTGGACAGCTCACAAACATAAAAATATCTGTATCGATTAGCAAAAGCAAGAGAAAAGAATACAAGGGATATTATACACGTTAAATGGTATAAAAGACAAATTTTGCCGAATAATCAGAATATAAAGAGTCGTTGGATGGGAAATATTGAAAAACTGATGAATGAAGAAAATGACGGGACCAGAAAGTTAAGAGGCTGTACCGTTAACTTGAAGGCGTTGTGCAGGCGATAAACGAGGATGAAGTAAGAAGAGCTGTGAATGGTAGGAAGAACGGAAAACAGTAGAGCCAGATGGTATACCTATTGAAATATGGAAGTTTTTAAGGTAGATGGATGGACGTAGCCGACTTTATTTTTTATAAGATGTTACAAGAGGAGGCGATCCCAAATGAATCGTACAATAGTACCTATCTTAAGAATAAAGGTGATGTAAAGGACTATAATATCTATCGAGGGTTAAAGCGTATGTCACATAGTATGACGTTTTGGAAAAGAGTGAAACTGAAGTAACTGAGAATCAATTCTGATTTATGCCTGGACGTGCGACAAATACGTAAAAACTTCTTTGTTGTGGTGTTTGTTGATCTGGAAAAGGCATATGATCGAGTACCTCGGGACGTTCTGTGGTAGACGCTGAAAAAGAAAAGAGTGCCTGGGACGTACCTATAGCTTATCTGTTGTAAGTATAGTTAAGCTAAAGCACATGTTAGGTCCGATGCTTGACAGTTCTCTACAATTTCCATGTGTTTGTAAGTTTGCATCAGGGATCAGCTTTGTCTTTATTTATTTCTTCTTGTCATGGATCTACCAATATTAGACATAAAAGAGGAGGCACCTTGGTGCATGCTGTTTGCCGATGTTGTTCTTGTTGGGGAAAATGCTGCAGAGATTCTAGGGAAGGCTGGAAAAATGGCTAGAGAAACAGTTAGAATGTTGATTTAAAGATTAGTAGGATAAAAACTGAATTTTTGTTCTGCGACTTCGGGGGTCATCCAGAGAAGTTGAAGAGTAATAGGTTAGCATGGTAGGAGCACATTATGAGAAGAGATGAAAGTCATCTAACAAGAAACATTTCTGAGTTTGAAAGTGAACGGATATAGGAGTAGAGGAAGCCCGAAAGAGTGTGGATGGATTGTGTGAAAAACGATGTAAACATAAAAGGTGTGAATACGGAGATGATATCTGACAGGGGAGTGGAAAAGAAAATATGTTGTGCCGACTATACTTAAGTGGGATATAGGTAAGATGTAGAGAGGCAAGAGGTAGATTTTTAGAAATGATCTGATGTAGATCGTTATGTCGGGTTATAGCAAATAGAAGAGAACACAGATTAAGTATAAAGAAGTCCTCGTCACTCTTTTTGACCTCTCGGAACATCGCCGCGCCGTAAGTTTGATCTTGTATATAACATAATCAAGAATTAAATACAAAAAACAATTATTATAAGAATCTAAAATTGACATTTGTTCATCCTTAACTTTGCCTCAATGTTATACGTGTGTGTGTATACCTAAATTTCACTTAACTCTAATTGTATTTAAAAAAAAAATGTATCATAAAATTTGATAATCCAGATAATAAAATTTCCACCAAAGAAAATAGTTGAGCAGTACCACCAAGTCTTAAATGATAAAAATACTTTCACGTAACTTCGTCCTTCACTAATTTATACGATTTTGTTATTCAAGTCGATTACATAGTGAATTATTTGTAATGGTTTTTATCACATATATAAAGTTGGAGAACGCTAGTAACATGTCATTTTTAAGAAGATAATATAAATATATTATGGCTTTAAATCAAACAATCTGAATAGTTTACATCACTTATTTATTAATACTATAAAAAATGTTATTAAATTAAAAGGCGTATCTCGTTCTGATATCTTCTAGTTTTTTAGAGACCTCTGCTGGAGTTCGTTCCAAGTCACCTGCGATCGCTTTCTGCTTAGCCGGTTCCAAAGAATTGAATTGTTCACAAAGATCCCCATCGATCACGTTCTGAAAAAAAAAATAACAATATTGTATCTCTATTATAAGAACACAAAATAGAGATCTATTTCGTCTTTATTACAATACTAGCTGACACCCGCGACTTTGTAATAACTAGACGATAATTCTCAACATTTATGTAGAGAAAAAAAAATGTATCACACTGTTTACCCTATTACAAGAACACACTTCACTGCACGCGTGTAGTGCTTATAGAATTTGGTAGTCTCTTAAAACTTTAATGACTGTATATTAAATGAAGATACTGTAGTAATTGTCTTTTTAGATAAGGACTTAGTGTCTAAGACACGTAAAACTAAACAAATTTGATCAAAATCTCTCCAGTACGGTTTGAGTGATATGCGCACAAGGGCAGACCTATCATTTTATATATATATATAATATAAAAATGAATGGCTAAATGTGTTGCTAAGCGCAAATCTCGAGAACAGCTGAATCGATTTCGCTTATTCTTTTTTTAGAATATTCCTTGAAGTACGACAAGGATGGATCTTACGGAGACAACAATTAAAAAAATTGCCTGAAAAAGTAAAAAAAAAAAAACACTTTTCTATACTCCCATACAAATGATTCGTAATAATACTTAAAACTCAATTTGAACTTTAATACTATAGCATAAAGTTTAAGCGTTAATGGAGAAGTTCCGGGAAGGCAAAACAATTGAGTGATGTTAGTATCGTATAAATATTAATGTCAATATTGATACGATGGTCCCAAATAGCACAATAAGTATTAAAAAAAATATTTAAAGAGTCGACTGTTAGACGGTACGAAGTTCGCGGGGGTAAGCTAGTACTCATATAAAATAATATATAGATTATGTATGTTCATTCTAAATACTACAGGTGCAGAGATAAGCAATGCGCCCGACTCTCAAGAATGCAGTCTTCGGTAACAACGCGTCGCCCGCCATAACGGTTAGCGCACACGTCGTCGACCGTAGACTATACTATACCAACAGTGTAACACAAACGCCTTTTTTCAAAAGATGTTTGTTGACTAGTCTGTCGGATTTCCTCTCTAAATTACATAACAAGGTCATTCGTACCAGAAACAGTATTATATTGTTATAAAAATGAAAAATGTATATATATATATAGAAGGTAATCTGCACACATACTGATTCAATTTAAAAATCCTTTCACTGATAGAAAGCTGCATTACCCGAATGCTATATATTATTTTTGTTTTTATATTGTAAATTGTCATTAACCAAATGTAGTTGCTGGCGGCAGTCACTAATATATTTATTACAATGACAATTTCAATAATGATATATTTATACAACACAAATACTCGGGATTACATATTTCCAACGACAAGTGACTTGTTCACATAATAAGTCAATTTCGATTTTTTTTTGTTTATGCAAAAGATATTTGTTACATAAAATCTGGAAATGCTGTACGGGGATTGTACATTAAGCACTTTATTAATTTTTTGTAGTTTTACCTTCACTGGATAATAATAGCTCCTAAACGACAAATGATCGCGTCCACAGAGCGGCGAATTTTCACTTCTCATGTGCATTTCTAAATGTTGGAAAAAGTCATGGTCTTCTCTCGAGGTAAACGGCAACATCACTCCAAGGGACCCGCTGACAGTTGCGTATAACAGAGCTTCAGAACCGCCTGGAATTAGCGTCGCCCGTTGTAAAGATGTCACAGTTTCGCCGATATGGAAATTGACTATCACATCTCCTTTTTGCGATGCGCCATTAAGTAAACCTGTAAAATAAAATTTGCATATATATTTGTTCTATCATTTCGTAACTATGGTATACTAGCTTTTATATCCATCAGATTAAAAAACATAATCACTGAAATTTCATTAGTCTAGCATGTGAATAATATTTTGTATCATCATTTTACAATGTTCGTGCAAATATAAAAAAATAATTAAAATTATTTACCTCTGTCCCATAAAGCTTTATTTCCCGTTGGATCTTCAGTCAACATCATCACTAACAGACTGCGGTAGTCTCATCACGGCAATATTACCAAATTTATCAGACATTGCCACAGTATCAGTAATCTAATATACAACTATTCGTGATCCATCTTGGATTTGTATCATCAGCAAAAATTATCAATTGATTTTCTCTCTTTTTGTACTTGATGCAAAATACGGATTCCTGTACATCCGAGGCATATATTCTTTGCCCTATAGTTTTAATATCTGCAATAAGATTCGGAATGTGTCTATTCTCGCATTTACGTAATAATTTCCGTCGACCGATGTCGTATAACCTTAGCATTCGACCAACTCCAGCCAATAATTTGCCTTGAAATGGTGCTAATGCACCTGGATATTCATCAATAGGAGTTTTGTGAACCAGCTCTAACTTTTCCGGTATTGCCATAAATCTAAAATGAAGTTTAATAAAATATTAGTATAGGGAAAAAATATTTTTAAATATAACTGACAAGTGACAATAAAATATCTAACCTTGTAGACATGTAAACTGCCTTCAGTGCAAGAGCGTGGAGATAAAATCATGTCCTTAGCAACACCGACGACAAGATGTGGATGTGCATTGCCGACATGGGAAGCCCACCAAACTATACAAACAGGAGACAGCAGCCTCATTCTGCTCAAGCTGAACTCGAAATAACGTGTTTGGTTGACCACCTCCTATACCCATATCGACTACACGAATTTGAGAGGCCCACATACCTGAATACAAAATTAGAATTTATGATGTGTTAAATAAATAAAACATACATAAACTTTGTATAGTATGATTTTAAGTACAGTTTTATTGTTTCCCATACCTGAATCAAATGACCTACAATTAGATCATCTGGGATTAACGTTGGGATTATGTTATAGCCACATCCGATTAGAGTCAGTATGCACAATGACATTTACTGCTCTTGCCCAGAGAATGTGGCTACCTTTTTAATAATATTCTTTTTGGACACAGTACATGAGTTAGACAACATAATAAGAAATAGGTTTTTGTACTGTTCATCTTTTCGATTTCAAACAGATTTTGATATATTTTATAAAACTCATAAATAATAATCAGTTCCAGTTTGATTTCAATTAATAATTTCTAATATTTTAGTCAAAAGCTTTGTGCATTTACCTCACTTTAATACAAGTATATAATAGTTTTGCTTTTATATTACAAATTTAATTTCTACTCATTTTAGTGATGATACATGATTATAAATGGCATATCATTGTAAAATGCTAATTAACGTATATTATTTTATTTTAAATATTTTGTTGCTACAGACCTGCGCCAGCTTTAGGTGACGAGAAAACATTTTCAGGTAATATATCAGACAGAAAGGCATCAGCCATTTCATTAGAGAGCTGTTGTTCTTCAGGTCCACCTCCAGCTGCAGCTTCTCTCATCTCCTGTGCCATCTGTACTCTAAAATTAAAATATAGGATATTGTAAGAAAAATATAACATTTTGCTATTTTCATGTATTTTAAATGAAAATTCAGAACTGCAGGTGATTTCTACAATTGATTCAGGTTTGTGTGTCTTGTGATCATCATAATTCATCAATCAACTCGATTGTTCTTTACAGACTAATTTGGAATTAGATAATACAAAAACGTACCTCCTTTGTTTCTTCATATCTTCAGTGTACGAATTGTGGTCCGTTTCAAGAATAATAATGTGATTACTGTCAGAATTAATTATAAATTTCCTAGGCGTATACTCTAATGGCAAGTATGTCTGATTGAAGACTGCACCAAGTTTTTCCAATGCTAAAATTCTTAATGTGTTAGACGAAATTGCTACTATACCCTCAGTGCACTGTTCTGTAATAAAAATGTCAGTGTGAATGAAAAATGCAATAATTAAATTGATTTTTGATATTACATTGCAAATTTTTTTTGTCCACGACATGGTTTGGCCGCCTTCATAGCCCGATAGGCTCCAGCTTGGCTATGGAATATGCCGAGTGTCGCCCTCTACCGCTAGCGGGAAGGCGACTTGTTTTGCGACGTCGTGGGCACATCACTGCAGAGTACAGCTACACACCACTCTCACGCGGCTCCGCCCGAAAGCAAAGCGACGCAAACACGTCGGTTTACAAAACGATAATAATAACAAAAATCACCTGAACTAAATCCAGCTGCATACTCTAAGCACTCGTAAGATAGTGGAGTAAGGTGGAATCGATTCTGATAATGATATCCCAGCCAAGTTCTGGAGGAGACTGCGAGTACTGCCTCAGAGGCTTGGACACGAACTTTGAATAATTTTACAGGTCTCGAACCTAAGTATCTGAAAGTATTTTAAAGTCATTAATTTCATAATAGTCATTTGTTATACGAAATGTTTCAAATGTATTAAATTCTCAGATCTGGTTAAGTACTCGTCACAGTATTTCAGATGAAACACGGAGCGAAAAGATTTACATCATTGAATAGTGGCTACCAATATACACTGGTATAGTTGGTCGAGTTACTTCAGTGGTGATATCAGTAAGGTATTTTTGACCCTGGAGAAAAAAAATATGTACATCAAATCTTACCTTGTCCTTGTATCAGCTAAATCACCACTAACAGAATCTAGAGTAGTTCTCAGTAAAACACCATTACTGAGGCCAATGTTTAAATGTAATGCAGATTTCGCTCCAGACTCGAAGGGTTGATCTACGATACATAGTGATTCAGCAGCAGCAGGTAAAGCTTGCATTGACCGTGGAGATAAGCAATCCTAAAAAAAAACAGTCTATAAAATAAATCTTGTAGTGTCAAAATTGGATAACTTTTAAATTTACAGACAGTATCAGATTATTTTGAGAATAACGCATTTTTAGGTTGTTGTAAACATAAAACATTCAGTGGTGTCCTGGTATCATCATTTAATTTACTAAGCTACAATTATTGTATACAAAAATTGAAATAACTTGTCTTACCGCTGGGTCAAGTGATATGATTCTCACAGTGTTGTCAGTAAGGCCAACAGCCAAGAACCATGCTCTTTGTTCACCACTTGCAACTGAACCCAATGCCATGCATGATACATCAGAAGATAATTTCTTCCTTTCAGTGTATTCATTTAATTGACCAGTCTAAAAAATAAAAACGAAATTAGAAAATAGTGTCACTAAATACATATGAGAGAAAATTAAAAATTGATAATTGTCCACGACATGGTTTGGCCGCCTTCAAAGTCTGACAGACTCCAGCTTGGCTATGGAATATGCCGAGTGCCTCCCTCAACCGTAAACGGGAAGGAAACATTCTACGACGTTGTGGGCACATCACTGTATGAGACAGCTACACACCACTCTCACGTGGCTCTGCCCGAAGACAAAGCCACGCAAACACGTCGAAAATTAAATATATGAATTATATATTTACTTACAGGGTCCATCTCAAAATAAACCAGTTCACCGCCTGTTAGTGCAATAACAACTTGTCTCTGATTCACTGCACATTTGACAATAGATTTCTTGCCAGGTGCTTTCCATTCATTGACACGCTTGTCAGCACGAATGTGTCTAATACCATCTGGATAAACCTGCACGAGGGCATCATTGCCCATTGCATGACAGCTGAGAGTTGGTGTTGTTCCCAGAAAACCAGAATCTGTCACTTCTTCAACTGTTTCACCAATAGACAGCACAAGGGTAGCATTTACGAATGATACAATGATATATGAATCATATTCCTCTGTAACCAAAAGAAAAACCAAACTAAGATCATAAATCACACAAGTCAAGTTTCCTTTCAAGTAATCTTCTTTCGCTGACAGCCTTCAGTGTAGATAAACGGAGTTTCCGAAACCTACCTTTTCTTTATCATTGTTGTATCATCCGTATTCTTCATCTGCCCATGGATTCTGAAAAGAAAAACCACTGGCGTTTATGTCTGACAAACAACCAGGGTTTTATTAGTAACTTGTTGATAAAAAGGAGCATTCATAAGTGGTTAATTGTAGCGTCATAATTTATCAGTAACACGGACCAGAAGTAAAATCATTATGCTCCTATTACTCTTTCTTTCTGCTGCTTCTACAGGCAAAAAATCTTGAATATTTCCACCCTAATTTGTTTAAAGAAATTGTTTTAACAGAGTTTAAATACTTATTCTGATAAACTAGTAATACTTACCATCTTTATGACGACGGACTGTCCACACGGCATTTGGTGATCCTGGTAGTTCAGACACAGCCATTTCAGCCACTTCCAGACCATGTCTTAAAGCTCTTAGTGATGACCGCGGCCCTCTACCACAAGCTAAATAAACTTGTGGAGTATCTTCACCAGCCAAATCTGCTACATGGCAAGCTAAAAACAATAACACAATTTATATGATTAATCATTTTATTTTATCTATTTTAAATTAAATATATACATAATACACAGAATATCATACCTAATACTGGAGAGAGAGAATCCATTTCATCAACAAGCACAAGATTCCTTAATGGCCTCGGAGCAAAGAAGAAGGTATCACCTTCCTCCAAAGGCATCGCAGAACTAAACTCTGGTTCATCATCTTCATCTCCCAAGTGAGCAATTTGGTACAAATAACTAAAAAATAAGATTGTGTGAGAAACTTGATATGCAATTTTCATACATGTTTTTGGAAATTCAACACAAGAGTAGTAATCAAAGTGATGCGTCTAATATGTAAGTATTATTTTATTTTCATGAGTTTTCATAATTGTGAATCTCATATCAGTGTGCACTCACCCTATTATAAAGGGCGGACCTTGGTTCAGAGATTTTTTATATAGCATGTCAAATTTGGTGAATCTGAAACGATTCAAGTTCACGAGTTTACATGCATTGAGAACATATATTTGTTACTTACTGATTTCCAAATTCACAAGCCACAAACAAGAATCCAGTTTTCAAAACACACATAGCCGAGGCGACAGGTACTGTATCAAAATATTTAAGTTTTATTTCAGTGACCATATCTTCATCAGTTTCAATTGTTATTTTAAATATATCTCCTTGCTCTGTTTGTGCCAAGAAGAAGAACATAGATTTCGTTTTGTGAGTTGCCGAGCATACAAATATCATACCCCTTTCTGGGTCGTCTAAATCATTCCTCCGTCTAGGTATAGGGCACCTAATATCATGTTGATCTCCTAAATTTTTATATGTCAGATAATTTTCAGAGCAAATGAGCACCCCTGAAGGGCCATCATTGCCTCCCGGAACAGTAATTAGGAAATTTGCATGTTCCTCCAAAGGTTCAGAGTATTTCCTAACAACATGATTCAAACCCAGATCCAATTCGTAAAAAGTTAATGTTTGTTGAGTTTTTTGTGCCGCTTCCCCTGAAGACAAAATATTACTTATGAGCTTTTAAGAGTTATTACATTATTACGTTAATAATTTTTTTTTTTCATAGTTAAAGATCACACATCACTGCCAATCGGAAACACGGACCTCAAATAATCATACTTAGGGTAAAAAACTTATACCATGAGATAATTCCATTTTAAAAGTTTAAAAAAATATTCATTAATGTGCTAAATTTTCGTACTAACCTGTAGGATCAGAATCTGCTTCTTCATAATCAATTTCTAGACAGGCAAACATAGGGTTTTCAAATCCCACATCAACACCAACCATGTGATAAACCAATGTATTTGATTTGTGAGCTTCAAGTGGTGATGAGATTGTTAATCTAGCTTCTGCATCTCTGTTCAGAATATAAACTAATTTCTGTTTTTCTATTGCACCTAAAAATACCAATAGTCCAAAATATTTTCTTATAAGATTGTAATTAACTATGTGAGATTTTAAAGTGAATATACATTAATATGATTAGTAATTATGCATTAAAAATATAGGAAATATATAAGTTCTGTCATATATAGACATCTGTTAAAATTAGTTTTATTGCTTCAGTAAAATTATGATGTTCAATTATACAGTAAAATGAAAAATATTTTTTCATATTATGTTTTATATAACTCAACAACTATAATAATATACAATTCCGTTTAATAACATATTACATGAAAAGATTACTAGTTTCCAAAATTTTGCAAAGATTATACCTACTTTCTCATGAGGGCATACACATCTAGTCCACATTATGCCTCTGCAGAGAAATATGACTTAATCTATTTGATTCTGTATGGATGTGTGTACTTGAATAGTTTTATTATTTACATCAATGACATATATTTACTTACCTATCATAACAGCTCTCCCTTTAGGATCAATCGCCAAGTATTGACCTGGAACTATTCTCCTACAACCAGATTTCCCAAAAGTTTCCTGATGAACTTTCTCTAGAATATTTTTGGATGGTATGTATTCCAGAATGACAATACGACCAGAGTCCGAACCAACCACAATATAATCTGAAATTGAGGACTTCATGAATATCGTATAATAATACTACCAGCCCATAAATGTCTCACTAGTATTTAACTTACAGTGAATCATGTGGGGTTTAACAGACCTCAGTACACTAAAATCAATGTTTTGTAATGTAACTTTCATGCATGTGGTTTACAGAGGGTTAAAGGCCTTTGTCTTATTTTTGAGACGTATGCATGTTTCAATAACTACTCTAGTGAAGTATTACAAATGAAGACCAGCATTCTACAGTAGACTATGTATACCACTATTCTGTATAAAATATTTTCTTAACATGTTCACTTCCTTAGGAGTTTTCCTTCAGAGTAGAGTTCTTCAGGATGGACATAGTAATTTAATTGAAATATGTCAATTAATTCTGAAATATTAATTACTACATGCCAAAGTTTTAACCTGCAGCTTCACAAATATTTCTTTAATAATTCAGTGACACTGCTTTATAAAAATGTATATATTGTATTAAAATTGGAGTATTATACACTGTTCCAGCACGGTACATCCTAGCATTCATTAGGAATGAGAGGGGCGACGTTTTGGAAAACATTTTTTGCATTTAGTTATCCCATACATCTCTTAATTTAGACATATGGAGCAAGACAATGCATGTAATAAATTCACAACTTAGATATATTATGCATATTTTAATAAATTGGTTCCTTGTTTTAAATCTTTTAAATAAAATTCCATACAAACTATTACAGTGTTCACATAAAGAATAATGCACACTATAATAGTTAGGTTGATGTTTACGTAAAATAAGTCATTAGGCATTAACGTTTTGCTATAAACTGAATTGAGTAATACATTCTTAGAGCAAATACATATTTATATACATAAGAATTATGCAATGCAATCTAAAATGGTTTTCGTTAATCAATATACAGTATAAGGGCTCTATGAATACATATTGTAGTGTAAACACCACGTGGTTTGAAATTTAGACTTACCTTTAGTGCCACCGGTAAGCCGGAATGACATTATGGAGCGTATAACTCCGAATATTTCCACTTTCATCATGGTGTGCACTTTGCCTGTGTTTGGATCTGGACGGAGAAGTTCCAAGATTTTACCACGTGATATGATAATTTCTTGCTGTTTCGTACCAGAAAAATTTCCGTGTACGGCATGTGTGATGATTGTCGACCCCTGTAGGGTCAAATTGTATAGATACATTTCTGTTGCTTCAGTATCTGTAACAAAAATACATAGTGTTTATTTTATCTTCACCAAAGAAAACATTTTCATGAGTACAGGAATTTTTATGTAAAGCTCGTAACTAACGAAAACAGAGAAATAGTTGTGCTTTCGAATGGGTGAGCTTATTGATTTAGCACCGTAAAAACGACCACTATTGATATTTTAATCAATGGTGGAGATACCTAGTGCAAATAAATATTGTATATAGAAATAAGCTCTCTAATTTACACTATATTTTACTTACCAGTTCAAATAGGCCAGCGATTGCCGCAATGCGGCTTGATAAAATTTTCAAATTTCGCCGGTGCTATGCGCCATCCAGGCGGTGATAAAATGGCGGACAGTCGGTTCAACATTTCAATCCAGCACGGATGACCAATCAAAAAGAAGCATTTTTAGACATGGCGTCCAGTTTTATAGAGCAATGTTGCCATTGAAAAATATATTATTTTATGTTTTTGTACCATCTATTGTCAAGCAGCACAATAATAGTATAAATAATGTTAGTAATATAGTGAATAAATAATTGGACACTAGATGGCAGTTTTAGGAATTGTATTTTCACGGTAAATAGCGACATCTTGTAGTTAGTTAATAACAGTTTTCTTGAATATGAGGAGGAATAGCCTAGATGGTAGCATACGTTTCGTGTTTTCCAGTTTTGAGTGAAAAGCAAAGACGGAATTGGCTCTAACTTACTGCTCGAAATAAATGTTCTATGAAACCTCAAGTTGCGACGTGTTCCACTTTTCATTGATTTTAAACGTTTTATTGAAATAAATATGAGAGTTGTATTTTTGTGAGCCCACTGTGTCAGTTATATAAAAAAGAAAGAAATATAAATGAAAGAAATATACGGCAATTTTCTTAGAACTTATATAAAAACTTAATCTTAGTCTTAATTTATATGATTTTTTTTTTCAAAATATGATTACGACGCGACGTTGAAATTAGATGTTTATTAATTTTATCCTGCTTGTATATAAATATGATAATTTTAGGCTGTATAATTTTACTGTTGTTTTCTTAATTTTAATTTCCGGGAATCCTTAGTCAACAAGTATATATAGGACCAGCAGAATGACGAATTAAAAACGTCTATAATTTAGCAAGCTGAATATGATATGGACCATGTTGAAAGTTAAAGTTTTAAGGGATTAAAAACAAACCTTTTCTACTTTTTAATCAACTCAAAAAGTTTCAACTGCTTTCGAATACCTCGCCTTTGTTAGATTTAGAAAGCTATACTTCAGGGTTAAAATATGAGAATGCGTAACTTTTCAATTATAAAATATGGATAAATTTATATTCTCTCTGAAGAGTCAAACAGAGTTTATCTACAAGATTTGTACTCTTGTCTCTTGTTCTACAAATCTCTTTAGAACGATGTAGCACACATATGATTATGGGTCCTAGTAAAAACATTGTATTATACCATTGATTATTATGTATTACGCATGTATAAGTACGTAATGGTGTACGCTGCGATGTTGCTCTAGATTAGAGTTCAGTGCATATCATCATATATTATTTAAGATAAAAGTACCTAATATACTTGTTATTTAAAAAAATAGGAAAACTTAATAAATTGTTATTTTATTAAATGACCTTTCATAATATAATAACCTGGTTTGTAAAAATATTTATTTATCTTAGCTCCTGATTATTTTGTTGTATGTTTATAGAATAAAGATATTCAATTTTTTTTTAAATTTCAAATTGAATTTAAGTCGAAAGTTCCATGTTTATTTATGTTTATTGTAAAAGGACTTTGGTCCATTGTGGCGCGTCTTTTAATCTATTTTCTGGCTTCGCCTGCGGCGACGCGGCGCGCCATGGCGCGGTAACACAATGTAACCGATCGGCGATTCGGTCGAGGGCACACCTGAGTATTTCGACAATTATTTCGACCCATTCTTTAACAAACGTATTCTTTACTATCTTCTTAGAGTAATATTATATCATATTCATTTATTATAATGTATTTGAAAGTTAAAACATACTCGTGAAAATGTATTAAACATGTTAACACGAAGCGGTTAAGTGGTAACAGAATATTTGTTATACTTAAATTACATTATATACTCGTACATATATATATAAAATCGCAAGATAAAACACAAGGGAGAGTGTATGTAAAAATAGTTATATGAAAAAACAGTATTCTTAAAAATATTGTTCATGAATAAAATGAGATTTTTTTATTGTAAACATTATGAAAAGTGAAAACAAGAGACTTTGGTTACTTAACCGCTACTAGCCACGTTTAGAGGAGCCCAAATACATAATTTTAAAGATACATGTTTTTTATGAAATTTTAAGTTATTAAGATTTTCAGTTGTTGAAGATGTAAGGTTAAGAATTGGCACTTACAAGTCGAATTAACTAAGTGTTCTATATTTATAAGAATTAATGTAGGAATGAGAGAAGAGGTTGAATAATCATTTTTCAAAATCCGATGAACGTTACTCAAAGAAGAATGGCGAACATCTAGGGATGATCATTCGAAAAAAATACATCGAAATGTATTTTTTTAATATCGCTATATATCGAACACCTCTAGTTAGATCCAATCTCTACTTCAGAATACACGGAACGGAACGTAATTCGCAGAGTAATATACAATAATACGCTGTCGTAGTTGTTTGGTTATTACATATGTACCTAATATTATAATTGTGAAAGTAATTCTGTCTTTTTGTTATTTTTTCACGTTTAAACATCTGATACGATGAAGGTTGTGAAATTTGGGACTGGTACTCGGAGAAGCCTTCTTTCCTCGTATCTTATTCTTATATACACTACTACTAAAATCTTATGAGACTGGTGCAGTAGCTACTACTAAGACTTAACATGACGTGGACTTCATGTGTCACATAGTCACACGATTTCTGTCATATAAGGAAAGAGGGAGCCTCTGCCGTTTTTAGCAATTTGAGTTTTATATATATTTCCAATCAGGAAAAAGGTGCAATTGTTTTTTGTTCACGTGACAAAAATTAATGTTTAAATTCTTAATTACACTCTGGGCTTTATAACCGTACATTTAAAACTAAATTTGGTTTAGCGGATCACATTCGCTCTAATTTTTGAAGACAAGATGATTTGCAGTGGACAGATACGTTAAGGGGTCATCATTATTTGTTCACGTATGAACTTCTTTCTCAAATTACATTCAATAAAAAAAGTTACACTTCCTTTGTACAAGCTACAGCCTACACAGTCTTTTCTAGTTTTAGTCTGATCTACCGCTTTACTTCCGACGGCATATGTAATATAATTCTACTGTGGTTAAATTTCACACTAATCAGGTAGTTCATAGAAAAACACGGTTGCAGTCGCGGTGAAAGGAAAATATTATATATGCAAAATCCTTTTTGAATTTCAACTGTACAGAAGAACTAGATTCCCCATCGGCTTTTATAAATAAGTGTCGCAGCATGCTTCGTATTTTTACACGCTTTATGAACAAAGTATAATATGTTAAGATAAAATATTGACTTGTGTGGATAAGCACCTCAGCACACGCTAACCTGACGCAGTTTGCATACTGATCTCATACTTATCTTTATGTTAATTTAGTGCTAATGATTTTTTTGTTACTTAGAGATCTCTTGTAGTGGTATAGTATATCAAACTCATCTGTATATATTTTGTTATGGTTAGGGCTGCCATCATTTAAATCAGTGTCTTCGGAAAATAAGTTACACAGCTCTTAGACGCTTGGAAGAAATCGAGTTCTTTCCTCGGACTTTCTATAAAATCAGTCGTTAAGTATTTAATTATTCGGAGATACCCTGGCCGCAAAAAGTGCCCGGGGCTCAGTAGGACATTTCTTTTGAATCTCCACCGGAGGTTTTTAAAATCAGAACAAATCGGGAGAAACATGGATACTTAGTAGTTCTACATAATCTAACTAATATTATAAAAGTGAAAATGAGTTTGTCTGTTTGTTATATTTTATGTCTTAACTATTCAATCGGTAATAATAAAATTTTGCATACACGTTGTCCGGAATAGAGAAAAGGAGACAATAGGACACTTTTCATCCGGAAGGAAATGCTGTTTCCGAGAGATTGGTCAAATCTACACGAACGCGAGCGAATCCACGAGTTAAGTCTAGTATGCAATAAAGATTTGTGTATATGTAATATAACATTAAATAAAACGGGTTCAAATCATAAATATGGAAGCTTAAGTAGAAGATAGTTAACTAAGTTGCAATTGACAATTCTGTGACTTTTTTGTACATTTTTCTGGTTTCGTCCAGTGTTCATCGCAGTTTCAAGACAGTGATTGCTAAATTAGTCATCATGCATGTTTAGATTAGGCACGTGGCATTGTCTTTGTCCATTATGTTATGTCAAACAGAGTTTCGTGGAAATTGTAATCATTATTATAGTGGCAATGTTTGTTAGAATATCTTGGGCTGTTGATAGATATACCTTCGATATGTATTGGCGTTGGCGTCCGGCTTCGTTAACGTGCGTTAGACATAACATTGTACAGAGAAATAATATTATATAATAAAAATATATTTCCTTTGAGGACCAATCGCGTCAAAACAACTGAACGTATCGGCATAGGACTATGACCATTCGACATGGAATTTTTCGTAGATGGTTCCTAGCTACTTATTTTTTAGATTTGTTTGACTGTCTGCCGTTTGTTAAAAACTCTATGTCGTATCTTAAAAATTTGCATGTCTATGAAAGTTTTTACGAAAGACCTCTCAAAAATAAATATCAGTTTCTGCTTCTTTAATGAAACAACTATTGGATGTAAGTCTTTTAAGCAGTTTTCTAATTTGCATAGCAACAATCTAAATCTAATTGTGTTTAGAATACCGTACAGAGTAGCATGTTTGAAACTCGAGCTAGTAATTTTTTTTGTTCATAAAATATAGAATCGTTGGCGTATCTTCTAGGAGTTTTTATTTACAACAAAATAGTAAGGAAAAGTATTCACGTAATAAAACAATAAACTCTTCTTGTTTATCAATATTTTAGTGGGCTATAAAGGATTTTGGTGCAAGTTAAGCCTACGATACTCTGTGTCGAGGAATGCAATATGTTCAAACTGAACTCGAAATTCTGGTATAAACATTCTACCCACACTGTCTAGTAACTCAATATTTGCAAATTCTGTTTAGGGTTGGCAAGTTTTTGAAGATCTATTAAAATTCGAATAGTAATTGATATACGTATTGATTCCATAATACTTGTACGGTAATATATTAAATAAGATACACAGTTTAAAATATGCTACTGTGGGTTTTGTTTCTCTATTATGTTTCTAAATGCCAGTTATCAATTGTCATTATTTACTGGACAAGTGCGCTTCCTCAGAAGCCACATATTTACTTAGAATGCATTGTGATTGGGACTATAAAAGTATCCGTATATGAAATTTAAAATCAAATAAACTCAATCTTAAACCCTAAAAAGATATTTCGAAATACAGAGATCACCACCGCATTTTCTTCTGACTGTAATGCACATAACAGAACCAGCTCACAGATGATTTGTACTGTTTTATTTTAGTGTATTAACAAATAGTATTCAGGAACTTGTAAGAAGAATATCACCGTTGGTTAAATTCTTTACAGGATTTAACCCTTGACCATATTACCATTTGATGTTAAATATCAATGTAATCTAAGGTGGTAAACACGCCAAATCTACAGGGGAGTGGCTCTCAAGTGCAACTGCCAGTACACACCAATAGGTACATGGTGGCAAATGTTAATTTGAAAATAATAGCTAGCCAGCGGACTATGAAAAAGTCCTATAAACACGTATCTTTTTACCATGAAATATTGTAAATAGCCTCTAAGGTGTATTGTAGGTTTATCAGCTATATAAATGTGGAGTAACCATACTTCATTGAAGAGATATCCCTAACGGTCCCCTACCAGACCAGTACCAGACCCCGTTTTAATAAAACATCTCGATAATGAAAAGTCAGGCAGTTACTGAGGGTGGCGAATGAACCCTCACTCTAAGATGAATTTGTGTTTTAGCTAAAATATATTTTACTCCCTTAGACATAGGTTCGACAATATCATAAATCATAATAGAATGCATATAGCGCAATAAATATCTTAATGATATGGAATCAGAAAGTATCTCTGCTTTTGTATATTGATAAAGGTCTTATGTGTGTACGAGGCGTGGGGAATTGTGTTTTAGGGTTCTTATGTAAGGTTCTTTATAAGATAAGTTATACTTGGAAGTAGTTTAAAAGACGACATTTGACATTCATTGCGTTTTATTCAAGGCGGCACGTGCGTGGCCACCTGTCGCTTATTCTTGACTCGTTTGACTCATGCAGTACCTAATTATATGCAAATTATATTATATACAGAGAAAGAATATTGTCCATTTGGCATCCATATGCGCGTGATCTTTATTGCTTTATTGTGAATAATGAATTTTTAATTAAATGCACCAAGAAATTAAGTATCTTTTAAACCGAAGTAGTTGGAGAGTATATTGCATTCGATTGGATCAGTAATAGTTTTACTAATGACGCTAATGGAATAAGTTGGTCTTAGATTAAGCTTTTAAAATGCAATACACGTAGTAATACAAGATTCTCCACTTCGGAGATTTAATTAAACATCGATGATGTAAGGTTAGCATGTACTTTACGATACCAACTTAACATATAGGAGCGCGTAGGTGGATGAGAAGGATTGTGTTATAAAATGATTCGATAGTATAAGTTTCAGTCACAATACTATATGATTTTTTATCTTCTATTATATATATATGTATATTGTTCTAGTCTACTTATTTTTTAGATTTGATAAAGTTATTGCCTTTTTTTAAATGCCTAACGTAGCGGGTAGAAATCAGCGAGTATTATAAATAGTCGTGTTTAAGGTTGTTAGGATGTCAGTTATAATGAAGAGTAGAAGAGCCTGACTAAGTTTCTTTTAGAAGCTATTATGCTGCTGAGTCTTTGTTCGAGGTATACGGTTGAATACATATACTGGCGCATGAGGAGTTACAATTCAGTCGTCAGTAGTGTCAATCTATTGTAATCGTGTGCATCATTACCTTGTACCTTGAGGTTCGCTTATAAATTATTATAGGTTTAAGGTTGCGGTGGCCACTTAATTTCAGATGTACTGCATACCTGTGTTTGCTGCTTCATAAAATAAAAAATCAGTTTTCGTGCAATCGGAAATATAAGCGATGATGATGTACTATACTACCCACGTATTATGTCCAAATACTGCGTTAATCGACTTAGGTTCGAGACATCTTGGCGAAACTATAGCATGATGCTAAGGTTTTCAAGCTCGCCTGGCTAGTTCACACTTAAGTTGAATATATGTCGCCAAGCATCTGTACAAGTGTTCCGCCAGTTGCCTTGCTTGAAAGCTAGTTCCGCTATATTTTCAGCGTGTTGACATCTTAGACCACATAGTCATTTAACATCAGATGAGATTGAGGTTAAATGCTTAAACGGTATAAAATATTGATCCTGTTAAGGATTTACAATATTACTTGTACACTGACGAGAAAAAAAAAGTTTGTGTACTTATGTACACGCGTTAGAATTTATACTTCTTTGGCGTATAAGATAAGAATCTTTTCAAAAATTTTATCTTTCGCCTTATTCTACGTTTATAGAAAAAACGACACTTACAATATAAAAAAGGTATTTAATACATACATACTTTATTTGAATAAAATGTTGACTATAGCTAACTTCAGGGTGTCGGTTTTTCGTGACGGTGTGCGCGCACATCGTAAAAATTTACTCTCATCATTTTTCCCTAACGCGTCAAATGAAGTACCTAGAACTTCAAAAAATGTTTATATAGATACAATATTGTAGTATAATCATACAGATGACTCTCCCATAACCGTCTTTGTGAAGGTTCTTGATTGAATTTGTTAAATCACTAACTGAAAATATACAGAAAAAATTTATGAATATGTATAAAAACTCGTTAAAACGTACGATTTTTTCTCTGCCCATACGTGACAGGCAATGAAACAACCAAAACTATTTGATTTTAATGATTCGGTCCTCGTTCGATGCAAATGGCCGGCGCCGGATGCGGACCTCCCATTGTCAGTGGTATTGCATAGGCGACAATACAAATTCAAAATGGCGCCTCCTGGCTTTATTACCAACAGACTTTATCAATCCCTTAAATGTATACTTCCGCCGGTAACGCGGCATTAACGTTTAGATTTTTAAATATAATTATATGTGGAATTTTAAATAATTATTTGTTTATAAGAATACAAATTCATTGGTTAAACATAATTTGATGGATAGCGACTTCCGAAACTTCTATACGAGTCGTCTGCTTTATTTTGCTTGTCAATCTTTATTATTGAAAATAATAACAGTCATTATAAAGTGGATAAAACTTTCATATTATTGAATTAGTGTATTTTGGCGAATATACTTTTTCATAAAAATAGTGGCGTTGTAATATTTCAGGGAGTTTTCTGATATCTAAAAGTTATTCTGCTATTTCTTTTTAAAAGATGATAAGTTAGATGGCAAATTTAAGAGGGCTTAATTAGTCCATTATTTAGATAGACACTGACACATTATATACAAAATTATAAATATTTTGCTTTGGTATTTTTATGAATTAAGTGAAATTAGTTGTGAGAATAAGTATATGAAATAAAGTATATTCATAATTTTTGTATTGTGCTTGGGAAGTATCAGATACATTTATTAAAAATAACGTACAAGATCTGATTCTTATTATAAAATATAGTGTAATGTTTTTAATTTAAGTGATCACTGTGATGTAATACAGTCTATTTATCGTAGAATCAAGTTTCTATATATGTATGTCAAAGTGACAAATGAACAATAAAAAACACGATAAAAGTGAAAACTTGTAAAAAAATATTATTTGAACAATACACGACTACACACGATTCAGTGCGTTACCATCTCGAGTGCGCTTACGTTTGTTACGTTTTCACGTTCTATGTAGGCGAGAGAAGTTGACAAATGCTAGTTTAAAAATAAATATCGGTTATATAAGTAGATGACAAATTCCAATTTTAATAATATATTCTTTATTCATTTTATAGTAACATTGCGAATGCGGCTACAGCATTTATAACTCCATTAATACTTATATAAAGCCTGTTTCTAACGTGACTTTCGCGACGTTGAAATATAGTTTAAAAAACTCTCATGCATGCGTGTATTTCGAAGGTTTGTAATATTGGTTTGATATTGTCGAGGCGTGGATTCGTATTAAAAATTCGTCGCTAAATATAACGAACCAATAGACGACAGTCTCGATGTCAAATACTCACGCATTATTATAAAGTTAACGTAGTAATCAAGAAGGAAAGTTTAATTTAATTTAATCCGATATAATGGAAAACACTATGTGTACTTCACATTTGAGTGGAAAGGGGATTTAACTACAAATAAAATTTTGAATAAAAAATAAAACCAACTCTCGCAACAAAAATAAAACCGAATTAGTATATAAATGGCGAAATTCTGGTAGGTAACAAACATAAAAAATGCATGCAAACAAATCGAGAATCTCGTCCTTTTTGAAGTCGGTAAACATTAAGTTGCTATTCATATTAATTGTTAAGTTCAAAACGTTACAAGGTTCAAAATGTTTCTTAAAACCCTCATATCACGAAATTCGTGTTATGGCAATACTAGGTTTTGCTAACGCATTCATTTAGTATTTAGCTAAATTCCTCGGGAACAGTAATCTTTTTTTGAATTACCTTATGATGACGTCATGATGGGTTCAGTTGTTTAAGTGGGAAAAATTCATATTCGCACTTACGATAATTTGCATGCCTCTCCTAAACTTTCTCTATTGCCACCAAAACAGTCTACGAGCGAATTAAACGTAGGTGTGGACAGATTTAATCTTTCTATATTATGGTTATTGGTGACGATTCTCGTTGGACGGTGATTTCGAGTTATTAGTATAAAAGAGGTGCGGTAGCGATTAAGCTGCACCTTTATCAGGATAACGCTAATTTTAACGCGACAGGTAGTCGACGCTCCGTCACGCAGGTATGGTGAGGCATTATAAAAACGTCCGCGACGTCTTGTGGGCAATACTGAAGGACCACATAACGAAATTCTTGTCATACCTTTGATCATATTCCAGCACAATGTGTAGTGATCCTCTTTATTTTGGTTAACAATCCTCTTGATTATAGTTTATTACTGTGAGAATAATGTAAGATATGTTTGTTTCTTGTAAGTCTTGAACTGAGTAACTAATTCTTGTGTCCATCAAAAAACCAAGTAACCAAAAAAAAATATAAATCCAACGTAATTAAACCACAATAAGAACGACTCTTTCCGCTAAAAAGTCATTTTATGAAGTAATAAATTGTTTTTATTTTCGGAGTGACTTACGCTACTGTCCTGATGCACCTTCACAGCTCCCTCGGGCTAGTGAAATTCTCAATATTAGTTTCAACAGTGCGTTTAATTTGATTAAATATTATTGTCACATAAATATTATATGCGTTTAAACAATGTTATACTTGTGCTTAAATTTTTTTTGAACAATCTCTTTCAATAAACACTTTCTAAAGTGTTTTTAATTTGTTTTAACATTATTGTCACATAAATATTATTTGCGAATAAACAATGTTACATATACGTACATTTTTTATAACAATCTCATATATATTGTATTTACTGAATATGTACAATACAAATATTAGAGACTACACCGTAACTTCACTATTTTGTAATTTTATAGTCTCTGCTATTAGTATACAGATTAGTAAAATAAAAAAGGTATGTCATATCTAGTCAAAAACAGAGTATAAATAGCATCTGATTACAGCTCCCGTCTCTCGAGTCATATGTACCACATCTTTTGTTTAAAATATCTATTTTATAACTTGAGTACTTTAGAAAGGTATAGTTAAATGTTTCGCTATACAAATTACCTATGACGTAAATATTGGTATTTCCTTGTTCAGACTATAAAACAGAGAACAGATAAAAAATCTACATTGATGACAGTCGTGTTTCAAACACTGCAGGCAAATAACACTTCAGTTACTTCTATATGTTTTAATAGACTATTTTAAAAACAATTGAATTCAATAATTACTATGTCCACTAATGTTTAATGTTTGACGCTATGTTGGAAAGTTGTGTATTTATAGTATCAAAAATGTGTTTATCTATGTTTGGTTGTAATAATTCCATAAACCTTGTTTATTTAGTTAGCCAATCAACTAATGATAATTTAATAAATCCGAGACCAAATATCAATAAATTATTTATGAGACGTATTATTTAATCAATTAATTAACTTCGAATCGAGTCGTTTAATTGGGCCACTTGCTATAAAATTTATGGCCGTCTTATCTATGTCTCAATTAAGTAAATTGAGATGACTTGTGGTATAAAATATAAAGAGATTGGACGACACAGGTGGCCATATTTGTGACGTAATCAAGAATAATAATGTTGTACCATGATTACTGGGAGGGAGAATTGGTTTATTACCTGTGCACGTAATACAGATAGATTACACAAAGGGAAAGTTTTTATAGATTATACATGTCTGAATAGATGAATTGCTCTGTTGATGAAGAACACCTTTTTGTTTACCGGACTTATTTATTTAAGAAGTTTTTAATTGGGCTATAGCATAATTAAGTTTAAACACAACTGATTTTGTTCAGAATATTCTGGAATTATCTTATCTACAAAATATTATAGGAGTACAGATTTCACTTTTTTAAATTGTTCACTGTTCCTAGCATCAGTTTGGTCAAGTGATGTTAATTGATGATATAGCTTTAAATGGTAAGCAGCTAAAGCTTGGTGACTTTTAAGTACAGCTACCGAAAGGCACGTACATGTGTTTGTCAACAGGTTTTGGGTTTGAGGGTGGTAGCTGGTGAGGTTGGTATTAGAAAAAGGTCTACCACCACTTACCATTTCAGGATGAAAAGTATCTTATGTCATTTTATGTACTCCTGATAACGTGTGTGCAAAATTTCATAATTATGGATTGAGTAATTAAGGCGTGAAAGCGTGAAAAACAAACAAACTCATTTGTATTTGCAATATTAGATAGGATATAAAGAAATTATAACTAATAAATATGTTACTTATTAGAAAAGCACAAAGCGAGATAAAATGATTCCCAATGACTTTAAAACTATTGAAATATTGAAATTCGCAGTTAAGAATTCAAAAGAAGAGCCAAAAAAATTGTTACGCTTATTATATGTTCGTGTTTTGAATCAAATAAATTTGGTAATAACTAACTGGTGCTTGTGACTAAGTTCCCCTGTAAGTGTATTTGTTTTGTTCACGGGAACTGTCTGATTTGTTTGTATTGTCAGCTGTCTATTGTTTGTTTTAGTGCAATTTCGTTATTGATACATACAATCCTTAAGTTACATTTGTTATTTTTTCATTACTGTTTATGGTATAGGACATAACACAATATTAATAGATAATAGTTTGAAAATTTCTCTGTCCGTCAATAAAGGTGTCGCCATGGAGATTAGCTCAGACAAAAACCAGTGATTTTAATTTTATTTACACGTGTAGGTTTTGTGCGACACCCCAAACATCTTTTAAATTTTAATTATAGGTTGACTCCATCTTTCAAGAGCATTAAAATATCTGAGATTAATCATTATTTCTTTCTTACTAATATGATAAATGTGGACGAGAGTTTGTTTGTTGTGCATTTACATCTTATCTAATCAACCGACCATAATATAAATTTGCATACATATAGCCAGGGGTAAGGACATACGGTATTTTAAGGTATCGTGAGGGATAGGTCAAATCTATGTTCACGAGAGCCAAGTTGCGGGCAAGAACCAGATAATAATTATTTTGATGAATGAATTTCGGGTTTGCTAGGGGTACAGAAAAGGATATAAAGTATTTTTAACCAGAAAAAAGTACTGTTCCTGAGGGATAATACGTCAAATCTATATTCACGCGAGAGAAGTTGCGGTCAAGAACCAGTTAATAATTTATTTGATGAATGACTTTCGTATAACGGCATTATTATATACGGATTCAGAAAGAAACACCGTAAATGATGTTACACATTCAAAGAATTCGAGCAACGAACAGTATTAAATCGGTTTTCGTCTCATAGTTCGGTATCAGGAATAGTAAATTAGGAGCCGAGTGCACCTGTGTGGCCCGTCTTAGAAAAAAAAAAACGTGGGCGCAACCTCTGGGCTAAACGAATTATTACTCACTACCTGCGACTCATAAGGTTCTGTTATGTTTCTCACTATTGTACCAAATTAGATTGTGTCCAACGCGTTTTTTATATGACAACGATACTCAGATATGGTTGTTACAAGAGCAATGGTCACGCTACGGTATTATTCTGCTCGCGAGTGTCAGTAATGATCGGAATATTAGTCAAGTGGAGCCGCCTTCATTCTCAGGTGCATTTTTGTATTGAAGAAGCATTTGTATTTTTTATTTTAAAAGCCTTTAAACTTTACGAAATTTCCCAAGATTTGTTAGTGAGGTAATCATTGGCGTTCCTTATTGATTTTAGAGAAACCGACTAACTATCTATATATATAGAAATGAATTTTTGTATATACATTTGAGAGTGATAGACTTCGACATCGTTTGACTAACCATTATGTAAACTGTGTTTACATACATCTATGTTTTTTCACGAAAACGTTTATGTTTTGACGATATTACCGGCACAACGTAAGCTGTATTTACTTGTTATTAAGTTTATATAATTATTTAAGCCTTACGAAGTTGCGAACTATTGGTATTATTCATGTATATAATAAAAACTGTTATGACATATGTAATATATAAGAGTAGTATGCAAGGTTTGGTTACAGAAGGAGCACCGTCACATCTATTACTTCGCAAAACTGCTGTGGTTTTGTCTAATGTCTAAAAGGGTATTATGGTAAGCTTCAGAACTTGGCATTGATGTGCAATTTGATTATAACTAACCTCAGGAGTAGAGACCTATTATGACCGGCCTCAGGACTGTGGTCCTTTTGATTTTACTATACATAGCTATTATAGTATTTACCGTGAAGTAATCAATGTCTATTTGTTACCGACTTCATTCAATTAAAGTAATATTTTTTTCTGAAATTCACTTCTAATTTATTAATAAAAAAAAAATCATATTATGAATGAGAAATTAGCCGGAGAGCGGAATAGTATTATTTGTTCTTTATTTACAAAATAAATCTTGTTAAATGTATATGAGCGGAACTTAAAAATAAAATCGAGAATTTCTCGAGAGTTCAAAATTCTGATAAGTCATCGCTATTCGTTATAATTTTCTGGGTCGTTTTGGATTTTAAATTAAGTTAAGGGTAAGGCGTTCCCGAGTGTTGTTGTATGTTTTTGTCAAATCGTTCATCAATGTGTTTGTTTGTTGTGTTGTGTTGTGTTTTAAATAACAGAATCCCATTAATGAGTCCTTTGAGAATTCATGTGCATTAGATACAAGATAAAGATCAATTTGGCTGTTATTATGCAACTACTTTAATAAGTATTTGAATAGGCCGGTATAACTATAGTTATTGGACAATTGTGTGAGAAGCAATGACGGGACAGTTGTAATAAGACATACATTTCATCAGTCGGTGCAGCTTTCAACTTCAAGCTTAAAACTTCAAGCTTTCAATTCAACTTGTTATCATTAGCGAAGTCTAAAGAAAAGATGATTGCTTTGATTTGATTTGATTTGATTTGATCTCATCTTATCTGATCTGAACTGATCTGGCCTGATCTAATTTGTTTTGATTTGATTTGAATAAGTCACACAACTTAGTAGTCAGGTGCAAAATACACGTATGCATTCGTGAAACATGCATGGTTATACATGCATGTGTCACGAATTCATAAATGTATGAAATAATAGTTAGCTTAGTTTAGCTTAGCTAGACTCGGGATATTTGGTGACAGTCCAAGCCGAGGCGAGCCGTGCGCACTTGTGCTGGTTGCCTATATAAAATCGGGTGAGTGCCTTAAGCGCTCCCCTTAGTAGTCCGGTAAAACTGGAGAGACCTTGCTAGGTCAACAGTGTAGTCAGTTCGAAAAAAAAAAATGAATGAATATGGAGATCATTGGACACGGATAATTGCTTCATGAATGATATCACATAAAAGAAATGAGATATTTCATTTTTCTATTTAACCCGCGATATTCAAGCTGACGATATGTGAGTAGGCATCTTGCGTGTTGGAGGTACGTAACGCGACACGTCGCGTCGGACCTCCGTTCAGGCCGTGGCCGGTCAGTGTTGTGACATATGACTAATTGTCGCAGTATGCAGCAGGTCGACACCGTTGCGCTGGCGCCGGCCGCCGTCGCCTAGATAACCTCGTGCTCCGGCTTCCTGACCGACCTACGAATGCTGCCACTAGGAGAAAACAACCTCTTATCAGTCCAAACGATATGAACGTAGCAAAGTGAAATTTAAGACAGGATGTCGTTCTCTTTGTATTTGTATTTTGTGCTTATAACTGAGTATATTACACTCATGGGAAAAATATTATTCTCCTTACAAGAGTCAGAGACTTCGGATGGTTCGATGTCTTTCAAAAATGCTGGTGTCATTTAAATATTTTTGTAGGCAGTTTATGTGACATGTCTATAACTCATGCCCATCCTATTATTATTTTATTATGCAAAATAACACCATTATTATATGATATATAGTCAAATAACCAAAGTGTATGAATAAAGTAAAAAAGACTAATGCATGACAAATTCAATTTCTGTTTCAAACTCCTATTTTATCTCGATATAGTATAAACTGACGATTCAAAATATGTTTTTTTAAATATAGATAAGAACTTTTTTTAAATATACCTCTGCAATAATAGTATATTAAAAGTTATAATAGTAATCATGTATATTAATTATATTGTATTGACAGTATATTGAATATATATATATATATATATTTTTTTTATAAACTAGGATGATAGAATCTCCATGAATGGTTTAATCATCTTTCGGTAATCTTAATCGGAAAAAAGTTCACGAATTTTCTATACACCTAACTTGTGGAAATGTTTCATACATTTTCGTTATAAAAGTTATAAGAAAACAATCAGCTTTTGACAGTGAGAAAAATTCTAATTTTCTGATAGTTTAATTTTCTCATAAGTAGAAAAAGATGCTATTGGGATTTTAATTCACCTCACGTGTCTTCAAAATTGTCATAGTTCAAAGAATTTTATCTTCATCTGAATTAAAGATTTCTGAATTAAATTATAAGACATTTTCCATAGAGAATAATACTTTGTAATCTGTTTATCAATTTTTAATAAACACGACAAAATTAACATGAACGAAAGATTTTTATCACTGTTTACTTCATACTTATAAGTGTAAGATTAAATTAAATCTTGAAGGAACACTCAAGTCCTATAAAGTCTTTGTCGATGTTAAAAAGGAATCGCATTACTTTACAAATAGTTAAGAATGTAAATTAAAATGAGTTTACTACGGATTGCGTCGCGTCGTATATGGCAAGCTTTTCATCTTTATTTATGTACGTTTTTATTGTTCCTTTAAAGAGTCGAGTTCCTCATTACTATACTTTAATGCGGTCCCTGCATTTCAGTTCACCTGCATCCATATGAGATTGTTATTCCTTTTATAACGCAAACATAAAAATGTAAGTATCATGCCGAATATGGTTTGAGGAATTCCTGATGGACGGCAGTGATTTCTTTTAATAACGAACTCTGTTTAAGGTTGCGCCAACTTTTCTTGCTGTGTTAGATACAAAAAGTTATGACTTACCTGTAAGTGGTTGTTGTATATGGAGAAAATAAATATATTAACAGTTTAGACGTAGTTCGGTAAAACTGTAGAGGCCTTGCCAGGTCAACAGTATAGTCAGTCCGAAAAAAAAAAAATTACACTTGTCTAGCGACTGTTCGCGGCTTGTCGCTGGTAATTATAATATAGTGCTTAATAGGTCTCCTGGTGCAATTGTAATAAATCACACTTTTCTAATCAGTCTGACTTTTGGGTGGAGAGGATGATTGTCAATTGCGTTTGTGAGTGTTAAATATCTGTATATGTCAGTATATTTACTATTTTGTTACCATAATATAAGTTATGCTTAGTTTCAAATAAAATGGCAGTAAAGTGAAATTGTGTATTTATAAGCAAAGTTTATAATCTATGAGAATAAAATATAACTTACGTCATTCTGGTAGTCCGGTCAAACTGTAAGAGGCCTTGCCAGGTCAACAATGTAGACAGTTCGAAAAAAAAAAACTTACGTCACTCAGAGAGAACATACCTAGAGATTTAATATTGAAAGAGTTCAAAATCGGATCTCTAGTTCCAGAGATTACCAATCAACAATCAAACTTTATCGGTATACTAGATACTACCCGCGACTTCGTCTGCGTCGTTTATTTTCTTAATAATATATTGTATGTATTGAGTTAACAACATAAGCACCACACCGTCAATTGAGATACTACTCCACGGTAAGAAAACACAGCGCTGAACGCGTAGTGCTTATAAAATTGTAGTGTCTTGAAACTTTATTTCAAATGATGCGATTATGATAATTCCTCTTTAGATAAACACCAAGTGTCTAAAGAAGTAAAATTAAAAACAAATGATCGAAATCTATCCTGTAGTGTTTGATTGACGCGCGTACAACGGCAGATAGAGGATATACTCGTATGTCTATATAATATCGTAATAGTACACATTATAAACACAAAGAATACCTTAAAAACAACAAATATTAAGTTCCTTGCGTGTCGCTATTCTGATTACAAAGCTAAAAAAATAACCTGCTTTGTTATCTATGCAGTGATACTTTCTCGCATATCTTTAATTTCAGTAAAATAAAAACAACATAGAACTAAATATAGAGTAGCTACTTTATTTTTAGGTAGTATACTTAAACACCGTTATGTAATTGTTATCTATGACATTGCGATGTCATAGTTCCTATTAATATTATAAACGAGAAAGTTTGAGTAAGGATGGATGGATGTTTGCTACTCTGTCACACAAAAACTACAGAACAGTTTTTGATAAAACTTTTACAGTAATATAGTTTATACAATAACAAATAGGCTGACAAAAATAATTCATAAAGGTATTATTTAAATTTACTAAAATATATCGATAATTAGTGCCATCAAGTAAATTGAAAAAAAAATCCTACCGTCTGAAAGCTATCTCGACGTGCGCTATGTAGACTGTCAGAGTTACATGAAAACAAAGCATATATAAATGCATAAACGCAAAAGAGGTATATTACTTGTATTATTGTAAGTTGTTTAATTACAACAAACATGGATTTTATTGGTGTATTTTCCATATTCAAAAACCTATATATTACATACCAATTATCGTACCGAACGAAGAAGCTTTATAGAAATATCTATCACCTAGGGCTAACTAGAGTTATAGTGAAATGTATAGCAGTAAAATCTTTCTCAGTGAAAAACAATAAAATGTGTACAACTTTGATAGTGCAGGACTTTCGTGGTCAAACTGTTGTTGGAGATTATTAATCTCAAATATACAAACATCGATTTGCATATGCATAGATAATAATATAGATCGCAACATATACTCTGAAAAGGAAAACAGACATTATACATCTATACTACTAGAACTCTAGTTCTAGTACTGCTATATTTTATATGCATATTATAATCTAGTTTATATTTCCGCTGTCCGCCCCTTTCACTCCAGTGGACTGTTAAATCAGGGATAATAAATTTCAATTGAATTGCTTGAGCGGTCAGTCTTGGGTCTATTGCGTTCAATAGATGGGCTGGCGCCGCGTCGAGCGCCCTATAAAGGCATTGCTTAGGTAGGTGACGTCATTGTACACGGTTGTTCTGCGTTGGCGAGAAACGCGCATTGACTCATTCTAGTAAAAGATTGCTCAGTAGTTCCACTATGAAAAATATCATATTCTCCAACTTAATCAGTATTTAACTTATAATCTTAGCATGGTTAATCTTTGCAGTTTTTTCTTCTTTTACAATAGATACAATATTTTTTTAGACACTAGAATGAAAAATAACTCTCACTGACCGAACGAAACGCAACAGTGCAAGCACTAGAGAAAAGAGCCGACCCATTCATGCTGAAACCAGTAATAGCTTCAGCGTAGCTCTACCACCTACATGTTTTTTAAATGTTACAAGGCTAGAAAAAAACCTTATAAAAATAATTTGATGTCCGACTTGTTGGCCAAGTTATAATTATATAATAGGAATTATTGTAAACTGTAAATATTGTAAATATTCGCTAGTATATGTAATATATGTAAAAACAAGAAACAGTAGGCAATAAATAAACAGACTTTGTTATTTTAACTAAATCCTCTCTGGTAGGTAAGATTCACGATGATGTTCAAGCTTCATATTTCTTAATGCTAATTGCAAATATAATTTGATGAACATTGATTTGGAGCACTGGATTACAGTGAACTATAACTTCTCCATGATTGGGTCGCGTCGCGACCACGACACCTGCAAATCTGGAGTCAACGCTCTCTGCGCGGTCGTCGCATCGGCTCGGTTCAGCGCGGCGCGGCGTAGGTTTACTGCACGTGTGTGGGCCCTCAACTAAATAGAAACCCGTTTGTGTCGTACTTAATCTGCATAATAATCTCATACATTAACATTACATAATGAAATTGACGCTGTTAGAAATTGTTTTATTGTGCCTTTGTTCAGTTGACATTTTATGATTTTTGTAAATCAATAGTTACAGTAATGTCAGCCTGTGAGTCTCACTGCTGGGCCATAGATTTCTACCTAGCGAAAGGTACTGGCATTGACATCACGCAGGCCAAAGACGAAAAAGTGGTTGGTTCACGTCACGTCGCGTCGAGGTTGTTAATTGCGGACGTCGAGTTGATATTCTGCTAGCCAACCATTCGGCTACCATGACTTTTTAAATCGACGAAAAATAATTGTTTTTTTTTTAATAATGATTTACCTATGTAATAAAAGTGGAGTATTTCAAGAGGGAACTGAACAAAATTTTAAAATATTGCCAATGCGTATCTAAGATACTTTAGGTGCACCAAGCGATCATAGGCTGCGGTGATCGATTATCAACTGGTGGACCTTACTAACGTTGCATAAAAATGTACGGTTAACGGCTTCAATGTAACAGATTTTTGAGGTCGTTAATTTCATTTTAAGTATGCTTTTTAAAAAGCTCGTCATTTAAAAGACTTAAGAGGCTTTGAGTGTTTTTTGACGCACTCGAATGGAATATTTGTCGTAACGTACGTGTATACTGGCGGTTGCACTTGAGTATTAGTCCTTATTTTAAAGTCAATGTACTTCGATTATATCGGTATTTTAGTATAATATAGTGAAATTACACCTAATCCTAAATTTTGTTTATTTCGGGCCCTTTCTCTCGAGTTATTAAGAATGGTTGTAAAGATTTTTCTAATGACCGTTTGGCTAGCTATACCTTTCCAAGTTCAAAGTCTGTCGACAAACACGTATACATATGTTCCGTCAGTTGCAATTGAGAGCTAGTTTCTCTGGGTCTAGCATATTGCCATCTTAGACCACATCGTCATTTAACATTAGGTGAGATTAAAATATATAAAGTATTAAAAAAACGTGTCCAGGTATTTTCTTTTTATTAAGTTATTGGTCAAAGTTAAACTACTACTATCACACTTGATGTTATGGAAGTTGTGATCAAAAATTGTGTTCTTTGATTCTTGCAATAATGTTAGGTTTTCGACAGAATTTTTTTCATTGACGACGATGGTTAACAATATGGGTATTTGAAAATGCCATATTCTTAAGCTATAGTTTGATTTCATGTCTTTTTGTACTAAAAGCATAAACTCAATATATTTTTTTTATTTCGAGCTGACTACACTGTTGACCTGGCAAGGCCTCTACAGTTTCACCGGACTACGACTCAATATATCTCATAATAATTACTTCATAATCTTTAAAGCAATTTACAGCCAAACAATTATGTCGTTTAGTTTTCATAATAATCCCTACTAATATTATAAATGCGAATGAATGTTTGTTTTTTACAGTTTCAAGTCTTAACTACCATGCCGATTATCATTAAATTTTGCATACACATTGTAAGGATATAGGATACCTTTCATACAGATAAAATGTACTGTGTTCGATGGAAGAGGTCATATCTATATTAACTCGAGCGGAGCTGCGGGTAAAACCTAATATATTATACATTTTTAATACATTTCAAAAATGTTGACCGAATACCTGTGTTGACATTTGTAGACAATTACTATATTTATTGTGTGCCCGTCACAACAATGATATTATAATCTTAACTGCTATTTATCTTTTAAAATAATATACAAAGACTTTTCGAGAACAAAGCGTTGAAATGCCCACTTCTGAATACCTCGAGTAATAAATACAACAAAATAAATATATTAATATAACTAGTTGGTGTTCGCGGCTTCTGTTTTGTGAAAATGACTCGTTTTGAGTTGTGTTTCCTGGGGAAGAGCATATGTTATTTGAAATAATTGTAGCTTTTTTTTCACCATTTCGTTTTTACCACTTAATCACTACAATCGTTTTACTGATTTTAAGTTATCGTTTATTACTGCTTAGCTCCTGTCAAAAAACGTAAGGACATATGACATAGATTAAATCTGTAAGATCACTATTACTCAATAAAAGTTTCCTAAAAATCTGTTTAGCCATTGGCGAAATTAGCTCTTCAAATTTCCTACTTTAATCCTTAAATACATGCTCTAAAACTGCGTTGAAAATATTAAGGGGGTTAAATAAAAAACAAAATTCGCAGATGTTTTTTTATTATTTTTCCAATATCGAATACTTTCCCATAACATCTTTTTACTGAATAAAAAACATACAATAAGTATTTAAGATCTTCAAAGTAAGTGAAGAAGAAGAAGTAGAAATGATTAAATAAAGATGGTAAGGAATTCGTAGAAAACAATTGCGATAACATTCGTATCGATCTGTGGTCCGAACGCCCGAGTTTAAGTACAGCTTAAGGTCAAACGTACAAGGTTTTTAATAATGAACGTGATAAATCATTCGCAGACAAATTGTATTGATAAAATTTGCACGTGCACGAGGCATGATCTTTTCCGCATACATATAACTTTATGAATGGCTTCTGTGGTTTAAATCTTAAATACTTTACGTCTCTTAGTACAATGCGCCAAAACATTTGAATGTGAAATAATATTTAGAATAGTTATTTGAACATAGGTGGTTTTGAATAGAGCATCGGTTGTCAGCGCAGTCTCTTGCTAGCTGTAGCCTTATTACCTATTGTTCACGAACAAACGCAGGAAACTGTAAAGTGGAAAGTACGCCTGATAAGCTCCGTGCATATTGGGTGTTGCATTTATTTAAAACATAAATGTAAGTAAAATACATCCCGTGGCTGTCATGCTACTAGTAATTTAGTATGACTTATTTGCTTATTATCTTTTGATAAAATTGTAAGAAAAAGTAGTTATATTTTATCTGGTATCGTATGTATTTTAATTGTAGGAGTTACCTAGGCTTTGTAATATTTAAGTGTGACGTAGAGTTTTTGGCGGGATCCTAGTCTATCATGTATAGGTATGAATAGTTAGCTTAGTTTAGCTAAGTCAGATTCGTGATCCGAGTCAACAGGTCCAGGCCGAGGCGCGCCGTGCACCTTTGAGTTGGTTGCCAATAAAATCGGCTGAGAATGTAGAGACCTGACAGGCCAATAGCGTAGTCAGTTCGGAAAAAAATAATTACGTACATTGTGATTCAAATTATTTGAGTTTAACTTTATGTTGTATCTATTATTTCTGTTTAAATTATGGTTTCTTTATGATATTCAAATTGTATCTATTTTTTATTTCTGGGGCTTTTCAATTGAAATGTACAATTGGATGTAAATATAAGCATGTACAATAAAGTTCTTATAAATAAAAACATATTCATCATCGGTACTTCAAACGTTGCCCCATTTACAGGTGAAAAGTTAACGGATAACGACTATAATAGACATACAATATATCAAAAATTGTGTTATAAAAATGTGTCCATTGTGAAATAAGCTTTACAGATTTCGTCGTACGGGACCGGTAGGTTGCAGGTGTCTTTATTTGAGTGTACCACTGTAAACAAGTCCATAAACAACTTCAAAAGAAATCTTACATTAAGACGCGGTTTCTAAGCTATGAAAGGAAAGGAAGTCGTTCTGAAGAGTTTTGCGAAAAGGACAATAAAACAATTATATTGTGTTAAGTATTGCTTGTAGAGTAACGGTGTTTATATAAATAGGACCTCCGTTTATACGATCACGGGGTTTGAAGTAGGGTACCATTGTTTATAATTTTCTATTTGTTGATACACTTGACACTTATACTTAGCCGTCAGTTAGGTAGAATTACTTTATATTCCTTTGATTATTAAGACCAATATATATTATAAATACACTATACAATGTATATAATATATATTTTAGGTGTAACTTCTTGCTATTGTGTAGTCTTCAGTTAGGGGTCACTCAAGAATTACGTAAGCACCAAATGGAGGCAGGGGTCTTTGATTTGCTTATTTTTGATGACATAAGGGAGGGGGGATCTAAATGTGTAGGTCTGATATGCGAAACGCGCGGTCTTGTCCATTGGACTACCATCGGTATAATAGGGAACTACCGTAAGTTAATTCCTCTCCCGCTGCGTGCTCCCTCGGCAGCAACTTAAGCCTAGGTTCGATCCCTTGGACGGGAGTCCTCGAGCATGCTGCTAGCGCGATACAGTGACATCACATTCACTAGCTCCTTGCACACACGACACTGCACTCCACACACGTGCACATTCACACGGTACGTACACTGCTTCTGTAAGGGACCGTTTTTCCTTTTTGACTAGTTAACGTTAGCCAAAAATATCAGGCACTAAATGCATATGCGCCTTAGTGTGACACATATGAAGGTATGCATATGTGTCTCACTAAAGTGTACATTATGGTTAGCTCAGCTTAAATGGTTATTTTAGTTCGATTCGAGTTCATCCCAAGGCAACTGCCCAAGCCGAGGTTCGGCCACTCTGGCACCCTTGAGCTTGTTGCCTTTCGGCTGAGCGCCCTAAGCGCTCGCCCTAAAAGCCCGGTGAAGCTGTAAAGGCCCGTTAGGCCAACAGCGTTTAGTCAGTTCGAAAAAAAAAAAATTAATTCCTCTATAGACTGTAAATTCTTTATTTCTAGACTTATTAACTGCTGACCGTGAAAAAAAGGAAACTAGAACAAATTAAAAAAATACTTATTAAATGTTTATTTAAGCATGGGAGAGGGTGAGAGCATTGCTTACTTTTGCTGACCAGGGAGGAGGGGGCGGTCAGATATTATAAAAATTCTGCTTACGTAATAATTGAACGGCCCCTTCTGTCCTAACAAAATGATGGCCTATATTTCTAAATTTTATATAATATTTAGCAATTTGACCACGAATATTTCACGACTAGATTCTGCTCACGGCTTCTGCTTCCTCAATGTACACTTTACCTATCCCACGAGTCCTTTTCTATACTCCGGAGAATCTCTAAGCAAAATTTTATGATAATCACTAGTTCAGTAGTTAAGACGTGAAAGAGTAACAAATAAATAAACAAGTTTGTCATTTATCTGTATTTATTTATTCGTGATCCGTCAATTCTGTCAATATCTAACAAGGTCTCCCTACTGTTTTCTGTTTCATTGACTCAATCACATTTTTATACGGAGATTATTACCTCACATTTTTCACTTTTCTGTACGATTTTTCAAACATTTTCTTTCATACAAGTCTTTTCTTCACAATTACAAGCACAACAATGAAAAAATGAGTCAAACAGGTGATGTGTACATATATTCAGCAATATATTTGTATTTATACAAATACATTTATGGCAAGTTTCATTTATAAAGATAAGATTTCCAACAAAATCTGAACGTATGATGAAAAATCATATATTTTATTACAAGTGGTCTGATCAATTGTATTATCTTACATGAGACATACCTACCTCCTTCTTTCCTCTCCTTCTTCTCTTTTAATGTTACACTTCCTCTTACGTTTCCTACATCCCATTATAACATGTCATGTTGACGCCTTTAAATTGGTCCAAAATTCGTATAATCCAAAGGCTTATTTACTGATTTCATTTAGGTGGTTAATATCTAATGATACAATTGAGTAGTTTTTGGCAAAATTGATTCCGTTAATATAGATGTATGTGAGTGTAACTGTGTTATTGCGAGAAAATATTTATTTTTAGTTCTACCTTGATCCAAAAGGAATTAGAGTCTATTAATATATATGAATACATTTTGATATTATGTTAAAGCTTTTTTTCTCTCTACCTTATTTTTTGAATATTTTTATTAACCGCTAAAGAATAAATATATCAAGATTTTTCCTTAATTGCGTCCATTTAATTTGAAATTGTTAAAAAGTTTGTGGTTTAGAGATAATACCCGGAAAAGTCCCATCTATCGTATAAAAAAGCTGGTAATTGGCTATAGATAATAATTACAATCTGATTTTTTAATTACACTTACAACATTTTTAAACTGGTATAAGTTAACTTATCTAAAGTTACCTACGACCTATGAAATATACTCTGATTTTTTAATTACACTTACAACATTTTAAACTGGTATAAGTTAACTTATCTAAAGTTACCTACGACCTATGAAATATACATGTGTATATTTCTATGTCTATGCCTATGAAGTACCCTCGACAACATTATAGAGCCTTCCCCATTTTCACTTTCCCCTTCAAATCGTGGCGGGACGTTGACTCGTTGTCATAGCAACGACTTTCCATGGCTACGTGCATTGGTCGGAAAATTCAAAATGGCGGAGAAGTATCGATCGACGGGTGCTACGAGTGGGGTGATAGGGGAGCCTCTTGGGGGGTGAGGTATGCTGAAATAATTGCGTTCACTTTGCATGATACAATTGAAGTTTTAATGAAACCATCCTTATATAAGGGGATGCCGAAAGTAGGGACGCAACGTTTTATTTGGTAAAATGGAACAGTAAAAGTTAACTTGTTTACGATAATTGAAAAAATAACGTATTAAAAAAATAAAATTAAAAGTTTAAATATATTATATGCAACGAATACGCTTTAACAATATTTATTGCTCGGCTATTTTTTGTCGACTATGAACGGTGAAAATTATGCATGTTTTAAAGAAAAAAAATTGTACCTATGTAAAATATGTAGCATGACGTAACATGTAATTATCTATACATATAAGTTAAATTCCATTAATACTGCAAATGTGGCTAATACTTGTATGTTTTATCTTAGTTCAGCGTAGCTGTATAATGGCTCTGTCATACATACGGTCTAGTAAAAAAAGAATCTTTTAAAGATGACTTCTTGTCAATACCCGTCGCCGTAATATTGGAGAAGGTGTAAACTACTTATAAAATAGATTCAAAGAAGAATACGTAGTCCATCCTGCTTCAGAAGGGATACATCTCCGTGACTGTAATAGGTAGTCCATTTAAAGTTTCATAAAAAACCTGATGTTATAGCTATATTAGATAGTAAAAATATTATGCAGTACGATATTAAAGAAGCAGACAAGAAACCTTTTTCTTCATGGTTCAATTTAGCTTTATCGTAAAAATATATAAGCGTCATATTTGGTGCAATGATAGTTAATAGCCTGAAGCAAAACAACAAATAATATAAACTGGTCAAGCGTGAGTCTTGTCCATTTTAAAGATACTGAAATGAATGAAAGGAATCACAATTTTATTTATATATATGTAACGTAAATGTATTGTGCATTAGAATGGAACCATCGGAACACGAATTCGATTCGCACATGGCCAGTTTTTTCACTATATGTCTAATAGAAGCAATTCAGGTGCGACACGTGTACAGGACTAACTATGAAAAAAGCTACTCCCTCAATTGTTGTATTATACTTCCAATAAAATTAACTTCTGTAACACTTATTGCTTATTTAGGAACAATAATATATACGTATGTTAAAGAAACAAATAAATTAAATTAAATGTTAGAGTTGGCAACATTTGCTATGTTAGGAACACGTGCGTATTCGTATTTTTGAAATAGGAAGTGCCAGCGAACGGTATTCAGTGCCGGGTGTCGATAGATGATATTGTGATGATGATGGACATGTCCTAAATGCTATTGTTGTAGTCACGTGAAGCTAAGATACGATCCATTGTTATAATCTCTCGAGAACCCTATTCGAGAGCGTTCTAGTTCGTTTTCAAGTCGAGCTAGAATTAAATAAACTTTTAAATTTAAGTGTTTGTATTCCTTTTTTTGAATTTACAAACCGCAGGAAATATTTCCGCTTAAGACTACTAAAAAATAGAAACTTTCGACTTATCGCACATAACTTCTCGTGAGTTGTAAAATAACGAATATTATTCTCCTTTGATGTAAATAATTGAACTGTTTATTGATATGAAAAATCAATTATAAAATAACATTTTTGTTACTATTTATATATATTAATGAAATAATATTTCGATACGGACCACAAAATTCTATTATTGTAAAAAAAATCCGGTCGATTTTAAAGTGTATGTATCTGTATTTGTAAACGTTGGTAGAAATTTTTAAGCAAGGACCCCCAAATTATGTCTACCACTAGGGCTGGTCCTTGAAGATATCGACGAAAAATATTCTAGGATTTAACCATAACTTCTGTACCACGTTAACTTATGTAGTTATCTAAATCAATAATAATTATGTTGTTAAAGTTCATTGTTGTATTTTCGTTGATCAATGAACTCTATGTATCGAAAATTTATAGTGTGAATATACAAGACCTTTTTATTTTGTAGTTTATTTCACAGTATGTGCTAAACTAATATTTATATATCATGTTTTGGGTCAATTAAGACCTAATGTATTATAAACTAAAAATAATAGTATTAATTCATGCATGAGGTTGTAAATACAGACTCTGTCAGAATATCAGAGTTATAATGCTTACGTTTTTAAGCGTGCAGCCTTATGCTGAGACAGAGACCTATTTTACTTCATGCAACATTTATTGCGTATTTTATGTAATTTCTTTCTATCACTACATATTATAAAACAAAGTCGTCCGCCGCGTCGGTCTGTCTGTCTGTTCGGATATTCGCAATAAATTTATACGTATGTATACGTATGTAATATTTTATACGTAATCATCATCATCATCGTTAGTAATCTTGATGATTTACTATTTCTGTGGTTTTGTGTTATATTCATTTAAAAACTTTAATTACGTCTTTGCTATAAGGTTACATGAACTCAGAGCCCACGGCTTGACGGGGACCTCAGGTGCTAACGTGGTCACTTACATAAAAAAATAGTAACTCCATTCTTAACGTAATTTTATTAAAAACTAGATTTAGTTAGCAGCTTCGCTCGATCGTGTTTTTGGGCTGTACTCGTAATTTTTTAATTGGTCTAATCTTGGGGGTTGCATAGTATTTAATTTACAATTGTAGTATATAATACGCCACTTTTCATCATAAAATTAATGAAGAATTCTTCGGAATTATACTATCTATATATATAAATCAATGATACTTGATTTATCCCGTACGTGTTCGTCGTTTTCATGCGATTGATACGAATTTTTGGTGATAAATTATTTAAGTGTACCACTTCACTTTTAATACAACGGAAACGAAGTCACGGTCATAAGTTACTACGTAATAAAAATATTACAGGCGGTTACATAAAAGTAAATAGGTTTCGTGTATGGATAATCAATACGTAAGGTGTTACAAGGAACTTATCATATCCGGAAGCGTTTTGCGCCGGAAGTAAGTTCAATTGTCTTTTTGTTTCCTTTTTTTAGCGAGGGGACATCGGTTCCTAATGTAGTATATTCATATTTTGAAGAGAAATCAAAAGTAAAAATGATTAATATTCTTTTCTACATTATGAGATGTCCCTTGAGACATTTCGAAATAGTGTTATAAGTATCGTTATAATACTAGAAGTAACTATTCTGTAAATAGTTTTGGGCAGAAGTAATATGCAGGAATTTAGCCTAGGATGTTGAATTAAAAAAGATACTACATTATACTTCACATTCAATGTAATTGTACAAACGTAAGAACTTGATTGAATATCAATCACCAAGTTTATCAAAATTATATGGCGCGTCGTGGCAATGTTAAGCTTTTCTAGATAAATTGAATAACATTGACACACATGATACGCGTAAGCAATTACTATAATTAATTAATTGTTTTATATGATGATTTTAATTAGTAATTTTTTATCTATTGCTCCAATGTTAGACATGAAAAAAAACAATGAACACAGAAAAAGGTAACAACAATAACTTTAAATCTGCCTACGTTTCGGTTCTGGAACAGGGCTTAACAAATAAACGATGTGTTTTATTATCGATATAATGTTTGATGTGGTGTTTTATCTGTTCTGTGGGCGTGTCCGCGGCGAGACAATGATCTATTTTTACGTGGACCGCGTAAAGAGGCGGCCACGTGGTCGGCAGCTGCGCCCGCGCACGTGCCGTGTATTTATACTGGGTGAAGACGCCCGCCCTCCGATACTGTGAGCTACTTGTTCTTGACCTAACAAGACAAGAGCTTGTTCATAAAGCTACCATACATGTGTCTAAATCAAACCAGCATATCGGTTTTTCATATCTAAAATTGTTGAATCCGAAAGAATTAATCTGTCTTACAAATACGAACGTAGGCTCTGTTGATGTATTATGTGCTAATGAAATTTATGAATTCAGTTACTAGTTAGATAATACTGAACAGAGACATGGGACTAACTACGCAGAAATACAACAGATAGATGTATAAAAATGATTTTAGAACGATTGTATTGAAACAATTGTATTACTAAATACATATATATACCCTTTAGTTTTGCTCCGCTATGTTTCTCTCGTAAAATGATTTTATTATTTCCCCGGAATAAGATTTTAGATTAATTGTGGACTATTTTAATTTTTATGTTTTAAATTGCTTTTATTAAATTTTTTAAATTAATTCCTAGTCCCTATAAAAAAGCGTAATGTGACATAAAGCGTACCCTGAAAGTCCTGAATCTATCAATAAAAATAGTTGAAATCGGTCCAGCCGTTTCTAAGATTAGCCCGGACAAATAACAGATACTTCAATTTTGTTCGTTTATATTTATAAATTGTATTAACACATGTTTATTGATAATCATAAATAACGTAAGAGTAGAATGGATGACGAAATACAATAATACAGATACAGAAAGCGGCTTCGGTTAATTATGTTCCGTTTTATTAATCATATTTCTACTATAGACTGTAATCAACAGGAAGGTGACAATTTCTTTTAAGCCCTTGTGTAAATTTACCAAGTGAAATATTGAAATATATATGCTTCTTGAAAATGGTCAATTTTGCTCTTGTGAATAATTTGTTACAGCAGTCTTTCGCTTAATTAAACTCATAGTTGGTAAAGAAGATTAAATTTATTTTTTATATTTTTAATACCCATACAACATAGAGTAAGCGTCGAGAGGACGGAAGAAAGCGACGGTTGACTGGAAGGCGAAATATGACCACCATCCAGGGTAATTAATCTGGTCAATTATTATAAAATTGACGCACACTCAGCCAGACGGCGTTTTTGTAACATCCGCTGTACACAGGGCTGTCTACTTACTTTTTTCTAATACGCAACAATTTAACGAATGAGGTCGTATTCGCACAATAAATTGGTGCCTTAGAGACGATGAGTCACAGGTATATGTTAGGATCAGAAAAACGGCGTTGTGCTAGAGTTATCAACTAATTCGACATTTATGAACTATGAATAATGATTAATCTTCATCATGTATGTTGGTTTTGTGCCAAAAAAGATAATTAGTAAATCTGAACCCGGTATGTGATTTATTAACTCCAACAAAGAATATAACATCTGATGCTGAGTTAGTATTAAATAAATGATCGAACTTTTATCATTAACATCTAAGGATAAGGATAAGAGTAAGCCCTTATCCCATCTAAGTCAGGTATACACAACATGTTTTCCTTTTCCACTCTACCCTGTCAGATGTCATCTCAGCATTCACACATTTTTTACACATCATTTTCACACACAATCCCTCCATCTCTTTTTCAGTCTTCCTCTACCTTTATATCCGTCCACTTTGAAACTCAAAACTTTTCTTGTTACATGATTTTAATTTCTTCTCATAATATGCCACGCTTACCTATTACTCCTCAACTTCTCTGTAACTGTTATTATTTTCAAACTTCCTCTGATATACTCATTCTAAATCTTATCTTAATTATCGAAATTTTATATGGTGTTTTATTTTTTATTTATCGTGTAAAAATGATTACTGCTGGTGCTGCGTCTCAAATAATCTAAAGGTATGCAGTATATAGCATATGTTGAAGTAAAGTGATAACAAGATATAAAATGATAACCTGCTATCAGGTTAAGGCTAATATCGCAACACAATCCAGTGAAACATGTAGTAAAAGACGCTTTACCAAATTTAAAAGAGTTTCTTTCAATTGTAGCAATGGCATTGTCAACATTTTCCAAGAATTCTTATTCGAGAGCAACATGGTTACCCTGCATACAGGGCAGAGTTTCAAGCCTTTCAAGTACCTACTTCGATACCAGACATAATGAATTAAAACCCGACGACCAGCGGCAATTAATTATATTTATGGCAATGATATCCTCATACCTTTGCTGTGTGAATGCGGTAAAGATTGGTTTCACAAGCCAAATTAGAACTCATGAACATTAGAGCTGAAAGAGTCGCTATTACAAAAGTGATAACGCGTCGATATCATAGAGGAAGATTCATATTCCTGAGCGTTACAGCCCTGCCGAGGCGGCGGGCGTCTGACGTCCGCCGCGGCGCTCACTGGCTGGCTGTTCCAATGTGCGTGGACAGGTGTGAGCGGCTGCCGCGCATTTTCATACAAAACCAACGTTTCAGATATAAAAGGCACTTCCTTTCATCCCACTACCTACTGTCGGGAATGCCCATTAATTTGCCAACACAATATTTTTAGTGCGCGGCTCGCGTGTAATATATCGTGGCCACGTGTCGCCGTATGTCGCCCGACGAGCGGCTGCGTCAAATTATTTTCGTTCATGTCACAAGATACACTGCTCATCTGGACGGTTTTCCTTTAAAAATCACACCATTTGTTAGTTTAATATAATTACGTCTCCTGCAGGATGCGTACGGTGGAAACTGTTCGAGGTCTTTGTTCATGTAACACTAAGATATGATAATTTTAGCGATAAATAATTCTTAGCTCTTTAAAACTATATTTACACTTTAGAAAAATTATTTTGGTCGATAGTGGGCAGCGGTAGATTTTGGTCCTGTAAAAATAAGCCTTTTGAAAGTGTTTATATACGTAAGGCAAAAGTAGGCAAACAGTTTTTGTTATAGGTCAATATATTTCTTAGGATTATCTAGAGAAATTATTTAATTTTTAATAATTAAAACGGTCTTATTTTACTTGTGAGTTATTTTGAATAGCTGCCTATATGTGTCGATGTGTATTTAATTGGGTTTTTCAAATACACTTTAATAGACTTTTATAATACCTTTACAAGAATATAAATCATAATAACAACTTCTTCTTCTTACCCACCATGTTATCCCACCTAAGTAGGTTCGATACAGCATGTTTCTCATGTTGTGGTGTATGATTTGGCTTAATTTTCACGATCCGCCGCGCTCGCCTTACATCAACCCTCCTTAGTATTATTTTCGTAGTACCGCTATATATAGAGGAAAAGTTTGTGACTATTGATTTCTTTTCTTGATGATGTGGGCTGCAGAGACGATTATGTTAGTTGATTCCTCCAAGCAGAAAGTTTTGCCCAGCAATGGTACACACCCACACAGGCTGACATTATGTAACATTTCTACAAACAGTTATGAAGATATTTCATGTGTTGTAAGTGGGTAAGGCCGCCAAAACTATCATTTTTACCTGGAGATAATAATATCAAAAGGTCGGAAGTACTCAGTACTTTTCAGGTTATTACTCGCTAGTTTTTGTTCAACGATAAAGTAGGTGATATCTTTCGGTGTATTCATTATCGAATAAATCAAACTTACATACAAGAAACCACTACAAAATGTAAAATATTACAATTATAATAGAAAATTAAATCCAATTAATATGATGTAACAACAACTGTAATACATATTTTGTTTATCTTTTGGTTCTGATGATTGATAACGTATAAAATGATTTTAAGTAGTACATAGTGAAGTATATTTAAGTTTTTATTGCGTCCAACTTAGCCTGATTGCTACCACTATATAATTTAAACGACAGTCACGATTCTAATCTTGTACTGTGAATGAAACGAGCTATAAAGAAAAAATGTTTATTACACAAGCAATTAATTTCATATGCTGAAGAGCTAAATAAAAAATGTTATACTTCGAAATTGTAATTGAATATAAAAATAAAAGGTAATTACCATAACTGATGACTTACATAATAGTAATACTTATAAAAATTAGCCATCAATTATACTTTAAAAAAATCTATATACAGCGAACAAAATATATTAAAAAAAACACATTCAAATTAGTTAAATATACAAAACAATTCTATTTATTACATCAATTGTATGTAACTAAAACGTATTAATGTTTTGTTGCTTGAATAGTGAAGATGCTTATTTCTATTATAATCATCATTTCTATTATAATAATTGTGTGTTTATAATTCTCTTAAGATAAAAATTTTCAAATGTTATTTTAATTACGATAGCAATGAGGATTACGAAATTGTCGCGTGGAAAGAAAATGTCAGTTGTTTATTGATACTAAAACTTAATTGCGATCAGTAACCGATAATTGAACGAATTTAACGAAGTGTTTTGATTGTAAAAGTACGCTTGCAATCAATTGTAGGTTACTTAATTACATAATAGAGAATTAATCAAAAAACCGTTTTAGTTCGTTGTGATACAGTCGCGTGGGTGTAAGCTAAAAACTCTGCCTAATAAAAAAAATGTTTTGTAAAAATGATAGTTTAAAAAATTAAAAATACGCTTTTAGAGATAATCAAAGTAAAAAGTGAAAAATCATTCTTAGCATAAGAATAAAGAATAAAAAAGTGCTTTGTATGACATTTTTATATTAACTTTGCGCTTCCTCACCAATAGATTGGGTAGTTAGTTCAAAAATGGCATACAAAGCATACCACGCTTTAATAATAGTGACAGTAATTTTCCCATCAGTAGCCCATCTTATGTTAAGAATTGTTTTCTTTTTACCTTTTTAGTTTGATTATCGCTAAAAGCGTGTTTTTTAGTTTTTAACTATAATTTATTTTTCGCTTTTCAGTGCCATATTTCATTCAAATCTGATCGCTGAAAGTAGAGCCAAAGTCGAGGTTAAAGAATCAGTTACAAATATACAAACAGATATACAGGTGAAAAGTAATGAAAGCGTGTTAAAAAATGATAAGGATTTGTTGCTTCACAATATTTATTTGCTTTCGAATGAGTAAACTCTGACCAAATTACGTATTTAATTTGACTATAGAACTTGGGTCATTTTAAGTATTACCTACAAGTCTATGTTTACTCGCTCTTCGGTTAACATGTACATAAGGACGATAATACTACAATGAAAGTTTTCATTTTCGTTTTTATCATTGCTTAATTCCTATTGGCTTCTTTATATATCATGAATATACAGTTTCTTTGAGGCTCGGTTTCACCAAAGCGAGAGAACGTATCGGCATAGTTTTTTTTTTTTATATTGGTAGCAGGTGGGTCACCTGATGGTAAGTGATCACCGCCGTCCATAGACACTAGCAACACCAGGGTAGTCGCAAGTGCGTTGCCGGCCTTTTACTATTTGTGGGCCATAGTACTATTGCCACTCGATGTGGAATTTTTCGTAAATGATTTTAGGTTACTTATCTTTTGGGTTCGAATGACCTCTTGCCATTTTTAATGCCCAATGAAGCGGACGATTATATCTGTTAGTTTTTCTTATATATATAGTTATATCCATGAGTTGGATGAAAAATGTTAATCGTGTACCAATTTTCATGAAGGTTTTCGCTCGTTGATACATGATGGCTAAAGAGCCGGCGCATGCGCTTCAATATTAATGTTATCGGTACATTTTATGATTCCCGTCCAAGCCTATCTATCATCGAGACAGACTATTAAGCGTATTGTACACTTCATCGCTGATATATTCAAATAACCTCGTGCTGTTTTTTTACAGTTAATTTAACGGATGCAACCAGTTTCCACGTTCATTGTAATGGATATATTAAACGGATTTAATAACTGTAATTGAATTTAAAAATCCAAGTAAACATTACTTTTAAGTGACATACTTTCTAGAAGATTTATCTACAATTGTTAAACAGACTTAGTATTTTTATAGATTCCTATGGTTGTTATTACCATTAATATTGTAATTTTTATAATTCTAAATGTGTTCTTTTGTTTTTTTTTTAATATTTGTTTTTTGTAATACACAGTCGAGTTATACCAATATGACTATCATGTTAACATTCTGTGTTTTTCAATTACTTTATGTGCACCAGTTCTCATGATGACTGATTCACCGGTACAGATGTTGTTGAGCTGGAGCGCTACCTAATGGCTAGTTAAAGTAAAAAAAGTAACGTAGAAGTTACGTAACATAAATATTATTATGTAAAAAAAAACACTTAGATTTGAGTTTTTATAAGGATCGATCAAAGGATGTTGAGGCTTACGTTAATATTAATTTATGCTCGCGGCTTCGTTCGTGTTAATGACAAATCATTCAAAGTCATTATCAAAAAAGTTAAATCAGAATCTATCCCTCGGGAGTAATAAATTTCTTTTGTATGAAATGCTCTTAATATCCTTTTCTATATCCCTGATGTGTATGCAAAATTTTTGTGATAATCGGTTGAGTAATTAAGACATGAAAGCCTCATATATAAACAAACTCATTTTCGCATCTATAATAGTAGTTAGAACTAGTTAGGATTGTTAAAAGGAAAGTAATTTTTTATTGCTTTTCTGATACTAGTCTTCATTAATAGGGAATAAACCAAATTCATAATCGTTTGATGTAAACGATTTGTAATAATTGATCGTATGTTTTTCTATAATATTTCTCTTCTTTATTTTCTGTTGGACAGATTATATTGGATCTTTTATTCTGAAACATAATTAAACGAGTACAACGTTTTGTAAAATGTACATGTAGTGACAACCGTTTCATGTTTTATCACTACTTTATTTATACGACGCGCGTCGTCTTGTTACTCAGTCTGAATATGCTGCATAGATAACAATAAATCACAAAAGATCGCGGCTGTTATTTTTCGGATGCCATATGATAGTTCACTGTGATATATGATTGAACACAATCCTTTTTATTGCCGTTGCGACTTATTAATGGTTGCTTTTTCATCGCCGGATTAACATCAAAGATGAATTGTTAATAACATAACATCTTTTTATAAAATTTTTTTGAAATATGTTTCATTTTATAAGTACTATTTCTTTTCCGATTATTAATGGACGTATTATATCTGTGTTCGAGATATAAAACTTGCATATAAACTCGATGTAGAATGAAATTGGTTAGAAAAGTCAAATGATGCGAAACGAATTTGAACTATTTGAAGACTTTTTTTATACTTTAGGTGTTTGACCACAATCTCATCTGATGTTAAATGATGATGTGGTCTAAGATGGTAGCTACGCTAAGCCTAGAGGGAGACTGGCTCACAAGTGCAGCTGCCGGAACACATCAACAGGTGTCAACTTGAGGGTGGTAGCTATCCAGGAGGATTTAGTAAAAAGCCCTACCACAATGCTATGGTTTCATCACGATGTTTTCCTTCACCGAAAGCTCCAACTCAGGTTACTAGAATTCGAACCTACGTCCTTCGACGCTAAGTCCGAACACGATATCAACTAAGCCGTCCATCGCTTCAAAATTCTACTATAACTATTTATTCATGGGTAAGTGTTTAAAGATACAGCACTTACTCAAAAGTATACTATTATATAGACTACCATTTTAATATGTTATTAGGTGTATTCGTTAGTTGATGGGGGATATATCTTAATCGCCTTGACGGTAGAGAAATAACCTGCTGATATTGTTTATAAATATTATGAAACAAGACGAAACATGTGCTTGTAAACTGTTTTATAAAATTATTATACTGATAAAGAATGCTTGTTAACTGTATATAAAGCGGTAAATTAAAATTAACGTAATGTATCTACTTAGTACAGTGATTAGCTACCGGTTTATACCGGTATGAGATGTGTTGAAACATATTATTACATTTTTAAATAGTAGGGAACTTTTATATTGTATGTGTACGCTTCATAGGGCACAGGTTTTGATTTAAAACTGAGATTGTTGTTATTCTATTATATTCGGTCCGGTAACTTTTTTAGTCAATTAAAATAAAACATTGTAAAGAATACTGTAGTTAGTTATCATAAGTTGACCTATTCACGTTCTGTTTGTCTTCATTTTTCGCTATCGCTTTTCAATAGTTTTACTGTGTTTAGAAAAGGATTCAGTAACATTTTTGGTCATGGGACGTGTGACTTGAAAGATATTGAATGGTGAAACAGAAGTATGCGAATTCATTATTTTTATTTATTTCAGTTTCAAGCAAAATATTCATTTATTAATCTGTACGGTAGGCTAATGCGTAGCGTCCACGCGCTCAATACAAACATCGTTGACAACTGTTGTCAGTTGTGTCTGCTCGTCTCGACAGCTGCGCTCCACTTGAACGTACAGATGTGGTTACATCATAAGAGAAAAGCGTTTTGAATAGGTTTATACACTATATTAAAGTGTATATAAAATCCAGTTAGTATACAAATGCTTGTACACATGACGTAATCAGAGATAATAGACAAGTTACAAGACTGGTCTTTGTTCATATTATTATCTATTTAAACAACAGTTGAAATTTCAATTTGTAATGAAAGAGATTTTTACAATCCTAATTAAATTGTTTGTTACGCTTTCACTCCTTAACCGCTCAATCGATCGCAATTAAATTTTGCATGCACATAGTCAGGGATACAACAAAAGGGCAAGGCATTTTTCACCCAGAAAATAGTACTGCTCCCGAGAGCTAGGTCATATCGATAGTATTTTAAGCCGTGACCAAACGCTAGTAATAATATTCAGATTCCAATATTACTGAGATTATTTTTATTCTCTGTTTAAACTCTAGATAACGTGTCAAGTTATCGATAACGTACAGTTCAAATCTAGAAGTATGAGATTTTCAATTGGGTTGTTATACTCGTGTATAGGGTAGGGTATGTTAGCACTAAGAATGAATTTTTGAAAAACACTCTCGTCCTATACTTATGTATTTAATGAGACTAAAGCAATGAGACTAAAGCAATATCAGAGATGGTTAAATATGGGCACCAAAATGGAATTAGTATAGCAAAGCAACCGTAGTGTTGTCTCTGTGTACATGATACGTAATCTACCGGTGCCATATGTATAGAAAAAGGGATACATTTTATTTTACGTTATTGATATACTTGCAAATTTAAAGGCAACAATTAAACGGTTGTTTTGCTTTCGCTTTGCTCTTTAATATATGAATTATGAGCTTATTGTTGCCGATGGAAATTTCCAACTGTCACGGGGCTAGTAATTAAATAAAATATTGAAATTCCACTCCACAATGTTGTAAAACTCGAAATGTGTCCGAAATTGGCTTATATAAACATCTTTATTCATAACGATCTGATATCCACGACTTTATCTGCGTTCTTTTCTATCATTTATGTTTATCTTAACAATATACTTTATGTACATTGGATAAAAAAATAAAGAAAAATATACTTTATTTACAAAATTTCTTTGTAAACGGTGTTATCTGTTTACTTTCCATATACGGCGCGTGTGCAATACACCGCTTGCCCTATTTCTCCACGGCAAGAAAACATTTATCGCTGTTCGCATAGTGCTTATGGAAACCGTTGCTTCTGAAAACTTTTATAACCTTACATTAAATGAAGATACCGTGATATTTTCTTTTATATTAGGATTAAGTGTCTAAAGTAAACCTGAAAATTTTGATCGAAATGTATTTTGTGTGATGCGTACATAACTGGAGACATTTATTATTTTACTTATGTAGATAGATATCTATCGTCTAACAATACAATTACTGTTGCATAAAGTATATGAATAATAATTTTATCAATACCCTTGTAACGCTTTCCAGATGACCGCAGTCTATCAAAAGTACGAAACAAAAGCACGTGTCGGACATGAATCTTCTGCAATTCTTATTTCAGGCCATACTTAATTTATAATGATCGAATATAAATCTGTATCTATGTGAAACTTTAATTAAAACTAGCTGTCAGTGGACCGTTGTCTGATATCCATCACACGGTGTTGTTAAGTATAGAGTTAAATAATTAGGGTTTTAGACTTTCGAGCATGTGTTTTTTTCACAGATTTGGATTTAGTGTTAGTGCCGACATGCCATGTTATCAACTTCATTGTTCATTGATGTATAACTTGCGTGTCTATTTATCAGATTAATCTGCCATCTATTTTTCAACGTTTAGTTTGTAAAGTACTAGGCAACCACCCGGCATATCGTCTGCGTTAAATTAGTATATGTTTCGTTTATACTGTACTAGCAGGCCCGGCGGACGTTGTCCTGCCCTGATAATAAAAAATATGTACTTATGTGCATGAAATGCTTAAGGTAACTAATGTATTTTATTTGATGAGGATTAATGCTGTATCCGTCTGAATAGTCTTTCAATTACCTCATTACATTTGACCATTTTTAGAAGATAGATGGGTATAGTAAGCTATCCTAAAACTATAGGTAAATGCCATCGTAGACTTTTTTGTAGATCTATAAAAGGCGAATATCTCAGTATGCATTGTTTTGTTATATCTCAAAGGGATTAGGCAGTGTTTTCGATGAAAGCTCCCAGCCGCCTTGACTTTTTCCGAATCTTTTAACAATTATTATTATATTTCAACCAATTTACATAAAAACCTTGATAAGTGATATACCTAAACTTTCCCCGTGAATTACTCTATCTATTGGTGAAGACTGCAGTTACAATCCGTTTAGTAGTTTTTGAGTTTATCGCGAACATCCAGACAGACAGACAGACGCGGCGGACGACTTTGTTTTATAATATGTAGTGATGATTTAGCGATTGACTATCAATCTCTTCTGTGGTTAAATGACGATGTATTCTAAGATAGTAAACACGCTAAACCTAAAGTGAAATTGGCTCTCACGTGTAGTTGCCGGAACAACTCTATAGGTGTTTGACTATAGATTTTAATATGAAAGTTGAAATAACAAAATATAAATTGCTTGCCTGGAAATCAGTGAATCGAAGAAACTAAAATAGTATATAATCAATATCTTGCTTTAAAACAGAATCAATTACTTTGATATAATTTTATTTTCTTAAATATTTTGTTTTGACAAAAAGTTTAGTTGATTGTGTATATGTATTCTGTGTGTAATAAGTCTGTAATGTATATGTGCTTATGGTTGATTCACTTTTAATTATTTCTAGTGGAGAAAAATAAAGCAGCTCGTGTCGTACCGCGGCCGTATGCGTTCACTACTCGAGAGAATAAATCACGACACATGCGCAGGCATCCTGGCGTCCTTACTGTGACGTGTCCTGAACCGCGTCGGTGAGTGGCACACGTCGGAATGATTCACTTGTTTAAAGCATTCTGCCTGTGAATGAAATAAGGAAGGTTTTTACTATTGTATTACGTCATTCTACTACATTCTATATCGAATATGGAAAGCTATTACTAAAGTCGTTTACGCTTAATAATAGCACCAACAGAAAAGGCGGCTACCAATTTTCAGCAGGCTAGTCCTTGACGTAATTACCAATTTGAATGCTTAGAAATTGGTATTTGTGTTGCTGTATTTTATAAGATCAATTTTATAGTACCTACTTAAAAATATTTCTTAATGTTGACCAACTTCAACTATGTTATAATATTTTCAGTGGTGGTTATGTGGTGGTCATGGGTAATAAAAATTAAATTCAAATGGTGACAATGTGCCCATAATAGACATATTTTTTCTATCAAAAAACCGACCGAGTGTCGCTCAGCAAGGTACTTTTAGATAATTATGAACTTGTAATTAGACGTCATAAGTGATAGTTCTTAACAAAAAAAAATTAACATAAACAACTTTATCTAGTTTATTTTCTAGAAAGAAACTACGTCTAGCTTTCGAAAGAGATGAATAGAGTGTTTAAATGTTTAACTATTGCGATATATCACATATTAGAAAGTAATACCGTCATGAATCAAACATGAGGATCTAGTTTCTCGTTGATTACGTTATACGTAGTGCTCTTAAATTATTTTAGCTAAATAGCTTCGTTTCATATTAATATATAGACATGACTCGAGAAAGCGTGATCAATCATATTAAAACTTAGGGGATCTTTTTAGTAAATTGTAGACAAAAATTCAACTGTGTCAGTTGTATAAAAGAGGATCTGTATTTTTGACTAGCTGTCATTCTGTTCTTCTTTCCTGAATCTTCCCTTTACAGAACGACCATGTAATGAAATAAAATGGTAAGAGAACGTCAATCTGTCAATTCTGTCAATGTTTTTGAAAACCTCTCTTCAGTCTTCTGTCTCACTCACACACTCACTCTATTTTAGACATGGAGAGTTTAACCCAAATTTTCACATTTTCGTACGATTTTTCAAAGCCTTGTCCTGACAATTACAAATACAACAACAGGAACAACAAAAAACCAGTTAGTGAAGTTGTTATGAAATGATGCGCGTACTTACATGCATTCGGCAATCGATTTTGTGTATATGGATAATGTACTAAAGAAATATACATAAAACGAAAGAAGATACTGAATGCCTTGGTTTTTTTTTTTAATTTTCTTGCATAACAACTGTTTTATGTATTTCTGAGATGAAATACAAATAGGATTTGTGAATTGCCATAATTCATAATATTATTATAAATAAAATGATTTTGTATGAAATGCAAAACTAAAATAGATTTATATCAATAGTGTGTTCATCCGCTGTGTGCGCTCGCGCAAGCCGCTAGTTAGCTATTAATCACGATCTACAAACGATCATAATTCCTCCGGGCGTCTCGGCGCCGCCCGCCCTCGCTGTTTGTGTAATCGCTTGGTACAAGTGACCCTTGAATGACAGATGAAATCTAATAAACTGTTCTTACATATGTCGTTTCTCGTAGCTCTATGCTTCCCTTCGATTTGCAGGGAAATATAGACACCGACTTGTATACTATATTATGTGGCTTGCCAATATGAAACGTAATAATATGTAGACACATTGCGTGCTATATTAATTAATTATATATGTGCTATTATATTTTATATGCCAACGTTCTCGAAACGGTTTTTATTTCCTACAGATTATAAGGCGGTAAATTTAATATCAGCTACGAACTTTTCTATTTTCAAATATATATTTTTAATTATTTTGTTTAGAAAACCATAGTTGACAGTTTGAAAAATTTGGTGGCATCAAATCAATTAACAATATTAATATTAATATATATTATTTATATATTTTTAATTATTTTGTTTAGAAACAATGTAATGCATACTATAGTTGACTCTCTGAAAAATTTGGTGGCATCTAATGAATTAACAATTAGTATCACAACAATAATGTGATTATAGGTAGTAATAAGGTTTATATTAATTTATTACAATTGATTAATTACGTTATTGTATTATTTTACGAACATTGTTTTATGAATTGTTTCCATTTATTAATTCTATTGTTGGGTAATTTGCTGTAGTAACAGTGACATGGCAATGAAATGAATATTCCCCGGTCGTATCTTCAGTTTAACTGGTTTTTGCATAATATTTGCTTATTCGCACTTTGTGATAAAACCGGTCGATTATTTTGTTGTCATTGAAGATGTTAAAGAGAAGAGTATTTTTTTAACAGATATGGACTAAAGTGTATACTTGTATGCTTCACAGTTGAATGGAATATAAATGATATCAGGATACATATTGATGAAAAATATGCAAATTATTGTTAGAACAAAATGCAAAGTCCGTAAAACTCTACTGGCTTTTAAATGAGTTAATTTATTGGACTTATATATTTTTGTGGAATTTTTATGTCAACTCCTCATAATTTCATTTAGTAAAGTTTGATAATAATTGAATATTTATTGTTTATATTATGTCAGGAATTTCCGATAAGCTAGAGAAAATAATACGGTCGGTCATTGTTGACTTATACTATGTAAGTTTGAAATTAATAATTTATTCCTTTTGAAATGTAACTGGCAATAAGATAGGTGTAACCAATAAATATTTCTTTTTCAAAGACTCAAAGAACAGTTGTTCTAATTGTAAAACCAAATAAAGCGAGTTTTCACTTGCACCACACGCGCTGCACGCACGTGCGTTGTATATTTTTACAAGTCGAATTATTCGCTTGTAAAGTAATGTTATAAAAAGAATATACTCGAACGCACTCTATGATGTGTTAAAAAGTTTCCAATGTTATTGTTTACAGTACGAAATGTAAGTCGGCGATTGCCGATGAGAGAAGCTTTTAGTTTAGCCGATATGAGGAAAGTAATGATTTGATGTTCGGCATTAATTTATTTTACTGTTACATTTACAACATACAATAACATACGTATTATAATTGTATGAATAAATTGGTTAGAGCTTGAGTATGAGCGAAAGGTAATATGCAGTTACTACGTTCAAAGTAAATTGTAAGAGGTTGTATGTTCGGATATCGCGTTCATCGTATGTCGAATCCTTTAATTTGTCTAAACTTTCCGTCGTTCCTAATGATACAATAGTATGTTGATAAAGTTTTTCTAAACCCGATGGCTATATATAATCCGCAGGCTTAAAATCTGTCGCCAATCGCTAACGCCGCCATACTGGCCTGCAAAGATGCCTCTTTACGCTTTGTTTAAAATGGAATCTTTGGATGGAAGGAAAACGCTGACCGAGAGGCGACTTTCACATCTTCACATTAAAAAAAGTAAGAATTGACAAACTCTTTTGTTCCCGACGAGATGGATCATTTTCGGATCTGTGACTATGCGTAGTTTTGCAGGGGGGAGCGGGGTGAGAAGATGATAGGATAAGTGCAAATACTTAGCTCTTCAGAAGACTTCAGCCCAGTATACCATATATATTTATTTATGTTAGGCAAAAAAAAAAAAAAATAATGATAAAGGTCAGTAAAATTGGTCAAAAAATTGCAGCCACCGTTGTTTGTTTTTAGAAAGTTTGTAATACGTTACCTAATATGTTCATATATGGAACAATATAAGTGTTGTAAATCTTGATACACAGTAAAAAGGTTTATAATAAGTCTGCAATATACGTATGTATAACTTGTACGGCATTTACGTTGACTCATGATCTTAATCGAAATCAATTATTTGGTCGTCTTTAGTACTGAATTATTATTTTTGTACTGTATAGACTTTATATTAAAGCGCAATATCGCCTTATCTTAAGTGAGGATATGATCCAGACTGAGTCTCAGAATATCTACTGAAACATATCTACGGATGCATGGCAGCAGATTTTATCCTAAGGGTACTAAGGTTTTAGCTCGGTCGATTTCATTATCTCCATGATCGTTTTAAAATACGCCTTTTATAGTGGTATTTAATTACGTCTCATCACTACATAGTATAAAACACTAGTCGCTTTCTCTGTCCCTATATCTCTATGTATGCTTAAATCTTTAAAACTATGCAACGGATTTTGATGCGGTTTTTTTTAATAGACAGAATGATTGAAGAGGAAGATTTATATGTATAATAATATCAATTAAATAGTGGAGAAATACTGTTATTTTTGAGGTTACTCCAAATTTAACGCTATTTTACGCTAGTATTTTATAAAATGGACAAAACTAGCGGACTAACGAGTATAGCTAGTAGGTGACAAAGACTAGTAATCATATACTATAAAACCCCGACATGTTTTCCTATCAAAACAATGTCTATTTAATTACGCGTAGTAATGCAATTTCATTGATGGGAGTGCCGTCGAGGGGCGAGAACGCTCCTACAAATTGGCGGGTGCATGTCACGTAACTTAATCATGACCCCTTTACACACCCTATACATATACTTGTAGCTATGAATGTTATGATAACCTGGTAGGCTTGGTAGTGAATGCAAACTGTTTTTTGTGTAGGCGTAGAAGAGATGTATTACTGTGGTCTGTGAGATTAGAATTTTTTAACTATATTCATGAACGAGTTATTTATACAGTCGAGTATTGGTACATAAAAAAACTAATATTAACACACATATTATACCCACTTGAAAAACTTTATCTAACTTTTGTACAGTCGTGAAAAATGTCAGGTGAAGTTGCTCTATGGTTTTTACATTTTATAATTATTTAAATATTTATGATAACTATAATTTGAACATTTTATATGAGAATATATTTAATTAGACTGTTTAAGTTGAAATATTATTCAATATCTTCTAAAAATAACATTATTAGAATATAGGAGATGATTAATTTATAAGTTCTAATAACATGTTCAAGCGAGGCGTGAATATTAATGAACTATTAAAATTTATATTAAACCTTCTGTAGTCGTTTTGGTCATAATGCTTAGGTAATTAATCACTAGCATATAATTATTGAAATGTATTTATTAAGATTAAATTACATATGTACAACCTACCTATATACTATATTTTGTATACATAAAGCTATGCATTTTATCAGCTAAACATGATGTGGGATAGTGTTTTTCATATTAACGGTGCGTTTAAAAGTAGAGAGATTGAAAAATAATGCTTAAGGACGAGTGAAGCCAATGAAAGTTCTAGATGCGACATCGATTGCAATAAATCATAATGTCGCACGTGCACTCTCAGCGTGCTGTCGAGGGAACATAGCGGACTGGCGCGAGGCGAGGTGGTGGGGGAACGGTGGTCACGGTAGGCACTGTAAAGAGGGATTCCGATACAATCAGTAGAACATACCTAAGTACATAAGTACATTTTGACGTTTTTATTTCATAGTAACTGATACCCACTACTATGTTTGCGTTGTTTATTATCTTAACGATATAGTTAATATACACAGGGAAATATATTGAAAGCAAAAATAAGCTGTGCTTAGAGAATTTATTTACAAACAATATTTTCCATTTACTTTCCCTCTCCTGCGCATGCACACCACACCGTTTGCACTACTTTACGTATCGCTGAATACGTAACTATTATAACAATCGTAGCTTCTTAAAATCTTATTAACTCTATATTAAATCTGGGTATCGTGACAATATGTATTTTATATAAGAACATGACGTGTGTAATAGGTAAAACTAAAAAAGCTATTCAAAATTTATTCAAGTGTTTTTGAGTGATACGCGCAAAACGGCTCGCTGCTGTTATTTTTTTATATACGTTATTTACATTGTTCATTCCGGATAGGTTTGTCTTAATATAATAATTATAATTGTTAATATAATAATTTTTTATTATTTTAGCAAATGTTAGTTTTATACTTTGGCATGGTTAGTTATACCATTATTTGTAACCACAATAGTCTATATAAAATGGGCTATAATGGAGCTACGTCTTAATTAGAATTGCGTGTGTGGATATGAGTTCATAATCTCGAGTAAACGAAGGCTTCGGCTTTTGTATATCTATTCCTCATGTAATTCTGGAATCCAACGTATGGGAAATATCCTGGAGTTCATAAAAAATTATAACAATATTGGTAGAAGGAATTATAACAGAAATTTAAGTGATTAATTCAAACTTAAACGTACCGTAACGTAAGTGTACTTTTACTGTTAGTTGATACATTTGACTACAACTAATCTATATGGGAAACCTTTCTATTAAATTACTCGGGTCGCGAGTACTGTGACGTGCGCGGACAGACAGCTGGCCAACTTGTAAGGGCTCGCCCGTATGATTTATACCGTTAACGATTTGTTCAAATTGGATTAATTGGATTCAATTCAATTATGATATTGGTTCGTCGCTTAAACTTTCATTAGTTATGGTGTACATGTGGAATATAAAGTAAATTAATAAAGAAAAATGCCTGTACCATTAATAAGATAATTTTGAGCAATTTTTGTCTACATAAATATAATGATAAAAGGTATGTTATTGTGCGCGCATCACTCAAAAACGATTGGATGGATTTTAATCCATTTTTTAGTTTTACCTTTAAGATACTGTTTCTTATCTAAAAATATCACGATGGCTTTATTTCATATAAAGTTAATACATTTTTAAGAAACTACAACCTTTATAAGCGCTACGCGTTCAGTGATATGTGATTTCTTGTCGTGGAGTATTGGGGCAAGCGGTGTTATGCTTATGTTTTATTATCTGTACATAAATTTTATTGTTACGACCATAAACTACGTAGATGAAGTTACGAGTATCAGTTAGTTATTGATATATTTACATTATTTTATAGAGTTCATAGGTCTATCGTTTGATCACAATCTCATTTGAGGTTAAGTGATGAAGTGGCCAAAGATGGTAATACGCAAAACTTAAGTATATAGTAGGAATTGGCTTTCGAGAATAGGTGCCCAAACACACATACGATTGCTTGATGAGAGATTTTAAATTTGTGAGTTGTATCTAGTTAAGCGTCTTTAGTAAATCTCATGTCAATGTACCATAACAAATGACAGTTTGATTATGATACTCTCATTCACTGAAGCCTCAGGGTCATTGTAGTATATCAACCCAAGTCGATCAGGTTACACAAAAATGAAAGAAAGTAAAAGAATTTAAAAATGGTAATTGTTAGTAAGAAACTATTAGTCAATATTGTATATAACATCAAAGTAGTTTTAGAAAGTAACTTCTTTACCTTATATTTAATTTTAGGTGATATTCTAATTCAGAGTACATTACCGTACTGTAGTACCACTCACGATATTGTGTAGTTTCGTTTGTACATTTTCGGGCGATGATGTCAGACTAAGAAAATAAATGAATATATAGCAATCCGTTTGTATTTTCTATATTACAGGCACGTTTTGCGTGACTGTGGAAACGTGTGGTCGCGCGGCAATGTGCGTTGAGTGAAAAACGATGTAACCACGACTCCTTAAATTAACCTGTATAGAGCGAAAGTGCAGCCACTCCGCGAATCCCGCAACGCCACCCATCGAGATATTTTCACATGAAATTGTATTCGTAAATTATTATCGAGTAGGTTTTGGCTGTGGTTTCGCTCGCGTTATTGCAGATTTTACGTCAGGAGCAGTACTTTTTATTCTGGATGAAAGGTACCATGTCCATGTCCTTTTATGTACCTCTGAACAACGTGTACGCAAAATTGACTACTACTGTACTTTACTGTATTTGAAAGCGTGAAATATGTAGAAACTCAATGCTTACCAGTAGAATGAGTAAATAAAATTTGCCCGTTTATTTTATTCAAAACTAGTTTTTACCCGCGGTCTTGCGCACCATAATGTAAATTTGACCTATCCCTCCTGAATAGTACATATTTCCTTGACGAAAGGTATCCATTGTCCTTTTCTGTACTCTTGACCACATGTATGTAAAATTTCATGAAGGTCAGTTGAGTATCGGAGATGTAAAAGTGTAACAAACAAACTCAGATTCACATTTATAATATTAATTAGGATTTAGTGAGATGATGAGTACTTGAACGAAATATTTATTGATTTATGATTCCCGTCATATGTTACTTACGATTATAGAAGGACAGCAATTAACCTTCTAGAAATATGAACCTTGAAGCTAGTTAAAATAATTAATAAGGCGTTAGTATTCTTCGGATTGTTCCGACGAGTTATTATTAGTTTGGAAGTATTAGATGGGTTTATAAATCGTTTGTATATGTTGAACCCTTTGCGTGCAATCATAGAAGAGCGACCCCGCGCTCCGCCCAGCCTAATAATACAAGCGCCATTGCCTTCACAACGCGGCGCGACGGGACGCAACGTTATGACCACGAACACTTAAGCGATGCTTGCCAAATAAGGCATCGCAGGAGCTTTTACATCGACTAATAATTCTTGATTCGGAATAAGTTGGTTATTTATGTTGTTTATTTATTGACAATATCGAAATATCATGAAATTTTATATATAAATTAAAAGATAGAAAAATCTGTTGTTGTGCATCTATCACTGAAAAACTACTGGAATTTTTGACTAATAATTTTTTGTTTTAGTTTTTAGACATTCAACCCTTCTCTAAAAAACATGTTATCACGTTAGCTTAATTTTGATACAAATATTTTAAGAAACTACGGTTTTTATAAGCACTGCGCGTTGAGCACTGTATGTTTTTTTGCCGTGGAGAAGCGGGGCGAGCGATGTGGTACTGTAGTTTGTACACTGTATCGAAACTGTTCTATTTATTACAAGTAATAGTAATTACAACAAATAATAACAAAAGTGGGCAGAGCCGCCTGCCACATCTAGTTGTCTATGATACAGGTTTTCTTTTGTGTGTGTATCACTTAAAAAATATTGAATAAAATTCGATCCATTTTTTTTCACAGTGCTTGTGTTTTTACCTCTGTACATAAAATATATCGTTATATGTTTATATTATAAACGACGCAAACGAAATAGCGTGTATCCAACTACTATGATATACTATTCTATAAATAAAGTATTTATTATTTGGTATACGCTCGCTTCGTTTGGCGTGCGTTCTTTTTGACGTTGTTATAAATAGTATGAATCAAGTACCAGGCTTTTAATTTAATCCAAATCAGTTTATAAACAGATAGATAGACAGTAACTATTGTATCTATAGTATTAACAACATTTTGTTTAAAACATTTTTTCATTTCCGGTAAATTCTGAATTTTTTCAGGGACTTTTCATATCTAATTGTTAGTCCTTTTACATGGGGATAGTCTTAAATAAGTAAATGGTGTAGTAAAAAAGTAGAGTATATGCTTTCGAGCGACTACTAAAAAAACATTAACTTTGACTAGTTTTATTAAAGTGGACCTTGCAAAGAAAATAAATAAAGCGTACTTAAACAATTCCACAAAACAATTATTATTACTAAATTTAATTTCACTAATATTTTTTTATTTTAAAATGTTTGCTTGAAAATATATAAAGTACTCTGATTTGAAAGTTAAAAAAATCTGAAGTGACGCTTAGAAAATAAAATATCGATTTGAAACGTTCATAATGAGTATAATTTTAAACCTAAAAAATAGTAACGTCACGAGAAAAAAAATATCTTAGACGATTTTGGAAATTTTTATAAATCTCAGCCACCCCAAATTTTTAACTGAGCTGATTTTTGGACAGTGCTCATAAAATATGATAAACTAACATGTTCTAATAAGTGACTCCAAAAAAAAACCTTCTTTTTTTGTGGCCACCACAGTATGTATGTTTTGTTCCTTTCCAAAGTAGATCTATGTGTTGTTTTCTACAATCCATTTGTATTTCTTTTTATCAAATTTCCTGCAAATCGTTTCGTAAACAAAGAGAAAAATCAATACAGTTTTCCCACAACTCATGTTACATGAGCTAGGGGTAAGTTTTCGGGCGAGCGCCGGAAATGTATCCACGTGCCTAACCGGAAATACGTGTGAATTTCCGTTTCATATGATAAAATTCGAAACGACCGTACATAATATAGTTTCCTTTATATAGCATTGATTGCTTTTGGTAGAGATAATAAGTACTATAAAACCTTTGAAATATATTATGTTCTTATACACCAATATTATAACGCTCAAATAATTGTTTTCTGAGTTTATTGCAACTGGTTCGTCGTCTATGGAAGTATCCTAGTTGATACTAGACAAGATTATTTTGAAGTCACTTTTGTTAAAATTTTCTTCAATATAAAACATGTACTACTGTATATTGATTTAATTCTTACCATGATCTGAACACAACATGACTTGTATACAGGAACAATTTGAAAAATTATCATAAATGTACAGTATAATGCATCAATACAATAAATGTACATTTTCGTTAAAACACCCTTACGTTTGGCCACGCGACTTGGTATCAGCTAGCGTGCCGACGCCACGTGACTCTATACAGACGTGGGAGTTGTGTTTACCCCGTAAAAGCTTCATTAATAATGTCACGGAGGGGTTACACTGTTTTTTTTTTGTTATATTAAACTGAAGGTTAACTAGTAATGTTAATGGACGATAATTAGAAAATATATTATTTATGTAATTTATTGTATATAAAGTGATAAATAAATTTCTTGATTGTTTTGTAATCGATCTTTAACCGAGTTAATCATTTGTTATTCAGATTGCCACGTTTGAAAACTAGGTTGATACTCCTAGTATGTAAGTGGGGTTAAAAATGTAATATTTTTAATGGATAAAATCCATTGTGTAGTTTAGAAGAGCTAAGGAAACACGTAAACAGAGATGAAAAGCAAACTTCTTTCAACGTTCATATATATTTTGCTATAACTTATTATTATCTCGTTGTGTTACTTGTCTGTTTGGTACAAATTGTGAAATCGATTTTACGTTACTTATCACACGTCTCTTCATAAGATAAGATAACACTAGATGTTTAAAATTTCTTGTAAAAATTCACACAGACAATACCAAAAAGCAGATTTTTTTTTTTAATTGATATCATATTTAAGTTACTTACCATGATGTTAAAAATATATGGGTATTTAGTATTCAACACAAAGTGTAAGGGGTATTCAACACAAAGTGTAAGGAATAGCTATGTTTGAGGAAAATCTTACCTACGTCCATTGTGTAAGTCTTACTTTTGTCATAAAACCGATTCATAGCGCCGTAAGCGCTCGTTCCATTAGTTCAGTGAAGCTGTGAAGGCTAGTTAGGCCAACATAGTAAGTTCGAAAAATACCTTTCGATGAGGAATTTTTCGTAGATGGTTCTAGGCTATTAATTTTTTGGCTTCGATTAACCCTATGCGATTTTAATGCCCAACAGAACGGGTGGGAATCTGCTAGTTATTTATTGTATACAATACTAGTTGACACCCGCGTACTAGTCTGTTTTGTTTAATAACTTATCAAAATATTTTATGTACAAAAGAGGACGATATAAAAAAAAAAATGTTTTTTTTTTATATTTATAATTTCATTAGTCTTCGGTTTTGTTTAGAAAAATCGTAGTTTCTGAAAACTTTACTAACTTCATATCGTGATGTTTTTTTTTTTAATTTTATATAAGAGTAGAAGTTTTTAATTTTGAATAAAAATTTTAATACAAGAACCAATAATAATAATAATAATAAGTAATCTAAAATTTGATGAATGATGAATAAGTGATGCACGCACATCGACAGACCTCTATAATTTTATTTATATATAACAATAACGTTTAAACTATTATATATTTCAGCCTGTTACAAAGTATGTATTTGTGTACTATATTCGGAATTAAAAAAAAAACAATGTATGTAGTCGTGGCGTATATCGTTCTATCATTCACATTTCGTCACGCGCATAATCGAGTGTGAACGTTAAATGCTAATCGAATGATTCGCGCATCGCAATACATGAATAGGCAAGTTGAATGGCTCTTGAAGCGGGGTCCGACTGACATCACCACTACACTTGTTGTCTGACAATCTAAAGATGATTGTAAATAAATTACGAATATATGCGTACCTTAAATGGTGATGGAATGTGGTGAACGGTACACGGGATAAACCTAATGAATAATTTTAGTGTTTTTGAATATTAACATGTTTTAAATGTCGCTTGATGTTGGCTGCAGCATCGTTTTTTGGTGATGTCATTGAGTAGGCTAGGTTAGTTCTGTTATTAATGAATATTATTGATTATTAGTTATCGTAATTAGAAGGAATCTGATTAAATTAACAGTTCTCTTAAACTATAATCATAACAACTTTGGTAATACTTATTATTTTTAACTGTGTATTGTGGAACCACTTACAATAAATTGATGAATTTTGAATTAAAAGTAAATTCACTATTTTATACATAAAAAAAGTAATTAATTATTTCAAATAATATCTTTCTATCTATACCGTTTTGATCTCTATAACATCATTTGGAAAAAAAATCAGTGACATAATTACTGATATGGAAGAAAATAAAAAAGAATTAAATAATGAAAATAGTTTTAATATTAACAGATATGTACGGTTATAATATTAATCAAAACATAAGTATACATTTACTAGAAAAGTTTTAAACTCCCACAACAAGTCCATTCAGCCATATGCTACAGTACAATGGAGCGGCGCGGTGTTGTTATCTTTAATAAGGAGCTCAAGTAATGTACACCCAGTCGGTAAATAAACTGCATATTACGTAAAAATGTAAAGTACATTAAAAACTAATAAATAATATTGAAGTGCTTGTCATTTGTCTGGGCTAATCTCCGAAACAGCTGAACCGATTTCGACGAGACATTTACTGGCAGATAATAGAGATAAGCAGTAACGACCAAAATTTAAGAGAGGTAACTTAAAATCGATGAAATGTTGTACGTGTTAATATTAGTATATAGTTAGTATATAATAATTAGTAATCGATATGACAGCTCATAGTAATTTATCGAGACAACATATTATGTAGTTTCCCTGAAACAATAAAAACATGTACACAAAAACTATTCGACGGATTTCGATGAATTTTTTGGTTTTACTTTTTTTTATACTCCATACATTATAGTGTTTGACCACTATCTCATGTGACGTAAATAAACATGTAGTCTAAGCTGGTAAACACGCTAAATTCAAAGAGGTTTGCGCTCAAGTGCAGATTCCGGAACATACCTATAGGTACTTGGCGACAGATTTTGAAGTTGAGGGAGCCAGACGGACTTTAAAAAAGTGCCGTACCACCATGCTGAGCATTCTTATAAATGTGGCTCTTATCTAAAAAATGTATCACGATAGCTTCCTTTAAAATAAAGTTATTACAGTTTTAAAAATCCATGATTTTTATAAGCACTACGTGTTCAACGATGAGTGTTTTTCTTGTCGTGGTGAAGTGCGGTTAACAGTGTGGTGCTTGTGTTTTTTTCCTCTGTACATAAAATATATTGTTAAGATAATAACCACCACACACGAAGTCACGGGTATCAGCTACCTTATAACCTTTATAAAGTAAATAAAAAAGAGTAAATAAAGGAGAAGTAAGAGTAAATGGAAAGAAGAAGATGGGATGAGGTTGAACAATTCTTCAGAACACTCGCCATGATACAGCCGATAAAACACACTCAATGAGGCGATGTCTCTTCGTATACAATATACAATAGTGCCTAAGAGACTGTATATAAGAGGTGGTATATATGAATAAATGGTAAAAAAAACATATTTCATTTATCCTTGAATATTTAGTTACGAATAATAAGTGTATAGTGATGTTTAAAGCTATTATCGAAATTAGACTGCTACAAAGTGTTATAGGAAATCATAATTTCTAATGTAAGTGCACATAATGTGGGTGGGTATTTAGCACGTGTCCGTCACGTCCGTCGGATTGTGAGTTGTGACAAACTGACAACTGGCGAGACGATTCAATATTTGTTTGCTGGCAGGATGTTTGCCGTGTAAACAGCGTCCACGGACTAAGAGCTAGGGAAATATTTAAAATTTGAATAGATCACGAGAAAACGGCCAACAAAAAGTTGTCTTCACTCGGAAACACGATATAAACGATCGCATCGTGAATAACCAATAAGTATCTTATCAGGTCGGTACACAAAAACGCATTTTGACAGTAAAGCTTTCGTCCGTATCAGGGATAGTTTAGTTTTTTTTTTTTTTGTTGTTAACAATAAATAAACGTTGGGATGCTGCGACGGTTTCGGTTGTGGTTATCGCGGGTTCGTTATCTGGCGGAAGGCGCGTTCTTGACCCCTATCGATAAAACTCATACTAAAATAGTTGTTTCGTTGATAAGGCGTCGGTATTATGAAAAACGGGCGAAACGGAAACAATGAGTTATTTATATGAACTACTTATGTAATAAACTATAGTATGCTATTTATAATAATATGTATGTTTTAGGATCCCATGATAATTACTAAAATTTAGCTTAACAAATACTGTACTGACATGTAAGCATAGTGCAATCTAAAACAACGGTAATTACCAAGAGATCTAAAATCCATCAGCATTTATCGCTGTCATGTCGGCATGCAAGCTCAAGTCAGCGATGATCCAGTCGGACATAATTACCAGTACTTTATATGTGTATGGGAGTGGACATCACTACTTTCTAAGAAAACTTAATAAAGAACATTATCCGTTGACTTAAAACTAGAATTAGTATTTATTTATTTATGTTATTGGCATACAGTTCGATGGGATATATGCTCCTATTTAAATTCGTGTTAAGAAAAATAGCCTAACATAAAAAAAAAACTATAGGTAAAATATTTAAGAACATAGATGACTTTTTGGCGAGATCTGTTATCTAGTGGCTTTTACATTTTTTTCACATTCTTGTGTTATTATACTCTATATTTTATTGGTGGCATTTATGTTGTATAGTTCGGTTATTGTACACAAGTGAAATACATGAAAAATAATAACCATATAGCATGAATTATGAGATCCTACAAAAACTCCCAGGAAAATGCTAATAAGGAGGTCATCTTTTTAGAATATTGAGATTGTTAATAAGACACTTAATTACTTATCCAACAATGGCAAGAATAATCTAGAATTTTGGTTGCCGAAAAGAATAAAAAATATAGATGTTACTAGTAAAAAGATGTGAGGTATCTTTCATTTTTTTTTTAATTGAGTGTCAGGCAGAATGTAAGCGAAGACTTCATGAAATCAATATACATCACGTTTGCTATCAACAAAAATAAATACAATATTTATTAAATCTGTTCACACATCGTTCAGACTGCCCTTAATATATTTTAAGTTTTGCATCTGAGAGTGCACACTGATGTTTATTACGGCATAAAGCATTTTTATTACCAAGTGTGAATGATACTGGAGTGTGTGTGTTTTTTTAATATTAAAAATATTTTGACACTTCGCAGTCACCGAGATAAGGAATGTCGCTGTAAAGTCGTCGTCGAGGCTAGGATTGACTTTTATCGCGTTTTAACACTTTTTGCGTGGTCTCGTAATCTTTTTCTACTATCGATATATATTATTTGATGTTATTCTCGGTTTTAAGTGCGAACAAATGAGTTCATCGGGGATTTTTTTTTAAATACTGAGTCATTTGTTGAGAAGTTAAGGATGAGTCGACTTATTAGTTATTATGTAGAATGTTATTATCTTCAAGTGGTTTAACGATTATTTTTTCCACATAGAAAATTTTCCGCATAGTTGTCGATTTTGTAGCGCTTATTTATTGTTTCAAGCATGTTACAACACGATAGTCACTACCAAGAGTTGTTGATTACATAAATCAATATTCATGAATAGTAGTTATGTACAGTCAGCGCTATTCTTTTTAACCACTTATGTAGATCCGCAGAACTCAAATTTAGGTATACACACGTGTTATATTATATGAATAACATGGAGAAAACTTAGGGATAAATAAATACCAATTTTAGGCTCTTATAATAATATTATAAGTTTGATTTATATTAAACTCTTGACAATAAAAACGTACCTTTCATGAAAATGGGATTGTTGTTAAGGGATTGATCAAATATACATTGACACAAGTGAAGTCGTCAGCGAAAAGTAGTTAGAATAATAAAAACATTACATTTAAATGAAAAAAAATAACAAAAATAATTTATGCGACCCTGCCAGGATTCGAACCTGGAATCTTCTGATCCGTAGTCAGACGCGTTATCCGTTGCGCCACAGGGCCTGACAAGAGTGATGCTGAAATTATTAACCTTATTATAAGACAATTTAGCTAAATATTAACTATTAAGGATTAGTGAGGTTGTTCGGTTTTATTACGACCACTATATGCATAGTGAATAATGCATGATACTAACTCGTTTTAGTTCGTCGCATATCGAAGTGAGCTAGTGTTAATGTATGTAGTTATAGTTTTTATAAGTCGGCATGGCAACGCTGACAGTTTTTATGTTTTTTTTTTTTTTCGAATTGACTTTACTGTTGGCTTGTTAAGGCCGCTGCAGTTTCATCGGACTACTTTTATATGTTTACTTCTGTCTCAGATTGTACTTTATTTAACGTGAGATAGAAAGACAGCATTTTAAGTTAATGATAAAGAAAGTTTTTATACTAAGAACTAAAAAAATTGCCGTTATCATTCTACATTAAGGACTCTAAACTAAACTACCTAGAACAATATTTATCGTGCACGTCGTAATATAATCTTTTCTCATTTTTTTTTTTAGTGTATTATTGTCACGTGTGGAATATTACAATTTAAATATCAGGCACTATTTTATAGCTTTAAGAAAAATGAATATGATTATTTGTCGACGAAAACTTATTCTATCGTAACTCATTTAAATGCTTAACAAATGGGTATGAAAGAATGTACAAAGGTCGTGTGCAGGCCGCGTGTCCTCGTTAGTTCACGTTATGTCTGCACGCGGCGCCACTGAGATCACGAGTTGTGTAACGTTGTTAGTTATTTTTATGTTTATTTATGGATACGTAAGTATGTAAATATTCAACTTATTACGACATGACACGTTTTATAATTATAACTTATTCTTTGTGTATAGATTTTTTTAATATGAAATGAAGAAACTTGTAAAAAAACAGTTTATTTGTATAGAATGAAAGTAAATATAAAGATAAAAACACCACATTAGTTAACAATTCCTTGAAACATTTCGAAAATGCGCATATAAGTATGTTAATAATAACTCATTTGCATGAATTTCGTGTACGTGCCTACATTTTTTATTTTGTATTACAGTGTTATCATCTGTTAGTAGATTGGTGGGCGTTACATAATAAAATAGAACATGCGTATTTGTGTTTTGGAATTCATATACTACTCGGTTTTTCCCGCGGCTTGTGGTTGTGATTTATCCCTCAGGAATAATATTCTTTTACTGGACTCAAGGTTTACTCTATGTGCTGTTTTGTACTCGTGATAAAGTGTATACAAAATTTCAACCAACCAACAAACAAACACACGCACATTCTCATTTATAATATTAGTAAGGAACGAAGGATTGTATAGCATAACAATTTTCTCAGTGAATATGTATACTTTATATATATCAACTTTCGTAATGTTACGATGATTATGGACTTTATCAATCTCAAATATTTATAGATAATACAAACTTACATTTTTTTGCTCGTATATCATTACATATTATAAAACAAAGTCGTTCGCCGCGACTGTCTGTGTGTCTAGATGTTCGCGATAAACTCAAAAACTACGGAACGGATTATAATGCGGACTTCACCTATAGATAGAATAATTCACGGGGAAGGTTTAGGTATATAATTTGTCAAGTTAAATATAATGATAATTGGTGAAAGTATCGGAAAAATTCAAGCCGCCTTAAGAGTTTCATGTACATAAGTATATTTTTTTTATTATCAGGGCAGGACAACGTCCGTCGGTCCTGCTAGTTTATTTCTAAAACAAAAGAACTGTAATAAACCATTATTGTTACACAAAAAAAGACATAAAACTGGCAAACAAAGAATATACTGACCACTTCAAACTTACAAGTATCTTTAGATGTGGTGTTTGTAGTGGCTTCTAGTTTTAATATTCTTTTCATTTTATGATTTTCCTTGTCATTTTAGAGCGCAGTATAGTCGCCGAGCTATTTTTCATACTATAAAACATTTCCACGGAGACCATTATGCATATAAATTAGTGGGGCAAGGTGTCTGTGCTCGTCAAAGCGTCATCGAGAGCGGCTGTTGCGAACGCACCGCGGCTACTGTTGCTTTTCTCATAAAAATCGCAATTTTATTATAGTTTATTACTATTATAATAAATGATATATCATATTAGTTTTATAATATTGTGATATTTCAACATAATTTCTCTCAACCTCGTTTAAATTCAGCTTCTATGAGTAATTATTCTTTAGTATCTCGAAGAAGTGTGCATTCCTACCAATAATAATGGGTAATTTGACTGTAAAACCGGAAACTTCTTGTTTCATCCCAACATTCATTTGTCATATCTACACACAACACATACGCAACTAGTAATTTCCCGCGGTATCGCAGACGTTTTCTATTCAGTAATTGTTTATTTTATATTTATGTGTATAAAAAACCGACTGAATAAAGGATATTCATATCAATTTTAATTATATTTTTCACCAATTTAGGTGTTGAATTTTGAAAAATCCTTCCGAAGATCTTACTTACAGTGCAAAAAAACCCACATGCGAATTATCACGTCCTTAACCAAATAGTTGTTTGGGCTACGCGTTGTTATGTCAGTCAGTTATTCTTATACGATGTATAAAGTATAGTAATAATAAAGTATAATAATATATAAGTATAAGGATATATAGAGCATTAAAAAAACAGAATAATATTGGATTATAAACATTTAAATGTCATTAATTTGGGTGAGGGAGTTTATCTTCGGAGTGATTTACCAATAATTTTCTATATGGTATTTTTTAATATTATTGTTTTTTTATATGATAATCAATCGAGACCCCTTCGGTTTCATTTACTTTGAATTCTTCCTGCTTCGATGCCCGATATCCGATGTCCACCACCCCCCATCGCAGGGACTGCCAGCAATATTATTTCGTTCTTGCGTAGCGTATTCTTTAACCTACAATTGGTATGGTAATTCCTCCAATGCTTAATAATGCAGCGGGATGTTAAATAGCCTATATCCTTCATTAATAAATATACTATAATATGCAGAAAGACATTTTTAAATCTGACTAGTAGTTCTAGTAATTAAGGCGTTTAAACGAAGAAAAAAAATCCCCTGAAGTTTAAAATATTAGTATAGATTCATGTGAGCATATTTGCGAACGGATACTATGTGGTGAGGTTATGTTCGTACACGTATACTAGTCGTTTACATAATAAAACTTTCTAGAATTCGTTTCTTGCGTAATAAAACTATGGCGTAAGTCCATAGAAGTCATGATTATTATCATACTATTGATGTGACTATTATTTATTTCAGTGAAATCCATAAATTATCTTCATTAATTTAGGAGAATTATCAGGAGAAAAATAATACGTTTGTGCCATTTGTTTTATGCAGTATAAAAATTCATAAAATTTTATTCGAATGAGTTTATTAAAAGTGTAATTAAAAGTTAAAGGTTATTGATAGGTCAATTGTTATTCCGTGTTGATGTATGCATTTGAATTGTGAGAGGTGCGATGACCGGCGCGAGAAAATCCCATACATCACCACGGACCATCTTGGCTTCCGTTGAAATAAACAAGCTCCGTAATGTTCACGTGATGACGTGCACGGCTATTCAACACTTATTCCATATTATACGAGTTAATATTAATGCGTTCATAATAAATTTGAAGAACTTTAAGTTGTATGTGTGTCATTTTTTATTATATTATTTATCTATATAAAAATAGGCAAAAATAAAACAGTTAAGTACATCATCCTCCTTTATTTCTCAACCAATTTTCTTTTTTTTTTGTTTATTAAATAATGACGAGCTTTAATGTTATCAATGAGAAAGAAAAGTTATCTCTGTTAAGATTTACCATTACTATTATTAGGTTTAGTAATAGATCAGTTTTTATGAATTAAAAATAAAATCATGAATGATACACGAGTTGAAGTTCATTAAAACATGTAAATCATGATACTCTAGAAGGTAACGTCGTATTTGTACAGGGAATAAATAGTGGAGGTGCTAAACGCGTGGGCACTCTGTGGGAACAGCAAACAGACCAGATATACTCAAACGTTCCATTGAGGAAGACCAAATGTGGATACAATGGGAACGAATTTTCATTCATGTTTCGTGTATGAATAAAGTTAGCCAAGTTACCGTAACTGGTCTGTTACTGCCCATAACGGAGTGAACAGCTTGAATAATAGTATAATGTAAATCATGAAGTGATAACGGATTTTCAGATTTCTTGCTTGTGACAAAATATACACAGTTTTATTGCATACAGATTTATCGTTAGTGTCGAATTAAGGATGCTTACTGCGTCTTTTATTTCATGTTTTACAGGTACACGCTTGGTGTCGTTTTCACGTTATGGTAAGTGAAGATGAGACCAATGACAGTGTGTGTATACTCTATTCCCTCGAACGCTTCCTAAATTATACGATGGCGGGAGAGATGAATGATCAATAGATTCTTCATTCTCGCCGTTTAGTGGTACTGGGTTCAGTTTTAGGCAGGAGAAAAAGAATACGTTGATGTGCAACAAAATAACCTCACTTTTATTAGGTGTTTTTTACACTGGTTTAAATTCAAAATTTGAAACGTGGCTAACCGACAGTTTCGTTTTGGAGACGTGTCTCGGTTGCCATTACAACTACTTCTTTGCTTCGCGCAATTTTCACTCTCCAAATCGACTCCGTCCACGTGCTGCAATTACAATCACTCGTGACGACACGGTGTTGTCCGTACTACATTAATGAAATGCACAAGTTGTTCCTAAATTATATCGTATTCTACGATATTTATATTAATAAATCAATTGCCGAATGTATGTTAGCGCATAATGTCATAACGGCTGCACCTATTTGGTTAATTCTTATTTTGTTGTGCTTGTAATTGCCAAGACAAGGTTTGTATGAAAAAAAATATTTGAAAAGTTGTACGGAAATTAGAAAAATGTGGCTTAAAAAATTCCATATAGAAAAGTGAATGAGACAGAATTCAGTCGAGAGATCTACAAAAATATTGACGTTATATCTGATCTGATCTATCAAAGCTTTCACCTAAAAATAATAAATATCTAATTGAACTCAGGTATCATGAATGATTTTTATGGAGATAAGATATTTTCTAAAACTCATTTGTATACTACCTCAAGTTGAGTATGTGTCGCTTAACACCTATAGATCTATACTATAAATATATATAACCTATCTTCTGGTAGGCCAATAAAAGGTCAATTCTTTGAAAGTTTAAGGTATACTTTCTTCTTAGGCTATGTCGGTATTTAACGTCAAGTGTCAGCCCATAAACAGTACCACTGCATCGTTAGACTGTGCCTGGATCACGCCATTTGGAAAAAATCTCCATTGTCGAATGAGTCCAGCCAAAAATCTGATCGTCCTCCTAATTACGTATTTAATAAGAGTAGCCTGGGAATGAATAAATAACGGTTTCAAATTTAAAAAAAATCAGTGACATGCCAGACCTAATGTGAATTAAAATGTAAAAATGAAGTTCCTAGCATTCTATGGATTTACAGTACGTATGCCGGGTCCATCGTGGTGTAGCGCGGGGAGCTCGGGACAGTGCTTAGGACTTGCGACGCATGTTCAAGCTTACGAGAAAATTAACGCTCACCTCCACTTTTATTTGTATATTTGCTTGTAGAAACATTTGATATTACGACTATAGAGGCAGCACTATCATTGCTTTGCTAAGGCTTGGGTATGACTTGTAAATAATCTGAATTTGTCATCTTCAAGACTATATTTAGGGGCTTTTACAATCGATTTACTCTTGAGATATACTAAACTAGATGGCTGGTTTAAAGGTATCAGTTTTGTTTCATACTTTTACTAAATCGCTATGCCATCTTATTTATTTATAATGTTAAACTTTTAGTGTACAATTTATAGAGTTTTCATTACCTTAACTCATTACCATTTAATTATAGTCCATACCGGTAGGTACGTGTTTGTGATATCAGCAGCGTAAATAACCAACCGGTTATTTTAATTGCTCAATGGAGTGTGTAACGAAATAAGCCTTTAAGTACAGCGTCTTGAGGTGTCAACTGACTGGCGCCAAAAGGAAGGTATTCTTAGAACTTGAGACGTCCGGCGTTGCGACTCGCCGCGTCAGAAGATAGAATCAAATTATGATAGCTGGTAATTATGAGGTAAATATGACACGTATGTTACACGATTATGGGAACCGATGTGTCTTGTTTATGTTATATTATACGCCTTTTGAATTTGTAATTCTAGTTATTTTATATAAGTTATATAAGAACTTTCAGTATTGGTATTGTTTCAATAAAATAAAACCGAGAAGAGTTGTGACACTCTATTTTATTCGTACTAATTATTTCGTTCTCTGGAAAATGGCTTTGCAATTGCAAAAAAAACTACGTATATTACCTGGATTCGTTATAGACTGTTAATTTTTTTTCACTGTATTGTTCTTATTACTAGGTACTTAACTCCTATAGTACCCACTTTTACAGATTTAAAGTTAACTATGTCAAAATAATTATTAGTGTTAGTTTCTATGCAAAAGCGTAATAATAAGTCGCCTGAAAAGTCTTCGATCTGTCAGTAAATATCTTATGAAAATAGATTCAGCTGTTTCGGAAATTAACCCGATAATAGACTTAAATGTTATATATCCATAGATAAGAACTCAATTATTATGTAATGCTTATACCAAATGTACGCAAATACTACTAGTATATGCAAATACTAGTATGTTATTGAGTGAAAGTGGTAAACAGTTGGGCAATTAATTTAATTTATACTTTAGATATATATAAAGTGTATTATTATCTTGTGTATTTACATAAATAAAAAATGTATTCAATATGGAAGTTCATAAAAATAATAAACCATGACCAGTTGCACAAATTAAGAGGCTGAACAGCTGACGTCCGATTGTCTCATCATCCCTAATGCATGCACATGTTCGTTGCAAGAATTTTTCCGCCCTGCAGTGCTATGAATATTAATCCAACACAACTTGACCCCTTCGCTTTCATCCAAACGTTTAGAAAACCCCACGATAGGCGGGACTAACTTAAATTGTTATAGGCCTTTGTTGCATGGTTCTTAACGTATTGCACAATGTGCCGTGCCATATGCAGTATTAGTGAGACACTAGGGACAAGGCACATGCGGATTGGTTAAAATGGGACCAACTGGCTACATTGGAACAAATATTGTTTTAGCATTTTATTATCAAACTTGAGTATGTTTACTATTTCACTTGGTTACTTTCCTTGACTTAAGTTAAGATTTGTATAAAACTCAATATTTTAGTTAAGTACTAGATAAGTAATGGTACCGACACCAATTTTATCACCAAAAGATCACATATTTTTCGATAAAAGACAATTACAGAAGTATTTGCTTAATAAATGAAAGAAAAGTTATAATTATGTTTTTTATAACATTTTGTTATTAAAATTTATAGCTTAATGTGTTATATTGTATAAATAAATGTGGATGAAAGAAAATAGTTATTTAATTTTACGATAAGCAAATATAGTATGTGTGTTATTTTTTCTCTCGGGAATTTCATGTGGAATAGGGGAAGTAAAATCTTAAGGACAGTAAAAAAATATTAAACGGGATCTCTTTTTGTATACGGAATAAGTCGTACTATCGATCATTACCACTTACAGTCTAGTCATATTTATACCTCTATATATTCATATTACGTCGTGACTTAATCAAGAAATGCACTTGTAGCACTTGTGAACCCTCGCGGAGGGGCCGCGGGTCGAATATATTCATTTCATCCGCAATATTTGTACATTAGAGGTCTCGCCTCGCTACGCTCCCTAGTCGCTAGATACGAAGTTTGACTCCATAGCTTTGGTACACTATGGGGGAAATCGGCCCCTACCATCGGTTTCTTATAACAATTTTTTAATCCAAAATATTTTATTATTATTTAGACTTGCCTTTGTTTCGGTGTAGTGGTTTATGCTAGATATAATATATCGAAAGGCATATGTCATATCACATACTAGCTAATTCCCGCCCACTTTCTTAGACATTAAAAAATGATAAGGGGTCAATCGAGTCCAAAAAATTAGTATCCTAGGACCATTTGCGAAAAATTCCGCTTCCAATGGTCATAGGCCTATGTCGATATGTTTCGTAATTTTGACGTGATTTAGCCTCAAAGAAACTGTATTCTCATTATTAATATTTAAACTATAGGTAAAATATTCTCTTACTCAAGATAATTAAAATATGTACAAGGGAGTATTTCGAACAGCTATGGCATATTTTCTTTGCCAAAAATAATATAATTATATTAAAATGTGTTTATTTCTTTAATACTAGTTAACAGTTTACTTAAATGTGAGGGAGGAAGGAAGCCCTTTCCCATAAGAAAGTAAACTATCTAAAAGACAAATCCAACAAAACACGTTCGGGTTTAAGTCAATAGTAGGGGTACGAAGACAAGGGGACACCGCTACAGCAAAGTAATGAAACCTTAAATCCCTGGTACGGACTCGTAATCCCATGACGAAAAGTTATTTCGCACAGGGGTGCCAGTTGGCCGAACCTAATGTGGTTTAGCGTCCATTGCCAGTACAAATTGTGTTTTCTCGAATTGCAGTGTTGTTTTTGTTTAAATTTGATTTGCATTCAAATTAAAAAATAGGATTTCTTTAGTGCTTCCAAGATTACGAATTTTTTTTTTACGTAATACGGAACACATTTGTTTTAATTTGCTTTCAATTTGTGAGATGCTTTAGAAATATTTTAACACTTATGTTTATTTTCCATATGTGATGTTATTATATATCCGTAGCTGTATTTAGCAAGTAAAATAAAAACTTTTCAGGAAAAAAAACTAATATAAACTCCACTTACTACCGGCCTTATTACACAAACTGTAAGAAAAAAAATGACTCGCAGTGAACATAAATAAACAAATAATAAATTAAAGCATTAAAAAAAATAAAAATAAATCATCGGGCAGTGATGTCAAGATAGTGTGTTATTTAAATACCCGACTACTTGGAAAGGTTCATTTCTTCTGATAAGGCGTTTTATGTTTTTTTATCTCTTAACTCTTATATGTTGTTATTATATATCTAGTTATGTATTAATTATATGGGTAAACTATTAAGATAACAGAAAAATGGATGAAAATGTAAACGTAATAACTGATTCCTCACAAATTATTTATTATTATTATTATAATTCTAACTTCCTACTTCGTTTGTTTATTTGTTACGTTTTCACACGTTAACTACTCAGCCGATAATGATGACATTTTGCATAGATGTTGTCAAGGAAAGGCTAAAGGAAAATAACATACAGTAACTACCTTATACCTATATAACTACATTCACGTGAACGAAGCTGCTCCCAAAACATATAAGCTATTTTTTTTATAATTAGAAAAACCTGATTCTGCGCTTGATTTATTTTGCCACATTTCACTCTATATTAAATGGTAATTGTAAATAGAAGTTACACAAATTTGACATATACGATTTAAGTCTTGCTTGTCGTGTTTACAAATAGATCGTGTATACGATTTGATCGGTAATTTGTAATTTTAGTGAACCGATATCGCGAATAGTATCTCTAGTGTCGCAACCCTGGCTCGAGTTCGGTGAGAGTAGTCGCCGACGGCGCTGCACGTGCACCGACATTAATGAGATCCCTTTACAGTGTATCTTCCGATCGATATCGGCTATTTTTTTCACAGACAGTACCACTGGCCGGCCGCTAGGGCGTTCAATATAGGAGATGCTTTTCAGTTTTTCCTTTTGATTATTTAGGTCTTTGTCACGTACACGGTTACTAGTCACGGACAGTAAAGGAAAGTGTAAAGTAAAGCAATTTTGTGGTTAATATATGAGTAGTATTATGTACTTTGTTTGTTGTAACTGCCAAAATCTTCCTTTACTGCAATTACAGCCTCTCGGAATGAACTTTTTGAAAAATATCTTCACTGACACATTTTTGTGAAATATCGCTTTACCTAAGAAATAATATCAGGTTGTCTTTATATATGTTAAGAAACTATCACCGGTAGTTGGCCGGGTTTTTTTTTATATTATAGGGAGCAAACGAACAGGTGGGTCCGTTGATGGTAAGTGATCACCGCCGTCCATAGACACTAGCAACACCAGGGGAGTCGATAGTGCGTTGCCGGCCTAAATCTATATCAATTTCATGATGTGATGTCCTTGGATTCAACTTAACATATTATTGCTGTTACAGTACGATCAATACGTCACGATCTTGCTTCTTTACAGTGGACGTTAAGTGAACTTCACGTTTAATTAGTAGCCTACTAATATCTATATGTAAAATATTCTAATGTAGAATTTTGTGTCATAACAAAATGAAGGATTGCTAGCAGCTTCGTTATTCTATGGTCATATAACATTTGAATATGCTTGTTATGCATCTCTTATATTATATTTTGTTGTATGGAGAATTTATTAAGTGTAAGTAATTATTTTAATCCAGATGAGCTAAATGTCAGACATCAGGCTTAAAAATGGTGTAATGCAATATTGTCTATATCTGTTCTATAAATATAATAAAACAAATTCGCTTTTCGTGTCTCTCTGTGTGTTTAGTTCTAAAGCTATGCAACGGATTTAGTAGGATACGGTATATACTATCATTTAGAAATATTTTTCCGTAGAGTTTATGTGTGTAATACATGCATATTATTGCACTTATGTTAGATAGAGAAAAGTTGACGTATTCTAATGAAGTAGCACCAACGAGTTTTACAAGAACGAAAGAGAGAAGAACGAGTGAACGAGAAATACAGAATTGTATATCTAAAGAATGCTTAAAAATGTATATGTCCATCTCTTAAGAATGGCTTACAATAAGTATTTTTATCCTACAAATGTTATTAAGAAATGGTTATTTACAACGCTATTTTGGAAAACGAATATTAATCCTTATGCAATAAAATGCTTTAGTTATGTTGGGTATATAATATAGATGGAAACTGTCCTTTACAGCGTATTATCTTAATTGGATATATTAGAAGATAAAACAGATTTACAATTAAGCGCAACAAAAAGAGTTGTTTGTGTGAAGTATAGACTTTGATGAAATGTAAAAATATCAACGCTGTAAATAATGGATTCAAATCCTTCAGAAACATGTAACGCCACATTAGTACATTGAACCCATTCGAAACCGGGACCGGACTTTAGTTATAAATATATGGATATGTTAATTGAAAAATATAGCTTATTCGATTATTTTCACATAACATGAATAAAATTCAGGTATCATTTGTATATCTAAGCTATTCACCAAAACAACTGAACTAATATTGATGAATCTTTTTCTAGTAGATAGGATTGATGACTTTTCAGAGTGTCTACTACATTTTCCATATCATCTATTTAGTAATGATAAAATTACAATAAAAAAACAATTAAATGAATTCATACAAAACACGTCCCCATATGGCCATGCAACAGATTATAACTGATATATATTGACCAAAAAATAGTACCGAGTTAGGATCAATAAATTGTTTTTTTTCATTAAAGTAGGCACCGACGTGAAGTAACAGTGGTTGCACTGTTGCGTTTCGTTCGGCTAGTGAAAGCGCCGGAGGACCACATATTTAAAAAGCCGGCGACGCACTTGCAACTCCCCTGGTGGTGCTAGTGTCTATGGACGGTGGTGATCACTTACCATCAGGCGACCCACCTGTTCGTTTGCCTCCTATAATATATATATAAGAAAAGCAGTAAAACAGTAAATAGACTCGAAAGTTATATCTGTATGTTACGATAGACCTCACATAAATAATAAAAAAAATAGGATTTGCATTATGGCTAGAAGAAAGGATACAAATATAGTAATGATACACGTAAACCACTAAAAATTGTATGGTAAACATCGTAAGCGATGGTATTGCGAGAATTTCATCGTGATCTTTATAATTAGCGGTATTAACATAGTAAACATTGTGCGATAGGAGTATTTATACAAGTATATTTTTTTACAGTATATTTACAATGAAATCGCGGTCCAGATCTCAGGTGTTGTAACCCTGAGTTGGCTCCAGTAAAAGTGTGCCATTATCAACGCACGTGTAGAGACATTAATGAGATCATTTACAATGTATCTTCCGAATGATTACTTGTTACGCTTTTTTGGTTGGCGCAGATAATATGTAGCTGCCTCCTAATGAGTGACTCATGGCTGCCGTACTCATGTATAGATACATTAAATGTATGTGTTCCTTCTTTGTACCATTACTTTGAGTGCCTGGAGGTAATATTATTGGAATAGAACGGTAAATGTAAAAGCTCAAGATAATGCATATTATAATATTGTTACGCCCGGAGTACTTAAAATGGCGTGTGTCGAAAAAAATGTACTTGTACTTACGAAGGCATAAATGAAACAAATTTACTACAACATATTTATACTAAGCCGCACTTACATCTCATAAATCAGGGCAGGAAACTTAGTGAATTTTGCCCACGATTCGGTAAGTTATCTATTATTTTATTGATAATAATGAGTTTGCTGAGATATCTGGAGATACTTTAAAATGGTACAGAAATATCTTAAGTGTTTGGATGACCTGTATTTAGTACAGATCGCAAAAATATTAAGACTGTTATGCAATGTCACCTAAAGGGTGAGAAGGTAAGCGTTGTCTGGACGTTTACCTTATGTTTCGATGATTTTATATATCTAACTGTATATTGTTGGTTGTCAGGTGTTGTGTATTGTTTTTCTTTTTTTGAAGATCTGTAAAACGTTTGAAATGCATCTGATAGCAAGTATACAGAAACTCAAAAGAATTGGAACTAACGAAAGAGAAATATCTACGTATCTGTACACCAATTACATTCACGTTTTGTTGAACTGGTGATTTAAAACTTTTCTTATAGAATAGAATTTAGCTCTTATTTATTAAGGTGGTATATCAAGTACTAAGTTAGACACCAAGCAATAGGCTGGGAAAATGACGTGAAAAGTTGGAAACTGTTGGTTTGAAAATATGTAGAACAATATATAGATATTTGTTCTGCAACTGTAACGGTTCATAGGGTTTTCTCATGTATTTTCAATTAGTTAATTTTTAGTATCTTTGGTTTACTGGTCCAAAACCATAGTAACATTAATCGGGATGTGAGGTAAGGTAAAATCTCTAAAAGATGTGTCACAATTTATTCATATAAAACAGGTAGTTTCCGTAAAGCTACAAATTGATTTAATCATAAACGATCATGAACCTAACTGGTGTCCAATAGTCAATTTTTTTTCCCAAGAACATTTGCGTATCGTGTGTACTAGAACTACCAATATGAATACAATAAATTATACTCTACTGATGAATCATACTTTTTATGAAATATGAATTCATTAAATTATTAGCAATTATAATAATAGTCATCATCTGCCATATTATTTAAACATTTTAACATTGCATGCCGTGGTGAAACAGAAAAAAAAGTGAAAGGCAAAATAACTTCGCAGTCGGTAGGATTCGAACCTACGCTCCCAGAGGGAATCTGATTTCTAGTCAGACGCCTTAACCGCTCGGCCACGACTGCCACGTGTAGTTATCGAAATTATATATAAGGTCTATTACAAAAATATATAACAGGCACAAGACTACTTTTGCGAATATTTAAAACTGTATTACTGCAGGTTTTTCGTAATTAAAACCAATATGTTATGTAGTGTTATTATGCACATGCTTTTAGAAAATAATTATGAACAAATATTGCAAATATGACGTGAATTAAAGAAAGTATAATGAATTGATTGTGATGTAATTTCACACCCAATGTTGTATAAATGATTTTATTACGTGTTGTCACTACATATTGTAAAACAAAGTCGTCCGCCGCGTCTGTCTTTTTGTATGTTTGCGAGAAACTCGAAAACTAATGAACGGATTGTAATGCAGTCTTCACTAATAGATAGAGTAATACATAAGGACGGTTTAGGTATGTAGTTTGTCAAGGTTTTTTGTAAAGTGGTTGAAATATAACGATAATTGTTGGAAGTGTTGGAATAAGTCAAGGCGCTTGGGAGTTTTCAACGAGAACGTTGCCTAATTCTTTTGAGATATAACAAAACAATGCATAGTGCGATATTCCTCTTTTATAGATCTACAAAAAAGTCTTCGATGGCATATACCTATCTTTTAAGGATAGCGTACTATACCCATCTATCTTTCTAAAAACATAGGTCACGTACAATAAGTTAATTGGAAGGTTACTTAGACGGATACAGTATTAATCCTTATCAAAATTGAATACATTAGTTACCTTAAGCACATAAGTATATATTTTTTATTGTTATAACACAACGTCCGCCGGGCCTGCTAGTATGATTATATAAAAGAACGTACCATATATTTATAACGTATAATAAAAGTATATGATTTACGGCAAAATATTTTTTATTTAAATTCAAATGTAAAGCTGATTTTGTAATAATGTTTATCATGCTTTGTAATTATTCATTTAGTAGGCATTCAGTTAGCTTTAAAATTCCTTCAGAACTCTTTGTGCCTATTCTAAATTTAGGGTTACCACCTGTGCTTAATGATAACATATTGTACGTTAATTCAGGAAATAATATGAAAATAATTAGTACTTGAAAACATTTTGTATTACGTAGTTTAATTTTTAGGACTTCTTTTTACGGACATAATTGAAACACTAAATCGATCGTAATTTTCTTTATAACCTATTCGGTTACTAAATTAACTCAATTAAATCATTAAAGTATGTAAACCATTACCATAAGAGCCTACAAGGGGGTTTTGACGGTATCTTCGAGTGTCGTGTAGTAGATATTTATTTTATATTGGTGGCGTTTTACGTTGTATAGTTTGGTTATTGTGCACAAGTGAAGTGGATGGGAAATATTGTCACGAAGCATGGGTTCTGATTTGCCACAAAAACTCCTTGGAATGTTCTAACAAGACGGCCACCATCTTGTTAGTTCATTGAAACTTGTAATATCATCGTATTTCGACAATGGCATATACTCTAGTAGAAGATTGGTTGACAAAAATAAAATAAAAAAAGTGCCTAAAAACGTGTTATAAAAAAGGCATATTTGTAATGTAATCGAATTAATACTCATTTGTATGCGCGTAAATAAAAATACATTACAGATATAAACTATATATTCACTCGTCTGCAGTGATATCTTACTATATGTTTTGTTGTGATATATTATACTTTATTCCAACCTTTAAAGACTAATGTACGTTATATGTTTAAATGGAAGGTGGAAACCCTAATTCAAATCGTACGTAAGAGATCAAAACAAATTCTATTCGAAGTATTATTGAACAAGCCAGTCAGTAGGTATTTACTCAGTTGTACCGGTATTAGGTACAAGTGAAAACAATACAAACAAAGCGAGAAATCCCCATCGTGGACGCAAGTGCGGTTTATGATAAAACTTGAACGTATTTATACTTACTGACGCACATAAAGCACTAGGTAAATGCATATTGTACGTTCTACGTCATAACTTTCGAATTTGCTTCCTAATGTATGCCGGGTAACATAATGGAGTGTTGCTGTATTCGTCATTCATTACAGTAACTTTTTTCATCTAATTCTAAGGGAAAATACCCTATGATTGTATTAGACTGTTACAAAGTTTATTCTTTGTAGTAATTGAGATCAATAACATCAGTCTGTAAGTGGCCCTACTGCAGTACATCGCTGAGTACTGTTTTATATGTTGACACTTATCGTATTATTTTGTTTGTTACTTACAGATAATCATTTTTGCAGATACACGCAAGTGATGATGATGATGATGATGATTCCGACCGATTTCGGCCATGGCGACCACTTTCACTCCTAGTCTAAGAAATGCCGTTGGTGCGCGCGAATATGGCTTATGTAGCCTATCTTCGCGGCAAAACTCCGTGCACACTGAGGACACCAATTCTATTTTATATAGATATCATTAACTTAATCACTTAATTCGTTCTTTTTTCATATACCAGACATTTTACTTCGTTAGCACACAGATATTAAAATCTTTTTTCTCGTACAGACAATAAAAAAATGACTGTAGTAAGCTTTTCCAATTATCTTCCTATAGATTTATGTTATAACTATGGAACGATTGAAAAAAAAATATATTCTCGAATATTTCTCGGTAAAGCAGCAGACAGGATATATAACCTTGACTCGAATAATGGGTACGATTGTGTTACAGGAACAATGCAATATGTCGCAACGTACCGGAACGGTTAATCTGGCGGATGGATGCGGACTACTGTCACTTCCACCGCAATGTTTGTGGTAATCACACCACACATTATAGAAATGTAGACTTTGTAGAGTATTGTTCGTTGTGGACTAATGGAGTCATCTTTATATGGCTACTTTTGATGGCATACAGTTGAAGCTATTTTTTCTTTCGTTTCCAAAATCCTGTATGAACACATTGCCATCTCGGAGGAGATAGTGGGTAGTGTCCGACTCTTACCGACCAAAAAGTCACGGTGTACCAACCACAGTATTAGTGCGGCAGCAGAGGGTCGGTTTTGCAAAACAACTGTGCAATTTGCAATAAAACCTAGGCCAATGATTAGAAATTGACAAATCAATAATACACATTTACTAATAAATTCGTAATAATATTTATAGGTATTAGGTACAAACTAACTCATGAAATAAAAATTATATTATATAATTATTTTCAGATTTTTTGTGGTTTCCTTCTTGCCAACTTCCAAGAAAGTTGACTTTCATTTTCCCTGTTAATTATATGTGTTAAAAGTATTATTAATATATTCATATAGCTATCAAGTATCAGTATTCGCTGGTTATAGCAATTTTAAGATTATTTAGAGGTACCGATTCTAATAAATTATTTTTATAACTTTTACGTAGTAAATGCGAAAATGTTCAGAAATGAATAAAATCATTTAAATTTGTCTAGTCTCTAAAGCATACTTTTAACCAAATATGCTTCATTTTACAAGTATTTTATGCATTTTTTTTTATTTCTTTTTTTTAGTTTATTATAAAAAAACGTCCCGAAATTTTATAAAATAACATACCTTGAATACAAATAAATCTCGATATGCTATAAAAAAATATGAAGCTATGCAATATACCATTTAATAAATATAGCATAAATATTTTGCGGGAAAATATATATTGTGGGCTTGTACCTATAATTAATTATTTAGGTGATTTTACCTAAATTTCTATTTTCTATCATTTTCTTATTCAAAGTATAATAAATAAAACCTCCAAAAGATAAATTTAAAAACTATAGTTATTTTTATACAGCACATATTTCTTTTTATTTAAGATATGTAATACTGTCCATAATTGTATATGTACTTCAGTATAAAATATAAAATAAATTTGCTTTTCATGTCTGTCTATGTGTTCGTTTAGTTTTAGATTACGGAAGCGATTTTGATGTGATTTTCACTATCACATGCTCCAGAATTCACTTTACTTTTAAAATTTAAAGTTTTAATCCCTAACTCCAAATTATTTAATTTTTTTTTTTTTTTTTTTCGAACTGACCTACACTTCCAGCTTATTAGGCTTTCACAGTTTCACCGGACTACCCAAATTATTTAACTTGTTCACTCTCATTATATTACCTTACATATGGCTCACATCATATTATGTGTTTAAATATTCTCACGTATTCTAAAACTATTAAATATTATTAACATAACGTGTAAGTAATTTATATAAATTCCTAACGAATCACCAAGCACCGATACAGAAATAATTCACGTGTGCATAATTACATATCGTTTAGTTTGTCGCTATGATATATTGCAGTGTAATGGTATAAAATACTATAACAGCTATTATTATAGTAATATTGACACACCGTTATTAGCCTGAAGGGCCTTAAGATCTCAACTGAGCTTCGTTGCGACTGCAGTAGGTACTCAGCCGAAATGACAAGCTTTTTAACGTGCCCTGGGTAAAATCCAATGATGGATACACTCTAGCCTAGACGGGAAGGCATGTGAGAGCGTATGACAAAGCGACCTAATCTCGGCTTGTACTCTTACCTAGAGTTCTATAGATAGTCTATATAGATCTAGCTGCTTGCCCGGCTTCACATGGGTGTAATAATTAAGAAAATGCAACCAAATCTTCTCTTTACAATATGACCATGTATTGAAATTAAATGGCAACTGAAAATCATCATCAGCCTGTAAGAGACCCACTGCAAGGCCATAGGGCTCTTCTTGAAGGAAGGTAAAGGCCTAATCACAACGCCAGCACACGACGTATTGGCCATTTCAAACTTTGAGAAATACAAAGAGTTTTGTTTTCCCACATACAGTGGTACTACAAGAACATTTTTCAGGTTCAAGTTTCCTTACGATATTTTCCTTCACCGTCAGCCGGTAGTCTTAACAATTTATATTATTGCATGTACGTGAATTCCGAAAAGTTCGTTGGTACATCCCGAGGTTCGAACCTGTGAACATCGGATTGATATTCCACCGGTCAAACTACTCCTTTTTTTGCTTAACAACTGAAGGTTCATATTTTTTTCATACAAATCTTATCCTGACAGTTACAAAGACAAGAAAAGAAATACAAAAAAAAAAACAATTAGCCAAATAAGTGCAACCACCCTGAAATGATACCCTTACATACATTCTGATTTTTATTTATATAGAAAGATAAATAATACTCTTTGACGTTTTGAGTTTTCTTATGATCTTTCAAAGAAGTTTATGATTTATATGATTAGTTATGTCGTAGTCTATAGGCCATAAACTATTACAAATAACTGAATTGTCTATGATAAAGAGTTTTTGGCGGGATCTTGGAATGTCATGTAGTGGATTTTATATATTGATATTTATTTTCTTGTGTTATTTGGCTCTACATTTTGTAATATAGGTGGAGTTTTACGTAATATAGTTTTAGTTATTGAGTACAAGTGAAGTAAGAAATAGTGCCACGGATCATGGATTCTGACTTGCCACAAAAACTTTATGTAAAGTTCTAATAAGGGAGTCACCATATTGTTAGAACATTGCAATTATCACAAGACACTCCAGAATTGGCAGTATGGATTAATTCCTTCGCCTGTCCTAATGGGCGAATATTATTTCTACTATCTATGGTATTTTTTGATGTTTAACTCACATGTTCTGACAGGACACTTAATTGTCAGTACTGATATAAACTGAATAATAAGTCGTATTTTACTTGGTATTGTAAGGTATCAAATCTGTTATTGTGACGCAGGTTGTTATGCATACTAATGATTGCATACTTACGTAGTCAGAACTGATGCAATCGTTGTTAAATTAAGGGGCATTGTTCGAACAGAGTTGTTAAGTAAAGAAAAATGTTTCGTTTTACCACTGCTTACAGTTTTCAGTAATCTCAAAACATTCTTTTTGTGTATTCTGGCGTTTAATGTGACTGGGATATAAAGTAAAACGTATATTCTTGAACTTAAAAATCTTAAGCTTATTTAGCTCTACTGATTTTTTCCCAACCGTGTCAAAAAGATTGGTAACCCTTGCCTCCAGTATTAGAGATTTATAAATTTTTTGACAATTTATTCGACAGAAGAATCACATATACTATGTATTAGTTTGAAAATCAACTAAAGATGCATTAAAATATCCAATGACCATTCGATAGTACGACGCAGCCTGGATTCTAGTTGCTTCTGTGGAACAAGTCCTTTGCAAAATATTTCCATGCATGGCGTGCTTTTAAATTGTCACCCCTTTCCCGCAATATTCCGAACTGAGCCCAGCCTATTTAGACCAGAGCTATAGAACAGACTCTTAAGTGCCAATACCGGAACATTAACCAACAACAGGCATAACCCGTACGTACGTAGCGAACTTTAGGTGCCAGATATTCAACCTGATAGTACAAGTTTTATGACAATACAAAATGTCTTTTATCCATTTTATGAAGACATTTTCAGTCAAACGTAATTACCAGACGTCACGTATTTACTACATAGGTGCATTGATGTTTATATATCCGCTTGTTAGATATGCGTTAAGAATTATAGCGTCTTACCTTTTCAGTATTCATCCGTTATTCCACGCGACAAGTGACGTTCCGTCGACTGGTCGCGTAGAATACGAACGTTATCATGGGAAGGCTAAAAATAGACTAGTATGTCAGACACCACTACCGCTACTGCGCTAGTGGTCGTGTAGGTATTTGTACAGTGGGTGACTGGGACTTTGATTCTAATAAATTGATGTAAAAATATGATTAGTTTTCGTTTACCTATTTAAATTGAGTAAGTAAGAAAAGAACGCCGACTGTAAAACATACATTCTACGCAAATAAAAATTATATCGCAAAATGTTCTAGTCTAATATAATACACGTGGAACTACTAAATGTTTATACAAGATTAGATATTTTAAATAATCTATTGTATGTTATTCTTATCATTTATTATGGTGTTATAAAATATGTACTTAAAATAAAGAAGTGAAGCTTTTTAATTTCGGGGTGTTGTTTATGTACTATGGTTTATAGAAGGTTAGACAAAACTTTTACTTGTATAAAAATCATAACTCATTGTCACGTTCCGCCTGAGCCGAGCGTGTACGCGAGAATGCAGAACAAGCGATAGAGAAGCGTGATCGGTCTAAGCTTTCGGCTTGTGACGCATCTATCTCTCTTCTACTCCATTGGTAATTCAGTGATAATAATTCAATTCACGAACGTATGCAATTTTTCATCAATGTTTTCTTATGACGTTATCACTGTAAAATTATCGTCCGTAAACCGACTTTACAGACAACCAATTTTTTATACTACATATATTCTATATGTATATCATGGATACTACAGTAGAATATTAAAATAGAGGGGTAAACTGTAAACACAAAACACCCAGGGGAAATTCACGTCGTGTTGCCCTTTACACCCTTTGAATATTTAAAGGTTTCGCGTCAGTTTCACTCGCACATCGTTTTAAAACGTTCCGACTGTAATATTCACTTCTCTCTATATTCTTACAATATAAAATTTACAAGTAAAATACATTTTACAAGTTAGAATCTATGTACGATGATGATTTCAATATACATATTTTTAATTGGGTTTTGGTATATTCTCCATTCATATCATTGATGAAATATATTCTTATACTTTCTTCAAATATAAATATAACTTTACTTGACTATAAAAAGTAACAAAGCGTTTGTTTTATATAGCTCATAGGTTTTAGCCTGCGTACCATAATCTGACCTGATGATAAATGACGATTTCGTCTAAAACTGTAAACCCCTAGATCTAGTGGCTGGCTCTCAAGTGGAGCTACCGGAACACGCCTATAGATGCTTGGTAGCCTATGATCAACTAGAGGATGGTAGATACCTAACTGGGCTTAGAAACAGTCCGAAACTCATGTTTTCCTTCACTGAAAGCTTTGGCTCATTCGCATGTTTCGTATGTACGTCAGTCGATGCGGTATTTGAATATACCAACCACTAAAGCATCATCACTTCTATTATAACACTATGGCTTGAATGATATCGCTAAACATTTCGAAAGTTTAGAATAGCACTTCGTACATATAATATGAATTTATAATAAAAGTAATATATATTTTCTTGATATCATTTATATAAGTAATAAGATACATTAAGATTACTTGAAGAGTTCTTGTGTGGCACCCACGCATCGGAAGACGTAGTGTGGGCAGAACCACCGTAAGTAGGTCCAGTATACCTGGTAAATGGCATCCAGTTAGATGCAAACAGCGTAGGATTATACATTATGACGATATTTGACGAATTCTATATATCCAATAATAGGACACCTTTGGATGGATGTGATGGAATGAATGGATTTTTTATCAGCTAAGTTTTTAAATTATAATACACTGCTTTGCTATTTATTAATAAATACATTGAATTATTTTCGTCACCTAAAAGTCTACATTGTGTACAGAAAAATAAATTTAAATTTATGATAAAATCTTTCAGATATATCTAAGTTGAACGACCTAGGAACGCGCACCTGTATTTTTCTGACTAGATATTTTGGTAATGTTAATATGTCACTTTGAATACAGAGTTCGCTTGTAGTTCAATTATGGCATGAATAATAAATGTTGATGTGTATGCGTGAAAGGTTAAAGAGGCAGACGTGCCCTCGTAGTGTTTCTGTTTTAAAAGAATCCTAAATCGATTTCTTATACTTATTTATTTCCTTTCAAAAGTTTACATTAATAAATCTACTGCTTGCTATTTGCACTTGTATTTGTTTTCCACGTTTTGTCATAGGTATTCATTATAAATGCTACAACGTTCCTTTTGACTGTCTATTTCAATATTTGGATTTAAGTCGAAAACATTTTGACCGATTTTTATTGTATTTTTGTACATGAAATTTCTCATCTGATAATTGGGAACAAAATTGTCAATAATACTTTAAGACGTAATTAGAAAAAAATAGTTATTGTATATTTAGAATAGATTTCCATGACATTTGTTGGAAACCGAAAATACATATCACTATAAATATATATCATCAAATATATGCTAATAAAATTATCAACAATTTTTATATATTTGGTAAAAAAATATCTATCAATAGTTGGTTTTTTATTTAGTTTTCAAACATTTTTGATGCAATTTTTTACGTGGGAAATATATACAATACTTTGGCTTTGATTTACAATACTGTATATTAATAATATTGATACTGATTTTGATTTAGTATAAGAACTGTCAATATTACCGTCAGAAATAGTCAATAAGTAAGCAAAATGAGTCATTTTATGAATCATATAAATTAATTTAAAAAAAAAAGCATTTTTTGTTCAACAGGTTTTCATGACAATTTGTGCATAGGAAGTATACATATATCATTCGAAAATTGATAACCCAAAAGAATATATATTAATAGTTTTACAGATCATAGAATAGACTCATCACTACATAGTATAAAACAAAGTCGCTTTTTCTGTCCCTATAACCCTATGTATGCTTAAATCTTTAAAACTACACAACGGATTTTGATGCGGTTTTTTTATTGATAGTGTGATTGAAGAGGAAGGTTTATATGTATAACAACATCCATTAAATAGTGGAGAAATACTGTTATTTTTGAAGTTTCTAATGTAATGTCGTAAATAATTACATTTTTTCCTCTTATATTGCAACAAACGCAGGCTGAACCCTACGAGATATACCAAAATAATGTGTACGGGCCACGGGCAGTAATGAATAAATCAAAACTACTGGATCGATTTTAATCATTTTTTCACTGAATGACATAGGCTATTTATGGCTATTTTATACACGTGCGAAGCCGGAGCGGGCTGCTAGTATCATAATAAAATAAAATAGCAAGTCGTAAATAATTACGGTATTAAAAAGGGTGCAACGCCGCAGGCACAGCTAGGTTTCATATTTTAACTACTTTGTTCCAAACGTATCCGTGAGATTATATTACAATCAAGTGTATGTAAGAACTTGCACAAAAATAAAAATTCGTCATTACCTTTCTTATAAACTGATTAAATATACGTGTATTATTTAGTCAACTTCAAATATGTAGATAAGTTTTTGTTGTGCTATTATTGTTTTGTGACGTCTTTTTAACAGAATCACCTAATTGGATATTGAATTTCCTCAATATAGTGTCTTCAGTGCATTAAGTACAAGTTAAGTGCGAACACCTGTACGCAAGCACCTTCCTACACTAATGTATTGATAATATTTGACAACCTTTATCAGTTTGAATTGACAAAGTTCATTCTCTAAGTTATATCACGTAGTTACAACGTGATATCATGAAATAAAAGTCTAAGAAGTTGCTCTTTATTTGTGTTTATTTTTTTCAGCAAACAAGTTGTGGGCTTGCGCTGATGTTTCGATTCGTTAGATTTGATTAGAAATACGCATTGGTATTCAAGAGGTTCCAACTATAATGAGTACAGGACTGTAGTGTAGTGGTAGAGCTACGCTGAAGCTATTACTGGTTTCAGCATGAATGAGTCGGCTCGCCCGGGGTAGTACCACCCTCTCACAGAAAACCGACGTGAAGTAACAGTGCTTGCACTGTTGCGTTTCGTTCGGTCAGTGAGAGTGCCGGCGGAGGCCCACATATTTAAAAGGCCGGCAACGCACTTGCGACTCCCCTAGTATTGTTAGTGTCTATGGACGGCGGTGATCACTTACCATCAGGTGACCCACCTGTTCGTTTGCCCCCTATAATATAAAAAAAAGGACAAAGCAACACATTAAAGAATCAGTATTAACACTGCAATCCTATGGAGACATCAACGCTCAATGAAACCCAAATGCCTGTATCGCGAGTTAATAACCATACCTCTCAGGAACCATTCTGGCTGACTCGCAGAAGACAGCCCGCAAAGAAAACCACCGAGCACAAATAAGTGTGACTCAAGCCCGGCTCGTCGTTACGTGCTGCGTAGAAAAAAGCCTTAAAAGAACTGAATCCTCGTCAATCTCTTAGGAGGAAGCCAGAGACGACCCGAATACTACTGCAATCCTGTTTGGTGATGTTTATAAATACGTTAATGTACGATGCATTTCCCTCTAATTTCTAGTTTAGCTTAGTAAGATTCGCGTTGTTGCGTTCAAACCAACAGCCCAAGCCAAGGTTCACCCACTTTGGCACCCTTGAGCTTCTTGCCCAGAGGCTGAGTGATTGATAAATAAATAAATAGTATGAATAAATAAATAACATATACATGTAAGTAAATGATACAGATAAAGAAATCGTCATGTCCAGGTATATAAGATATCTCATTCTCCATGGTGATTGGTCTTGTTTACCGTAACACTGTCTCAGAAATAATTTTGAAGAACCAGACAATTCTCTTTAGTTTATATGTTTACCTTTACGCTATTTTAGTAAAATGAGAGTAAGGTGTTTTAAAGTGTTAAATATGCGATTTGCATATTATGTTCAAAGATTCTTTCCAAGGTCATACACAAATGGATAAAGGAAGAGGAGATAATCCTAAGGACTGGAACGCCTCGTGTGATTGTATATATCACCGATTACACTCTCAAAATAGAATAAAACTGCACGAGCACTGTTGCTTAGCAAAAGGAATACGTATGGCCTTAGATAACTTTGTACAAGTTCTACGACTTTTATGCCTTCATACTTCACAGCCTGCTATAATTCCAAACACAATCCACCAGCAAATATTTCAACACATCATAAATGGCTCCATACGTATCACAATTTAATAAATATTCTTTTTCATTATTCCGTTAAGATTGTTAATTGCTAGGAGATAGGTACCTTACCGATCTACAAACTATTTCTTTTTACAAAAAATGTATACATGCGCAAATTCATCTCATGATGTTTCGTACAACAGTTCTAATAAATAATGTTATTTTTGTAGGTTTCCTTTTGTATTCAAGTTGTACTCTAACATTGTGTAACCTGTGGCGTCTGAAAGCCGCGCCGCGCCTCGCGTATTGTTTGGGCACAGATTGCGTGTGTAAACTGCATATACTCGTGTACCGGCAGCTAACAACGGCTGCATTGTTACGGTTGGTATGACCGTGTTGCCTGGTTATGCCTCTTGTTGCAATCTTTCGCGGTTTGCGACGCATTTTGTATATTACAGTAAACAGATTGTGAAATCATACTATGTTACAATAAACTCTATTTAAATTTAAATTTAGTATCTTGGGTATTGTATCGATTAGTTCCTTATTAAGAAAATAATTTGCGCTTCACCTAATGTGGAGAGTAGTAAAGGTCAGAAATATACTGTCGATTGTTACAACTACGAGTATCATTGTGAGAAACTCTTTATGATTGAATGAATTAAATACGGACGCTGTTCTTGAAATTGCATATATATCTGCATAAATAGTACTGATGAATAGCGGTAATATAAGAATATCTCTTGTACTCTGAAATTTTTTTTAGCATTTATGTTAAATTTATGCGACAATAGAGTATAAATTAATTGGCGTATGCGATTTCTGTAATGTTCCTTCGTAAAACTTTGCGCAGAAGGAACTGATTACACATTTGACTATTCCACTTATTGTATCGTATTATATTTATACAACAAGAATTTAACAGACTGTAGATTTAGTCTGCGGTAGTATATTTTACTACTGTTCCTAGAAGTATATTTATTACACTTTCCGACGGGACTGATTTTTTTATAGTAGCATGGCGTAGAGTCGTTACTGTGTTTGATAGTAAGCTCAATACAATCCAAAAACAACGGCGACCTCTCGGTCTATCTCCGGTGATTGCCGGCTTGCGATCCCCTCGCCTGTTAGGATGTATTAGATAATGGGCTTGATAGGTTAATCAGTATGAACAGGGTGGTCGTCTAGTTGAAAAAAAATCGTGCCTTACCACCCAGTGTGACTTTTGTATATTGACCATAATCATAGTGTAATTTTTTTAAATAAAATCATATAAAATTAGTGTCGCACTGCGGTAGGTGCGTTAGAGCCGTTCCTTAGTCAGTTAAGCGTTGTAGATAACGTTATCAGTTCACGTACACTAACGCTGGGCAAGTGCAAACACCTGTCAGCCCCACCTGTCTCCACTGAAAGAGTCTAGGTACTGATAAACAGCGCTATCTGATATTGATGTACTATGGACTATAATAATGTTACATTTCCGGATATTTTAATTTATAAATACAATTCCTTTATCATTATCGTATGACTTTATACGCCTATGCCACTCATGATTATTTAGGTTTATAGTAACCTACAAATTCTTCCGTCATATAATGTCCTCATTTGTTCTCCTGGGCAAATTTATGAAAATCTTGCGCGTAATACGTGAGAGTACCAATAACTTAAGTATGGATAATCATAGCGATTCTAACTCCGGGATTATATCGGGGTTGTTATGTCTACTAAATCTCGAAGCTTCCAAAAGAATGCGATGAACGTTTTACGTCCGGTCAGCTGTTTTTTCTTTACAACGATGAATTTCGACTATGACGAAATACTTTCGAACTTTGGCACAAATCTAAAATGTACCTCCTTACTACCTTGAACAGGCTGTAGTGATGAGTTGTCGCCATTGTCAATGGTGCAGACGTTACTAAGTACATCGAGTCGTTTCAGCTACACAAAGATTTTGTCTCGATTAGTTTGTTTTTTTTTTGCAGAATTCTTCGTTTCCTCCTAGTCTCTCTCTCTCCTATAACATAAATACAAGCATTGAGTTTCAGGGTAATAGTTTCACATTAATCTTCATCTCGACAGAAACTAAACACGTGCACAGCACAATCTATGATGTGCAGTGAAACTATAAAAGTTTACTAGCCAGTACGTCCCATCTTTCTTATGATATCGGGTCTTTTAAGCATAACTTATAAACTTACTTATATGGCAACGAAGACTGGCGAGGTATTGTTCATATCACGATGCTCATCGCTGTTTTACATTGAGCCGTGCACTCCAACATGTACAATGTCTTCATTCTGTCGCATTACTATAAAAAAGTTTTAAAAGAATTTGAAAACTTTGTATATAATATTGATAAGGGATATAATAGATTTTAAAATGTTTTTAAAATCAGATGATGATCCAATCAAAAGTTATGTTCTTAAATCGGATACTAAATGATATAATTTTTGAGTGTACCAATGGCATTTAATGTTTATAAATGTGATATCATTAGTACAAAATCACTTGAAACCTTTGTACGTCAGATTTTCCAGGCTAATATGCATATCTGATAACAACACCATATGGGCTTGCTCGCTTGTTGTGAAAATGAATGTTTGCACACCAACGCGTAACGGTACACTTAATAGCAGAAACAATGTCTAAATGTAGTAATTTTTGAAGGAGAAATTGCCGTGCATTAACATAGACTTTTTTTTTAATATAAGCAGAACATTTCCTTATATTTTAATAATAGAATATAAAGAATAACGAAAGATGTAGATAAAGATCAGTAACAAGATCGTGAAGAAAACCATAATATTGTGGTAGTATTTTGTGGTAGTACGACTTGTGCTCTATAAAGTGCAAGTATGTCCACATAAGGAGCACTACTCACACATCTGGGTTGGCGCTTCTGGCTACCAGCTTTCTTCTTTTGGCTCGGTACAAAGGTAAGCTATTCGCATTGTGGACGATCTCGAATTAACTCGCGGTCTAGGGTCATTAGAATTTCGCAAAGATATAGAATCTCAATGTGTACTTTACCGCATGTATAACAAACAGAAAGTGTTCAGAAGAACTGTATATAATGCCCTCATCATCGTTCCAACCTCGCATCAATTACCGCTGGCTGATTGCTCATCCACATACCCTAAACCTCCGCAGAATGGCGACAACTGTAAGATTCTTTAAAAGTTTTGTTATGCACACGCTAACGTAGTAAAATGAGTTACTTAGTACGGTGTTCCGTCAGGGTTATCACATGGGACTCTTCAAAAAGGGATTGAAACACGCGCTTTAAGTTCGGCAACACAACAATGATGCAACTGGTGTTGCAGTTGCTGGCGACGGTAGCCGTTTAATATCAGATGGGCCGTCTGCCTTTTTGCTGCTCTTTGGAATAAAAAAGTAATAGAGGTCTGGTTAGCTACCATCCTCAAATTTAAAATCTGTCTCCAAGTACCTGTGTGAGTGTTGTGGCAACTGCATTTGAGAGCCAGTTCTCTCTAAGCGTAGCGTGATACTGTCTTAGCTCCCAGCACCATTTAAGATCAGGAGAAGTTGTGGTCAAATGTTAGTGTGGTAATAAAAAGAAAAAATAATAAGTAGGAGTTATTAAGAAATACCTATACTTAGCACCAAATTTTTAATTGTATATATTTTACAGATTGACATCTAATATTTTGGCGTTCTGGACAAATGTCCAGCCTTAGCCTCATGCCTGGAAAGTTGCCGCTGGCCTCTTATCCGAATTCCGTTCCTCAAACAAAGATTAATAAATAGATAATTCAAAAAGATATTATTGATTAAATTCAAAAGGATATTATTGAAGTTTCAAGAATTTTTTTTGGTAAATATGTGGCATAAATATGTTATATACTGATAAGGAATCCTTGGTGCTCGAGTGCAACTCACAATTGGCCGTTCTTTTAATCCAGTAACAATTTTGTAAGACTGTCCTAGTAATGCAATAATAATTAGAAAGAAAAAAACAACTAAAATGATGAGTTTAGCGAATATCCGTACGAGGTGATGGGTAAATGGCGATTAGCTCCATGAGTAAGTAATGATGAGTTAGAAATGAGGTGATTCAGACGTTTCTATTACACAAGTGATAATTTGCAATCGACTTGAAAACGCGTTCTAGTCGAGTCGAATTCTAGTTACACTTTGCTAAACATCTTGAGTTTCTGTCACGTTTGACATGACTCAAATGATTCGAATGTAGTGACATAAAATGCGTAAATCTAGAACTTTCTAATATATCCAGGATTATAGTTATGATTTGAATAATTTCGCTACATGTTAATTTTATTTGGAATAAATATGGTTTAAAAAATTAAAAAAAGTAATCTAGTTGTATATAAAAATAATAACGGAGGTCTATGCTTGTGCGTGAATAACTCAAAAAGTACTGGATGAAGAATTGTTTTACTAGTTTTATTTCTTAGACATTTGGTCGTTTAATAGAAAGTTTTAAGAAACACGATATTTATAAGCAGTACGAGTTCAATTATGTGTGTTAACTTACAGTGGGAAGGTGGGGCAAGAGGCGCGATGCTTATGTTTTTTCTTCTGTACATAAAATATATTGTTAAGATAATAAACGACGCAGACGAATTCGCGGCTATCAGGTAGTTATCTATACGCACGTGTATCGATTACGTGTAGGAGATATCTTACACGATGACGGTAGTGGCACTGCTTGCGTCAGTTTACTACTCGTGGGCATAAGTATGTATAAATTTTAATTCGTTTATTCTTAAAGGGTTGATTTCTCACATACATTTAGTATGATTATTATCTTTTGTAAGTTAGAGTCTCAACTTAATTCTTATAAATGTATTAGTTATACATAGTGGAGTTTGATACGGTTTTCACTATCGTTTAGACAATTTCTTTCGGAAGATTTATATGTATAATATAAACATATCACTATATTCACTGCCTACACAAAAGTTTGCCATGTTAAAAAATAAAAAATAATGGATTATTACCGACATTATTTGGGTCGATATAATATATATATATGTTTATTGTAATAAAATATTTTAGTCTTATAAAGATCAAAATTGCCCTTTACGGCAGTTATAATTTCAATAAACATGTAAGAATATGTCATACATTTAAAATTACGCTCAATAAAAAAAAATATTTTGGGGTGTTATGAGACCACTATGCAAGTGAAGCTTTTTTTTACGAATCGTAGCATCTTAAAAACTGAGCATAATTTTTATTTAAATAATTGAATAATTTTGAATTGAGCCTATGGCGCCGCCATATTGGCCTTGGTTGATCTGCCGAGCGCCTTTCACTTTACCCCTACTCCGCGATAAATGGACTCGCATGTAATGCGATATGCGATAGATGGACGAAAAGATTTTTGGCGATGTAAGAAAAGTCTCATTTTAAAAAGTTATCTGTGTAAAAAGATGTTTACATAGTTTGTAAAAAAAATATTTAAATCGCTTAGGCACTTATGGATGTCTTATTAATACACTGGAACTGTGCGAAACAGGGCTGGTCGCTGGTATAACCTTCTTTATTAAAGGATTTCCTTTGTCATTTTCCAATGTTTGTAGGCGACAATAACAAAACGAATACTTTATTGGTTACGGTCAACGAAGCGTAATATTATTGTTACGTGTGACAGAGATTAACGCGGTTATGTAGGTGTGCTCTATCACAACGGTCGGCCTTCAACGTTACAGTACAAGTTGTGGTTAAAATAATGTATACACTGAAAACATACTCCAATACTAGATTTTTCAAACGGTTTCTATCTACTTTTATACAAGGGGACATTTGTATAAAGTACTAGGTTTTTGTTGGCGACTCCGTTTATGTTGGTGTATATTGGACCTATTTCTTTGTAACAGTAATTTATTCTGGATGAAAGTCTCCCTATGTTCTCTTCTGTACATGATTATAGGTTAAGGCGTGAGAACCTAATAAACCACCCTTTTTTTCTTTCGAACTGACTACTACGTTGACCTGGCCAGGCTTGTACAGTTTCAGCGGACTACTTAAGGCAGTCACCCGATTTTATATAGAAACCAGCACAAACGCGCACGGCGCGACTCTTCTGGGACTATTGCCTAACATCCGGAATCTAACTAAGCTAAGCTAATTCTTCCATATATATATATATGAAGTCGTGAAATATACATGAGTATCAAACATGTATGTTTCACGAACTCATGCGTGTATTTTGAATCTGACTACTTTTTTTTATTAACTTGGGGAAATCCCGTGTGGATACCCACTCTCCCGGGGGAGAGAGTGAGTTATGTCCGACTCGCACGGACAAAAACCTCATGGTGTACCGGCCGCCGCTTTTGGTTGGAGCGGCATGGGACCGTACTGTGGCTATCACCATGCCGCCCCAGCGGTCAGCCCGGCGATCTAAGCTAACTCAGTTCGAAAAAGGGATTAAAAAATAAACCTAACCACTATGTGTGTGTGTGTGTGTGTGTGTGTGTGCAAGTTTGTGGGGTGATCGGTGTTGTGTTGTAAAAACTAGTGTTTTAAAATTTTATTCAGCGTCACTCTATCCGCGCAGGCAACGTGCTCGAGGGCTCCATTCCGGAGGATCGGACCTCGGCTTGAGCAGCTGCCGACGGGGCCTAGCCAAGTGTGCTGGGACAAAATGCACAGGCAAGCCGCGGCGGCGTGATCAATGATTACGCGGGCGTGGCCGCGCACTCGCTCTGTTTCGAGGGACGAGTGAGTACTTTTCGTTAACTACCGTTATTTTGTCGGGAGGATCGGTAAAAATATGTCACACAAACATACTAACAAGCTCACATTTATAATATTAGTAAGTATGAGGATTTCGTATGATTATTTATTTGGTAGTAAAATTAAAATAGGTGTACTATACTATAATTTTTTTATTGAAATATGTGTAAGTTCCATTACCGAAAATGAAATTTCACCCGTGTCATCTCAATGGTTAGAGATTGTCTACAGTGTGGTTTTCGCGTACCCTTTTTCCACGTAAGTCGGTTCTCTGGAATGAACTCGCAGTGGCACGGCTTCCGGACCAATATAACCTACAAACCATCAAGAAACGAGCCTACTCCTTCCTCAAAGACCAGCAACGGATCTGAGATGCTCCTTGTGACGCAGTTGTCTCGTGGCAGCGGTGATTACTTATCATCAGGTTACCCGTTTTTTCGTTTCAATCGCATAAAAAAAACCAACACGTATAATATTTAATAAATCCATGGTATTTAAGGATAAAACAACATTTCTTTACACAATACACATGGTTAAAACCCAAGACTTTATGATTCAGTTTGTTGTGTAGTGTTTTTAAAACTACCAAGTCGTTCTGTATTTTTAGTAGTAAATTAAGATTATGGTGTATTCAAGCCCGTATTGTGAGGCACCATCGATGAACCCTCATTCAACGGTAATCTTAGTAGTTCTGAGACAGTAATTTTCTGACACGAAGTCAAAGTGCAGTCATTTTACCGATAATAATAAAACAACGATAAGCGTTGTAAACTTAAATACATTTGTGAATTCTTTACTTTAATTTAAAGCGAGCCCATTAGAATAAGATAAAAGACATATTATAACTTCATAACCTTGATATATATAATGGTTTATATGTACTTATACATAAGTACATGGCGGTATTTATCACGTGTTTAAGTACTATTTTAAGAAAAAAAAACGCTTTTGAAGAGTCTTAATATTTGTTTAATAATTTAATTGGGGTACAGACTTTAATTAATTAAAAGTGATTAGTTCCGCGGAGTCGAGATCATTCTAAGAATAAATTGTGTATGAAATAATCGTCCAATGTGAAATTAGTAATTATGTACAGGTTTATTATCTAACACATTTTGTATATTAAATTGTAATTGTAAAAACATTGATTTACATTTTAACATTTATAAATTTTAGTTTTGAAAGCGATAGTAAATTTCAATCGATACAGAAACTGGCCCTGTGGCGCAACGGATAACGCGTCTGACTACGGATCAGAAGATTCCAGGTTCGAATCCTGGCAGGGTCGCAAGTAAGCTGCTATTTTTGGCACATTATTTTTTGGTTATTTTAAAAACAATCTTTTTACCGTTTGTGTTTGCTTGTTTACCTTACTTCGATAATTAGTCGTATTGTTCATGGCTATGACGGCATAGAGTTAATGTTTGGCGAACCAACATTCACAATTTACTGAATGTTATTTCTCTTCAATCGATATTGAAACCTAACCACTAACAATAAAGTGTACATTGCCATACTAATGTACAGAAATTGATGTTAAGCCATTTTCATGTTTATTGTTAAGGCGAAAAGGTTGATATTTCTGTAAATTCTATTTTTTGAAGTATTTAAGAACACACGCAGCTGATCAAATATTGTACTTGCGATAATTGGTCGTGAATCGTGAGGCAATCGCATGATCTTGCCAGATCCCTGTTCATTTTTAAGTTTTCTGAAAACAATGAAATGTACTTTCTTAATTAGGAGCCCGCGGTGTAATCAAATGATAATTTTACAGGAAGTTACGATCTGTTATGGAACATTATTCATTATTACATTACATTATTGTGAAATAACTAATTGTCATATATTTTGAGGGAAACCTTTACCCGGTCGACATCTTTTCTACACTAAAATAGACTTATGACAAGGAGGTGCATTAGCATTGGTTAATAACCTAAGCTATATATGTTAACTTCATACGTTCGTTTATGAAGTCTATTTGCATCGAAAGTGTGCATATTATAATGTATTCATTTTTATTATTATTGTAAATTCAATTCAGATATATGGACTTATTATAGGTGCTTAATACATTAACAATATATAATCGATCCTTATTACATCACAAGTTATTTTATAACTCACAAATCTTTCTCCGCGGATTCACTTACGTTAAATTTGTTTTTTTGTTTGGGATATCAGGTTTTTATTTACGTATACTACAGCCGTAATGTTGTAATTTATAGATTTTAGTAGGCCGACTTGTTAACCCAGACGACAGTATAAAAGAAAAAATATTCTATTCTACGGTAACAGTATTTTTTTCTGAATAAAAGGTACCCTATAACGTTTTCTATGTCTCTTTCTGTCGTACACGAAGTTTTATGACGATGTAGCCTATAGGGACAACACGTGAAGCTTAGAGGGAACTGGCTCTCAAGTGCAACTGCTGGATCGTATCTATGGGTGCTTCCCGACCGCGTAGTAACTAGCCAGTTGAACTATACGAATAACAACAATAAAATAAAAGATGTCAATACATGTTAATGGAATATAAGTAATATATAAATAAATTAAATCAATAAACACTTGTAGATTATTATTTTATGGCAGAATGTATCCGATACGAAAGCATAAGATTTGGATTCAATGCTTCTGATTCGTTCCTCATTGGTTTGTACAACTCCTTATAGTCTGATTGACTTTCAAATCTACTAGGCAATTGTATAAAATTAATGTAAACCATTGCTAATTTTTCATTTGTAGGTTATTATTACTATACTCCGGCGGTAAAGTCGTAAATAATTTTACATATTAATAGTCAATATTAATTGCCTCGTTCAATTCAGACTTTTAAATGAAATAGTTTTTAATTGTGTCTATAAAATTTCGTAATATCTGTGAAAATCAAATTCCAATCTGATGAAACTCACAGTGTGACTTAAATTATATGAGTTTTTATGGTAGTTTTTCTAAGATACATTGTATAAATATTTAGGTGAAATAAATGTAGGTTTGTATATACAATAAAAAAAAAAACAAACACTTGCATCAATTCGACGTTAAGCAATTTTATATAAAAAGGTCGACAGATTCAGTTGGAGTTCTGTCAACTGTAATCGTTTTGTTTAATTTTGATTTTTAAATTCGTTCAAGTTATTGTTTATGTTTACCTCCGTATGAAATTTAATTTAAGAATATCGTTGTTCCGTTATTTTTTTTTTCTTGGAGATCGGTGTGTATTTAATTTAAGAATATCGTTGTTTCGTTATTAATATTTTTTTTCTTGGAGACCCGTGTGTATTTAATTTAAGAATATCGTAGTTTCGTTATTTTTTTTTTTTCTTGGAGACCGGTGTGTATTTAATTTAAGAATATCGATGTTTCGTTATTATTATTTTTTTCTTAGAGACCGGTGTGTAACTGTTCAGTAGAGCTTACTTTGTCACACTGTTTGCTATCCGTTTAAATAGGATGCAGGGATCTTGGACGTCCGTTAGATAATATCGTGTATGGACCAATTTTTCAATATAACCATATCTGTAGTAAAGGATGCAGTTTAAATGATAAACTTTGATGAAAGCAGTATCAAATACCTATTACATTATCTGGGCTTATTTCACGAGTAATCTTCGTAGCGAGTAATGTAGTTGGTAAATAGTCTAGATTTCTTGGCAACAGCTATACTTTGTACGCGTTATTTATAATAGAAAACTTAATAATAATGATGTATAAACCTGTAACCAACCATCAGCCTAAACGTATTTTTTTTATTAGAGAAAAGATTTTTAGAATAAGATAAATTATTCCAAAGATTTCTTCCCACATGTTACAAATCATACAGAAATCTGGGAATAAAATATCAAAGGGCGTAAATAAAAAAAATGTTGTTATCATAAAGTTATTTTTTATTTTCCGTTTGTTTGTTTACCGGTAGTACTTAACAAGAAAAATCAGTGCATAATTTAATATTTAAACTAAGGTAATAAGGAAAATTTGATTACCTAGAGACAAAGAAAATGCAATCATTGATACAATTTGTGACAATTAATTGGGGCTTAATTGCCTGAGCTGTGGTTTGAGAGTTAGCACAGTAGGTATGTAAGCCACAAACAATTCTATATGTATAACAACAATTTGACGATTAGCAAACGAATCCCTCGATAACTAAAAACTATAACAGTCTATTTAAAATTATAATACACCATAATAATAATAATAATAATTATGTATAGATAATTAAAGCATTTTCACCTTACATTCAAAAATAAAAATCATAATATTTTCGTTTTCAATTATTATTGATAATTTCCCGCTAATCATAAAACTTCCATATTACATACACTATTTACATTATATAGGAGGGGTGCTTTACGCAAAATTATAAATTAATAAAGTAGTATATTTGCGTTTAGCTCTTAAAAATATACTCTTATTCTAATAGCAAAATAATCGCCATGCATAATCACACTAAATCAAATCATAAACTTTTTAAATAATAAAATTATATATGTAAACCAACTTAGAATCGGTTCACTTCTTTGATATAAATGGAAGCATCGTTTTATAATTAAATATCTACTACTTTTGAAATTTACAATACCGACATACTACGCGCATTTGTACGTGTGCAAGGTTCTGTAAATAGATATTATACAAATCGAATTTATAAGAAAAAAAAAAAAACAATACTCGCAAAGTCAATTTAAAACTTGACGTTAAAAATACACAATCCACTCGTAACACTTATTTACAAACATGGGAAATTTACATTCATCGGACTAACAGCTATTTACTATAAAGTTTTTTTTACACTAACAGAACGATCCACGTCATTATTTTAACTAACGGACAATTGCATTGCAATGCTCAAGTCTTCGTGTGTCATAATGCCACAGAACAATTACATGTAGTATTGATCGTAACGAGATCTCTTTATAATAGGATATCACCGGTGATGATGATCTTCACTGGAACTGATAACGTCAGGCTCCTCCGTCTCTGCCGAGGGTTTGGACATTGGACGCGACTGTGTCCCGCTTCGAGGTATATCTTTTATGTTAACCGTAACTAAATGTCTTTATTACGTTCAATGTCACTTAACATGACGTCGACCTGTCAGGTTGGTTCTGTTTTTCAGGTATCTGTAACAATAAAAAAACGAAGATAAATAATGAGTTTCTTAAATAGTTGCTTGTTCTATTATAGCTGGACTAATAAATTTTCGAGTTGATTAGTAGTTACTGCGTTGTTGTTAAAATAATTTTTATTTATAACGATCAACAAAGCGTTCTCCCTCGTTGGTGTTCATTATTACTGATTGCGACAAATAGTATATCGGGTGGCACATGCGCATCCCGCCCGCGCTGCGTCCGGCCATCTGTCAACGCATATGCGCTCTGTTTTAACACTGTTTTAATTCATTAGTGACCGAACAATGGGCTGGTTATTCCGTCACCCTAATTTAGTACGTACAAATATTATTCGCAATTGACAGGAGGTGATATTTTAATCATTGGACTGGTTACCGGTACTTCAGTAATTTCAGCATTTTCAGTGCATCAGTGTTATGTTACCACTTCCCGTCCACGCACATCCGCGTCGCAGCTGAACGGCCGCGGCCGCACGTGGCCACACCCTATTTACGGACACATACCGAAGGGAGCCGGAGCGCACATGTCTCGTATAGATCAGAACTTTGCGAGAGCCCACACGTGAAATCTCTTTATGAGACTTGCATTGTCGCTCGAATAATGAATAGGTATGCTCAGTGTTCGTCATATATGAGTATTCCGGCCCGCCGGCACAGTCACGTGTGTTCTCACGCAGCTGCGAGCGACCGTTACCAGCACAATGCCCTCGATCAAACCATTGCCGAACGAATCTTGCAACGTCGCTGCACGTGTGCTCAGGTTTGCCAAGTTATTTCGCGGTAGAGGTGCATTGTCTACCCGCGAGGTTTATCGTTCGGAGAAGATTGTTGGTGCTCGTAAAACTTTCACGTACACGATTTATGCGCGAGGTGTGCGGAGACAAAGATCTCGGTGTGGCGACGGAGAGCGTGGCGTGGGCGCGAACACCTGGCGGCTCGTTAGTGTCGCCTGTCGGATGGACGCAGTGCGTGGGCGAGAGCCTGCTTCCACGGATTTACATTAATTCATCGCTATGTGCTGTAGTTTCCGTGATAAATTCTATAATGGATGAATTTAACTATTTACTTTTATGTTAATAAAAATTGATTTAATGCCCTGTTGTAGTTAAGGGTTTTTAAATTGATACCGATGACAGTATGCGGGCAGTAATTGGATGACTAAGTGATATTGACAAGCCGTTACAAAGTTAATAAAAGACACACAGAGCTATAAAAAAGGGACGGGTAGTAACGCAACTAAAGTAAGCTAAATAGAAAGATTACATGTTAATTCACAAGGTTCAACCCTTAGTGAATATAACAGGGGTGTAACGGATTACATGCTCAACAATAACTTGTATAGAGCATACTGTGGTAAAAGCTAATAATCAAATCTATGAATTCAACCTTATATTTGATGAAAGAAATAACGATCCGTGAATTGTCAGTATTGAGGAATCGACGACTACATAATGATGAGAGAGATCCAACGTTCAATCTCACATCTTAAGAACCGGCCGAGGCCGTAGGCAAGCAGCTGCGGCAACAATTACGGTCGCGATAGCAGACGTGGCGTATGCTTCGTGACCGGAGCTTTCTGGCACACGGCGCTCGATGCCCCGTAAGATAATGTCGTGAAATGCCTTCTCACGAAGCGCATACTGCTTGCATTCCGACACGATCACTAGAGCCTTGTTCTTCGACGGGTTGTGTGAAAATTGTGATTTATAAAAAGATGTTCGAGAAATTCGCGTCCAATGTCCTTGTACTAACGTATATTCGACATTTATATTCAGGAATGTTGTTCGGTTAGTCAACATTCCAACCAAGTAGGCAATGTATTAGTAAATATCGTTGGATATCGCAGTGCCGGCGCCCGAGGCTAATTAAATTGTTTATTATATTCTAAAATAATGTTTGCTTTAGATATTTCATAGTTACGATGCTATTTTTATTATTTTTAAACTATAAACATTTTAGATAAAAAATATAAAAATTAAAACTTTTAGATTAATGAATTATTGAAAATCGTTTCGTAGACTATAAAATCAAAGTTATTTACAAATTATGCAAAGGCTATATATATAGATCGTTTTATATTACCATGGATAATTGTATTCAAAGTAAAAAGTCACAGATGGTTGATTTGTCAACACGTCGAGACCTTGTCTAGATTGTGAAATAAGTACTGCCCGTAAAGAGAGATTTATTAGTCGCAAAATACTCTAAGGCGAGCACTGCATTTGTTTTTATATAATACTTATTACTGATTATTAATAGATAAGTGACAGTTACAAAATTAATGTAATATAGATCGAAGTCACATCTTATAAGCTGTTGTAAATACAGAGCAGAATATAATGTCCCCTAAATAACACGTTGTTTTGGACGTTTCCCTCGGCCTCAACAACTGGCCGTGATTAAAATTTACGTGGCACGATCAAGTATTAACGAGCGCGCATTGCGCTTGCTCGTAATGGCAAGCCACACGAATAAATCCTGCAAGATGCACCTGCCGCTTGCGCACGCTCATCGCAAGACTTATAATATAAATAATCAAGCTTCACCCGAAATAAGTTTTTAGTTGCTCCTTCTTAGTAATATATTCTGAATTTTGTCTAGAATGTTCAGGTGTCAAATAGAATGTTAAACGATGTAAGATAAATAAGTGTCGAATATTCAGATAGTGTCAGTACATGATCGTTTACGAGGCGCCGGTGCGGCGCAGGTGGCCGCGCTTCAAGGCTGAAATTCAAAACAGCAGTCACGCATGTCTAACCGTCGGTTTAGTTAGTTAATTAAATATACTTCTGTTTGTATTTATCTATCACAAGAAGAACCATTCTAAACCCTTTTTATATATTATGAATGATAAAACTAAATAGGCATATAATTATGATAGGTTGAAGATTTCATGTGATGCGTGTTTGTGTTGTGAAACTATATGTCAGCATCTTTACTTTTACCTTCCCGCGCTTGCGAAATATGCAGGTGTGCGCCCGAGTCGCACAAAAACTCCACACGGCCGATAGCAACTATTTTATGCGTCTGTTATTTTATGGTTGTTTGTTACCAACGAATCCAATAATAAAGAAATATATGCGAAATCATTAATTGAACACGTTTAATTTAGTTATAAGTAAAATCTACAAATACACTTTATTACTTTTATTTGATACTTGTTAGTTATATACATTATAGAAAAAGAATACTTCCATATAGTTTTATATCGTCAGAACATAATTACTGAAGATTCTTACCGTTTGGTTTCTATGGTCCTGGTTCGAGGGTGAAGAACGCAAGATGGTGTTGGGCGCAGAACGAGGTCCCAGAGGTCGTCTTTGAGGGCGAGGTTGTGGTGACGCAGCGCAAGGAAACGAAGCCAATGCACCTTCCGCATCAAACTGACCAACAGCAGGATGGTTCTCCAACGCCGATTGAAGATCGCAGATGTAATCGATTACATGTTGTATCACTTCTAACTTTGAGATTTTTCTGTTCTTAGGCATAAAGGGGACCAAGTCTTGTAATTTAGAGAGGTACATTTGTATCTCTGCGTTTTCGCCATCGCGGTGCCTCTGCACGCGACCGCTGGCAATCGCCGGGACTGAGGCGCCGGTCGCGCAAACTGCCGTTATCGCTTTCATTGTGAGAGTCACTTAACACGAACACTGGGTTAGAACGGTATCGCGAGCGCGTCACGTGCGTACAACGCAAGTAGTAAGCGAGGAATGAGGAGATGCGCGTAGTGGTGTTGTATTTATGAGCGCTGGTGGGGGGCGGGGCGGGGCCGGGCGGTCCAATAGGCGCGCGGGGCGGGGGCGGCGAAGCCTGATTTTTCCCATGGCGGCAGTGGGCGCCGCGTCTGCTTGCGCTGGGCGGCCCTGACTAAGGCCGTTGCGCTCGTGACATGCACTTTGTCCTGTCTGTGATCTTGTTTCTAAATGTATAATTTGTATTGTTTGTTTACCTGCGAGTTGATATTTACATCATATTTTATCTTTAATTATATATATCCGATTAGACTTCAATAATAGTTCAAGATACTATGTACTATTAAATAGTTAAAGAAAGATACAAAATTTTATTTGTAACTTAGTCTCGTATTAATGGTACAATGTTCTGTACAAAAAATATAATACTTTGAATTACAAAGGAAACTTAAAAATGAAACTATAATCAATAAGTAGAGTAGAAATTAGAAATTAGTTTTTAGTTTCGTTGTGTTTATTATTGAATAGGTACGCTTTTTGAAATAGAGACATTTGATTTTTTTTTAATTGTTACTGTATTGAATATACGGTGTGTATTATGTATATAATTGGAAGGTGCGTGGAGTACGTAAGGGTTCATTTCATAAAAATTATTTGTATTCAATAAATAGTTAGGACATGAAAATTTTAAAGCAAAAATTTGAGGTACAGGGGTGAGTGACAGGGTGCTTGCAGGTGTGCCAGGGAAGTGGGTGGCGGGAGGGGGGCTTATTGATGCCGAACAATAGTCGAACGTGAAGGCATCCACTTGTCGCGCTCTCACGGCGACACCGCTCGGAGGCTGCGCCTTTATTGAAATAAAACCTTTTTTTGACTAAAAAGTCTGTTAACTACTTTATATTATTTCGATAAAAACAAATATCATGAAACCGTATCGTACCACGGAGTAAGCAGTGGACAGATTTTAACTTTGAACTGGATTTTCTATCTAGTCTAGTAATGTGTCGCCGTGAGAACGTAGTTAGGTTTTGACATTTTTGGCACTTTCTTTTCTTTGGGCTTGAAGGAATGTAAGAACATGGCAGTAGAGGATATAGCGATGATACAACATTAACTATGAACAACAATAACTTTATATTAATCACATAACCTAGTAATCAAGATTTGTAATTATATTAAATTGATTGAACAAGAAGAAATTAAATAATTTTGTTACAGAAAATTCATGGAGATTCTATATATTACCGTTTGATCACAGTATCCGCAATTATTGTTAAACCAGTGGAATTACATCATACAATATAGAACTTTTTGTGTTTTAGGAAAAAAAAACGAGCATATAAATTGTGTACCTGGTGAGTCATAAAATCTATTTATATTTACGCTGTGCACATTCCGGTGATACTTATTGTGAAATACATTAGGTTTTACAACATTTTGTACAACATATTTCATTTGAATATTAGGAAAACACGTTGTGTCCCGACGCTACTTATGTGGGATAAGGGTAAGATGATGATAATTTTATTTGAACATTAACTGTAAGGTTTTTACGGAGTAACTTATAACATACAAAATAGTGAAAGTGGAGATTCTATGGAGATTAGAACATAGTAATTATTGTAAGAAATATGTACAGAGTAAGTAACCTTTAATATATTCCTGTGCATACATATAAACCGTACAGTGGGTTGGAAGGCAATAAAAACCTGTGAAACTTTAGTTGTGACCACACAAAGGTCCGAATCGTAATAACACAGTGGTTATAAAAAAGAACCATGATAAAAAGTCACGAGTCACCTTGGAGGCGGGAGTAAAGAACTCAGGTAGTGAATTGCTTCATTTTGAGTTATACGAACCGACTATTAATGTTGGATAATGTACGATAAATTGGACTGCATACAATTTGGTGTGACGAATGGAAAATATTTATAAGTTGTCCCTTTAGTTTTGATTGATTCGGAAATCGAAACTTAACGAATGATATCGATTTCGTTATACCATTCGTTCAGCTATAAACGTGAAGAAAGAAATAGGTTAATTACAAAATGAAATATAATTGTTGTTAATACAAAAAATGAGTTTACTGTTGTTTTGTTATATATTTGCCTATGAAACTATATGTAATGCTTAGGATGCAAGTTAAATGTATGTTTTATTCTATAGATATAAATAAGCACTCTATATACTATACCCATATTTTCATAATGACTGTATATTACCTGTCCAGTTTATCTACTTGACTACATTATGTTTCCTGAAACTTTCACATTTAAATGTCGAGCAACAATGATGACTCAGTTGTTAGCGTGTTGGGACACAGTTTCGAATACTTCCGAATGAGCCGAAGCTATCGGTTAAATTAAAAACTCGTGGTGATTTGGTGGTGGTAGTTTGGTTTTTTCTAAGCCTGTCTGGCTAGCTACCACACTCAAGTTGAAAGTTTGTCGCCAAACATCTACAGCCAATCCTTCCTATAGGTTTAACGTACTTAATATCGTAGACCACATAGTCATTTAACATCAGATGACATTGTAGTCAAGCGTTAAAAACATATAAAGTATACGAAAAATCGAAATCAACAGAGATATTTGTGAGTTTTATTAATAATTTTAAAAATACATATATTGCACATACTGATACATTGTCCTGAATATACTCGTACACTAAATAAATACCTCGAAATAATTTGTCCCACAATTATGTGAGACGTGTCGACGCGGCCTGCTACCTGAGAAATTAAAGTTATCAGCGTTTTAGTTTCCAAAACGCATTATGCAGTCACGTACCGGACCATTGTCCACTCGGATTTTGCATCGAAAATCTGAGCACCAATTGAGTTATATTGTTTTAGGATGCAGGTATCTTTTGTTACGGCGACAAGAAATGTCAAGATAGAGTTAACTCTTATTAGCCGATGTCCAGTATAACTTATTTTATTATATTTATTATGCTGTCATTTTTTTTACTATTTTCTATGTTATAAAAAGTACCTTATGTTGTTCAAATTGCTATATGGCTTATAATAGTCAAAACCAAAAATTCTTCAATTTAGACTCTGAGAAAGCACTTATGATCGTTGAAATTACCATCGATTCAGAAAACAATCCAATCATCGAGAAGAAGCGACAAAGATCTTGAGTTGGTTTATCTTTTCATCGTACCTGTTTTGACAGACATACATAATTACATGCATTTTTGGCGGACGCCCAAAGAGGGGCGTCATTTTCAGACATCAACCATCGTTCACTTATTGATCCACCCTGTAATAAATAGCCTTTAGACATTAAAACCCACTTGGCATTGTGCTGGAACTTACCATATACACATTTCTACTACTAATACCAACTACTAGCCTGGTTTCATAGTTTAGCGTTTAAAGACAATTATAAAAACTAGCAGTCCCGGTAGACGTTGTCCTGCCCTGATAATAAAAAATATATATACTTATGTGCACGAAACATTTAAGGCGACTTTACTTTTTCCGACTCTTTCAACAATTATCATTATATTTCAACCAATTTACAAAAAAAACTTGACCAATTATACACCTAAATCTTCCCTGTGAATTATTCTATCTATTTGTGAACACCGCATTACAATCCGTTCAGTAGTTTTTGAGTTTATTGCGAACATCCAGACAGACAGACAAACGCGGCGGACGACTTTGTTTTATAATGTGTATTTTATGATATTAAGTCACTACATGATAACCAACATGATTCATAACAGCCTACGTGTACATAGGGACTCGTCCTGAAGTATACTCGTACTTGTTGGATCACATCGATAAATTATCGGAGAAACGTTTCAACGTAAGTGTCCAGGCTACCCGAGTACTTGAGCATCATGCAATGAGATATAAACATTTGTACGTGGTTAGTCGGGTCTGTAGATTAATAAAAAAATTGCTTGTAAGTTTGTGCAATCGTCTAATTGTACAGCAGATTTAGATAGAGGAATAAATACCAAAATTTTATCATGTTCGCTTTCAACTTGCTTTCTAAAAAGATTTGCTAAATTTTATGGAATGCAGGAATATGGTTAGAAGTTTCTATGTCATTCAAGTAAAATTATTTTTGAGTTAAATTTGTCCGCTTCACTTGTGTATTTCTAAATTATTTTATTTAACTAACGAGTTAGTAATATATTTACATGTATGTATCTTGGACATCTATTAAAACTTGTGAATGGATAAAACCCATATTCATATTAATTAGTTTGGTCGATACGCTTTAATTGGGATAAAAACTTCTAACTTATTTACGATAATTAAAGTGAGGAACTATGAATATAGAAACACAATAATCTATTAGAATAGGTACTATATACGTGCAAGTCAAGGTTTGCAGGTGAGATCATTAACACTAATATCCTCATTGTGACGCAATTTACAAAGTAGACGAATGTTATGCGCTTCTATTGACATCATATTATCCTGTACGATAAACAAACTAAATACAGTTATGTACACAAGACGTATTGTTATTTTGTTAATTTGAAACGGTAACAAAGCTTTTTTTATTGAAGGCTTAGTCGCCTGCGCGACTATTTCGTCTAAGTAACAAAATACAAATTTAAAATTAGCAATGGCTTAAATAAATTTATATAGTTCTCTAGCACATTTAGAAATAGAATCCGACAATATGGAATTCATCATCTAAAACTACGGAATATACTCATTCAATGTCTGGTATAAAATTTATTTGGTTAGTGACTCGTAAATAATTCCTTAGTCTTTTAAAAAAATAACATTCCCCAATACGTACATGATAATTATAGTGGAATACAGCCTATAATCTTGTAGTAAATACACGATAAATACATATAATACGGTTTATAAAGTACTGAGAAATAGGTTGTCGAAACATGACGAGCCCGACTTTGATGACCATCTTTTAGTGGACATTGCTGCAGGCTGTATGTACTACAGTTACCATAGAACTTAGATGCAGGTGCATGCAGTCTATTCGTTTTAAAACATACGGTCATTATAGAAAAATTATTATATTTTTATGAGTTTGGGAATTAATATCTGCTTAACCCACTATTGTCATAACATGAATATACATAAGTCTATCTACTGTATATATCCTTATACTTATAAATATTATAAATGTGAAAATAAGTTTGTTTGTATGCTTCCACGCGTTGACTAGTCAACCGATTGTCATGCAATGTTGTGTCATGAAATGTAATGTTTTGCAAACACATTGACAGGGATACAGAGAAAATGATATACCGTTCATTAAAAAAAGGTGTACTGTTTCTGAGTTCCTGAAATCTACATCAACGCGAACGAAGTAACGGGTAAAGCTAGTATGTAATAATAAGACCAAAAAGAGCAAACGATGATGGAAATATTTCTATTTGTTTGTTTCGAAGTGTTTTTGTTTTGATAAGAGAACTCTTATATTTTTTTCACGTAAGTTTATTGACACCAAAAGATACTACTCGATAATATAAGATAATAATACAACATAGAGTACAGTTCCTTTGAGGCCCAATCACTACAAAATTATTGAGCGTATCGGCAAGTATCATTTGATGATAAATTTGACGATACTGGGCTGCTTATTTTTTCGATTCTATCGACATTTGCCATTTTTTTATTGCCAATGAAACGTGCTGGATTCAATTAGTAATGTTTATTTACGCTTACTAATTATTTTGTGTGATGGTTCCATAATTAAAATTTTTGTTCGACCGTATTCTAAAAGGACAAAAGATCGTGTGTTTCTTGAGTTTTGGAGACGACAATTATTGTCAGGTATTTTTTTTCTGGACACGACGCAAAAAGATTAAATTCGTATTGTTCTCGCAGGTGCAATAAATGTCGTATGGACTTTAGAAATGTTGAAGTGTGAAGTTACTTACAACAGATATGACCATAATTTACTATGTACATTATTGTAGTCTTAAATAACCAAGGTTTAAATTTTTATTTATTGTTAATTGTGTGCATAGAGATGACGTCACATATTACGTAGTAGTAATAAAGAGTTTTTTTTAATGTATAAGAAATTGTCTTCTTATACATTGTTGTTGTTATATGAATAAAATTATAGTTTGTCTGCTGTAATTGTGCGCACATAATTTAAATCTGAGCCATTTTATCTTTATTTAAAAATTATCACAATAGCTTCGTTTTGTATAAAGTTATTATTACAGTTTAAAGAAACTATTGTTCTATAGACACTACTACACTTTCAGTCATGTACTTTCTTGCCGTGGAGAAGTGGCACAAGCGGTGTGGTGCTTATATTTTATCCTTTGTACATAAAGTTTATTGTTAAGATAATAAATAACGCAGACGATGTCGCGGCTATCGGCTAGTACTTTAATAAAATACTAGATTAATTCTTCATTCTGTACGATAGATAAACAATGTAAATTCCCTGAGATACAAAAACCCGTTTGAATAACAAAATATTCTCATAGTATTCACAATATAAGTTCATCATCCCATTTACTTATCGTTGTTGTTCAATAATGTATGAAGGGTTTTAGGTTATATTGTTGTAAGGTTTTCCCGGGGCGGAGGCGCGCACCCTCGCGCGTGCCGTGGGAGTGCCAAGCGCGTGCCGCTCCCATCGCGTGATATACTCCGATTGATCTACTTGCATTATTATAATTACTAGAAAATGCGGTTGTATGGTTGTTTTAATGACGAACAGACGGATGCCTATGTGAACTCGATCTTAGGATTAAATCCAGTAAGTCGAGTGAGAAATAAAAAGACAGGCTTAATGCTTCTTGTAGTGCTTGCTTGTTGCACAACAATGGTACGTGATCTTAAGTGGGATGTGCTTGGAGATGTTACAAACACTAGAAGAGCACTTATTAATAATTTATTGAAGGAGAACTATTAAGGATCCTGTTTTATGTGGATCATAAGGAAAATTGATTATTTTGTCCAGGGTCTGTGGTCCATTTTTGCTATTTATTATGACTATCAAAGTAATTTCCCGTGAGTAGCTTCATTCTGGTGAGACACTCAACTTTTTCTCTAACAAACATTTTCGATTGTGGTAGCTAACTGGATAAACAGGGATAAAACATATCGTACTGATGATTCTCAAGAATGTAATACCGACTGTTTTTTTTTTGTTGTCAAATCTCAAGATAACGCTGTATGGAGTTGTGTGAATTTTGTCATAATTAAAGTTTATATGTAATTTCAATAACGCTTAAAGTTCTAAAAATAAAAAAAAATTTCGATAAAGTCGAACCGTTTGATAGATCATCATGAAAGTTAGTTCGGTTTTTTCACGGAGAAGGCTTTTATGATATACATTTTGCTATAATTTGCTACAAGATGACGTTGAACATATAAACAAATAATATAAAAAACGAGTCCAGACCTGCGGGTACAGCTAGTTTAATATAATGCACATCAGTAATACAATATCCTAGCCAGAGGCAATAAACATGCCGGGTAGGTATATTGGCTTCCCGTTATTACTCTCCAACGTGTGCGTATTGACAGAGCAAACAGTTCGGTTCTGATACGTTCCCTCCGGTCTCACGGGAGGGCGCGAGAAATCCTATAATTCGTAGCGTGCAGGTGCGGGCTCATTATTCGCTTTTCGGTCACGTGGCGGCGCGTGCACATTTCCAATTATAATTTTGGAATATCGAACACATCGACTGATCTGGATTATTATCTGTAGGTATAGTAAACAACTCATAGATACATGAGCATCTATAGGTGACACCCGCTTTATTAGTTCAATATTTATCAGCTCTTATCTTACTAGCAAGAGTTAGCTGAGGCAAAGATAGTTTGGTTGATAGCGGACACCGTGTTGATCCACGTGAGTTCGAATTTTTGCCACTAACTCTGGAGCTTTCTTCTCTATCTGGCATGACGGTATGGCTTTTTCTAAACCCACCTGGCTAGCTATCACTCTCAAGTTGAAAAGTTGAAGTCAAGTTGTTGATCAGTTCTGGTAGCTGCACTTGATAGCAAGAACCCTCAAGGTTTAGCATGTTTTCCTTTTATTTATAACCAACTTAACACTTCAAGTCACGTTATATGATATGTGATTTGGCCAAACTTTAAGAAATATAGTAATATTCTACAGGAAAAAGCAGGTGCTGTTGTAGCATAACAATTGTTTGTACAGTTCAACAGGCCTTTATGAAAATTGACAAAAGTATGTGTAAATATTTCAATACAGAGAATATTTACACAATATCCATTTGCTATAATTCAACTACTTATTTATAACAAACCATTATAGCAACAAATAATAATAAACACGTGGTACACTTGTGTCAAATAAAAATCAAGTACAACTCGCATGAGTTCGCATCGGGACGGATGAAAAACCTCAGGTTCCGATGGGAAGCGGGCATTTCTCGTGTGAACACCGGCCGTGGGAAGCGCTGTGCGTGGGTCACAGGTCACGATAATTATCGAGCGAACGCTCGCCGCTTGTTCTTTCTGCTGACATGAAGTAAGTGACTTTTTGACGTTTGCATAATAAAACTTTCCTGAAATGATCTGTAACCCAGGAATTTATATCATTTACCTTATAATTTTTTAACTTATATGATTTAATTTAAACATGAATAACTAGATAACCCATAAAGATAAGTTATTCCAACATGTTCTTAGCATTGAAACCCATTACAAAAATTATGAATTGAAAATATAAAACTATAAATAAATGAAAACGATATCAAACCTTTTTGTTTTATCTTTCAAACGCTTTTCCATTTTATTAATTTACGCATACAGTCATAATATGTTATTAGTGGAATAATATGTTTAGAATATACATTTATGATATACTTTTATATTGGGTCTATAGGGACATACATCTTGATTATTTGCTTAAGTAATAAATCAATAACCATTACAACTTAGTGCTTCGTGTTTCCAGCGATCAATTTAAGATATGTCGTAGTGAGCCATATTACTGACTCGAGAGGTCGCAGGTTTGATCTCCGCACATTAATGACTTTTGCGTTATGAGTATAATTGTCCATTCTGAGTGTTAAATATTTACAGCATTACTTTGTTTAGAAAAATGGCTGTGTAAATAAAACTGCACACTTATATTAAACAAGGATTAACACATCAGTCAGTTCGTAAAAGACATTACTATTGGTATGTTCCATTAAGTTTATTTATAAATGATTTATGTTTAATAACGTGTGATATATCGCTAATTGACAACGTTATCTCTGACGTTGGACAATTGTCTTTGAGGACGAGTAAACAGAGGCTTAAGATAAAACTGTTTATTGAAGTTCAGTAGATGTCATTGTTGTTATGTTTCGTATTAAAATAGCTACAATGTCGTCGACGTCAATCGATTAGAGTAAATATTTTGTATGGTAAAATATTTTGAAAGCGTCAAAATTCCATACAATAGTTCACAAAAAGGAACGTGTTTTCAATTTGAATTCGAATGACGATATATCGCTTCTACATTATGTTAATAGGTTTAGAACACAATAGTATAACTCATCATAACTAAATATTGCAAATGCGAAAGTGAGTTTGTTTGTTTTTGACGCTTTCACGCTTTAACTACTCAATAGATCATTATGAAATTTTGCATATACGTTATCAGGGGTACATAAAAGGAGATAGGGTATCACATCCAGAAAAAAATAGTACTGTTGCAGAGGGATAGGTCAAATCTATATTAATGTGAGCGAAGCCGCGAACAAAAGCTAGTTTTCTAACTAACAAGATAGAGGTCTACTGGTGTACCGCGCATTACGCAAAACTGTGATCTTTATAAACACTATTTGCGTTCAGCGATGTTTATTGCCTTCTCGGTAGGGGCGGAAGCCTAAGTTCATTCTCCCGGTGCGGAGCCGTCGATCATGTTGCTATCGCGATACACTGACACTGAAAAAAATTTCAATCACTAGTTGAATAACATACACACAAGTAAGACGTACACATATGGTGGAAATATTTGTTTTTTCTTTTATTTTCGAACTGGATTATTCTGTATTAGTCTAATTGTCAGATACGAAATACCTTAATACGAGTGCCTTAAGGGCTCGCCTTAGTAGTCCGGTGAAGTTGTGAAGGTCCGTCAGGTCAATAGGGGTACCTAGTCAGTTAAAAATAAATTGGTGTTTATTTTCTTGCTATGGAGAAGTGGAGCAAGCGTTGTGGTTCTTATAATTATAGTAGTTATTGGTAGTAGCAAGACAGACATACAACCTATCACTCTGCCTAATTATTGGATGTACTTCGGTTGATCCCGGAACGGGCATCGCTTAAATGTACCACTAAGGCATGTTTCATATTTGATGTATGGTGATTGCAAACTACTTGTACACCAATATCATGCCTATTACAAATATTGTTTTAGACTAACATAATAGTTCTAGTAAATAATTTTACTCTTATTCAAAAAGGGACTATGAATCTAATGTCATTTATAATACCAGATTGGAAAGCTTAGGAACGACTATAAAATCTCTGTTTGAATTAAATTGCTTATTTACATGAACTTTTGATTATCGTTATGTGTTTGTTCTAGTAGTTCATTCTATTTCCTGCTATTTGAGAACCCATAACAAGCCTGTGCTATTTAGTTATTCGTCATATAGTGACCGAAATTCGACCATAATGTTAAAAATCTCCTTGTATTTTCTGTTGAAAACTTATTTGTGTTTTTGTATTTAAAAAACTATATTTAAAACGGACATATTCTATGTCACAATTTGGAAAAAAGGCGATGTAAAACACATGTAAAATCTACAAATATATTATTTTATTATATACGTGTATTTCATCTAGTCGACTGACCACAAAGAACCTGAAATTAACAATAATTTATCAGTTTTTGAATTTCAATATTATTGAGCCCTTTTTTACCAAAGATTGTAAGATTTTTATATGTAAGGATAGTGAGGGATAACGAACAGAGACTTAGTAATAAGGCTTCAGCAATGCAAGGCAAAGGAATAAAAGATGATTGTTCATCATTTTTTTAAAATTAATAACAGTATTAGTAAATAGAAAAAAAAGAAAATCTGTTCATAAACAATGAAGAAAAAGGTACTGGACTTTTTTGTCTTCGCCTGTCTATATAGAGGTAATGATATCATGAAAATACAATGTAACAGTATATTTTCGAGCAAATTAACCCACGGCATGTAATTTTGTTCCGTATACAATCGATGTATGATCGTGATTGCATGAAGCGAGAGTCGTTCCGTGAACTCTTGAACCGCGCACTGAGGCTTGGATCCCGTTAAAACGCCGTGGGAAAGTGACCTAAAATTATTTGTAAATTCTTGAAAAAATATATATGAACAACGGTTAACTTTGTACAACAATACTAATTGTGCTCGCGGTTCTGAACTATATATTTATATTTGTTGCTATCATTATTTCTTGTAATAAATAGATGGGTTATAATAAAGTAGATATTATGTAAATATTTCGCGTGTTCAAACATGTACGCATACTAATTTTCGGTTGACAGGTACATTCTTTGATATTCTGCAGCGCCACGTAGTGAGGAGTTTAGGTAAAATGAATAGTATTAAAAAAACTCCTAGTTGTACCAATTAATATGGTGTCGATCAAACGGCGTCGGTATTGGTAATGTCAAATAAATATAGTTACTATATTTACTCCTATCTCCCACCTATATGCATATACATATGTAATGAGAATACAGGTGTTCCTTTGAGGCTTATTCACGTCAAAAATTTTTTGACGGAAATTTTTCGTAGATATTTCTAGGCTACTTCTTTTTTGGTTTTCATTCACTCTTTGCTATTTTTAATACCCAACGATGCCGATGGAATTACTATTAGCTAGCTAGTATACTATATGGATATCCTGTATTGGTAACTGGAATGTGTAATCGAAAAACTCATGGCACTCATGGTAACATCATAATAACAATATGTATGACACATTTACTCGAATGCTATTAAGGAGGTTTTAGAATGTTCATTTCAGTAATAATCGCTTACAATGTGATAGAACGTGTCACATAGGGATTAATATCGGAGTTATAATATAGGGGGGGCTTAATTCGCAATAAGCGTAAAAGGCATTTAATAATGCAGACGTCCGTACACGTGCGTGCGTTGTGAACAAATACCTAACGATCTCCAATCGTAGTAATTAAGGCGCGGGGGCGGGAAAATCGCATGGAGTGGAGAGGGCAGGGGTGCAGCACGCGGCGGTCACGTGACCGTTTTATATAACCGCTCATGTGGGCGAGGGTGCTTTACGTTTTCAGTTTTTGTAACAATTTTATAGATTACAATGACAATATTAGATGAAACTCGAAAAGTCACAAACATTTGCGTTCATTCCGAACAGTTAGAAAATTGCAACGGTATTATTATATGCAGTTCCCTTTGTATTCTTTATCAATTTTCTTGCCTTTACACCTATTATCTTTTATTGTAATTTACGATATTTTCGAATAGGAGTTATCAAATATAGCAACTTCATAATATAAATAAGTACTTTGGAACAGATTATTTCCTTATTAGTTAGCAAAATCAGTCATAGAAACGATTGTAGATTACCGGATCTATTTTCATCGAAAGATCGAACATACTGTATCATTGAACAATCATCATTTGTTAAAAAAATTGATTGATATATAAGATATATTTTACTAGCTAATAACCACTTCTTCGTCTGCGGTTACAATATATTTTATGTACAAAATAATATATAAAAAAAAAATGAAAGGCAAAAATATACTTTGCCTAGAAAATTTCTCAGTATATAAGGTTATTCGTTAAATCCCCCTTTCCTGCGCATGCGCATCACACTTCATGTCCCGTTTCTACTCGGCAAGAAACACACATCATGGATCGCGTAATACTTAAAAAAAAAACTTTATTATTTATTAAATTAACATATCGTGATAACTTCTTTTTAAATATGAACCAAATACCTTCAGAAGTAAAACTAAAAAAAAAAATATAGAAATCTATCCAGTACTTTATGAAGAACAGTAATGCTTTAGTTGTAGTAACTAATAGTAATACTTTATTCAAGATATCACTGTTATGTTTTTGCATAACAGTTCTACATAAATCACCTTTACTCTGCAATATAGATAAATTTCATAAGTTAGATATATCCAGTCTGGGTAGTGGTTTACATTTGTGACGTAGGAGGCGAACTAAGAAAAGGGGTTTTAAAGGGGGTGAGAACGAATTAAAGTGGCTTATATAGAAATTTCACGTGGGTAAAGCCAGAAATGTGGGAAATGGTATAGTAATTTATATTTGTAAACTAACATTAATATATTTAAGGCTCAACGGTGGTGTTAATTTAGAAACGTTGTCGGTATATTTATTATTTTAAATAATGCATAAAGGAAAGGTAACAATAAGATATAACTTTAATAAAACATCGTTATTTATTTTGATAATACTATAAAGAATTATTAAAACTGTTCAATGGTTTCTCATGCAATTGTATAAAGAGTTAAGCATTTAAACAAAGAGCTCGTATTGCGACGTCAAAACGGAACTCCCACAGATTTATAACAAAAACTGTGTTGATTTTCCCACAATCACTAGTATAATGAATGCTGGGGAGTAGCGGATTGAGTCACCCCGTACTACTGTGACGTCATTCTGTAATGTAGCGTCCGATTCAATCTGATCTGTTAACATGTAAACTTATTGTTGTTGTAACAAAACTGTGAACAGTAAAAGTACGAAGTGCTGTGGATCAACTATGGCTGGCGAATAACGTTAGGGTGTTGTAACATCGCGTGGGAGCAGCCTTTATTGTTAGGACTCTTAACTCGGTTCTGATAAAAGAACTATAGGTCCATTAGCCGGATTCGTTTTGCTCTTTCGTTGTCGATGAGGGAAGAGCATTGGATTATGACGCGTAACGAGATTTCAATGTCAGAACCATATCGAAATTAATACGACTAGATTTTTTTGTTTTCCTTCACGATTTTCATAAATAGATTTATCCTTTGTTGTTGTTTTTTAAGCCTCATGTTATATAAAATAAATAATACGTATAGTAATTAAACACTTATATTAAATCAAAATGTAGGAATGTTTGAAATATTTCGCTTTGATTCACTTGGGACGCTATCTCTCATACTGACGAGAAAATTAAAGTTTTATGAGAAACTAATTAATTTCTGTCACATCGTTGTTATGAGAATAATGTTTTTTTTCATTGGAACTACGTATTTGTCTAGAATAATTGCGAACTGTTTCATGTTTTTTTGTTATAACTATTATATAATATATAACTTAAATTATATAACTTTGCCACTATTCCTTAACCTGCTTTTGTTCGCGACTTCGGTCTCGTTTATGTATATTAGACATATTCTACGAGAGTGGTACATTTTTTCTAAGTGAAGGGTACCTCTTATTCTTTTCTGTACCCCCGAAAAGATGCATGTAAAATTTCATAATGACCGGTGTAGTAGCCAAGATATGAAAGCGTAACAAACAAACAAATTCATAATCATAATATTAGTATAAATTATTATAACTTTTTTACTTTTTGGAATTTTATGATTACTGATTAGTCCATACTGATAAGTCTACTGATATACTCGTATAACGAAAACCCCATCCAAATTGGATCACTAGTTTCTGAGAATATATATATATACGGGTCGAATACAGAATGTCCTTTCTTTGAAGTCGATTAATAAGCTAGATAACACTTTAATTAACTCCGGTAAATGTCTCTTCATTAGATATAACATTATAATTTTTGCCTTTTAACTGCACGTTTTAAAGTAAATAGAAATGAATGTTTACTATTTATATCATAAGTAAATTTTTTTTTTTTTATATTTATAAATAAGGTTCTTGGTCCTTTCAAATTAGAACCCTCATATGTTATGTTGATCTAAATTTGAGATACGTGCGAACAATCAAAGATTGTTATCAGCGTTAAAATAATTGTTAAGAAAGTACGCAAAAAAAAAAATCGCAAAGCACAATATTGTCGAATTTACAGTAATACGTTCCCCATTGAAGAAAGCAATGAGCCGTGAAAAGTATTATTGGTTTCGAGTGCCTCTAACTAAATATACTAAAGCCGTGGTGAAAGCCAGGTGTATCGGGGCACGATATCTTGATTCACTTTAACTTATGAGGGTTATGAATGTCGGTTTTTTTCAAACCTTCAGCGTCAATTATTCGTGACCCTAATTGTAGATGATGCGATATGGTAGCATTGTTGGTTTTGACGCCTCTATTGGTTTATTTGTGTTTTTTGGATGCTGGTAGCCGACTATTTAGGATGTTTCGATTTACAAAGTTTGCTTTCTATTGTCACTTTTCTTATTAAGTGTATTGTTAAAAAGGTTAATAATTTAATGCTGGTCATATAATAATATGTCGGTTAAGTTCTATCAAGTATCGAAAGATTAAAATAGTATAAACTAATATTTCTTGCTTTATGTCTTTTATTATTCTTGTTATAGAAAATAATGTTGCATTTTTAAATAACAAAAAACTCTCCTATTGTAACCGCTATTGCGGTGTAGTTGTGGACAGGTATTCTCGTGTATGGCAGAAAAGCATGAAAGCCAAATAAGATCAAGGAGGTGTTTCATTTAAAAAAATACCCCTTTAGAACTAACGGAATAGTATTGCAAATATTATGATATCTGGAACGCGTATTTTATTTTTAATGTTTGATGGGTGGTAGTATTTTTCTCATTATGTTCGATTTTGAAGAACCATTTAAGGTAGCATAACACAGTTTTGGTTTTTAAAACTTGCACAGTTTTTTTTGAACTTTAACAATACAGGATTTATTTTCAGTTTCAAATACACTTTTCCATCTAACATAATTCTTTGTTATCGAAGGTATGAAGTTGTATTAAATATTTATAACCTATTTTATTCAATTACTCCTCGCTTTTACTGGAAAAATCACATGTTAAAGTTTCAGCAAATTTGTTCTATTATTTTTTTATAGACATTCTCAATGTATAATTACGTTTCCTCATATTATTTCCGATTTAGGACACTCTACGATCGGGTAATTGACATCATGCCATTATTGGTGCTAAATTAGGTTAAATAAAAAATGTACTTTGGTTAGAATATCTTTAAATAGTTAATAAGTTTTATAAAATGAGTATTAGCCAATATGTTTTGGCAAGGTGTTAGTTTAGCTCCCCTTTAAAAATCATCAACGTTCACAGTTGGTTTGTATGTGAAATACGCTGCGTTGCTTTTCACATCGCGGACCAAATCACAGCTGCGGTTAACACTCGCCCATACAGCTGCTAGCGGCGTCTGTAACCAAACGCCCTAACAAACACTTTTTATTATTCTAAGTCTTTTTATTATACGGAATCAAAATTATCGATGGGCGTATTGGCTACCTTAAAAATAAGATAATCTCTTAAAATAAGCTCAATATGGCGATAATAAAATAAAGTGATTTCTCTCACGATTGTATTAAACGACAAACCAACAACTTTAATATCCTAGTTAGATATATTTTGGAACATCTGTTTATCAAATTATCAAACGTGCTGTTATATATTTCTATGTCATTAAAATAAACTTATAAGATTACTAATAGTATTATTTTTTTCTTTAAATAGCCTTTTTACATAGCGATATGAAATTATCGGTACAAAATATACGAACTCTGGAGTCGGTTTTTTTTATCCAGCCTAATCATCTTTTCGTAAAGGTAACCTGATAACAAAATTGCCTAATATTGGCTTCTAAGTAGCAAATTCAGGTTACGTAGCAGTCATAAAAAAACCTTAGAAAAGAAGCGACAGTGTTACCTTTATATACGTAATACGAATATTTTAAAACTGTACACTTTATTTAATAATAGCTTTTGGCTGCGGTTTCGCTCGTGTTTATGTAGATTTTGACCTATCCTTAGGGAAAAGCTCTTTTTTTAAATGCAAAATAACTATCTGTTCCTTGATAATGTGTATACAAAATATCATTATGAGTGGTGGATTAGTTAAGACGTGAAAGCGTAACAAACAAACAAGGAAACAAACTCATTTTCGCATTTATAATAATAGTTACGATTATGTCCGATATATAATCAACATTTAGTCATTTCTGCTATATATTTACTTTCGTACGTAATAGTTAATTAAAGGCCGGGAATTATTAAATATGATGATTATGAGCAGTCACTATAAAAAATTTAGATTCGCATAAAGAAGTTGATTAATGCTGGCTGATGATAAATCTAAGATTTACCATTTTTCTTAGTGTTAAATTTATAACGAGGGTACATTTTTGCTATAATGATGATTCTATCTCCTCCTACTTATCTAATCCACCAATTAGAGTCTACTGATGTCTGAACATACACATAAACATCTGAAAGCGAATGTTTTCAGATGTTTGGCACATGCGTCGGACGAGGTCCACATGGCCGGAGACAAAGCTTCGTTGTATTACGCCGCGCTCAGCCTCTGTGTACAGCAATTGTTCTGTCTATATCGGGCCGCGCGCCACGTGCGGATGCCTTTCCGTGTATAGTAAAGCTACAGTAGTGGATTCTGTTACGATTTTTTTTATTGTAGCATGAAGTGCTAATGACGGCATTGTACTTGATGGAAAGTAGAGTACAACAAAAAAACAACGAAAACCTATATTTCATTAACACTTGTCGCTGTCATGCTGATTTGCAAGCCTCACAGCTACTATGTAGTTATTATACTGATTTATCCCGAAATGTAACAAATAAAATAAAAGTAATTGTGAAAGATTTATCACTTTTTGCATGGTAGTGGCAATTTTGCTGGGTACACTTATCTCGCCGCTTGATTATTGGATTTAGATCGGCTTATTCCGAAACACAATATGCTTAAGCGTGCAACTATGGCGTGTGATACATCTGGTATAATTTGGTTGTAATCCATTTGCACACAATTCTCACGTCTTAGATAACACGGTACGAATCCTGAGGACTAGAAATATAACTTAAGTTATATTCAAATGTAAGTAAAACGTATAGTTACTGCAGGAATAATTTCACTTTACATCTTAAAATATACAGTCACAAGTCAAAACGTGTTAATTCTAATTTACTCCCTTATGCTACAAAGGTCTACTTATACAACATTTTAAAACAAACTATATTTATACAAAAAAGATAAAGGCTCAGTGGTAGCATGCTTAGAGATTGAGTCTACCTACGCATATTCAAATCCTGTAATAACTTGAAGCATTTGGTGAAGAAAAATATAATAATGAAGCCATAGCATAGTGTTAAGGCTTTTTTCTAATATCCATCTGGCTAGTTATCGCCAAGTATAATTTATAGGTGTATTGTAGAGCCAGTCTTTGTATAGCTTCAAAACATTACTATTTTTAGCTACAGCGTCATTTAATATGAAGTGAGGTTATGGTCAAATTTAATAACCCACAAAAATATAATACAAAATATTTTTATCATTAAAGTGTAATGCTAAACATAGCGTAACGAAAATAAACACTTAGATTAATAAAATGAATAATTATAGATATTACAATCAAATTATGCACAATATTTTAAGGTAATTGTTGCAATACTGTACCATCATATATTTCACGCGTAATACCTATGCGAGGGCGGCCCGCCCAGAACACGCTATATGCATGGCTTGGTGGTCGTTACGATGCTCTTTTAATGTTATACCAGTTTTCTTACCGTTAGATGTTTTTGATTAAATTGTTTTCACTCTTTTAATCTAAATAAAGGCATGCAGTTTAAAAAACACTATTCCTTACGTTAACTATTACGGACAAGAAAGATTGTTGTTACGTTACTGTTTTTATTAAAGGTATTTTACTTTGTGAAAGTTTTATAGTGTTTTAAATGTGTAGAATTAATATTTACTTTACAACGTTACAGACAAAGGATTTCTGTTTGTAGTTCCATGACCACCCGGTTTCAATTGTCTGATGTCTTTCTGAATTTTCTATTTTCATTTAATGAATATTCGAAAAGCTCAAACTATCTGAAGACATCTTTATAACTGGTTTTTTTTACGCGTAATAGAAAATTACGAAATCTGTCATTTTTATTTCTTTACTTAACTTTAAAGTAAACCAAATATTTCAATATATAAATAGTGAACAGGGTTCGGGAATCTGTATTAGGTTGGAATTTCTTTACACAATATTGTGTATGATAAAGGTAAATTTTATTTTGCTTAACATTGTTACAGACAATACATTTTCCTAATTTACTAAAACGCCACGGTGTGTTTCATTATAATATCGTAAGATATCGATTTAGTGTAACTTTATTGCACCTAATCTTATAAATTAATTATAATCGTTTTACACCTTACAGCTAATCCCGTAGAATAATATACAAATAAATGTTAATTTTAACACACCTTTTTAAAGCTTCAATGGTTAGCTAGACATTAATAAAACTCATAGTTGTTATTTTTCTTTTTTATCTTTATCTAATTAATAAGGGAATCTTTGGCAATGATGTATTTAATTTCATTGTAAATAAATTACCAAAAAAGGACATCCTAATGTTCAGACAAATGTTAACAACGCACGAATAAATCTGCGGCGCATGTGTGCTCTTCAAATGTTTTTATCCATTCCCGATCTGTAAATGTTTTGACTTATTTCCTTTAAGTGTTTAAAATTGTAATGCTATGTCGCTACATTTGTGACCGTTTTAACCTTTCGTATCAAAACAGCATAAAGTATTCTCTAAAAAAATATGAAATATAGCGATTTAGCATTAATATTGTGGTCTATATTGCATATATTGGTACTTGAGATCTTTATTTCTATACTAACTACCCGCCCCGGTTTCGCTGACTGTATTGACGAAAAAAATAAGATTCAAATTTTCCCTTTACAGTACTACAATGTACACACAAGAAGCATTTTGAAATCTTAAATAACCGAATAAGTTTGATGCAGTTAAATTACAGTGCTATCGCAATATCCATAAGTCAACCGAAGTAGCTAGAATATTTTTTTTTTATTATTTTTGATTTTGTTTTTTTGTGATCACTAAAATCTGTCGTATTACTGTAATAAAAATAAATTAAATTATTCTGCATTGTAATATTGATATAAGTATGTAATAAATATTGGGTCAGATAATTCCCATTAAATAATTTGGATTTTTAGATTATAAACTATAATATATTATACAACGAGTTACATACAAATGCTTAAATAACACCGTATAAATAAGAATTTTCTAGAAAAGACAACAAACATTTAAACATGTAGAGACAAATATAAACATGTATATTCCAGTCGCATCTTTCATCACGAATCTTTCCTTGTCCCACAAACTAATGTTTTGAACGAGTAAATGTTACGCTCAAGGAATACTTAATCTCCTGCTATTACTCAAACAAGAAATCAGACTATAAAGCATGCTTGATTGATATCACTGATACCAGTACTGTGCACACGTGAAATTTATATAAGTACGCATTCATGGCTCATTGTAAGGCTCCTGCCATACCGTCTGATTAATGGCACCAACACAGTATCAATATTTGCATAAGAAACGAGCAAGAAAGAAACTTATCGTCTGGCGATCACCTCGTTCGCGAACATTAGTTTGACGACTTTCAACTTGATTCACGTTGATATCTTCATAGTAATTAAATTTAGACTCTATCTCTATAACATTACTGATTAATTTTACTTAGAGTGAATACATGAACATTTATTTTTTGAAATCAAACCATAAATTTAATGTTATAAAGTTTAAATTTGATTGACTGAAGCACATTAAAAGAGTCCTTAAAGTGTCGCGTCCATCGCTGATGTCCAATGTAAACTCGTCGGACACGTCAATAAAAATTTTCATTGACTCACACTCTATTTGACACGTGATGAGACAGCCCTACCAGCGTAATCAAGGATGCACGGATATAGCAAAATTACAAATACAAATATCTTCGGAGTCCCGATTGAGCCGTGGTAGAGTGCACACGTGCTTTACCATATCTCTTTGGATATTTTTTGCGATCATCGTGCGAGCGAGATAGCAGTGAGTCTGTTTCCTATACTAACTGTGCTTTTTGCAGAGCCCGCTTGCCGTGCAGCGCTGTTGTCGGCGTCATCTGTAGTTAGTTTGTGCTGTAGATAGACACGTCTACAGAAAGTCAATCAATCGGCCGAGGTTTCGGTCGATACGTTCTTTTCAGAACGCACACTCAGTGAGCGTCACCTGGCACACTGAGTGTTGTACACTTCGGTGTGTAAACCGTACCTTTCGGTACGCGACGGGACTGCGAAAAAACTTCGTTGCAGAGCGTCTGAAGAGAGAAGAGAAGAGAGAAGTGGCAGGGACCTCCCCCTAGGCCTTGTAGGTTCTTCTGTGCGGCATTGCACATCGCCCACAGCTCTCTTGGTCCGGACTCGGGATAGTCCCGTAGTTTTCCGTTGGCGCGCCCCCCTGCCCCTCAGGCAGGGAGGTTTGACATGTCCTCCCCCGCCCCCATTGCTGGCCCCGGGATGGCCGTAACTATTTCTGTCGAACAGCTCAAATATTACGAAGGTCTTGTTAGGCGCGTTAAAAACGATGCACCGCACCTCATTTCCGAGGCGGTTAGTGACGTCATAGTTTCGCCCCGCGTGGCGACCGAAAACTCTTTCGCCGTATTAGATTCGCCGCGTTCCCCGGAGAATGTCCTAGACCGGATCAGCCTGGTCGCACCCATCCCCAGCTCCAGCTCGGACGTTGGCTCCGATATGGAGCTGGATAGTTTAACCGCGCCCCCAAACGACGGCTTCACCGTCGTTAATAGGAAACGCGCCCGCACGCCGCCGATTCCCGCCGCGTCGCGCGCATCAGATTCAGAGTCGGGTTCCGGACACCCGGCTCTGAAAACTCTTAGAGTAGAGGGCGCCCGGGTGCCCGCGAAAAAGACAGCCAGTCGATCGCCTCGCTCGGGCAACGTAAGCCCCGCCCCCTCACCAGCCAAAGCTACGGGTTCCGTAGCTGCGGCTAAGAAGCCCCGTACCCCCCCTCCGGTCGTGATCCAGGACAAGTCCTCCTGGCTCGCCATCTCGACAAAAATGAACGAATCTTCCATTCGTTATACTTCCGCCCTCAATATCTCGCAAGGGATACAAGTGAAGGTTCCCACCTCCACTGACCATCGCCAGCTGACCTCTCTTCTCCGAGAGAGGAAGCTGGCCTATTACACCCACGCGCTCGAAGAGGAGCGCCTCCTTCGCGCCGTTCTCAGGCGCGTCCCGGTGGAGCTATCCACCGAGGACATATCCTGCTCCCTTAAGGAGCAAAACTTCCCAGTGCGTGAAGTACATCGCATGTACCACCCCCGCACCAAAGCCCCATACCCTATGGCCCTGGTCATCCTTGACCGCTCCCTGGAAGGGAAGGCCATCTTCACTCTGACCTCCATCTGTGGCCTCACCGGCATCTCCGTGGAGCCGCCACGAAAGTCCCAAGCCCCGTCGCAGTGCCATAACTGCCAGAGTTATGGCCACTCCGCCCGCGGATGTCATCTGCGCCCCAGGTGCGTCAAGTGCCTGGGTGACCACTCCACGAAGGAGTGCGCACGCACTCCCGAGACCCCCGAGCCTCCTAGCTGCGTTCTGTGCGGCAATGCGGGTCACCCTGCGAGCTATCGCGGGTGTCCCCGTGCACCGCGCACGCAACGCCCACGCCAAGGAAGACAAGCCCGTACCTCCCGCACCTCCCGTGCCCCGGCAGCGCCGGTCCAGGCGTCGAGCGTGGCACCTTCTGTGCCGCGCGCCCCCCAGTCCTGGCGGGCCCCTGTGGCCCCCTGGGCTCCCAGGCCTCCTCAACCTCAGGCTTCCAAGCCTCAGGTGCAGGCTCGGCCTGTCGCTCCGAAAGCGTTGCCCGCCCAACCTGCCCAACCATCTCATTTCTTCTCTTTTACTCGGTCGGGCATCGACTGGCTGTCCCAGGTGCTCTTAGAGCATAGTATCGAAGACATCATTGCGTTTAACGACATAGTTAACGGGAATAGTGATATCGGGCTACTTAGCGCGGTCTCTGCCTTCCCAGGCATTGCCGCGACAATTCAGCGCCTCGCTCGCGAACAAGTAGGGACTAATAATAAATAAAATTCACTCCGCCGAGTAAAATTAAACCACGCGCTCTTTGTCTTTCGTTTTTCAACGCGAGAAGTCTCCGTACGCAACGCGATTTAGTAGCCGACTACTTACGCGATAGGCAGATAGATATTTTACTAGTTCAGGAAACGCTCTTAAAGCCGACCATGAATAATCCGCGAATCGCGAACTATAACTTAGTTAGAAACGACCGTGTCGCCCGCGGGGGTGGCACTCTAATTTATTATAAGCGTTGTTTATATTGTATGCCGATAGACCCGCCCGCTCTCACAAATATGGAAGTGTCAGTGTGCAGGTTAGGAATGACCGGTCACCCCGATATAACGTTAGTTTCCGCATATTTAAAGCCGAGTTTAGAGCTTCTCAGGTCCGACCTGGAGGCTTTGTTCGCGTTAAGTAACACTGTCATCATAGCCGGGGACCTCAACAGTGGGAGCGTCATTTGGAATAGTTCGAGTACGTCCCGCAACGGGGCGACACTCGACAAACTAAGTGGCGATCTCGCTTTTGACGTCATAGCCCCGCCGGAACCCACTCACTATCAGGATCACTGCCGACCGACAGTGTTAGATGTAGCTCTTTTGAAAAATGTCCAGCTTCCGGTGCGACTCATACAAGTCGTACATGAACTGGACTCAGATCACCGCCCCGTTATCTTGCAGCTAGGATCGGACTTCGATATAGATTTTCAGCCCGTGCGCGCAGCTGATTACACGAAATTATGTAGTTATTTAAAAGACAATCCGTCCTCGGAGAGTCTGAATAGAATTCCGGACGTGTTGGTGTCTAAAGCCGACGCGGATCTGGCCATCGATTCCCTGGTCGAACACCTTCAGACCGCCGTCAGGGTGACCTCGAGAGAGGTCAAAGCGGTGAACGATCGCCGCTTCATACTCCCTGACGACGTGAGGGCGTTGATCACGGAAAAGAACGCCGCGACTCGAGCCTGCGACACTTACCCGTCTGTAGATAATCGCGATCGTTTACGTACTTTACGGAAGTTAGTTAGGTCTCGTATTCAAGAAATCCGAGGCGCCAGGTGGGACAGACTCCTGGAGGATATCCAGCCGTCCCACGTGGCGTTTTGGACGTTCACGCGTAAGTTCAAATCAGAGCAGAGTGCATCGATGCCCCCGTTAGACAGAGGTCATGGGTTGCCTCCCGCGTTTGATAGTACAGACAAGGCGGAGTGTCTCGCCGCGAGTTTAGAGGAGCAATGTTCTCCAAACACTGCTAACACTGACCCTGTCCATATCGAATCGATAAAATCCGCGGTAGATAGCTTTCTCGCGTCTCCTCGCGCGGATACCCTAACCCCGGTTACTTTTGACGAAGTGACGGCCGCTATCAAGCGTCTGAAGCTTAGGAAGTCCCCAGGTCCCGATGGAATCAGGAACGAGGTACTGAAGCTCCTTCCTGACTTCATCATAGCTCTTTTGGTATGCATCTTCAATGCTGCCATGTCCCAGGGTCACTTTCCAGCCGTCTGGAAAAAGGCCATAGTGATAGGCATTCACAAGCCCGGCAAAAAAGCTACGCTTACCGCTAGCTATCGCCCTATCAGTTTATTGGATACACTAGGCAAGTTATACGAGCGGCTCCTTCTGAACCGCCTACAGACCACGATAACAAGGTTGAATCTGCTGCCGCCTGAGCAGTTCGGTTTCCGTGCACAACACTCGTGCACGAACCAAGTACACCGCCTCACGGAGTACATATTCTCGAAATTTAATGCAGACCCCCAGCCCCAGGTCAGTCCGGCTAAGCCTAAACCGAAACGTACAATAGCGGTCTTCTTCGACGTCGCCAAGGCCTTCGACAAGGTCTGGCACGACGGGCTAGTCTACAAACTCTTCAAGTCTAGTATTCCGGATAGTTTAGTTCACATCATCCGCGAATTTCTCACAGATAGGACCTTCCGCTATAGAGTGGATGGTGAGTTGTCCCAGCCCCACCCGATACGTTCAGGAGTGCCCCAGGGGTCCATCCTCGCGCCCTCCCTCTTCAACCTGTTCATCAGTGACCTACCTCGGTCCCCGGGGTTCGAGGTAGGTTGTTACGCTGATGATACAGTAATCTACGCTTCCGATTGGCGGCCGTCGCATTTAGCTATCCGTATGAATAGGGCCATCGAGGAACTCGGCGAATGGTTTCTTCGATGGCGTATAGAGGTCAACCCCGAGAAAAGCGCTGCGATCTTTTTCGATCCGGTTCAGCGTCCGCGTCCGAGCAACATAGAATCCCTTAAATTGTATGACACCGAGATTCCTTGGGCCCTTACGGTCAAATATCTCGGTGTCACGTTAGATAGACGCCTCACGTTTAAGCAGCATGCAGTGAGAGTACGAAACAAAGCCGCTATGGTTTTGGGTCGTCTGCATCCGTTATTATGTGCTAAGAGCAAAATGTCCGTCAGACATAAGCTCACACTTTACAAAATGTGTATTCGTCCGATTTTGACGTATAGCTGTCCCGTTTTCGCGCATATGTCAAAAGCGAACTTCAAGATTTTACAAAAAATACAGAACCGTTTTCTACGAAAGGCGATCGGTGCCCCGTGGTACATCCGGAGAGTCGACCTCCATAGGGACCTGGAGATGCCGTCTATCTGGGAGTACGTTAAAACTCTCACAACTAGCTATTTCGATAGAGCCATGAATCATCCCAATCCGTTAGTGGTATCCGCCGCAACTTACGATACACTGCCAGGCGCGCCGCGTTATAAAAGACGTCCGCGTTACATTTTTACTGACCCTCCCGATGATATTACGTTAGGTAACTTAGATTACCCTCTCGTCACTCGTAGAACAGCGTGTGCGCGCCCACGCCCGCGTAATCACAGATCACGCCGCCGCGGTTTGGCTGTGAATTTTGCCCCAGCACACAATCCTAGGCCTCCCTCGGCAACTGCTCTAGCCGAGGTCCGATCCTCCGGTATGGAGCCCTCGAGCAGCTTGCATGCGCGAACAGAGTAACACCGATTTGATCAAACACTCGTCTACAACATAACACCGATCACCCCACACACGTGCACACACACTCACTTGTAGGTACACATAGTGGTGGGCTATTTTTGTTTGTTTTTTTGCCCTTTCGAACTGAAATAGTTTAGAACTCAGATAGACAGATACAAAATACGTGTACGGGATCGTGAAACATACATGCTTGGTAACCATGTATATTTCACGAACCCATACAGGTATGATACGGATAGGCTTAGCTTAGTTTAGCTTAGCTAGTTAGATTCGGGTTTTCGACGACAGCCCAAGCCGAGGCGTGCCGTGCGCCCTTGTGCTAGTCGTCTATATAAAATCGGGTGAGTGCCTTAAGCGCTCCCCTTAGTAGTCCGGTGAAACTGTGAAAGCCTAAGAAGCTGGCAGTGTAGGTCAGTTCGAAAAAAAAAAAAAAAAAAAAAAACAAATATCTTCATTTTCTAGAATACTTAAAATCGAATAAAATTAAATCAAGTGTTCATTTATTAAATTCTATTATTCTGTGACCATAAGGTACACGGCCTTTTGTATATTGAAATTTTGGTTTGTTAAATGTAATGTATAGATGTAATCCCTTGGATTTCATATTTAGAGGTTTACTTAAACAATATATATTGACTTAGAATAGCGCAATAGATTTATCTATAAAGTTTTAATTTATTCAGCACAGTGTTTACAACACGTAAGTGAGAAAATAAAATAATGACACGTTTGAAATACACAATATGCTATTATGATGGTTGAGTGACACAAGTTATTATCTACTTATTTATATTATAGAATGGAAAAAAAATCAAATATTTCAATACCAATTACAAAGTGGTCAAAAAAATAATATTTACTTTTCCTTACTGACACCCCTAAACACATAAAGACTCATCCACACAAGCCGAGTCCTGATTGATGCAATGAAAAATGATGCGACAATGTTTTGAGAAATTACGTTCTCGAGGCGGACAGCTTTGTCGCGAACACAGAATGGGATTTTATTACTTTCGTAATTTAATATAACGCTGTATGCCGAAGAACCGGCTTAGCACGATACTTTGTAAACTTTTGTCCATGGCTTAGCTAAGCTGGACTAGGGAGATGACCGATATATTTCCGGCGGATCATTACGCGTGAAAAGGAAATGTCATTTATCTGCGTCTTATTTTTATAATAAACTAACTTTTGATAGAGGATTCGCTCATGTATCGTACTTGGTATAGACATTTTTTTCTTTATATATTTTTTTAAATATTTATAACAACATTTGATCACAGTTTCATGAATTGTTAAATGTTGTCAGAGAGTACACGATAAAGTTAAAACAGATTTTTTATGGATCAAGCTATCCGCGATTTTTATATGTTTTTTTACTTTCTTTCATTAGTATTTAATGTGTACAACCTTTTTTTGTAAAAATGTTGACACTACTCAATAGATCGTATGAAATAGCATAATAATAAGATGCTTATGTTATTTTCTGAAAAGTTCTCTAAAAATTTCACTATAATCAATGTAGCCATTTCAGAGATTAGGAAAACAACAAACACTTCTATTTATTTATATGTATAGATTACTTTTTAACTCTTAAGCGGCCCCGTGACGTAGTTTAAGCCATTTACTCAAACTTTATTGACTTGTGTTTACGCAATTTATATCAAAATTTTGTGCCGTGAATGAAAAGTATATTGAATTAATGTAAATTAGTTAGGTAATGTCCATAAGGCTAAAAACGTATAGTCAGTTCCAAAAAAAAAACCATGAATGTGAAGAAAATTGCAGCTGGTAATTTTTTTAAGGCTCATTTATTGATCAATCTTACAGTCATTTAGCATTTTTTTTTGCGAACGAAGAAAAGAATATTCTAATATATAACCAATAAACCCACTGTGTAATTTTTTGATGTAAGTTAAATACATTATTTCGAATTTTCTAAACCGTTTACTTCTGTAAACAATGTAAAAAAGTAAATAACTCTTCATTTTAATACTAGAAAACAATGTACATGTATTTAGTTTAGTATACTTTAATGATACATTTGAATTCGTAACAGACAACTTCTCCATACATGTGTATCCAGAACTTACTAATTAACCTGGTATTGAAATAATTAGACTAACAATTCTATAGAAAATCAATTACAGCGACTGAATTAGTTCGTAGAAAATAAACCCGTTTAAGTTATTACCGATACGGGATAGAAATAAATAACATTTATGATCTGCATAATGTTTCGAACAATACGTTTCGAATAACGAATTTTATTACTTTAACTTAACAACTAGGTCATCTGTTACGTTAAGCGGAAACATTTGGTGCTCACCTTTCTTTAGAAAGCCATGAACGCTAGTAAAACATTTCATAAAACAGTCGTTATTATCTTCGACATGTGGACTGCAAATGCAAACGGTAGACCAGGAGTTCCTTTGCGCTGCACGTGCAAGGAAGCGTCGAGTTTAGCTCGCAAATCTGTGCAGCACATTGCGGTTATCAGCTAAGTAGCGGCATATGGGTAGCTGATAATGATAACGTAAAGTAAAAACTAATAATATATAATAACACAGCGAGATAAGAATTGTTTGGATGCGGTAGACAGGTTATGTGAGAAAATTATTACTTGAAATCACTATTTTCAACGCGGAATGTCTGTTTATTGTGTTTTTGTTTTTGATAGTTTATTTATATTTCCTGCAGACTCTTGGTCCGCACCTTTTTACTGAAATAGTTTTAAATATGAATCGATTTAAATCTAGTGAATCTTGAATACATAATTGAACTGAGCAAGTCGAGATATTATTTTTTATATTTCACTAGTTACAGCTACTTCACTATATAGGTATTTTAAAATTATATTAGTAACTCTGGATTTGTTGGTAAGAGTATAGATTTAATGGTAGTTTAAGTATTATTTTATATGGCCATTTTTAGGTTGTAATTTATAACGTCCCGTGCCGGAGCGCTTACGGCCCGATAGATGAATCTAGCAACAGCGTCGTCGGTCACATCGGTGTAGTAGACACAGGTGTTGGTGAGTCTGGATATGTTTATTAGTGGATTTAATAAAAAAGGGCAAATAGTTAATAAAATATTCCCTTTATTTTTCTAACAATATTAAAAGTAATAATTAATATTATATAACATGTATGTGTTATAATTAACAGAGCCGGATCATGCGACACAGAACTAAATTGTAGTTGGATTTAGCATGCGAACCAGCATTCAGTGGTACTTTGCAGTATTTTGACAGTCATGCTACTATTTTAGATTTTGGGTATTGTTTTTCATATGAATATATTTAAAAAATACCACATATAATATTTAATCCTACAAGGAGTCTTTACTTGGGCTTAAGCAAAATATCTTAATGTATTTATAGCATGGCGGTAGGCCTCTTTTTAATGTCCGTTTGGCTATCTCTTACCGTCAATTACAAAATCCAAGTATTCCATATATATTAAATAAAGAGGAGTATTCAAAATAAAATTTCGTAAAACGTTTGTAAAACAAAAACAAATGTCTAATGAAACAAATTTCGATATAATGAACTTAAAAGAAGGATCCACCAACGAGTGTACGATGATTTATCGTTGTAAATAATAGTTTTATCGAAATAATCTACTGTTTGGTAAATTTATCGTTTTAATCTCCACAAGACTATTGCGGATGTTCTAACATAATTACCTAAATGTAGTATTAACGCGCAGCTGTGTAAAAATTACGCATTATTTTATTATTACTGTAATAGACGACGTAGGCAATTCACTTTATACGACGTTGTAAAGTGCTAGAGGTATTTACCCAATCTTATCAGTGCAGTACACGTGTGGTATTGTACATGGATTACAGTAATGATTTTTGGAATCTAATTTATTTCAGTGCTTGTGTACTGACCTAACAAAATTAATTGTTATTTTGGGACAAGGAAACTAATGTTCCATTGGCATTTTGTTATATATCGCTGCTTGTGTTAAATGCACATTAGGGTTGACAAGAATAATATTTTTTTAGTTTAAAGGCCGGCAACGCACTTGCGACTCCCCTGATGTTGCTAGTGTTTATGGACGGCGGTGATCACTTACCATCAGGTGACCCACCTGTTCGTTTGCCCCCTATAACATAAAAAAAAAGAAACTTTATCGTTTAGGATGATGAAATAAATCTGCTTATGTTTTAGCTTGTAATATTATTACTTAAGTGATGCCTTTTCGTAATTTTTGATTTCCCATGGAAATAATACAGGACATTTTTGTCTTTGTTTTTTTTATGCGTTCTAACAAATTAGGGTGCCGCAGAAATTAATATATCATATTCTTGTTAAAAATTTAATGATTACCAATACGAAGTTTGGTATGAGTTTTCGTTAAGTCAACTCTTTTGAAACGTTATTCACAGTTAAAGTTCAAACTCAAATGGTATATGATGGTTTTCAAATTTTTTTTCAGATTCTATCACAATATAATAACTCAAAAATATAACAATCATATTTTTTGTTTTTTTTTTTTTGCTCACCCTAATGCCTATATAATGAACATAATCTAATTATACCTGTTTTTATTTGGTTCACTACTACGTAAAAATATTTATTAGCGTATTTCATTGTTATAAAATATTATCGATTAAAAACGGCCCACGACTTTATACCTATTTATTATTTGCTTTTTATGAATACATTAAAAAAAAATTCTTCAAAGATTAAATGCAATAAGGTTATACGAACTACGAAACTAGTGGAATAAGTGTATACCTTAAAAAACCTATATTATATTAGGTTATACTATATTAGTTAGAGATTGCCTATATTCTATCTTTTTTTTTATATTATAGGGGGCAAACAAACAGGTGGGTCACCTGATGGTAAGTGATCTATCTATCTATATATATAATATATTTATTTTTTATTTCTTATTCTGTCTTATATCTACTCTATGTTATTTTCTCGTATATTTCTTTCCCTGGCTTTTTAATAACACTAATTGATCTCAGCAATTTATGGGACGAAACAATCGATTACCAACGAATTAAACTTTTATGACACATCCAAAAAACAATACGTAACGTTACCACATCGAATGGTGCATAATAACCGTGAGTTACATCGACAGATGTGTGATAGCGATATCTCTGGTAATGAGATATTTCGCGGCAACTGTCACGATAGTGTTACAGCTATAGTCGAGCACCACGTCACACACCGCGTCGAGTGTACAAACAAGGATCAATCTGTGTCGGTAATATTGCATTAATATTTTGGTCTATATTGCATATATTGGTACTTGAGATATTTATTTCTATACTAACTACCAGCCCCGGCTTCGTTGAATGTATTGACGAAAAAAATAAGTTACCCAAAATTTCCCTTTACAGTACTACAATGTAGTATATTAAAACGGTAACTGATCAACTGAACATCAGTTCTATTCATATTTTTCAAGATCATCCCACTGTCTTGTTTCTCACTCAGTCTCTTATTTATATGGAGATTTTTATCCTGAACTTCGGCATATTAGTCTTTTATCACTTTTTTTTACTAAATCTTACATTTTGGATGTTAAAACTTATTTAGGCGCATAGAACATCGAACGTAACGGAACTGTCACGCTTGGATTGGTGACGCTGAATCAGTTTTACTCGTCTCCACTAGATATAAGGTGCGCTCGGATCAGTGATTGTATTGTTATACACAATGCAACTCTGCATCGGTCGTCATCAACTACGTGTTTTCACTACTATCGTGTGGTCATGAGTATGCAGATTTTTTTTATTATTTTAGCATGATAGAAGCAATAGCTCTGTGGTATATCTACATTGCCGCCGTAAGAAAAAGGCGCGCATCCAACTAAAACACAAAATGGAGAAAAGTCGAAAAGTATGAAGCTCATACCTTTTGGCAAGTTGATTGTATTCATTTTTTAATTATGTGTAAATTGAAAACGGAAGCTTATCCTTTTTTCCTAATTCCGTATGATTATATAAACAAAATTCAATATTGCTAAAAATGGAAGGTACCCCGCTCTTTCTTTGGACAATAGTATAACAGATTTCTCTAACTTTAGAAGTTCTGCTGTTTATTTGTAATAAGATAATGTTTTTTAGACTTTAAGATTTTTAACAGATCTCCAAGTCATATAGAAAAAGGTAATGTGAAGTGGGAGTAATATAAAAACGAAATCCCACCAATACCTCTCAATCGCAGTCGTGAGGTATTTACGGTTTGATATATACTACAATGTATAGAACATTTACGTCACATGTAGAACTTTTTACATATATATTATTGATCTGTAATTAATACAGTAGTTTACATTTTCATTTTTGATATTTACGGTATCATCAAGTTATGTATTTCTGATCTCGAGCGCATTTCCTTATGATTTCAATACAGGAATACATGATTCTAATTTTTTGTCCATTTGAACAATGATGCATTATTCATTCTAATAAAAGCGTATAAATTTAAGCATATTATCGGCAGCGGTACCACACGTGTGTCCGCGAGACGCAGCTGCGTGCACGTGCGTGCGTGTCGTCACTGATTTGTACGCATCTCCCAGGTACATATCATGCTAAAAATATGCATAATAATTAACATTGTTAGTAGTATAGGCCAGTTTATTCAACATTCGGACTCTTTAAAGTTGTACATACTTGCGAATATCTTATTGAAACTTGGTAACTTAAATCAAATTCTATTTATTCAGAATTAATTAGCTAGGTGTCAGACATGTTTGTCTCGTTTGTGTTGACTATACAAATGCGAAATAATTGTCATTGTACTTAAATTTAGCGCTTTATATTTCAAGGTTGGATAACATGTATACATATAGTTTAGAACTTTTCACAGTGATACATATTAGAAAACGGCAATACAGCAATTAGTTGCGTTCGACTTGGACATCATAATTTTAAAGCACGGAGGAAATTATTTTAGAATGTAATGTGAATATTTATAATTCTATAATATTTTTCATTAAAAGAATATATAAACAAAATAACGCATATAAACTAGTAGAAGTACCGTCAGGTATTTCGCAAGATAAATAAACTTATCCATTATTTGGATGAATAATACAACCGTTTGACCAAAAATCGTAAACATTGACTAATCCGAGAGCAGATGTTAGACAATAAAATAATTTAAAATTACAACTACTGAGTAATTTGTAAAACAATTGGCCAACATGGTCTGAGTCAAAAATTTCTCCACATGTTTTCTACCAACATTGGTTGTTCGATGTTATAAAAATACGGACGGAGCTTTCTTTAACAAATGTTTCTTAGTTCTCACGTCCATGTGGACTGCACGATTTTCGGCATTCGAATTTGAAGGAATGAATCTGTCTTGCAGATGGTGGCGGTGTGCGGCCCCTTCAAAGTTTCAATTTCCAGAAATATTCAATTCACCTCTACTGACTGAACGAGCTACGTAAATTAAAGTAAGTTCATGAATAACTTTGCAATTGTTTGCTTCATTATTATGAGAAAACAGAAATATCAAATTATGTTTGTTTCAAAAGTAGTGGTAAAAATACGACCGTAATTTATTATTTTTTGAAGTCTCAATATTATTGAAGTTTTTTTGTCAAATAGTGTAAGAATATTGCAGATTAGCACACAAGGATAGTGACGTATAAATAAAGGATTCGATTCGTCGATGGCAAAAAAGAAAAAGTAACTGTATTCGACTTTTTTACTTATAATAATAAAGCTCGCCAATATCTACCAAAAACAAAAAATAAAGAAAATCGCTTGAGAAACAGAGAAAGAAAATGTACTATTTATATATAGAACAATATCTACAAAGGTAAACAAAATACGGATATAAATTCAGACACTTTAAATTGAGTATAGGTATTCTTGTATTGTATAATATTATTATATAAAATAGTAGCGCAACTCCCTGTTTTAATATTTACTGTTAAAATTCGGCATTCAAATTATTTTCTACATATAGATCATGTTTATAGATTTCGAGAATCTTCTTATAGCTATAGACGATGAAACATAAACATTGAATAGAAAATTTGATTCAATTTATGTCCTATTTATGAAATGGTTGTAGAGTAGATTAATACTTACAATTCTAAATAGAATAAGCCGTATATTTATTGGTACTATATTAGCAATCACCTGTAACTTGTTACGTGATAATTATAATATGCACATTACTCGGAATAAAACATAAACTATGTCACTCAGGGATTATGTGGCTTCCTATTGCTATTTCAATTTTTATAATATGATCGGTACGTCTGGATATTATCTTTTAAAAACAACGTTTAGTTTCTTACAATAAATTATGATATAATCTAATCATTAAATTTAATGATACTAAAAGATTAGCGGATCCGGTGAGCAGATTTTGACTTATCACAGACATTAATGAGGTCAGGAAATAAAAAAAAAATCTAGACTTCAACAACAGTACCACCTACAAGATTCAGTTGTCGTTATAACCATTCGTGTGAGCGCGTAAGTACGGAAAAAAATTTTTAGTATCAGTCTGGTCGTTTAGGAAGAGAAAATTGCAAACACACATACAACGCAATATTATCGCTATACATTATAAAACAAAGTCGTCCGCTGCGTCTGTCTGTATGTTCGCGATAAAGTTGAAAACTACTGAACAGATTGCAATGCGATCTTCACAAATAGATAGAGTAATACACGAGAACGGATTAGGTACATAAGTGCTGAAAAAAGTTTTTTTTTTATATTATCGGGGGCAAACGAACAGGTGGGTCACCTGATGGTAAGTGATCACCACCGTCCATAGACACTAGCAACACCAGAGGAGTCGCAAGTGCGTTGCCGGCCTTTTAAATATGTGGGCCTCCGGCGCTCTCACTGGCTGAACGAAACGCAACAGTGCAAGCACTGTTACTTCACGTCGGTTTTCTGTGAGAGGGTGGTACTACCCCGGGCGAGCCGACCCCTTCATGCTGAAACCAGTACTAGCTTCAGCGTAGCTCTACCACCTACGAAGTTGAAGTTATCTATACTCAACATTTTATTAAAAAAAAGTATCTATGTATTAAATACCTTTTTTCTATTGTTAGTGTCGTTTTTTCTACAAACGTAGAATAAGGAGACAGATAACATTTTTGATAAGATTTTTATCTTGTTACGCCAAAGAAGTATAACTTCTAACGCGTGTACATAAGTACACACAATTTTTTGTGTGCTGAAATTATTTACAGGTCATCGTGAATTCTTGGACAATTGATTAAATATCATATTTTTTTTGGTATTTAATAAAATACTTAATATAAAATGATTGTTTTTTTGTGATTTATTGCGGTTCTGGTTATTAAATGAGAGTCACTTTTCATAGAATAAATTTTCCAGTTAATAATGACCGACGTTCTCGCCGGGTGCCCTATAAATAATGTAATCATATTTTTAAGCTCCACCTAAATACGTCTGCGGCGACGTTTAATAGACAGGCAGACACTCCCGCGGGAAGTATCAATCCAGTCGGTTGACAACGAAGATGTATAATAATGTTGTTGTGAAAATAAAGTTTTTGATCACGGAAAATGTTCTCATTTCACCGTTTTAATTTAAATGGGACGTGTAATTTGAAAGATTATATATAAAAAAGTTTAACAATTTATACAAACAGCTTTTCTATAGCTAATTATCATTTTACAAGGCTAGTTGCTGTATTAATGAGCCGAGAGGGCGCAGGTTTAATTTCTGCACATGATTGATTTTTGTGTGATAAGCATTTTTACTAATATTATAAATGTGAATATGAGTTTATTTGTGACGCTTTCACGCCTTCATTACTTCATAGGTTATTATGAATTTTTGTATACACGTTATCAAGGGTACAGAAAAGGACATAGGGTACCGTTCCTCTAGAAAAAATGTAATATTCCCGAGGGATAGATCAAATCTACATTAAAGCGAACGAAGTCGCTATTAAAAACTAGCCATTTATATACGTAATTTAATGGTTGAATTATTTTACTTTTACACATTATAATTTAAACACCATCGTTTTTAATTTGTTATCATTTAGACAAAGGAGCCATAAAATAAGAGACATTTGGTGATTGGTGCTGAAGTTAAAAGAATTAGGAACCGCTGTCGCAGAATACTCACGATGATTTCGGTAAAATAGAATTTAGCACACGTCGCAGCGATGTACAAATCCAAAAATACACAAGATACAAATTTAAAACGATGTGATTTGCCTTCTTTGTGTATTTTCCTTGTAACAGATATTAAGAGACAAAAACAAAATACCCTATGCTCTATGACAATACAATTTTAAAACTGTATTAACAACTACTCGCGACTTCGTCTATATTACATGCTCTATGACAATTCAATTTTAGAACTATGTTAACAACTATTCGCGTCTCCGTCTATATTACATCGCTTAAATCGTAATCATAATCTTAGTGATAGAGAAGTTGAAAAGTACTAGGTTAGCATCATACGGGCATATTATGAGAAGAGATCAATGTCATGTAACAAGAAAAGTTTTGAGTATGAAAGTGGACAGATGTAGGGGTAGAGGATGACTGAAAAAGGTGTTGATGGATTGTGTAAAAAATGATATGTGTATGAAAAGTGTGAATACTGAGATGATATCTGACAGGGCAGAGTGAAAAAGGAAAATCTGTTTCGCCGACCCTATTTAGGTGAGATAAGGATAAGATGATAATGATGAATACTAATTACTATATTATAAGTGCGAAATGCGAATTTGTTTATGTGTTTGTATGTTAGACTTTCACATCTTAACCACTTCACCGACCATCATGAAATTTTTAAGAAGTAGTAGGGCATAAAGGGCATTTGGTACCTTGTAATCAGAAAAACTGTTATTTCCGAGGTATGGCTCAGATGTACATGTACGCGCGCGTAGCTGCGAGTAAAAGCTATTTACAATGTAATGTTAGTTGTAAAGTTATGGAATGCGTTACCGCGTCAACTTCAAGATGTTGAAAACTATCAATAACGTTAGAATCCAAGTACACCAATATTTAGTTCAGAAATAGGAGACTGTGTTCGTGATTTTACAATTTGTATATATATATAAATAACTTTTGCTGCGTGTAGTATACATTTTCATTATTATGTACGTACATATATGTATATGAGTATCTATATGTTATATATTCATTCATTTCATTATTATACTTTTAGTTTGTCATTTTCTTTTGCTTCTTCTATATTTGCACTACCTACAAAACTTTTATGTTTCATAACAATACCGCCGATTAGCTGGAACAAAATACTTTATGGCTAGGTTCGCCACCTTTTTTTGCAAATAAAGTACATTGGTTATTATAGGTAGGAAAAAAATGTACATAGTATTAAAATATTTTTTTATTATTAAGCATATTTAAAAAAAATTATTATTGTATTTGAATTTAAGCCACTTCGCACGAAACAAACAAGAAATTGTGACAATTATGACAGTGACATTGTTGACATTTGAGGTTAAGATGCGTTCAGAAATATTTGTTAAAGAAACTAGTGCTTAGGTGATGTGGCCTTAGCGAGTGGCAACATCGATTGAGCAATCGATGACGAAAAAATACATATGAATAAACTTTACAAAATTCTAAAGAAACCAAATCGTTCCAAGTAAAGTATTTTCGTGTACTTTAATGTTCACATAACATTACCTGAAAAAGCGGACAATACTCAATTATAAAATACGGGTGGCAACCCTATTTGTGGCATTAAGCTCGCCAGTGTACAAACTTCAAAATGCATTAAAGTGTTCATTCAAAGTTCAAGAGCAATAATATACAGCTTAGTAGATATTGTAAAAACCTCATTAATGAAAAAACAAGTAGGTGTGTCAGTTTATATTAATGTCTACTTATATATATAGAAAAAAAAACTAATGTAGTTGAAATAAATACCTCAATAGATTGACAGAAATGGAGATGGACAGGCCCTACGAGCCGAGATCTTCAAGATAAATGGAGTACAATTTTAACTGATTTGTGTACTAAAGAAGAAAAGCTAAATAGAGGACGTAAACAACAATGTCGGCGTGATCAAAGCCACGGCTAAAAGTTAATTAAATATAATAAGAGTTTTTCTTTGTTTCACTTTGTACCTTAAAATTTGGTAATATTGAATCAAAACCTCGGGAAGTTGAACAATTTGCTACAAAAGACTTTCCAATTCGAATCTTCTATAACTTGAATTTCTTAGCGGACTTCTGTAGATTCTTTTGAATAATGAATATAAAAAAGGCGCAAATCTGAAACGTAATACGCTGTTATTCCTGAGTACTGAGTTTGAATGGTTCTTGTACGCCTTTATGTTGCCATAAGTAAAAGAAATTATCGTATACTAGCTGCCCACTCAGGATTTGTATAGGCGTACTAATGCAGAAAATGAGAGCAAACCTTCTCTTTACGGTACGACCGTGTTATGAAATAAAATTGCATCGATGGTAAAGGAACGTCAATTTGACAATTCTGTCAATATTTTTGATGATATCCCCTTTGTTTTTTGTAACTCACTCACTTTCAAATGAAGATTTATTTATCTAAACTTTTCACTTTTTCGTACAATTTTTCAAGCATTTTTTTTCACACAAACCTAGCCCTTACAATTACAAACAGATAAGAAAAAGGATTGGCCAAATAAGTGCAGCCGTTCTGTCGTAATACGCTTGCATACATTTGGCAATTGGTTTTTAGACAGACGCTATAGCATCACAGTTATATAAGTATTCGAAATTACTAAGTTTTTTTTATTGTGTGATTTGATTTCTAATGGATGCTACTTATAGAGACCCCATTGCTAAAAATAACCAACTGATTATATTATACATTGAACATCCGCCGGATGGCGTCATTGTGATTGTTGTCGGAGCGTGTTCAGTTTGCATATGAGACTCGGTGATTGTTTGCATATCTATTCAACTACTGAGAAAATCTGCATATTTGTACGAACTACTAAAATTTGTAGGTTTTTTATTTAGTTTAATAGTATTTAAATACGGCCTGTTTTCTTAAGGAGGAGATAATCCTACATAAGATACTCTCACACTGTTAGAGTACAGCGTAAGAGCTATGTCCGACTCCTACCGACTAAAATCCCTCTGCCACTCAGCGCGTATGGGGATCAGGGTCGCGGGTTCACGATTAACATGCTCTGTTCCTCGGGCCAAGCGCTTAGATCGCCCGAAGATGTTCGTATGTGGACCCTTATCTCGCGAAGAGACCATATCTTTTCTCAAGCTTCTTAAGAAGCAGCGGATAATCCGTGCTTCTCCACCATCTTTTAACAGGAGTCTGAACTAATGGAGGCATATACTGAAATCGCCCTCCACCGGTTTAAATACAGCCTCACCCTAATGGTTATTGACGTGCGCCGGTTCGTCTTGACCATAACGCCAAAGAAGAATATAATATTCGTTTGCAATTTTTTTCATTTTTTTGGTATCCATGGTGTCTTTAAGCATGCCATACGTCCAAATAAGTACAATTTTCTAATTATATAATAAATAATTACTATCTTATGGAGTCCAGTTTAAACGTTACGTTTACGTTAACATACGCTAAGACTAGTACAGTAAATGCAGTTGCAAAACAATTTCTTGAAGAAATAGATGGATTTATGACTGACTTTTGTTGTACATTTTAAGCGTGTGCTAGTAAATTTATCACTATCATTCCTTTGTTTCTTTTACCAAGACCTGTATCTCATAAAATACTTTTCGGAGATTCCAAACATACAATATAAAAGTCGTCATTCTCTGAACATTAGTGTGCGCAAACTATCAAAGCTGCAAATATAATGCAAGTTTAATAAATGTTCTTTTTGTGGGATAATTATTAGATAAGAGCGGACAATGTTGAAGTTAGAATAAAAAAGAAATTTATTGTTTTGGGTAAACTATATAAGAAACATTAGCGCACCGTTAAAGAAATCATGTTTTAAAATGAGTATAGACGGGATTAAAGGTCGATAAATCATTGATACAAAGTGCTATGATACGATACATAATTCAGTGATTGCACATCCGTCAGCTAGTCTTCTACTCAGATTTTCTTTGAGGATTCATACGTATTGGCGCATGTGGCTATCAAATGTAAGCGAGACAAGGGCAGCATTCACTAGTGCCGCGACGGCGCGGACACAGACGGCGGCACTTCTTGCGCCACGTGCTCTGCAGATTCAACATCTGGAGACGCATTCGCGAATAACTATGTAATAAAATTATGCTTTGATTAACACACATCATAATACTTTGTGTCGATTTGAATAACACATAATATACGAATTATAATATTATTAAATAAAGTATAGGTAGGTACAGTATTTACAGGGTTTCGTAGTCCGGTGACACTGTAAAGGCCTTGCCAGGTCAACAGTGTAGTAGTACCAAAAAAATTTAAAATTACAGTGTTTGTGAATGCAAGGTGTAATGTATTTGTAAGGATTTTTATGGATCAAAATAATTAAACAAAACATTTAGGGCGGCTTGCATCCAAATCGTTAATCTGATCTAAATCTTTAAAAGATATTTAAGACAGATAATTTCATACATTTTGATACAAATGTGCTGAACTTAGACTTAAACTAATTTTCTTTTTTTGTGGTGCAAGTTGCTTTAAAGTTTATTCCGAAACTTTTATGTTTTATATACTACGCATAACACTACTATTTCCAGTTTATGTAAAACTCTTACACATCCTTCAGATTCATTCGTTTGTCTCATTCATCCAGCCGCTGACCCACCACCGGCTACTGTACCAAACTGTATACTTCTGTAAATTGTGTACTTCTGTATATTGTCAAAATTTTGCAGTTTTAAATAAATAAACAAAATTTACTCTCTTCTATATTTTTGTCGATTGGTGAGTTATCTAGAATATACAAAAAACAATAGATGTCAGAGTTATGCAAATTGCGTTATGGAGGCAGTATTCGTGAACCATCGACTCGAAAGACCTCGCTACAAAACGCCTTTTCAAAAAGAACTAAGTCTTCCTATGTTCTCCCTAATTTACACTGTGTGCCTTTAAAATAAAATTAGGTTTCGCGAGCCATATTCGCACTCATTCTCGAAAATAACAGGGTTCACGGTTGACGGATACGTCAAGGAAGACATCATCTTCATCATATATAAAACTAACGCAGTAGGTAACTATTACGTCATATGTCAGTCGTAATCTTGCAATCGTGGTCACGATTTATAGTGGTAACGTGGTACGATCTGCAGATAAAACACGCGTTCGTACGTCACGTTGTGAATAGAGACAATAGAGCAAATCGTACGCGGACCCGCGATTGACATCTCTTTGTGTTGCCGACGACGAGACGTCAGCTGCCACTTCAAGTTTCCATTGCTAATATGTACTGTCAACTATGTGAAATGGAAATCTGGTATTTTTCCTAAAATTAAAATAAATATAATAAACAAGAATAATAAGGATATTTACTGTACAATACATACAAGTTATGGTAAACGGAACCATAATTTATTAAGAAATATTGTGAATCGCATAAGAATGGAACGTGTTTTCATTTAGCCGCGTGACTGAGGCCAAGCATCGAAGAGTGAATTAAAAAATATGAATTGTTTTTAACTTTTACTTAATTGCGAGAATACCAAGAAAACTAATAAAGACAAAAAAGCGACGGTAAATATGCAAGCATCCATGTCAAGAGATGGAGGATTTTTTATTTCGTAAGTCTGCAGAAGATTCATTACTTAATTAAACAGTAATTAAAAATGGCACAAATGCTTAGCAATAAAGAGGAGGGAAAAGGCACAAATCTCAATAAAAACTTTTTGCCTTTCCAGTTTTCTGAGATAAAGATTCATTACTTTTTAACTTATCAACCGTTTAATTTAACTTTTTTTTTAATTGTAATTAATAAAACGGACTCCAGAGCACAGAAAAACCAGTCTAAGCGCATATTAGTATGCTCGAATAGGAGGGAACCGAATAACATCAAATTTAAATCGTCAAAGTGGTATTTGATGTCCTTCGAAAGTTAAAAGACGTAACTCCGAATAAAAATGATCTTGTGTTTGTGTCCTAAGTACATAAATATGTATAGAGGGACACGTGCGTCAAAGCTGAATGACTGTTTGCTAAATAATAAGAGGAATGTTTTTTTATGTATCAATTATTGTTTTGATCGGGCGGTTTTGATCTCGTGTGTAATGATCTACAGAGCCATTATTTGTACCAAGCTCCTTGAATATACCAATAAATAAAGAACGACAGCATAAAGTAATTTTTTCATTTCCTGCCTACCAGCTATCATTTTTAAATTTTACAGATTAGCGTTTGACCTTAATCTAACCTGATATTGTGACGAATGCCCTAAGATGGTAACACGCTAAACCTGGAACAGAACTAGCTCTCAAGAACAGAGGGCGGAAGGTAGGTCTTCAAATCGAAGGTGGTAGTTGGCCAGGGTAGCAATAGTAAACCATTATAGCATTACCACACTGACAGTCCAAATCGAGGCGCGCCATGCGTCCTTGTGTTGGTTGCCTATTTAAATCGAGTGAGTGCCTTAAGCGCTCCTCTTAGTAGTCCGGTGAAACTGAAGAGGCCTTGCCAAGTCAACAGTGTAGTCAGTTCGAAAAAAAAAACATTACCACATTTGCGATTAACATATTCATCTATAATTTTATACAAAGGTTTGGAACGATCGTGGTTTTTAAGAGTATTATAACATTTAAAATTAAATTTTTAAAATATAAGAATCATACATATTTCATTGGAAAAAAATGTAAGAAAAGTAAATATTATCGGATTTCAATAACAAGGGGACAATAACAAGTTGTTTACCAAAGTATCACAGAAGTATCGATATTGTTGCCTGATTTATTATACATTTAAATTACTACCTTTGTATTTTGCTTTAGCGGTGCCTTATTCAAATAATTCAAACTTATTTCAATACGAAATCAATAAACTTCGAGCAGTTTGTAATATGTATTGACTTGTAAAACGCTGTTGACAAAAATTAATTTATTATACAAATCAACGAATTGAAATTATTTTGATTGCAACTAGTTCAGCTTATTAATAATTATCTCAATCATTCAGTTAATAATGAACAATATTTATAGATTGGTATTCTTCAAAATGAAGTGGCAACTCATCGCTGTAGTGCATCATCATATGACAAGGCGCAGATTGTAAATAGTAGCTCTGGTTACTGTTAGGGTGGTGTCGGGGCCACGTGCTGTCCTGGAGAGTCACAGGCACAGGGCAGGCGGCAGACGGTAGGCCTGCTGCGTACCGTGCACTGTCAATTTGTATAAACACATGCTCTGGTTGCATTTAGAGTCGATAACATGTTTTGTGACGCATTGAATCACAATTTAAATTGAAAATTGTATGATTATTACCTTGTAATTTCGATTATTTTCATAATATCTTATGTATGTAACTGCATCAGATTACATGGGGGCCGTTATGACGTCGAATAATAAAAGTAATAAATATCATAAATTTTAACATGATATTTGCATTTCGAGTTCGTACTGTGATTGACCATCGTCGTTAAAATTCAAAGCGACGCTTAAGAATTAAATATGAAATATAGGTGACAGTAATTTCTCATAATGTTTGGTCGATAATAAATTTACAGTTTGAAGACGGCCGGTGTTATGTTTTAACTTTAGCCTATGCGTCCAGTTTAATAGCTTAAACGCAGATTCACAACTTGAATTCCAGTTGGAGTTAATAAAATTTATAATCATCGATATTATGTTGGCTAAGGGATTTCTTGTACGCGGAAGGTTTTTTTTTTCGAACTACTGGTGGATTGGATTGGGCCTTCACAGCTTAAACAGACTAAGACGTGGAAGGTATATCGAGCTCATTTAACTACAGCACGACTTTCTTACTTAGATGTTGATAACGTTTTATTTTAGCATTATACATAATTATAATAATTTTATTACAGAGTCATTGCTATCTAATCTGTGTGCATTCGCCTTCTATTTGATAAATGATTTAATTTGCATAGTAGTGGAGATTCTCATTAATAACACTATTATTAAATTACAATATATAGTTGTATTTAGATATGCACCAATTAATTACATTTAGGATGTAGTCGAAAATATTAACGTGTGTAGTATGGTGGTCAGAGGTAAGAAGAATCGACTCTGTATGTGAAAAGTGAAGAAAAATCAAGTGAATTTAAGATAACGTTAACATAACGAGTTACAATTTGAAAGGAGCGCCGATAACGGTAAAAGACCGAATTAAACCGAGAAAATTATGTCACATCGATAACGTTTTGTCGCAAGTTTTTGAGTTCCACTGTAACATTTTCCTGTAGCAAATTTCGCTTTATTTAATTTGATTATTTTTAATTTACATCTTTTTGAAATATTAGCGTTGTGGTCGTTTATTTACGAATTCTAATTTTATATATTTCGTCGGACAAGATTGCAGTTAAAAACCAATGTTACCAATATATATATGTTACCAATGTGTCTTTGCCACCATCTTTTATAATGCTAACGCTCGAAAAGTTTGATCTCAAGACCAGTTATCTAAATACATCAGTAAGTAAAGAATGACGCTGGAGCTATGCTATAACTTTTATTGCATGCCATCTTCAATCGAAAATGTAATGCAAATTTGAAAGTGTCTTGGATTTTTACGTCGTTGGAAACAGTATCCCAGTCCCTACTATTTAATTATATCAGCTTGAAACTGTGTAGTGTATTATAGATGTAGAAAAAAATATGTCATGTATTTCAGTATGAATAAATATTTATGTCCAAGGCGTTCGTTGGTAGTGTGTCGCTGATCGTCGGGTTGGACGACATCGCGGAGTCGTGATATCTGCGTCGTGAGGTACCGTCGTGACCATCGCACGTGTCCCGTTCAGCTGTCTGACCAGCTGTCCACCTCAGGCTGATTTGTTATAGAATTGTCATTCTCTTTATTAAATTACAATACTAAAATTCGATAGTGCGGCCGCTATTTTTAAAATTTGCATTCTTAGCTTTACTTATAGTCGACGTTAATTTTCTCAATATGACAGTTTATCAACTTAGATTGGTTTAGTTTAAGTTAGCTCATGGGCGTCCCGAGTTGTATTCGTGCAAGAATAAACTAATTTGTAATTTCATCAGCTTTATAAAATTAATTGCTAAATTTACGCTGACGATTGGAGCATAATCACCATTTGGAGTCACCAAACGCCAAAAACGGTACCACACTAACTACGGCAATAGCTATGAATGCCAAATTCAATTAACGTAATACACGGATAAGTTTTTAGTGACAGATTTTTTAGTGAATACCTACCTCATTCCGAAGTGAAGTGTCATTCTGAAGAATTCGATGAATCAAAGTGTTATAAATCAATAATCATGATTTTAAATTGAATTAAACGAAATGTTTTAATGAATACACCAAACGAATAGTAATTAAGATGTACAAATATCAAATAATTCAATGATATTAATTACACACAGTTAAGAGTGACTTATAATTTTCAGTCGTAAAATACCTGAACTTAAATAATGAGTGAGTTAATCGCACGACCGTTGTTTCCGATCGTAAAAACTTGCAACAACACACTCTGTCATACAGTACGTAATTTATGGGCCAGTCTGTACACTACTAATATAATAATACCGGGTTGTGTACAATTATTTTATTAGTATTCGACCTTATTACATGCACCAGAAGGATGTTAAAAATTTCTCAGAAGTTCAAACAAGTTTGTTAAGATTTAACAGCGACACACTCCTCTCGGTTAAGTTTGATGGTTATTTTACAACCCAGTTCTAATTACGAAGTTCCTCTCACTTGAATACTAGGACACGGCGAAACGATTGTTTGAGGTCACATTAAAATTTGGTCTTATAAAAAACTTTATGGGTGTTCGTTCTGTAACTCTTTGTTGTGGGATTTGTTTCGCGACATGGTTCTGAGCTCGTTTAAATTAACTCTTGGCTATAAAACTAGCGTGTTACTAATCCTACACAAGATTTGTGCACCCGAAAGTACACGACTAGAAGTTTAGGAGTGAGCAGAATGACAATCGTTCTACATATAAATCTAGTAATAGAAAATCTTTACTTGTTTACTAATATTAATGTGAATGCGAGTGTGATTGCTTGCTACGCTTTCACACCTTGACTACAGAACTGATCATACAATACAATACAACGGGCATACAATATCTTTAACCTATAATAAAACCACTGTTTTACTGTCTACTACGGGCGAAGCCGCGAGCAAAAGGTATAAAACGATAAATGATTACAGAATTTTGTTTAAATCCTGTATTACTCCTAAATAAATTTAATATATCAATATTAAAAGAATGATCAAATGGTTTGCCTATTAATGTGGTCTCTATTGATTAAGATTGATCAATATATTGACAGGCATTAATTTATTTAGGCCGGCAACGCACTTGCGATTCCTCTGGTGTTGCTAGTGTCTATGGACGGCGGTGATCACTTACCATCAGGTGACCCACCGGTTCGTTTGCACCCTAAAACATAAAAAAAAATGTAACAATATAGTACCAATTTGCGAGGTATTACGCAGATTTCAATACATAGAAATGTTATGACAAAGATTATACGAGTAAGTAGTATCAATATGTACAGAATAGTCGATGCTCGCGATTTCACTCTTTTGAAAGTGATTTTATTCTTTCGTCTATACTAATGATGTGGGTCTTTTATATTGTTAATTGTATTTTTGTCATGACTACTTGAAGCTGTATATATTATCTATTGTCGAGTTTAAGTTATAGCTCTCGTCAACCTTTTTGGCCGCTCTGAATACAGCCGTAAGTTTGGGCTTGCACGTTATATCGTCAAAAGTTTAATAGGAAAACCAAGCTAAAATACTATTATAAGAATCTAAAATTGGCATTTATTTATCCTTGCGTTACTTATTTCGTTGTTATACATATTACATAATACGTATTTATGGCGTAGTTATATTCAGAGCGGTCAAAAAGTTTGGCGCGGTCTATACCTCTGTAAATGTCTTCCATCACTTACTGCTTAACCCATACAAAAATAGTACTCCGAAATTTGCCTTCTCTGTTAGTGTTAATAGTTTTATCAGAATCGATTCAGCCGTTTCGAGGATTAGTCTGGGCAAAAAAGAGTTTCTTAACTTTTATTTACAGTCAAACCTGGATTTCAAGAGACTACAATCTCTTTTTCACTTACAGAGGTACAGAAGTGGATTTCCTCACTTATACAAGTTTCAAAAATATAGCAAATATCCAGTAATAAATATGTATGTATCGTATAGGTACAATTAATTAGACTAAGATATAGATGCTTACAAAATGAAAACAAAAAATCTTACACCAACATTTACTTATAAAAATCCTAACGGATTGCCCTAACAAACTAACAATTTGTTTCTAATTTCTACTTTTATATTTTGTTTTTATATATATTATAGGGGGCAAACGAACAGGTGGGTCACCTGATGGTAAGTGATCACCGTTGTACATAGACACTAGCAACACCAGGGGAGTCGCAAGTGCGTTGCCGGCCTTTTAAATATGTGGGCCTCCATGTTCTTGTTCTTCATGTCCTTTTCCAGTTCCTAAGTTATTTTCAATATTGTTTCATCAACAACACTTTAAAAAAAAAATACGATAAAAAGCAGTGTTGAAATGTTTTATAAATAGCAAGTGTTATAGACACTCTACTATCGCTTATAGAGGTACAGATAAGTAGTAGTCTCAGTTGTACAAAGAAGTCCGCGCGGAAAATCCGACATTCTCTTATAGAGGTTTGTATTTTCTTGTTTATAGGGATTTTAGCGGGTTTAAATTACGGGACCAGGCAATTGCTCTCTCTCATAGAGTAATTTCGTTTATCCAGTTTACACTTACTCTGGTTATATTGTATATCTATAGATTACAATGTAACTATCAATTTTTCTATACAAATTGCAGAGGTTCCGCCACCAGTGGCATGTCGTTTAAAATTCAATATAGTTACCTACCATAAACATTTTATTTTACGATGCCGTAATCCGTGACATGTGTCAAACAAATTGTTGACACTTCCAAAAAGTGACGAAGCCACTTTAAAAATAAAGGCCGTCGGAAAAAATTAACGAGCACAAAACAGTTCCTAGTTGTGTGGAACATTTATTTAATATGTTCTCGCTTAAGTATACTATAATTATTATATTATTCGGATGTTTACAGTCTATACTCTTAACTTAATATGTGACATATAATTAAATTAGTAGATTCATTTTATTTGTAAATTAAAGAACTGAAGATACAATAATAAGAATGATTTTTATAATAAAAAATTACATGTTTTGTACATGTTGTTAAAAACTAATAAACGTATAATTGGGTTCTGATTTATATATTAAAATAAAAAGTTTTTGCTCGCGGCTTTGCTCTTGTAAATTTGGCTTGATCGACATCTCTGAAACAGTGCATTTGTTCTGGCTGAAAGGTACTCTATCCTATGTCCTTTTCGGTACCCTTGAGAACGTGAGTGTAAAATTTGAGTAATTAAAGAGTGAATGTGTAACAAACAAAAACACACACTTTCGCACTTAACAATATTAGTTAGAATTCTTTCTAAATTTGCATAATATGTGACATATAAATTAATTGGTAGGTTCATTTTTCATTAATTTATCTTGAGTTAACGGTGAACATTCATAGTATATGTATACTTTTTAATAATTAAATTTACTAATGTAATTATTAATGAATTCATCGTTAGTTAACAAATATTCAAATTTGTAAATTAGTCAAGAACGGAAGAAACAAAATTCATATTAATTTCTATCATTAAAAAAAACATGTTTTGTACGTTTTTTTTCCAAGTGCACGACTGTACGCTGTTGGCCTGATGGGCCTTCATATCGTCACTGGACTAACATGGCTTGCGCTTATGGCGCTCGACCTCTTGGCAACAAGCTCAACGATGCGAATGTGGCCGAACCTCGGCTTGAGCTGATGCCTTACATGCATGTACGTTTTTTAGAAAACTGATAAACAAATAATTGGGTCTTAAATTACATATATGTATATCCTCGAACTGCACCAAATTTTTAGACCGCTTTGAATATAGTTGTGCAAATAACAAATTTAGCTATAAACACGTATTATATGTTATGTATAGCATTACGACAATTTAAGGGTAAATAAATGCTAATTGTAGATTCATATAATAATATTTTTACCTGTTTTTTTTTTGTTAATTCTTGACAATATTACGTCTAAGGCTCAAGTAACGGGCATATTCAGAGTAGCCAAATATTTTATCGCGGACTGTGTTTTCTCTTGAAGATTTGTATGTTATTAATTGTGTGGCCACTATGTGGTGGTGCTAATCTATATCGTTCAATCAATCGTCATTAAAATTGTTATGCGGTTAAATATTTGAATTTAGAGGCAATTTCACGGTATTCATTATTTATAACTTAAGTATTAATCACAGTAAATAATGTCAACAATTTGTAGTCCAGTGAAAGTGTAGCGACCCTAACAAGCCAACAGTGTAGTCAGTTTGAAAAAAAAAGAAGAAAAAAAAATGCCAACAATAATATATAAAGCTTATGGAGCCACGGGCTCCGCTATGTATTATATGAAAAATAGTACTTGTTTACTTTAAAAAAAATCATGATGATAATGATGTTGACTGATTATAATGTTAATTAATGTCGACTATCAGTATAGTTTTGTTAATGGAGTTCCCGAGATGTACGTGCAAAGATAATTAAACTTTATCAGTAAATTGAAATGATAATAATTTTAAAATCGTTTATACTGTTATTTACAAACTATTCTAAACATTGTCGATACAACATATTTACAACATAAAAAAAAAACACAAAAATCTGTTTTAACTCAACCAATAGGCACATAAAAGAAAGGGGATTTTGCATTTCATAACATCTATGGATGAAGTGAAATCAAAATATCTCGAGACTATCACATAGAATATATGTAGAGAATCAGTTACCAAATTTCGTAACCAAAAAAAATAATAGAATTTCGACTTCTATCTGCCTTTGTAAACATATACATCTTTGCATTATACAATCAGTATAATTTGGTAATTTTTTTCCTGTAAACGAAAGTGTGAAGATGTAAAATTGAGAGTGTCTCTCACGACTGAAATCACAAACTGTCTACTCAGGAATCTGTTGTAAGCGACTCCGTAATTCTTTATTATTTCCAAATTCAATTTACATATATCATCTACAATAAGTTATAATACAAGCTTTTTGTAATACTAATCACTGTAGTAACATGTATAGTATTCGAATAAGAGATATGTATAAATACTTATTGTACTCGTATTGTATTTAAGAATAATTTTAGAACAAACTTAAATCGTTTATTCGTCGAGTTCCGGGTATCGGTGACGCGAGCGGTTGACCGAGATAGCGCCAGCTGCCAGGTGCAAGGCCAACGCGACGACGAGGAAGAAAAAATGTGACCTCATTAGGACTATTTGCATTATTTATAAGGTGAGTTCCGTTTCGTTAGAACTTTGGTAACTTTAGTAAAGATACTAAGCGTTAGACGGGTCAGTCATCATTCCAGTACTAGGTCGCCTAGCAAATGAAAATTATTTCGATTAAATTACGTTCATTATTAAGGTAAATTACATTTCAGCCTGACTACCGCCGTGGCCTTAAACAGGTCTTTACAGCTTCCAGTTTCAGCTACGGGAGAGCGCTTCAGGCCTGTATGGAAACGAGCTAAATGGCGCACGGGCGCGCCTCTGCTTAAGCTGTTGCTTTGCATGTAATGTCGCGCATCGATCTAAACTATTAATGGAAGCACAGCTATCTATCTATAAGTGTATGCGCTGCTGAGACTTATATGCGTACCTTCATATATGCCTCAAGAACGCGTACAAGTATTTTGAGTCTGTCAATTTGACTAAGGTAGTAAGTATGTACCTGCAAGATACTGGTATTTATAGGCTTGCAAAAAGTTATGATATTATGGCGACAGTATATTAATTTAATGTTGAAGTTTCTCATTTATTGATTAGTGGTACTTAATAGGTTTATTGGTCCACAACCGCATCTGTTGTTAAAAGAGGATGTGGTTCAAGATAGTAAGCACGCTATACCTAGGTAGGTACTGGCTCTCAAGTGCAGCTGCCGGAACACACCTATAAAGTGCTTGGCGATGATTTTCTATTTAACTTTCAACTATATAATCGAATTTAAGTAATTAAGTAAGTTTGAATAATTTCAGTGAAATAACGCTTATAATGGATTACTTATTAAAACAATGTAAAACATTATGGCATCTGCGTGTATATGTTTAAAATTTAAATAATTTGAAAGATTTCATGCATGTTGTGATATTAAAAGATATTTTACTAAGTATTAGTAGTTTTTTTTTCGAACTGACCTACACTGTTAGCCTGGCAGGGCCACTACAGTTTCACCGGACTATTAAAGGGAGTGCTTATGGCACTCACCCGATTTGTTTAGGTAGAATACGAAATTTGTATGTAACCATACACTAGCTATAATACTTGCAACAATAGCACACTCAGCTTGGCGGTTATCCGACTAAATGACGACAATCATGTGACTGGTATTAACTCTTTTTAACGCAACGGCCGAGAGATGTGAGACATCGTCACCGGCGTTGGATTGCTGTTTTCTGTGGTATGGGTAAAATGACGATGATTATTATTGCTTATAGTCAGATACCAACAAATATCATCCCGTGCCACTCGTAGGCATCGTGGCGCTCCTATGTTCACACCCGGATTGTTCACACCTACACGTTTTTATAGCACCGACTGGGTTTTACCGGACATTTAAGCTCGTGAGTTTATATGTTAATTTATTATTTAATTCGTATGTTATTATAATGTATTTATTAACAAAATATATGTGAAATTCTGCATATATTATCGATTTTATAAGCAAAGGCTGGAGTTGGTTGTAACCTTTTGAACTGCTATAAAATATTCAATACAATGGGTCTTTTATATGTACATAATTACTTATAGATCATCAGGTGTGTTATGCTATAATATTATATACATTATGTGTCTACGTTTCTCTAATTTTTACTCTAATATTTCAGTGAAATTCAATCTTCCAAAAATTCAGGGAAACATTGCAATAAAATCAGAGCCCCTACTCTGCCTTGCGGGATTTTCTCTGGTTAAAGTTGTCTAGGTTATGGAACAAAAAGGCCATGCATTAAAAAAAAGCATATGTGCTCTTATGTACACGCTTTAGAATTTATACTTCTTTGGCGTAAAAAGATAATTTTTTTTTCAAAAATTTTATCTTTCGCCTTATTCTACTTTTATAGAAAAAACGACACTATGAATAGGACAAAGGTACTTAATACATACATACTTTTTTTAATAAAATGTTGACTATAGCTACCTTCGGGGTGTCGGTTTTTCGAGACGGTGTGCGCCCGCATCGTAAAAATTTAATTTCATCATTTTTCCCTAACGCGCCAAAAGAATTATAACTTCAAATAGTTTTTATAATAATTTTGTGTTCCATGCTAGCATAGCTAGCTTATCCATATGTTTGATACAGGATATTCATATCTTGTCGTTATACGTAAATTGTAAGTCAAATACTTTTTAAAATTAGTGTGTTAATTTTCAGCCGCATTGGCACAATTCTTACCTTATTAGACTAGGTAACAGTACAAAACATTGGTTAGTGATCTGAATTAATTCAAAACAAGTTTACAGAAGCTCAAATTTCTTCCATATACCAGTTTTTTTTTATTTCATTTTTGTACTCTATATTTTCTTATAGCTAAATGCGGCAATTTACAAATTGCCTTCGATCATGTCTAATTAATATGTAATTAAAATTTATTGTTTAGCTGTAAGTTTTTCTAAGAGCTTAATACTTTAAACCGGGGAAACCTCGAGTAAACGATTAACACTTTTTTTCTTTTGGCAGCCTATCTTCTAGAATTTAGATTATTACTGACATTGTAAGTAGGTAATAGTGTTACAAGTGTCTTGTGATAATGTTAATGTTCTAACAAGATGGTGATACTCTTGCTAGAACTTTACCGGAGTTTCTGTGACATCTCCGAATTCATGCTCCGTGGTATTATTTTCCATTCAATTCACTTATGCACAATAACCGAACTATATTACGTAAAATGCCACCAATATTACAGAATATAGAGTCAAATAACACAAAATTATGAATCTATACAAATAATAAAAGGCTAACGAAATGAAATCTGTACATTAAATATATATAAGAAAAAATACTCTGGGGCTTTGAGAATCAACGACAGAACGCATTTCTATTGTTTTTAGAATTTTGTCTGTCTATCTGTCTGTCTGTCGTTTGTACGCGCATGACGCAAAAAAGAGATGTAATTTACGCAAATGCTACTGGACAGATTTTGGCATCACTGACTGCTGTTTTGAGTACCGCACCGTGTATCGAAAGTCAGAATTATACATTCAAAGTATTAGCAACTACTAGACATTGTAGTGCTACGCCACACCCCGAAGAACGAAATCGTTCGCAAAGAGTTGATGTCGACTTTTGATACGCCTTTTTAATCACTGTGTTTAGAATTGAAATTCCACGCGGACGTAGTCATGGGCACAGCTAGTGAATTATGAAATCCACTAAATGAATGACTAAGATCCCACCAAAAACTTATGACTAACCTTAGACGATTTTTTTTAGACATAGAAAACAATAAAAAAAGGTTTTTTTATACGTGGTTAAACGTCAAAATTATATTATTATAGGTTATACCTAAAATTAATGTTATTACATTTGGTCAGCTATTTATTATCTATAATCCAAATACAGTTCCTTTAAGGCACAATCACATTAAAACTGCTGTATGTATATATCAGTATGCCGATTCGATTCTGTATTTTTCGTTTCATAATTGGTTTCTATTTGACCCTTTGCCATATTTTAAAGTTCAACGAAGCGGACGGGAATCCTTTTTTCTTTTTTTTCTGACTACATTCATGACCTGGCAAGGCCTCTATAGTTTCACCGGACCACGCCGGGCGGGAATCAGTTTTTTTTACGTATATATTAAATGTAAATGACATATTTGTTCTTCTATTTCTATAACACCTATGTATTAAAGATATGGTGATGGATGTTGTAATATATGAATGTGATGGAATTATTTCATTGTACATTGTTAACGAATTCGGTTTTTAATATTTTAATGCAATTAGTTATACGTAGAAATGTGTCTTAAGATGTTGAAATGTTAAACCTTTAAGTGCAACTTCGAGTCACCTGTCGATATATTTCCAACTTCAGTTAGTTAGCTAGGTGGGTATTAGAATATATTCTAAGTCCATGCTATACTTTTAATACCATGTTATGTTGCACCGAAAACTCCAGTTCTGACCAGGCAGGCTGTCATCATTAGAAATATTACGCTTGTAGTTATTTGAAGCTCACACCAAAAAACAATGTAATTTGGCATCGTAAATTTATAAATATTATTCCGAATTTCTAAAAATAATTATGTGAATGCAGCCTAGAGGACAGATCTCCTGATCATATATCTTTTAATTGTTCGAGAAACAGATTCTCCCTTTACGATGTCCTCTGTCCTTATATTTACTGTTCTACTGACCTTAATTGTCCCTTAGCTTTAATGAATAATAGCCCTGTAATTTTACATGCCTTGTCCTTATTTATTAAAATTAACAACATCATACTTTATCAGATTTTCTATGTCTTAATTGATATGTAATCTATATTTGGCCGTATTTATTTTTGTGTGAAAGCATACAATAACTTGGTCTGAATACAAATTATATTAATTAATTATTTTCCTTTCGCGAGTCACATCTTTTTATCGCTCCCTTTGTTTATAATGCTATCAGCCACAGACAGCGTATACTCTATCTACATGACATTTGCGGAATTGTGTATTACTTACACACGGCGCCAAAAATTCAAGAAGAAGAATATAATTACGCATATTTTAAATATTCGAGAAACAAACAAAATATCGTATAAAAATATTATCGTCTAAGGTTACATGGGTGACAGAGCAATCTATAGATAAGAACTTTGCTTTTTGTGAACACATACATATTTAATCTCTGTGTGGTGTAGAAAATCGTTATACATAAATTAATTTACATAATTATATTGGGTTATTCCAATTTTGTCGTAAACAGTTATTTCGCAAGGCCGTTTGAATATTTAAATGGAAAATAAACATTATATATTATGTTATTTTCATTTTGTTGTTTCTATGCGCTTTTAAAATATTCGTATTCAAATGTTAATTGAATACTATTCATACATGTCATTTTTATTAACAGAATTTCCTCAATATTTGGTGTCTTTTTACGTTTACGACAAGTTTTATCATCGGTTTTAGCCATTTGCTAATACAGTGTAAATTCTTTATAACGAAATATAATGAACCAAATTCTTTTTCGTTGTAAGGAGTTTTCGTTATAAAAGTTTACATCATCTTCATTATTCTTTGCAATTGGTTATTATGAATAAAAATCTTATGATGCCATTATCAGAAAACAAACGACTTGAATCTGTGGCTTTATAAATACACAATTTTCTATAGCAGTTGCTTGTATAATGTAGTAAGTTTTAAATTAAAATTGGAACCATAAGGGAGTTACAACTAGTGTAGCCGTCTATTTTGGTAATAGAAATTACAACTGATCTCTCTGTTAGTAGGCTATAAACTTTCAGAGATACTAAATAGTTTTTCAAATATTCTACTATCCTCAAAGAGCAATAAGATAAATCACCTTCCACTGTTTATTTAATTACCATAAAAAGTTTAACAACAATTTTCAAATTTAATGTTACTTCTTATTCGTTTAAGCATGCATTAATTTGGAGTTTAAAATTAATTAAATGGGATTGGATTTACAAAAAAATGTATACTTCACACTTCTTAATTATTAACATAGATAGAGTTGTAAAATTAAGTTACGATACTTATATTTTTTAATGTATTTATTTATGGTCGTTTCGAGTAGGTACCGAGCGAGATACACGACGGAGATCGGAAAGATTACAACGATGGATTTATGAATCGCTATATCATGCATACTGTGCAGTAAAAACAAATGATGTGTGCTCTGTAATTGGATATCGAATTTGTGTAATCTTTAATTACCGCATAATACTGAATGCTATAATAATTAACTGCACGTGTACTTTTTTTACTTTTAGCGATTTGTTGCTTGTCGAATGATGACGTCATTGATTTTAATTATTGCTTCCTCTTTGTATGGAAATATACATGTAAATACACCCACTAATTTGCTCGACTACCAAAGGAAGATACTTTTCTTTAATACCTTATAGGTTTTAGCTTTTGAACACAATCTCACTTGACGTTAATTGAAGATGTAGTCTAAGATGGTAAGTAAACATGCAAAATCTAGAGGGGGATGGCGCTCAAGTGCAGCTGCTAGAATACACCCATTGTAATTTGACGACTGGTTTTCGCATTGAAGACGGTAGTTAGCCAGGTGGGCTTAGAAAAAGCCCTACCTAGCTATGGTTACATCACGATATTTTTCTTCACCAAAAGCTCCGGCTCACCCGCAAGGATTCGAACCTGCGTCAATCCACGCGGTGTTCCAACACGCTGACCACTAAGCCATCATCGTATATCAAATGTATATATATTCTTCATTGAGATCTGTAACCTGAATTGCATAATGGACTTTAACATAGACATGTAATTAGATTCGTATTTTGTGGCAAAAAAAGGGTATATAATATTTAAGTGATCCCTGTGAATAATAAAAACTGAGGTTTTGCAGTTTGAATTTTATTTATTAATTATTGTACCTACTTGTTTGTTCATTTGGTTTGGTAAAGTTACCTAATCGTAAAGTAATATGCTTCAAACAAAAAAAAAAAACTGTATTTAAAACATATATAATAAATTACTCTAATTAATTATAGTTTTTTGCGTTTAAATATATTATTATTTTTCTATAAAATCTAGTCGTGTTACTTTGTTTCTTTTTTTTTAGTTTGTATTTATGGACATACTGATTTTGATAATCGGCCTTGGAAAGCCAATCGTTACACAGCCTATTGTGTTTGATGATTATTAAGGATGATCTTGCATGGATTGAAGCATGGTACGGGCATATATGAGAAGAGATGAAAGTCATATAACAAGAAAAGTTTTGAGTTAGAAAGTGGACGGATATAGAGGTAGAGGAAGACCGAAAAGGGTGTGGGTGGATTGTGTGGATAATGATATGTGTATAAAAGGTGTGAATACTGAGATGACTTTTGATAGGGGAGAGTGGAAAATGAAAACATGTTGTGCCGACCCTACTTAGGTGGGATAAGGGTAAGATGATGATGATGATGATGATCTTGTGTTGGGATTGATATTTATAAGTACTTAAAAATATTTAATAATGTTTTATACCTTCTATAATGTGATATTTGTAATATATTTGAATTTCAATTTATCATGCATACTATCGAAATCATGCCATAGGTATTAGAAGTCGTCATTTCATTAATATTTTGAACTAAAGTAGTTTCCGCGTATTCGATTTGAAAATAAACTCTTTGACCGTTACGATGATATAAAACGGTATCTGGTTGTTATAACTTTTGGGAACTACGTGAGTTTGTTCGCTTTCAAAACATTAAATATGAAAATCATAGATAATTCTATGATATTCATAGATATTCTATTAATCATAGATAATTGCTAGCAATCTACCATCGATAGGATTCACTTGTAGCGTTACGTGGAAATTCTATTACAAAACCTTGCTACTTATATGCTACATTCTTGAACGCTTCAACTTTGCGATTCCACGATCGGGCGGTCGCCTACATAACAGAAAAACATATAACTTGCCTCATTGTAGAACAAATATCGGTCAACATTCTCCAGTATATCGTATGTCTTCTTTCTGTAACGCTGTTCGCACAGAGATTGATATATTTTCAGGTTCTGTTACCTTAATTAAAAATAACCTTAAAACACTAAAATAACGTAATTTGTAAGGTTTTAGTTTTATGATGGATTAGTTTATGTGATTTTTGTACCGCCTTTTTTTTTCTTTACTTTGTGTGTATGCTGTGTTCACATCTAGAAGAGTGCAATCATCGCATGATTTGTAATATTGCTAATTTCTAAGTTATACATAGATTGTAGTCAGTTTTGTGAACCAATAAAAAACAAACTTAAAATACAAACAAGTTAGGTTTTATTTCGAGTATGTAAGTATATCACTTACTAATTTAAAGGTATGACTATAGATATGAAAGTAAGAGCGGTTCTCTATTCCGATTTCCAGTAACTAAAGAATCTAATTGACCGTGACACTAGTCCCATAGCAGACCGCGTAGATATTCGTTTATAGTTTGTAGGATCTAGATAACATATCTAAGAGTACAGTAGGTTATTAAATGAGTTATGGTACATGTTTTTGTAGAGTAGAGTATAACATCATATGTTACTCGGTGCAAGCACGTGCTGGAGAACAAATAATTTATTTTGATGGAGGCCGCGGCGTCGATGCGTCCGCGCTGCGTCATCAACCGCTCTTTCAATGTAATAAATTTGTTAGGGTTCCAAGTTATAAGAATTTTCTGCGGTTTCATTAGGTCTCTTACGTAATTTGTTTTTGTCATACTAACGTCAGAGGAACTTAAAATTGCATTTATTATCGATTTTGTTCGGTACTTTCATTATAGTACTAACATTTATATATCGTCATTTTTCATTGGTATTTCATTTTAAAAAAAAATTCAAGTCACTTTGACTGCAATTCTAACGATGCTAAATATAAATGAAAAAGTTTAATTGTAATACCATGGTGTACTTTAATTACTCTTTGTATTATAATTAACATGGTCATCTGTCTGGTCTCCAATAGGATAATTCATGTTTTCGCTAGTCTGCGCCGTCCCAGAGTTCCCGAGGAAAACTGCGGGACGTAAAATTGACCTGGCTTGAAAAAGCTAACGTGAATAATCATACACGCTTACTGCACTGAAATTAATCTGAAGTATTTAAACACTTCTACACGATTAGCTTAATGTTACCAATAAAACAATTTTGGAAATATATTTTTTTCATACCATCTACGAGTCTAAGTCCTTATTTACAGGTCTCTATTTGTCATATATCACGCTCCTCACGTCTACAGTCTACAATATTTTTACATCCTTTCCCCAAAAACACCTCAGTGAAATTGAAGCTTTTAAAATTGATGGATTGTGGTGAGATTTATGCGAGATACTTGTCATAAAAGCCATTAACAACGAATATGACGTAAATATTTACCTGTGTATTTGTCTCTTTTCTTTTTGTGTTTTATAGGTTAAACGCTAAGTTTTGACCACAGTCTCGTCTGATGTTAAATCACGATATGGTCTAAATTAGTAAACACGATAGACCTAGATGGGCCGACTCTCAAGTGTAGCTGCCGGAACACACTAACAGGTGCTTGACGACAGATTTTCAAGTTTAGGGTGGTAGATAGCTAGGCGGATCTAGAAAAAACCTTATCACCATGCTATGGATTCATTGAGTTGTTCTCTTTCGGCGAAAGTTGTAACACAGTTGCAAGAACCGAAGTTGCAAGTCCGAAGACGCTATCAACTAAGCCATTATTTATATGTAAATTTTGTACATGGGATGGGTCATTTCACCATTAATAGGTTATAATAGATTAAATGGTAGTTTTAGAAATCGTAATAAAATAATTATATAATTTTTTTATTGTATTGTAATTGTATACCGGCTGTACATGTCATCTCAAAATTGATAGTCTATGTACATAATAATATCAAAATAAATCATAAATTTAAAAAAAGGACGGGATGAAAATACTTCTTGCCTAATAAATGTGTACGGAACTGCGGCAACAGCTAGTTAAATTACAATTTTTAACATATTGAACTGTTCTCTGTAGACCCAATAAAATAAGATTAGGAAGAACGACTTCTATACTTGTAATAAAAAATACACAAAGAAAAGATAATCTAGATCAAGTTCGTTGCCGTTCTCAATGTCTGGGTTTTTTTTTTCAAATCAGTTGTAGCGATTTAACGTTCATAAGATCCTTCTCAGGTTGAACACAATATTTCTGATTTCATTAGTTAAAACAGCCACAAATCATTTAATGACGCTATATTTCTTATATTAATAAAAAATGCATATCATGAGTGTAATTACCGATACCGGTTTTCTTATTGTACAGATGTATTGATTGTCGGTTTTACAAATTCATTAATGCATTAGGTTGGTACATTGTTTTAATATATTCTTGTACATTACTGGACTAATGTAAGACGCGGACGTGTTTATGCGATGCGATACACGTTTCCGCAAATAGTGGCACAGCTGTGTGATTGTTTTGGCGCCAACGCGTCGAAGAACTTGACCTGCTAACTTTGCTAAATTGCTAACACCCACTAATACTCGAGTTTACTGCATGTACGTATAATTGTTATAATACGTGACACATATATTGAGAACGTATTCTTAAAACGCTTAAATAATTTATGAATAACGACAAAGTTGCAAAAACGAGCTAATACTTCGTTAACTTCAAAAATCGTAATGTTTATTGGCGATTTTTTCAATTACAGACATCCTCCTTTGCGCACAGTATTTATTGATGTCAAGCGACGATACGGGCTAAGATATTATTACGCTAAGCATAGAGGAACACATTATTGCTTGTAACATTGTTTGGTAACAGATTTTTATTTTAAAATCGGTAATAAAGCGAATTAAGACAGCTTTATCTACCTTATAGTTTCCTCACTACAGTTTTCTTATAGTTCAGGTTCGTTATAGAATTTCTAAATCACAAATATCATCTATAATTCTTACTAAGCTATTTGTTAAGAGACTCATCATTCCTTTATAAATTTAGATGTGATGTTTGCTCCTGCTTTCATGCCTTATCGAGAGATTTATCCCATAGTGGTTAATAAGTGATATCGCATAGTGTGGATTATAATATAGTCCTTACTCAGTAGTCAGTAATAAAATTGTCCTTAAAAAAATAATTGTAAAGAAAATAAAGCTTCAGAAACGAGGCAGCTGGCAATAATCACTTAATGTTTCAAAAGTAGTGTCAACTGCGGCTTTGAAAGCTAACCGGTTTTTATTTTTAAGTTAAAGTCAATAAAGAAAATTAATATGACTTGATGGTTACACCAGTAAAATATCGATCCGATGTACGCGGGTCTGTGTGGGTCAGTCTTACTATGTACCAATTAAATTTTCTAAGTTAGCGCAAAATTTTACTCATTTCAATTTAGCTATGGGCTTCGGGTGACGGTGAAGGAAAACACCTTGAGGTAATTAGAATACCCTTATTATACTCTACAGTATAAGTACCATGATATAGTGAGAAAAATACAACATTACAGGCATATAAGTGTGTAGAATCGACTTAATATTTAAGATGGCCAGATGATTAACCAATGTCTTCCCTCTGGAATACATCTTTGTGCAATTGTGGAACATTTAGATGAAATTTCAGTTTCAAAGTATACCTAGATAGACCTTTTTATTATTTTTAATACACCGAGCGATTCTTGGTCGCTCATAGACTGATTATGTAGTAGTATAACATAGAGGTAGAAAAATATAAATATTACAAAGTAGGTCCAGTCTTAAAGGACAAAACCAGTTTATGTTTAAGGGGATCGTCGGGCCAGAACTCCAGGAATGTAATAAAAGTAAAAATTTTATAAGCGAAAACTCAAGTCCGAATCAACAAACTCTTTTGTCCAATTCCACGTATTCACTGGGTGTTGGGTTGCGGAATTCTTTAGCTGATAAATTATTGTTTGGAGAAACCTGATTAGCTTCCATACATTATGTCAACCTTCTAAAACTAATTAGTATTGAAAAATTTTGTAATAGTGGTCATTTTTCAAGGAATATTTTTTAACAAATTCTAATTTCAAAAAATTAGTTTATTGAAATGAGTCGCCTTATATATCAATATTCCTTATATGAAAAACATGATTAAAAAAGGTTTACTGATCCACGATAACATTAATCAAATTTTTTTTTTTTTTTTTTTTTTTTTCGAACTTACTACACTGTCAACCCGGCAAGGCATCCACAGTTTCACCGGACCACCAAGGGGAGCGCTTAAGGCACTCACCCGATTTTATGTAGGCAACCAGCACAAGGGCGCACGGCGCGCCTCGGCTTGGACTGTTACCGAATATCCCGAGTCTAACTAAGCTTAGGCTAACTATTATTTCATACATATATAAATTCGTGAAACATACACGTGTACCAAGCATGTATGTTTCAGGAACTCATACATGTATCTTGAATCTGACTACTAAGTTAGTATAAGCTAACTCTGTTCGAGAAAAGGGTTCAAAATAAAAAAAAAACAACCCAACCACTATGTGTACCTACATGTGTGTATGTGCACGTGTGTGGGGTGATCGGTGTTGAAATCAAATTATTTATGACCACTATGGAGTGTTTCGAAATAATGATAGTTCAGTGGTTAGTATGTTCGAACACGGTGTCGATTGACGTAACGAATGAGCCGGAACTTTCAGTGTAGGAAAACATCGTGATAAAACTATAGTATAATGGTAGGGCTTTTTCTTAACCTGGCTAGTTTGGTAGCTTGGTAGCAATTGAGGGTGGTCCCTCAATTGAAAATATGTTACCCAGGTTCTATAGGTGCGTTCTTGCAGCTGCACTTGAGAGCCAGTCCCTCTCCAGGGTTAGCATGTTTACTATCTTAGACCACATCGTCATTTAACACCAGGGAAGATTGTAAGCAAAAAGTGTTAAAAAAATGTTGCTTTGGGAGTGAACTAAATCTTAAGTGTACTTTCCAATAATCTATTTTTTTAAACTTTTAAAGTAATTCACTCATCTATTATCACAGTCCAAATACCAGTATTTTGAGAATCTTGAGATAATTAATATTGTATAAAAAAATATACGTATAAGATAGGTCTTGATATATTGTCAGATTGTTGGTAAATATAAATATTGATACAAAATACTAATGTCCGTCATATTTCCATTAGAGAACATTTCCTTAATATTGTATTATGTTAAGATTGCCGTCTTCAAATTATTCAGGTTTGGACACACTACACAGTATAAGAGCAGTAGGTAGTTAATACCTCGAATACTTTAAGCATAAAGAGTAAATTAAGCTGAACTAATATATATGCGTAAAACGTAAAGTTTAAAGGTCTTAATAACAAGCGAATTTTAAAATACAAGACGTTATTAGGGTTCTTTAAAAACCAAGGGTATTAATGAAAAAGTATCCAATCTCAAAAATTTAAGCAAGTCTTGGGAAAATGGAATGGCTAGCAATTCTATATTACGAATACAATATGTAATTATAATTTATATAGGTAATGTGTGTAATGTATAATTATAAATGCAATATTATATATGTACGTATTATATATGTCAAAATAATAAGAGGAAAACATCTAAATAATAGATGCCCTATCCTTTGCTCGTAGTCTAAAGTAGAAATGGGCAAGGCACGTGGCTTTTATTCCAAATAACAGATGGGCAAACACCAGAAGACTGTGGAACTGGCCTCATGGATACAGAAATAGGGGTAAGCCAAAGGCAATATGAAAAAACGAACTGCAATCTATAGCAGTTAAGAGCTGGACGGTCGTTGAAAGGAATCACGACGCGTGTCTTTCTTTGAAAGTGGTCTTTACCCGAAGAGGGGCCACGAAAACTAAATTATGATAATAATAGTAACAATTAGTGGAATGAACTTTATTTATTTATAAATGTAAAAAGTTTTAAATATATATGCAAAATATAGGGCAATATATCGTATTAGTTGTTCTTGCATCTTAGTATATGCGTACAGATACTTACATAGTTTTTATATAGTAGCAATCTTTGGCTGAACGTAATTCGTTAAAAATAAAAGCAACGTTATATTTGTGAGTTTGCTTAAACCTGAGATGTATTTTTATAGTTTTATACTAAGATCTCGTGTACAATAATTATTTATGTTGGCAATAACAATATATATCTGTAATAAGGTCTCGTTGCGTAATCATCTGTCATCGAAGCGCGTGATACTTGACAATTAAGACTAATCACACAAAACAAACAGATGATAAACTTTGTCTGTACGAGTGTTGTGTCGAGTAATGCGATATAAAGATATACGATACCTAATATTAGGTACAAAGGTGATACGAACCACAGTATGATTAGGTTCTCCATACTATGTTTTTGCGAAACTTATTTGTCGTAATAGACAAGGATGTGAGGAATAGGATAAATGCAGGGTGGATGAATTGGTGAAAGGTGTCTGGGGTGGTTTGTGACCCACGAATGCCGTTGAAATTTAAGGAGAAGGTGTATAAAACTATAACAAGACCAGCCGTGTTATATGGATCCGAGTGCTGGGCTACCAAAGAGGCGGATGAGATTACATGTGGCAGAAATGCGAACGTTAAGATGGATGTGTGGTATAACAAGAATGGATAAGATTAAGAATGAGTATATCAGAGGAAGTTTGAAAATAGCGCGACAGAAAAGTTGAGGAGTAATAGGTTAGCATGGTACGGGCAAGGAAACCACGTCCGTGGGAGGAAACCACGTTAAAAAGTGACAGAGGGGAGGCCTTCGGGCGGAGGAAGAGGGAGAAAAACCTCATTAAAAAGTTCCTGTGGGAGGAAACCACATTAAAAAGTGACAGAGGGGTGGCCTTCGGGCGGAGGGAGAGGGAGAAAACCTCGTTAAAAAGTCACCGTGGTAGAAAACCACGTAAAAAAGTTACAGGTGGTGGTGGTTGGAGGGGGTGACCCCTTGACTGCCAAACCGGACCAAGGAGGGAAGGGGCTGGGGACCTGACTTTCCATTGCACATTGGTTCGGTAGACGGGTAGGCAGCTTGACCGGGCTGTCGTCGCGGTCAGGGCGTTCGCGCTGGGCCTTGTCGCCGGGGTGGCATGGTGCTTGCTTGTTCGATCCCGTGCCACTCCATAGCGCGGCAGACGGTATCTTGTGGGTTTTTTTAGTCAGTAAGAGTCTGACACCCCACAGCTCCCCAGGGCTGTGGGTGTCCAATGAAGGATTTCTTCCCACATTAAAAAAAAAAATAAAAAAAAAAAAGCATGGTACGGGCATATTATGAGAAGAGATGAAAGTCATGTAACAAGAAAAGTTTTGAGTTTGTAAGTGGACGGATATAGGAGTAGAGGAAGACCGAAAAAGGTGTGGATGGATTATGTGAAAAATGATATGTGTGTAAAAAGTGTGAATACTGATATGACATCTGAGAGGGGAGAGTGGAAAAAGGAAAACATATTGTGCCCACCCCAATTAGGTGGGATAAGGGTAAGATGATGGTGATTTATCGTCGCTCAGAATAACATCATCGTACATACAGAAATATGTATGGAATTTGTGTTGTCATAGTATTAAAAAATAATGTTCATCTTTTTTACACTAGAGGAATCAGTATAACGCAATGTCATCTTCCATACTGTTCTATCGAATATCATCTCAGTGCTCATACATTTTAATGTATATAGTAGTTTTCATCCGTATCTTTCGTTGCCAGCACTCAGATCCAAACATTAAACCAGATCATATTATGGTATGGGTTTCATTTCAACTCTGTCCAGTTTTGTCTGCAATGTTCTAATAAAGATTACAATTTCGACGAATAGCATACGCAAAAATGCCTCCTCCTATATTACTGGTGTTAGTGCATCTATTAGAAATATGCGGTAATAAAAATTTTCAACCGATCCCTGTTTTAGACCTACAGCCACAGATAACTTAAAAGTAACACTATTCATTTATAGAATAACTATGCATGGAACGGATAACTAACTCACTTGTAATTGTTGTCTTCGTAAAATTCTTAATAATAAGTTATTTCGCTATTAAATGAAGAATATATTTCTTTATGCTTATTGTTTAAAAGAAAACTGACAATAAAAGGTTAAAGCGAGTGAAATAATATCTTAAATTTGTACTTAAACTTCTACGAGTACACAAATTGTTCTTTACATTTTAATAGAAATTTTAATTTTGAGACGAAAATATTAAGTGTACAATATATATATAATATATATATATATATATATATATATATATATTATATATTGTTATTATATATAAATATAATAAATACAATATTAAGTGAACTAAACAAAGAAGAAGGTTTTATTTCCTCTATTTCCACGTAACCACCACGTCTGAAGTTTCTTTTCGACGCTGTACTTTTAGGAAATTTCTGAACACTTCTATTTATTGCATTCCTAAATATTACACAATATCGAACTACTTTATGTGTTAGATGTTTAATAGGCAGGTTATATATATTTACGGTTAAAAAGTTTACAAAAATATTTTTATATAATATTGTATAGTAATTAAAAAAATATAAATATATTTACATCTGTGTTATTATGTTAGTATTTGTATTATTTTTGATGAATTGACCAAAGGAGTTTATCAGAGTTATCATAGAAGTTAATAATGAGTGAGGGAATTCAAAGATGAATGAGTTGGAAGCACTGTGTCGAGGCGCGGCGTAGACGCGGACGCGTCCGTTCTGGCGCCTCTCTGGTTATCGCGGGTCAGGGCGCACAGCTGCGAGCGCGATCAATGGGCCGCAGCTGGATATGCATCACTTGGAATCTAACTGCAATTCATACTTCATTGAGTAATGTAAATTACACACAATAATTATCTAACAAAGTTAATCTGAGTTTTAAAAAAAAGAAGAATTAATCAGAAGTTGAATTATAATAATATATTGATTTATACTATTTTTGACTACATCTAATGATGATTCATTAGATTACTAAAGAAGCATGTTAGTAGTTAATAACATGGGTTATGGTTAAACTGAGCTTTGTAGTATATATAATTTTACTTACGAAAAAACGTTAGTAAGTTACGATTGTTATGATACGTACTTACTAAGGGTGGGTTTTTTTAGGAATTATTTACAATAGTCGAGGTCGTTAAATCGTGTGACCCGCGGAATTTCGATGAAGTCTTCGCAAGGTCGATATACCTTATTCTTAAAGATTTTTTTTGAATTCGCAGACTTTTGCTAATTTTAATTGGTACCAGTATCGACTGACGGTGATGGAAAAGATTGTACAGATAACTGAAATGTTTGGAAAATGTTCCAGTAGTACCATCGTATGTGAGAAAATATAGAACTATGGATTTCTCAGCATTTTAAATTGCCAGTATATCGAGGGCTGCTGTAGTGGTTGTTAACTCCGTGATTTTTCTCTGGAGGCAGCCTTTGCCCAACAGTGAGATATTTATATATTGGTATTAATATATTAAAATATTCAAGAATATATTGTTTGTTTAATATACTAGTCTTATAATTTTATTCCGTTATTGAAAAACTTTGCATTGTAGACAATAATGTGAGTGTTGAAGCGGCAAGGTATGTGCCGGCGTTGTGCAATTTGAATCTTTAGTTCACCTAGATATAAAACTAACCTCATACTTCATACGATACGAAGCTATAACTCACAATTCTAAATGTCAATTTGCAACATTAGTAAAGTGGCAGCTGCTGAGCACATTATAGCGCTGAAATAATTGATAGAATAACTCTTGCTATCATGATGATCACAGTCAATTTCTGTAGAAAACAACGTACAACCAAGAAAGAAAAATATTTATAAAAAATTGGATGTGTAAAATTGGCTCCGCTTTAAATGCATTCTTTTGTACTTCCATTTATATTGAATTTTTATTGATATAAACACTTATATTCCCTTTCTTTTTTCAAATAGAACATTATTTATAATTAGGCAGTAATTAGTGATGTTAGTGGTCACAATGATCACGGACTGGGTACTACAATTTTGAACATCTTTAATCAATGAAAATTTAAAACCAAATATGTTAGTTACAGTTTTGTGTTTTGGGTCTGCAGATTTTACTCCAATTTTAGCTGCAAAAAATGTGTGTCGGTCGGTGCAAAAGTATTGCTTATATTTTTCTCTGTTGATGCGATTGTAACTGTAATTCAAAATTCAATACCTCTTGTACTGAAATCATGACTTAAGTCACTTTTAAATAGGCCTGGCTGGCTCCATTCATGTTAAAAATTTGTCGCAAAGGAAATGTAATAGGCGTGTTCCGAAAGCCACACTTGGGAACCAGTCGCCGTCGACGTTTAAAATCAGATGAGTTTGTGGGCACACGCTAAAACGTATAAAAGATAAAAAAGAAGATTATTACGAAATTATGGAATTTTATGTTATGGATTGTATGTTATGGAATTATATATATTTATATATACTTATATATTAATTTCATCGCATTGCTTCAACATTGGAAAACAGTCCGGAAATATTTCGCTGTCGTTAGTGAAAAGCGTTTGTAATGTAACACATACTCATAATCGTACATCATTGTAAACAGAGTTAATAAAAGTTGATTTGCTATTAAAGCAATAGCTCGTATTATGGGCGAACTAAATCACGCACACGACGAGGTGATGGAAGAATTGACACTATCAGATACAATGGTACTAGCTGCATTAGGAGCTACATTACTTGTGGCCGTGGCATGTTTTTATAAATTACTCAAAAGGAAATGCATTAAGTACATCAGAAAAGAAATACGACGAGAAATCATATCTGCAACGGTTTGTGACCAAGAAGAGGTGAAGATTTTGTGAAAATGGTCATTATAGTGTGTATTGCGTGTATTATGATGAATTATAATAAATGCATGTGAGTATATTTGTGTATCTTTTTCACTTTGTGTTGTATATCAGTATAAAAATTAATCTATCAGAAAAGTCATTCGTTTATATTAACACTGTTAGTTTTTTTGCGGAATTTCAAATTGATTACTTAGTTAACATTAACACAATATTTGTTATGTTGATTGAAGAATATAGGAAAGTAGTACCTACTCCATTCTTATTTCTTGCCAACGACCTTAGGCGGACGGTTTCCTAGAGCTTCCTTGGGCTTGGTGATCTATTATTTATCTCTAGTTCATTATATGGCCCTTGATGTGAAAATTAATTTAAATTTTATGTTATTAATAATTTCTTGAGGCTTTTTTTATGTGTAATAAAAATTAATTTAGTTATCTGTCTAAACAAACATTATGAAAGTGTTTGAATATACAATTCTAAAATTAGACATAATGCCATTGTAACAATGAAATCAATGTTAGAACATTCTGTACCAACGTATTTTAGCATCTGTCGGTAGCAGCCGCCTGACATGTGCGGGTAAAACAAATCCTACCCTCGTGGATGAGGGGTGAGACTTCTACCAGGTGAGAGAGCCTCACATATGTTGCCACGTGTGGGGAACCCCTCTACAGGTGCCCCGATATGAATGGTCCTATTGTTGGCCACTCCATTGACAAATGTTTGACATTTGGCGCGCAAATTTGGCGCGATTAGGTACAAAAGGGTTGTTTACTCTGACGTTCTGTGAAGCAGGGATTAGTCGACATGTTTGTAATACTTATTTGTAATACTTCAATCATATTATCCAATTTTAATAATTGGATATTATTAGAAAAATATAATATAATATGCAATAATCTTACTAACAAATTTATAAACGAGAATGTGAGCTTCTTTGTTTGTACCGTTTTCTGCCCTTAACTATTAAACCTATTATCATAAAAAATTTGCATGCACTTTATCAGGAATACAGAAAAGGACATACGGTACATTTTATATGAAAAAAAAGTATTGTCCCCGATAGTTTGGTGAAACCTCCATTTACGCCAGTGAAGCCGTGAAAAAAAGCTAATTAATGCACGTGAATTTGTCTTCCATCGAATGATAGATTGATAAAATATCTTCATCCTAACAATACGATGAAATTATATCATGAGTCATGAGAGGTAAATTGATACATTTGTTAACGAAGATATATAAATTAAGTAATTTACGCGACGATAAGATTAAGCCATTGCTGTTTAAACTCCAAGGTCAAGCCATTTTATATAACATCATATAAATGGCAAGACTTATGAATTTCTATGTACTGAAATGATTTTAATAATACACTTTATATCACTCCGATCTGTACCACTATCGCAAGATAAGCGAGTCATCGAAGTGGATTTATTTAGTTTTAACATAATATGACATTTAGTTAGAAATGATTATATATATATATACATCGGACAAAGGTCAAACTACAAAGTTATATATGTAGATTTTTATAAAACAGCAAATAGAGTAAAAGCATACTTTAGGTTTTTAATCATAATCCATTAACTGCAGACTTCAATACCTGAATAGGACATGTTCTATTGCATAAAGTTTTCTTTTTCGAACTGACTACGCTATTGGTCTGACAAGCCTCTACGGCTTTACCGGACTATTATTGTGTAAAGTTATATAAGGGGGAATATAGTATTATTTGTCTAGTCCGGTGGAATTGTAGAGGCCTTACGAAACCAACAGTGTAGATCAGTTTGAAAAAAAAAAAAAATTTCTTTGAAATATGAAAGTATCCTATAAAATAAATGATCTCTTTATCCATGTCCTCTCTACGTATAGTACATACTAGTATCTAATAATAGGTATATTACCTGAAAAAAGTTCCAAATTTTCAGTGACGCACGGGGAATTCAGCAAATTCTTAAAAAACACACCATTATCGGTTAGTTTGAAACGAATCAAAATAATCAATATTATTGTTATAAAGAGGTAAAGTTTGTTTGTTTGTAAGACTTAATTCTACAAATTTGTTATCCGATTATGAAAAATCTTTTATTGATACAAAGCTACATCTGCTTGAATGACATATTCCTTTTTTTCTTTATTTCTTCTTATTTTGGTTTGGGCAACCAATCTTCTAGATCATTACTGCCATTGTCGAAGTGATAGTTTGACTGTTCAGACAAGATGGTCATACCCTTGTTTGAACTTTTCAGGAAGTTTTTGTGGCATCTCAAAATTTACACTCCGTGTTATTATTTTTCATACACTTGACTTGTGCACAATAACCTAACTATATTACGTAAAATGCCACCAATATTACGAAATATAGAGTCAAATAACACAAGATTATGAATAAAATATAAATACCACTCCACGGTAGACTAAGATCCCGCTAAAAACTCCTGACACCTATATTTGATATTGTGATAAATATTCATGAAGTCACGGGTGGCTTTATCATTCAATTATACCACGAGTATTTTTTATTTTTATTTTATTATATGAGCACATAAGTGGTCACTGTAACTGGCCTTTAGCTATGTATAACTAATCCCAATAGGACCGCTTTCCTGAGGACAGTCATAATAATTTACTACTTCTGAAGACTAACTTAGAATGCATTATGTACTAGTGTATTTTCTAACCACATCCTTTGAAACGTAACAAATTACCACGAGAACTGGTGCTTTGCCGTTCAAATTTGTATGACAATACATACTATCCCGTTCTCGAATTCCTATGTATAATTACAAATTTAATCATTTCTATATTTGTCGTTCTAATACTTAATGACAGCTCACAGTGAAATCTATAAACATATAAAATAATAATTGACTGATATATCAACGCACAGTCCAATTACTGGTGCTAGGGCCGAGAATTTGCACGCGCGTGCCTTTTAGACTGTAGGTGAGCACTAAGGAAATTCAACCAGTAAGGCGGTGAAAATGTGGATGAAAGTTTGTATGAAAATCCGTAATTTTTTTATCAGTCTATGTATTTTTTCAGTACTCTTTCTTCAGTCAGTCAGTAGATATTGTCGCGCGAATTTGCTAGTACACTTACCTATATGCCAAATTATATATGCATGATTCGCATACGATCCCTGACCCGTATATACTAATTTATTATTCTCAGATACATTTGCCCCCAAAGATTGATCGGTACCAGTTTGTAAGAATTGGGAAGAATTATAATTCACCTACCTACTGGTCCCCGTGTGTATTTTGTATTCATAGAAATTATTGCAACAATACTAGTGGGCATTCGAAAATTGCGGCCCCTAAGTTTATGAACATTTCCCATGATTAAGATTCCCCAAGTAACAGTTGTGTCTTAGAACAGGTGTCCTTTGATTAAGGTCAAGGTGTTCCCACTGCAATGGGTCAGTGAGCGTCTCGTCTCACACCCGGCAGACCATGGACGACCGTTGGTAATGTATTTCACCAGGAGATTTTTTATGTGTATTATTTATTTGTTATGTATATTGTGCAATTGTTTGAGAACCGGTTAGATATCTATATACTATATCATCTTTACTAATATTAAAACGCGAATGTACGTATGTTTATTACGCTTTACCTTTACTACTGAATCGGTCATTATAAAATATTGCGTAGATATTTTCAAGAGTCCTATAAAAAGACATAGGGTACTTTTTATATAGAAAAAAGTAGTGTACTGCATAGGACAAATAAACATTAATACGGGTGAAGTCGCGGGCAAAAACTAATAGTCATATAATAAAGCAAATCGGGTAGGTATCTACACACGGCTGGGTCGCAATCGCCATTCACATGATTATAACCCTATCATAATGACTCAACTTCTGTTTGTCATATCTCGAAATCTAGCTGTCGAGAGACCTTCAAACCGATATGACAGACCGAAACAACAGCGGTCGCCGATATTTTTCGATCAAACAACTTACCGTCAGGTATAGTGCAATGACTTTGTCGAGCTTAAAGAGAAAATACCTGAATGACGATGGATCGGCGTAAAGCCAAAAATGACTGAAGACTTCTTTGCTTCGTGATCACGGATATGGCGTCAAAGCTTAATATAGGTGTTTCGTCGTGTTTGAAGACGAGACCCAGATTTTCATATGAATTAAAGTGTTACCCAGATAATAATTACAGGAGTGATAAATAGTACTGATAAAATTGTTTATAGTAGTACTGTCTTTTTTAAATTAGTTAATAATAAGTGCATTTCGTCAATACATTGGGTCAATTTAAAAGAAGTAATAAAAAAAGTGTAGCGTTCTTTGTGCATAAAATATTTTCGTTATTTCCGGTTCAAATGTACTAAAATAAGCTTATTGCGATTATTGATTATTCAGCTGTATTCATATCAGATTGGTTTAATTGATAACAACATTATTTTTTAATCAATTTATACGAGTAGCCACAATGGAGGTAAATATTAATCACGATTATACATTGAACTGAATAGGTCCTCGAGTACTTAATCTTTCACCTACTTTTTCGACGAAATTAATTTTATAATAAATGACGTCACACTGATTTAAAACAAGCAGGTTACCGACTAGATAGTCATTTGTTCCGATACGCTACACCTTAAAGCGAATCACTAAAACACTATGTAGAAAACGTTATGTGGATACATTAGGACAAATGTATAATAGATGTCCCAAGGCATATTACCGATTTACCGGACTGTAAATTTAAGCGCCATATCAAGCGGGTTTTGGTGTCAAACGGCTATTATAGAGTGGACCAATATGTGAACGATGATGATGTCTGGAATTGACTCCTCTCTGTAGCATCCACTAAAAACGACTGTAAAATGTAATGTATTTCAAATATACATCAATATATGATAAATCCGACCGAGCTCCTTGCTGATTCTTCTCGATAACTGGGTTGTTTTCCAAACCGGTGACAATTCTGAGGTTCATAAGCGCCTTCTTAGGGCCTAAATTGAATAAAATATTGTTTGTTTTTGATATAGATTATAAAAATGTAACTCTATAGAATGTACAAAACGGAATAGTTTGATTCGGTTGTCTTATTTATCATCACTTTCTCCTAAGATAATGTTTGCGATGTAGTAAAAGAAATTGTTACTGTGAATAAAGTTTATTTATAAATAGCTGGGTCCCGCCCGCTTTGTTGTGCATTATATATAATGACAAGGGGTCAGACGAATCCAAAAACGTAGCCTAGAACAATCTAAGTAAAATTCCACATTTAATAGTCCTATTACCTATGCCGATACGTTCAGTAGTTTTCATATAAATATATATACATTTAATATATACGAGTACAATGTAAATAGCGTTCCTGTGACGCTCATAGATAGATTATAAAGGCCACATTTCTCAACAATATTCTGTTTCAGAGTGAATGCACGGACTTAAATACTTTAATGACCTAGCTTAGAATATATTGGCGATTTGAAATACCTAGATATATCTACAGTTCAGAATTTTTCTTTCGAAATTTGACTTAATAAGAACATTTCTGATTATCATCAGTTTATGTTACGATGTATTTGTTTACCGTACCGAAATGAGAGAAAGTACTTGAATTAATAAAAAAATTTAGTGTACATCAAGGTTCAAATCTGCGGGAATCGTATTAATATTGTTCTAGTCTAACCATCCAATTACCGTAATAGTTATATTACACTACTTATTTTATTGAAACTAATTGGTATATGATACCTACATATAAAACCCAAAGTTGAATCTAAGTAAAAATCAATTGCGCATTGTTTGTAAGCGTATTATTTCATAACAGCTGCTCCGCTGCTATTCGGCTAATTCTTTTTTGGTTGTATGTGTAATTTTCAGGACAAAGTTTTAAAGAAAGAAAATGCTTACTGAAAAATGAAAAATGTTAGTTAAGAGATCTCCATATAAAAAAGTGAGTGAAACAGGAGATGGAAGAAGATCTTCAGAAATGTTGATATAATTGACAGATTGACGTTTAGTTCCCATTTTATTTAATTACATTGTCGTACTATAAAAGGAAAATTTGGTCTTATTTTGTTCACTTGTGTATGAAGTCGGGGCGGGCAGCTATTGATAAATAAAAAACACGTGTCACTATCAATTAGTAAGTGCTAGTACAGAGAAATATAGAGGAAACTTTATGGATCAACGATAAATTTTTATCGAATATATTCAAATTGACCCCACAAATTGAGATATCGCAAATCATTAAAATTATCCATTTTGAAAAGAGGCGAAACGTGATTATCCGATTTTATTAGCTATATTGACATATATTTTTAAAAACTTACATTATTATTGAATGTTTCAACCAGTACCATTATTCATTTGTTAAAAGTAATAATTCAATTAACTGCGTTGTTGTGATATAATCATTTTAAATGTTTTAGGAATAAAGTTCTTATAACTATATAATGTTTGCACAAACACGCTTTCTTCTGTGTCTCCTTATCTTTAACGATTTTAAATTGCGAAATAAATTGTTAAGGTTTACTATGTTAAGTAGACATAGAAACTAAATTTTTACTGAAATATATATTTTTTAATGTTCTTCTATTCAAAGTTATTTGTTATATTAATAGGTAGTTTAATATACACGTAAATCAACATTGTATCTTGCCGAAAATTCTGTTTACTCTAATTTATCGAATGAGGTGTAATTTACAAATAAGTAATAACAGGAACAATTAAATTATGGATTAATTCCGACTAAAAATTTTATTAGAACCCATTTTTTAATTTTTAAGTGATAACTTCTTATGGGAGGGTAAACCGCTTCTTTACGTAACGCGTTACGGCGCGCCAGTTTGTCTGGCTTCCCTTTCACTCATGCATACGGCAGCGGTAGGTGTACATATTCAAGAATTATAACTTAGAATAAAATATTTGTATTTTATAATCAATAAAAGTTTTTATTAAAAATAACTTTTCCTTACATTATCATATTACTATATATAAAACTTAAGTAATAACCTAAGCTTTTCTCAAGTTAAACAATTTCAATATTAAATAGTTCAATTTAGATTAGTTTAAGTTATCACTTCTGTCGGGCGTCCCGCGACGCACACGTCTTTTTTTTTATTGTATCTTTGCGTCTTCCCTTGCAAAGGACTATAAACAATATGTGGTCAAAGGACGATATAATTTCTTCTAGGGGATGTTTTATTCAATAAGAACGTTATTTCCTCTTTAGTAACGATATAATCCAACATGGTGAGGTGCAAATGAACCTGCCGGAACAAAATCTAGAAATTAGATAAACTGTTTATTTTTTACGTTATAATATAATTGATAAATTGTAAACCCAATTGTAAAAATAGTTATAGAATTCGGTTACTTCCAGTTTATGTGCACTGAAATAAGATCCTGTTGATTAATATCAATTCCGTTAACAAAATGATAACGTCATTATTCTGTTATCGGATTAAAGCGAACGATTAACGTATTTATTTGAAGAAAAAACATACCGGCGACTTATTAATAATAGTTCACCTATTTTATACTTATATAGTTGATAATATAATTTGCTGATATAATTGTTTGTTATAATATAAATAGCTCAATTATAACAAATGGATACTGTGTAAATATTCTCTCAGTATTGAATTATTTACACGTACGTTTGTAAATTTTCATGAAGATCTGTATTGAATTGTACAAGAAATTGTTATGCTACAAAACAACACCTGCTCTTTCTAATAAGATTATTATTTTATTACTTAAAGTTATACAAAGTCGCGCCTCATATCACGTAACGATATGAGTGAAGATTAATAAATTGAAGGAAATTACTAGAAAATTACACCGAAATATATCTGACGAGATATTTACAATATACAAAATTGTTTTTTTTAATATACTTTATGCGTTTGACCACAATCTCACCTGATGTCAATCTCAAATGATGAAAAATTACGATGTGGTCTAAGATAATAATCACGCTAAACCTAGAACGACGGGCTCTGAAGTACAACAGCCGGAACACACCTATAGATACTTGGCTATAAATTTTCAAGTTGGACAGACAAGCTTATAAAAAACCCTAGTACCATGCCATAGCCTCATCAAGATTATAATAGTCTTAAAGCGGAAATTAGAATTTTAATGCGATGTCTCGTCGTAGGTGCGTTTTGACGTATATCAAAATCTTACAGGATATAACGTATAACTATGTATATATAACTATCTATGTGCGCTATTATGACGTCTGGAAATGACAGCCTTCTCTGTGTATCCACTAAAAACGAATGTAAATTTGTATGTCTATAAACCAGATCGAGTTTCTTGCCGGTTTCTTCTCGATGACTGGGTTATTTTTCGAATCGGTGGTAAAGTTGACGTTCATAAGCGCCTACTTAGGATCTAAACTGAATAAAGTATTTTTGATTTTGATTTTGAATATAACTAACAGTCCCTAGCCGAGCGGAGGTTCCGCTGGCCCTTGTGCTTGTTGCTCAATCGGGTGAGTGCCCTAAGCGCTCCCCTTAGTAGTTCGGTGAAGCTGTGAAGCCACCAAAGGTGTCATCAGCGTAGGTCAGTCACAAAAAATTAAATAAGAATTTGTTTGTCTGTTTTAAGATGATTTGACGGTAATGAGAAAATAAGCATAAAAATAACTCAAAGGTCGGGAAATACTTTCAAAATATAGCTATAAACGGACATAGAGAACTTATATACCTACTTGTTTCCCGAGAAAATGCTTGCACACACTAGTAGAACAATAAAAAATTGGCAGTATTCATATGAATATGTTAATAATAAGAATGATCGATTAGTGTCAATTGCAGAATCCAGTTGTCATGAGTTAAAAGTTGTTACAGAAGCCAAGTATTTCAATTGTAACATAGAGACAAGAGTATCAGATTAATAGATTATGAGAAATCATCAACTGTAAATTAAAAAAAAAACTTACAACATATTTATAAACAAATATAAATTATAAACGATATTTTAAACTGACAACAAACAAATTTGAATACGGTCGTAGCAATAATTCCCTTTTTAGTAACAAGTAATGATCGTTTCTAGTGAGTTCACGACGTGGCCCGTTAACAACGTCACGAAGCTACAATAATACCTTCCAAAACATATAGATTTATAATCTTTAAACTTTGTTTCCCATATAGGAATAAAAATTATTATAATGTACATATAATATGTATGATTAATATACAATAAACCTAATTATATATCCTTATCGTGAAACTACCAAGTTGTCAACAAATTTTAATTCAAGTTGCTCAAGAAGCTTGGACGCTTAGACTTAATTTATAATCAGCTATAAATTATGAATAAGCTGTATACTAAGAACTCATATAGTTAAATAATTTATACCAACAGTTCGCAAAAATGACTTCATAACTTACGTAATGTGGTTCACGTCTATGAAATATTTACAATCAAATTTGGCGCGTGATCGTACGAATCGTGAGCCAGGTGCGCTTGCGACGTGCAATTGGCGCATACCCAGACGCGTTCTCGTAATTGGATATTATTTACTGGAATTGCATTATGATTGGTCAATATCAAATGTCACGATGGTTTCCTAATATTAAATCGTATTAAATATCTTTTTCTTTTTTAATATTTCAAGTACTTTCACATTTTAGAGTCGATATAATTTATCAAAAATATTGTATCAACTGACTATTATACTATTGTGAAAATCAGCCGTTCATTATATGGTCACAGACCATGATTCCTGTGATTCACTTTTTTAACTCTCACCGGTCATTCACAAGAGGCATCAGAGCGAATCGAAGAATTATGAATAAAAAGGCGCTGCGAGGAATCACGGTTTGTAGACACCCTAAAGGCGAAGGAAACGATGTCGAGGATAATCACAGTAAGGAGCGCAGTGAATCAGTACAATTGAGAGGAGACGTCGGGAAGGAACTTTGGTACGTGGTCACCCTCGCAGGAAGTTCAATTGGGCCGGCCGTTGCTACAATCTTTAACGTGATAATGGCATAATTTCGTTTCTTTTGTTCGTTTATTCCTTTTTATAATATTGGTGTTAAAATGATCAGAAACTCGTTTATATAAGGAATTTAAATTATAGTAAATCTCTCTTCTTCTATCGGTTAATAGTTTAAGTGTTAATTGAAAATAATACCACGTACCACCTATACATAATACATATCCAATATATAATACATAGCATAAATAAGATTCATATATTAAATTTGCATCCTTTTATCGAAATTCATATACATCTGAAATATTATCTCTCAGGTTTCACCGCATCGAAGGAACTCAATTCTATATTATCGCTATGTACATAATAAATACTAATGTCTTTGTATTATTGCGTATTTTCTTTTGTAGTCATTAAAATCTTCATGTTTTAATCCGTTCCACTTTAAGATTGGATTTTTTTAAAATACGATAACAGAATTCCAAACTTAACTAAGCGGATATCGAAGCTGCGACCTCTCAGCTTAATACTACTATTGTACTACGACACTATTTTTTATATAAACAAGACCATCTGAAATTTATTAGGTACCTAAGTACTCGGTCAGATGGTTAGATAATTCTAAAGGTTATTTCATAGCAACACATTTTAATAGGTACCGTATATATTAGTCTTTAGCATTGTATAAATTATAATAGAGAATCATATAAGGGTGTAATCATTAGTTTATAATTGTAGGAACTGCGGTCAGCGATCAGAGACGTTACTTTCGTAAGGTGGATAGTAAAAAGCATAATGCACCCCACCCATTAAGTCGGTCATGGAGTCAAGCACACTGATTATGCGAGGCGTCTTGGGAGGCTACGCGTATTGTTAATGCTTCGATAAACAGCATGTAATTATATATTTATCAACTACTATCTTTTGCCGCGGTTTCACTCGTGTTAATGTATGTTTGACCGAACTTCAAAAACAATACTTTTCCTGCATGAAGTTTGTCTATGTCCTTTTCTGTACTCCTAAGAATGTGTAACATAAAAATAAAAAAACAAACTAATACATTCACATTCATATTTATGATATAAATTAGGAAAGTAAGGATTTATTAACGTTATAATAATTGTAATTACGTTCCCACGATCCCATTTACTACATCCTCGATATAGTAAGGATATCCGCGCTGGTCACTCAACCAGTAAGTTCATCGATTTCTCCAAACCACGCACGATTTAGATCACTACTCAACCTTGAAAAAGCTATAAATTACTCATGTAATGTATCAATATATTCTGAAATTTGAAAATAGCTAGTTGTAATAGTTATATGTAAGTGTAAACTGGTTGATATCCGCTCGCTTCGTTGGCCATAAAACATGGTGAAGAGTCAATCAAATTCAAAAAATTATAGTCTAGAAGTATCTATGAAATTAATTAAACAGTTGGATTTGATTAGTTCGAATCATTCGAATAGTTTGAAATGAATACCGTTATTCGATTATAGCTATTGGCAAACCCCTAGAATTTCATCAAACGTAAATTATAAATAGAAACGGGTGTGTTAACAGACCACATTAAAGTAAATCGGATTTCAAAGTTTAAACATCACCCGATGTAGTCAGTGGTTAGCGCATTGTTTTTTCACCTACATTACGCGTAAATTTAAACAGTCCGTTCAAACATTTGCTACAGTGTATGTATTTTCAATGTAAACATTACGTACGTCTATAGTTATGTTATTTTTATTCCAAAGGCTTATACTAAAACATGTTTTTACCTTTTCGGTATTAATAAAGAGAGTTACGATCAGCGCGGGCGTTTATAAAAACAATACAATTAATCTAATATATCGTATGTATTAACACTCTTCCAACTTTATGTACATTACCTAAGTAAAGCAAAAATTATAGTAATTCAAATAATTATATTGTCTATTACTTGTTATCCGAGACACCCACAAGGGCACGAGGCCACACAGGCCTAACAGGCCAGGCCTCTGACACAGAGGGCAGGCGGGTAGCAGGCGCTTGTGCAGACGCGTGTAGTTATGTACGTAAACGCCGTGCAGTTAGAACCACTGTGAATGTTAGAGGCGTCTACGTATATTTCAACTACACTAATAGGAATTGAAGCCCTCGAGCACGCTGCTAACGCGATACAGTGACACTCAATGTTTTCACTCACTAGCTTATCAGACACAACACAGATCACCCCCACATACGTGCACTCACGCGGGTAGAAGAGTTTTTTTCTCTTGTTTTCCGAACTTGGTTAGCCAGTTTAACCGAGATGACAAATACAAAATATATGTTTGAGTTGTGAAGCACATTGGCTGGTACACATATATATTAGTTAGCTAAGTTAGCTTAGTTAGATGTCCTCATTGCACAGGTTCGGCGGACGAGGGGAGGTAGCTGGTCATGTACCCAGTGTACCTCCCTATAAGGACGGAGCCCGGCGGCCATCTTTCGCCGGGCTGACCGCTGGGGGCGGCATGGTGATAACTCAGCACGGTCCCATGCCGCCCCAACTTAAAGTGGTGGCCGGTACACCGTGGGGCTTTAATCCGTGCGAGGTCGGACATAACCCGGGTATCCATATGGAATCCACACGTTAATAAAAAAAAAAAATACACATGTGTTGTTGCATCCGAGGCAACAGCCCAAGCCGAGGTTCGGCCTCGGCCATTTTGACATCCTTGTGCTTGTCGCCAAGCGGCCGAGCTCCATAAGCGCTCGCCTTATTAATCTGGTGAAGCTGTGAAGATCTCTCAAGTCAGCAGCGTATAGTCAGTTCGAAAAAAAAAAAAATGGGAAAAAGCTTTTGTTCAAAGCAAACTTGCACATAGTGCGTGCATAGTACTCTAGATACTGCTTCTTCAATTTATTATGTTTGAATAGAACTCTAATGTTTTTAATAAAGTAAAAGTAGCTAAAGTAACCAAAGTTACTCCGTATAATATTAGCCATCTGCCAGTGATCCACGTAAAAAAATATAGAATTCAATCAATTTTTTTTTAGTTTTACTTTTTATTAATTTATGAAAATTTTAAGAAACCACGATTTTTATAAGCACTACGCGTTCAATTATGTGGGAACTGGCGTAAATTGTGTGCATGCGAAGGAAAAGGGAAGTAAAGAAATTTTGTACGCAAACTATATTTTTGGTTTAATTTTTTTTTCTGTACAATTCACATATTGTTAAGATAATAAACAACGTAGAGGACATCGCAGGTATCATCTACATTTCTAATACAACTCGGCATTTATATTTTTCAAAATTCATATTATTGTTTATCTTAATTTGTATATATTATATATTTTGTTATATATATTATATTTATTATACACATGTATTTTATAAACATATAGGATCGCTGGCCAGTACAACAACCACTTTCGGTGAACTCGCGTTTTTTTTTCGAAAATAAATCGACTTTTCTCCTCACCATTTTAATGTGTCAAAATGGCCATCATATCGTGCTATTATAATTGCCTAATTAACGGTTTAGTTGTAAAAATGTATTGGGGCGAATGTATTTTCATTTTTTTTAAAGAAGTAGCTATAAGCTAACAGGCATGTGGTCTACCTGATGTTAGTAGGTAGTTAGTAGTCTATCTGTGACCAATTTCAACAGGACAGTAGTCCCGAGGCCAGTCATAATAGATTGTTACTCCTGAGTATTGTGTACCAAGATGCCCCGAGATAGAAATAGAAGAACTGTGAATATTATTTGAAAATTGATTAACATACAAGTTACATAAAATTAATTCGTTACTTTATGTTTTTACTCAAGGCTTCTTACCGAGACATACATTTTTTTTTCTTTTTCGAACTGACCTACACTGTTGGCTTCGTCAGGCCACTACAGTTCCACCGGACTACTCCGAGGCATACATTTAATTGTATACGAGAGCAATAACAAGAGTTGGTAAATAAAATATTTCTTTTCAAAGCCATTAATTACAGTATGGTCACCGTCGTTGCATCGTGTCTGTATCGTGACTCGTTCCTATATAATTAATACAGTGCATTTTTTATCGTCATACATCTTGTTATAGTGAAATAATTCAATTCAATAAGCATAGTAAAGTATATTTTTATTTACAATTTATTTTTCTTTTATATATAAAATATTTTGTTAACATAATAAACATCGGAGATGAAATCATGGGAATCAGCTAGTAAAAAATAAAAAATTAACAATTGTGCATATGAATACGAATACGAAAATATTTTATACGAATATAATGTAAGAAGTATTGAAAGGTTCCGAAATATTGAACCGACTTAAGCCCACTATTCCACTGACAGGATGAGCAGTTAGGATGGATCGCAAGCGCCGGATCCGCGTCACCTGTCCAGCTTCCCACGGTGATTCACTCCTTCCATCCACGCTTTATTAGCTCTTGAATACAATTTATACTTTTACTGTAATTACTTCAGTAGCTAAATATCGCAATTTTCATCAAAAAATACATCTAGTAATATTTATTAATTAAAGAGTTTAAATTATCTAAACTATTATTATAAAGGGAAAGAAATACATTTCTTGTTTGTGATGAATAAAGTAAAAAACTACTTAACCTATTTTTAAAATTCTTTCACCTATAGAAACCTAAATTATTAGCATGTCACTTGGTCTATATTTTACTTTCAAAATCTTCATTAACACGAATGAAACCTCGAGCAAATTCAAGTGATTTATAAAGTTATTTGCGTATATTTTAGAGTTTTCTAAATTTAATATTTATATTGTATTAAACAAGAGATTTGAATTGTTATAAAAATCATAATAAACGTAGAATTATGACGTTGGAAGTACAGAATAATATTTAATACTCAGTTTAAAAAAATACTGCAATTATTCTAAACAAAAACCAAACTTCCAGGTAAAGGTAACAATATATAATTACAAAAAAAAAAACACGATGCTTATAAAAACAAAAAAAAAACTTCTACGGAAACATTATGCTCTCTTTCGAAACGATTACAAGTTTATGGATCATACAGAAAAATATTATATGATTCTCCGCATACACCTGCTAATATTTCTCACGATTAACGCTTCAACGCTATTAAGATTGTTTTTCATTTTTATTTTAACAACTTAGCCAATCAAATTAATAATTAAATGCGAGCGAGATTCTTTTTTTATGAAGTATCACTGTTTAATTTCAGGTACAATCATCAAATACGAATTTATTTAAAGGCGTTTGTAATCGAAAAGCCATGAAATTTCTTAGAACACTCGCAATGAAACGTTTTGTTTGTAACTGGCCAAATTGAGCTTCTTTCAATTATTGTCACTTATATAATGTTCCAATTATTTTCATTAAAAATAGTATCTTTACAATAATTAGGTAATGTACGTTCAAACAACCATGAGTTCCTGTAGTTATACTAAAAAGTCAGCTTTTGCTTTCTTGTCCTAAAGTGATTCATAGCATCATGACTAAAGATCTGATGAGCTTATAGCGAAATTATAACTTTCAAGTATATAAAAAATTCAGAAGATAGTAATATAAGAAACATAAGAAATCATGTACATTATCCCTGAACTTGTAGCCTTTATGAAAGTTATACTCCGATTCAATAAATTACCAATCTTTTGAAGTCAGTTCACAGGTTAATAGAATTTGATTTCTTTTAAATTAACGGAATCTGAATTACTTATTCAGTCATTAAAGAGAAAATTAATATTGATTTATACAATGTAATCTTATTTTAAAACCATTTAGCGAACATAAAACGTTATGTTTTCCATTAAATATTTTCTATTTCCACTTAGATAACTTAACATCTCGCAATAAATTAACGACTGGCACAGAAGTCGGTAGAGATTTCCTGAGGCCAAGCGCACACCTGTCGACCGTTCCCACACCTCAGTTACACAATGGACGGTGGTTTTATTCATTTGCAATGTTTTAACGCGTATTGCGTACGTTCAGGATATTACTAACGCGAGTATGTCTGTTGCTGAATAATGAAGTGCATAAATAAGTTATTTTGTGTAAAGAGTTATTACAGCTTGTTTTTACATATAACCTCAAACAAAACTATAGTCCTGTCTAAAGTCACCGTAAATAACTCGGTAACCAATCAGTTAAAAACCTAAAAAATATCCTATAGAGTGGGAACATACATAACAATGTGAGTTTGCTAGAAGAGTTTGCTTTTATGATAGAAAACAGTTATGACGTATGGCAGTGGTCGACAAATTCGTCGTCCAAAAGAGCCAAATATAAATAATACAAATTTCAACGTTATTCAAATAGCCCTTTTTAAATTAAGCTTTGTTTAGAAGATACTTTTTTATTGAAAATAATTAGAATTAAAAGTAAACTCTCGAACTTGCCTTTGCTTAATATGCCTTTTTTTGCAGGCGACTCTAGTCATGACTAAATGTTTTGTGGAAAAGCGGCAGTCAAGGAGTGAAAGAACCGCATGCAGCTTGCGAGCTATACTTGCAGACTACTTGGTATATGGTAAACCAAAACAAACGTGTAAATATTGAAATACCTAAATGTAAGAACGACTACGGTGAGGGAGTTTGAAAATGCATTCTGCCCAGAATATTGAATAGGTTACCAAAACCTATATAGTCGACAACCTTGAAAATATAAAATAGAAGGCAGACTTTAAATACACTGAAGCGTTTTTTTTAATTTAGTTAAATTATAATAGCTAGCATTTCCTTAACAATATAATCTTAATAACTTAAGATTATAATTAAAGGTTATAAAGAAACTGAATTAAACAGATTCATTATTATTATTATTTTTTTTACCAATTTTCATAAATGTCCTTTATCGTCCATTTAACATTCTTTAATATTATTTTACATTTATGATTTGCCTTTACAAAACCAAAAACTTAAAGCATAATTTAAAAATCACTGGATAATTATTTTCTTATAATAAACGTGTTATGTACTGTAAACTCCAATTAGGTTCAATTTTCCTTTAGGAGTCTAAAAATGAATGACGTGCTTAACCAGAATTGGGTCAAATGCCTTTCTATCTGACAGATATAATGATAGATTTTTTTAAACTATTTTTTGGCTAAATCGTAGGAATTACAATTTTAACTTAGCTCAGATAAACTTATATTTTTTGTCAGGTCACGTCAAGTATACTACAGTACACATTTATGCAGTGATTTCTCTTATCAATTTCCATGTGATTGTTTTTTACAGTCTTTAAAAGTAGGACATGCATATAGGTAGGCATCTACGTAGAATATTGTTATTATATATTCAAATAAGTTTATAAAATTAAATAATAAATATTTTTATGTACCATTTATTTCAATACATTTAATACACATCTTTAATTATTATCTAAATGCCAAGGATAATAGCACGAGTTAACGTGAATTAAAGAAACATAAAAAACGTCTGCCTGATATTAATCTGATCAATAATTTTTGTGCAAAAATGTTTATGATCATCAGTGGAGTAATTTCGTCAAGTGAATGAAGAGGATGCAGGGCGCATAGCGGTTGCGACGAAGTTACACCTGTCCGTGGTTCCCATAACCTCATCTCGATTCAACGCGGCTTAGCATGGTTTACTTTTCATTTTATCTCGTAATTTCTTTGATATTCATGTTTCCATTTCATGTTTAACCATTACTATTAAATTTATTGATTGTATTATTGATACAGCTAGATGGAATTAAGAACAATTATTTATACGAATAGAATCTTTTACTGCATGTTTTTTAGTGTTATTGATTTCAAATCCAATTTTTGATTTATGCTAATTCGTGTTGTTCTTTTTACGGTTGTCACTTCTTATTATGGTGGTCACAAAATCACATGGAACAAAATTAGTTCACCTGGTTTGGATATTGGTCGGAACAGACATACAGACGATTTTCTTTTCTTATTTTTTCCGCATAAACTCTCATATCCATTTGGTAAAAAGCTGTTATTTTGACATTACAAACAGACACTTAAATTATATTTATGTGTACAGATTAAGAACGAAATCATCATGCTTAAACCGCAAGGCAATACAACATAATATTTGTTGTCCCAGCGCGCCATAACTAAAGCAGCCTTCATCCGCACTGGTTATTTTCTCGATTTCTCTAAGGTCTAGTTTTTGCTTCGGTATCGATGTGTAAAGCTCACTTAAATACTAAATTACACTACGTTATGTGAAAATAATACGAGCATCTAAAGATCGTTTATAGGTTCTATTAATTTTATAGTGTTTCGTGGTCGGTAATATTTCTGTGCTTTACTTTTATTGCTTAATTTTTTACTTTCGTAATGAATGAGTTTTCTTAATGATAATAAGGCACTGTTTACTTAAGGCTCAGTTGCTTACAATTAACTAATTGAAATTTTTAGACAAATATGTGATATAAGCATACTTATGAAGCCTTGCCATTGCTATTTATACCTTACAATAAATAATTTCTCCATACTTGTTGGTACCTATGACTTATTTTTTGTAAAAATTGTTTTATATGGATAAATTATGGACTATTTATTATTTTTTTAATTTATCAGTGCCATTTAACCCTATAGCCCCTCAGTCAATTTTAAATTACTTTAAATTTTTTGATCATTGCTTGGAAAATTTTAATAAAACGCGGAAAGTCCTTTATAAATGTTTGGCCACATTCAATACAGCCAGTTTGAAGATTAAATCGAACAAACAATATAAACTTAATCTGTATTTATATGTGTCTAAATTAACCTTATACTATAACTACAACTTTGCATTTACCTCCACTTGCCTACTACAACTTGTATGAACTTGAAACGGCAATTGTCCAATTATGTGACATTGTTGTTTTGTCGCCGGTCTGATATGTGGTTGCAGGTGCAGATGTGACGTCACTACGGCCATGAGAATATTCCGCGAGTTGCCCTTCTCACGCCTTCGCAACATGACAATCTTAACCTGTTTATCCATTAAAAGTGCCGTTAATGCAACTGCATCTCGTTATGGCGGATCCTGATATATTGGTATGCTAACTGTGGTTCATACGAGTCTTTGAACCAGAAGTCATTTTATAAGATTTCTTTCAGTGTCTACAGTTAAGGCTTTGTAAATTTTTAACAAATTTCTTTAAAACAATCTTGAGATATATATATTAATAATCAGGTAACACAATAAAAGTATAACATATCTGTAATACTAAAGTAACAATTACCACCATTGTTGAATTCTGATATGACTGTTGCCGATCTTCGAGGATTGTCTCGCAATAGAATTTACAAAATAAAAACATAACAATACAAGCGAGAAGGCCATTACCTAAAACAATATGTAAATAAATTATAATTAAAAAAAAACAGGAAACGTGTGTAGACCGTGATTGCATTCATACATTTTAATTGTTAGTCAGAAGTCACCCCGTTAAATTTGAAAATTTCCATAAAATCGGTCCCACGATTCCAATTGTCGGGGGTGTGAAAGGCCAAACCGGAAGAGCAGTGATGCGTGTAATGTATTCCATTTCTAAATAGTGCTATGATGTTGGTCGCAATCAGAGACGAGTGAATTTTATATGACATAACTATCGATTATATAAACTAAAAGATTTTAAATCAGAAAGACTTTGAAATGGGATCATAATGCTTCATATGGTTCAGTCAACTTTTTTTCTATCTTATAAATCCATGTCTTCCAATCTACTATCATGTGTAGGTAGTTCACTTTTACATCCATACAAATGTGGTAGATTGTGGAAGCAAGACCAACAAATTTATTTCTGCCGCAACGCAGGTGTGCTCGGGTTGTTTTATTTCCAACTAACATTTAGGACCACCTATTTTTATTATTTTAGGTTGATTATAGATGCTTATACACTCCAATGAACAGTCAACCTCAGCTAGACTGCATGTCTTTTTACCACTTCATACTATAAAAAATTACATACATCGCTTAAACATTGTCAGTCATTTTCCCGTCACTACAACAGAAGATCATCGACGTATGTTCTTACTTCTTAGACACATTTATCTTCTATATCTTATCTCTATAACCTTATCTTCTATATTCTTAGATCACAATACATCGAGTAAGATACTTGTTATAGTGTTGTGTGTTATGTTTAGACGTGTCGCGTTTGGGAATCAGTAGATCCTGTATCAAGCGGGTTGGTGTGGATCCATATTCCATACGTGACTCGATCGCGACCACTATAAGCATAATGATAAACCAGTTATAGTAATTCTCTTTGGGTTTCTCATGTTTCAGTATCAGAGAGTATATAGCCAAATGTATTCGGCATGACAATGGCGACTGACAACGGATCTTATTTTTACTCTTTATAGGTTGTAGTGTTTGATCACAATCTTATCGAATGTTAAATGACCACATCCAAGATGGTAAATACGCTTAATCTAGAGGGAAACTTTGCAGCTGCTAGAATACACCTATAGATGCTTGATTACAGATTTTCAACTTAAGGATGACAGCTAGCCCGGCGGTTTTATTAAAATCCTTACCACCAAGCAAATTAATGCCAAATTATTGCCTGTCTCTCAATAATCTTACACTGTACTAATCATCGGGTACAGTGCTATCTCTACGTCGTAATACAATCACGAATCACTACATAGTATAAAACAAAGTCACTTTCTCTGTCCCTATATCCCTATGTATGTTTAAATCATTAAAACTACGCAACGGATTTTGATGCGATTTTTTTAATAGATAGAGTGATTGAAGAGGAAGGTTTATATATATATAACATCCATTAAATAGTGGAGAAATACTGTATTTTTGAGGTTTCTAATGTGATGTCGTAAATAATTACATTTTTTCCGCTTACATTGCAACAAACGCAGGCTGAACCCTACGAGATTTATCAAAATAATGCGTGCGGGTCACGGGCAGTAATGAATAAATCAAAACTACTGGATCGATTTTAATAATTTTTTCAGTGAATGACCTAGCCTATATATCTTATACCCGTGCGAAGCCGGAGCGGGGCGCTAGTAATATATAAGTAACAGAGTTATAATCGAAAGGTTACGCGGAGTTAGTAAGCGAAGATATTAAAACCTCCTACGTATAATGTCGTAACGGCATTTGACAAAGTTTATGGTATGACCAATAAAAAAATTTAAGCAGATAAAATAATGTCTTGTCCTAACAACTAATATAATAAATGCGAAAGTAAGTTTGTTTGTTACGCTTACACACTTTAACTACTCAACCAATCATCATGAAACTGAAAAGGTCATATGATACTTTTCATTCAGTAAAAAATAACTGTTCTCGAGGGATTGATCGTATTCACGCGAGCGAAGCCACGGGCAAAAGCTAGCTCACTAATATTGCCATGATAGTGAATTACCTGTTGACTCTTTTAACTAATGAAATGTCTTTATATGATTTTATGGTAATCAAAATGTTATTGACAATTAATTATTAATACTTACAAATTATAATTTTTATAACAATTTATTAGAAATGATTATTCGTAGATACGCAAACTTTCTGTTTATTACTATTACTACTCTCATTACTTACTTAAGTATTATGTCAAAATTATGTCATATAAAATTCATTTACTAGAGTATTATAACAAAACGACTATAGTGATTTATTACTTGCATTAAGACTAGAGTAACACTTAGTGTGCCCGCATATGTTAACGGATTAAGGGGCGTTTGCACCAAATCTTAAATATTGTTTTAGTTTTAAGGTCAGTTTAGTTGAGGAAACGTATGGAATTGAGAGTCATAAATCTGGCGTAGAGATTTAAATCTGATTGAATAATTTTGATATGGAGAAGCGCTTTAACAATAAAAATGTGAAATATGTTACTATTGGTGCTATCGACGCTTCAAGATACAAGTATATTTTATATTGTAATCAAGATAAATGAAATTATAAACGTGATGTTTCCCGAAACTAATTTGAGTCTAATAAAATTAAATACGTAACAGAGCGTATAAAGATGGAAACGTTTCCTAATACATTATTTATAGATAAGTATAAACTTTTTATTTCCACTTGTAACTTTTTAAATTAGGCACAATCACGAACACAACGTGGGTGTACACTTTGATTTGCAGCGGCTATCGTACCCTAAGTCATTAATGTATTTCATTGTAATTTAAAGTAAATAAATGAATGATGTTCGGAAACACCCACGGAAAAAGTTCATTTGATGAATATAACGTTATTTGTAATCGTTATTTTTAAATGTTCCTCACAGAGGAGGTGTATCAAATTGTATGGAATTTAAATTAAAAAATAAAATAATTGGAAAGTACGAATAGCTGTTTTTAAAAGTGAAAGAACTTTGGTAAGCCTCTTTGTGGCAAAAATAGTGTTGCTTCCGCTGTCAATTCTTGCACATGTTATCTATCACATTTGTATAAATATAAAATAAACCTATTATATCTATAGTCTAAAGTTATTTCAACATATATATGACATAAAAAGTAGTTTCGTTCAACTAGGTCGAGTGGTGTTCTTTTTCTTCTTTATAATTTGATGTTGGCTTTGATGTATGACCATAATCTCATCTGTGTTAAATGTTGATGTGGTCTATGATCGTAAGCCCGCTAAACTAATATGGGAGTGATTTCCAAGTGCCAGGTGCTTGTCGACATATTTTAAACTTGAGGGTGGTAACTGGCCAGGCGAATTTAGAAAATACACTATTTTTTCCTCCACCGAAAGATCCAAGCCATTTGCAAGGATTTGAACTTACTTCAATCTACACGGTGACCGAACATGCTATCAAGTAAGCCATCATCGCTTAATCGTAATTTCAAGGAGACCCTGTATAAGATTCGATGCATGAGAACTACCGCCATTACAATTTTTTAAAAGTAGGAATAGTATGCAATATATACTGGCTTAGATAGCGTTTGAATCTCATCCTCAGGAGTGTGATTAACTTTAGGACTGCGGTCTTATTAAGATCGGTTATATACAGCTATACACTGCACTGTTCTCCACATAACGAGAGGCGCTTTCTTTATTGCGTGCTATTTCATAACATACACAAAAACATTTACTTTGAAGTCTTGGTATATCAAATCCATAAGCATCACATTTACTCATATAAAGAATTAACTATGTAAACATGAAGTGAATTTAGTTATGCGATGTATTATAATGAAGTCCCAATACGAGTGATATTCATACCGTGTCAATCCTAGTTAGGGAACGTACCCATACTACGTGATCAATTCGGGGGGGAAGGTCTTTAGAGTGCCACGCTTGGTCACAGGGAGGAGGTTGTGGGCCTTAGGTTGTCGTGACATAGTCAATATCCTCTAAAGGAAATCTCGCGCTTTTTTGTGCTATATTCAAATATGGCACGCAACGTTTAGCGCTTTGGAATCTCACAACACTGATGCACATATATCGAGATGTGAGCTGATTAAAAATCAACAGTCTGTAGTGCAGCGTAGTTGCTAAACAAATCCACGAGAGTTTGTCGATTCAATAATTTCGTTGTAGAATTGACTGTATAATGCGATCATTACATGTTGCAAGGATACATATAGATAATAGTTAGTTAAACCTGAAATAATTCGAAGTTAAATCGAAATCTATGTATTATTAAACCTGAAATAATTCGAAGTTAAATCGAAATCTATGTATACTCGTATAAATATATAAAAATAAAGTGACCGTTGTTTATAGAAGCTAACCTCTTAAATGGCCGCGTTGAAATTGCCAAGATTTTTATCGACACGAAAAGGGTTTTGCAAAACATTAGCTAGACTTTATAAAATTACTATATTGTATAAGGGTTAAGAAGTAATAATAAACTTTAGTAGGTAACTTAGAATCGGTGTAGTGTTGGCAAAATGACAATGAAAATAAAACAGCTCATAATTAACCCCTGGACTGTCCAAAACGACAAACGTTTAAGTATCATACAAACGAATGTAGACCTCATGAGGCACAGATCAATAGACTGTTGGCAGCACAAGCTTAAAAAAAATGTAATTTACTACAAAACTTTGAAAAATAAATATATAAATAGTTCAAAGCTACTGAAAATCAAATTGTTCATGAGTATTCATTATTGTATAGTGAGGTTTAATAAGTAAGACAATATTTTCTACATTTATGTAGGATGTAATGTAAATGGATACTGCGTCAGTCGGTAACCGAACCGTGGTCCTTACGGTGCGGCGCACACGTCACGGCGCACAGCGCGCTCTGTTGGGCAGACATACAGACAGACCACCGCGCCGTACTGCGTACATTAATAATATGATATTGCTGTAAATATATGTATGTACCTTTAATAAACGAAATACTCAAAGAAGTTTGGACAACCTGTTAGGCAACTTTAATGAAATATGTTCATACAAATCTACACATATTCGTATATGTGTAGAGAAATGAATATTTGTTTGTTTATCAACTATGAGTTCATGTACTATTCATCTGATTTCGATGATCCTTTTTATAGTTCACGTATAAATTTGAGAGCAACTACTAGTAGTTAGTTTTTTTTAAACTTTAATGGAATAATAAAATTTTAATAAAATGTAAAACCGACTTCAAAAATAAATAGCGTGGTTTTATGACACCACGATGGAAGTGAAATTTTTGAATTGAGCCCTGGGCGCCGCCTTATTGATCTTGGCTGCTCTGCTGAGAGTCTTTCACTTTACGCCTAATTCACGGCCGGCTGTAATGCGACATGCAATAGATGGACGAAGGCTATAATGCGACATGCGATAAGCTGACGCAAAAATTTGAGACGATGAAAAAAGTTTCATTTTCAAAATTTACTCAAAATATATAAACCTTGGCCTTCTTGTCCTTCAGATGCCTGACCAAGACCTATCAATGTATGCTATGTACCTATCAATATCTGAGTCACTATACATTTTCTATTCGATTTTCAGGAGTTTAGTAGTACTTAAGGCGTGAAAAAAAAAGAAAAGGCTAATTTCTATCCACTTTTATAATATTAGTGAAAGCACGTTTTATTATATCTGCAATTACACGAACATTAAGTTAATAACAGTCACACATATTAAAATGAATACAACTCCATATCAGTATTAATGGTTTTTTTCGGATAGTATTGCATGTATTCTTTGGGTACTTGCAGAATTGCAGTGTCACCTATTATTATTATCTATCGGTACTAAAACTGCGACCATTTTCAGTCAATTTAAATATATTTAACCGACTTCAAAAAAGGAAGAGGTACTCAATTCAACTGTATTTTTTTTTATGTTTGTTACGTCATAACTTTCGACTGGGTGAACCGATTTTTATGTTTTTTTTTTTGTATTTTGTACTAAATCATATACGAATTTGGTTTTTATGTTTCTTGTTCACTCGATATTATTTGAATTCATAATCTTTTAGTAAGATTTGTGAATAATTAATAAAATTATCTTAATCATTTTTAAACATACGACAATATTGAACCCGACAGCGGTGACGAATGTCTGATATTACACTGATCATTTAATCTATATCAAAATTGTCTTTTATATGATATAATTTCAATCGATATCTTAATATTTTAACATAGATTTAAAATTACGCAGAACAAAAAAATAACTTGTTCGCTTTTTTTTTTTCGAAGTTACTACACTTTTGGCTTGTTAAGGCCGCTATAGTTTCACGGGACTACAACTTGTTCGTGTGAAAAATCTTACGTAGCTTTTATGATTTTGATGAACTGTAATCATCCACACGGCAAAAATATCTCTCACACTTTCATAAGTTCGTACATTGCAACCATACGAAGTCGGGATGGGTCACTAATATACTACCATTATATAAGATAAAAAGCATCCTATATCATTCTCCCAGTCCCAAGCTATCTCTATGACAAATTACATTGCAGTCGATCATAAGAAATGTAATAGAATGACAGTAACTTTCGAGTTTATGACTACATAGTATAAAACAAAGTCGCTTTCTCTGTCCCTATATCCCTATGTATGCTTAAATCTTTAAAACTACACAACGGATTTTGATGCGGTTTTTTTAATAGATTAATGCCCGGTTTCTGAAGCATTTCTAACTGTAGTTTATCTGTTCAATAGCGCTATCGGTTCGATAACTTGTCAAATTGGGTTTCTGAACACACAATTATACGAGAAATGTCAGTTAACATTGGTTCAACTTAACTGGCCAAGATTGGGCGTTTATCTATTCGATTAGTTGAATTTGACGTTTCATCTGCCAAAACTGACCTGAAACCCTTTTTTCTTTATGTCGGTATATTAATTTTAGCACAAATGTTGTTTAAATTATTGTTTATTATGTTTCATAATATGAATAAGGATCCGAAAATTCATCGTAATCCAGTATAAAAATACTATAGATAATTTCTTATCTCTGTACTTCAAAATCATTTTATGTTTATTTTTTGTCGACACAAATTCTTTAGTAACTATATAATATTTTAATATTGTTTTCGTGCTTTATTATCGTACATATATTTTTTATCTATTTATAAAATACATACAAATAATGATTTCAACAGGATTGCTGAGTATAAAATCTTAACTGAATCAACAAAAATTATACTACTATGCTTGATAATAATACCATTCAAGCAATAACAAAACCAAAGTTTTTAAAATGTTCGTCATTTTGGGAATGAGGAGTCAATTTTCAGTCTTTGAGAAACAGCTATGTAACAAATCAGCATAGAAACTTTATAACTAAAATTAAAATAAGGCCACGAATCTAAATTGACAAAAAAACTGTTACAATAGAACAACAATTAATGACGAATTGAAATGATAAAATCAATTTTATACACCATTTTGTAAAAAGAGTCATCTAGTGAACATCAAAGAAGTAGTTATTGGTTTGATAATTATTTGACGTCTCTTTGTGTATTCAGAAACGCATTGACAGTTAAACGCCGCTTGTCTTATGGATAACTTTATTGAATCAATAGCTATTGATAGTTTAACTGACGGCTTCAGAAACCGGGCATGAGTGATTGAAGAGGAAGGTTTATATGTATAATAACATAAATAAAATAGTGGAGAAATACTGTTATTTTTGAGGTTACTCCAAATGTAACGCGTGCGGGCCACGGGCAGTAATGAATAAATCAAAACTACTAGATCGATTTTAATCATTTTTTCAGTGAATGACATAGGTTATATATTTTATACCCGTGCGAAGCCGGAGCGGGCCGCTAGTAACGTATAAAAGTAAGAATGCGCTCTTGGTAGCTTTAAATTATCAGTTTTCAATTGATTTTATATATTTGCATTATTTCTTTATTTTAACATAGCTAATATTAATGTTCATATTATTCAGTTAGGACTATATAACTATACTACAGTCTACGAACTAAATTAATTACCGGTCATAATAACTTATCGGCAGGGCTCGTTGTCGAGAATGTACTATTTACCCTTAAATAGAAACTCATATTGTCGTGTCAAAATTACGTGCCTTGTCTTATATCGAGTTACTACTTCCGTCTGTTAACATTTCGTATGACTATTACAACTGTTAGAACTAAGAATAAATATAGAAAATGTATGTAAAAATCAATTGACACGATGATTTCAAAAACTGCGTAAGTCACTTATTTTCAATTGATTTATCCGTGAACGCTTCCTTAAGGGAACGCTCATTTTATGGGTAAAGATCACATCACCTTAGTATGTTCGTTCTTTTTCAAACGAGTGACGGTAATTTAAAACACTAGTATTCTAGATCATATCTAATTTTATCAAAATATATTTAACTGGCCAACTGTAAATTTTGAAGATATGCAGAAGAAAATGATGGAGAATCTAACAAAATTAAAACAAGAGACTCATTGCAGGTCCATAGGCTTCTTCCCGAAAGAAGGTCAAACGGCATGTCAGCCCACGGCGTATTGGCGATTTCAAACACCGAGAAATCAACACATTTATATTTTCCCCCATACGGTGGTACTACAAGAACTTTTCTGAGGTTCCCCTTCACCGTAAGCCGATAGTGTTACTAATTTAGATTAGTAAATGTACTAGAATTCTGAAAAACTCGTTGTTACATGCCCAAGTTCATAACTGCGGACTTCAAACTGATATTCCAGCAGTCAAGCCGCTTGACCACCACGGCTATGAATTAACATTAATCTAAGCTGAACAATGAATACAGATAATTATATAGACGTTAATAGTACATATATACACTTTATCGATTTTCTATTAGGTCTATCTATGATTTTAAAGTAATTAACGAAAAACATTTATTTATCGTTAATCTTCTAAGTCGATATAATAGTACAGAATAATCAGTACTTCCTTATTTAACGAGACATTTCCCGTCGGTCGTAAAACGGCCGTTAGTTAATTTGTACTAAATAAGGAAGTTTTAATATAACCTAATCAATGTTCTAATTATCCTATCAACTTTTACTGCTACATTGTGAAACTGTTGCTGTAGTATATGAATATTTAAAAGGCATTTATCTCTCTACCTCTGGACCACGACAAAAAACATTAACATCTATAAAACTATTTAGAGATATATCAGTATACATTTTATATTCATAACGTGACTTTATCGAGGTTTTTAATTTACTTTTAGTATCTTTATATTGAAACCCATTAAATTATCCGTGCTTTCAAATGAGAAACTATTTGGATTTATATGTAAAGAAGTAGGAGCGTACCTAACGCTGTATTAGCCATACGAATAATACGCGGGCCTTAAGTTCCAAAGATCTTCTGTGACGTAATTAAACTAAAACTCATAAAATGTTACCTTCAAACTCAAATTCTAAATCGCTTGTACCTAAATCGTTACCGAGAAATCTTTGTGACCTTATTATATAATGCTCCTACAACGTATCAAGGGGGCAGGGAAGTGACTCGTGTCAAATCGCCACCACCTCTCTCTCTCTCTCCCATTATATTGCTAATTTCGAATACATTTATGCGAAAATAACAAAATTCAAAAATAAACTCATATTCCTGTGAATAAAAGGCCATGATAAATTACTGAATCAGATTGTGGGGAGAAACCCTCATGGTTACGACAGACTTGAAATCAGAGTCTGTGGAGGTGCTATACACGGATATATCATACACAAATACGTTGTTTCAATCCTCACCGTTTCTTATGGAAAAGCCAAAAAAAGAGAATGGTATCCATACAAAGTTAGGAAGTTGAAGTTATAGGGGTACTACAAAATAATCCCAAGGCGGGTTGTTGTAAAGCGCGCGATGGCCTAGCGTAAAAATTAAGCCAAATCATACATCACAATATGACAAACATGTTGTGCCGTCCCTACTTGGGTGGGATAAGGGTAAGAAGATGATGACGTTGCGGAAAATTCGCTAAAAAGGACCCCTCCTTCAATTATTGATACCGAATATCTATAATCTAGCTATGCCACTTTAAAGTAGTGTAATAAATAGAATGTTCAAATGTTTTAAAAATTTATCTTACAGAATTTAGATTTAAATTATGCTATCTTACGTTGTGGAATATACGATAAAAACGACTTCCGTTCAAATGTCGATACCGAATCTCTTTAAACTAGCTATGTTACTCTATGGTAGTCTAAAAAATATAAAACATTTCAAACGATTGCTTACAATATTTAGATTATTTTTTTTACATTGCACTGGACGAAGCTTGACCTCAGTTACACCTGATATAAAGTGAGGACGAGGCCTAAGATGTAGCGCGTTCGCTCAGTAAAACCACATTCACTCTTCTTTTGGTACTAAGGTACTAGCTTTTGCCCGTGGCTTCGCTCACGTTAATGTAGATTGAACTCATCCCTCGGGAAAAGCACTTTTTTCTAGATGAAAAGTATATCCTTTTTCTGTACCCTTCCCAAAAATTTCATGATAATAGGTTGAGTAGTAATAGCTTAGCAACCAAATAAACAAACCTACGTACATTCGCATTTACAATATTAGTAAGGATAAGGACCGTAATTAACGCGTAAGAAGTGACGGACTGTATGCTATGTAAAAGTTGTTATAAAATCTTATATAAACTGTAAACGTTTTCATCGTTATGAGTTTGTACTGTATTATCGGATCCATATATCTGGTGAAGTACAGTTATCCATGCAACCGGTAAAAGCTTACCCATATCGACTCCAATTAAATTACAGCTTGTGCGTAAATAATTATGTAGATGTAAAAAAAAAATCAAGAGCACATTAACGGTGCAACGTAAAGGTTCAGATTTCGGTATCCTACGACATTAACATTTATAGTGTTATATTTATCGATATATTTGTAAACAACTCTAAAGGACTTTTAGAGGCCTTAATTAATTTGGGTAGTATTCAAATTAAAATATTGATAGTAACATTACGGCCTCTGGCTCTTAAAATCAAGACATATAAATTTGCTTCAGGAGCTGCACTTGAAATTGAATCCTTATAGACATAAAGTATCATTATATTCGACCAAATCACTACATTACATCATGCGAGATTTTTATCAAACGCGAAAACTTATAAAGAATCAGTATTTATTTGTGGCTTCGCTCGCGTTTTTAAATTTTGTTAGGAAAAGTAAAATTTTCTGGATAAAAGGTGAGCTACAAATTTCATTATGACCACTTAAATACATAGTTAAGGTGTAAAAGCGTAACAAACAAACTTAAATTCGTATTTACAACATTAGTTACGATTTGGACTAGTTAAGATAAAAAAATGAAACACGGTTTTTAAAAACTAATAATAAAAATTCCATACATAATCTAGTGACTTTCAACAAACAACGCATGCAACATGTATATAAATTTGTTTCGTGTAAATCAGAATCGGCTGTAACATTTACGACTTTTTATTTTATTTAGGATAAGGTTTAACTTTTGGTTTGTCTGTATAGATATCTTCGCTAAAGAAAACGCTGTTTTTCATTAAATAAAATGTTTTATAACTAATTGTTATGTCATATAACGTAATCTCGTAAATTTTTGTGTAACTTATAATTTTATCAATGTGTGATAGCATACTCAAAATTGTGTGAAATGGCATTATATGACTTTGATTGAAAAATATCCATATCTAATCAGTATGTGATTCGTATCTAAACATCTTATCCGAAAGCACATAGGTTTTACAACAACAAAAAAGACGCCGAGTGTATCTCGGTCGCGTAGATACTTTGATTATAATACACTTATGTGTGTGAAATTGTTGTTAAAAATTTAGAAACGTACATAATAGTTTTATAAAAAAAACTGTGCTTTTTGCTAGAACTGTAAGTAAAATTAAAAATTTTAAATGAAACAATTATAATAAATTTGACGTAGCATCGAGAATAAGCCCCCTGTGAATTATCGAGTAGTGCACTGGCGGTATCATTGGGTGCCGCCGGCGCTCGGTGACCATAAACGGGCGGCGTAATGATGGCCAATTTCCGAACCAGACCGACCTGTAAATGGAACGTTAGGTGCTTTATTGATGTTGTTATCCTAGTGATGTATTGGGGAAAGCTACACTTATGCTTGAAAGAATTTTCTGTTATAAATTTTATCTCTATAATTAAGTAGATATCTAGATGAGTGGGTAGTATTACTTCACAACTGAGATGATGCAGGTGTATTTATGCGGTGTGTATACATATATTTTTCAATTTAATGTGAGACAGGGGACATAATTTTAAATGAACGAATTTTGGAAATCGGATCATATCAATCCGATATGAGTTTTTACAAAGAAAATGACAGTAATGAGAAAGAACATCTTGTTCTATATGCCAGCTGGAGACCGTGACTTCTTTTTGTAAAAAATTTTTTTGTGCACTTTTTCTTTTTCTGTATGTTTTATTTGGATTAATTGTGGACTGTACTTTTGTTTATTGTAATTTTGTTATTCCTATTTATTTCATATATTACCGATTTTAATTTGAAAAGAGTTTCTAAAATGTGTTCAACCTTTTTGGGAATTTGTCCAAATAATCAGAAAACACGTTAATTATATGTAGTACCTACGTATATTCGTAATATATGAATATTTAGTAAAGGACCCGACTATTCATTTGTTATGTTTGGAGAAGATTAACATAGATAAGTTCAGATTCACATATCGTTATTTTTGCCTATCGTAGTCATCGAGCTGTGTGATAGTGATAGAGCGAGAGCGCGTTACAAAACTGAAGCAAGCCGATCTCAACCGGACGTTTCACTCTTCTCCCAGGCGTGCCAAATGAAAAGTCGGGTACTGTATTTATATTTGATTCAATAATATACTCGTATTGTATTAAATTACTGAAAATTATACATTGATATAAGAAGCGAGTTTGTCTATATTTTCTATATAAGTGATATATATGTATAACGTTCGTCAAGAATATATTGTAAATTGAAATGTTAATTATAATTCAATTTGGTGTGAAACGAATTGAAAACGACTTCTGAAGTAGCATTGACCTCTCCCGTTATTAAACCTGTATTAAAACACGAGATTTGATTCAACAACTTCTTTATTGGCATTTTGCGATTACACGCACAATTATAATCCAATTATAATTACTCTGTAAAACCGCTTTATAAATGATTATTCTTAACATGAGAATGATGCGGAAAACGAAGTTATTTTCGAAACAACAACATATCAGAATTGAAACATGTAACTAAAATAATTGTACGCCCATGTTTTAAAAATGTACAAAAATAAATTGGTACTTTTGGTAACACTTTGGTCTGTCATGTAATGTTTCTTACATGGTGGCATCTTGCCTGGGTATAAGTGACTTAAATTAGAACCAATATCATGTACTAAGAATTCTAAGAAGTCGCAAAAAGTTCGCGAATAGATTTAATAACAGAATTATCATATTGTTTGGCGAGGTAGCCGTGCTCACTCGACGGCTTGAGAACCTTTATGACTGAACACGGGAATGCGTGTCAGCCTAAGTAGTGTCTGGATACTTGGGAATGTGAGATTATATGAACGATAGGAAGTGTATAAAGCACTTAATAGCTAACCAAGTCGCCCCTGGATGCTACTGCCAACTATGGAACGTTCCACGGGTGTCTTGATGTTGGTGGCCACTAGATCGTTCATTCATGTAATCATAAACTTTATTTTGTGGTGAGAGACGCTGAGATGGTTTCTTAATGAATCCAATAACGGGTTATATATATAATATATACAGCGGTGATATTGCGTTGTAAAAAAGTGCACATTAGGCAAAAGTGACAAATGACACCCCCGTATCGACAGATAACTTATGATATACAAACTACATGGCGAGGCATCCGCCTTACCACCGTTTAAAACAGAGATTTTGGCTGCAGAATGTACTAAAAGTAATATATAATTTGCATATCCTATTTCAGCAAACTGGGTGAAAAATATATATTATTAATATCTTAGTTTAACACAACCAGTTTATGTTAAAGTTACCTATAAAAATAACTGTACTATATATTTCTTTTAACAGATTGATAATAAACTATCAATGTAATAATATTACAAGAGCTACGTTACCATTTTTGGATGGAGCATGCAAAGTGGTTCTGCCTTCCACAAGCCTCGCTGCTACTACCACATTTGGTGCGACATCTGGCGTTCACTCGAATGCCTCGTTTGACATGTATCGGATACTAAAGTGGGCTCGTTACTCTTAATTTGTGGCTCGGTGGTCTCCTGGACGTGGGTCTGTTTAACTTTCAGACTAACCTTCGTTTATCAATTGAAAGTTGTTTATGTTTTTTTGTGGATAAATCCATCGACTACTTAACGTAGGTACAAAGGTTTTTGTATATAGTGCATGAACATATAATATTTAGCAGAAATAGGTATATTATAATTTTAAATAAATAATAAAGTATGTATTTTATGTATTTTTCTCCAGGTTGTGTTGCATCATTTAACTTAAGATAGAATTTGGACTCATTAATGAAGAGTTTTTTTCTCCAAGCGTCATCATCCCAATTTCATTCCGAACAAGTAAAGTTGGACCGATTTACGCGATGACCTGCGGTGAGCAAAGAGCCTCTGACGGACTAGAACACCCCTATACCATCCGCCTTTAGTCTACTTCTAACCGTTTTGGTGCTAATTGTCGCTTGTCGAACTTCCTGTAGCTTGTTTCGTACCTCAGAAGAAGTGAAAGTGCGGTTCCTCAGGACACTGTTCACAATAAATCTGTCCGTCAATCTCTGTTGTACTCTTTTGCGACCTTGACCTTTACGTTTTGTATACTCTCTGGTCTGCCGGTATTGTTTAACATCTCGAAAAATCACATACTTGGACATTCGTAATAGTTTGAGACACTTCATTATAAGTGTAACCTTTTTTCAATTAAAGTTACAGATTTAGATACCTGAGCATCTCTGAAATCCGGCATTATCACTCCAACTTATCAAATGAGACTATGGAATTTTTCATTCTCTCGATAATAACATGTTTAAAAAAATAAAAAAAAACAGAAATCATGTTAAATTTATATAACTGTTAATAGACAAAAAATGTTCCATATATACATAAATGTTCTTTTGTTTACCTCTTTTCTGACAAGCAATTAAATGTCATTATTTAGAATAAGCCAATAATTTATTGCATAAATAAAATGGTTTTTAGATTTTTAATGACTCTCCTTACATACCTACTGAACCCTCCATTATAATATAACCTACATTATAATAGTTGTAGTCCGGTGAAACTGTAGAGGCCTTGCCAGGTCAACAGTGTAGTCAGTTCGATAAAAAAAAAACATTATAATAAAATAAAATCTTTGCCCCTTTTTAAAAATTAGTCATAAAACCAATTTATTTTTAAGACAAGATCGTTTTATTGGAACGGACATGTATAATACGGTTATACACTCTTTTCATTTAATTCTATAATAATACAGGAGAACGGTCGGAATGCATCTGATTGTGACGAAGTTGTAATTATAATAATGAAGAGTCACTTAGTAAACCCTATCCCGATTATTACGCGTGTTAATGTCACAAAAGCATTAAAATGTTTTGCGAAGGATCGTAATTCAGTAAGTTTTTTTTTAGTTTTTCGAACTGATTACACTGTTGACCTGGTAAGGCCTCTACAGTTTCACCGGACTACTAACGGGAGCGCTTAAGGCACTCACCCGATTTTATATAGGCAACCAGCACAAGGGCGCACGGCGCGCCTCGGCTTGGACTGTCACTAAATATCCCGAGTCTAATTAAGCTAAGTTAAACTAAGCTAACTATTATTTCATACATATACGAGTATAAATTCGTGAAACATACACGTATACCAAGCATGTATGTTTCACGAACGTACACATGTATCTTGGATCTGACTACTAAGTCAATCCAAGTTAAATCCATTCGAAAAAGGGATTAAAAAACAAACCCAACCACTATGTGTAATTCAGTAAGAGAAGAACAGACTTTACTACTTTACAGAATATTTAATTATTTATAAATGTATTTTAATTTCAGAGTCGAAAAGAAAACAAGCCTAAGTTTGTTTTTAATATTTGGTCCAATTATTGACTCAAGTGTTCTATATAAATATATTAGTAAGCCTTATTCATGTTATAAAATGTTAATTATAGTAACTTAATCATAAATTCGATATCGGCGTCGTAGCCTCCATAGCTCAGGGGTTAGAGCACTGGTCTTGTAAACCAGGGGTCGAGAGTTCAAATCTCTCTGGGGGCAGTTGAATAAAACCCTTTTTTATACTTTTTTAGGATTATTACAAATGTCAAATTAAAATTCAAATAATGTATTAATTTTATTGTATAATGTTTTAGCTTTGTACAAGCCTTTTATACTTCTTATTTACTTCGGAAGATTATATATATATGTGTATTTATTACCAAGTTTATATCTTAAAAAAAAAGTTTAAGGTTATAGTAGAAAATATGGGGTAATTATATTTGTTTAATGATTAACCCAGTAAAATGTGTAAAACTGAACATTATTCTCCAAGAGCAACGATAATTTGCGAATAACTCAGTACGTAATAGTAAAACGATAACAGAAATCGATAAATATCAGTTTAAAAATGGCAAATTCAAATTATTACAAATACATGCGATAATAATGTATTAATTTAGTTTATTGCCTGCTATAATATAATCTAAAATTGCCAGTTTAAAGCCCACATTTGGCCATTTCTGCTATCTCGTTCATGCCGTTACTTTTATTGCTTTTCTTGATAATATCATATGTAAATAAGGTGCTAACTGATTGTTGTTTTGATACCATAATAATTTAACTTAACCGTATTTAAATGTATATATGATAATTGACATTCCAGATGCACTTTTTTTTGTTTTTTTTTTTTTTACAAAAGAAAGGTTTCTTAACCGAGTAAGCCCCATTTAGTTAGACGGGTATATAAGCCCTTTCAAACATTCGCTGTGCTCTGAGAAACGCTACGGAATCGTCAACCGCATAGGTTTTATCCTCCCCTACGGAGACGACCCGGCCTGCGTCAATCAAGACGCGGCGCTTTCCGCCCTATCTCCGGGGACTTTCCACAGGGTGAAAATGACCAGTAACGGCCCAGTATGTAACCCCGAGAGTTGAACTGGTTAGAATCCTCAGTGCATAATCTAGCAGTTTCTATATATACTTAGACTCTTTCAAATATTACTACTGCGATGCAGCATTTAATATACATCTTAATTTTTACATTAAGAAAAGATTATATACTATAAAAAATATAAATATTTTATAGTGATAATTATTAAAAAAAAAATTGTAATGGTTTATAGTATCATTAGCTTTAATTAAAGTGGCAGTGAAATGATCATAAAGTCTTTGATGTTAAAATCATACAGTGCCATCTAGGTTCGTATTGTTGAAACTATTGTAGTGAATATTTTATGTACCGACTTTAAAAATTTAAACACTCCATTTTTTTCTATTATTGTAATACTTTTAACAACTATTTAAAATCATATTACTCCAAAATGTATTTAAAATAAAGCCCATTGTTTTAGACTATGCAGAATTACTGTTATACCTTAAGTTATTTTATTTGATCTAAAATTTCGCATAGATAATTTACGTAGTCCTAGTTGGTGCTGGATACAGCTACATGAAGTTTTGCTAATAAGAATCATTAATAATATTTACTATAACTTTAATATTTAGAGACAGAGTGATTTCCGCCTTCCATTAAAAACTTATGTTCTCAGTAATATTGTTTATGCATAATCATAATTATCATAAAACTGATTTTGTCTACATTAATAGCATCACATTTTATACTTTAGATAAAAAAATAACCATATTTCCCCGGCGAAGGAATCTTTATGATCATTCGTTCGCCGTAAAACCAGAGTTTGCTGCTAAGATACACAACTACACAGTTTTGAATAGTTGTGTGTTACATCCGTGATTCGTAATGAGAGAATGTTACCTTATCATTCGAGTATGAACTCTAACTATGTGTCAAAGAGTTCAAATTTATAAAAATCATTATTTAGATGTATAGACGCAGGTGTGCGACCGACTGGTCGACGCCGCCACAACCATTTTCGAATATGATATTTATTTATTTTATTAATTTGCTCGCGTTGACCGACAAGCCACTATACTTATTTAGTGCAAACGTTAACATTATTGATATTGGGATAGCGAGTACACGTTTATATTAACAATATTTGGAGAAAGGTAGCCGGACGTTCTGCAATTAACTTGTCGTATTAATACGTTGATCTTATCGTGTTAATTTTATACGAAGGTGTATGGGAAAATAAAGAATTTATTTTGGTTACATTTGGTGACGGGTTTTTTTCTAATAAACATTTACGTTTGAAATCAATAAATATTGTAAAACGAAGACGCTATTTGCGTTTGCCTTTTTCGTTCCCACAGTTCTTTTGAAGCTATGTCACAGTTTTTGTAATGGTTTTGAGTATAATTTTGATAATATATGATTTAGCTATATATGTCATTAATATATTTATATGTATTTTATTTTTGGAAAGAAAAATCGTCGTAAACCTTACGAGTTACATGAATATAAAATACTATGAATTTGTATGTTATGTACCTATAATCGTCTATGATTATCTCGCAAAGATAAGCAACAGTAACCAGTTTTTATCTTTTGTACATTATTAATAAATTATGGATTTTTTGCGATAATATTTTAAGAAATATAATATCAATGCTTATTCAAATAAAACATCTTAATTACGTTGAACGTTTAATGTTGATTAAAATTGATAACCACAGTACAATCTTTTAAACAACATTTCAGAAGATATGAATGTTATTAAAATTGCGAGCGGCACAAAAGTTATTTTTCTGACAAAACATATGAAGACTTTTAGGCTTTGAATGAAAATGTAGAAGTGTCAAATAATGTATATAAATCGTATAGACACGTGTAGACACATTGTAGTCCGGTGGAACTGTAGCGGCCTTGCCAGGCCAACAGTGTAGGTCAGTTCGAAAAAAAAAAATTACGTGTAGACAGCCGCGCAAAGTCGAGACGAGTCGCTACTCTATACGTGTAGGAAGGAATAAGAAAACTAGAGTTTATATTCGCCTAAATTAAATCATGATAAGATATATTGTATTGTATATTGTATAATCATACGAATAAGACTAAAAGCGTCCAAAGACAGAACTTACAATTTTTGAGGAAATACATAATCTCATTGTAAGTACCAATTTACGTTAGATAGTAAAGAAATAATGTATTATTGTAGGTAGAGAGATATCACTAAAGTAGAGGGATATTACTATATTATGATACACCTTATTACATATAAATAAATTTGATTAACTATTTTAGTATTAATCCGACGGTATATAAGATTTAAAATACAGAATGGTAACATAGTTTCAAATCAGACTAAACATACTTAGGCATTACTCATTTACTATAAACGTTTGTGAAACACGTGTGCATTATATGTAATATATATTTAAACATTATTTTTTCTGTAACAAACTTTTTTTAAGTATAAGAAACGTAAAGAACTTTAAAATCATTAATAACAGATGTTTTGTGTAGGATTTATTCACAGTAAATCTAAAGCACATCAGTCGAAAGATTTTGTTTTCAGAAATGTTTGTAATTACTTCAGGGTACAATTAATTATATACATTTTTCCTCGAGTATCGACAAATCTTGTTTTTAATTTTAACTGAAGTTAGAAAAAATAAGAAAAATTAGTTGTTACGTATCTAAGTCTTGAACTGATCGTATCGGATATACCTACTAGTAATAACCATCTCTAGAACACTGTTTGTTACAAGAAAGTACAAAAATGATACTGCAAATTTTAGACGTAAAAATAATATTATCATTTGTATGCGCGACGATAAAAACAATTTAAAACTTTTGCTATACACTTTTTATCAGGCGTTATTATAAATTATTTGATAACACAACTCGAACAATGAGTGAACGTTACAAAGCCAACTACCAGGGAACATGATCATCAAAGACTAAATGGTTATTGACTTATATCTTCATCTTCACCAAAGGGGCTACGAAATATTTATAAGTTCAGAACTTACTCCTAACTCCATATATGAGTTCTGAAATACTTTATACTATGTCAGAAATGCCTAGTAAAATAAGAATGTCCCTTATTATAATTTTAGAGCTTAAGTTAAATAGAGGACTGATTCATATAAATCATTGCAGAATTAATGCAGGCTAGCCACATTCCAACGACGGTCGGCTGGTTCGGTGCCAGTCACCACTAACAGTATATAGTTCAGTGGAACTTAGTAGTTCAAGTTTCCCACAATTTTGCGTTTAGCAAAATGTAGAGGGTTAACGTAACATACTATGCGAAATAGAACAGTACCCTTTTGTACATATAAGCTAACGACCACTCGTGACTTCGTTCGTGATAATTAAAATGTAAAACCTAATAAAATGAAAATACAGCCCATGTTACCCAGGGGAACATAACTTTCTATCAGTGTTCTTTACGGAAAAACTGTACTAAGAACTGTATTAAAATTATAAAGAGGTAAAGTTTGTTTGCTTGTAGGAGGTACATTCTGAAACTAGAACAGAAGAGACACAAACATTTAAATAATGTTTCTGCCTTTTGCAATAACATAACTATATAAGAATATTTATGTAATTATCTACTAATTAAAACAATGTAATATAAGAATTAATTATAAACACTTTTTAAAGATGGTGTACGCTATTCAATTTCAGGTTAAAATGGGGTTACGTTAACTATCAGTGTGCTCATTGTAGGACAAAAATACCTAAGTCTTCAATAATTCTAAAGTATTTATGTCACTGGGTTTATATTCTACTACTAGTAAGCATAGTATACTACATATATTTAATCTTCATAGCGAGTTTCAGTGATTTTAAAATCATAATTTATATTATAAATGTGAATATCTGTTTATTACGCTTTCACGTCTTAACTACTTACACTAAGTACACGTTGTCAAGGGTAGAGATAAGGGGGCGTGCATAAATTACGTGAGGTGTTTAAGGGGGGGGGGTTGGTCTCGGCAAATATCACGCAATTTTTTTTCTGATTAAAACAAAAAAAAAATTATACTATTTTGGTCCATTTAAAAAAATTAAAAATCTCACGTGAGATTGGGGGCTGGGAGAGGGGCTTGAATAAAATCTCACGACATCTCACCGTCAGAAAATTTATAAAAACACCTCACGTAATTTATGGACGCCCTTAAGCGGATAGGAGCCGGGGTACCTTTCACCCAAAATAGTATCTACTGTTTTCATATGGTCAAATCTATATGAACGCGAGCGAAATAACGGTCTAAAGCTATTATTCAATAAAATGAAACATCTTAGTGAAATAGAGCGAAAATAAACATACTGAAAGAATTCTAGTAAAACACAAACCACAAAAGTTATTGTAAATTTACAAAATTAAATTCATAATCAACATACTAATTATGTCTTTAATGTTATAACCAAGAGAAATATAAATCAATAAAATACTAAAATCTCGATAGTAAAAGAATGGATTGACTCCCATTGGAACACATAAAATTAAAACTAGTGAAATGATGATTTATATCGATCTTTCCTACTGCCTATATTTTAACTATGTTAACGCGGAACTTGAAGCCTAAACCTAAAGTCTCGAAGCCTTCAACGCAGATTCCGACTGTTGTGTTTGTTGAAACCGGTCGAAGCGGTAATCCTCGAGACAACGTCCGTGAAATTACAAAAGTCTTTGGCAAATTTTTGGCCGAAGATGATCGGATATAATAATAATGCAGCATTAGCATATTAGTTGCTAATTACGAATTATATTTAAATTACATTTAATAGATTTACATTGGACCATGATAATCTTTTAATTAAATCTGCTTGTTTTATAGGAAATTAACTTTTGCTCGCGGCTTTACTCGTGTTAATATAGATTTGACCTATCCCATGGAAACAGTACTTTTTTCTAGATAAAAATACCTCATGTCCTTTTCTATATATCTGGTAACGTGTATGCAAAATTACATGATGAAATTACATACATTAATAATGATCGGTTAAGTATTTTAAGTTGTGAAATCGTGACAAATAAACAAACTGACATTCTCGCATGTATAATATTAGTTAGGAGTAGGATTGTAAATATATGCCTTTGGAGATATATTTCTGTTACAGGTTTCAAAGTATTATTGTTTTATTTATTTCAAGACTAAATATATTTGTAATTTAGTAATAAAAATAAATCTACAAAAAAAAAACAGAAGTAATTTATTTCTCACTATTAGATCTTGATAATAAGCCGTGAAATATGTCAACGTCGTAGAAGTTCAAATTAAGGGACGTTATCAATAACTGTCTGTCTGTTTGGATCCGTACACATCCCGTCCCGTATGCCACAGATAGGCGTCAAATTCTAAAAGTTATTTCAACACTCAGATCCTTTGGTTAATCTAGTCTGATTGTTGTTCTATGCTTATGTTATTAAACGATATTCACAAATATGCAAAGAGTATTGTGGTATTGTTATTATGAATTTATATTTATTTTCGACGTAACTATAAACGATGACGTGACGCGACGCTAAAAGTAGTCCGGTGAAACTGTAGCGGCCTAACAAGACAACAGTGTAGCCAGTTCGAAAAAAAAGCGACACTAATTTGAACTATGACCTTACAACCAGTTTATATTCCTTAATTGGTAACTTCCTTACAATCAAAAATTATTTGTATTAAATTATTCCCCTAATGTCGAGGCTAATTAATGCAATATTATGTTTTAATTAAAAAATATATAATACATGTACATATTATACGTGAATTACGTAAGGGCAATCATTTTAACCTGAATTGGTGTAGGCTTGAAATAAACATGTTTATTCCAGCTTTATTAGTAATATTTTTAATAAAATGAAAAAATATTAAACTTTTGATATATGTCAAATTCTTTGAAGAAGTTCAAAGAAACTACTGTTTTAGGCCTGTTATGATTTCAAGCTCGAAAGAATGACATTAAAAAAAAAACATATATATATAGGTGTAACATGCGAGAGGTATACTAGATCGAGTTTCTTGCCGGTTCTTCTCGATGACTAGGTTGTTTTCCGAACCGGTGGTGACTTTGACGTTCATAAGCTGCCTTCTCAAGTCCTAAACTGAATAAAGTATTTTTGATTTTGATGGAATGATTTAGAATATATTGTACAGTATTTCGTATATTCGTGGTTTCGTCATAGTATGTTTCACTACCTAATACTTGCTCTGGTCAGAGCGTTGTACGTGTGTTAGTACATTTGTGTGTATGCCAGCCTATTAGGAAGATTTTGCAAAAACGTCATAGCCAGCGTAGTTCATCATGCAAGAATCTAATTTAAATGAATATTTTATAATTTTTTTAATGGTTCCCTTCTACCGCGTGTGAATTAATCACATTTTTTTTTCCTTTGATATTTAGTAGCATCAAATTGTTCCAGTCTTTAATTCATTTACCTCCTCCTGTGATAACAGTTACTCATTGTAAACAAATTAATATTAATAATAGCTGTGAATTGATTTCATATACCGATTAATTTTTACAACACTAACCACGCGTCCTGACTTCGCACGGAAGTAATGTTTTTATTAATGTGATAACATAACTGTTCAAGCAATTTAGCACTTTGACATTACTTTTCATCAAAGTCAAGGATTAAAGAAGAAAGATTGTAAGTCTCGTAATACAAACATTTTTCTGTGCTTGCGTATAATTTTATATATGTAATATCTTCCATGACATTCATTAAAATGGTATACTGCAAAGAGCAACTTCGATTTACCGTAAATCTCCAAGGTAAATTTAATAATTAAATAGATAAGCATTAATAATATATTAGTTCAAACAAATTCAGAAATTTTGGATTAATCTATAAAAAAATTGTGGTTTTATGGACCCACGATGCAAGTGAAACTTACTTTAAAAATGAAATATTTCGATGTATTTCATCATAAGACTTAGCGTATTAGCAATTTAAGCGTTCGGAAACTTTTTTTACGATTTGTTTTAAATTCGGCGATTTTCTTTTAAAGACAGTGAAACCGGTATCAAAAACCGTAGCGTAGTATGGAAAAATCAAGGAAACACCGGGACAGACTCGAAAAGTCAGTTTGTTTTATAATGTTTATAGTTTTATTAAATTGAATTGTTGTTTTTTTCAATAAGGAAGTTATTTGAGAGACATAATTAGAAATGATTTAAATTTCGGCATACTTTCTTACTTATACATCAACAGAGTTAAGGGATCGCTTTATTTACTTTATATACAGTGATAGTCAATCTTATTGTCCGCTATGAATATAGCCGTGAGTCCGGGCTTGTGCATAATACAGTCAAGAGTTTAATACAAACAAAGTTAACATAAAATTTTAGAAATGTAAAATTGTCATTTATTTATCCTTAAGTTGTCTTAATGTTATATATACATACAATATAATACGTTTTGTACCTAAATTTGTGTTCTGCGCAACTATCCTCGGACCGGTCAAATGGTTTGGCGAGAACTGTAGCCACAGTTCCTGCCTTATCGCGGTAGATTAGGTCCAGCGTACAATCAAGGTCACAGCTTAATAAGAAACACGGTACGTACGTATACGTACTGTATAGTGTGTATAGCATTTGTTTCTATACGAATCCGTAGCAACAGACTGTAACACAATAGTTATTATACAAACGACAATATTTATTCTGACACACTTGGAAATAGACGTACACTAAACTGTCTATAAGTTTATTGCATGTCCGTAACTTTATCCATAAAAATACGAAGTTTTTTTTTGAGTTATTAAATTTCAGATCATAAAACACTAGTCTCTCGCAACGTTTATAAAATATATGTACGTGAGTCCAAGAATATTACTCATTACGACATAATAACGTTATCATTTTATTATTAAAGTATATATTTTAGCCTTTGGTTGACTGTTTGATGCTTCTACATTACTTTATGAAGAATTATATTATGGTTCATCAAATTGTTTCCTTATTATACTTTCATATACGTACGCTTCATTTTGTTTGTTATTGTTATTTAAACTACTCTTATAAGGAGGAAAAGATTTGATTTTGTTTGTTTGTAATAGATAATCTCTAAGAATGGTTAACCGTTTTTTAAAAATTCTTTTAGCTACACAAAACTGCATTATTATCGAATAGCACGGGCTGTATTTGAATTTGGTAAAATCAACATTAACTCGAGCGAAACCGCTAGTAAAACACTAGTGGAAATTAAAATTAGAAATTCGATACAAAAATTGAAATTAGAATTTATTCAAACATTCAGATTCTGTCTTGTAACAATGAACTTTATTTACATATTAAAGAATATTAACTTTTTTATAATAATTTTAGTTGTAGATGGTAATAACGTCAACATATTAATAACTAATTAATCTGTTGTGTTATCCTTTTTTTTATGTGGGAAGAAATCCTTCATTGGAAACCCACAGCCCTGGGGAGCTGTGGGGTGTCAGACTCTTACTGACTAAAAAAACCCACAAGATACCGTCTGCCGCGCTATGGAGTGGCACAGGATCGAACAAGCAAGCACCATGCCACCCAGGCGACAAGGCCCAGCTCGAACGCCCTGACCGCCACGACAGCCCGGTCAAGCTGCCTACCCGTCTACCGAACCAATAAAGTTATCCTAAAACAACCATAGTTATAAACCGGTGTCATTTGTTTTGGATAATTCACTATTTTTTATCATATTACTTAAGAAATTACATGATAATTAAATTAATATTCGTTTTTCGTATCGTGTCTTTTAGTGCGAGCAAATTACAGTGCTCTCCCTTTTACACCTATTGGTTGTTACTACTACTACTACTTACTTGTGACCAGATTGCATCTAACGGCGGCAGACAATTTGTATTCTCAATAAAACTTTAAGCAAAAATAGAAGTAGTTAAAAAAAAACTACTCTACAAAAATGGACCAGAACGTCTTTGACCACAGATAAGATAACCTACTAAGTCTAGGCCTCTCATAAACTTACCAATATCTCAAGCATTTTACATTTCCTATTTGATTTTGAGGAGTTCCCTGGTATATCTTGCAAAATTGATGTCCAATCGTAATGAAATTAAGTAGGACGCCCTGAACATATCTCCACAACAAAAAAATCTAAATTGGTCTATAAATGATGATGTTCTGAGATAACAAACATTAGACAAAATATACAATTGAATTGAGAACCTCATTCTTTTTGAATTCGGCTAATTAAAATAATAGACAACGGAGAATAGGGAGAATAACTATGTATTCAATAATTTATCATTCATTGCGTAGGAATAATTAACATGATCTATCAACATTATTACTTGTAGTAATCTGTGGTCATCGTAACAGAGATAATTTTTCCTCCTTTCCTGCTTTTATTTATACCAGAAGTTATTAAAAAACTGTCTGGTTTCTTTTGTTTCTATACTACAAATAATTTTGTAAAATTTTCCACTGGCCTGTGATTATGATTCCTCTAATCTAATCTCAGTATCAATATACCATAGTGGTAGGGCTTTTTCTAAGTCCGCCTGGATGGCTACCTCATCCTTTACTCAGATTGGAAATCTGTCACCGACCGCCTGTTGGTTTGTTTCGGCAGCTGCACTTGAGAGCTGGTGCTTTCTAGATTTAGTGTGTTTACTATCTTAGACAACATGAGATGCTAAAACTTACGAAGTATAATAAAGAATCAAAAGTCACGGAGCTACGGAACACTGACGTCACATTGTCCGTTGCATGTAACCGGCCCGTCTCTCAGGTGTGATTGCGTGCTTGGTAGTAATAGCTCGTTAAAATACTTCTTCTCACCATTAAATTAGGAGGCGTATTAATAAAATGACATCCATTTTTATGTAACACGCCCGTGGAATATATTACTTTGATATATTAAACATTATGTGGTTTAAATTTATTCCTTTAATCTTAATAACAATTCATATGGAGAACGTGTGGAAGTTATACTGTAATATATATTCTAAAAGCACGGAATACTTTATTATAATGTATTCAATTAAACCCCTTCAAAAGTTACATTAGATATTTTATAAGGTTTTTTTTTCTTTGTTATTCCTTAAATGCGCTGTTTTCTTACATTTGTTCTTTTTTTTTGTATGCAATAATACATAATAATTGTCCAAAAGGGTTTATTTTAAGTGATGCTTGTACATTTCATATTTTTATTGAATTTATAGATTAAATCCAATTTCGTAAATCGAATAAAAATAACTTTATAAAAAACTTAGTAATATTGAAATAAGTAAGCGATTTCTAAACAGTTTTTAATGTTAGCGACTTTTACAATGTCGGATTAAATTAAATCGCGATACTATTGTGCTAAGAATATAAAGTGATTATTGTTCGCAAGTAGAAGTGATAATTGTCACAACAATACCACAATTATACTTAAACTACATACTACATTGTGATTTCTACCTTTAGCGAAACTTCACGAGTCATTGTAGGATTTGAAACTGCTCGTAATATAACCTCTTTTCTTGCTTAAATGACTGACTATAGTGATCAAAAATTAAACTGTTAAATAATTTTATCATCACATATGCGTGCGCTTGTTAATCCTGCCTTATGCAAGATTGCCTACCTATATTTGGATGACGTAATAATTTTATGATTATAGAATAGACACCACACACCTGTCACGGTGTTAGTTGTCAATTTTTTCCCGACACGTATCCGATGTATGAAGAAATTATTAATTATATACAGGAAGCGTAACAGGTTTTATATAATATGCAGGAAATAACAACTCTCCAGAACATTCGATGACTCCGCGTGAAATCTTTTAGGCTTAATGAATTGTATATACTTATTTATTCATTAGGGCTCTTCGTGCTCTTAGACTTAACAAACATGCACAGAGAAAAAGTAAATCCAGATATGGTTTGCGATAACATTTTCTAAATTGACGCGTTCTGTAAACGTTAGACGCGTGTTCAGAACGCGTTAAACACTTACCTTGGTTACTCGACGTTTCGGCCTGATTACACTAAGCTACACATATCATAATTTAGACTTGACAAAAACATTTATATTAGATCAGTGTAATAAATAATTGTCTATGTATGATTCGAACCTTCAACTCTCAGCGTGATGATACTGGCTAGGTGACTACATAATCCACTAAGAAAACTGAGTAGACAACTTCTGTCTACCGATTTGTAAACTAAGGTTTGATCACGACTTCGCTTGATATGAAGCGATGACGCGGCAGACAATTGTAACATCGTTAAATTAAAAAGATGATGCTCTATCGAGTACAGCTGCCGGAACATATTCACACATTCAAACAGACATTTCAATTTTACCTATGTCCATTGATATATTGGTTTACTTAACTAGGTTATAAGGGTATATATACCAAATCCAATTTTCAAGAAAGAAATTAAAATATTATGAATCATGTTATTTCTATGCTATTTACCTTTCGAAATAAGTGTTATTTGATTCGTAGCAAAAATCTCCCATTACGTTTATATATGTATTGTACAGTTTACATATCTCAACTGGTTATGTGTATTTATTTAGCATTTTAGATAAAACGATAATTGTAAAACCGCCATCTTGGTTCGTAATTCACAATAAAAAAATAATGAAATTTTACTCAAATTGGAGTAAATTGGTTTCTATACAATACAATATACACTGTGTGTAATATTACTACAGAATACCTGTTAACCACTTGTCATTATTTAAATAAGGATTACCTGTATAATTTAAACGAGTCAGTTCTGGCGTTAGGTCCATCCTTCGATACGGCCGTTCTTAATAAATGCTTCACTTATATAAAGTCAATGATTAACACTCACTGTTACATAATTGGAATTGGTAATTACCGAGAAGAGTAATTATTGTATTTTACTTTTAAGTGTATGTCAATTTTAGAACCAGAGAATGCCTTTTCACGTCTTCCGCTAATAACACAGCGGGATGTGTTCAAAGTCAAGCGTCGTTTAATTACAGGTGTTGATATAATACTATTACTTAATAAGCTGAGTCAAATGTAGCGTTAAACATAATTTAGGGTGTTCTCTATTTAAGCCATAATTTCTAGGGAATGTTAGAGACATAATTCTCGTAGACAATTTTCTCTCTCTTGGTTGCGGGAAGGTAGAGAGTCTGTAAACGACTGAATTGTTACTACTACATACATTAGACTAGCCGTTAACAAATACATTTACTATGCTCTCTAAAAAGCAACCTTTTCATGAAAGAACACCAGATTGATTTTTTAAAATTGTGAACAACATGTGCCGCAGGACGATCCAAGTTCATTTACTAGTAAATCATGTTTTTTTTTTTTTCTATTAAAAATATTATTTTTCCTGAAATATACACAAAATTTGCTTCTTCTAGAGACTTCTTTGGCATTGATATATATTGACATATCTCATGGGAACAGTACTTGTTTTCTAGACGAAATGTACCCTATATACACATTTGTACCCCTGACAACGTGCATACAAAATTTTATGATGATAGGTTGAGTAGTTAAGACATAAGAGCGTAACAAACAAACAAACTCTCATTCGTATTTATATCATTAAATAAGTAATCATTAAGGACATAAGGATTTCGTAAAACAAATGAAGAAAACTTCAAAGGATAAAACAATTACACTTTGAATAAGAAATTTATGCAAAAATTTGATTTTATAAAAGGAAACTTGGATGTATTGTTTTTAATATGTTTTTTATTTCTTTCTCGCGTTTTGTCATCAAAGGGAAGCTTTTCAAGGAACGTCAGAAAGAAAATTAATACCTAGTTTAATATACATGTTGACATATTCCTTGAGTGACGCTCTTTTGGACGTGGTGCTGTGACTTCTATACCCGACCAGATCGCTACCACCATGCACATGATAATAAATCAGTCGCAGTAACTTACGTTTAGTTTGGGGCGTTTCGAGAACAGCCAATGTATATCCAGTCAATTATAATAGAATCATCATATTTCCGTATTCGAAAAACCAAATCCTCGATAGCAGTTCTCTCAGGAAAAAAAGTATCGTGATGATGATACTATGATAATAGAGCAACATTAATGCTTACACTACCCGCATTTTGATTTGGCAAGTAGGGAAGAAGACCGAGATAGCCGGCTAAGTTCGGTTTCATATAGTGTTATCTTTGTCTACCGTAATTATAGCACTATGCGATAAACACAAAACGTTTTTTTTTTTTTTTTTTTTTTTTATATTATAGGGGGCAAACGAACAGATGGGTCACCTGATGGTAAGTGATCACCACCGTCCATAAACACTAGCAACACCAGGGGAGTCGCAAGTGCGTTGCCGACCTTTTAATGTATGTGGGCCTCCGGCGCTCTCACTGACCGAACGAAACGCAACAGTGCAAACACTGTTACTTCACGTCGGTTTTCTGTGAGAGGGTGGTACTACCCCGGGCGAGCCGACCCATTCATGCTGAAACCAGTGATAGCTTCAGCGTAGCTCTACCACCTACAAGACCGAAGCAAGCTGATCTGAGCTGGACGTGTGACTCTCCTCCCCGATGTGCCAAATTAAGCGCCAGGTACTGTAGTATGTAGAAAGAGCATATATTTAATGGTCGGTCTATTTTCACACCTGCACATTAGCATAAGTATTGTAGAAGCAAATACTAACTTGAAAACAAGTTTTCAGTTTAGGTTGTTGATAATACCATACATGTATCAGTGAGACAGTTAAATATTATGTTGTCAAAGAATAGAAGAAAATATATCATGTGATGGTACATCTGTTCTGAGTTTAATAATCGTTACAGTACAAAAGTAGAGTCTATAGTCTTTCTTTACTTAGAAGTAGGAATGGCGATAGAACCAATATAACGATATTGACCTACGCAGATATGTTACTTTACAATAATTGTTATTACAAGCAGTTGTCTATTATATTGCTGTCAGGAAAACTTGCTGCTTTGTACCATTTCGTAATTTGTAATAATGACACAATATTGAAATGAATATTCGTTGTTTGTATTGTGAGACTTTGAGCAACTTTCACACCTGTTGGTTTTTGCATATGTCTATGCTAATCCCAACGTGCGTGCAAGAAGTGATTATGCAACAAACAATAGGTGTGTAATGGATAGCATTTCAGTAATTAACATTGCTCACACTCGAAGTCACGATACGAACATCGAAAACTCATTTCGTTTCTTCATTACCAATTGCAATACGCCAATTAACTTAAAATTAGCCAATCATTATGATTGAAAACTGTTTAATAACATCATTCGTAAAATAACACAACAGCTTTATTCATTATTGATGTATTTTCGTTTTTGCCGCTTAGTATCTAAGTACCACTTTTGTGTGATAATATAAAAAATCAGAGAAAAATCAAATCAAAATACAAATAATCGTTTTTCAACCACCTCATCAAAGAAATTGATCTTGTCAAACTTTGCTTAAATGGAAGGAAGTGTAACTAATTATACCTACATATCAGTAAAATATTTTATTGCTTTTAAAATTGTAATTAATTATTTACATAAGTTGCAGTAATTTATAACGAATTCATTCTTGGACTTGTATGTCAAATATTAAACTTAAATTGAAATATTATCACAGTCTAAATTATTTCCTATAAATAAATTGCAAATCGCATTAGTGTCCTATTAAATTTAATCCGCAGCTTTTGTGCTGTGTGCAAATCAGCGTCAACGTATTAAGTAAGGAATTCAGTTGCATTACTGAATGGTGTACAGCTTATTTCGTAACTAATAACCGACTACTTTAATAACGACCATTCAATATTTCAGTATTAGTCAATTAACTTTCAAATATAAGTCATAAAGTTGAAATATATAAAACTACCGAGTAATGGAGTGGTTTAAGCGGTGGAATTTCAATTTTTTGTTCGTTCTTTTCAACCTCGATATTTACTATAGAATTTTCTGAATTCGAGTACATTTGCTTATTTAAATTGGTATCAGCTGACGATCTAGGATAACATCGTGTCCTCACGACCGAAACCTGAACGTGAGAAATGTTTTTTAGTATCACAGTATATCGGAAAATATAGAACTGTGAAATTCTCGTAGTTTAAAATCACTAATACGTCATAGGCTGGTGTCGTGTACATAACATAGCTCCTTTCGGGAAGAGGCCTGTAGCCATGCAGTGGGTCTCTTACAGGCTGATGATGATGATGAGATGAGGACAGACGATGATAAAACCCCGAAACCGTATTACAGTATTAGTCTAAAATTCTCGCAGCTTAAAATCACCAATACGTCATAAGCTGATGTGGTGTACATAACATAGCTCCTTTCGGGAAGAGGTCTATAACCATGCAGTGGCTCTCTTACAGGCTGATGATGATGATGAGATGAGAACAGACGATGGTAAAACCCCGAAACCGTATTATAGTATTAGTCAGTGTTATGGATTTATTCATTTACGCATTCTACTGTATGTAGCTATCTTTAACCACTTTGACTCAGTAAAAGCGCTCGTATTTCGCACAACGGCGCAGGAGATGCTTGACGCGTCACTGAGGTAGTTCCATTAATAATATGGCTTGATAAACCTCATGGTGCAGTGGTAGTAAGCTCTACTTTTATGGGAGACCATCACCACCACCAGTCATGGGTTCGATCCTCGTACGTAACTAACTTTTGAGTGATGGGCATAATAATTGTTTTGTGTCTGTGTTCAGTTCTAAGGTATTAGGTGTTAAATATCTATATACTTATGGTATATCAACTGTTTAGCTATCTTAAAGAATCATTAAATTGATTGTAATTAAATGACCGTATGTGGAATTATATCCTTATTACCTTTTGACCCTCAGCTTTGCTAGTGCTAATTTGGATTTGATCTATCCCTCGGGAACAGTACTTTTTTCTAAATACGAATACTATATATTCTATTCTATATCTCTGACAACGGTTATACAGATTTTCACGATGATCGGTTGAGTAGTTAAGGTGTGAAAGCGTAACCAACAAACAAAGAGCTCACATTCGCATTTATAATATTAGTAGTGTCCAGGCTCCATACGCGCTTCTTATTATTTTATATCAAGCCGAGGTTCAGCCACTCTGTCATCCTTGAGCTTGTTGCCATTCGGCTCAGTACCCTAAGTATTCGTCATAAAAGACTGTCAACCCAACAGCGCAGAATCAGTTAAAAAAAAATTATAAATCCAACATTTGATAATTTGCTCGATACCAAAAACCTTATTAAATCTCCCTGAATTCATATCTTCTAAAAGCACCCACTACATCAATAGAATTAAAAGTTATTTATTTCAATAAGACTGAACAAGATATTTAAATGTATTTCCTATTCACATTTTTTATAATACTAGACTATAAAATTATATTATCTTTTCTTATGTAAGTAATCAAAGAGATAATGTTGTACAGTTACCCATTTCCTTAATAATTTCTAAGATACAAAGTAAACAAGTATTACATCCTTTGAGTAATGCCGGGGTACCTCACCTCGGTACAGGTGTGTATAATCACGGCAAGGAATGTGGGAGCAGGTGACAGGACTAACGTTCTTAGCTCGGTGTATGTACTGCGTGCCTGCGGCGTTAGTACACTCAAATCACTTCTATTAACCGCAGGACTATGACCGCGTATAGAGTTAACAATTCTTAGAGAACACATCATTGACCAATTCAGTAATTAATTCTATAATAGTTTTGATGTGCATCACGGCATATTTGTAATAGAAACAATTCATAACGGTTATTGTTCTTTTTTTAAATATTATTTCAAAAATTAATATATAGTAGATATTATATGTGTCTGGAGAGAACATGCCCATATAATCCTATATTTTTTGACGTGATAACGTATTATAAAGAAGCATTATGATGTTTGATATTATTGTACAAGCGGTACATGTTGGATATCTAAATGTAAAAAAAAACCGTTGGTTTTATAAAAAAGCATATGAAAGAATTCTGTAGTGTGACAATGAGAATTAACGTTTATCATACTAAGTGATAAATATAACTGATAATATATGTAAAATTAAGTAAAGAACTTTGTAAACTGATCATCGATATTTGACTTAACAAATTATGTTAAAACAGGATAATGTAAAATAAATCACCCCATTTATTTTTTACAATGCAAAAACAACCGTTTCGCCTGTGGTCAAGCAAAATGCGTCAAAAATTTTCTCCATTCGTTTCTTCTCTTTCTATCATCTCGATTTTGTTTTTCTTTCTCGCATCACCTCATCTCATTCTACACTTGCAACATCATCACGTCTCCAAAATGTCCATAGTCAATATAAATTTTTATATGTTATATATAACTATGCTATGTATTTGTATCTATACTTGCAACATACCATTATATATTATCTCTGTGGTACCCATATCTCAAAATTACACTTCTGTGATTGTTCTGTGTCGTGCCATTTTGGATTATTCTACTGTATACTGAATATTTGGCAATTAAGTTTAAACCGTGTATTTGTCACACTTGACACTGGCGAAATTGCCTACATAGGCAGAGGCCATACGGAAAAAGAAAAAAAAATAAAATAAATATTTCACTTGATGGCTTGACGTATTATTTTAAAAAGTTGGTGAATATATTATTGCTTTGTAAAAATTGTAGGTTATCTATACTATTTTCTATGTCTATGTCCGGTGTAATGGCGTAATTCTAGACGTGCACATATAAGGCATAGTAAATAACAAGATTAAAAAGCGCCGTAGCAGGTGGCGTTAGAAAACCATTAGGTTGCACTACACAGGCTTCTCTGTTGCTAGCTTCGAATGGTTTACTACTGTAACACGATAATCACGTGTATATAAATCATAACGTTATGTTTTCATTGTAATCTCTTTCATATATTTATGCAATTAATATTATCTGTACGCGTGACTCGAATTCATCTTTCAAATAAAGCAAGATTCAAACTACTTCAGATATATTTAAAACAAATAAAGTTTTAACGGTCAGAGTAATTAACATTACCTGTTTTTAACATCACAACTCGTAGAATAATAATTAGCTTTTAAAGAAAAAGGCGTCCTTTTATCTCCGTGTAGAGAAAGAGATGATAATTTGAGAGAAAACAGGGAATTCTTGACTCCAAAGTACATCGGTTATCTTCTTGTAAATAGATAAAGTGAGTACTTTCATGCGAGCACGTTGCACCTGCCGCCGTCTAATAATTACGGAACAAACTCTCTAACACAGTCCTAACGTAGGGTTGCCACTATTGCTCTCGTTTGGATTAATTATATACAATTAGTCTATAACTTTTTCCCCTCTGTTTCTCAATAACAAAATATAGCTATCGATATAAGATTTGGAAACAGATTTTTTCTTTGCCATCGAGGTGTTGAAGTCTTTATTTACACGTCTTTATATGTCATACTTCAGGGTTCTTATATTTGTACGTTTTTTTAGCAAAACTAAATCATATTGAAACTTTAAAAAAAACAATAATTTATGGTCAAATTTCGACCACTTGAGGACCACTTGAGGACCACTTGAGGACCACTTGAGGACCACTAGTCTATACAAGTAGGCGATGATAAACTAGTTGGTTACCTTTTTCTTCTCTGTTTATAAATGCCGACGGCGGTATCGACGAGTCGAAGCGTTTAGTTATAAGTCTCTTTTCGTCATACTCTACGCTCCATACGTCATTATACAATACTTGTAATTTTACCATTTAGAAAAAAAAAAAAAGTATTTCAATACCAACACGTGATGAAAAAAACTTTTAACCCTTTATTATGGTTGAATTATGATTAAATCGTATAACTCACTGACCAGCTACATGAATTTGAACGAATTTTAAATTGTAATGAAAACTAAACTATTCAGTTCGAATAAGGGGAAGAAAAAGAAAACCAACAAAAAGAAAACCCGACAAATGTAACATTAGAAGAGCGTTTTTATACTTTTCTGCTAATTTTACAAAAAAAAATTACACAACCCTATTGTAATAGGAAACGCGCTATGATGGTTGGTGGCCACCTGCCGCATCTCTTCACAATCACATCACTTTGATTAAACACTAATTTTGTATTCCTTTATGTTTGATATTAGTAACGGTTGGAACAATAATTACTTTAGTCTTTAATATAAGTATTGTTTTTATTTTTCAATCATGTATACGTTCATAGAATATTTGTTTGTCCGATTAACTGGGTTGTTTATAGATGTCGAACACTTTCTTACTATTTTACATTTTATCATTATTGATAGGTTTATTTATGACAATGACGTCATTTAAACGAAAGGGTTATGGAATAACATCAAAACCATGAATTTAAAATATTTCATGAAGGGCAAAAATCTTCTTTAGAATTTGTAAACATATCTGTATCATTTGACAGTACTGTCTTATTTATTCACAAATTGTTTTAATTTCAGTCTATCTCATGACTTTATAAGTAAAATCGAACTTTATTAAAAAAAAAGTATATTGTGTTAGGTCCAAATAAAAATTATATTCATATATACGAGACTAATAAATATCAACACCATTTGACTAACTACAGAGATAATTGACACTTTTTTTTTCGAACTGACATAATACCCTTTTGACTCTGGGCCTGACCTTTTGACTTTGGCCCCTACAGATTCACCGGACTAATAATAATTGACACACCTAATTGTTTTTCATAGATAAGGTATTTAAAGTTATCCCTCTTATTATAACTCGCCACTAGGTGGCGCATTAACACAGCAACTGCTGTACTACTCAACCGTTAGTTATGAAAAAAAAATATATAACTCAACCTTATAACAAATGTAATTACGATAAATAATAACAAACACGAAATTAGCTAAATCGTCCAGCGATTCTCGAGTTTTAAATTTAAATGAACAGCAATTCATTTTTATATATAGAAAGATTTAGGCTTATGTATGTGTTTCGAATTTAGTGAGACATTTGTTTTCCACCATTTCATTTTTCTGTAACATCGTTCTTTTCATAAAATGGGAAACTTAAAATATTGCATTATTCACGAATATGAGTTCCACTGTGGCATTGGCACTGCAGAAACAACTCAAAGGAATAATGACGTATAAGGAGAAGCTAGTGTAAAAGAAAGCACGGTACATTTTTGGTTCCAACGTTTACGTTCTAGAAATTTCGACCTACGCAACAAACACCGTGGACAGATGAAGAACCTAGACGACAATAACTAATTAAAAGGGATTTGGAAGCGGATCCATCGCGAACCACATCAGAATTAGTGGCTGATTTCAGTATGAGTGATAAAACAATATTAATTCGCTTGAAACAAACTGGAAAGCTTGAAAAATGAGTAGCGCATGAATTGACTATAGCACACCGACAAACATGCATTGAGTGCTGCGTTACATTACTCAGCCATCGTAATAACGAGGTAATTTTGAATTGTATCGTTACTTGTGATCAAAAATATATCCTTTACGACAATCGAAAATACTTATCACAGTGGTTGAAACCAAGAGAACTTATCAAATTTTGTTCCAAGCGAAAGTTGACTCAGAAAAAATACTGGTGAGTGTTTGGTGGACCAGTGCCGGTGTCATACAATACAGCTTTCTAATATGTACCATGTACCATTACGGCAGATCAGTATTGTCAACAATTGAAAACCGTGATGGATTGTCATCATCATCATTTTATTCGAAAATTGAACTATTTCTTTGCAAAGAATAAAAAAAACAATTCCGATGAGGCAGTCCAAATCGCCTTCAAATATTTTATTGATTCTCACTCCCATAGCTTTTTCAGCAACAGAATCAATATACTACTCATAAAATGGCAAAAATGCACAGATAACATTACTTCGATTGATTAAATATGTAATTTAATTTTTTTTTCGTCTTATTTCTTCCATGTAAAACGCTAATTTCACGTGTAAGGACCTAATATAATGCGTGATTTTTCAGGCAATGTTATGACTTAAAAACTTCATAGTAATTATTAAGTTACTTATTTAGGATTAAGCGCTCGCTTAGTTGTGGCTATACGGCTGTATAAAGAACAGGTGCAATCATAGGCATAGAAAATCTGCGCTACCTGCAGACAGGAAATCGTCAATATTCTCGAGAATCAAGTCTTTAAACGGATACGCGGTATAAACAGATATCTTTTTTGTTATGTGTACGCTTTTGAGCAAAACCTCATTTAAATAGGTAGCAATGTGCTTAAAAATAACAGACTAATTCTACACTGCACGTTTACTTCGGCTGACAAAATAGTAGAAGTTAGTAACTGATTTAGAACTTGAGTTTTATATTCCTTCTTGTTCTTTCGCATTAACTTACGCTATTGGCCTGATGGGTATTTATACCTTCATCGGTCTTATTGGGAGAATGTTTAATGAACTCCGGCGTATGGCAACAAGCTCAAGGTCACCTAAGTGGCCAAGCCTCGGCTTAGGCTGTTGCCTTGATTGCAACATCGCGACTGTTGAATCTGACTGAGCTATCGTAAACTAGCCATACATAAATGAGTTAGTGATACACACATATGTACTAACGTGTGTGCCTTACGAAACCAAACATGCATTTTATATGTGTCAACTTGGCTAAACTGAACTATCCAAGTTCTTAAAAGTATGGGAAAAATAAAACTTTTCCACTATATGTGTACCCACCTGTGTATGTGAGTGTATGTATGTGGGGGTGATCTGTGTTGTGTGTGTTGAGCTAGTGAGTGAAAATATTGCGTGTCACTATATCGCGCTTGCAGCATTCTCGAGGGCTCCACTCCAGGAGATCGAACTTAGATCGGTACTTAGCAAGGCTAATAAATGAAGACATGAGTTGATGAAGGTTATATGTTATAAAATTTGTAATTTTGTAACACAAATGCGTCCCAATGTTTTAAATTTCTTTATATCATATATAGTGTAGTTACTTTGGTTTATTTTCATTTCTAAACGTATTAGCGTATACCTTGTAAGAATAAATTACGCATATGGGCACAAACACTTTCGTTTAGGTAATGAAATGAAAAAAACGCATTATATCATCTTCATGTCTTTAAATATATTTATTATGTTTTACATGGCATTTAAAATTTATGCTTACTTAATTTAATAATATTTAGGCTTACTAAACCTGATACAGGATTCAAAATAACTACGTATAAGCCATTTGATCAATTATAAATATTAATGTTCATCCAGTCGTCGAAATTCAACTATGATAATGGGTATCTCTTTTTTTGTTTTTTCTTCTAAATGGTAAAAGCTGTATTGACTATTGTACAAATGTTGTGAATCGTAAATGTAAGGAATGTGAAGTAAGACGAATAGATACTTTATAAATAAAGATCGTTCGACTCGTCTATGGTATGGATTTTTTTATTAAACCACTTCAATAGCTACTAAACAAAGAATTACAGAAAATTGGTCGACAAATAAACAATCGACAAATAAACAAGAGAATAGTGCTGAACTGTTTTTATCTCCGCTTATATATATACATATAAGATTCTTCATAGAACTTAAATATTTAGGTAATACAGTAAGTATGCTTCGGAAAAGGTTTTCCATAGAATACCTTATACAAATTGGACCTTGATAATTAAAATAGTAATGACTACGAAAAGCATATAATTACTTGTTACTAGTTCATACCTGCCCTCTGACTGTTAATATTTCAAAAATGACGTAAAGTCAATGAAATCCGAAAATTAGTAGCCTAGAACCATCTACGAAATATTTCTTGTCAAATGGTCATAGTCCTATTCCAATACGTTCAGTAATTTTTCGTGATTTTGAGTCTTAAATAAATTGCTGTATGTATCTATTTGTAATGTTTAATAGTTTTTTTTTGTTGCATGCTAAGTGACGTAACTGTACCAAATGGTAAACACACTGGAATCCAAACACAACGGTCACCATCAAGAAATTTATTATCTATCGATAATTAGGCAGCTGTTAACCAGTTAACCTTAGAACAAGCCAAACCAATAATAGTTTCAATTACTGCTTTATCACCATGCGTGTTGGTAGCAATCCTATCAATACTCTATCATCCTACTGTTAGTCTTCATAAAATTAACAAAATAATGTATTAAACGCGATACGCATTTACACTTTGAAACTCTTAGGAATGAAATACAATTTACGCCTGCCCGAGTCATTGCTCCTATTTTTTTGTGAAAAGTGTAATTTGCCACATACAAATACGAGTTTTATAAGAATGTATACAAAAACGTTCGCAGGTGTTTCCTGTAAGTGTGGCCAATAAACTTTAAATTCAGCTATTCCGTGTACATATATAACATGTTTGTTTTAGTCTTAACCTTTTTAACAGTGCTGTTGTGTACAGGGGGATTAATGAACATTCTATGTTAATAATGTTTATGTAAAAAAAACGTATAATGACTTCTACATTGCTTGCAACTGAAGTAATGTATAAAAAGAGTTTTTTTTATCTTCCCATATATATACAAAAGGCAGTCTCCTTGTATGTTGGTTTGCTTGTTTTCTTTCTTCCGTTCTTGTTTTCTGACGAGCCTTCACAGCTTCACTGGACTACTAAGATGAGCGTCTTAAGGTACTTCGCCGTTTGGCAACAAGATCAAGGGTGCTAAAGTAGCCGAAGCTCGGCTTGGGCTGTTGTTTTAAATAGTTTTAAGCTAAGCAAATAATCAATATTTTTAATGATATAGAAAAGATAAAAATTATACTATGGGTTATTTTTAAACACAGACATACACCACTAAAGAATTTTTTGTAGGTATTTTTAAGATATAAAATTATGTAGAATATACAATGTTTTATGCATCTCATAGAGTTTAGTTTAGTATCTGCAATATAAGAGCTTAAAAACACCTTCTTAGGAGTTCATTAGTATATATCGATCTATCTCTACTTTATATAAATATACTATACAAAATAAATTATTGAAGAAACAGAAAGAAGATATTAGTCAATGAATTAGATAAAAAATGTCATCAGTTCTTTCGCAATACTTTCTCTTGACCATAAAATATTTATCTTCGTGTTATGCTACGTTTGTAGAAAAAGCGACACTAACAATAGAAAAAAGGTATTTAATACATACATACTCTTTTTGAATAAAATATTGACTATAGCTAGCTTCAGGATGTCGGTTTTTCGTGACGGTGAGCGCGCGCATTGTAAAAATTTACTCTCATCATTTTTCCCTAACGCGCGAAAAGTATAACTTCAAAAAAATTGTACGTAAGCATTGCTTTAAAAATGCACTTGATGTGATGTGACAATGTGTTCTTTACACGTACAGAGCTGGAGGCACAGGTGCTTGTTAATAGTACTACTTGATGCTTTATATTATTATATTTATAGTTACAACAAACTAATATTTGGACTACGTTATATAAGGAAACGTGTAATAAGAGACCTTGACCATTTTTTATAATTACATGTACATACAATCCATAAGTTATATAATCTTAGTTACGAACCCAGTATAAGTAAATGTGGACAAGATAAATACAGTTTTGTAATTGTATCTATGCAGGTTTTATTATCTTTTATACATAAATTAGATTGACTCGTATGTTATATTCATTATATGTGTGTTATATGTAATATAGTTTGATTATTTAATATTGTTCACAAGTAGGGTTGCCACCCGTACTTCATAATAAAGTATTGTACGTTATTTCAGGTAATTGTACTCTATACTTTATGTGAATAATAAAGTACACGAAAATACTTTATTTGGCATGATTTGGTTTCTTGGGGATTTTGAAAAGTTTATTCATATGTATTTTTTCGTTACGAGAAGTACATCGATTGCTCAATCGATGTTGCCACTCGCTAAGGGCACATCGCCTAAGCACTCGTTTCATTAAAAAAATATCTCTGAACACAACTTAACCTCAAATGTCAACAAATGTCTCTGTCATTAATTGTCACATTTTTTGTTTTTTTCGTGCCAAGTAGTTTAAATGCAACAACAATAAGATTTAAAGTTTTATAGATTTATGCTTAATAATAATAAAAGAAAAATATTTAAAAAAATTGTACTTTATTTTAATAGTAAGTACATTTTTCCCTACCTATAATAATCAATGTACTTTATTTGCAAAAAAAAAGGTGGCAACCCTATACACAAGTGAAGTGAATAAGAAATAATAAGATGGAATATGAACTATTATACATATGTCATATAGCTTCCTAGAAGGAACTAACAAAGCGTCATCTTTTTTTTTTGTGTACTGATATTACCCGATTTCGCTTAGTCTAAAATACGAAACATTAACCATATACCCACATAATAGTGGTAGTAATAATTTAAATTGAGATATATATATATATATATAAATAAAATGATATAGATCTGAAATTTTGCGCGTAACACATAAACTCCTGTTTAGATTTCAATTAAACTTATTTATTAAAAAAAAAAAAAATTAAATACGCGTCCAATACTTGTTTAAAAAAGTTTTATCTCTAAACAGTCGGAGCTTTCGGTCAAGGAAAATATCGTGAGGAACCATAGCATAGTGGTAGAACTTTTTCTAAATCCACCTAGCTAGCTACCACACTCAAGTTGAAAATCTGTCGCCAAAGCACCTGTTGGTGTGTGCCGGCAGCTGCTCTAGGTTTAGCATGACTACCATCTTAGACCACATCATCATTTAACATCAGATGAGATTGTGGTCAAACACTAGCCTATAAAGAATAAAAAAAGAGAATTGTTGGACAAAGCAGGAAAAGAAGAAGATAATTTTTGATTCTGCTATTTTTTTTTGTTATAAACTACTGACAATAAATTATAATAGTTTGATCATACTGTATAGTTTCGAAGACAGGCCACCTGTGCACACTGTGTAGTTCCCATAACGCCTTCATGTCAATATTGACAAAGATTAAATCAATTCCGTGGATGCGCGCTATCTCACGTCACGGCCGCGCGGACCTGTCGCTGAAGGTTTTTTTAACAGGTCATTGTTGAATCGACATGCACAAGAAGTTTTACCACTGCCAAAACTGGATTAAATCTTATACACCTTTTCATAGGCATGGCGTTGTTTAATAGTTTATGTAACATTTGTATTATTCAATAGATCTACCTAATCTTGTTACATTTCTATGTATACATATAATGAAAAAATGAAGTGTCAGTATATAATATCAACATAACAACTTTTTACTGATTGGATATAAAAGTGTATGCGCTAGTTATTACAAAAATCCAATTTACAAAAACTTTTGCCGTTCTGTCCGTTTGTTCCGGGTAAACTCCGAAGCCGCTGGACCGACTTTGACGGGATTTTTTTTGAGTGTCTTCAGGTGGATTCAACAATGGTTTAGATTCACAATTAGACCTGGTAGGTGGCGTTGCGATCTTATTCCATGGTTTGTTTACTTTAAAGATAGGAGAACGTCTGCTGGGCCCACTTGTATATAAATAGAATGATAGACGTCTGTCGTTCTGCGCGCATCACTTAAAAACTACTAGATAGATTATGATTCGTTTTTTTTTTTTACTTTTAAGACACTTAATCTTTAGAATAAAATATCACAATAGCTTCATTAATCATTTGCTATAAAGTTATGAAAGTTTTAATAAACTACAATTTTTATAAAAACAACCCGTTCAGTGTTGTGTGTTTTCTTACAGTGGAGAAATAGTCAAAAAGCGGTATGGTGTTTATGTTTTTGCTTAATGTTATAAATGAGGCAGGCGAAGTCGCGATTATCAGTTAGTATATTATATTATATGATATTTTGAAGTATTCAATGTCAAAAATGTTTTAATTTAGCGCGTTATAACATCACCAGAGGATGATACTATTAAAAAACATATATAATTAAATATTACCATGATTAACATGCACAATATATATTGGTTTAGTATTAAAATGGTTTTACACAATAGATGGCGATGTAATCGAGTTATAATTAGTTTAAGTAGAACTCCTTTTACCGAAACAGGTTGGCTCATTACCATTTGAAATCAAATTAAGTAGTGTTTAATCAATTTTTTAATTGTCCTGTTAACGTCATCAGAGGTGAGATGGTATTATATAAAACGTGTAAATGATTAAAGACCTAATTAACAGTAAACAGTTCCCTCTTTAATCCCGGGTCGGTCTCTCACTAAACCACTAGAACGCTCTGCCGGCACGACGACTAATATTTGCACAAGCCAACAAACTGATATCCGCAAATAAACTCAGGAAAATACCCATTAGAAGAATGTTTGCGTTATTATTTAGATACAGCGTTGAAGTAAATATAGTGATACAGCAATAAATAAAAAAGATGACTTGATAGAGTTATTTAGTATCTGAATTAGCTTCAGTTACATCTATACATATGACTCACAACAATGACCTTGTATAATCAATAGCAATAAAGGTCTGTCCGATTCTATGATAACAAATTACGACGCATAAGACCTATGTTTATTTGATGCATGTTGTTACGCTCTCTATTTTTATTACTTAAAGTTCACATACTAACTTAGCAATTTAACTAAAACTAAGTTGATTCAAGTTAGTAATAAACTGTATTTTATACGAATTTCAGTGAGGAAGAAATGCTACAGAAGCATGTAGGTGATAGGACCATACTCCCCAGACTTAGCATTCTCTGATGTTCACTTGTTTTTGCCCTTACAACATTTCTTAAAGGACAAATAATTTAAAAAATGAAGATGGCAACAAACAAGCACTGATTCCATTTTTCGCATCAAAAGATGAAACGTTTTTCAAAAATGGAATATCTAAATAGCCGTCACGGCAAATTAGCAAGAACTCGATTGATAATAAAGACAATTACATTATTTAATACAGTTTATTGAGGGTAAGAAACATTTGGATTTTGTCTCATACCAAAAAGGGATGGAACTTTATGGTGGACTTAGTATTTTTTATATTTATACGAATAACAGTAATAAATATCATAGTAACCAAACAGCCGATAATTTATCGAAATTCACGTGTGCTTACTAATTTAAATTAGTAACACAATCGGCTGACGGTGAAGAAAAACTTTGTGAGCAAACGTGACCATGTGAAACGTTCTCGTAGTACCAAAGTATGTGGAAAAATATAAAAATGTGCATTTCGCGGAGTCAGAAGTCGGCAATACGGCGTGGGCTGGCTTGGTGATTACGCCCATACCTTCCTTCGGGAAGAGGTCTATGATCCTGCAGCGGGTCTCTTACAGGCTGATGATAGTAATATTATCACTAAAATTTATCATATAATAAATATTTATTATGAACTTTACATCTCTATAGCATTAACACTAATATTAAAAGTCCATTTTCTTCCTTTTAGTTCGGTCATTCGGATGCCTATAAAAACGTGCTTTTACTTTTTACTATTATTTACTAGCTTTTGCTCTCGACTTCGCTCGTTATTTTAGATTTGATCTATCCTTCGAGAACATACCATCTTTCGGGATGAAATGTACCATACGCCCTTCTCTGTACCCCTGATAATATGTATGAGAAATTTTTCGATTATCGCTCGAGTAATTAAAGTGTGAAACAGTAACAAGCAAACTAACTCACTTGCGCATTTATAACATTAGTATGGATCAACTAAAAATGGTTTGATTTCATTAGTAACACTTATTTCTTTCAATATCCATAATTCATTTCAAGAAAACGATTATTCTATAAGATTAGTTTCGATTTGAGTGTTTAATAATTATATCTAATTGACTGTTATTTTACTATTAGAGTTTCGCAAACTTTCGATACAACACTTTAGATTGTACAATTAACTACCGCGGCGGTCGTAAACGAGAATGCGTTTGAGTGGATAATGCATAAAAAAAAACGTTTGGAAATTGGTCTGATATGTTTTATGTCTCTGGCCGAGTACGTGCGATGCGGAAATGTACCTTTCAAATGCCTAATATAACTAACGATCGTAAAATCGTTGTAACACCCACATAATAAGCCACGATATTTTTTATGATTGTTAACACCTGCAAACGTTGGGTAATATTTATTGTTATTCCGACAAAAACAGTGGTCTAATGTCTCGCTGTGAAGATTCTAATTAGAAATAACGATTTGACCTTGAGATTTATTGAACGAGATAATATAAATAGTATAAGTTATAAATGTTATGTATAAAGAGCCGATCAAGTATAACGTAAGCAGAATTTTGTATTTTCTGACTTCCCTTGGTCAGCAAAAGTAAGCAATGCTCTTACCACTAAACCCTGTTCCTCTCCGATGCTCACATTTACATTTATATAAATAGTTTTTAATCTGTTCTGGTTTCCTTACTGATCTGTGGACAACAGTTAACAAGTCAAGAAATAGATAATTTATAGTCTACACATGAATTAACTTGTAGTGGCTCATTACTAGGACGATGGTAGTCCAGTGGGTAAGAACGCGCACCTCATATGTATGACATACACATCGAGATCCACCATTCTCTACGTCATAAAGAATAATTAAATCAAAGAGCCCCCACCCTCCTCTAGTGTAAACTCGAATGGCCCCTAAATTATTAACTTTAGGGTACAAAATTGAGATATACAATTTTCTTCATGTAATTAATTTCAAATTTAATTTTGTTTATTATCTACTAGCTTTTGCCCTAACGTTTCGTTCTCGTTGATATAGACTTGATATGTCAAGTCAAAAATTAAGGAGCCCCCAAGAGTTGTACGTTTTGTGCTGGTTGCCTATATAAAATCGGGGGAGTGCCTTAAGCGCTCTCGTTAGTAGTCCGGTTAGACTGTAGATGTAGAGGTCTTGCCAGGTCAACAGTGTAGTGTCAGTTCGAAAAAAAAATCGGATTTATAATATCTTTTACGACTAGTTAAGATGATTATAAAAGTATTATTTCCTATACTAATGTTGTCATCCCATTTGACGTACTCAGATTTCAAATAAATGTGAACCGGGAAATAAATATCATTTACCTTATAAATTATGCTAGTCGTTTTCACACATAAGGATTGTGTTTCGAGAAATTCCTTCATAAACATTGCCTTCAGTATAAAGCCAATTCAATTCAGTAGAAGGTTAGAGCTTAATATTATTTTTTATAATATTAGGAAAAGGTAAAAGGAAAAAATATTCTTCAATTTTCTAAGCCTTAGTACCACCATACAGTACTACAAGTTCTTACTATTTATTTTGTTACGAGTCACTGGATACTTTTTTCATAAATTGTCTTATCAACAAATTCATTTTTTTTAATTATCAATTAAGTATATTGAAAAAGTTGTCGCCTCATTAATGTTAATTATACTATTTTTATTTTATACCATCGAAACATCGCAGCTCGCAAGAAATATAATCATCACAGTCATATAAAGAACTTCGCGTCAACCTGTTTGGCTTGTAATAAATATCGCTTTTGTTTTGCAATTGGATTTTATGCGATACGTGATTAGCAGCTTAAGCGATTGCAATTCTTAGATCATTGCAAACATGCACTTTTGTTGATAGCTCATATACATCAGGTTGGGTTGTAGCGTCGGACAGTCCCCTTTCGATTTATGTACATTATGATTTTTTTTTTATACTTTATAGGTAGACGTTTTGACCACAATCTCATCTGATATTAAATGACGATGTGGTCTAAGATGGTAAGTCACGCTTAACCTAGAGGGAGACTGGCTCTCAAGTGCAGCTGCCGCAACACACCAACAGATACTAAATACTTGGCGGCAGATTTTCGACTTGAGGGTGGTAGGTAGCTAGACGGACTTTGAAAAAGCCCTACCACCATGCTATGGTTTCATCACGATGTTTTCCTTCACCGAAAGCTCCGATTTAGTTGCCTGGATTCGAACCTACGTCCTTCGACGCTGTGTCCGAACACACTACCAACTGAGCCATCATCGCTTCAATGTTAACCTCTAGAATGTAGTCCACCTAATTTTGAGAGGTCTCTGCAGACTATGGCTATATATAACCTATCAGAAATAAACCGTAGTTCTGAGTCCAATTGTAATAGTATTTTCCTGAGCACTTGAGTAGCTCCTTGCAAACCCGTGAATGTTGCAAACAAATCTCTCCGAAAATGGAACGCAGCACAGCAATGTTAGGTTCCGCAGTTGAACTTTTCACAGGGGTCTTTAAGTCTTCTTTTATCCTTTAACCCTTAGTAGCCTGATTTACGAAAGTGATTTATTTTTAATATTACTGTGTTTGCTTGAGGGTCTAGATAAAGGGAAAAATAGTTAAAAAGATCACAATATTTTTTTTAATTTCTTTGGAAAGAATATTATACAAAGGTAAAATACGTACAGCCAACCTATAAAAAAAACTAATAGTAATGTGAACATTCGGTTTAAAAGATTGGTATCAAAATTGAAACTCTAATTTATTAAGGGTTAAGTGTTTCGTATTATTAATATATCTAATGCACTTTTCTTGTGTTCAATAAATAAACTATATTACTTGAAATATCATCAATATTACTTGAAAATGCCAAATAACCCACATTCATGAATAAACAATTACCGACTAAAAATAAAGATTATTCAAGTCGACGTACAGGACCGAATTCAAGGCTACAAAGAATAGCGTAAAACCTTAAAAGGCGGATAAAAAAAATACATACATTTTGTTACACTTTTACGTTTTTTCATTTTGAGTGTTTATTTTTTCAAGCAGGAAATCAGTCCCGTTTCATTTTACAACAAAATTAAGGAAAACGCTTAATTCTTATTATCTGATTCGTATTTGGAAAATTTTATACACTACCTGTATTCATATATTAAAAATAATGATAAATTGTCAATATACATCTGGACTTGACTACTGTACCTTATACATATTATTTTATACTTCTACAGCTACTTGAAAAATTCATATACTTATACGAAATATTAGTGTCGATATTTCAGTTTTAATTTCATATATACTAATTATTTACAACTTTAATTTCTAATTATTCCACTCAATGTACCCACTTGAGGGAATATAAATATGAAAGAAATAAACATAATATACGATTGTAACATAGCAACAAGACAGCAGTAAAAATTTGATGATTTTATTACACCTGGATCTTTTGTTGTTATAGTTGGATCCGGTAAGTGTCGCTGTTGTTGAGATTTAAGAAGGTTTTTTTTTCGTATACCTAATGTCGAATTTTCAGCCTCCTGATCTTTTTTAATACTCATAATTCTTAAGCCGACTAACTTCGGACTTTTGTAGTGCCGCTGGTTTTTCTCCTGAACTATTGTAGTACACACATACCACCTTTGGTGTAGGTATGTATGTCGCTACAACCTCATCACCTAAAGTCAGTTATGTGTAGGGATCGTACATGTGGTCTCTCGGCTAGATAGTGGAGCTTACTCTCGACCAAGAGGACAATCGAATCCTGTTTTTTAATTAATAAAACAATCACGTTTCTCTTTGACACCATCAAGATCATCATTGATATTCAAATAATCAACTTTATTAAAATTCAAGGAAGCAACAACAGTTCAACAATAAATACATTCATTCGATCTTCAATTATTTTCGCATTATGGTTATCTATACTATAGCGCTATAGTTACTGAGTTAATTATCATACATTACCTTATTTTGATTTAAGTCTTCGTAGCAGTGCGGTAGTGACCTTAATCAAAGTTAGAAGGACGAGGCCACGGAATCCTGTACTGATATTAAAAGTACTTTTATCTGATGAATAACAAACATTAATAAATATATGTCTGTACGTTTATAATAATTGCAAGATTCAGATCTTTAGTTATCATAATAGAAGTTATAATTCTTTTGTAAATAGTTTTGTGAAAGGATACTTTAAAATGATCTTAGTGAAGCAAATGTTGTAAATAATAAAGGAAAAGAGGAGAGCATGCGACAATATTAAAAATAACTTCCAATTGCTGTAATGGTAATTAATATATAAAAACATGTGCGTATTAATTTTTATGTGTTTGTTATGGAAGTTCAATCAAATTACGTTATATAGCCCAGCACTGAATCCCGCCGTCTCGATTGCGGCGGGACACGTGGTGTTCGTGAGGTTCCGCTTTCTTGTGGTCGCTTCTCCTGTCCCCAATTTCGTCTTGAACGGGGCCATTTTCTCGTAGAGGGTGCCAGGCCCGTAACAACGGAGGCAGGCCGTGAGAGGGAATACTAGATTTTAAAATGATTTATATTTAAAACTATTTCAGAAAAAAGGTGCAGACGAAGGGTCTGTAGAAAAAAAACTAATTAAAAAAATCGAACAACGTAATTAATACTTCTTTAAACTTCATTATTAATCATAGCTGGTATTTTCTTATTAAGCTGTGATCTTGATTATACGCTGGACCTAATTTACCGTGGTAAGGCTGGAACTGTGACTACAGTTCTCGCCAAACCGTTTAACCGGTCCGAGTATAGTTACGCAGAACACAAATTTTGGTATAAATACATATTATATTACATTTATAATGTCGATATAACTTAAATATACATAAATTCCAATTTTAGATCCCCATAATAATTATAATTTAAGTTTGTTTTGTATTAAGCTCTTCACTATATTACGTGCAAGCCCGCACTTTTTCAGAGTGACCAAAAACATTGACAAGGACTTGCAAAACGCCATAACCTGAGTTCACAGGTTACTGTAGCGGACGGTAAGTTCAAAAAACATATTAACTATAGACAATTCACATTTTATAGTTTCTGGTATCAATATAAGAATAACGTCCAAATTTAAAAATTTCCAGAGTACTAGATGAAATAAGTATTAATTATTAAATCCGATCGAATATGCCATTATTCATAATACCCGGGTAGTATAAATAGTGCCTTGATTAATCATTTGGTCCATAACATATACTACACACTAGCCCTAAATATTATAATGACCATAATAATGATAAATGTGGACAGGGAAAATGGGGGCGGCTTGTTGATGGGCCGATTGGTCGACGACATATAGAATCTTGTTCGGAAAACTTGAAAATAACTGGCACAGAGCAGGAAAGAACACCGTCAAAGAGAGTAATTATATACTCTATAGGGATAATGATGACATGATTCGCGATTTCAGAGATATACTGATGCAGGGTTTACCTTCTCCACACATATTCTTTAATTTTTTGTGAATATATACAGCAAAATCGAAACATAAATTAAGGACATCAGTAGTTTCCACATATATTTGATTATATTACATATATTTGTCAACAACTTTTGTCTTAAATTCATTCGCATACTCATCTTTTTCTAATAAAAACCATTCTTCTTCTGTCATCAGTTCTAAGTATTTGATTATATTCTTGACAAGACTTATGGATAACTCAGTTAGTTGGTAACGCCGTATTCTTAAAGGTATTTCGTCAACGTCCTTAACTTACTGGAGTATTATAGCCTAATATGCAATTGTAAATGTGTTACGTATGCGAAAATTAATTTAATGCTTGCAAGACACTTTTTAACCTCAAGTTTGATAACTACGAGGTGGAATGTCATAATAATTATTTTTAATATCATGAAGCCACAGGCGCATTTTACAGTGTTTCTATTATGAGCGTATGTATGGGCGATTGTCCCACACTCATTACTTAGATATTAAGAGTACATGCTCCAAATACACAACCGCTCTTTTATATTCCAATCCATTGAACCACGTGGCAAATATGTTAACAATCTCTCTTGTTGAATAAGACTGCACTGTACTTCGATAAAAAGTTTACATTTTTAAGTAAAATAAATCACTCGAAGAACAGCGTGTGCGCGCCCACGCCCGCGTAATCACAGATCACGCCGCCGCGGTTTGGCTGTGAATTTTGCCCCAGCACACAATCCTAGGCCTCCCTCGGCAACTGCTCTAGCCGAGGTCCGATCCTCCGGTATGGAGCCCTCGAGCAGCTTGCATGCGCGAACAGAGTAACACCGATTTGATCAAACACTCGTCTACAACATAACACCGATCACCCCACATACGTGCACACACACTCACTTGTAGGTACACATAGTGGTGGGCTATTTTTGTTTGTTTTTTTGCCCTTTCGAACTGAAATAGTTTAGAACTCAGATAGACAGATACAAAATACGTGTACGGGATCGTGAATCATACATGCTTGGTAACCATGTATATTTCACGAACCCATACAGGTATGATACGGATAGGCTTAGCTTAGGTTAGCTTTTTACGGATTATCCCATTGACGTGGACGCTTTAGACGCAGAGTCTCTTAAGACTCTCGCTGTGGGCAAGGTGGTGACGATATTCGATGTCGTAAAGAAATCGAAGAACCTGAAGGGCCCTTGTGTCAGCCAGTTGAAAGGTGCGGCAAGGACCCTTCAGGAGGTCGTGGAGTCGTTGGCCGGGCGGACGGAGGCTGAGGAAACCCTCAAATTAAGGAGGGAGACAAAAAACCTTCGTCGTCAAGTGGACGACCTCAAGGCGGAGGTGTTAGCGTGGAAGAGGACGGTGGAGGAGATGAAAGAGATGCCCCCTCCTCCTCCACGGCGACCAGCGGTAGTTGAGACTCCTGCCGAGCACTGGGAGGAGGCTCTAGCCGGTGCGGTCTCCCGGCTGCAAAGGTCGCTCCAGACGTCGTTTGGCGAAATGCTAAACGCGCGTCTGGAAAACCTGGAGGGACGATTGCTGCCGGCAGTCCCTGTCCGCCCGCACCTAGCGGCGGACAAAAAGAAAGGGGCTCGTGCAGTCTCTCAGCCTGCGCCGCAGGCTCAGGTGGTGGTGAGGCCCAAGGGCGCTCCCGTTGCGGTACCGGGGCCCAGTGTTGCTCCACTGGGGCTAGTGTGGGCGGATCTACCCGCTCCAGCCTCGGCTGCGCCTGGTGCAGATTGGGCTATAGTCACCAGCCGGAAGAAGGCTAGGGTAGCTAAGACGCCGCCAGCGCCCAAACCTGTAGCTTTGGTGGGAGTAGCCAAACCGCAGGCGAAGAAGCTCCCGTCCGCTCCACGCTCCGCTGCGGTGATTATCACACTGCAGCCTGAGGCGGCGGAGAGAGGAGTGGACTATAGGGCCGTCCTCTTGAAGGCACGACAGGTTATTCCCTTGTCGGATATGGGAATAACCAACCCCAATGTGCGGAGGACGGCTACGGGAGCCAGGAAAATTGAAATTCCTGGCACCGAGAGTGTACAGCAGGCTGACCAGCTTGCTCGTAAGCTGGAGGAGGCTCTTGCTGGGGTTGCTACGGTCTCCAGACCGGTCAAAAAAGCCGACATCCGGATCGTCGGCCTCGATGATTCGGTGTCGCGCGAGGAGGTGCTGACGGTCGTGGCGACTAAATTTGGTTGTGAGGAGAGCCAGATGAAGGCTGGAGAAATTAGGCGTGGTGGAGGTGGGCTGGGGGCGCTGTATATGTCCCTCCCTGTGACGGCAGCCAAAGAGCTTGTCCAAATGGGCAAGCTCCACATCGGCTGGAGCGTGGCCCAGGTGATCTTGTTGGACGAGAGGCCCATGCGCTGTTACAAGTGCATGGGCTTGGGGCACACCCGCACCACATGCCCCTCCTTGTCCAACAGGGGTGGGGACTGCTACCGGTGCGGTGCGTCGGGGCATATGGCGGCCATCTGTACAGCGGCTGTCGCGAAGTGCGCCATATGTGCCGACGCAGGGAGGCCGTCGGGGCATCACATGGGGGCCCGTAATTGCCGGCCCCCCACTGTTAAGGGTAGGGATGCACCCCACGTTGTGATCCCCAGGAGTGTAGCCGTCAGGCGGGAGGAAGGTGAAATGGACCATTAATGGATAGAGCCCATTTCAACTTCCTCCAGGCGAACCTGAACCACTCCGCCGCCGCACAGGACTTGTTTGTCCAGTCGGTGGCGGAGTGGAACATTGGAATTGCGGTCGCCACGGAGCCCTACTACGCTCCTTCCCGGCCACATTGGACGGATGATTTGGATGGCTCTGTGGCGATCACGGTTGGCTCAGGTTCGCTCCTGGCGGTTAAAGAGAGAGGGTCGGGATTCGTGGCGGCCGCCTGGGGAGGCTACGCCATTGTGGGGGCGTATTTCTCCCCCAACAGGCCCCTGCGGGAGTTTGAGCGCTACCTTGACTCTCTGCAGGGAGCTGTGAGGCGGCTGTCGCCGCTCCCCGTGGTCCTGATGGGTGACTTGAATGCCAAGTCAAGGACCTGGGGAGCGGCAGCCACGGATCTCAGGGGCCTAGCCGTTGAGGAGTGGGCAGCCGAGTTGGGACTGTCCCTCCTCAACCAGGGGAGCGTCCACACATGCGTGCGATGGAACGGGGGGTCAGTAGTGGATATCTCCTTTGCCACCCCGTTTATCGCACGCCGTGTCCGGGGGTGGAGGGTGCTTGAGGAGGTGGAGACCTTATCGGACCACCGCTACATTAGGTTCGAGGTCTCCTCCTCCCAAGCCAGCAGAGTTACCCACCCTCGGAGAGGCGCGACGTTCCCCTGTTGGGCGATGAGCCGCTTCGACCGCGAACTAGCCGAAGAAGCGGCCATCGTCCAGGCCTGGGCTATGCCCCCCCCGACTGGGGAGGACGTCGACGCGTCTGCTGCCCGCCTCCGTGATGCTCTCACGGAGGTATGCGACGCGTCGATGCCGCGGAGTGTACACCGCCCGAACAGAAGGGCGGTGTACTGGTGGTCGCCAGAGATTGCCGATCTCCGGGCGGCCTGCTCCGCGGCCCGGCGGCTGTTCGGGCGCAGCCGCCGAAGGAGTCGCCGGGACTTGGAGGAGGAGGCCCGGCTGTATGGTGACTACAGGACCAGGAGGAAGGTCCTGCAAGCCGCCATAAGCCGGGCGAAGGAGGAGGCATGGGACGAGATGCTCCAGTCGCTGGGGAGGGACCCGTGGGGGCGTCCGTACCTCATGATGCGGGCGAAGCTACGCAGACGGGCGCCTCCCACCACGGAAACTCTTCAGCCGGAGGTGGCAGAGAGGGTCGTGGGAACATTGTTCCCCGACCCTCCGAGTATAGTATCTCCTCCCATGCCTCCACTTCAGGCAGCAGTTGCGAAGGAGCTCGTCGGCCCTCCCCCTTCAGTCACGGAGGAGGAGATGGAGAGGGCCATTGAGCGCCTTCGCAACAAACGGAGAGCGCCTGGCCCTGATGGGGTCCCGGGCCGGGTGCTCGCGCTTTCGATGGGCCATTTGGGAGGGTGGTTTCGGGAGCTGCTCAGTCAGTGCTTGTCGACTGGGCAGTTCCCGATGCCCTGGAAGCGGGGGCGACTCTGCTTGTTGCAGAAGGAGGGCCGCCCCCCGGACTGCGCGTCCGCATATCGGCCCCTCGTGCTGCTGGACGACACCGGGAAGGTGCTTGAGAGGGTTATTGCCTCCCGGGTCGTCCAGCACCTGGAGGGAGCGGGACCGAACTTGGCGGACGCGCAGTACGGCTTCCGGGCAGGGCGCTCAACAATTGACGCCCTGACCCTCCTGAAGTCGCTGTCCGCAGGGGCGACCTCCCAGGGGGAGAGGGTTCTGGCGGTGTCCCTGGACATCGCCAACGCCTTCAACAGCCTGCCGCATGTAGTTATAAGGGAGGCACTCCGATATTTCGGGGTGCCCTCTTATTTGCGGCGCCTGTTGGAGGCGTACCTCGAGGACAGGGAGGTCGCCTATGTGGACAGCGACGGCAGAATGGTCCAGCGAGAGACAGGGTGTGGGGTTCCACAGGGGTCGGCCTTGGGCCCACTCCTGTGGAACCTGGGCTACGACTGGGTGCTCCGCGGCGCGCTCCCAATCGGAGCATGCATTATATGCTACGCGGATGACACCCTAGTCGTAGCCCGGGGGGTGGGAGAGTGGGAGAATTTGGTGCGCCTGGCCACGGCGGCCACAACCGTTGTGGTCGGGCGCATCCGGACGTTGGGCCTCAGGGTGGCCCTCGATAAGACCGAGGCCATATTTTTCCATGGGCCTCGGCGAGGGCCACCACCAGGGGCCCACTTATTGGTGGACGGCGCCCGTATCAGGGTGGGGACCCAGATGAAGTATCTGGGCCTCACCCTGGATGGGCGCTGGCGGTTCGAGCCCCATTTTGCGGGGCTCGGACCGCGCATAGCTGGGGCGGCAGGGGCACTTGGCCGGTTGCTCCCCAATGTGGGGGGGCCTAGTGCCAGGTGCCGCCGACTATACATGGGAGTCGTGCGGGCGATGGCCGTTTACGGGGCCCCGGTGTGGGCCGACGCCCTCGGTGCCACCAACGTGCGCGCACTGCGGGCTGCGCAGCGCATTGTGGCGCTGAGGGCGATTCGGGGATACCGCACCGTGTCCTCGGCGGCGGCCTTCACGCTCGCTGGCTCCCTGCCTTGGGAGCTGGAGGCGAGGGTTCTTGCCGCCGTGTACGAGTTCACGGCGGCAAGGAAACGTTTGGGGGTGCCTCCAGCTCCCGGGGAGATAGAGAGTAGGAGAAGGGAGGGGAGGGGGGCCGCTATAGAGCGGTGGCGACAGGACCTGGCGGACGCGCGGTATGGACGATATACGGTGGACGCCGTCCGCCCGGTCCTGCCGCAGTGGTTTGAGAGGAAGTGGGGCTCCCTGACGTTTCGACTGGTGCAGGTACTAACCGGCCATGGCTGTTTTGGCTGGTACTTGCACCAGATCGCTCGCAGGGAGCCGACCGCCACATGTCATGAGTGCGGCGCTGAGGAGGATACCGCGCAGCACACTCTGTCCGAGTGTGCTGCGTGGGAGGTGCAGCGCCGCACTCTGGCTGTGGCGGTAGGAGGAGATCTTTCGCTGCCGAGCGTGGTTACGGCCATGCTCGGCAGCGAAAACGCATGGACGGCGATGGCCTCCTTCTGCGAGGAGGTCATCTCGCAGAAGGAGGCGGCGGAGAGGGCCCGAGAGGCGGACCCTCTCAGCGGCCGTGTCCGCCAAAGGAGGGTCGGTGGAAGGAGGCGGCGATTTGCCCGCCTCCTTCCACCTCCGTAGCCGAACCTGAGGGGATGGGCCGGGGGGCCCATTTCCTCTTGGCACAGGTAGGTTCGGCTGACGAGGGGAGGTAGCTGATCGTGTACACAACTACCTCCCTATAAGGATGGTGCCCGGCAGCTATCTGCCGCCGGGCTGACCGCTGGGAGCGGCATGGTGTTAGCCTAGTACGGTCCCATGCCGCTCCAACTTAAAGCGGTGGCCGGTGCACCGTGGGGTTTTAGTCCGTGCGAATCGGACATAACCCATTCTCTCCCCCGGGAGGATGGGTATCCGTTAGGGATCTCCCCACGTTAATAAAAAAAAAAAAAAAAAAAAAGCTTTTTACGGATTGTTTAGCGCATTCTGTACAGTGGCGATTACACGGTCTCTGTTAACCGTAGTTCGAGACCAATCGGCGTTTGGACTTATTCTTCTTTTGGTCCGCGCCGGTGCGCCGTTGCGAGTGGATGTTTATGTCGCTCTGCATCGCGTTGGTTTGGAAAATACATCGCCGTATAATTGTTATTGGTGTTTTTTTTTTTTTGTTTGTTTCAGTGTTGTTACTTTGTGTTAGTGTGAACTTAGTATAACATAGCCTGCTTTCGGATTCGGGACTGTGTTTGCGCGCGACTTGGATTCTTTATTTGTTTTTTTTTTTTTTTTTGACGGTCATTTTATTTTATTTCTTCTTACCCTGACTTGGCTTGCTTTTTGGACTGTGGACTGCATTTCTATCGACTTGGCGTGTATTTCGGACTTGGTTTTTGTGTCTCTTGGTTTCCTGAATGACCGCTGTGTCTTCGGTGAGCCATGAGCACCAAAAAGACGCCAAAGCCTGGGCAGAAGCGCAATAGCGGGTCTGTCCAGGTGTTTGATTCGGACACTGAGGTGGAGGAGCGAGAGGCTCCGAAAGTGCGGACTTCCTCTAGAGGGAGGAGCAGAGGAAGCTCTCGACTGCGTGGGAGTGGCCGAGGTGCCATAGGAGAGGCTGACGGCTCATTCGACCGGGCACTGAATGGCCGCTTGAGTGGGGCCAGCTCAGAGGCCGCCTCTGCCGCTGCCTCTGCTGCCGCTTCTGCCACCAATTCGGAGGCAGAGGGAGACATGTCTTCTGCTCCTCGGCCCCTGGATATCGACGCCCTCGACGCTGAGAGGTTGAAAGCCTTGGCGGGGAGCAAAGTTGCCTCAATCTTCGACGTGTGCTACAAGTCGAAAAACCTGAAGGGCCCTTGTATCAAGGAGTTGAAGGGGTCCGCAAGGGTCCTTCAGGAGGTCGTCGAATCCTTGGCAGGGCGCACTGAGGCCGAGGAAACGCTGAAGCTCCAGAGGGAGCTGAAGAACCTCCGTCGTCAGGTTGACGACTTGAAGGCGGAGGTTCTTGCATGGAAAAGAGCAGCGAACGAGAGGAGAGATATGCCGCCTCCTCCTCCTCCCCCTGCGTCTAAACAGGTTAATTTTCCTGCCCAACAATGGGAGGAAACTATCGTGGGGGCCGTTTCACGCATGGAGCGATCTCTCCAGGCGTCGTTCAGCAATATGCTGAATGCGCGCCTGGAGAGTCTCGAGGGGCGCTTACTACCGGAGGTCCCTCTCCGGCCGCCCTTAGCCGGGGATAAATATAAAGGCTCCGGTTCGGCCTCTCAGCCTTTACCGAAGGCTCCAGTGGCCAGGAGGACACAAGTGATTCCTGCAGTCGTGGCGGGACCTAGCGCCGCTCCACTGGGGATGAGTTGGGCAGACCTGCCAGCTCCGGCAGCGGCGGGACCCAGCTCTGATTGGGCCACAGTAGTCCACCGCAAGAAGGGGAAAGCGGCAGCGGCTCCGGCAGCCCCGGCGCATAAATCCACGGTGGCAAGCGATAAGCCTACGCCAAAACCTCAGGGCTCGAAGGCTCCATCCACTCCCCGCACTGCTGCTCTTGTAATTACACTGCAGCCGGAGGCGATACAAAGGGGGGTGGATTATAGGGCCGCCCTCATGATGGCACGGGAGGCGGTGCCACTCGCCGATATGGGGGTGGACAGCCCGAGAATTAGGAGGACGGCGACGGGGGCAAGAATACTGGAGTTGCCGGGTTCCCAGGGTGAGAAGCAGGCGGAAGAGCTCACCTTGAAGCTGCAAGCCGTGTTGGCCGATGTCGCCACGGTTGCCAGGCCGGTAAAGAAAGCAGACATCCGAATCGTTGGACTGGATGATTCGGTGTCCCGCGAGGAGGTCTTGACAATCGTGGCGGCAAAGACTAATTGTGGTGAAGCCCAAATTAAGGCGGGAGAAATCAAACGCAACTGGGGGGGTCAGGGGGCGATCCACATGACCCTCCCAGTAACAGCGGCTAAAGAGCTTGCCGAGATGGGCAAACTCCTAGTTGGATGGAGTGTGGTGCGTGTGCTCCTGTTGGATGAGAAGCCCATGCGCTGTTATAAGTGCATGGGCTTGGGGCATACTCGCCCCCTGTGTCCCTCCTCGTCCAACAGGGGCGAGGCTTGTTACCGCTGCGGTGCGTCGGGGCATATGGCAGCACAATGCACCGCGGAGGTAGCACAGTGTGCCATATGCGCCGACGCAGGAAGGCCCTCGGGGCATCAGATGGGCAGCCGCACTTGTAGGCCCCCCACCATCAAGGGCAGGGCCTTCCCCGTAGCGGGGGCAAACCCCAAGGCTGGAGCCGCCAGGCCGGAGGAAGCTGAAATGGAACACTAATGGATCGGGCCCATTCCAGCTTCCTCCAGGCGAACCTGAACCACTCCGCCGCTGCACAAGATTTGTTCGTGCAGTCAGTGGCGGAGTGGGGCGTTGGGCTTGCGGTCGCCACTGAGCCCTATTACGTTCCCACCCAGCCGCACTGGGCTGGGGACCGGAGAGGCTCCGTGGCGATCGTGACCGGATCGGGTTCACCCCTGGCAGTCCGAGAGAGTGGGGCCGGGTTCGTGGCGGCCGTCTCGGGAGAGTACGCCATTGTGGGGGCGTACTTCTCCCCCAACAGGCCCCTGAGTGAGTTTGAGGGATTCCTCGGCTCTCTGCAGGGGACTGTAAGGCGGCTATCGCCGCTCCCTGTGGTTCTCATGGGAGATCTGAACGCAAAGTCGAGAGCCTGGGGAGCGGCGGCCACGGACCTGCGGGGCATGGCCGTTGAGGAGTGGGCAGCCGAGTTGGGGCTGTCTCTCCTCAACCAGGGGAGCGTCCACACGTGCGTGCGACATAACGGGGGGTCCATAGTGGACATCTCCTTCGCTACCCCGTCTGTCGCACGCCGTGTCCGGGGGTGGCGTGTGCTTGTGGAGGTGGAGACTCTTTCAGACCATAGATACATAAGGTTTGAGATCTCCACCACCCAAGCCAGAACGAGCACCCGCCCCTGGAGAGGCGCGACGTTCCCCTGCTGGACGGTGAGCCGCCTCGATCACGAACTAGCGGAAGAGGCAGCCATCGTCCAGGCCTGGGCCATGCCCCCCTCGACCGGGGAAGATGTCGACGTGTCTGCAGCCCGCCTCCGTGTTGCTCTCACGGAGGTTTGCGACGCGTCGATGCCGCGGAGCGTACACCGCCCAGATAAAAGGGCGGTGTACTGGTGGTCGCCGGAGATCGCCGATCTCCGTGCGGCCTGCTCCGCAGCCCGGCGGCTGTTCGGGCGCAGCCGCCGGAGGCGACACAGGAACCCCGAGGAGGAGGCCCGGCTGTATGGCAGCTACAGGGATTGCAGAAAGATCCTGCAGGCTGCTATCAGCCGGGCTAAAGAGGAGGCGTGGGAGGAGTTGCTCCAGACGTTGGAGGGGGACCCGTGGGGGCGCCCGTACCAGATGGTGAGAAAGAAGTTGAGATCCCGGGCGCCCCCGGTGGCCGAAACCCTCCAGCCGGAGGTGGTAGCGAGGGTCGTGAGAGAGCTATTCCCCGACCCTCCGGAGCTGCCACCTCCTCCCATGCCTCCACCTCGGGTGGAAGTTGCGGAGGTGCTTGATGGCCCTCCTCCTATAACGGAGGAAGAGATGGGGAGGGCAGTAGAGCGCCTCCGCAACAGGAGGAGAGCGCCTGGTCCGGATGGGGTCCCGGGCCAGGTGCTCGCGGTCTCGTTGGACCATATGGCGGGGTGGCTTCGGGGACTGCTCGATCGCTGTCTGGAGGTTGGGCGGTTTCCGAAACCCTGGAAGCGGGGGCGGCTATGCCTGCTGGCAAAGGAGGGCCGTCCCCTGGACTGCGCGTCCGCGTATCGGCCCTTGGTGCTGTTGGACGACGCCGGGAAAGTTCTGGAGAGAGTCGTTGCCTCCCGGGTCGTCCAGCATCTGGATGAGAAAGGGCCGAACATGGCAGAGGCGCAGTTCGGCTTCCGGGCAGGGCGTTCAACAGTGGACGCCCTGACCCTCCTTAAGTCGCTGTCTATGGAGGTGACTTCCCAAGGGGACAGACTTCTGGCGGTGTCCTTGGACATCGCCAACGCCTTCAACAGCCTGCCGCACAGTGTGATACGGGAGGCGCTCCGATATTTCGGTGTGCCTCCGTATCTGCGGCGGCTGTTGGAGGCGTACTTGGTCGATAGGGAGGTCGCATACATAGATGGCGACGGCTATATGGTCCGACGAGTCACGCTGAGGGGGGTTCCACAGGGGTCGGCCTTAGGCCCACTCTTGTGGAACATGGGCTACGACTGGGTGCTCCGCGGCGCGCTCCCAAATGGAGCGCGCATATTGTGTTACGCGGATGACACCCTAGTCGTAGCCCGGGGGGGGAGCTGGGAGGAGGTGGAGCGCCTGGCCACGACAGCCACAACTCTCGTGGTCAGGCGCATAAGGAGGTTGGGCCTCAGGGTGGCCCTCGAGAAGACTGAGGCCCTTCTGTTTCATGGGCCTCGGCGAGGGCCACCACCTGGAGCCCACATAATGGTGGAGGGCGCCCGTATCAGGGTGGGGACCCAGATGAAGTATCTGGGCCTCACCCTGGACGGGCGCTGGCGGTTCGAGCCCCATTTTACGGGGCTCGGACCACGAATTACGAGGGCGGCGGCGGCACTCGGCCGGTTGCTCCCCAACATTGGGGGGCCGAGTGCAGGGTGCCGCCGATTGTATATGGGAGTTGTGCGAGCGATGGCCGTCTACGGGGCTCCGGTGTGGGCCGACGCCCTCGGTGCCACTAATGTGCGGGCGCTACGCGCTGCGCAGCGTATTGTGGCATTGAGGGCGATCAGAGGGTACCGCACTGTGGCCTCGGCGGCGGCCTTTGTGCTCGCCGGCTCCCTACCATGGGAGCTGGAGGCGGGAGTTCTTGCCGCCGTGTACGAGTTCACGGCGGCACGGAAAAGAATCGGGGAGCCTCCAGCTCCCAGTGAGATTGAGGCCAAGAGAAGGGAGGGCCGGGAGGAGGCATTAGGGCGATGGAGACAGGACCTGGCGGACGCGCGGTTCGGGCGTTATACTATTGATGCCGTCCGCCAGGTCCTGCCGGAATGGATAGGGAGAAGTTGGGGCTCCCTGTCGTTCCGACTGGTGCAGGTGCTCACTGGACATGGTTGTTTCGGGTGGTACCTGCACCAGATCGTTCGTAGGGAGCCCACCACCGCATGCCATGAGTGCGGCGCTGAGGAGGACACCGCGCAGCACACTCTCTCTGAGTGTGCTGCGTGGGAGGGACAGCGCCGCACTCTGGCTGCGGTGGTAGGAGGTGATTTGTCGCTGCCGAGCGTGGTTGCGGCCATGCTCGGCAGCGAACAAGCATGGAGTGCGATGGCCTCCTTCTGCGAGGAGGTCATCTCGCAGAAGGAGGCGGCGGAGAGGGCCCGAGAGGCGGACCCTCTCAGCGGCCGTTTCCGCCAAAGGAGGGCCGGTGGAAGGAGGCGACGTTTTTCCCACCTCCTTCCACCTCCGTAGCTGAACCTGAGGGGATGGGCCGGGGGGCCCATGTCCTCATTGCACAGGTTCAGCTGACGAGGGGAGGTAGCTGGTTGTGTACTCAGTTACCTCCCTATAAGGACGGAGCCCGGCGGCTACTTTGCCGGGCTGACCGCTGGGGCGACATGGTGATAGCTTTGCACGGTCCCATGTCGCCCCAACCAAAGCGGCGGTCGGTACACCGTGGGGTTTTAGTCCGTGCGAGTCGGACATAACCCACTCTCTCCCCCGAGAGTGTGGGTATCCATAATGGATTTCCCCACGTAAATAAAAAAAAAAAAAAAAAAAAAAAAAAAGGCTAGTTAGATTCGGGTTTTCGACGACAGCCCAAGCCGAGGCGTGCCGTGCGCCCTTGTGCTAGTCGTCTATATAAAATCGGGTGAGTGCCTTAAGCGCTCCCCTTAGTAGTCCGGTGAAACTGTGAAAGCCTAAAAAGCTGGCAGTGTAGGTCAGTTCGAAAAAAAAAAAAAAAAAAAGTAAAATAAATCAGAATGCAGTCACAATACCTATGTCTTAATATTGTATTTTATGTAGTTGTACATATATGTATGTAATTGTTTTTATCTTAAATGTTTATTACAATTTTTTTGCTTAGATATTATTGTATTGATTAAATAAATAATATTTATTCAAAAGTTAAGGTTAGCTATATAATAAAAAATGTAAATGTACATATAATATGTATATATACTGCAAACATTGTCGGTGAAATTAAATTTTATCTTGTACATTTTTGTAGATTTCTGTGATATCAATAAATTATAATAAACATATGAATCATCATTATCTTATCCTTATCCCACCTAGGTAGGGTCGGCACAATATGTTTCCCTTTTCCACTCTTCCCTGTCAGATGCCATCTCAGTATTCACACTTTTTACACACATATCATTTTTCACACAATCCATCCACACCTTTTTCGGTCTTCCTCTACTTCTATATCCGTCCACTTTCAAACTCAAAACTTTTTTTTACATAATAAACATATGAATATAGATAGCCTTCATTTATAAATCATCATTAGATACATACTACCACAACTAAACCACATTACTTTCGTATGCTTTTCTATGGTTTTTCATTGAAGCTAATGTACCGGCTCTACTCCAATCCTTTTTCTTTCCAGTTTCCTTATTAGAAAAGTCACTACTATTAATATGCGTGTAATTTTTATTACGTATAAACTAGTTTGATTTATGTCAAGACATGATCAGGATTGGATATAGGTATGTATATATATATGGATTTGGGTATAGAAAAAGTAAAACAGAATATTATATCGTATAATTTCAGTTGCATACATTATTTTTCCTTATAACTAATACCATAAAAGTGTTAGGATAATGTGAATTACATAAGATTTTATCAAGAAGCGATAATTGTATTGGACTATATACAATTTTATATCGATGAATCATTCTATAATAATATGACAATCATAGTGCATTAGCTATCAAAAATGTATTACATTGTAATCAATATTTGATTGATAAAAATACCTAACTTGTAATTAAAGGGTTTATTACCTTTAATTACACTTAGGTATTTTTATCAATGAAATGTTCAGTTCTTCTTGATACAATTATAAGATATAAATAAATTTGGTATATAAAATATATTATAAGCCCGAACTGAATATGAACAATAATGAATATTTCTTCAAACAAATTTATAGAATAATAATCCTCATATTATTAGACGTTTTTTATAGTTATTAAAACTAACGCTAGTATAGTCAAAACACTATGTTATAGTTAATCCTCATATTATTAGACGTTTTTTATAATTATTAAAACTAACGCTAGTATAGTCAAAACACTATGTTATTTATAATAACATAGTGTTTTGTATAGAATAACATAGTGTTTTGACTATACTAGCGTTAGTTTTAATAATTATAAAAAACGTCTAATAATATGAGGATTATTTTTCTATAAATTTGTTTGAAGAAATATTCATTATTGTTCATTTGTCTGTAGTAAGGAAGCTAAAGTTTCTTCCATTAAAATGTGTGTATTACATTTATATAATCATTATTAGTCACTGTTGTGCACCGTAAAATCATATACAACATCCTTGAACATTATGAGGTAAAAAGAAACATATTTATAGATTTTTATGCCTTTCAAATACCAGTTATATTTGTTGATGAAGTTTTTTTGAGCAAAAGATCTGTATGCAACATACATGCAACATTCAAATGTTATAACTACTAAAGAAATATACACATCGTAAGAGAATTACGTTAAAAATTTATAAAAAAAATTGAACTTTTCGAACTCATTACTAAAGTTTATATTATTTCGGATGTTGAGAATAGAAGTTAGTAGTACTAACATGAGTTATATTCCAAGTGTCATGCTTATGTTAGTTCATCAGGGACGGGAGTGTATTTCAAACCGGTATCGTTGAGAAGAGTCACAACCCACGCGTCTTTCGGTAAAACGCCGGAGTTTAATAACTTGACAGCTGCGGCAACATTAGCAGCACTTGTATATCCAACATATAGACCTTCCTTCTCCCCAATAAGCTTCTTACACTGAACCACTTCTTCATCAGTGACACTCATCGTTCCATCCATGTAATCGAACTTAAACAAATTTGGAACACAACCATAGCCAGAGCCTTGGAGTAAATGTAATGGTTTTGTTATCGGTTCACCTTTGATGGGTTCCGATCCAGCGGGTTCTATAACGTAACACATCACCTCTGGATTTTTCTCCTTTAAATACTTCGCTGTACCAGTGAAAGTACCAGCAGTTCCAACTGTTGCTATAAAAGCGTCTACATGGTGACCTGTCTGTCGCCAAATCTCCGGCCCGGTAGTTAGATAATGCGATTCTGAATTTCCGGAATTATTAAATTGATTCACATAATACGCACCTGTTTCTTCGACTAGTTTCAAACCGACCTCTTCGACCGCTTTCACATCAGCTAGTGTTACGTTACCGTACGTGCCTTCGACTTGCGGTACTCGGACGCATTTGGCACCGAGAGCTTCCATATGAATGGCTCTTTGCACACTATTTCCTTTCGACATTGCAAGCGTGAGCGGGTGTCCTAAAACAGCACAGACAACCGCGAGTCCGCAACCTTGATTTCCAGATGTTACCTCTAACACCGGTGCTCCTGGTTTCAATTCACCAGATTCCAATGCTTTCTTTACCATGCACAACGATGAACGACATTTAATCGATGCCCCGGGGTTCATAAATTCGCATTTAGCAAGAATACGACCCGGACCGGTATAGAGACGATCCAATGCGACGATCGGTGTATTTCCTATTAGATCGAGAGCAGAAGCCTTGATTTCGTTCTGGACATCGTTGATGGACGTCATGGTTTTCGATGTATTTTATTTAATATACGAATAAATTTTCCACTAACTATTTTAAACGTTTTCGATACAAGATGTAGAACTAGCGCTCGACGACAAACGAATGTCTTTTCTGAGCACAACGTAGACGAAATAAATAAGTACCGAACACCGTGCCGGGCGCACAACGAGAATTGACGTCGTAAAGATTGCGTGCCGTGCCGTGTTCAACATAAAACACACTTCAATCATTTGTATTCAGTCATGATATGTTATAATTATAGAATAATTAATTTACTTGTATCACTTACCGTTTCTCATAATTTTAATTGTTTATAAATAACAAAATATATAACAACTAAAACGCATTTGGTTATAATAATTGTTTATAATAAAACTAGTAACAATTTATATAAAAATACGTTTAATAAATTTTTTATGTGTTGGTGACAAACTAAGTAAATATAATTGTATTTTTTAAATCATAAGTTAAAATGGACATCGTCTGATTAAAACTAGACTGCGCAAGGTCGCAAGATATAACGTTGTAAATAGTTATAAACAAATAAAGTGACCTCAAAATATAACCTACAAAATATTCAAGATAACAAATAACTAAAGAGTAAGCATATAATAAAAGTTATCTCTCTTCTTCAAATTATTTAGTGTTCATTTTGCAATTGGTTATTTTATCCAACACATCAAACAAAACATTAGTAACTTACTACTCATTTGTGTAAGTTAATATTTCTTTACATATTCACATTACTTTTGTTTCTTAAAATGATTCAACTTCTTATTCAAGTACACATATGTTTTTATTTTTCGTACCGTAACTGGACTAAATTAAAATGGAATTAATGAACGACGATGTGTCAAATAAATGTATAGTAATGTATCTTCGCAATATATGACTCCTTATCCAATACTATTTCTTGTCCGTTTTGCGGTTTTGTTAAAGACACAAATTTCACGACATTTTGCCGTCACATGTCAGACGTCCCTACAATTTGCGAATGCATAATTAAATATTGAGTAGACGTATTTTTTAAATACACAGTTTTTTTTTTAATAATAATGATACGTATTTTTATAAGCATACTTATTAACATTGTCAATAGGAAAATTATGACATGTTATGTACTATCTCACTAGTGCTGCCTCCAGTGGCCATTCCTTAAATCTTCCGAGGACAAACACTCGTAAAACCGTGTTTATACCGATATATTGTATACTACAAAACATGTCAACGAGCACATTATTGTCATCTTGCTATAGAAAAAATACAAACAGTAACCACCCTAGGTTATTGAGCGATTATAATACAAGTGGCAATTGCACGGCATTTGACAATCTGCAATATTCAACTATGATTTAATACGGTAAACTACGACCTTAACTCCATGTAATTAAAGAACATTTTAATGTAATTCCATTTTCACCTATTTCGACATTCAATAGAAAATATACTTTGAAGTGTTGTGTTAAAGACCAGTTTTAAATGGCTTTTTAATAACAACCAAAAGACAGGCAGATGTCAATGTGAATTCGGTCTATTGTTAACAAATATGGGCACAATTGTGCACAACGTGTTACATTATTTTATTTGTTAAGGCAATTGGGACGCATGAGCCAAATGTCAGCTATTTTATAATTGACGTATCCATTCGAGAATATGACCCAATGTAGAAGTGATCATAATAATACTAGTCGACATCCGCCTTCTAATAACGTATTTAGCAAGAGCAAAGCGATAGAAGAGATCGATAAAAATGTGTTAAATTCAGATTATGTAGTGCCTATAATATGCATTATTGTTTATAGACTTTTTCGTGGGAAGGTTTTGTAATCCTAACTTATATTAAAAATGCGAATGTGTTTGTATGTTTATTTGATTCGCTTTCAAGTCTTAACAACTGAACCAATCATCATAAAATTTTATAGTGACACCACATTCATTAGCTCCTTGCACACGCCATATTGCTCTCCACACACGTGCACACTCAGAAGGTTTTTTTTTTTTTTTTTTTCGAACTGACCTACACTGCCGGCTTATTAGGCCTTCACAGTTCCACCGGACTACTAAGGGGAGCGCTTAGGGCACTCACCCGATTGTTTTTAGGCGAAACATCTCAAGGGCACTCGGTGCACCTCGGCTTGAGCTGTCGCCGGATTCCCGAACTAACTAAGCTAGCTAAGCTATCTATCCATACAATACTCATATATGAATTCGTGAAAAATGCATGTGTGACCATGCATGTTTCACGAATGTATATGTGTATTTGGTATCTGACTACTGTGTTACGTGACCTATTTCAGTCCGAAAAGGGCAAAAAAAAACAGCCCACCACTGAGTGCCTAGGTGTGCAAGAGTGTGGGGTGATCGTGTAAGTGTAGAACATGTGTAAATCACTGTATTCGCGCGAGTAACATACTCGAGGGCTCCACACCGAGGGACTACCTAGGCTCGAGCTGTTACAAGAAAAATCGCGACGAGTGTGCGGGATCGAATCTTCACCCCCCGCTCACGGAGGCGTGAGCAGAGAGAGTCGCGGGCGTGGGCGCAAACACGCATCTTTTGAGAGGGAATCGAGCTAAAAAATAAAGTACAACGGCACGGTGCCGATTTAACTAAATAATTACGTAACAAATCCTAATGTATCGGTCTATTGTGTATGAACACGCGGGTTCGATCTGATATTTTGATTTACGCGAATTTATTTATGCGCGGCGCGGGTTAGTTGCTGTACCGTGGTCGCGACGGCCGGGAAAGCGGAGATAGCGTTTAAGAGCCCGAGCTCAGACGTACTATTAACTAACGCGTTAAACACGATTATCTCTTGTACATCGTGTACCAAGAGTAAGCGAGCTATCCAGTCTATACCGGAGGTCGATGCTGAAGCCGCGATAGGTGGCGCAGGAGTGGACAGAGCCTTTGGGGGCTGGGGCTTGGCTTTAGGAGCCGAGGGAGCTGGCGGGGAAGGCCTTACGCGCCAGGAGAGCGCGCTCGGCGCAGGAGCGGATGCTGCCGGCGCACTGGAGGTGCCCGGCAGATCGGGGAAAGCCTTCTGGCTTTGTATGGGCGGAGGCGGAGGCCGATTCGTCCGAGTCGGCGGGCCGTGCGCCCTGGACCGGGTCGCACGACCGCCGCGGCGGTGATAGGTCGAGCGAGGCGCACGGGGACACCCGCGATAATTCGCGGTATGACCCGTTTGCTCGCAGAGGACGCAGCTCGGAGGCTCGACGGATTCGGGAGTGCGGGGGCACTCCTTAGTGGAATGATCCCCGAGACACTTGACACACCTGGGACGCAGGTGGCAGTGTCGGGCGGAATGACCGTACACCTGGCAGTTGTGACACTGCGAGGGTACCTGGGACTTGCGAGGGAGCTCGACGAAGACAGGGGACAGGCCGCAAACTGAGTTGAGGCTGAAAATGGCCTTGCCTTCCAAGGTGCGGTCCAGAGTGACCAACACCAAGTTGAAGGGGGCCTTCGTACGGGGGTGGTTCATGCGCTGCACGCTCCGGACTGGGAAGTCCTGACCGTTCAGGCAATCGCAGATGTCGTATTCGGTGAGCTCAGAGGGAACTCCCCGAATGACGACACGGAGGCGGCGCTCTTCCTCGAGCGCGTGAGTGAAGAAAGGGAGCTGACGCTCCCTGAAATATCTCGTGAGCTTGCGATGCTCATCGGGGGTCGACACGCGAATAGAAATGCCGGCAACAGTGTTGACGGCGGACTTGTAGACGATTTCCTTCGACTTAAGGTCTTCAGAAATCTCTACCCAACGGGCTTTGTCACGGAAGGTGACGGGAGGCGGTAGGCGTGGTTTCTTAGCCGCGACCGCGGGTTCCGCAGCCGAGGCTTCAGCCGAATTCGCGGCAGAGGGCGTGGGAGAGGCTCGGGACACCCGAGCGCCACCTATATTGGACTGCTTTGGGGTTGGACGTCCCGCAGCAGAGTCGCTATCGGTCTGATTCGCGGCGCGTGGGCGTTTACCGCGGCGCGTGACGGTTGTGAAACCGTCGTCATCGGCGGGCGTGGTCGCGGGCGCAGGCACGGTCGCGGCCGTGGTTTCCGTCGCGGGCGCGGTCGCGGGGACAGTATCGTAGTCCATATCAGAGTCGTCATCGGAGTCGAATTCCGAGAGCCTCGTGAACACACTCAGAAGGTACGTACACAGGTTATGCAAGGAACCGTTTTTATTTTTTTATTAGATAGCCTTAACTAAAGCTATCAGACTCTATATACATGTATGCCTTCATGAGTCACATTGTATGAACATTTGCATATGTATCTCACTAAAGTATACATGTATAGATGTAGGTGGTAGAGCTACGCTGAAGCCATTACTGGTTTCAGCATGAATGGGTCGGCTCGCCCGGGGTAGTACCACCCCCTCACAGAAAGCCGACGTGAAGTAACAGTGCTTGTACTATTGCGTTTCGTTCAGTCAGTGAGAGCGCCGGAGGCCCATATAGTTAAAAGGCCGGCAACGCACTTGCTACTCTCCTGGTGTTGCTGGTGTCTATGGACGGCGGTGATCACTTACCATCAGGTGACCCACCTGTTCGTTTGCTCCTTATAATATAAAAAAAAAATACATGTATGGTTAGCTTAGCTTAAATGTTTAGCTTAGTTCCATTTACGTTGTACCACAAGGTAACAGCCCAAGCCGAGGTTCGGCTGGTCTGGCACCCTTGAGTTTGTTGCCTTTCGGCTGAGTACTCTAAGCGCTAGCGCTAAAATCCGGTGAAGCTGTGAAGGCCCCGTCAGGTCAACAGCGGTAAGTCAGTTCGAAAAAAAAAATCATAAAATGCATGGGTGCAGAAAAAAGCATAGTGTAATTTCATACAGAAAAGAAATGCTCCCGAGGAATAGGCTAAATCTATAATAACGCAAGCGAAGTTGTAAGAGCAAACTAGTTACGTATATAAAGACAGCACGTTGTGTTACTTTACTTAAGGCTTGGTAAACGATTGGTTCATAATATGCATTTACCATTATAAAACGGTATTTAATTACTTTTGCTATCGCTTTGTTCTTCCGAAATACGTAACACGTGTACGGATCACGTCTTTCGCTGGTCTTTCTTGACAACAAGAATGATTTTCGAAACGTTGTTAATTTTCACATTCATATGCGTCTTTGTTGAACGTTAATTGTTCAGGTGTATTTATCTTAGGTATTATGATACCGTTTCGAATTGTGATTTTCGAGTTATACGAACGACTACAGAATACTTTAACAATGCTGACGGCCTTCGTTTCTCATTTAAATTATTTGTTAAAAATTCAATGTTATTGAAAAAGTATGTTATCCGGTAAACGTGTTGTCTGGATTGTAATATTTCTACAAATATAAATAGCATAGCTATCATGTCACATTCATCTATAATTGTACAAAGATCTAGGTCAGTCTAGAATGTTATCAACTGTTCTGAGCAAATTATAAGTAATCTCGACCACAATCTCATGAGATTGGTAGCCGATGATACTGCATGGAAATATCCTTAATATTCCTCGACATGATGTTTCTCGAGCAAAACTATAAAATACTTTTTGGCTAGTTTGGCAAAAATTATAGCAGAGAATTTTTACAGTGTGCACGCACACCGACACCTAAAAGTGACACCATGAAGTTGGTTGGCAGTTGTCTGTCCAGTTTTCGTGATAATTGGTAATAAATTAATTGACAACACTTGTTTTATATCAGTGAAGGTAAACAAATGTACATGTGTCGTTATTTGAGACACGCAATATTATCGTACAATATTATATCACACACACACACAATTGATTTTAAATTTGAACAAAATGAAAAAAGCAAATGCTTAGTTTTTTTTTTCGATAAAAGTGTTTCAAATAATGTATAAAACTATAATAAGACCAGTCGTGTTATATAGATCCGAGTGATAGAGAAGTCGAGGAGTAATAGGTTAGCATGGTACAGGCATATTATGAGAAGAGATGTAAGCCATGTAACACAAAAAGTTTTGAGTTTCAAAGTGGACGGATATAAGAGTAGAGAAGGACCGAAGAAGGTATGAATACGTTGTGTTTAAAAGGATATGTGAGTAAAAGGTGTTAATACTGAGATGACATCTGACAAAGGAAAGTGGAAAAGGAAAACTGTGTGTTTTGTTTTTAATTATATTATAGGTGGCAAACGAACAGGTGGGTCACCTGATGGTATGTGATCACCGCCGTCCATAGACACTAGCAACACCAGGGGAGTCGTAAGTGCGTTGCCGGCCTTTTAAATATTGTGAGCCTCCGGCGCTCTCACTGACCGAACGAAACGCAACAGTGCAACCACTGTTACTTCACGTCGGCTTTCTGTGAGAGGGTGGTACTATCCCGGGCGAGCCGACCCATTCATTCTGAAACCAGTAATAGCTTCAGCGTAACTCTACCACCTACAGAACTATTCTGCCGAATCTGTTGTGCCGACCCTACTTAGGTGAGATTAGGGTAACCGATAATCTACAATTTTCTATATAGATTTATTCATAGAAAAGTTTACCTCTATAAAATATCTACCATGGTAAACAAATGTCGCCTAAGGGTATTATTATATATTTTTTTCTTTTACATATCATTAAAAAATAATTGCTATATGCGACGCTATTTAGGCGTATATAATATTAAACCTTATACAATTGAATAATTTAGTTACCTTGGGACCTAAATATAGATAAAAACTCCACACAATAAAAACAAGCGGTTTATGTGAAGTTATTTTTACGTAACTTCTATGACTCTGATAACTTTTTAAATACTTATGATGCCACATTAGTACAGTGCATATTGGAAGCTGGAGCGGGTCACTAGTTACGTTTACAATGATAGAGTTTTGTCACTTCTTTGCTAAGGTTTGGTTTTTTTTGCAGGTAATCTAAGTTTTCCAATTCGTAACCAATATTGAACCATTTTCAGTATCGCTTGCTATATGTTATCAGTGAATTGGTGCAGCGTGACTGTATCCCGATATACTGATAAAATATTGTGCAATAATAAAAAGATAATAATTGAATAGCTATCAATGAAATTATCGAAAATTAACCCCAGGTATACTACAATTACATAAGACTAATCATATTTAATTTGTTTTAATGTAATTTTAATTTATTATTATTAGTAGACTATTTTAGTTATAATATTAACCTATAACTTAATTTTTGTATTTAAATATAAAATTCATTGTTCTTGGTCGTCAAGCGGTCAAAATTCAATCGTTATTCATTGTTAAGATTGAATGTTACTGAGATTATTTAGTTCGAGCCCTGTACCGAGGACACGTCGGCTGTGTCCGAACAAATCCGACTGCGTGTGACGTCACAGTGTTTGTTTCTATTCATGAACGGATGAATCTTATAGGTACAAAAAACCATAAAAAAACGTTGACATTGAACTATCCTTCAATTGTTTTATCATAATATCGCGGACGTCATAAACAAGACGATTAACGTGTTTGTAGATACCGGATTCTCTTTTAAAATTTAGTAAATTTATTTGCTGATAGTCGATAAATTGATTTTAAAAAATGTCAATTTTTCGCAACAACTATCAGCAAAATTTATTACAAAGTTTTAAAATATAATTAAACAAAGCCGCTTCTTTATAATCACAACTATGCTATATATACATATGTTAAAAGTATATTGGTTATAGAGCTGATTAGCCAATTGGGTAGTATATTCCCACGCACCCACAGGTGTTCCGAGTCGTGCGCGTAAACCCGAGATCACATTCCAAGCTCCCCGACTGCATTGCCTAGATGCTGATTATCTTTAACGTCGACATCATGTCACAATCGAGTCTATGTCTCGCATTACATAAAACAAAGCAACCTCGACGAATGGTTATTTGTTATGAGCTAATTTAACTGGAAATCATTTACAAAACTAATTTATAAAATCAACTTTTACCCCCGAATTCGTTTATGATGATTTTGAAATTCCCACGTCGCTTTTTTAAAGTTGTTACACTAATTCATGAACTTTCAAAGGCGTTATTTGTGAAAGTCTTATCACAAGTGAAATCAATGGCGGGTATAGGAATGTAACGGGAACAATATTCATTTATATTTAACACTTAAATACTTGGATATATATTGCAACGATGTCCCATACATTGAATACTTGAAAAGTGTTTTATTTCATAACGTTTCATAAGACAATAAAGATAAAAACATATAGAAAGTACATTTTTTTTACAATAGTGTTTGATGGTAGGATTCAACAAATTTGTTTGGTCGCGATCACTATACTGCATACGTCGAGTGTAACACCCGTCACAGTGGCACGCTTAGGGTTGTCGCGAGATGTGTTTAATAAACCAATCTCAGTGGTGTTTTAGGTTACTGCATTACGAAATTACCTAGTGTCCATCGGGCTGCAAAGAGGATTACAAGCCGGTATTACATTGACAATAGACGGTGGATTGCCGATATCTGGCTCGTCACTTTCATCTTTATACTTACTATCACGCACAGTGACGTCATTATACCGTGCCACTGTAAAAATATACTCAATCATAATATTACTGATAAGTTACCCGATGAAGAGGCACAGAATAAACATATAACGATGACTTTATTGTGTAGTATGAGATAAAACGGATCGTTTTGTAGAGTTCGTGACTTTTCGTTACAGCATATTAACGATAGTCATTTAAAAACTATATTGAATTGTGTAGACGGTAGGATTTCTATTCTTATTATCATCTGTCTAATTAAACATACGGATGGTTAAATTTATTGTCATCATCTTACCCTTATCCCACTTAAGTAGAGTCGGCACAAGTTATTTGTCAATGTTGTGATGTATGATTTGGCTTAATTTTTAAGATCGGCCGCCTGCCTGACATCAACCATCCTTCGGATTATTTTGTAGTATCAATATGACGCTGGTTAAATTCTATTCCAATTACTAATGTTCACTACAAAGATAAATTTAGTATGTATGAGTCCATTCATTCAATTCAGCTAATGATGATAACGAGTATTCAAGATTCGACATATAGTATTATCATAGCTTGATTAGTAATATCCTGTTATTTGTACCAGACAAATAAAAACTCTTTTCAGTGTTGTTTTTTTTTTTTTAATATTAAACCTCCTTTAGCGTTATGAAAGTTTTCAGGCGCTGATGGAAATAGATTTACACATAAATAGATATAAATATATTTTAACATTAATAGATTTATCTATCGTATTTATAAGGTATAACACTCATTGTATTCATTATCATAGTAATAACAAACTTTTTTTATTGCTAAACGTAATAAGGAACCGTCTAGAATTCCATTGGTACATATTATCATACAAATAAAACTGACGTGTATATTGTTTGTTGCGATTAATCTCCGATTTTCTCGAGTCTTAAAATGTCAGATAAGAAATTGTAATAATTTTCTAGTCTAACATATAACTACGCTTTCTGTATTGGCTAAACCATAATGATAAAATTAAACAGTATAATTTAAAATCAGTAAAATAGGTAGGGTAGGGCGTATTAAGTGATGACAAAATTACAATAATTAATAAGACGGTTCACTATTGGCTCAGATCAAACGAGCAGTTCCCATGAAACAATCATATTTACTCGACCGCAAGTCTCGGGCAGCAGTTAGCTTAATATCACTTTGTTCTTAGGTTTTATTGTTTTAGCATTTCACCACTATCTCAGCTAATGTTAAATGAGGATGTAATCTAATATGCCAAACACTCTAATGCTAGAGAAGACTGGCACTTAAGTACAGCTGCCGAAGTACACCAACAGGTCTTTGGAGACAGATTTGCAACTTGAGGATGATAGCTAACCAGGCAGGCTTAGCGAAAGCACTACCACCAAGCTATGGTTGCAACAAAATGCTTTCCTTCACCAAGGTTCCCACTTAGTTGCAATAAATATAACTATAATTTTGAGCACAACACTTTCCCAACTATGTGAAAAATACAGACGTCTACATAAGAACTTGCATATGGTGGTTGGTGACCTGGAAAAGGCAATATATATGGTTGAGTACCCCGAGATGTTCTATGGTCGGCGCCGAAAATGAAAAGTGCGCCAGGGATGTACCTACAACTTATCCGTTGTATGTAAAGTCAAGCCACACCAAGTTACCGACAAATTTCCATATAACTATAGGTTTCCTTCAGGAAATAGCTTTAAGCCCTTATTTATTCCCTCTTGTTCTGGATGCATTAACATCAGCTATACAGGAGGAGGCACCTTGGCGTATGCCATTTGCCGATGATATAGTTCTTGTTGGAGAAAATGTTGCCGAGGAGAGTACACTGGAGAAATGGCGAGAGAAACTGGAGAACGTTGGTTTAAAAGTGAGTAGGCTAAACACTGAACATTGTTCCGCAACTCCGGAGGTCAATCTAGTTTTTGTCATATAGCTTTAAATGATGTATGCGGACCAGATTTCTTTAATTTACGGTACCTCAGTTTATTGATCCCAAAACGATAGGCGGCATAGGCAAGGATGTGAGGAATAGGACAAATGCAGAGTGGATGAAATGATGAAAGGTATCTGGGGTACTCTGTGACCCACAAATGCCGTCGAAACTCAAAGGGAAGGTGTATAAAACTATAATAAGACTAGTCGTGTTATATGGATCCGAGTGCTGGACTACGGAAGAGATACATCAGAAAATGTTACATGTGGCAGAGATGTGAGAATCGAAGATTTAGTTATTATTAGCTTGGGAATAAAAGAGATGAATATATGAAAAGTTGGGAAAATAAAAGAAATAGAGGATAGCTGGCTCGCTCTGTGGGAATCAAATCACGAATCACGCGCAACGCATTGAAAGGACCCGGGAACACTTCGTATACAGGTTGTTTGAGTCAGTGACGTAGTTTTAAACTTGTCTAAAATCGTTGTGGATTTTTTATATATATCCATTTTGGACTGAACCAATATACTCATATATAACCTAAATGCTATCTAATAAATAAATTTTCGTTCTGAAAATTGCCAATAGTTACATCAGAGATTATTTGTAATTTTAATTAAAAACTGTTACAGATTTTAATTCTTATATCAATAATATTTATCATCTATAAACTTACATAATTATAATATACGTTGCAGTATCTTTCCTAATTGCAATATTTTTGTAAGAGCCTTTTAAAATAATAATAGTAATAACAATGTTTATCAAAATTACTAAGCACTTCATATCAGTGGTTGTTAAAATCCAACGACAGAAGCTTAATTTTTTTTCGAACTGACTACACTGTTGACCTGGCAAGTCCTCTACAGATTCATCGGACTACGGAGAAGCTTATCTAATTTGGGGTCATTAAGTATTACATAGACACCAATATTTGTTTATTTATTTACATTTTTTTAACTAGTTAAGAAATTTGCGAGGGGTTTACATGAGCATACGAGAGAGGGCGTATGAAATTTTATTTACTTTTGCTGACAAAAATTACTAAAATTCTGCTTACCTAATTAATATTTAAACAGTCCCTATGTTATGGTCTTCTAAATCACTAGTTTTAATCAAGTTGTATTGTAAGTTTTATATATTGGTTCTAACAAAACGAACACTAAAGTGGGAGTGTTATTAAGTTTTCATATACGAGTATGTAACACCTAGGCCCGTATTTTCGTACACGTTATGTATTACGTGCGCCACAGCCATCTTCTGGCTAGTTATTCTAAAATGGATAGTATACAATCTTTGTCCATACAAAAAAACTTAGGTAAGCCAACTTTTATTAATATTTGATCAAACGTTGTTACCAACGTTATATTTTAATATGTAAATTTTAAGGTTAGCGTATTTTAATTATTTACAACGATAATTATAATAAACACGCTGTATAAAACCCGTGGGCAGGTTCGGATGCACCTGAGTATTTCACACCGCGACTCGCTGGCGCCGACGGCCAGTCTACTCTCTAGTCTCTGGCCTTAATGCGTAGACTAAAACGTTGTAGAGCTGACACATAATATTTGGCATGCTTACAACTTTATATGTACTTACATATACTCACACGCATACACTTATTCTACGAAATATGTATATCTATCGCATATGAGATTGTTAGAGACGTAATGAATTTGTTATTTGTAGTAATTGTAGTTTTTTTTGTGAATTTAATTGTATCAAAAATATGATATACATTAAAAATTTTATAAAATAAACTAATTATATGATTTAGAAAAACTATTTCTTTATAAAGTAATTTAGTACTGGAGTCTTGAATAATAGTATAACATAATATTAGTTATAACGTTACCATTTACATTAATAAATAGTTGGCTAAATAAAAAATTTAGGAAAAATATTATTTGTGAAAAACATATATACTTTAAAATACGGTAATGCCTTCACAGACTCATCAATGACCAGTCTAAATTACTAAGTACATATAAGAACGACAAATTTGGGAAAGGTGATGACTTTATACCGCGGTAGGTAACGTATAAAATCGTCTTTTTTTGTAATGGTCTAACTCTGAGAAGTTGAAAGAGGTTGGCAAAGTCTGTCTGTGAAAGAATATTTTTGGATCAAATATACTGTACATTTACAACATAGTTATATCCTTTGACAACAGACGTACACTAGACTAGACGTACTCGAGTTTGACCATATTTAAAACTTTCGAATATTAAAACTAACAGGAGTAATAGAAGTTAAACCTAAAAAAATGTATTAAAAATGACATTACCAGTTATAGGGAAGAAGTGAACTATACTACACTTATTTCTAACTTAAGATAGTTTAGGACTTTAATTATTTTTTTGTATATAAACGGTAATCTCCATTTAACGTAACTCGATTTAATAACAAACTCCCTGAAACCGTCGTAATCGTGACTTTGGTTGTTTTACCTTTAAATATTTATTGTTTCCTGTTATTTAATTTAACTTCTAATTATCGTAAAAACTGCGCATTCGTTTAAGTAATGCTATATCATCATACGTATATTATATTTTTAATTTATATATGTTTGTTTTCATTAATTTCCTTTTTGTTTAGTCATAAAAAATATTAATTAAATAAAACTAACAATAACTCTTCTTCTTACCCTTATCCCACCTAAGTAGGGTCGGCACAACATGTTTGTCATGTTGTGATGTATGATGATTTGGTTTAATTTTTACGATCAGGCACTTACCTGACATCAACCCTCCTTGGGTTATTTTGTAGTACCATGGATTTTGTTCAACATTGGCGACAGTTATAAGATAATTTGCCTGCGTGGCTCCAGGACTTTGTATCACATAAATCGGTGTATTCTAGATTAATAAAGTTGGTGATATCTTTCAAAATATTCAACCATTTTGTATAATAAAAGAATAAAACTTCAGTAGCATATTTACAAACACAGCTTTTTCATTTATTTTTTCACAAGGCGTTTCTATTGTTTTAGCTCTATGGTTAGTTCTAATCGTTACTAAGCCGTACCGTACCACCCACACATCCAGTGTCGTGGTCCGTAGTAATGGTATTAGCGCATTCCAATACGGCCTTCTCAAACCGTACAACCCACTGACTAATGCCACACGTAATATCCCATATCTGATCTGTCATTTTTATACAATGAAAATGTAACTGAGATCGCTGCGGTCCAGATAATAAACTGTTTAAATGTGTTTAAATTTTATGCTTATATTTAAAAATTGTATACCCAATAACGGTTATTTGTTACGCCCATGGCTAACGCTGTTCATCGTTAAAGAGCTTATTCCCATACCAAGATAGAATTAAATCAAACTCAGTATTAGTTTGTTCCCAGTTGTTCCACTATCAAAGTAATTTTCCCGTGGATAGTTCTTCTGATTGTCTCTTTTAATATTCACGTTGATATCCTAGACAAGATTGTGACTCTTCGATTTTTTTCGAATCGCAATTTCTAGAAAATTCGTAGTATAACATTTTTAGAACTCTTTATAAGTAAGTATCAAATCTGGTTAGCAAGTTGGACTAAAACTTAACTGGACTGTGAATAAATGCGTAAGAAAAATTAAAACTGTGCAAGTGGTTAATTAGAAAGAATAAGGAAGTAACACTCTGTTTAAGATTTAGAACTTAAAATTCAACTTGATGTATAGAACAGGTTTTTCACTATTTTTCACAACGATTTTATATCAAAATCGATGTGCGATCATTCCTTTACTTTTAACGAGTATGATTTTTTTTTGGTAAGTTTATTTTATAAATCCACCACAAATATGTATTTATATCGTGTATGTATTCATACTGCGTACAAATTCTGTGAAAGGAACAAAAACAAAACCGTTCATAGGTCGATATTAAAAATTCTACAAAATTTAACGACGTTACAGACGTTCGTTCTTTCTTTACTGTTTATTTTGTATTCGATGTTCTAATCGTTTTAAATAATTACTTACTCATATATTCGGGATTAATGAACCTACTATTATTATAATAGAAATATAGGTACCATTAAACAACAAATACATTATAGTTATTAACGCATTTTAAACATTTTTTTCGAACTACACCTCCGCAGCTTCAACACAGTTTTTGTGCGAGCGCTGACGACGCACACAGACGTACGATAAGGGCACAAACAGGAGGGCGCCAAAGTGGCTAAAGCTCGGCTCGGTATGTTGCTTTGGATGCAACAATCGCGAATCGAGCTAACTAACTAAGCTAGCAATGCTAATCATACACATGAACGTTAGTGATAACTCACGTGAAACTAGGTACTGTTAGGATGGCTGTCCGTGGGTTCTTTTTAAAAAAAAAGGCAAAAATTCACACACGCACTTAATTTATTTTAATGGACACAAAAGGTGTATTGTCTCGGCAGGAGACTTACAACGACTATTTAATTAGAAGTGTTCGCGACGACTGATGAATTATAACTCTCTCAATAATTACGATACAATTGCTTTACTTTTCAGCATCATATAAACGTTCAAATCTTCAGAAAAATGATTGTTCAAATGAAATGTCTTCTACCAGTAATTATTTGAATTCAGTGTCGACTAGTATTGGTGAAGTCCAAAAGGCGTTAAAAAGACTGGATGTTTTCAAGGGTGCCGGCGCCGATGGTATACCAGCAATTTTTGCTATCAAGTGTGCCGATTCATTAGCTTTTCCATTAACATTAATTTATAATACATCCTTGAAAGAAGGGATCTTTCCGACTCTCTGGAAAGAAGCTCTAGTAATACCCTTACACAAAAGTGGTAAAGATAATCTTATTTCAAATTATAGGCCTATTTCTATTTTATCTACATTTGCTAAGGTTCTGGAAAAATTGATTTTGCCCTCGCTATATACTCACCTTAAACAAATTCTCAATGTTCACCAACACGGATTTGTCAGGGCTCGCTCTACATGTACAAATCTAGTAAGTTTCGTGGAATATCTGTGCCACGCCATTGATTCACAGCACAGTGTAGATGTAATATACACTGATTTCAGTAAGGCGTTTGACCGTGTACCTCATGGTATTTTAATAAATAAGTTGCAAGCTTGTGGTATTGGTGGAAACCTGCTGGACTGGTTTGCATCTTATTTGACGGGTAGGCGATCACGTGTTGTCATAAACGGCTTTTCCTCTGATTATTTCAACATCAAATCAGGTGTCCCACAGGGTTCTCATTTAGGTCCCCTAATGTTTAATATATTTATTAATGATATTGACCAGTGTTTTCAACATTCCAAATTCTTTCTATTTGCTGATGACTTAAAAGTCTTAAAAACCATAAAGTCCCCTAATGATTTCCGTTTAGTACAAGAAGATTTAGACTGCTTGACGAAGTGGTGCTCGAATAACGAAATAGATCTTAACGTTGACAAATGCTGTTACGTCAATTTCTCACGTAAAAAAAATAAAAATTTAAGATCATATGCAATAAACGGAACTACACTGAAAACTTCAGATTCAATTCGGGATCTGGGGTTAACACTTGATTCTAAGCTACAATTTAACAAGCATATCGATGTAATCGTGAGAACGGCCTTCAAAATATTAGGGTTTGTCCTAAGAAATAGCAAAGACTTTAGAGAACCTCAGACTAAAATCCTGTTATACAACGCACTTGTTAGATCTGGACTGGAATACTGTAGTACGGTTTGGAATCCGCATTATGATGTCTATACAAGTCGCTTAGAAAGCGTACAGAAAAGGTTCTTATGGCACTTAACTTACAGCTGTAATCTAATTAATAAACTCAGAAGTTATTCCGATAGACTAAAATATTTTAAGATGGTAACACTTAAGGATCGAAGGGAACTTTTGGATAGGATATTTCTGTTTAAATTAGTAAATGGTATGTTAGATGTGCCAGAACTTCTATCGCAGGTGGGTATTACGTTACCTTCTCGGATACCGCGATCAGGAACGTATAAACTGTTTTGTGAGAGAGGTTCTCGCACAAATTTGGGTCATTTCTCCCCATTAAATAGATTAAAGAGACTATATAATGTTGCATCTAAAAGTACTACAAGCAAAGTTGATATTTTCTTCGAAAGCATTACGAGTATTAAGAAATCATATGCTCTTAGCATTAAATAAAAATGAAACAGTTATAATTTTTTTTTTTTTTTTTAAATAAACACTTTTTACGACTTTTCTGAATAATTAAATATCAACAATTTTATAGCACATAATTTCTTATTACTTCACTAGTTCGTTTATAGTTATTTTATTCCACATTGTAATTTTTAACATTTAAATTAATTAATTTATATTATAAAGTAATAATATTTGATATGCATGCCGTTGTTACCTGTAAATAGGGTCTTATCTAGCAAAAACGTTGAAATGTAAACTTCTAATAAAAATGTTTTGATATTGACTCTGTTGTTAACCTAAATAAATAAATAAATAAATAAATAAATAACAATTCAATAATTGCTTGCATTGCTTTTTGTATTAATATTATAAGTTCATAACAGTACGTATGCTGTACCTTGAAATAAGCTTTACGAACGAGTACACGTCGTAATGACGAGCCGGCTGATGTTTTACAGTATCTTCATTAGTATTGTTTTTAATAAGATATGAATAATTTAGTTTTCAATACGAGAGTAACCTCATCAGTCGTGGGAGAGAAAACTCACGTTTAATAATAGTAAGGACAGAGAGACTAAAGAAGTATATTAGAAAATGCGTAACTAATTATACCGATATATAAATAGTCTGTTATATCATTTATAATTTGCATATTATCTCTACGTGGTAGAGCTACGCTGAAACTATTACTGGCTTCAGAATGAATGGGTCGGCTCGCCCGGGGTAGTACCACCCTCTCACAGAAAACTGACGTGAAGTAACAGTGCTTGCACTGTTGCGTTTCGTTCGGTCAGTGAGAGCGCCGGAGGCCCACATATATTAAAAGGCCGGCAACGCACTTGCGACTCCCCTGGTGTTGCTAGTGTCTATGAACGGCGGTGATCACTTACCATCAGGTGACCCACCTGTTCGTTTGCCCCCTATAATATATATATAAATAAACTTATACAAGGTCTGCTGATATGCGCACATCATTCAAATGCTTATGGATAGATTCAATCTCTTTTTGAGTTATACTTCTTAGACGCATGGCCCTTACTTAAAAGAAATGCGCCGTAGCTTCATTTAATACTGAGTTATTCAAGTCGAAAGAAATGATAATTTTAGGCATTACGCGTTCGCCATATGTTTTCTTACTGTGGAGAAGTGGACCATGCGGTGTGGTGCTTTTATATTTCTTCTGTAGACAACATGCATTGTAAAAGGTTATAATAGACGTAAAGGAAGTTATGGATATCATCGGCCTTGTAATAAAATAAAACACGTATAACACTGTCAATTTTTATTTATTAATATTCATAAACAAATTTAATTGTATTTGTTTTTTTTTACGTGGTATACCCAATTTATATAGCCGAGTTTTTTTTTTATCATAGATATTTTCGTACACCTCTATTTATGGCATAGGATAGGATCGGATGGGATAAGTTTTACTGTAATTCTCCATTTATAGTATTTGAATTTTGATGTTAAACTCTCAAGTTATACGACTTTTTTGTTTCTTCTCCTATAAAACTTGACCAATGTTTCATTCATAATAATTCCTCTGCATATTGAAAAACCTCCCTAAACCCTCTACTTTGTTTTTTCTTCACCACTTAAATCGTCATGAACATGCTTGTTTTCTAGTTTTTTTTCCAACGGACCTACGCTGGTGATACCTTTGGTGGCTTCATAGCTTCACCGGACTACTAAGGGGAGCGCTTAGGGAACTCAGCCGATTAAACAACTAGCATAAGAACCATTCGGACCTCGGCTTGGGTTGTTGATGTACATTGCAACATTCGCGCATAGATGTAATATCTTTTTTCTAGATTCCTCCATAACGCTTTAAATAACCCTAAATTTAGACGAAACCCCTTGATGTGATTAACGGTGATGTTATGAAATTTACATAAAAAAAATTATAACTACTTATAGAATACCAATTATATTCGAAACTTTATATTAATACCAAATTAATTGCATTAGATAATATACATTTCAATAGTATACGCTCTTTCTTGAAGATATATTTTTATACCAAATAGTCGAGATTTGAACAGGTTATTCGAATATTCAGCATCAACCGACTTCCATATCTAAAAACACGTAAAACTAAAATCTTAATAATTAATCTAAAAAAAGGCGCTAAAAAGAGAAAAATTGCTAAAAATCGTCATCATCAACATCTTATCCCACCTAAGCAAGGTCGGCACAGAATGTCTTCCTGTTTAGAAAAATAACTAAAAATAGAATTCAAAATATATATATTTATTTGCGCTACCTAATAATAATCTATTTGAGATCGATGTCAACCCAAATTCATAGGATCCTCTCGCCTCGTCGTTTTTCTATCCACTACAAATTCAGAACTTGTATAGGTGCCGACTTCGATTATTAAGTAGGGCGTGAGTGAGTACTTATATAAGTACTCACGTTTTTTTAATAAATTGAGAGCCATGAATCATCCCAATCCGTTAGTGGTATCCACCGCGACTTACGATACACTGCCAGGCGCGCCGCGTTATAAAAGACGTCCGCGTTACATTTTCACCGACCCTCCCGATGATATTACGTTAGGTAACTTAGATTACCCTCTCGTCACTCGAAGAACAGCGTGCGCGCGCCCACGCCCGCGTAATCACAGATCACGCCGCCGCGGTTTGGCTGTGAATTTTGCCCCAGCACACAGTCCTAGGCCTCCCTCGGCAACTGCTCTAGCCGAGGTCCGATCCTCCGGTATGGAGCCCTCGAGCAGCTTGCATGCGCGAACAGAGTAACACCGATCTGATCAAACACTCGTTTACAACATAACACCGATCACCCCACACACGTGCAAACACACTCACTCGTAGGTACACATAGTGGTGGGCTATTTTTGTTTGTTTTGTTGCCCTTTCGAACTGAAATAGTTTAGAACACAGATAGACAGATACAAAATACATGTACGGGATCGTGAAACATACATGCTTGGTAACCATGTATATTTCACGAACCCATACAGGTATGATACGGATAGGCTTAGCTTAGTTTAGCTTAGCTAGTTAGATTCGGGTTTTCGACGACAGCCCAAGCCGAGGCGTGCCGTGCGCCCTTGTGCTAGTCGTCTATATAAAATCGGGTGAGTGCCTTAAGCGCTCCGGTGAAACTGTGAAGGCATAATGCCGGCAGTGTAGGTCAGTTCGAAAAAAATAAATAAAAATTAATAAATTGCTCTTTTATTTTTTTTATATTGAAGACAGTTTATTTATTTTTTTAATTATGCAAATAATTGTCAGGAGAAGGTTTGAAGGAGGAGGTTATGAGAAAAAATGTAAAAAAAAATCATACAAACAGTGAATAATGTGTTCAAAAACCTCTATACAAAAAATGGGCGAGTGAGTCAGACAGAAAATACTTGACAGAATTGATAGTATAACGTTCAGTATTGCAAAGGGAGGATTTGATTTTCTTTATTAGTGCACCCGCGCGAAGCCGGGGCGGGCAGCTGGTTCATTTATATTTTTTAAAGCAATCAACCAATTTTTAAATATTTGTTTATTCGGTTGTGTTATTTTTACTGCAATATTTCTTATCATAGATGTCTTCATATATCCTCATCCTCTCGGGATAGATATCATTCTCGTTCTTCATGTATAGTTCTTTGTCTATAACAAAGCATACTGCGTTTGTCTCAGACATTGGTTGCCATACAATAGGAATAACGTTATCAGTTTCCGGTGTTGGATTTCTGAAAATTTAAAAACATTCACATATGCAATGTGATGAGAAGCGATAATGGCTTAGCTGATAGCGTATTCGGGCGACGTGGGCTTGAATCCTTGCGACCGAGTCGGAGATTTCGTTGAAGGAAAACTTCATGATGAAACCGTAGTATTGTAGTAGGGCTTTTTCTAAGTGCGCCGCCTGCTGGCTGCGCCACCCTTAAGTTGAAAATCTGTCGCAATGCACCTATTTCTGCGTTCCGGCAGTTGCATTTGAGAGTCAGTACCTGCTTAGCTTTAGTGTTCTTACCATGATCGATTACGACATTTAAAATCAAATTAAATTGTGGGCAAACCCTCAAACCTATACATTATCAAAAAATGTTTATATTTAATACATTTATACAATGAATTAATTAATAAATCAGTGTGACTATTATATGTCTATAATAAACGTGACTCCTCACGAAGGTGATGTTAAATAAGATTTGTCTGTGTGTTTGTTTGTTTGTCCGGATTGAACTTAAAAACGGTTTAACCGATCTTTATGAAATTCTATAATCGGGAAGTTTATATCTTTGCTCAATTTATAGTGTAGTAGAATTGCCAAAAAATATTTTATGCCAATGCAAAAAAAAAAACATCGAAACCCTCAATCAATACCACTTCTTTATCTTTTCAACGGATTTTGATGAACCGAACAATTTTAACGTTTATGTATACATACATTATGTCTATATAAACTATGTATACATATAATAATTAGTGCTTAAAAACGGAATGAATATGCCAAAAATATGAAATTATAGACATAATTTATAAATTTATAAAACATCCTCTTCAAACTATTTATTTAATCAGGTGGTCGCTACGTAGGTGTAATCTAGTATTTTAGGGTCATGAGACTTGTTTGCCTAAGAAATCTATAAATGTCTCTCTTTAAATTTGGATTATTAAATCAATAGCGAACTGTAATATTACATTCATGATAATCATAGCATTCATTTAATGTATACATGTAGGTAAAGTTTCAAATTTTATTACTAACCCATATTTAGCGAAGTTGGTCCACATCGCTAACATAACATCCTGGACTAGAATGTCGTCTTCAGATAAATCGTTGTCCAGTTTATCACATTTAAGTAGATACCCACCATCATCACCGTGAGCTGCTCCTTGACGATCAATATCGTGAGATTTCTTAACATAATTCAAAGTTCCGTCGTAAGAAAATTCATAAAAGTAAACTGGTGAATTATGTTTCGCTATGAGTCTAGCTGCAACATATATACCACCTAAAAAGTCTACATCTGTGAAGAAATCAATAGGCAAACGCATCAGGCGTCTTTGTTTTTCTTTTCTCCATCCAAGTATACGTTTTTCAATTTAGTTTCCATTTCTGTTATTTCAGCAGAGTCTAAATTAAACGGGAAGTGGTTTACAAATTTCTTTTCTTCTTTTAATTTTTCCAATATTGGTGCCGCATGTGATATCGCCAAAAGACCTTCCCGTTCGCAAAATCCAGTCATAAAAGGTACTTTATTAAATTCCCCTTTAGATAAAACTTCATATGTGGATTTATCTAAAAACGGTTCCCAATCATCTGAATTCTCTAATAGTAGGCACGAAACCAAAATTAATACCACCTCTAAATCAGCAGCACCTAAGGCTTGCATTGACAATTCAATTAAATCTTTTGTTGATAAGCTTTTCAAATAATCCAGTAGCGCTACGTTGTCTGTTATGACCGTTCCACCAAACTTTGCCATCGTCGATGCTAGGGCTTTAATTTTGCCTTTATCATTTTGTGCCCAGTGTAGTAGAGAACTACCGGATTGTGCGATAGCTTTATGAAACAATCCCTTAGCCATGGGCGATATCATAAGGTACTCAACCGATGCACCACCAGCGCTGATTCCAAAAATAGTTACGTTTTTGGGATCACCACCAAATTTATCTACATTTTTCTGAATCCACTTAAGAGCTTGTACTTGATCTTTCATTCCCATATTTCCAGGAGCATCTTTAAGGTCTAGTGAAAGGAAACCGAGAACGCCAAGTCGATAATTAATAGTAACAAGGATTACATCCTTAGTTATAAGGTAATCTGGTCCGTGTATTGAGGGGTCAATTCCATTTCCGAAGACAAAACCACCTCCATGCAAATAGACCATAACAGGCAGCGGAGTAGTACTAGATGAAGGTAATTTTGGACAATACACGTTTAAATACAAACAGTCTTCATCACCAACTACCATTTGAGTTACTTTATCATATTGAGCGCATATGTTACATTCCTTGGTGGCATCTTTTATTCCTTCCCATGGTTCCGGAGGCTGGGGCACCTATAATGAAAAATCATATATTGCGTCATAAAAAATGCAAATTTAAGACATATATTTCGTAGTTATGTTTAATATATACTGATAATATATTATACAGAATATTAATTTAAAATTTATAAGATTTCTATGAATTCCATAAAATTACGCCTCAGTGAACACAATAATTTGACATCATACATAATTAATATGACCATAAAACTAAGTGATACCAATCATTTTAGTGTTTTGATAATATTTATTAAATATATATATGAAATATAGAACGCGTCCAAACTTTTTAACCGTTATAGTTGCGCAAACTACGAATTTTAGTATAGAATATTAATTTAGAAATTGAAAGTAAAGTAGAAATTGTAGTATAGTATAGTTTAGTATAAATAACATGTATTATTATCTCGAGACAACTTAAGATAAATAAATACCAATTTTAAATGCCTATAATACTAATTTAATTTAATTTTGTCTTGACCATATTACACGCAAGCCGGTACTTACAACTGTATTCAGAGCGGCAAAAAAGGTTGACGACTTTGACGACGACTGTAGATACATTCAGCTCACTTCACTCATTCAGTAAATACTGATTCATTCAATTGGTTTGATTATAGAATACTTTTGTAAATAAAGTAGCTTGTATTGTCGATTTTACAATTTACAAACGAAAAATAGTGAACTTACAGTAAATCTTAGTCCTTCGACTGGTGGTTTTGCAAAAGGGATCCCAATAAAACTATAATATTGAAAGTTGTTCACAGTTCTTGATATTTTCCCTTTCAATTTACCTTCTGCAACTTCGACAATGGGTTCAGACATTATTCATAGGCTAGAATTACGGACACACGACCTCAACAGCGTCAATTCGGAATCTGCTAAAGCTTTCTAAACGGAGGTCGATACTTCTATCCCACGTTACGCGTTTTAACTAGAATTAGCACTAGAGCAATGAACACAAAGCTTGGATTAGAATATCAACGCTGTCAAGTACGTTGTCAACCTACGAAAAAGTAATATGCTTATATCTTTAGTTTTGATTACGTACCATCGACAATTGGGCTAAGCCCGGTTGTAAAATAGTTTAAGTTATTTGTACTAGATAGCGCTTATTTCACATTTTCTCTACTTGCATTAAAAATGTTAATTGTGTACATTTTTTCGATAATTAAATTCCAGGATATTTCTAATATCTTCATTTTATTATATTTTACTATGACCTATAATAAAGGTATAATCTTCTTGTTAGTAGTCAGCTATACGAATACATTATAAGCTTATCTATATATGATATGAATAAAAACTTTAATATTGTCAGATGCAGTATCAATATATTAATACATTTTATTATAGTTTAGCTGTTTCAATATTAAAAAGTCGTAATAAAACTGATGTATGGCGAGTTTCAATAAATTAATAAATCACTTTAAAAAGTAACTTTTGTATCAATCGGACACATTATTATTTGTTCCTATTTTCTATTGATAACTGTCAAAAATACTTCCACGTATTATGTATTAATTTAATTCCATCATATATATTTAAATTTCTGAAGATGACATGACATGCATACCGGATTCTCGACACTACGTGGCGCTGTCGGTATTTACAATATATATTTTTATATGTTTCCAGAAGAGATTATTTTCGTTGCAAGGGAATGGCGATTTTCGATGACTGTTTGTCTCTTGAAGAATTAACGTGTTGTTAACTTTGGTGACGAAACGCCTCCGCGTGTATTATACATTTTATAATGTGTAGTCATAAGTTTCCGGGCGATTTATGCAGGTGTAAACATTATTTGGCCTTTTGACATTTATACTTCGCCTAAGTGAAAAAAGCTTCGCAAGGTCATCACACAATTTTTTTGTTGCTCGTAATATTAAAACCGTGATATTTTCAAGGACAATCAATAACAAGATAAGCTGTAAAGCGTAATTTATATGTAGATTAAATGTTCAATGTCACCAACATATTGGATAAGGATTATATTAGTCGAAACAGCTTCACAAATAAGCATTTATTTTTTATATGTTATACAATATAGAAATGCTTGCTATCCCAAAGAAATACACAGATACGGTCCCGGATTTTCCTGTAGATATATTTAGGATATACAACTCCATAGTATTTCTATATATTCTATATATATAGCAATATAATGACATATTATGAACGTGATAAATAATTCTGTGGTTTGATTGACTTCTTCATAACCTCTACTTTTATATACTATGTTTAAGTATAATATAATATAGTATACTATACTATATTATAGGATTGTTAAAAAAATGTTAGGGGATGAATTTCCAACAATTAATTTTTTTAATATCCACCTATATTAGTGTTTTGGGACCGTAAAGTTTTCCAAAACAAAGGTTTTGAATATAAAAACACTAGGCGTAAAAACAGGGCGTAGTATAAGATCAGTATTTAATTGTTATAGTTAAAGTAAACAGGGTAAATGAAATTGAAGTAAAGGGAGACGTATTTTTTTATTAAATTATCTTTTATGTGGCGCACGCGTGTCGACCGGTATAATGTTGTTAAAGCACGGGACGATATTGGAAAACTATCCAATACAGCCACTCACTAACACTTCAAGGAGCAGGACAAGTCCTAGGAAAACAGGAATATAATTTTATTTTATCAATAATTTTATTGGGTATTTTTTTTTTGAACTGACAACAGTGTTGGCATGTTAAGGCCACTACAGTTTCACCGGACTACAGTTATTGGGTAGAAGGTAAATAATACATTGTTAATATTATTGTACCTTGAAATATTATGAGTAATGAAATGCAAAATCGATAGGGAATAATATTATATAACTTCAAATTAAATGCAAAAAAAATATATTTTAAAAATCTCTAGTCATAATGAGCTATAGCATAGAGATAATATGCCATATCTTTTGATATCGATTTAATGTCCCCCTTACATAAAATGATTAGGCCCTCATTTACTGTAATATTTCGTTGAGGTTGTAACATTTGTTAAATGGCTACAGTAAATATAAATCAGGGATTGCTTAAAGGTGGTGAAGTGACGACGGAAAATGGCTTTAAATATTATGAGTATCTTAAAGTACCTTATGCTAAACCGCCAATAGGAGATCTAAGATTTAAGGTGAGATACAAATTATATTAATACCATAACTATTAACTTCTTCTTCTTCTTCTTCCTAGCGTTTTCCCGGCTTAGTGCCAGGGTCCGCTTTCCGACTGAGCTTCTTCCACTTTGCCCGGTCTTCGGCATCCTTCTGTGCGAGGTTGTTCTCCTGCATATCGGCTTTCACAACATCTAGCCAGCGTTTTTTTGGCCTACCGCGAGATCTTGGTCCTTGTACTATTATGTTAAGACATTTATTTCCGATATAGTCTGGAGGGCTGCGATTTATATGGCCATACTATTGACATATAGTAATAATAACTTTATTTCAACAAAATACATCTGTGATACAGAAGTTTTATTTTACGATATACAAAATTGCTACAAATCTATGTATGCTATCACCTGAACTAGACCGAACTGTATCTCAGACCTACTCTTGATGATAACAATACAATAATTAAAGGTAACACCGAATTTCAGAGCCCTCAACCGGCAGAACCATGGAACAATGAGAGAGATGCTACAGCTTCTGCGTATGACGTCAAAAACACTGCAATTCAATTAGGCTTCAATACTGGAGAGATAATAGGTAGCGAAGACTGTCTTTATTTAAATGTTTATACACCAAAGTTACCTAAATCTAGTTCAGAGATATTGCCCGTGATGGTTTACATTCATGGAGGTGGATTTGTTATTGGTGCCGGTATTAATAAAGGAGAAGCTGGGCCTGATTTTTTGATTGAAAACAATGTTGTCGTCGTTACAATAAACTACCGTCTGGGAGTGTTTGGTTTTCTTTCATTAGATATCCCTGAAGCAGCCGGTAATATGGGATTGAAAGATCAAATCAAGGCTCTTGAATGGATACAAAATAATATATCTCACTTTGGTGGCGATAAAGATAACGTGACAGTCCTTGGGATGAGCGCTGGATCTGTATCTGCCGAGTATCTCCTTTTATCCCCGAGGACCGAAAGGACTATTCATAAAGTAATATTGCAGTCAGGATCATCACTCAATGGTTGGGCGGTAAATTACGAACCTAAAAAAATGGTCGTTAAACTACTAAATGAATTAGGTTACAAGGGATCTATTGAAGATAATCGAGCTATCTATCAGTTTTTATTAAATATACCGGCACCTGTTTTGACAGGTCTTTCATTTAAAGTAGCAGAGCAATATACATCAGAAAAATTATTTTTCGGCTTCGTTCCAACAATTGAAAAAGATTTTGGTAATGGGGACGCTTTACTTACTACATGTCCTTATAAAATCTTAAAAGAAGGTAATTTTAATCGTGTACCTATATTAAGAGGATTTTGTGGACAAGAAGGAAGCCTAATAACAGGAATGAAACCCCTTGCCGTCAAAGGTCTGCTTAACAGTAAAAACTTTACAGATTGTTGGGATCATATACTTGATTCTGAAGATGTATCTACTTATAATACGAAACTAAGAAATCTTTACTTGGATGATATTAAACACGAAGGTGACGAATGGGCAGTCGACTTTTTCGGAGATTTAAACTTCATAGCTGGAATTTGGATATCTGGAAAGATAATATCAGACGCAGGTGTTCCAGTTCATATGTATAAATTTACTTATGCCGGTAATATAAATCTAAGTACATTATTATATGGTATGATGAAATACGACGCGGGACATGGAGACGACTCAACTTACGTTCTTCAGCATGAAGCAACAGCATTATCGGGAAAGATTACTGAAACAGATAAACTTGTAAGGAATAAGGTTACAAAGATGTGGACTAATTTTGCAAAATTCGGGTACGTAGGTATACTTTAATACTATCGTAGTGAATAAGTATACTTATTTTCTTTTTAAGTCAAGGATTATTAATGTATCTAGTATATCGTTTAGATTCTTTTTAATCAAATCGCTTATCTTTCTTCAAAACTACGTGATTGATAAGGGGTGATTTATGTGTTAAACCACGTTTACTTGAATGTTATTGGAGTAATGACTAATTTATCAAAAATATATTTACAAGACTTTTAGAAAACTGTTCATATTCGTTCGAGGCTTAATTTTTGTTGGGAACTCACAATTATTATGTATATAAAGTACAAAGGAAAAACATGAAAAAAAATTAAAGCAAAAATATACTTTGCTTACAAACTTTATTTGTAAACAATTTTATCCGTTTATTCTATAGTTCCTACGCATGCACACCACACCGCTCGGATCTTCACACATGCTAAACGCATAGTGCTTATTAAAATCGCAGTTTCTTATAACCCAAATAAACCTATATTCAGTTATAATCCTGATATGTTTTTTAGATAAAAACCGAGTGTACTGAAAATATAATATCGATCTCTATCCTGTAGCTTTTAGAAATACTACAAAATTCCCAGATTTTTTAACGAAACAGAAATGCATATGTTTATCTTCTTTTCTCTCGTACTTAACTAGCGTCTTTATTCGAATTAGGATATCTTCGAGTGAACCGATTTTAATGAAACAAAGACTAATTCGATTTTTTTATTCACATTGTATTATGGGTGTTATACTTTAGCATTGATCCGTGCACAAGCACAGAGATAGACAGACAGAGAGAAATTTCTAAAAATGATTGAAATGTATTCTATTACTTCTAATTCTGAAAGGTTCACTGTACCTTTGTGTGTGTACCGAGTAAATTACTAAAGTAAATACTCATGCAATATTTACAATCTTATTACATGTATAGATCATTAGACAATTCTATTATTAGCATATTGTGGCTGTTTACGATACAATTATTCATAAAATTTGTCAATTTCTTTATGTACTAAAAAAAAAACTAGATATAGTTTATGGTCTTGCAAATTTCAAGATATAAACTACTAGCTTGTGCCTGCGGCTTCGCTTGCTCCCCTTAGTAGTCCGGTGAAACTGTAGAGTCCTTGCCAGGTCAACAGTGTAGTCAGTTCGAAAATAAAAAGCTTCGCTTGCGTTATTGTTGATACGACCTATTATTCGGGAACAGATTAGTTTGCTTTATATTAAATATACCCTATGTCCTTTGTATACCTGACAACGTGTATACAAAAATTTTCATAATGATCGATTGACTAGTTTGGACGTGAAATTGTTACAAACGGTACAAACTCATATTTTCATTCATAATATTACTAAGGATGTTTTAAACAATGTACACTGGAAATAAAAGAAAAATGTAATGGCATGACATAATATTTTTTTTAATATTTTATAAGTTTGTATTTAACCACAATCTCATCTGATGTGAAATGAGGATGTCTGGCTGACTCTCTAGTGCAGCTGCCGGAACACACCGACAGGTGCTTTGCGATGGATTTTCAACTTAAGGGTAGTAGCTAGCCAGACAAACTTAGAAAAAATCCTACCACCATACTATGGTTTCCTCACGATGTTTTCCTTCACCGAAAACTCCGACTCAGTTGCTAGGATTCGAACCTATGTCCTTCGACGCTATGTCCGAACACACTACCAACTGAGCCATTATCAATTTAAAAAAGTTATTAGTACCTTTTCAAGTATTCAAATCAAATCAAAAATACTTTATTCAATTTAGGCCCTAAGAAGGCGCTTATGAACGTCAAAACTACCACCGGTTCGGAATACATCCCAGTCATCGAAAAGAACCGGCAAGAAACTCGATCGGGTTTATCTTTTTAACATATACTTATATAATTAAAATTCATTATACATTACAAACGATTTTAGTGGATGCACAGAGAGGAGTCAATTCCAGAAATCACCATCGTTCACATATTGATCCACTCTATAATAGCCCTTTGACACCAAAACCCGCTTAACATGGCACTTAAACTTATAGTCTGGCAAATCAGTAATATGCTTTGGGACTTTGTTATAAAACCTAACACTATTACTTAAAAAACTGTTACTGGTTGTACTGAGTCTAAAACATGGAACTACCAGTTTGTCACAGTTTCTAGTTTTTAAATCATGCCTGTGTTTTACGAACTCCAGCTTATCAAAGTTTTTGCGAACATACATTAAATTATCCAGAATGTATTGGGAAGGCAGAGTTAAGATACCGAATTCTTGAAACTTAGTCTTTAAGGACTCAATATTCAATTTTTGTATATGAATATAACCATTTTAGACTGAATTCAGTCTTGTGTAACATTAAAAGAAATAATTAGTGACATGCATTTTCATAAATTGAACTAAAATAATTTTTCTAAAGATTCTGTATGATGTTTGAATTTGCTTTTAAAATGTTTTGTTGTATTTTGTGTTACAGGAATCCCACTCCGGATAATTGTCCAGATATACCGGTAAAATGGCCTCATTTCACAAGCAGCTCACAACTGTATCTAAATATAGATAAGGAATTCACAATTCAAACTGATTATGAGCCGAAAAAAATGGCCGTGTTTGAAGAGATCTATGAAAAATATGAGAAATAATTCTCCGAGTTATTTATAGTTTTGAAAAATAAATAATTTTACGATTATTATTTTTTTTACACTGTTAGCTTGTTAAGGCCGCTACAGTTTCACCGGACTCCCTTTTTCATTAACATATTATAACTCATATTTTTAAAACATAGTTATAAATAATTACATTCGGTTTTGGTGGATGCACATAGAGGGCGTTATTTCCAGACGTCACCGTCGTTCACATATTGATCCACCCTTTAGACATTAAAACCTGCTTGACATGGTGTTTGAAATTATTATCCGGCAAATCGGTAACGTGTTTTGGAATTTTATTATAAAACCTAATACTATTACCTAAAAAACTGTTACCAGTCCTAGTGAGCCTAAAACATGGAATGACCAATTTGTTATCATTTCTTGTATTTAGATTATGTAGGTCCTTTACGAAATCTAGCTTAACTAAGTTTTCGCGGACATACATTAGATTTTCAAGGATGTATTGGGAGGACAGAGTATAGATACCGAACTCCTGGAACTTATCCTTTAGTGATTCGCGAGGCCCCATATCATAAATTGCTCGAACTGCCCGTTTTTGTAGTAGAAATATGTTGTCTACCTCAGCTGCTGTCCCCCACAGCAAAATCAATTGATGAATACTTTTATTTATGTTCCACACACACATGAATATATATATATTGAATGTTGAATTGAAGAATGTAAGTTGGTTTATTCAGCACGATAATTTTAGACTGAGTAAAAAAATTACAAAGTTTTAAAATATTTCTTTCCCTTGTTAATAATGTCAATATGTGATAAATGAAAAAAATCGCGGCCTCTAAATATCAGTGCTAAAGGCTCAAAAATCTTCACAGACTGTATGTTTTAGTATTTTTTGACAAAATTTAACATAATTCAAAAATATTTCAAAATGATGAATATTTGAAAAATAAAAACTGAAATGGTTTTTTTGGTACACCTATGTATACGTATGTATACACGTATACGTGTTTATATACCTTGCAGATACCATTATCATTCATGGAGTAACTAACATTTTTATATGCATGTACACATCATTCATTACAATTAGAAAACACTTTTAACATAGCAAATATTCATTTATTGATATTTACGAATAAACCACAAAAAACATTAATTTGTATTTCTTTGCTCGACTTAGTTATATTTATTATCATATTTCTTATCATAAATATCTTCATATATCTTCATCCTCTCGGGATAGACATCATTCTTCAAGCGTACTTCCTTGTCTATAACAAAACAAACTGTCCTCGTCGGAGACATTGGCTCCCACTTAACAGGAACGACTTTATCGGTTTCTGGTGTAGGATTTCTGAAAATTTTCAAATGTTTATGTAATGTGTACCTAACTTAATGTATAAGAACGTTTTGTCTATTTATTTAATTATATAAATGTATAATTGTGACGCAATTAACTTTTATCGGATATGTACAGTTAAAATATAGGAGTACAAATACGCAAATGTACATATTTCAAAATGAGCCAATTTGGTATCTCTTTCAACCCCCAATCCTTTTCTAATAAAACTGCATTTACTCTCATGTTCCTACCGATACGAACACCGTTGCCAACAAAAAGTAAAATGAAGCGGTGAATCTGAGTGTAACCCCAGTTTTCCTGATTTTGCCGTCATCAAAACTGATAAGTGATTGTAATTTACCACAGGTAGATTGCACAACTTAATCAGACTCATTTGCTTATCCAAGAGATCCTTGAAAAGTTTTGCTATAATAACATAAACTGCTACCTAACAACTGGAGATATAGATAGAGATTAGTGCCGATTTCTCGTTTAACAAGCTGTAACAGATTTATGTAAGCCATAATTCAAATAGTAGAGCTTTAATTATTTCTATTACTAACCCGTATTTAGCAAAGTTAGTCCATGTCGTTAATATAACATCCTGGACTAGCACATCGTCTTTAGATAAATCATCGCTTAGTTTGTTACATTTAAGTAAATACCCTCCTTCATCAGCATGCGCTGCTCCTTGACGATCAATACCGAAAGTTTTTTTCAGAAGATTTAAAGTTCCATCGTAGGAAAATTCATATAAGTAAACTGGTGAATTATGTTTAGCTATGAGTTTAGCTGCAACATATATGCCACCTAGAAAGTCTACATCTGTAAAAAAATCAATAGCAAATGCATCAGCTTCGTTCCATTTCTTTTCTCCTTCCAAGTACACGTTTTGTAATTCAGTTTCCATATCTACTATTTCAACTGGGTCTAAATCAAATGGAAAATGTTTGACAAATATTCTCTCTATTTCTAATTTTTCTAATTTTGCTGCCCCTAGTGGTGATACCGCCACAAGGCCTTCCCGTTCACAAAAACCAGTCAAAAAAGGCACCTTGTTAAACTCTCCTCTAGCTAAAATTTCATATGTGGGTTTATCCAAAAACGGTTCCCAATCACCTGATGTCTCTATGGTAGGCACGAAAGCGAAATGAATACTACCTTTAAAATCATCAGAGCTTAAAGCTCTCATTGACAGTTCAATTAATTCTTTTGTTGATAAGCTTTTCAAATAATTAAGCAGCGTTTCGTTATCTTCTATGACTTTTCCATTAAACGCCGACATCTTTGATGCTAATGCTTTAATTTTGTTTTTATCATTTTGTGCCCAGTGTGATAAAGAACTGCCGGATTGTGCGATAGCTTTATGAAATAATCCCTTAGCCATGGGCGACACTATAAGGTACTCAACCGATGCAGCCCCCGCACTGATTCCAAAAATAGTTACGTTTTTCGGATTTCCACCAAATTTATCTATATTTCTCTGAATCCACTTCAGAGCTTGGACTTGGTCTTTCATTCCCATATTTCCAGGAGCGTCTTTGAGATCTAATGAAAGAAATCCGAGAACGCCAAGCCGATAATTAACAGTAACAAGGATTACCTCTTTGGTTACAAGATAATCGGGTCCAGACAATGTGGGATCAGTACCACTTCCGAATATGAAACCACCTCCATGCAAATATACCATAACAGGCAGCGGAGTAGTACTAGATGAAGGTAATTTTGGACAATACACATTTAAATATAAACAGTCTTCATCACCTATTACCGTCTGAGTTAAGTTATCATATTGAGCGCATATGTTACATTCCTTGGTGGTTTCTTTTATTCCTTCCCATGGTTCTGGAGACTGAGGCACCTATAACGAATAATCATATATGCGTTACCCAAAATATAAGAAAGTATGTATATTTTATAAGTATGTGGTAATAAAAAATAATAATAGAGATCTACCGTTGTGAGTGCATCACCCATAAATTGCTGGATAGATTCTGATCAAATTAATTTACTTCTACTTTTGAATATTTGGTCTTAATCTAAAAAATATCACGACGTTTTTATATAATATAAAGTTATAAAAGTTTTCAGAAACTATGACTTTTATGAGCATTACGGGTTCAGTGATGAGGCGAGAAGTATGGTACGCATGGGCAGGTAAGGAGAAGTGAATGGACACCATTATTTATAAAGAAAATTAGTTTTATATTCATCCTCGGTGCATAATATATATTATTAAGATAATAAACGACCCAAATGAAGTCGCGGATATAAGCATGTTAGAAATATTTTGAATACATTCTACATATTTTCTAATTCATAGGAATTAACCGCATTGCGTAAACTCACTGCCCAAATAAAAACTTGTTATGAAAAAGTTACATCATACACAGATATAGTGTATCATATAAATGGGTAATAAAACATGTCATGATGAGACAGCCATTTAACTGATTTTATATTATTAAAAAAAATTGTATGGGATACATTAGAATGTGTCTGAATATAATACGAATATTCTATAAATTAATATAGTTATAATATAGTACAATCAACTAAAGGCTTCTATTTATATATATGCATTAGTTTATACTTACAGAAAATCTTAGTTCTCCGATTGGTGGTTTCGCATAAGGGATTCCAATAAAACTATAATATAAAAAGTTGTTCAAAGTTTTAGATACTTTCCCTCTCAATTTCCCTTCCACCACTTCTATAATGGGTTCAGACATAATTGAAGGAAAAAGATTGTGAAGATAACACCGGTAATTAAGAATTCCAAAAATCGTTCGATTGTCTCAAGCGACAAACTTTATCTAGTATTAGCGGTAAAGTGAACACCAAAAAGTTTGGATTTCAATATCAAGGTTGGTTATCAATTTTTTTTAATAACCATCGACAATAGATTAATGCACAATTGTAAAGTTATAGGCGAAAATACTAGATGGCACTAATTTCATATTTTCTTATACAGACAACTTATGTTCTTAGGCATGAAGAAATCCGAAATGACTACAAAAACAGATAAACTCATAAGGAATAGGAATACAAAGATGTGGACTCATTTTACCAAATACTTTAATTAACACATTCGATTGAATACGTGTACTTGTTTTGTCCATCTAATAAAGGTAATGGTCTACTTCGCTTATTTCCAGATTTTAATGTATTATGGTTTTTTATGTGGACAGCAGCTAAAGTAGGCACCATATTTTTACTACAAAAACGGTCAGCTCGAGTAATTTATAATATTGAGCATCGCGAACCATTAAAGGGTAAGTTGGAGAAATTCGGTATCTTAACTAAAATTCTCCCAGCACATTCTTGATAATCCAATGTATGTTAGCAAAAACTTAGATAATCTGGCTTTAGTAGAATAGCTACATAAATTAAATATTAGAAACAATGACAAATTGGTCATTCCATGTTTCAGGCTCACTAAGACTAGTAACGTAACAGTTTTTTTACCACAATTATTTGAGGTCACGGGAACTATAACTTGTATGTCAGTATATATTATTACGTAATAAACCATATTGTTACGAGAGTATTGTGATTATTTAAGATACGATTGTTCATTTAATTAGTTGATTTGATTATAAGCTAAAAAGCTTTGGTAAATTTTAAAACGGAAACATGTTTCAAACAGCGAACACAGAAAATAGTAATAATTGACAAATGATGATTTTGATAACATTCATGTATCAATTACAATGATTACTACATGTGATTTTATTGTACGCTAGCTTTTTGAATGAAATTGGAATCCTATATAACCTAGGTACCCTATGTTCTTTTCTATATCCCTGACAACATGTATGTAAAATGTCACGACGATCTGTTGAGTAGTTAAGCCGTGAAAACGTAACAAACAAACAACTTCACATTTGTATTTATAATATTAGTAAGTTTAATTTAAAAAAAAACAATAAGCCGATACCTATTTTTTGTGTACAGTGCCCGGATTTTATTTAGCTAAGACCACTATAATCGGGTAAATTCTGTTTCGTAAGAGTCATATTCATCTGTCACAGTCATTGGGCTGTTCGATAGAAAGAACGTTTTACAAAAACAAGAATAAGCAAGTAAGAAGAAATAATAATACGATGTAATAATTACACTAACAAGTGCTGTTTACACGCGCGATTTTATTAAACGGAATTAACATTATTTTTTCTGTTTCTGTGTTCTGTATTACGTATTAATCTATTTATAAAAATATTCTTTTGTTACTGAAATCCCACTCTGATTAATTAATAATCGATAAATGGGTTTATGATTCTTTATTCTCATTATTATTACAAGTATAAAGTTATAGATGCGTTATAAGCGGATAATAGCGGATTGTTAAAACGGTTTGTGGATGCCTAGTGCGCGACCGACACCTCAACTGGATTGAAGCCTTCGATCAACAATATTAAGCAAAGAGCCCTCGAGCTTTCTGCTTACGCGATACAGTGACTCAACGCCCTCTCTTCACACAGCACTCTACAGACGTGCACACCCACACACATACACAGTTGAGGGGTTTTTCTTCATTTTTCCCTTATTTTTGTTTGATTAGTTTTAGTATTACCCAAATTGCCAGATACGAAATAAATGTATGTAGAGACACGCATGACTGCATGTATCTCATGAACACATATATGTATGAATAGTTAACTAGCTTGGTTAGTTTAGCTCGATTCGCGTTCATTGCAATACACAGCACTACTCAAGTCGAGGTCCCACTAACCCTTGTGCTAGTTGCTCAATCGTGTGAGTGACTTATGCGCTTCCCTTAGTAGAGCAATGAAGCGGTCAAATCCCTGTGGGCTAACAGCGGAGGTCAGTTAGAATTTTTTTTTTTGTTAAAACTTGACTAGCTAGCAAACGCGACCTCATTATCGAAAGAAAGCGTGTTCTGTGCTCATCGTTTAATAATAGGGTTCAAAGCTATGGAAAACACCATCCTGTGTCCTTATCTATATTTACTCTTCTTTTCGTTTCACCAAAGATATTCCTTAACACGTTCCTTATACATGTTGCCATTTCATTCCAACATTCATTCGCAGTTTTTGCTTGCATACCTTTCAATTCTATCATCTTATTAACAACTTTTGTCCTAAATTTTGTCGCATATTCATCTTTCTTTAATAAATACCATTAAACTTGTTAGTGGGGTTCTCGATTGATTTCCAGTCAGTTTTCATTTATATATTTATTTTATTTATTTACAACAACAATTAATTTACATTATAGGGTATACGATACAATACAATACTTTTACACCACGTTACAAATAAAATCATCGGTAGTCAATCCATCTATAGGCATATATTATAAGAAAGCAACATTGCCTATCTGTTTAATTAATCTTGTAGTCGTTATACATCCGCGAGCACAGAGCAGCATATAACTATTTCTCTATCGCCGCGGATATTGAAAGAATTATTGAAAGTAATTTTGGCTGATAAATAACAAATGTTGATATCCCGGGTTTTATAATGTTTGTAAGGGTCAGCTTCTTAGTTGCTTTTTTATGCAATTAGAGGTAAACGGACAGTCGGATAACACGCATCACGCATCACAAATGCGTTGTCGGCCTTTGAGGAAAGAGTAGGCTCGTTTCTTGAAGATTTGTAGGTTATATTAGTTCGGAAACGCTGCCGCTAGGAGTTTATTCCAAAGAATCGACGTACGTAGATAAAACGCACGTGAAAACTGCACAGTAGATGACTTTCAACCATCGTGATGACACAGATGGAATTTCATTTTGTCGCGAGTCATTTGGTAATGGAACTCATCAGCAGGTCAATCTGAACAGCTCTTCAGAACACTCTCCGTGGTAGATCTTGTAAAAGACGCAAAGTGACGCAACGTTTCTACAAAGCTCCAAAGAGTCGAGCCCTAAGGAAAGCACCCGGTCATCGATGAATCGAGGCACTTTACGTTGGATTCGGTCAAAAGGAAGTAGATGGTATTAAGGCATTCTGACCCAGAAATACCGTCCTACTCTATTACGGACACCTAACTCTATGGACTAACTAATCTAATCAACTATATGCCAGTGAAAGTTCCGTGAAAATCGGTCCAACCGCTTTGTAGATTACTGGTACGGGCGTAAGCAACGGGTAACAGCTACTCTAAAATAAAATATCCTAAATTACTTCTTATGAGGTCAAGTATATGCCAGCAAAAGTTTTGTGAAAATCGGTCCCACAGTTTTGGAAATAGTACTATGGGCGAAGCCACGGATATATCTAGTTTAAAATAAAATAGCCTATATTACTTCTCATAATGTCAGCTATCTGTTAGCATAAGTCCTTGTGAAAATCGGCCTTCCGTTTTGGAGATAGTACTGCAGACGAAGACACGGATAACAGCTAGTCTAAAATAAAGTAGCTTATGTCATCCACTATAATTTTAGCTCTCTGTGAGTGAAATTTCTAACAAAATTGATCCAGCCATTTAGGAGATTAATCGGAACAAACAGACAGACAGACCGACAATAGTTTTAAAAATTATATTTATGTTATCAGTAGCATGTACAGTTTTATATTCAATCACTAAAAATGTTATTATGATATTACATACAAACACTTTATTTTGATTATAAATATAGATCATGAAGCGACAGACACATTTTATAATGCCTCTATTGTGAGAGTATGTATAGGCAACTGGCCCACACCCATTAATTAGATATTAAGAGTACTTGCACCAAATATAGAATTCTTTTATATTCGAATACATTGAACTATGTGGCAAATATGTTAACAATCTTTTTAGTTTTAGAACATTCATTTTTAGTAGATATAGAGAGAGGGGCGTCATTTCCAGGCGTCACCATCGTTCACATATTGATGCACCCTATAAAACCCGCTTGACATGGTGCTTGAACTTAGTATCCGGCAAATCGGTAATGTGCTTTGGAATTTCGTTATAAAACCTACCACTATTACCGGCGTTACTGAGTCTATAACATGGAATGACCAATTTGTTATTGTTTTTTTTATTTAAATTAAGACCGACAGTCTTTTACTAATTCGATCTAATCTAAGTATTTGCGGATATACATTAAATTTTGAAAAATGTATAAAGACGGCATAGTTAGGATACCGAATACCTAGAACTTAGCCTTTAGTGATTCGCGAGGCCCCAAATCATAAATTGCTCGAAATGCCCGTTTTTGTAGTAAGAATATGGTATCTACAACAGCTGCTGTTCCTCATAGCAAAATAAAAATTGTAATGCAGTGGCTGTAAAAGTATTTATTACTTTGCAATAAAAATTTAATTGATAAAAATAACTGACTAAAAGAAAACATCTCTTTTTGTTACAATTATTAAGATATAAATAGATGTGGTATATAAAATATATTTATTACATTAATATTGTTTATATAATTATCCTTACTCATTTTTATGCACAGTAAAATCATATATAATGTACTTAAATAATTATAAGTTCAAAAGAAATATAACAAAATATATAATAAATAACAGAATTAATTATTAATTTAAATAATTAAATTATGTTGGGTGTTGAAAATAGAAGCATTATATTAGCAATCAACTAATATGATTTACATTGTAAGTGTCACGCTTATGTTAATTGTTCGGAAACGGGAGTGTATTTCAGGCCAGTATCATTGAGAAGAGTCACAACCCACGCGTCTTTTGGTAAAGCACCGGAGTTTAATAACTTGACAGCTGCAGCAACATTAGCAGCACTCGTAAATCCAACATATAGACCTTCCTTCTCCCCAATAAGCTTCTTACATTGAACCACTTCTTCATCAGTTACACTTATAGTTCCATCCATGTAATCAAACTTGAACAAATTTGGAACATAACCATAGCCAGAACCTTGGAGTAAATGTAATGGTTTTGTTATCGGCTCACCTTTGATCGGTTCCGATCCAGCGGGTTCTATAACGTAACACATACCTCTGGATTTTTCTCCTTTAAATACTTCGCTGTACCAGTGAAAGTACCAGCAGTTCCAATTGTGGCTACAAAAGCGTCTACATGGTGACCAGTTTGCCGCCAAATCTCTGGCCCAGTAGTTCGATAATGCGATTCTAAATTTGCGAGATTATTAAATTGATTCACATAATATGCACCTGTTTCTTCGACTAGTTTCAAAGCGGCCTCTTCAACCGCTTTCAGATCAGCTTGTGTTACCTTACCGTAAGTTCCGTTGACTTGCGGTACTCGGATGCACTTCGCACCGAGAGCTTCCATATGAATGGCTCTTTGCACGCTATTTCCTTCGGACATTGTAAGCGTGAGCGGGTGTCCTAAAACAGCACAGACAACTGCGAGTCCTCCACCCAGATTTCCAGATGTTACTTCTACGACGGGCGCTCCTGGTTTCAATTCACCGGATTCCAATGCTGCTTTTACCATGCGCAACGATGAACGACATTTGATTGATCCCGCGGGGTTCATAAATTCGCATTTAGCAAGGATGCGACCCGGTCCGGGATACAGACGATCTAATGCGACGATCGGTGTATTTCCTATTAGATCAAGAGCAGAAGCCTTGATTTCGTTCGGGACATCATTGATGGAAGTCATGGTTTTCGATGTATTTTATTTATTAACTATCGTGCTAATAAATTTTCGGTTCGATATGAGATGTAGAACGAGCGCTCGACGACACACGAATGTCTTTTCTACGCACAGCGCAGACCAAATATATGGGTACCGATTACCGTGCCGGGTGCACAACGAGAAATGACGTCGTTATTATTGTCAATTATTTGTATTCAGTCAGTGATATATTATAATTACAAAGTTATAATAATACTTGCATCACTCACCTTTTGCCATAGTTTGAATTGTCTATAGATAAATAATTTTGTTCATAACACTTGTTTGTAATAAAACTAGTAATAATTTACACAAGTACATTTAATTAAATTTTCATCATGGGATGACTAACTAAGCGTATGATTTTGTTTTTAAACCATTGTTTAAGTAGATATCGAATGATTAGGACCAGATTGCGAAAGGTCGTCAATATACAAGCTTCGGAAAAAGTTAAAAACTATCTACAAAACATTCAGGATATTTCGTCTTCAAATTATTTTAAATCTATTTTCAAATCGGTTAATTTATCCAATATATCCATCCAATATATACTAACTTATTTGTGTAAGTGAATATTTCTTTACATATTCACATTACTTTTATTTCTTAAAAAGATTCATCTTATTAATCAAGAATACATGTGTTCCTATTGACACTAGTCAGCAACATTAACCATACTAAATTAAAATGGAATTAACGAAAGACGGTATGTGAAATGAATGTGTATAGTAATATATTTTCGCGATATATGAATCCATTCCAAATACTTTTTCTAGTCAGTTTGCGGTTTTATGAAATGCACTAATTTCACGACATTTTGGCGTCTCATGTCAGACGTACACTTTGCGAATACACAATATTTAGTGGACATACTATTTTCTGTCAATACACAGCATTAATTTATTTTAGTAATAACGACACGTACTTAATACGTAATATTTTTAATAGGAAAATCGAGTCATATATACTTTTAGGGATCATTACTTCACTAGTGCTGCCTGTAGTGGAGATACTTTAATTCTTCCGAAGGAAAACACCAATAAAAACGTGTTTATATCGATATGAACTACGAAACATGTCAACAAGTACATTATTGTCATCTTGCTATAGGAAAAGTACAAACAGTAACCACAGTAACCACCCCAGGTTATTGAACGATTATAATACAAATGGCAATTACACGACGTGTGACAATCTGCAATATTCAACTATAACTTATCTGTTCGGGAATATGACTAAGAGGATCAAGCGTCTGAAGCTCAGGAAGTCCCTAGGTCCTGACGGCATCAGGGACGAAGTATTCAAACTTCTTTCTGATTACCTCATATGGCCCCTGGTCTGCATCTTCAATGCGGCCATGTCTCACTGATCATTTTCCAGCCACCTGGAAGAAAACCGTAGTGATTGGGATTCACAAACCCGGCAAGAAAAGTACGTTTATAAAGATAAATGTTATAAAATAAAGGTGAGTTGGAAAAAAGTCCTGCGGCCTGAGAGGTATTTCGGCGTGCGCTTCATAGAGCTTCATACGCAGATAATGTACCTATGATGTCATCATTTTTAAAGATATAAACGTATACAAAATCACTAGCAATGTCTAGTATTGTATATGGACGCGTTTATTCCAACTGCCCTGTAATGATATACACTGGTTGAAAAACTTAAGGAATCACGTATTTTTGTTCTCAAGCACTCATATTCTTGAACAAAATGAAAAAACCAAAACTTCTCAGCTTTTTTGTTTGTTGTAAAATTCAAGTTACCAAAATTGACCATGAACTCGTTATGCAATCATTGGTTGGTCAGACATCGATGGATTAAGGACTAAATGAACCTTTCTCATTCAAAGTGCGATATATCAGCGAGAAATTGACGTATTAAGAATTTTTTTTAAAGTAATGAAAGCCAAATAAACGAGTTATCTGGGCAATATGATAGATACATTTGAAAACTTGTTCCAATTTAATCGACCAGAAGATATAACCGAAAAAATAAAGTATTTTTTTTGGTATCCATTAGAATTGAGCTGTACACGTTACTTTGAAACGATTTTCATTACAAAATCTCAAAAGTAGAAACTGCAAGATGCTTTTACTCAATCCGAAACGGCTGTTTTTGACGAAGATATAGGATAGCTATTCCAAAAATCGCTAAAAAAATAGAATTTTTTTATCTCTTAATTTTCTCTTCTAGTATGTTCTACAAGAACAGAAGCATAGCTAAATATCGATCGCAAAAGAACAAGTTCAAATTATATACGAGTCATAGTGACACCGATAATCTGCAATTTTCTATATAGTATTGAAATCGTAGTATCTAGGGCTATAAATAAATATTACAAAACAAGATTGCTATTCGTATCTGTCTATGTCCTACGTAAATTGTTTTAGAGAACTAAACAGATTATGACACGGTTTTTATTACGGCTTGCAGAATTTCTTCCGATAGGTTTGTGTGTATAATGCATACATATTATATTTATTTATAGAAACAATTCGATATACTCTAATGAAGACTTTAGAAGCAGTTTTGGCCGCTTTTATTGCAAAACTCATACTCATACTCATATATCTATAACGCCTTTTTTTTTTATTAACGTGGAGAAATCCTTTATGGATACCCTCTCTCGGGGGAGAAAGTGGGTTATGTCCGACTCGCACGGACTAAAACCCCACGGTGTACCGGCCACCGCTTTAACTTGGGGCGGCATGGGACCGAACTGAGCTATCATCATGCCGCCCCCAGCGGTTAGCCCGGCGAAAGATGGCCGCCGGGCTCCGTCCTTATAGGGAGGTACACTGGGTACACGACCAGCTACCTCCCCTCGTCCGTCGAACCTGTGCAATGAGGAGATGGGCCCCCCAACCCATCCCCTCAGGTCCGGCTACGGAGGTGGAAGGAGGAGGCAAATCGCCGCCTCCTTCCACCGGCCCTCCTTTGGCGGAGACGGCCACTGAGAGGGTCCGCCTCTCGGGCCCTCTCCGCCGCCTCCTTCTGCGAGATTACATCCTCGCAGAAAGAGGCCATCGCCCTCCAGGCGTCTTCGCTGCCGAGCATGGCCGCAACCACGCCCGGCAGCGACAGATTTCCTCCCACCGCCGCAGCCAGAGTACGGCGCTGCACCTCCCACGCAGCACACTCAGACAGTGTGTGCTGCGCGGTATCTTCCTCAGCGCCGCATTCGTGGCATGCGGCGGTCGGCTCCCTGCGAGCGATCTGGTGCAGGTACCAACCAAAACAACCATGGCCGGTCAGCACCTGCACCAGCCGGAACGTCAGGGAGCCCCACTCTCTATTTAACCACTGCGGCAGGACCGGGCGGACGGCGTCCACCGTATACCGCCCGTAACGCGCGTCCGCCAGATCCTGCCGCCACCGCTCTATTGCTGTCTCCCTCCCCTCTCGCCTCTTTCCCTCTATCTCCCTGGGAGCCGGAGGCTCCCCTAAACGTTTCCTTGCCGACGTGAACTCGTACACGGCGGCAAGAACCCCCACCTCCAGCTCCCAGGGCAGGGAGCCGGCGAGCGTGAAGGCCGCCGCCGAGGACACGGTGCGGTATCCCCTGATAGCCCTCAGTGCCACAATGCGCTGCGCAGCGCGCAGCGCCCTCACATTAGCGGCACCGCGGGCATCGGACCACACCGGGGCCCCGTAGACGGCCATCGCTCGCACGACTCCCATATATAGTCGGCGGCACCCGGCACCTGGCCCCCCGATATTGGGTAGCAACCGGCCGAGTGCCGCCGCCGCCCCTGCTATACGCGGTCCGAGCCCCTCGAGATGGGGCTCGAACCGCCAGCGCCCGTCCAGGGTGAGGCCCAGATACTTCATCCGGGTCCCCACCCGGATACGGGCGCCATCTACAATTAAATGGGCCCCAGGTGGTGGCCCTCGCCGAGGCCCGTGGAATAGTAGGGCCTCGGTTTTATCGAGGGCCACCCTGAGGCCCAACCTACGCATGCGCCCGACCACGGCGGTTGTGGCCACCGTGGCCAGGCGCACCAAATTTCCTCATTCTCCGCCCCGGGCTACGACTAGGGTGTCATCCGCGTAACATATAATGCGCGCTCCGATGGGGAGCGCGCCGCGGAGCACCCAGTCGTAGCCCAAAATCATTTAACCCAACAGTAATCATTCTTGTCTTTACATATTTGATAAACACCACGCTATTTTGACGGATATACTATTAAACCTTATAAAATTAAAATACTTTAATTAATTTGGGAATTTAATGAAGATATAAATTCCACGCAACAAAAACAAGTCGTTTGTGCGAAGCATTTTACGTAACTTTTATGGCTCTGATGACTTGTTTAAATACTTATAACGCTACATTAGCACAATGCACCCTGGAAGCTGGAACGGGTCGATAGTTACGTTTACAGAGATAGACTACTGTCATTTATCTATTAATGTTTGGTTGTCTTGCAGGTAATCTGATTTTTAGTACCGCTTAATATACATTATCACTGAACTGATGCAATATGGCTATATTTTGACATGTTTATGAAATACTGTGTAGTGATAATAATATAGTAATCGGTAAGCTATCAATTAAATTATCGAAGATTAATCCCAGATCTACTACAATTAGATACAGATAATAATATTTAATTTCGGTTAATTATTTTTATACCACATTTATATCATTATTGTTATTTATATATTATTGTTATTAATCAATTAGTTCATTGGTGTATTTTAATATCAAACTTCATTGTTCTTGGTCGTTCAGTCTTCACAATTCGATTGTTATTAATGATTTTTAAGTTTGAATGTTTTACATCCTTAACTTTGAAATGAAATGTTGCATGTATGAGAACTCCTTTTTTAAATGCTGTACCGAGGACACGTCGACTATTTCTGAACAAATCCGACTGCGTGTGACGTCACAGTGTTTGTTTCTATCCATCAACGCATGGAACTGATACGTTATTTTCAGGCAAAATACCTATAAAAACTGTTGACATGGGACTATCCTATAATGGTTTTGCAAATCATAATGATGTGGACGTCACAAACGAGACGATTAATGGTGATGCGTTCGTTTCTTTTCGTGATTCTTTTTAAAATGTAGTCATATATATTTGTATCATTTCAGTTGTGTATAGATTAACTTAAAAAATAAAAGTTTTGAAATAAAATTCAAAAGTCGTTTTTTTTTTTCTTAATCCCAATGTAATAAATATAACAACTATGCTATATCTATGATAAAAGTATAAGAGTTGTAGAATGGATTAGCTAATTGGGTAGTATATTCCCACGCACCCACAGGTGTTCGAGCTGTGTGCGTTAACCCGACTTCACTTTCCGATATCCCTGACTGCATTGTCTAGACGCTGATTATATTTAACGTCGACATCTTGTCACTATCGAGTTCATATCACAGATTACATAAAGTAAAGCAACCTTGGGGTATGGTTATTTATTATGAGCTAATTTAATTGGAAAATCATTTATAAAACTATTTTATAAAAGTAGCTTTTACCTGCAAATTCTTTACGATGATTTTGAAAGGAAAGGATTGCTTTTTTGCTTTTTTACACTAATTCATGAACTTTTAAAGGTGTAACTAGTCAATACGATACGATACTCGGATTTTGAAACGGTATACCATATTTTTGTTGTATACAGTTATATTTAAAAAATCTGTTATTTCATGCGTTTCATAAAACACGGAAGATAAAAATATATGTAAGTAAGTACTTTGTTACTATTAATGCTGGATGATAGGATTCGACAATTTTTTCTGATCGAATCGCGGCCACCATACATCGAGTAACGAGTATAACTAACACCCGTCACTGTGGCATGCTCAGAGTTGTCGCATGATGTGGTTAATAAACACATCTCAGAAACTCATTTTTAGGTTATTGTATTTCGCAATTACCCTGTGCACATCCAGCAGCTAAGAAATTTACAAGCCGATGTAATATCGACGACCGGCGGATGGATTGCCGATCTCTGGCTGGTCGCTTACAGTCTTTATGCTCATGTAGCTATACACACCATACCTTAGCATGTGTGTGCTACCGCAATTCAGATGCAAAAGCTGAAACGCCACTAATAAGTCCGTGATTGGTCAAATTAGAGCACGATGACTAAAAACACGACGCCCAGGTGGTGACCACATGCTACCTGCGTGTAATTATAATCTCACCAACAAACCGCACATAATGCGATAAATAGTTATTAACTTATTGTCTTTATTATTTTATTGCTTACATATTATTGTCATTGCCTAGATTTACTTTTATTTATATAACTGCAAGATAATATATATTTGTTTTGTCGGTTCTCTTCCATCTTATTTATTTGCAAAGGCTGAATTTTTGTTTCCTCAGCTGCACTCAGTTCAATAAACGGAGGATTCCTAAACAACTACCGTAGCGTTTACTAGTCTACACAATCGGAGTCAGATCTTTTATTTCCTTACGCACATTCTGATAACAGCAACGCGAAGCAACCGAAATGAAGGCCATACTCCTTCTGCCTGGTCCTCCACCATTTCCAGTGCAACACCAGAAGAGGAAGGCCACTTTAGCGGCGGCTGTGGCTCAACTAGAGCACTCCCTCCAGACATCGTTTGGAGGGATACTTAATGCCAGGATAGAAAGGTTGCAGGACTGCCTTTTGCTTCGGATGACCGTGAGGCCACCGCTTACAGCGGACAAACGACAGACTACTCCTTATCCCTCTAAACCAGCGAAGAGGATTGTGGAGCACCAGTCTGTTGCTGCGGTGACCAACGATGCTAAGGTGGTACACCCCCGTAGGAGTGAGGAGGCTCCCGGGAGAAAGTGCCGGTGTCAATCCGACACCCATCTCCCGTTCCAGCGTCGTTTTCCATTCCCACTCCGTCACCTGCTCCGGTTTCGGCCCCGGTAGGCTCGGAGACATAGTCAATTGTGGTCGTGGCAGCATGAAGAAGAAAGGGGCACCAGCAGTAACCTCTGCAGCTGTGGACCCTAACCCTGAATCCGGCTGGAGTCAGGCCAAAAACAAAGTAGAGAAAGAGGAAGCTCGCCGTCCCCTCGTGCGGCTGTAGTTGTGGTAACACTGCGGCCAGAGGCAGCAGAAAAAGGGTTGACTTACCGAAACGTTCTACTAAAAGCAAGGATGGAGAGGGGAGGAACTCTCTCTTTGTTTCTCTCATGTTGAATGCGGCGAGAAAGCTGATCAAGGCTGGTCGCTTCCTGATCGGCCGGAGTGCAGCTCGGGTTCATCATGTGGTAATTTTTTGGGCTATCCATGCTAAGGTTTGCACGTCTCGTTTGTTGCGATTCAGGATTTAAGTATGTTGTTGAATATTTCACAAATCTCGGTAAGCATTCACCATATCTTTGTCGTTACTTAGCCGAGTGAGAGGAATAATAGTTTTATTTTATTATAACATGTAATAATACCTTTCCGTTTACTTTTTGGTATGACTACTAAAGGACTTAAATGTATCTTTGTTTTTTTTTTGTAAAATAAATTTGGTATCCGAATACCCAGTTCTTTTATTTCTTTTGCAAGCCAAGGGCTATAAGGTAACAAACTAAACTACAAATACGGTTTTAGCTAAAAGAATTGAAAAGGTTAATATAATGACGAGGATACTTAGAAGGAGGCCTGAATCCAAACATGCTCTCTTTCTAATTCAGGGCTATTTATGTAGTTGTTGAAGAGTGACAAAAAAAACCCAAATCAAGAATATTTCTACGCTCTTCTAAAGTTTCAATCTTTAGTAGTTCTAAAATATCATGATAGCTAAAGTCTCTTTTTTGATACCTAAGCAATAAGCTAAGAGCCTAGGAAACTGTTTTTGTATTCATTATAGACACAAAGTTTGTATTGCGTAGTGTAGACGACATCCTACTTTATAGTATTCTAAGGTGCTTCTTACCAAAGTATTATATATAGAGATTTTGCTTTTATAGTAAGATTGTCCAAATGGTGTAAAAAAGTAAGTTTACGGTCTAATAATACTCCTAAATCTCGTACGAGCTCTTTTGTATTTAATATCGTCCCACACGTATTATTGAAAGTAATTTTTACAATATGTTTACGTGTAAATGTCGCGTATGCCCATTTCTTTATATTGAACTTCACGTCACTTTTTCGGCGACGTACAACGCCGGATCAACCGCTAGGGCGGCACGATGACTGCTGGAGAGATCTTAAAGCGGCGGATGTACACAGAGGGGTTTTAGTCTGTAAGAATCCAACATTACCGAACCTCACCCCCGGGTGGGTGCAAGATTTCCCCACGTAAAAAAAAGCTACAATGCATATTTAGGTAAATCGAGAGTGGAGGATGGTGTAAATCTATTCTTCTCTAAGTATCAGTTGCTTCTGTCACAATACAAGATGATGAATCGTTTAAGACTAAATATAAAATATTGCCCCAATTGTTAACAATAGAATTACACTGCTTGAAATTGTTCATGTTAGTAAAATCAATTAGATATTCTTTGATGTTCGACTAACTAAAATACTTTGTGTGGTCATTGATTGTGTGCCATTTTATAGCACCGAAATTAAAATTCCCTAATATTAAAATTTAATGGTTATGTTTTTCTGAGACTGAATTACAATTATATATATACTGTTTTAATGTTAGTAACTGAACTGAACTGGTGGTAATTAGACAATACATATATTAAAAAAAAATGTTTGATTTTAAATATGTTTCTTTTAATACCCAAAGATTACCACACTAATATGATGAAACAGATATTAGTAAATTTTCATGAGCTCAATATTCTTTTTTTTTCAATTAGTTCAGTCTTGTATAAAAATGCAAGAAATAATTAGTGACACGCATTTTCATTCATTGCACTAAAATCATTTTTCTAAATATTTTGCATATAAAGTTGTAATGTACTTTTAAAATGTATTATATAATTTTTTGTTACAGAAATCCCATTCCAGATAATTGTGCAGAAGTACCAGTGAAATGGCCGCATTTCACAAGCAGCTCACACCTGTATCTAAACATAGATAAGGAATTCACGATCCAAATTGATTATGAACTGAATAAAATGGCTCTGTTTGAAGAGATCTATAAAAAATATGAAAAATAATTTCTAAGGCTTATTTAAAATATTGGAAAACATTTAAAATTTACAAACTTCCTATTGATAAATATTTCTATCTGTTTTACATAAATTTTAAAGTCAGTGAGTCACAATGACGGAAGTTCACAATATTGTAGTCTAACTTGTTATATCATAAATGTAAGGTAGGATAAAAATAAATAATAGTATACCGTATGTAATATTCTCATATTATCATGTAATTAAAATGTATGTAAGTCATATCTAGGACATACAGTAATACGTCACAGGGAGAAAAAAGTGTCTGAGATACAGGCTCGGCCTAGTTCAGGCGCTAGGATAAATAAATATGTACTGTACTGTATGTCGAAAGATAAACCTTCTGTATCATATTGTAATTTGTTCAAATAAAGTTTATTATTATTATTATTATTATTTAATTTAATCAATCAAATCGTTTTATGAATACTTTTATTTAAGTTCTATAAATGTATTACTATTTACTACCCTAGAGATACCATTATCATTCAAGGAATAACATTTTTATTTGCATGTTCACATCATTCATTACAATTAAAAACATTTTAACAAAGCAAATCTTCATTTATTGATAATTACGAATAAACCATAAACATAAATTTGTATTTGTTTACTTGTATTAGTTATTTTTATTGCCATATTTCTTATCATAAATATCTTCATATATCCTTATCCTCTCGGGATAGATATCGGTCTTTAAGCATACGTCTTTGTCTATAACAAAACAAACTGTCCTCGTCTGAGACATTGGCTCCCACTTAATAGGAACGACTTTATCGGTTTCTGGTGTAGGATTTCTGAAAATTTAAAAATCTTTACATGATATATATTGCATGTACCTAAAACATATAATTATAAAGATAGCATACAAACTCTAAAATATTTTTGACTATGTATTTAATTAAATACGTGTATTATTGTAGCGTAATGAAAATCTATCGGATATGTATAGTTAAAATATATGAGCAAAAATACGCAAACGTATATATTTCAAAATGAGCCAACTTGATTAGAAAATCACAGTTACCAGACATTTTGCTATCTTTTTTACTCCCCAATGCCTTTCCGTTGAAACTCTCACGTTCCTACTGATGGATACGAACACCGTTGCCAACAAAAATTTTAAAGAAAGTTGTGATTCCCAGATTTCTTGATTATGCCCTCATCAAAATTGATTAGTAATTGTAATTTAGCTCATATGGACTGCACACCTCATTCGTACTCATTTGCTTATTGAACCGATATTGCTATAATAACATAAACTACAAGCTAAGAACTGCAGATATAGATTGGGGTTAGTGCCGATTTATCGTTTAACAAGCTGTGACAGATATTCTAATCCATAAATCATAATAGTAGAACTTTAACCAATTCTATTACTAACCCGTATTTAGCGAAGTTGGTCCATGTCGTTAACATAACATTCTGGACTAACACATCATCTTTAGACAAAACATCGCCTAGTTTATCACTTTTAAGTAAATACCCTCCATCATCAGCATGCACTGCTCCTTGACGATCAATACCAAAGTTTTTTTCATAAGATTCAAAGTTCCATCGTAGGAAAACTCATATAAGTAAACTGGTGAATTATGTCTAGCTATGAGTTTAGCTGCAACATATATACCCCCTAGAAAGTCTACATCTGTAAAAAAGTCAATAGCAAATGCATCAGCTTCTTTCCATTTCTTTTCTCCTTCCAAGTACACGTTTTTCAATTCAGTTTCCATATCTGTTATTTCAACTGGTTCTAAATCAAATGGAAAATGTTTGACAAATATTCTCTCCTTTTCTAATTTTTCCAATTTTGCTGCCGCTAGTGGTACCGTCAAAAGGCCTTCCCGTTCACAAAATCCAGTCATAAAAGGTACTTTATTAAACTCTCCTCTGGCTAAAATTTCATATGTGGATTTATTCAAAAACGGTTCCCAATCACCTGATGTCTCTACGGTAGGCACGAAAGCGAAATGAATGCCACCTTTAAAATCATCCGAGCCTAAAGCTCTCATTGACAATTCAATTAAGTCTTTTGTTGATAGGCTTTTTAAATAATTAAGCAACGTTTCGTTATCTGTTATGACGTTTCCACTAAACGCCGACATCTTAGATGCTAGGACTTTAATTTTGTTTTTATCATTTTGTGCCCAGTGTAGTAAAGAACTACCGGATTGTGCGATAGCTTTATGAAATAATCCCTTAGCCATGGGTGACACCATAAGGTACTCAACTGATGCACCCCCCGCACTTATACCAAATATAGTTACGTTTTTTGGATTTCCACCAAATTTATCTATATTTCTCTGAATCCACTTCAGAGCTTGGACTTGGTCTCTCATTCCCATATTTCCAGGAGCATCTTTGAGATCTAATGAAAGAAATCCGAGAACGCCAAGACGATAATTAACAGTAACAAGGATTACCTCTTTGGTTACAAGATAATCGGGTCCATACATTGTAGGGTCAGTGCCATTTCCGAATATGAAGCCACCTCCATGAAAAAACACCATCACAGGCAGCGGACTAATACTAGATGAAGGTAAGCTTGGAGAATACACATTTAAATATAAACAGTCTTCATCACCTATTACCGTCTGAGTTACGTTATCGTATTGAGCGCATATGTTACATTCCTTGGTGGTATCTTTTATTCCTTCCCATGGTTCTGGAGACTGAGGTACCTATAAAGAAAAATCATATATGCGTTACCTAAAATATAAGAAAGTATGTATATTTTATAATTCCTTTTTTAATATGTGGTAGCTACGATTTTTTATCTATATAAAAAAATGATAGAGATCTACCAGTGTAAGTGCATTATTCAAAAGTACTGGATCTATTGCGATTAAATTATTCTTAGCTAAAAAATATCTCGATATCTTCATTTAATATAAAGCTATTACAGTTTTATAAAACTACGACTTTTAGACCGTTACGCGTTCAAGGATGTGTGAATGGAGGCAAGCAGTCTGGTGTGCATTGACAGAAAAGGAGAAGTAAATAGATAAAATTGCTTATAAAGAAATATTGCAAGCAAAGTATATTTTGGCTTATCATTTTTATATGTTTTTTCTCTGTGCATAATATTGTTATTAAGATAATAAACGACGCAGAAGAAGTCAGGGGTATAAGTTTGTTAGGAATACTTTGATTACATTCTATATTTTTTGTAATTTATAAGAATTAACCAAATTGCGTAAATACACGGCCCAAATAAACACTTGTCATGATAATGTTACATCATACACAGATAATGGGTGATGAAAAATGTCATAATGAGACAGCATTTTTACTGATTTTATATTATTAACAAGAATTCTATGGAATACATTAGAATATATCTAAATATAATATGAATATTCTAAAGATTTACATAATTATAATATAGTACATTTGACTTAAAGCTGCTTTCTATATATGCAATAGCTTGTACTTACAGAAAATCTTAGTCCTCCGATTGGCGGTTTTGCATAAGGGATTCCAATAAAACTATAATATAAAAACTTGTTCAAAGTTTTAGATACTTTCCCTTTCAATTTCCCTTCCACCACGTCTATAATGGGTTCAGACATAGTTAAAAGAAAATAATTGTGAAGACACAACACCGGTAGTTAAGAATTCCAAAAATCGATCGATTATCTCGAGCGACAAACTTTATCTAGTATTAGCAGTAAAGTGAACACCAAAAAGTTTGCATTTCAATATCAAGATTGTTAATCTATTTATTTTTAATAACCATCGACAATACATTTATGCGTAGCTGTAAAGTTATAGCCTAAGATACTAGATGGCACTTATTTCATATTTTCTCTATATGTAATAGAACAACCAAAAGTTTAACAAAAATGAAACTGATTGCGAAAAATCTACTCTAAAAATGCACCAGAACGTCTTTGACATAGTCATGTAGGTACATTGTCATAAACCCACCAATATCAATAATACATTTCCTATACGATTTTAGGAGTTTCTTGCTATATCTTTGAATCCAAGGTTCAATTGGAATGAAATTTCGACGGGACTGCCTTGAAAATGTATGCTTTCAATAATAATTACTTGTCCAAATTGGTTTATAAATTACGAAGGTACAGAGTAACAAACATTACAATAAAAAATAGAATAGTTTTTAGAAGTCCATCCTTTTTAAAGTCGGTTAAAATACTTTTCCAGCAGAGATTTTGGATATTTTGGAGTTTTCCATTTCAATTTATAAAACAGGAAATAACTTATCTTATTGGGTAAGCAAATACATTGAATAAATTTGACAAATCATAGAACTTACTCTCACATTTTTGACTAATAACAGTAATACTACTTATAAATTAAACCCAGATATAGAAGCCGACAGGTAGACAGACGACTAATAGTTTCAACATTGACATACTCAAAATCCTATAGTATGGATATAGTATAGATGTGTAGAATATAAATATATTAGATATCTATGACAAAATTTGGAAAAAAAATACATGTATAAAAAGAAGTTACAGATTTGTTAATACAGGTAACTGGAATCAAACCACCGGAAACATCATAAATCATCTTGTTGTTAAGCCTGTCAAGGAAAAATTGACGAAAATCATTGTTTGGTAATATAAGAAAATACTGCGCAAATTTGTATGCTTCTGCTAGATCAAAACTATGCATTTTCTGTCAGTCAGTCTTAAAGATTTTGTTCAGTGGATGATTATGTTACAATATATGAAAATCGCTGTATATCTTTTGATATCACTTTAATAGCACTTTGTACAAAATGATGAAATCTCAATTAAAGGACCGTAAACATTTACTGTAATGCTTCGCTGATGTAACCTATACTTCATTGCTCCAAAAAATATAACACATTCCAGGGTTTGCTTACAGTTGTAGAAGTGACAACAGAAAATAATTTTATATATCATAAGTATATTAAATTAGCTGCTGCTAAATACTTCTAATAAGTTTCAGGCATTATTTTAAACAAGTAATATTATTAATTTAGAAGAACAAAAAAACCAACAGCAAAAACTATAAAATGTCATAGAGCTTTCTACAAGTATTACGTATCCCATAAAACATTTAAGTCGCAGAGTATGTTTAGAAAAATATACGTGCATACTTACACATTTGCACTCAACAAACATCTCCGATACCACCGATGCTTAGTATAAAAAACAACATCGGTATGATGTCTTTGAATTGAAACAACAAATACCTTGAGAAAAATAGTATGTAGTTGAAAAGTTCTTTTTTGCAAAATTTATTATATTTTACAGCTGAAATTTGGGTGTCTCGAAAAATAAAGTCGAACGCTACTTGCGTTCCAATTCAATTGAATCAATTTTCCTATGCCGATAACATAAATCTTAGTCTACTGTTTTATTGTATGTTGGAATATGATGCAGGTCATAGACATAACTTATGTTTTTAGGAATGAAGCAATCCGAAAAGATTACTTTAACAGATAAACTTATAAGGAATAGGATTATAAAGATGTGGACTATTATTTACAAGTACTTTAATTAACAGATTCAATTGAATACGTGTACTTGCTTTCTTTACCTAACAAATTTAATTATTGAATTTAACACAAGTCAAGGTCCATCTGTATATCTCGTGTATTTATATTGTCTTTTCATAAAAATACTTATCTTTATATAAAATTACGTTATTGATAATGAGTGTTTTATATATAAAACTAGCTGTCTGCCCCGGCTTCGCAGGGGTGCATTAATATAGAAAATATAACAAAATTTCCCGTTTACAGTACGACCAATTAATGAAATAAAATGATCTTCTGTTTCATTCAGTCCCTCGTTTAAATGGAGATTATTTACTATAAAATTTTATCTTTTCCGTACGATTTTTCAAACATTTTTTTTTTCATACAAACTTTATCCTGACGATTAGCAGGAAGTGCAGCAGTTTTGAAGTCACGCGCTTACATATATTCGGGGATTGATTCTTATTCATATAGATAACGTTTACTTGAATACTATCGGAGGATGTTATGACACTATGACATTACCATAGCGTCACCGTATCTATAAAAAAATATATTTACAATTTATTACCAACTTGACCGTAATCATTTGAGGTCACGGGAACTATAACTTGTATATCAGTATATATTTCATAATAGACCATATTGTTAAAAGAGTATTGTGATAGTTTAAGATACGGTTGTTAATTCAGTTGATTATAAATTGAAAAGCTGTAGTCAATTCTAAAATGGTAACATGTTTCAAACAGAATTCATGTAATTAGTACAATTATTACTAAGTTTTGATTATTAATATACTTTTATTGTACGTTAGCTTTTTGGATGGAATTGGGCAATACTCTGTGTACTCTAGGTACCCTATGTTTTTTTCTATATCCCTAACAACGTGTATGCAAAGTTTCATGACGATGTATTGAGTAGTTAAAGCGTGAAAGAGTAACAAACAAACAAATTAACGTTCACGTTTATAATATTAGTAAGATTAATTTTAAAAAACTTCAATAAATAAATACATATTTTTTGTCTACGGTATCCGGATTTTATTTAGCACATCCATGAAAAAATCGTTTTACTACGCTATTGGCCTGACGGGCCTTCACAGTTTCATAGATTATAATGTTATTTCTTAGGTAATAATGATATCCCTAAGAAAATATCTAACAAATCATAAGTGCATTTATAGGTTCTTGATTAGTTACATCATTTAATTCGGAGAAAATATTTCATGTAGCAACTTTTCGTTTATCCGTCTCAATCGAATCTGTTTTGATCGTGAATTTCTTATCTATATTTAGATACTCATGTGAATTTCTTATGAAATGCGACCATTGCGACTAGGACTTCGGGGCACTCACGATTTTGCCCCTTTTTGTTCTAAAAAAGTGCCTTAAGCGCTCACCTTGCGTTAAAAAAATAGAATGTATGTGTTTTTGTCATTAAAAGTTGCTACATTAAATAATTACTCCGAATTTTTAAAGTTTAAAAAATAAATAATGTAACCAATTAAGGATCTATAAATGCGCTTATGATTCGTTTGGTATTTCATTAGATATATCATTATTATATAAGAAATAATTATATAATTTATTTGTAATTCTTTACTGCGATTACTTTTCTTTATTCCCATATTTCTTCTCATACATGTTTTCAAATATCCTCATCCTCTCGGGATAAATCTCTTTCTTTATGTATGGTTCTTTATCTATAACAAAGCAGACGGTGTTTGTCTCTGAAAATGGCTGCCATATAATAGGAACAGCTTTATCAGATTCAGGCGTCGGATTTCTGAAAATTTAAAAATATTTGCATGGTATATTTGTGTACGCGTATATATATAAAATTATAGGTATCGTGTATACAATGTCAGCCTCTTCTATTTTTTCCTGCTACTTATTTAATTTGATAGATTTAGTGATAGATAGTAATAAAATTCTATCAGGTTCATGCGACTGCTTTGTAAAAATAGAAACGTTAAAGGCATTTTTGTAAAAATTGCTGAAATAACGCTCACTCTAACAACTGAAAATACAGATAAATTTAAGCGCCTATGTTCTAATTAACCAATTCTAATAGCAGTTAAGTAACATTATATCCGTAGTAGTATACTGTAAATCAATTCTCACAAGTTACGCTGAGTCTCAATTTTTTTACTAACCCATATTTAGCGAAGTTTGTCCACGTCCTTAACATGACGTCCTGAACTAGTACATCGTCTTTAGTTAAAACATCGCTTAATGTATCACATTTAAGTAGATATCCTCCGTCATCAGCATGCATTGCACCTTCACGTTTGATATTGAACTTTTTTTTCACATAATTCAAAGTTCCGTCGTAGGAAAACTCGTAAAAGTAAACGGGTATTTGATTTTTAGCTATAAGTTTAGCTGCAACATATATACCACCTAGAAAGTCTACGTCTGTGAAGAAATCAATAGCATACGCGTCATCGTCTTTACTTTGCTTTTCTCCTTCCAAGTATACCTTTTTCAATTTACTCTCAATTTCCATTATTTCAGATGAATCTAAATCAAACGGGAAATGTTTGACAAATATTTTCTCTGTTTTTAATTTTTCCAATATTACTGCTGCCTGTGCCATCGTTATAAGACCTTCCCGTTGACAAAATCCAATCATAAAGGGTACCTTGTTAAATTCTCCATTAGCCAGTGCTTCGTAAGTGGATTTATCCAAAAACGGTTCCCAATCACCTGACTTCTCTATGGTAGGCACGAAGCCAAAATGAATACCACCTTTAAAACGATCAACATCTAATGCTTTCTTTGACAATTCAATTAAATCTTTTGTTGATAAACTTTTCAAATAATTCAGTAGCGTTACGCTGTCTGTTATGACCGTTCCACTAAACTCCGCCATCATTGAAGCTAGTACTTTAATTTTGTCTTTATCATTTTGTGTCCAGTGTAATAAAGAACTACCAGATTGTGCGATAACCTTATGAAACAATCCCTTTGCCATAGGCGATATCATGAGATACTCAGCCGATGCACCACCAGCGCTGATACCAAAAACAGTTACGTTTTTGGGATCTCCACCAAAATTATCTATATTTCTCTGAACCCATTTAAGAGCTTGGACTTGATCTCTCAATCCCATATTACCAGGAGCATCTTTAAGATCTAACGAAAGGAAGCCGAGAACGCCAAGTCGATAATTAATAGAAACAAGGATTACATCCTTAGTTACAAGGTAATCGGGTCCATGTAATGAGGGGTCCGTGCCATTTCTGACGGCGAAACCACCTCCATGCAAAAATACCATAACAGGGAGAGGAGTCGTATTAGATGAAGGTAATTTTGGAGTATATACATTTAAATACAAACAGTCTTCGTCACCTATTACCGTCTGAGTTACTTTATCATATTGTGCGCATATATTACCTTCTTTAGTTGCATCTTTTATTCCTTCCCATGGTTCTGGGGGTTGAGGCACCTTCAATGAAAGAATACATTCCAGGATTTATCTTAATTATTGTAATTTATAAAGACTACATAAAATACCTTAAATTATACCAGAATATACATACGATAATTTGGCATATGGGACTTGATAATACTAGTGATTTTACGAGTTTAATAATTTTGATAAAAACTTAATTTAACCACAGAAACTAATTAAAATTCTATAATTGTTTATATATTACAAATAATATCTGCATTTTTTTAATTTAATATCTCGCACGTATGATTTTATAAATTTCAAACAATAAGGAATGAACTTACGGTAAATCTCAGCTCTTCAGTTGGCGGTTTAGCATAAGGTATTCCTATGAAACTATAATATTGAAAGTTATTTACAGTTCTTGATATTTTCCCTTTCAATTTCCCTTCCGCAACTTCGATAATGATTTCTGACATTATATACAGAAAGAGTTACGAACACAGAACCTTAGCACCGTCAATTAGAAATTATAAAACTTTCAGACTAATAATCGGTAACTCTATTTTAGACAACTTGTTTTAGTTAATATTAGCACTAAAATGAAGAAATAAACGCTTTAGTTTTAAAAACAAGATTGTTAATCGTTGCCCATCTTTGTTTTTTAATTACAATAGTTATCTCAGCTCAGTAAGCTCAGTTGTAAAATAGTTTGGATAAGATGTACTAGATGGCATTTACTTTATATTTGCTTTGTATACAATAGACTAAATATTTTTTTGGTATATTTTTTATTCTATATAGATTTATCTGTAATTCATTTATAGTTTATTTTGGATACTTCCAGTTCATAAAAATTTCACTATTCTCCATAATAAATAAACCGTCATTATGTCAGGGATTGGCTAAATGTACAAATAACAGGATTGTAATACTTCATAATAGATATATCACAAGTGTCTAAAACAACTGTTTCATATTGAAAAAATCGAAGTTGTATACATATGGCGTGTCAAAGATTGGGAGATTGTTATGATTAAGATGCGCAATACTTTTTAAGAATTTTTTAAAGAAAATAAACAATAATATTTTATTTTTGTAAAATGTTCTTTGGGAGTTGGAACATTGAGACATATTAATTGAAAAATATTTTTTTATATATTTGACGTTGGTATATTGTCCATGTCTGTATAGAACTGAACTATGGATGAGCACGGTATGTTACTGAATCTGCCTGTATACATTTTCCTGTTCATCTAGAAGAGATCATTTTCTTCGAATATCCAAGCCGTATCAAGTTAAGTGACTCTCGATACTCTTTTGTCTCTCAAGGATTCATGCATTAACTTTATGTTTTAGTTTTAAATTTAGAACTTCTTTTTCTTCTTTTAACATATACCTATTTCCTTTAAAAGTCGTAGTGCCCTAAAGAGAAAACACTATTCAACACTAGTTGCACGCCTCGGTTTCGCATTGGTATACTACTTTTTTTTTTTAATTGAGACTAAATCTTCTCTTTACAGTAAGAACACGTAATAAAATAAAATGGTAAATCAACAACTGAAGGTCAATTCTGTCAATATTTTTTAATCTCCTTACTGTCTTCTGTCTCGCTTACTAACTGTCATGTATGCAAGTTATTACAACCACGCACCGCACGTTTTTTCAAACTTTTTTTTCATACAAATCTCGTCTTGACAATTGCAAACGTAATAAAAAGTATTATCAGTGCGCTTATACATACATACATTCAGTATCTCATTGATTTTTATTTATATAAACATATATAAGCAATTAACACTGATTTTATTTACTGGCTTATACACATTTATATATGAGGCACTGTAATTAGATTTTATCTCTATTACAATTAATCTCACATACCTTTACGGTTTGCCTTCAAGAGACGCCGCACATTTGTCCCGTCACATTGTTTCGACATCATAATTAGAACGCTTCACTAGACGGATTTAAATCCCGCTCAGAGCGAACCGAGATAGCGGATGCGCACCTGTGTTCCGTCGTGAGAACCGACCACGAATTCCTAAACAAACTTTATACTTACTATCAATATAATCCATTTTCAACTCTATTCCCACAGATATACAGCAGTTTTACAAAGTTCGATTGTAATTCAGTATTTGGTGAAATTTATATACGGCCATACAGAGTTCAGTATTTTGTGTTTGTTGTGTTATTTTGTACGCTTTGAACATCCGTGTATGGCTATTATCGCTACTTTTTACTGTAATGTGTCCATGGTTTCCACCAATATTTATGGATTTTTATTGTAATTAATATTTATTATATTACATCGAAGATCTTAAAAACTAGTAGTAAATATCTATTAAGTATTTTATACTATTACCATTTTTTATATTATAATTTTGTTATTTCTATAACTAAAAACATTATTTTATATTATGCATATAATTATCTTTTTATATATTATTTTAATACAGTAGTGGTTAAATTATGTATTAATTTTATATTGACAATAATATTATATATTGTAGTCCGGTGAAACTATAGAGGCCTTGCCAGGACAACAGTGTAGTCAGTTAAAAAAAAAAATGAAATTATATGTTGTACACTTAGTATTGATTTAACAGTCTATGCTAATTATAAAAAAAATAATAATAAAGTTGTAATTTATTATAGCCCTAAGGCCAAAATAAAGTTTTATTTAAATCAAGTTATATTAACAGACATGGAAAGTAAAGTAAGTGATGGAACACTATAGTTTTGAGTTTAGTTTGCCTGATTTCTCACCCTGTATTTGTTGATATCGAAACTTCGGTTAAATATCGAAAAAAGGATTACAGGAAAACGAAGCGTGAATGCCACGAAATCTAAATTTTAAAAATATGATTTTGAAAAATATACTGTATCAATTTATTTCTACTAACAACATCTACAAAAGATTTTATATAAAAAAAGAAAAAAAAATTGATAGCAAAAATATTCTTCGTTTACAAATTTTCTTTAGTCTTTTATAGTGTTTACAATAATTTTAATGTCTTAAAACTTTAATACATTTTATTAAATGAAAATTTCGTGAAAAATTTCTTTTTAGATAAGAAATAAGTGTCCAAAGTGTCCAAGTGTCTAACAAGTAAACCTATAAAAAAAATCGAAATCTACGTAGTACTTTTGGCGTGATGCATGCACAAATACATATCTCTATAATTTTATTTACACAGATGAAGTCGACTATATATTTCACTTGTTGAATTCGTGTTTCGTTAATTTATAAAAAACGTTCCTGGAAGAATCCCTAAACTTCATAAAATATGCTGAACAGACGAATGAACACGTGAGTATTTTGCGAAATAAGGCTGTATGGTTAGGCGTGTGAACCCGATCACCGCTTTATTATGGTTTTCCAGACACACAAAAAGCGTTTTAAGATAACCTTTTCCATTCAGATATTCCCTTTAAATTCCTTTGAAATAATTGCCTGTAAGATATTTTATTGTGATCGTCAAAGGAGGCTTTCGATAAAACGGTTGATTCCAATGTATTATTTACTGGCTTCTGCTTGCATCTTCGCTTGCGATAACATTGATTTGGTCGATCCCTCGAGAACAGTACTTTATTATAGACGAAATAAAGTAGTACCCTACGTCCTTTTCTGTACCCCTGGCAATGTGTATGCAAAATTTCATAACGATCGGTTCAGTAGTTACGGCGTGAAAGGGTAACAAACAAACAGACCCACTTTCATATTTATAATATTAGTTAGGATTTACTTATGTATAATAAGATAAAAAATACTTATATATAAACCATATTCTAGTTTTTTTAGTAAAGTGTTTATAACATAATAGAATTTATTTAATGCTTCTTTTATTCTGATAAAACTTTAAAGTAACAATCTACACCAGTGATTCCCAAAGTGGTCTATATCGACCCCTAGGGGTCTATGACAACCTGCAAGGGGTCTACGTCAGCGAAAAAAAAATTGGGAGTCCTTGAAATGAAAATGGGGGTCCACGATAGTGCCTATTTACTTACATCGTACTATCTTATAATATCAAAACATATACGAGTACATTATTTATAAAAGTTCCTATGAAGTAAAAAATTTATTATATATGTTTATAAAATTGTGTAAGTTGTAGGATGTTGGTATTCGCTTTGTGGTCGCAATACATTTTGAACTTGTAAAAACCTGAGAGTCGCAGTCTCAGAGCTTCGCTACCTTGCACTGACTTGTTCAATTCGTCACTCTATAAATACGAATGTGGGACAAGTACGTTTATTCGTTTCCTGAATCTTGAAAAGGAAAGTGCTAAGAAAATATTTAAAAAAATATAAACAGATAGTATTTAAGTTTTTAACACTAACTTCACTACAGTTAGAAACTTACAGGAAATCAATATGAGGTAAGTAGGGGGTGTACCCAACACGGAAAAACATGGCAAGGGGTCTACGACACAAAAAAGTTTGGGGAACTCTGATCTACACCATTATCAAATCTATATATTTTACTACTTAGTATAGTGAAAGACTGATAGAACCAAATTTTATACATTTGTTATGGTTTAGCATTTGACCTGACAATCTCACCTGATGTTAAATGACAATGTAGTTCAAGGTGGTAGATACGCTAAACGTAAAGGGACTCTGAAGTAACTTAAACTCAAGTCCAGCTGCCGGAATACACCCAAAAAGGTGCTTGGCGACAGATATTAAATTGTAGGTGGTAGAGCTACGCTGAAGCTAGTTACTAGTTTCAAAATGAATGGGTCGGCTCGCCCGGGGTAGTACCACCCTCTCACAGAAAACCGACGTGAAGTAACAGTGCTTGCACTGTTGCGTTTCGTTCGGTCAGTGAGAGCGCCGGAAGCCCACATATATTAAAAGGCCGGCAACGCACTTGCGACTCCCCTGGTGTCGCTAGTGTCTATGGACGGCGGTGATCACTTATCATCAGGTGACTCACCTGTTCGTTTGCCGCCTATAATATATAAAAAAAAAAAATATTCATCTTGGGGATTGTAGCTTGCCAGGCGGGCTTAAAAGAAGCCCTACCACCATTTTATGGTACTATTCCGATGTTTTTCTTCACCGAAAGCTTCAGCTCATTCACAAGAATTTGCACCTACATCGATCGATTCGTTGTCGGAATACGCTAACCACTGAGCCATCATCCTTTCAAACTATTTATTATATAATTTATATAAGAATATATTAATAGTTAATATAACATCAATTATATTAAATAATGGCATTAAAATTGTTTTTAATGATAGCTACCTAATACTCAGGAATTTTTATTATATCAATGTACTTAAATATATTGTTTATCAAATAACTAATAAATATAATATACACGTATATACTATAAAGTGCATTTGTTTGAATTTTGATTTAATTTGTCATAGAAGAAGATTATATAGTTGTGTAAGGCATAAGATACATTTTGGTCTGGCGGTGAATTTCGCTCCGATTTCCCTCGGTAGCGGTTCAGACCTAGGTTTGATCTCCCGGAGTACCAAATTTCTCGAGCACGCTGATGACTCGAAACAATGACGTTGAAAACAAGCTAACACACGCATCACAGATCAACCCCACATAGGCAGGTACACATATGGTGGAAGGGTTTTATTCTTTTCGCTTACTTTTCGAGAACTTGCTTAATTTAGTTTAGTAAATGCGACAGATACAAAATACATGTTCGAGTTGGTGACGCACACATGCTGGTAACACATGTGTGCCTCACTAATTCTTGTATGTATGATTAGTTTAGCTTAGTAAGATTCGCGTTGTTGCATCCAAGGCAATATCCCAAGCCGAGGTTCGGTCACTTTCGCATCCTTGAGCTGGTTGCCAAGTGGCTGAGCGCCATAAGCGCTCGCCCCTTTAGTCCGGTGAAGCTGTGAATGCCCATCAGGTCAATGGCGTTAGTGAGTTTAAAAAAAATAGAATTAATTTTAATTCTACAGAAAAATAGTACCACCGAAACAAGAGGCACTTGAATTGTATAAAATAAATGGTTTAAAGCAGCCGTCGTCAAAGTGGTCATCCAAATTAATCAAATATAAAAAAATACCAAATTGAAATTTATTCAATGAGCTAAACTTAAACTTTGCTTTATTAAAAATATTGTAATTTGCTTTATTTAAATTTGCTATATTTTGAAGGTAATAATAAGTATTAAAAATACACTCTTTGCTTACTATGTTTTTTATCGCGAGGAATTAGACGTGCTGTTGTTGCTTTCTAAAAATATACCTCTTTTCTGTAGGCTTGGGTTTCAAGAATACTTACTAAAAACACTTTGTGGAAGAGCCATAGTAAAGGACTGAAAGAGCTGCATGCGGCTCGCGAGCCGGGGTTTGCCAACTACTTGTTTCAAACAATTATATTTTTATGATACGAGCCTTACATTTATTACATACCAAACTACCAAAACGATTGCTTTATTATATAACATTGCTTTTAAATCGTACTATGAATCTAGGGTAACATTAAATTTTTTATCATATAACTATGCAGTAGATATATATAGAAGATAAATAAAGAAAAACGAATGCCGACTCGTTTGTAAGTAGCCATTAAAATATCATGTGATTATAATCAATCACATATGTCATAAATTATTCAGTATGATTGCATTTTATTTAATAACCCATAATAATATGGCAAGAATGTGATTGAGCATTAGTTTTGTATTCAAGAGTTGTCGAATTCACTGGACAATGGCAACGAGTCGGCGACGGGCCTCTTTTATGTTGCCGTCAAACACCGCATCGGCCATAAATCGCGATAGGCGCACAACTTCTTTTGTGTGAGCGGATTTTTAATAGAACATATAACACAAGATGTGGCAGCTCATATTGTGATTCAAGATACAAGTACCTGGTGTAGGGTTGCCGCGAGTCGTAGACATAATACATTTTATACACATTCTGGTTTATGTTTTGATGGTAGTATTCTTAAACTATTTTCTCTACATACATTTGACAAAGTATGATATCATAATAACTATAAAATAAAGACCGACATAATTTAAATACAAGAAATAATAACAAATTGGTAATTATTCCATAAGAAACAACGCGTAAGAAACAGAATAAGATCTTGTCAGCGTAGCGCGGAGAGGAGTAGAGTAAAAAATAAGAAATTTCAAAAAATACGCCATACGATAATAAGAGAGCAAACAAAAGTTATAGATGCTCTTATATATTCATTAAAGCTAAAGTGGCAATGGGCAGGTCCTGAAGGCAGTAGAAAAAGAGGAAAACCCAAAACACGACGGGAAGACGAAATAACATATGTTGCAGGAAACAAATGGCTTTTTGAAGCAAAAGACAGAAAACACTGGAGTAGTTTGGAGGAGGCCTTCACCCTCGCATAGAGGAGTTCGTGCTTTAATTATTACGCATTTATTTTTATTTTTTTCTAATTATTTTATATTACATAGATTAAGGAACACGTGTAAAATGTAAGGCATGAAATAAAAGGCTTTTTTTATTTTATTTTTATTTATTTATTTAATTATTCCATGTTTTAGGCTAAGACCGGTAATATTTCTTTTAGGTAATACATTTTGTTAATAAATTATATTTCTACATATATTTTTTTTGTTTTGCATATCTTCTCTGTACGTAGAATATATTGTTAAAAAAATAAACAACGCAGACGAAGTCGCGTTTATAAGCTAGTTTATAATATTATTATGATCGATATAATGAAAATGTACGAGCGCAATTAGAGAATATAAAAAAATATATAATAATAATTGCGCTCAACTCCTGCATCTAATATGTATTAATGATTATTAAACAGTAATATCATGATACATTATTAAACATGAGTCCAACAAGAGTTTATATACAACGTCATCTCTGCATATTCATTGCTCATACATTATTACTAATGTGTAGGCGGCTCGGCGTGATTGTGTGGAGTTGGTGAGCGCGCAGGTGTGTCCGAGACTAGCCGGCGCCGGCGTACATTCCATACGAGGTAAGGCAACAACAGTGGCGACAGAACGACGAACAACGTACCACGCCAGGGCTGCTACCCACGCTGTTTTAATTTTGAAAGATTTTATGTTAGCCAACCTTTACATCTTCGCCGAAAGAGCCTGCGGCGTATAACGTGATATGTCATTATGTGTATTTATTTATATTTACCAGTGATCCGTCCAGTGGTTGAAATTCGATTAATTTTTCAAGAATTAATTTAAAGTAAACTAAACGGACATTTTTCAAATTTTCTTCTTGATAAAATTCGTCACTACTACTACTACTAATAATTACTAAACAAAATAAAAAAAAATATTGAGAAACAGGGCATGAGACGCGTACAAATGATCTATTATATATACTTAGATTATTTAATGACTATCCGTCATTTGTATACGTTGTTTATTATTTGAATATATTTTATGCAGAGAAGAAAAAGCTCTATCATTTTATTTATATAAGACGAGCTATCAAAAAAACAAAGACGAGCACAGAACACATCAAGTGATTATAATGCCAGAAAATATCATGGGCCATGCCCCAATTACATCAGTACAGTAAAGTTAGCTTTGAAATTCCAACACATCAATTTCAAAAGTTTTCAATTCTCCCTAAATATCTTATTACCATATTTTTGCCAAGTTTTTATTAATTCGCTATCTTTGTTAGGAAATTATTTTGTAATTTATTTTTGACTAAATTTCTGATTAATTGGATACTTAACATTTTTATATAGGCTAGAAATGGACGACACTAAAAAAAAATAGAAATTTGTCATAAAATTTCATACACTGGAAACAATACATTTATTTTATTGTTTCTAAATCAAAAAAATATTAAAATCCCCCATACGGATTCTTAAACGATGTATGAATTATCATGAAAATTGGTGATTCTGAATAGTTAGGAAAGTACTTGTAAAATTTAAAAACGACAATGTAGGGCATTAAAATATATAAATTAAATTTTATATATATATATATATATATATTAGACTCGGTAGGCATAATTTATTGTGTAAAAAAATTATAGCGTTTCTCATCGGACATCTAATGCCATCTATTACCTGTTCGGATACTAAAATTAAAACGAATTTGTATGTACATAAAACGACTTTGGAATATTTTTAGTTCTGCTATTCGACAGTAGATGTCTCTTAAAAATCAAACTACTTTTTCAAAATTAAAAAATAATAATCATATGATTATAAAGAAATTTGGACAATAATACTTTTACTGAAAAAAAAAAACAATTACGAATAATTAAATAAATATTTTTTTAAATAAATGAATGGCAACACTGTAAACGCATGGATTCGGTACGCTTTTGACAATTACGAAAAAGGTTCGCTAGATTGTCGCCGGACTTCGAATATTCTAGATTCAGAGAACGGAACAGGCATCTCATTTGTTTCACTTCGTACCTGAAATAAAGATAAAGCAAAATGGCTACTGCTGTAAAACGACTGATCCCTTTGTTGGACCGTGTGCTCATCAAAAGAGCTGAAGCCATTACGAAAACAGCGGGCGGCATCGTGATTCCTGAGAAGGCGCAATCAAAGGTCCTCCATGGTGAAGTTGTAGCCGTTGGAACGGGTTCGAGAAAAGAAAACGGCGAATTTATTCCTGTGCTAGTGAAGGTTGGCGACAAAGTCTTACTTCCAGAATACGGCGGCACCAAGGTTTCCTTAGAAAATGATGATAAGGAATACCATCTCTTCCGAGAATCTGACATACTGGCAAAGATTGATAACTAAATTTAGTGCTAGCTTTAGATTTATTCCGTTTATTAGTTATAATTTGGTAGTCGTAGTGTATGAACAAGTTGTGATTGTGTAATACATTGGGTGATGTATTGATGTTATATCCGTTGCATTTCTTATTATAATATTGTTACACCATTTACTCTTTTATTTCATATATAAAAGTTTTAATAAAGATTCTGAATTATTTCATCACTTGCTCTATTCTGTAATCTAACCTAAAAAAATCCATGCGAGTAGTCGGTTATCATTGAAAATATAGGATTTTAATCCTCTGAACTCATTCTCTTATCTGAATTCTGAGATGTTTACTGAATAAATATATGATATTATTAATTCTGGTTCTACAAATGAATCCAACTTGAAGGTAATTTGTTGGTAGCATTAGAAAAATACAGACTTTATTTATGAATCTTTGACAGCTCCTACTGTTTGGTAAATTTTTCGTGATGTTCCAGATATAATTATGATTTTTCTTTCTGATATTCATAAAAATAAGGATAGTGAATGTATGAAGAGTAGATTATAGGAAATAAAAATTACGCATACTGGTGCAGTTCTATCAACCAAAAAGTTATACTAATTATAATTAAAGTTTTTAATGGCTTTACATGAGAAATTTAATACAACTATTAATTAAGAGTAAACATAAGCCTAAAAACATTTTTTTTAATGCTTATTAGGTTAGCATTTGACCACAATCTCATTTAATGTTAAATGATGATGGGGTCTAAGACCACCATGCTATGGTTTCTTCTCAATGGATTCCTTAACTGAAAGTTCCAACTCAATTGCTAGGATTCGAGCCTACATCCTTTGACGCTATGTCCGAATACACTAACAACTGAGCCACCATCACTTCAAAACATATCTACAAGTTGAGAGAGATGGATTAATATTTAAAATGTTTGATAAGTTACAACATATTTTAAAATTGAGAATCTGATCTACTGCTGGGAATATTGGAAAACGTTCCGCCCATGACATTATTTCATCATACCATCAAAATCCTATCACAGTGTTCCAATCTCTGTCTATGGAGGCCACCAAAGCAATTATTGTTCATATTTCTTTAAAATTATAATTCAGTTTGCTATGGGCCACAAACTATGTTGCCACTGGCCACTACAGATCGGTCTATATTCATCATCACTTAAGATCCCCACACATTGGACTTCAAACTTCGAGATATCCTCAGCTCTCACATTTTTTACACATATGGTGGTACTACAAGAACATTTCTCAGGTTCAAATCTCACTATGTTTTCAGTCACTGTCCAGCCAATAGTTTTACCAGTTTAAATTAGTAAATGTATACCTATTTCAAAAAACTCATTGGTATACTTCAGGGTTTGAACCTGTGAACATCGAATTACATATTCGACTAGTCAGATCACTTGACCACCACAATTTTTTTTAGTCCACAGTAAATAATGTTAAGTTTATTTTACATAATATAAATAATTCTCTTGTAGTTTGTGGGTGTTTAAAAACCTATATTTGAATATGATATATACTTGGTAAAATTAACAAATACCAAAGGTAGTTTATTATAGTCCATTTATTACTCTTTAAAGGACCTATATCCTTTAGCAATATATAGATACTTATTTACAATATTGTTAACTAAAGATTGTTTGTTGCACATATTATAAAGTACACATGAATTTACTGAAGTTGTTAATGATACTATCGGTGAATACTAAGCACATAATATTAAAATAAGTGTCAATATCTGTTAAATAAATTAAGGTGCACATTTCACTTGATTATTCACGTTACGATATTTCACGTTAAAGCTTCATAGAACTATCATAGACAAAATATTTTAGGAATTATCCTGCTCATATTTCATCTAAGCATAATGAAAGTACTTGCTCACATTCTCAGAGTGTAAGCGTAAGAAATCACAAGCAGTCCATCTTGTTTTATTACATGTAAAAGTTAATATAACAGTTATTACAAAGTTATTTTTGTATTATTTTTATCACTTATTATAATTTGAACCAGCTTAAGTACAGTAATTATTGATAGAAAATAGGATATTTCAGAAAATAGGTTCCTAAATTAGTAACATTTACTAATTTTATATATAACATGTACATAATGGCACTATAATTGGTTAACTGTCTATTTGAAAAGAATAAAAATAGGTGTCATACCAATCTTGGGTTCCATTGTATTATTTAAAAGCTAAGGAGATGTAACTAATGGTAAGTAATACTTTAAGTAAGTCATGGAAGTTTGATCAGACATACAATCACAGATTTCAGTGTTCTCAATACTACAAATTACCGTAATGAGTCACAGTTATATGAAATAATTATTAAGTCTGAATTTTAGACTTATATGAGATTTCCGCCAATAAGAATAGAAACATTAAATATAGATGACCTTATATCTAAATTTGTAAACAGAACATACTTTGAGTTTAAAAATAATCTGCAATAACATACATAAGCATCAGATAATTAGAAACTTAGAGAAAATATATACAAATAATCTTGTAAGATTAACTTAAACTTATCAAAAATACATTTTTATAATACATTTTTTATAAGTGAAATGAATGAAAACATTTTTACGGTTTGCTCATCATCCTCACAAAGAGACTGATGACTATTTTACAAAATTTTATGACTGTCAAATACTGTTTAACAACTCAACAGCAGGTATTCATCTTTCAGTGAATTTACCCACCTTCTATAGTGTAATATTTCTGTAACCTTTTATCAGAACTTATCACAACATGCCTTTGAACATTAATGTTGTTAACTTATTGATCTTATAATAAAAGAAATATGACATAACTTTTATAAATAGCTTAATATCGGAACACAATAAAGTGGTCAGTTTAATATACTAAGAATATGCAAAGAGGCTAACATAAAACAAAGGTACATAATGATGGCATATTAACATAATTAAAACTATAATTCATAACTATTGTAAGGATATGGCAGTACGCCTCACAGCAGCCGATAGAGCTGGATTTGGATCTGGGGGCTCTGTTAACAACTGAACAGTAATCCAGCAGCCATCTTCATTGGACTGCCTCAATGCCTCCATGGTTGCTTGTACTCGTTGTCCGTCTTCAAATGTAGCAGCTGCCTTCACAGGCTCTTTAAACCAGTCCATTTGTTCCCGAACGGGCAAAAAAGCTTCTTTCAGTGCACTGATCATTTTACATAGACCCTTAATATACGGTTTGGGAACAAAACTTGATGCGCAACTTAAATCCTCTATGTCTACATAAATTACATCTTCCTTGTCATGTCTTTTTCCTTCATCTTCTTGGAAGTTTTTTGTGGAAGTTATTCTTGTGTAATTTGCCATGTAGATCACCACCTCTCACAACTAAATAGCCTTTTTTACTGCAAACGTAAATTTCTTGGTTGAAACAAGGACCAGGTAAATGATTGTTTAGTGTAGCAGTTACAAGTAAGCCTTTGTCCATTTGTAATTGGAAAGTACAGAAATCTGGTGCTGTGATTTTCCTAATCCCATTTACTTTAGCCGTTTCTTCCACAAATGTTCTTAATACACCATGAACTTTAACAACTCTTTGTCCGCTAAGAAATGACACCAAATCAATCACATGGCTACCAACTAATGTGAGGGTCCCTCCACCCATTGTATCATCACACAGCCAGTTATATGTATCACCTAATAATGGTCCCATTTGTACTCTCACATCTATTAAGGTCAGTTCATCAGGGTTACCAAGATAACCTTCTTGAATACATTTTCTCATGTGACTAAATGCAGGCAAGAATCTTAGTGAATGGTTAACGATGGAAATAAGAGTTGGATAGTATTGAGCAGCTCGCACCATTTTTAGAGCTTCCGCCTGGCACAGTCCAGCTGGCTTATCACATACTACATGTTTTCCTATACCGAGCGCTTTTACAGATATTTGTGCATGGAGATTTGGTGCACATACGATAAAAACTAAGCTCACATTTTTTTTCAGTAACACATCGTCAATTTTATTCGTGAAGAACGGTATTTTAAGCTCTTTTGCAGCGGTTTCGGCTTCCTGAAGATTTATTCCCCATATAGCTTCCACTGGAAACCCCTTCTCTCTCAGAAATGGTACCAACACTTTAGCAATTGCGCCAGTCCCAAAAACCCCAATTCCCGGCAGCATTATTGTTACAATTTTTTTTATATTATAAATCCTTATGCGATCAACGAATAATGTAATGACAATTATGTACACAACTTATTTTAGTTGTAGATATTGTTGATGTTGTTTATACATCTTTAAATCACATTTACCAGGAAATAATTTATAGTACAAATTTATTTCACTATCAACCTCAAAGATAAACATTGCGGGCACAGAATATATTAATACTTTTAATCACCTAACAGAGATTGCAGAACAGTATTATTGCCAGATGCTTGATTTAGAATTACCCTATACATGATCTCAATTTGCACTGGTGTTTAAACAATTTTATATAATATCCTGAACTGCTATCGGTCTTGTATCACTTAACTACTTTTGCACTACTTAAATACTTTTATTTATTACTAATAATCAATTACATCTGAGGTACTAGTAAAGGGTAGTAAATGAAAATCAGGTAATTTTCGCCGCTCGTTATTAACATTCTGATAATGATTTGGAATAACTAATCAGTGTAGAGATTACATCAATGGTCTTAAGTTCGTCATAATTCTCTTAAAGTCTCCATTCATTGAGTTGAATAAGTTTAGTTCAGACGGTTGTTGTACTGTCATGCCACTAAAACGTGTTGTTTGACTGTTATTCATTTTAATTGAACGATCCACCATCCATCATTTGCTATAAATATATTATTTTAATCGAATGAATATATGAATTACAAAATAGACTTGAAGTCCTTATATACTTATAAAATAAATGAACATTGAAAATAGTTGTGACTTTACGATTGGTGCATGCACCAATACTTACAGCATTTTACTCCAAATTTTCTTTCCTATTTATGTTTTCTTCGTGGTTATGAGTGTCGAAATGTGTTAAGCATCTTTTAATTTTACACAAAAAATAGCCATAATAAAATAATGACTCTTAATTTAATCTTATTGATATTAATCTGATCGCGCGATTTTAGTCTAAATTTTGGGTAAAATACCTTAAGGTGGCATCACTGCAGCACAGATTCATTGCCGTCTGCACAAATTAGTGAGTGCTACTAACGGTTTTTTATACATAACGGTTTTCAAAAAATATCGATGTTGCGTCCATATACAATTTAATTTAATATATGGAATATTTCAATATCGATATTTACTTCAGTGTATTAAATATTGACCTCTTGTATTTTTAGAATTTAGTAGTCTATTAGAATTGAGAAAATCTTTATCACTTGTTATAATTTTAATTTAGTCGCAGAGATTATGCGTTCTTATTTTTTATCTATATTCGGTTGGATTATGTTTAGGCGATATAAAAATTGTTTAATTAATCTGAAATTAATAATACTCAACAATTTATGAATGTACTAGAAATTACTACTTTTGAGATAAAACTTGAATCTGCTATGGTATATCTTCTTCGGGCTTAAAAATATATGATTGAGTTTAAATGATCCTCTCTAAAACACAGCTCCGTAATTATAGAAAAATATTTACTATTACATGTTATTTTTAGTATCATTAAAGACTATATGAAATAATTTCGTTAGCTTTAGTATTTAATTTTGAAGTGAACTTTGTGTGGTGGAGAGATTCTAAATAAAATAATAATAATAATGATCACCAGTTACAATAAACAGTCAATTTTAAGATGTTATTTTTGAACAAAAATTGAACTTATTTGAATATATATTTATATATTATATAAATATTATAAATAATATTAAGTGGACATTTGATATTATTTAATTTTGTACGTTTACTTTACAAAAAATTGTGTCAAATAATTTAATGATTGCTAATCATTAGTAGGTGGTTTTAATTTTCCTTCATTTTACTTATTGGTATGGAGTTAATGAAATACGATTTTTTTGGGATATATCGAAAACATTAAGGTTTCTAATCAAAATTTATCGTAAAAAAAAAAGGTGGAACATACCGAACTATCAAAGCGAATAAAAAAAACGATGTTTTTTATATTGATATCCTTAAGTGAAGCATTATTGTATATTTATTATATAATACTTATTTATGCTCTTTGATTATTATATTCTAGCTATCATACAATTATAATGTTTTTTTTTATATACCTGCCTACACCGATAGATTTGGTATATTATATAGCCATATAAATATTAAATCTATGCTAGAATATGGAATGTATAGGTAAGAAGAACCATCAGTGTATGAAAATGTGTCTGTCAAAATGTGCTAAGTTATGATGGAGTTACAGTAGCATCAGGGTTTATTATTATTCAGCTACTTTAAAATGTTTTATAACAGTACACATTCCACAATCACTAAACGTATTATATAACGTTCACTCTCCAAATTCTCTGACAGCAATTATTTTAAGTTGTATTTACAGAATTACTTCGGACTAACAATACCATTTGCCTATGCTACCGCCATTTTGGAAAATTTTGGAACTATTATTTAAACAAATACATGCCCGATTCTTTAATCACATCATTTTAGCGCACCTTTAACCTTCTTTTTCTTCTTATTTTTCGCAACCAATTCTTTTTAGTGAAGATTGTTACTGTCATTATCAAGTGGGTAATATTATTACAAAGTGTTTTAGGATGACTTCAATGTTCCAACAAGATGGTGACCCCCTTATATACCTTCTTGGGAGTTTATGTCACATCTCACATCTCGGGGTCTATGGTATTATTTCCCATCCATTTTACTTGTGTCCAATAACCGAATTATATTATATTAGATGCTGCCAATATTACAAACTATAGGGTTAAATAACCCATTTATACGAATAAAATATAAAAGCCACTAATGACAGACCAATAAGATTCCGCCAAAAACTGGTGTTTTTTTTTCGAACCTGACTACAATTTTGGCTGAACAAGCCTCTACAGTTTCACCGGACTACAAAAAAACTGGTGTCTTCCATAAATGTAATTTATTGCTCTTTGTGCCGTTGTGAGTTAATCCTAAATAAAATGGCATACATTTAATTTTATAATTAGTTTAACATTGTAGAAATGTAATAAATAGTTAAATATTTATGCTAAACAATATGTTTGTATAAAAGAAAAAAACAATGATATCAATTTATAGTTTGGATATACGTGTAAGTGGAGCAAAGAATAATATTTGTTGAGAAAACAGTAGGTAGCGCACCGCAGTAAGTCTCGCTGGATGGCGCTTAAAACAAATCGTTTTTCGTCGGAGCGGTAAATTCAATGGTTTGATATCTGCCACCTGGACAACCTAGGGTTGACACTTAATCATATTTTAATGCACAATTCACGAGTTTTTCATTATTTTAAACTGATTTCAAATAAAATATGGATTTCTGTTTCGCTAGTATGTTTATGTAGTAATACGCAATTATTTTCTGAAACGATAGGCCGATTTTTGTGATTATTTTAATGAAGTTTCCAATCTGTATACTTTTGGTAGGTATTTATAGCACATAAAATACTAAAATAGCGTTTTTATGTACATTTTTTTATATATAATACTTGTATTTTTCCTATTGACGTTTAATAAGATCAGTTTGTTTCTATAACATTCTTTTCTTTTTTTGTTACAGTCATAAAATATATTCTAATATTGTCTCAATGTACAGAATAGTTACAGGTAAACAGAACATGGCTTAAGTTAAAATGCTACTTACTTGAAGCACAAAGTAACTCAATTAACTGATAAAAAAGTAAAGCTAGTTAAAATCTTATTATTCTTTCACTAAAAGGATCTGACATAATCATTATATTATTATTATTATTATCATCTAATTTTGCTTTATTTTAACACTATGAAAAACACCTTCTCTTATTTTGTATATGTTGTGTTCACATTTCGCAGGGTTCATGTCGATTTCTGCTCGTTGAACTCAGTTTTGTGGACCTTAAATAAATAAATAATGTTGACAGTTGGATAAGATCACGTCAAGTGGACCACCCATTTCCTACTTGATTATAGAATTAAGGCTCATGTATTTTTTTATAACGTAAAGTAAATACGTAAAAATATATTTATGAAACGGAAAGAGCTACTGCATAATAAGCATGTGTGTGTGTAGAAGGAATAATTTAAGATATAATTCTACATTCGACAACGTATATGCGATATACTTTATTTCACATACGTAAATGTTCGTTCTAAAAATAATTTCTAATAGAAGTTTAAAATACAAAATAGTTTATGATATTTCCCAACAAACTGAGTATAATTAAGAACTAAAAAAAAAATTAGACAAGTTGAGATGACAGCCCTGTATGCATCCTATTTGGAGCAATCCGTCTAACACCTCTCAGGCGGAACGCGCTGTGGTACTTGATCACCTCCTCAATTAGGAGTGACGAACTAAAATATTTGTGGACATGAATTTAAATGTAGAATGTATTTATCTCATAATACATATTATTATTCTGATGTTCAGATTAGGAATTTATCTATATATATATGATTAAAGTACAATTCCTTTGAGGCTTAAACAGATCACATATTGAATGTATGGCATAGGACGATGCAGAATTCGGAATAGATTCAAAATCTAGACTACTTAGTATTTGGATTGAATTTGATCCTTTGCTATTTTTTTAATGCCCAACGAAGCGAGCGAAATCAGCCAGTACTTTGTATTTCAGATAAAATAAGTGTAATAATAGGTAAATACTAATGTTACATTTTTATAATGCACACTAATATTAGTAAAAGTACAAGTAACCTCTTGTACATTTATAATCATCATCTATGTATCATATCTTTTCACAATTTAGTTACTGTGCCTACTGCAATACATTTGGCATAGCGGCAATCTAGAGAAGGACTATGGTCTTCTTTTCATCCTAAATATAACGAAACGGGCATATTAGAGAAAAAATTAGTGACAGTATATTTTATTACAATAACTAAGTGACAATCTTCTCTAACTGCTTGGGCAAAGCCAAGTTTGCAAATAGTCTACAGATGCGGTCGCTGAGTGTATTCAGCAAATGCTCGTGTCCTGTTATTATTAGCAGTAATTTTCGGTAGACCAGTATCGTTTGCGATAAACATTTACACTGAACGGGTTTTAAATTTTCAAATATTGTGTCCAAAACTTACTCAAATCCCGTATTGAGTACTCAACTATTAAGATTTTTTGAAGTGAAACTTCTTATGGGAGGGCTTTGAAATTCTGATCGTCAACCTTTTTGTGTGATGTAAAGTGGTGAGGGAAAGCATTTTGTCGGGTAGAGTGTCGAAAAGATAGATTCGTGTCCGATCAGCGAATTTAAAAAACGTTGGGCGGGGTCTACATTTGGATGGGTGACCGCTTGAGAACACAGCGTGCTTTTTATTGTACTTTTTTGTTTAATTGAAATGTTTCTCTGTAATAAACAAAAGTTTCACTTCTATCGTGTGTCTCTACGACACATCCTGTTTTTGAATTACTCTTTTACTTTTATATTTTATAGGTTTTAGCGTATTACTACAATCTTACCTGATGTTAAGCGGCTATAATACCTAAGATACTAAAATGGTAAATCTTGAGCAGTATTGGCATTCGAATGCATCTGTTGGAACATATGTATTGAATCTATCTTGACTACAGATTTTCAATTTAAGAATAATAATTATCCCGATGGATATTAGTAAAATGCTACTATCATACTATGGCTTCATCACGATCACCTGAAACTCTGACTGGTGTATGAATCGACGCACGCTAAATATTACCTACTTAACTATCATCGCTTGAAATAGCTCGGTCTTCTTTTTATACAATACGAGCTGTATGAGGTACATACGGGTGCACTAACGAAGAAAATAACATCAATTCTCCCCTTTACACTACGAATATGTAAAGAATAATGGCAATTTGTCAATTTGTCAATTTTGCCTGTATTATTGAAGATCGCCCTAAGGTCTTCTATCTCACTCACTTCTTATATAGATTTTTATTTTATTAATTTTTTCAAACATTTTCATTCATTTATTATACAAACTTTTTCCTAATAATTACAAAAATAATGGATTAAAAACACTTATTTACATTCAGTAACTGATTTTTTTAATACGCTTTTATTAGTTTCACCCGTATGTTTGTTTGTAACTGACTCTTTAGCCTCGATTTTGCCCTACTTTAAGCGATCAGATTTGAATGAAACTTGGCACTCATGTCAAGCAAATTGAACTAAAAAGCGAAAAATAAATTATAGTTTAAAAAAATACACACTTTTAGAGATAATCATTCTAAAGAGTAAAAAATAATTCTTTGCATGATAATAAAACGCAGAGTTAGTTTAAAAATGTAATACAAAACACCCCACGCTTTTATAATAGTGATATTCATTGTCTTATCAGTAATTTTATTCTTATGCTAATTATCAATATAAACTTTAATTCTACACTCGATTCTATTCGCGTTTACTACAAGATGATCGTAAAAATGTTTTTATAAAAAAATCTTTTAAATATTATAAGTTTTTTTATATCATGACAAATTCCTACAAAATATGCCGGCAGTCAATTACGTCTATTTTAATTTATTTTTAACCGTAGAATTTGTTATTTTATTAGTATTATAAAATATATACTAAAACTTCACCAGAGAATAAACCTAGAATTTAAAAAAAAATAATAGGTTCAGTAGTTTTCAAGGTATAAGCACACTAATCCTGTAACGTACTTCAATAAATCACTAATATAAAAAAAATATGCATACACGTTATCACGGGCAGAGAAAACTGTGACTTACATAGGGTACTTTTAATTAAAAATAATGTACTGGTCCCGAAGAATCTACATTAATGTAGACGAAGCCGTGAGCAATAGCTAGTTAAATATATAAAGGTAATAAGGATAATCATACAATATTTGCGTCGAAAAACAAAAAAAACTATAAAGCAATTAGCGCCGTGACAAGGAGACAAAAAGATTGACAGAGTGCCGCGAGGGTCACACTTCCGCGACACATAATACTTTATACGAGAAGCTGTGAGATCCCTACACGTGCTACACACATCTTCCCCTTACAATCTTCGGATTCTATCACTAATTTTGTAAAACGATATGATTTTATATCATATGATAAACAAGCGTAAGTCATTAGCAATCGTTAGTAAAGTTAATAATTAAGAACTAATTCACTACATGCGTACCTATACTTGGTAAATACTCCCATCCACAAGTTACAGCCTAAATCAATTATATTTTTGTATTTTATCAAATCAACATTTCTATATCTTTAGTTTATTCTTTGAAATGATATATTGGAATTAGCAATTTGAGTCTACATTTAATACTCAACGTAACTACATAATTTTATTGGATATCGAATATATTACAGGATGTATTAGTGAAATAGCGTCAAATGACTTATTATCTTAGAAAATAGCCATGTAACTTCTCAAATGTACAATTTTGTAGTACATTACTTTATGTATCTCAGAAGGTTTTGCAAGCGTTTTCAGTACAATTACAGCCCTCCTTCTTACGACTTCATTAGAATATCCTTATATCCTTTCGAACTGACTACACTGTTGACCTGGCAAGGCCTCCTCCTTATATCCTTGAATGTATCCTTCTTTATATAAACTATACATGTATCCATATTCTTCCGGAATAAATTATCTAAATCATAGTGAAAATCGTTTTAAAATACATTAGGTAGTTTAGAAGACAAAGGTAACACGCACCAGATACGAAGATCGATTTTATTTTATAATACGAGTATTCTTAGATGGATTTATTGCAAGACTTCTATTAATGATTTTAGCAGCCACCAGTTTTGGATTTTATATAGATAAAATGGATTGGCGAATTACTTTCAAACAGTTGCATCTATTTGGATAAAAAATGTGCTTGTATTTGTTAGGACAAGGTTTGATTTGACAAACTTTGTATGTATGGCTGTATGTACGGCTGTATGTATGGATGTATGCAGGGCTGTATGTATGTATGGTTGTATGTATGGCTGTATGTATGGCTGTATGTATGGCCGTATGTATAGCTGTATGTATGGCTGTAAGTATGGCTGTTTGTATGGCTGTATGTATATATGTACGTCTGTATGTATGTCTGTATGTATGGATGTATATATGGCTGTATGTATGTCTATATGTATGGCTGTATGTATGGCTGTATGTATGGCTGTATGTATGGCTGTATGTATGTATTTATGTATGGCTGTATGTATGTATTTATGTATGTAAATCGTAAAGAAAGTGAAAAGGTTGAGTTAAATAACTCTATATAAAAAAATTGTGAGTGAAACAGAATGTAGTATGGACAGTTTGGACAATATTAACAGTTTAATATTCAATTGTTCATCTGCCATTTTATTTATATACATTGTCATACTGTATAGGAAAGATTGTTCTATTTTTTTTCCTATTACACCTGTACGATGCCGGGTCGGACAGTTAATTACATGTTCTTATATACTTCCTGTGTATACAATGTCCTTAGAATCAATCAAAAAAACTAAAATCATATCTACGATCTGTGGCCTTTATAATAGACACCTATTTCAATATTTGGTCAAAAATAGAATATATAGATAGAACTACAGATTTATTAATAGAGATAACGCACCGTGCGTTCACTGTAATATTACAAATGGCGTACAACTCAGTACAAGTTGGATGTCGTTGTTGCAAGGTACCTACTTGTATACAGGATTTCATTTGTGACCAAGAGCACGCAGGCTGTTACTGTGAAGTGCTAAGTATCACTTGCTTACTATACAAATAATAGTAAAAATCTTACCTAAATTTTTATTTGGCTTTGTGGTAGTATGCGGACATCATGTTAATCGACGAAGGTTTAAGTCCGACAGTCAAGCTGAATTTTTTGTGATGGAAAATATTACGCTTAAGCATACGGTATTTACTTTTGCCCGTCTGGCTCGCCACCATATTGAAGTTACATATTCAAACTCTTTGAATCTGCAAGAAAGCATCTATTTGAAAAGCTGTTAATTTCTCTAATTTTTATAGTCTAACTATGGGATATACATATAAATAATTCATTCAAAATGACATCAGATCAGTTAAATACATAAACAATAAATGCAGAGAGAAAAACGTTCAATGTTCTATATTTCGTGTCGTTATTTATGTACGAAAACCATCGTTTATTTGTCAAAATATAATTCTGTTGCGTGTTCGGGAGGGGCGAGAGCAAGCGCCGCCCAATACGGTAACGATGCTGCCCGCCTTGCGCCGGCGCATCTCAAATGAATTTCGTCACGCCAAAAGACAAGAGGGTAACTCACCCTTGACTTATAATATATCGTATTCAATTTCAAAATTCTAAAAACCGTATCTATTTTGTGCAGTGAAAATTATGAAGTGATAGTTTAGTGCAATAGTTTTTTTTAAAATAAAAATGCCAAGAAAACGTTTAAACAGATCGCCGCCGGTCGACAAGCGTAGTGATGATGCGGACGATGATGATTTTTTCTTCGACGACACTCAATCTAATTCAGGTACGAGGAAGTTAAAAATGCAATTGGAAATGTCTCATTTTTCATGAAAAAAAAAAAACATTTTACTTGTCTTCGTTAATTTTAACACAGGTTTTAAATATGGATTTTGTCGTCATCACTTTTAAATTAAAATTATATTACATTTTTATCATAAATAAAAAAAAAACGTGAAGTTAAATTAAGTCTGATTATATCCGAAATAGTTACTTCACAATTATAATGTTTTTATATCCTTCTAGATTAGGTCCCTACCTTATTTCAATATATATCATATTATACTTGATTATCTTTACTTCTGGTCGCTCGATAGTTGAAGTACGACTATAATAAGGGGTACAAACGTTTCCTTCTTGCTCTATTGTACAAAATATATTCTAGATAGTATAACGAAAAAAATATATCTATATATTATTTTTTCTTGACAACGCTAAGGCTACTATCTACTTCTTCTTCATCCTAGCGCTTTTCCGACTTTGTGTCAGGGTCCGCTTTTCGACTTAGCTTCTTCCACTTTGCCATATTTCTTCGGCATCTTTTTATGCGAGGCTGTTCTCCTCCATATCCGCTTTCACAACGTTAAGCCAGAGTTTGTTTTTTGTGGGCCTACCTGCGAAATCTTGGCCCTTATATAATCTGCAATATCTACTGAATAAAACAAAAGAATAAAAAATAAAAGCAGTTGAGTAATAGAGGAGCCAAAATGTACTTAATTATTTAGTCTCTACTTTTAGATATGATGTTGGAACGTCTCTTGTTTTTTTTTTTTCAAATAATGTAATATCTCAATGGGATTATATCAATAACGCATCATAAATGATAACCAGAACAACATAGACATGTTATATCATTAAAATTTGTGTGTAGTTGTGCATGTAGTTTCTTTTTATATTTTATAGGTTACCGTTTGACTGCACAATCTCATCTGATTTTAAATGATGATGTGGTTTAAATAGTAAATACTTTAAACCTGAAGGAGGCTGGCTTTCAAGTACAGCTGCTGAAATACACCAACAGGTTACAGATAGTTTGAAACTAATCTTATCATTAAGAAGAACCAGTAAGAAACTAGACTAATCAGTAGCTCAGGAACCAGATCGTTTGCAAAAATAATATGGCGTATATTGTTAGGTAAACTCTAATCTCACACAGGCTAAACGACGTACCCATAGGTTTTAATTTTCAGATGTGTTTTTCCCTTGACATCTACGACGCTTCCCTCTTCTTTCCCTTTTCCCACCTGCTGTTGAAGCTCTTCTCTCTCTATATGTGTATAATGAAAATATAGTTCCTTTAAGGTTCAGGCACGTCAAAACTATTGACCGTTTCGTTATAGGACTGACCATTCGATGCAGAATTTCTCGGAGATAGTTCTAGGTCATTTAGTTTTTGGATTCGATTGACACTTTGCCATTTTTTTTAATGTTCAGTCAAGAGCATCAGCATTTGTCATATATAATAAATGTATGGTTATCACTTATAGAGCTGATATCCAAGAATTTGGTGCAATGTTACAATTATAACCATGCAGTCAGTTTCAGAATACTTTTATTAAAATTTTGTCTTATGTTTTAATCACAGGACGAAGTTCACATGAGCCTCAACATAGAAATGCAGCTAACGCTCGAGAACGGGCCAGGATGCGTGTACTGTCGAAAGCGTTTTGCAGGTTCGTATATTCGTTTATCTAAAATCGTAATTGTGTAATAATAGAGACATCATTCGATTCGAAGATTATTCTTGAGTACTTCTATATTTTTATCAAGGTTTTAAGCTCATACGGTGATTCGTAAGTTTTCCACGTTTTTTCTTATTTAAGAATTCAAATTATCTAAGGTATTATTAAGCAATCGTTTTATTCGTTAATTTCGATGACTAATACGTAAGGGTTGTATTAAATATGTTTACATTAGGTATGGAATTTATAGGATCTATACAGGGTACACCTATTTTTGCAGCAAAGTAGCAGTGCTCGCGATTCTTTGTACAAAGTCCGAAGAGCGTGGCTGGTAATGCTCACTGGTACACGACTCACGAGGTATCCTAGCTTAGTTGTCAGGATCAGCAATTAATTATTTAATGCTCTCTACCAGGACATCTGTACATTTTATGTATAGTATATAAATATGTATAGGCCGTAGTAGTTTTGCCCAAATTTGGGAAAATCGCATATCATATTTTTTTTATATACTTTATAGATTAGCGTTTCACCACAGTCTCATCTGATGTTAAATGATGATGTGGTCCTAAGATGGTAGTCCACGCTAAACCTAGAGGGAGACTGGCTCTCAAGTGCAGCTGCCGGAACACACCAACAGGTGCTTGACTGACAGATTTTCAACTTAAGGGTGGTAGCTAGCCGGACAGACTTAGAAAAAGTCCTACCACCATGCTATGGTTTCATCACGATGTTTTCCATAACCGAAAGCTCCGACTCAGTTGCTAGGAATCGAACCTACATCCTTCGACGCTAGTGTCCGAACACACTACCAACTGAGCCAGCATAGCTTCACTGAGCCATCATCGCTTTATTAAAGAAGTAATGTATAATCAGATTGAAGACAACGCTGCCATGGGTACCAGCTGACACGAAGTTGTCCAAGCTTGATACGCTGCGTTTGGCGGCATCATATATAGCACACTTGCGTGCATTACTCCACGAACCACGATCGGCCCACACGCCGCCGCATCCGTTCAGTCTGGTAAGTATAATGTTGATACAATTGTTATGAATTGTTATGAATATGAATGATGTTCCTGGTGACAGATTTCCTACATGAGTGTGGTAGCTAACCCGAGCTAGCATTGAAAAAGCCATACCATCATACAATGCATGCAATGTATTTATCTCAACTTAAAATATCGTTTAATATTTGTAAACAACGTTTGTAAACCAAAAAGTTATTTGTTAAATACACGACGATATGCATTATGTAAAGGTGATAGAGCTACGTTGAAGCTATTACTGGTTTCGGCATGAATGGGTCGGCTCGCCAGTACATAAATGTATAGGACTAGGTAGGGAGCACCTGTGGGGCGACCACAATAGGTAGTTTTATAGGTGGTAGAGCTCGCTGACATTACTGGTTTCAAAATGGGTCCGCCCGGGGTACGAAAACCGACGTGAAGTAACAATGCTTGCACTGTTGAGTTTCGTTCGGTTAGTGAGAGCGCCGGTGGCCCACATATTTAAAAGGCCGGCAACGCACTTGCGACTGCCCTGGTGTTGCTAGTGTCTATGGACGGTGGTGATCACTTACCATCAGGTGACCCACCTGTTCGTTTACTCCCTATAATATAAAAAAAAACAATAGATCATACTGGTCGCAGTGATACAGGTCTAAGGCCTGCATAGCGACCTTTAGAATAATAATAATATCTTAACAATATATTTTATGTAAAGAGGAACAAACGTAACCACCGCACTGCTAACCTCACTTCTCTAAGGCAAGAAAACATTCGTCACTTAATAACTTTACATTAAATTACATAACATTATTGTTATAATTATTTTAGATAAGAGCCAAGTATATAAGAAGTAAAATAACACATTCTTTGTGGACCTAAGTTTCTAAATTAAATTAAAAAAAAATACAATATTCACATATTTACATAATCCTTAATAATTGGTTAATATAATTGATGTTATTATTTATATTTAAGCAGTGGTAATCTTTTAATAGGAAAGTAAAAGTTAAAAAAAAATTGTCAATGTATCTTTAATTCGAATATTACGTTGACACGCAGATTAATCTTAGCGATAAGTAGAAACGGAAAAAAGAAATGCACCCGCCCGTATTTAAAACTTCACCAAACATAATAATATTACAATAATTGTTGACGATTTATTCCCTGTCACGGTTGTCATCCCTTCATTCGTCCGGAACCGCACGAGCGCGCGCGTCTCGACCGCAATGAATCAGGCGCAAGCCGTTTGCCAAACGCCACCGCATCATTTCGCTGTCATCGGGGGATTAGGGAACATGTTCCACGAAAGAATTTCGCCTGATCGATTGCTGTATTACAAGGAACTGAACGTATCGTTTACTGCTATATTACCCTTACTATAAAAATCGAATGTGACTTTGTTTATTTGGTACGCTTTAACTGCTCGATCCGAGCGTCATGAGATCTTGTATGTACGTTGTTAGCGGTACATAAAAGGACGTAAGGGTACTTACATACAGAAAAAATGTACAGTTCCCGGCGGGTACACCAAATCTACATTAATGCGAAGGAAGCTAGTTATTTAAATATTTAATTAATTAGTCGCACTGATAATTCTGGTATTAAACGTAGTATTAAACAAAGAAATTGCGTGGTCAGTTTTTGATAGTATAAGTTTTAGAAAACGATTAAACCTACTAACCTAAGGCTATATAGATTAGCTTTTACTCGCGACTTTGGTAGAGTTAATATAGAATTAATCTATTTTTTAGCAACAGTAAACTTTTTCTGGATTAAGTACCTTTCATGTATGTACCCTAGGTACTCTATGTACTGTACAGTACTGACTACGTATACGCAAAATCTCACAATAATCGGTTGAATAGTTAAGGCGTAAAATTATAAAAAAGCAAACAAACTCACTATCGCCTTTCATAGTATTGGTTAGGATGTATTAAAATGTATCAATTACAAATAGTCAATTCCATTTTATTTATTTGTATGTAGGTACTAAGCAATGCTTTTTTAGTCTATAATATTAGCACATTGAACTGAAATGAAATGAACACATTTTTTCTATTATAAAATATCCTAAGTAACTCCTTATAATATCACCTATCTGCACGTGAAAGTCTCTTTGAAATCGGTACAACCGTTTCGGAGATTAACTGGAATAAACAGACAGACGTCAGTTTGAACATTTTTGAAAATCGTTTCATTGTAATAAAGTACCGTATATGTTTTCATATCCCTTTAGTAAAACACTATTATTTTGACATTACAAACAGACAATTTAATTTTATCTGTTTATATTGATATTAAAAAACAAAATATTAGATTGTAGTGAATTTAATTTTATCTGTTTATATTGATATTAGAAAACAAAATATTAGATTGTAGTGAGCACATTAGAGAAAATTCTAGAACACTACACTTGAACAGAGCATTAACTAAAAAAAACTCTATCAACACACATATAGGTATATGACAATAGCTAACAATGAAAGTGTAAGACAATACATTATCATCTGCCTATGATTGCGTCACTTTATTTTTCTGATACGAAAGATTCTCAGTTAAGAAAGTACTTCCAGTGAAATTCTATGTGGATATGTTTAGGCGTAGTTCTGAATTCTTAACGGGCAGACTTTTCTCTCAAATTGATCCAACCAACATAGCTTGAAGTGTGTGTGTCTCCTAGTGCTTACGATGTCTAATTACCTTCTCTAGCTGAACACGTCGACAAGTTCAGCCGTGTTTTGTAAACTTTACTTCAGAGTCAATTCTCATTGTTAGATTTGTGATTGTGCTACTTATTTACCGTGCATCGTCACTTTATATAAGTGAAATTGTTTGTATTAATTCTTAAGCTAGTCTTAAGTACAAAAACATAAGTGCTTAGTATATATGAAATACCATTTTGTATATAACTTTATTACTGATATATTTTTATATACAATGATTACATAACTAGCTCATTTACATACTAACTCTCACACGATAGCGATTTCAAAGTGAAAACTGTCAATGATGAATGAATTTACGAAACAAGTTTGTATTTTATATTATTATATCCATTAACCTGGTGTTTAGGTACAATTGTCTATAGTGTCAATGCCAGTGGCGATAATCAAATGCTAAGCGCAATACAAAAAAAACCACTGGAATATGATTGAAATTGAGAGAAGATAAACAGAAACAACTTTATAGTTGTTAAGGTTTTAATAAAAATTGACATAGTGATTTTTAACTAGAGGATGTTAGTTAGCTAACTTATACTACGTTGGGTTTCTAAGTAATATTTTCCTTCGCCGTAAGCTCAAACATACTAAGATTCTAATTTACGTTACTCGACGAGACGTTTCCGTACCGTTTGACCGATGATCTATGTGGACTATGAAGTAATAAATCCCAATAGAAACTTATGCTTCAAAATGTATGCTTAACAAAAGCGATTGTTATTTCTTTAAACCGATCGCTCGTCTTGTGTGTTCCTCGACTTGTAAATAAATAAACACGATTTTTAGTAATTGATAAAAAAAATAATATAAGAATCACTCTTCCGACCCTTCCGTCAAACCATAAACACGGAGAAAAATATCTTGTCCAAGTGGAAGAAACATAGAAACAAAAAGGTTATAACAACAAACATGAGTTTTACGTCTTGCGTTCTGGCTGACCAAAAGTTTGCAGCTGTTTGCCCGGTATAAATAAAATTTATCTCCGGACGTCGAGAGCTGCTCCAGTTTTATTGTTTCCATGGATCTTCCTTTGTCTTGTTTAATTGATCGTTACTCCAGAGTATATTCGAAATTCAAATTTTAATTCGATATTTTCTTCGCATTATCAAATTTCTGTTTTGAGTTTTGGCGGGATCTTAGTCTGTCATGTAGTTGTTTTTATATTTTATTCATAATCTTGTGTTATTAGACGCTATATTTTGTAATATTGGTGGTATTTTACGTAATATAGTTCGGTTATTATGCACAAGTGAAGTGGATGAGACATAATACCACGGTTATTATGCACAAGTGAAGTGGATGAGACATAATACCACGGAGCATGCATTCTGAGATGCCACCAAAACTCCATGGAAAGTTCTAACAAGGAAACCACCATCTTGTTAGAACATTATAATTATCACGAGACACTTACTTGGTATAATCTTGTTACTTGACGCCGCTAGTGCACAAACCGTGACGGAGCCAAAAAATGAAGAAGTTACATATTTTAAACATCTGTTAACAAAAATTCCGCTATTGTTTATTTAAACATAAAAAGTGCGGTCACATCGCTGTATCTTGTGTATAAATATGTTAAATCTTTTACTGGGAGGTCTTATAGGTCACGTTTTGCTAATAATTAATGTTATTCCGTCAAGTAGAATACCTAAATCAATAATAATTAGGGTTCGTATGTTATGCAGACCATTTTCGTATATATATGAATATATATATATGAACAAAATAGAGGTTACTTTATGTCAAATATATACTTTGAAAGCCGTTCAAATACCATACCATTTTAATCAATGCATAATGATATGTAAGTTGGTTTATTTATCTATGGGGTTTTGTGTTTCATATTGACCACTTTTAAACATGACTCCTCTCGATTTTACTGATGCTGTTTTCCCTTATTTATCTGATTAAAAACATTATACGGGAATTTTTAAACTTTTTTAGACCCTAAAAATGTTGTTTTTTTTTAATAAGGTTTTGTATTATGAAATATCATCTATAATTTCTTCAATAATTAAATAATTGATACGTTTCTTTTGAAATGTACTTTCCGATAAGTAAAGCAAACAAAAATAGTGTTAGCTTAAACATTTTTTGAGTTTTTTATATAAAAATAATCTTTCCTCGAAATTGCTATATTTATTTTTTTTGTTTGCACAAAAAGTGAGCCGTAATATCTTTCAATTTTGGGAAAGTTAAAGTTACTATTTGAAAAAATGCCTTTTTTCCATTGATAAATTTTATCGGCTGCGAAAAAACAATTGAAAATTGTGTTTAATGGGATAGGAAGAAAAAAAATCAGCTAAATCAAAAGGGGTAAGATTTAAAAGAGGTCGATTTACGGAACACGATACTCCTAAGCGTACCATTATGGCGGGTGTTTTAGTTGAGGTGTGTGGTCATGATCCATTCGGACATAATATCCAAGAACTTACCACCTAGAATTTATATATTGATATTATACTAGCTTACAGCCTACGAAATATAGTTAGTTCACTGCGCATCGATACAGTGACTTTCGACTTGACTTCTAAACCACAGATGTTAAATACACTTATTCATAAAATACAGCACTTCAAATAATACTAATAAACTTTTATATTGTAGGCTTGGCCGTTTGCGTTTCAACACGGCGGTACACTCAGTTGTTCTATATCGCAAAGGTGGAATCCTCAAGGAAACGACACATCAAACTGCCGAAACAACATAACACCGAGAGACAACGTCCAAAATACCAATTGCCATGAAAATTACGAATACTCCGAAAACGACTACGACGAGAGATGCTACGAAGAGGTCGCCAATAATGAAACATGCACGCCGATGCAGTACTGTAATTACGGATACAAAGAGAACTATTACGACATTCGGAATTCTTATTCGTCTGAGAATTTGATAAATAATGTCTAATTATCGAAGTAATAATGTTTTATGAAAAATTACAGAATATATTTTAATTTTTATTAAAATAAATTGAATGATATGTGTGACTTGTGGTTTCTTCTTATATTGTATTGGTTATTCATTATTACTAGCCAAACTCAAATATTGTTTTTTGGGATAACTCAGGATCCAAATCGTAGCTAATATTATAAATGAGAATGTGCGTTTGTTTGTTACGTTGTTACGCGTTAACTACTCGACCGATCATCATGAAATTTTGAATACATGTTGATAGATTTAATCTGCATTAAAACGAGCGAATCCGTGGGCAAAAGATAGTATTATAATAAAGTTAAGATAATTGCTATTAGCTCTTAAAACAAGGCTTATGATGGGATTTTTGCAGTACTATTTAACCTTTCACCGATTTAAAGTTAACTATATAAATGATACAGCCATTATTTAACAGAAATACAACATTAAATATCAGAGTGGACATTGCACTTTCGCTTGGAAGCGTGCTGTATTTATCTTCCAGACGGAAGGGCAAGGTAACGTTCACTCAAATATTTAAGTTACCTGTGTGTTATCATTACTGCTTAACACGTATGTAGAATCATAATTATATGGAAACAGAATGATACTCTGAAAATTCTCTATCTGCCAGGAAAAGCATCATCAAAATTGGTTGTGCCTTTTCCGAAAGTAGCCCTGAAAAAACAATAGTCAGACCAATTTCAATTATATGTATAGATTTGTAAAGGTAGTACTTAATATATTCAAAGAATCGTCTCCTCTATAGAGTATTTTATTCGACGAGTCCGCATAGTAACTTCGTATGACTCAATATGTCAGACTTTAAGTGGTAACATGATATCTAACAAAGTAAATGTCAGAAAGTGACGCCTCGCTAAACCTGAGAAAACAAACAAAAATAGTTCACGTTGAAAAAAGTTGCTTTCAGTCTAAAATTCTGTTCTCAAGATCGTTTGATTTTGTATGATCAAATTACTATACAATACTTTCCTTAGTGTTAGCGCACACTGCGGTGCAGAAATCTATAATGTCTTTACGGAGTCAGATCTAAAAAATACCTTAATAGATTTGGTGCGCGTAATGAGATAAGGTATTCAGAATTTTACCATTCGTATAATACCTTTGGGAAAAAAAACGCACTGCCATTAATTACCAAATTAAATTCCGGATTTGTGGTTATATTAAAAAAAATTGCAGAATAAATATGTATGTAAGCTTTTTTTATATTTTACAGGTTTTAGCGTTAGACCACAGTCTCTTCTGATGTTAAATGATGATGTGGTCTAAGTCGGTAAACACACTAAACCTAGAAGGAACTGACTCTGTCTAGTGCAGCTGCCAGAAAACATCTACATGTGCTTGCCGACAGATTTTCAACTTGAGGGTGGTAGCTAGCCAGGTCAATCTTAGAAAAAGGCCTACCACCATACCATAGTGTTAAGCTGCATTAGGAACATCCAATAACAATACTGAAACGTTGAAGCCTCTCAAAAGTTTTTTTTTAAGTTATACTTGTGTTGGCACTTTAGGGAAAAATGATGAGAGTAAATTTTTATGATACGCGCGCACATTGTCACGAAAAACCGACACCCTGAAGTTAGCATACAGTTAGTCAACATTTTATTCAAAAAAAGTATGTATGTATTAAATACCTTTTTCCTATTGTTAGTGTCGTTATTTCTACAAACGTAGAATAAAGCGAAAGATAAAATTTTTGAAAAGATTTTTATCTTATTACGCCAAAGAAATATAACTTCTAACGCGTGTACATAAGTACACACACACTTTTTTTATAAATATATATTAAAAAAACATTTAGATTACTATAAAATTATCATAAAAACATCACAAACTTAAAATTAAAAACATTTGATAGGAAATCTCAGCTATGAGTTGTACAATCACCTCGTTGTTATGGGTAAGGCGTAGTAACGACGTTCTTTCACTATAGTTCAAGCATTACTGCAAGAATTGGCGGTTTTTTTCAGTAGCGTGCGAGGTTTCATAACGTGCACAAAATTTTGTGCTGTGACGGATAGCAATAAACCTTATCCATTATATATCATATCATGTCATGTAATATTATATACCACAGTGCGCGCTAACTATTATAGGAAAATATGTTCATATTATAAAAACAGGAAATATCGTAGTTATAAAATTGTTCAGTGTTTGGCGAAACTATTTTTTATTGTTTATTAGCAGGCCCGGCAGACGTTGTCCCGCCCTGATAACAATAATATATATACTTATGTGCATGAAACGCTTAAGGCGGCTTGACTTTTTCCGATTTTTTCAACAATTATCATTATATTGCAACCAATTTACTAAAAAAAACTTTGATAAATTATATACCTAAAACTTCCCCGTGATTTACTCTATCTATTTGTGAAGATCACATTACAATCCGTTCAATAGTTTTTGAGTTTATCACGAACATCCAGACAGACAGACAGACGTGCCGGACGACTTAATCTTATAATATATATTGATATGATTAGCCGTTGAACTTTTTTTTTGCGAACTGACTATACGCTGTTGGCCTGATGGGTCTTCACAGCTTCACCGGACTAATAGCGAGAGCGCTTATGCCCAGTCATCGACATAAAACTCGATCTGGCTTACCTTTTCATCGTATATATTTTTATATATACACGTAGCTTCTAACATAGATAGTTAGACATTCGATTTTAGCGGATGCACAGAGAAGGGCGTCATTTGCAGACATCACGATCGTTACATATTCTGATCCACCTCTTAAATAATATTCCTATTTATATTAATTTTATCCTATTCTCCTATCCTAAATTATAATATAGCGAAATGGTTCGGAAATGCATCAGCCCGGAACACACCTACACGTGCATAGCGTCAGACATTCAACTTGACGGCAGTTAGTAGCCAAGGGGGCATTAGAAAAAGCCCTAACACCATATAATAGTTTTATCACGATATTTTCCGTGAGCAAAAGCTCAGGTTAAGTATAAGATTCCAAATTACATCGATCGATGCAGTCTACGAGCACGATCGAGTTAACATAGACTGAAAAAAAATGTTTGCATCATTATTTATCTATTGACAAATATATTATAGAAATAAGCGAAGATAATACAGGTTCAGTAACCTTTTTATCCTACGATTTTGTCAAACGTTTCACTTTTTTTTGTTCAGCAGCTATTAATGAGCTTTAGTTCTAGCAATTCAAAAAATGGAAATGGTTACTTTGGCGAAGCCTTTATTTATAAGTATCTATTAATTTATCTCAAAAGCCATCATCGCTTCAACGGCCACTAGTTAATATAGATTTAGAATATCTAAAGTCGAAAATCAAAATTCTAGTATATGTAACAATCGAATTACAAAAGTTCTGATGCATTAGTGTATGTTTCAATTGACAAAGTCGTAGAAATGAGAAAATTAAGTACACTAATAAGAATGTTTATTCATAAGATAAATAAAAAAAACTGTAAATTGTAGCAGGTGAAATTTATTCTATATAATAATTATATATTTATAAGTATTATGCAAGAGCGCATTATAAAATAATGTATTTACATCGAAATATCATGATGTAAAACCTAAGCGAGGCATGTTTTGGTAAAATTTTATTTTTAAATAATTATAATAAACTTACAATTAAAGCGATTATTTTTTTTTACAATTGAATTCCAAAATAAAAATGTTTCAAAAACATTCCACCGAATATCCGAACCGGTGAATCGACAACAAATTGACAAGTTTAAAAACTAAAAAATATTATATTAAATTGTACATTATCTAGGAAACGTTCAAATTGCTTTCGTGGCTTATTATTTTCTAATAATGCTTTTCATTTCACTATATACTATGTTAATAATCATCAACGCTAATACAAGAAAGATTTCATAAAATAGATTATTACAACGAGTTACAAAATGTGATCGAATTGTTATAAAATAATATTTACTTTATTATAATATGACCAAAGACTTATGTACACTCGCATCATCTACAATAAAATTCAAATTATAAATCATAATCATCAGCCTATAAGAAGCCCACTGTAGGGCCATAGGTCTCTTCCCGATTTCTTCTTTTTAAATAAAAAAAAATATGTGCACAGGTGTTTACTGTTTAGGTCGTTTATCTAAATTCTCTGATCACTTGCATTTCACAAAACTTGGTGGGTTTGTTGGTGTTTTGATCGTTTAGGAAGGCATTTATTATAGCAATTAACTTTATAGCAAGTAAGTGACAGTAATTAATACAAGGGAGACAAAACTACATCGATACTCTCCACTAAGTAAGCCTGCGGCAGGCGGCACATGATATATCGTACAATCACTATGATAGACAAAGATAAGACTATACGAAACGAACTTAGCCGACTATCGCGATCTTGTTCCCACCGGTGCCATATCAAAAGCCGGGTACTGTCCATTGTTATTGAATTAATACAAAAGTCGAAACATTTTAATGACTCGGGAATGAAAACCATTTATTTTACAGAAATACAAAAACATTTAGGAATTAACAGTTCAAAGCCTAATATTTCTGAATATTCTTTAGCGTTACAACTCGAATTAAAAACGCTTTAGCATCTTTTTTAGTTTTTGAACTATCAATTAATGATAATGTCTATATGTGTGTAATGCGTAATTACTAATAATGTCTTATCATAAATCAATTTACACCATTTCATGTGTTAAAGATTTTATTGCTTGTAGACCGGAACTATTATTATTTATTTTGGTAAATATCACAAAAATCACAAGCGAAAAAATGTGTTTTGGTATATAAGCGGTGGGCCATGGGAATTATACTTGTAGTGGTTTACATTAGATACTTAATCTCACTACAGGTGCGACAACAAAATGGTTCAGTAGAGCGGTGTGTGTGACGCGCTCCATTAATAAATATTACGCTATGTCTAGTTTACAAATAAATGGTCGCGCTCTGCTCTGAGCATGAGTCACTCTGTTCGCATTTTTTTTTTTCGAACTGACTACTGACTGTTGACCTTGGAAAGGCCTCTACAGATTCACCGGACTACTAAGGGGAGCGCTTAAGGCACCCACCCGATCTCTGTCCGCATGGTTGTTATTGATGGTATATACCACCGGCGGATACACATAGTTATACAAAATATGATTTATGGTCCTTCCTGTAGCGAGATTTTATCCTTAGTATAAAGTACAGTTTAGTATATTGGTAAATATATCAAAAATGATACGAGTCTACTGAGTCCATTAGAAGACGTCGTCTTATGCCTCTAAATTACGACTAATCAGATACTTGACAAACTCGCATTTTAACATCAAGGTAAAAGACAAGGTTAAAAACCGTTTTTATTTTTTCAATACGTATACAATTAATTTTAATCTGTGTAATATACAATCGTATTATAAGCAAATATTACAGTAAAATATAAAGAATAAAATGACAAACAGATATACAATTCTCATCGCTCTAACTGTCATGCTATGAATCGAACTAATAAGTATATAAGGAGACATTACCGCCATCCTTAACTAAGGCTATTATTGAACTCTTACTGTTTATTCACAGCAATCGTATTCCTTCCGTAGTACAAGTAACTTAGACATTCGCGACTACGCTAGAATTTTTTTTATTTCAAAATTAATTTACAATAACTATAAATGTTACAATGCAATTTCGTAATGAATTATATTCATGGAATTGTAACACTATCCAAACGTATTCGAGTCATATAGAAGACATAGCGGGAACATCCCGTTTTTAATTATTTATATTAAACGTATTTTTAAGAATATCTAGGATTTATTGTGGAATTCCGTTCCAGAATAATATACAACGATTATATAAGTTATAAACTGTATTTATATAACGTTTTTTATATAACAATAACGTTATTGTTTATCTATATGGTGCATGCATTATGAATAAAAATAACATTTGACTCTATACGACCCAATTTAATGATAATGTCCATTCAATAAACGTTATGCTTATAAATAAATTTTACTATATCTCTATAATTCTACCACGTTTTTGGTAGGCTCCTAGCTTCAACTTCATATCATAAATTATACATTAAAACTTTCTATATTAGAAAAGTTATTTTCATTTAGATAATAATTTAAATTCTCTTCAAGATTTCATTTAATTACATCTACGTAGTATAGATATTAGATAGTATAGAGAAATTACATTCTCAAGTATCGTCTTGGAAAGTTTCATGCATTCAAATGTTACCTATATGTGCTTCTTACATTTCTACGTTTAATACAAGTTTTGATGTTATCAAATATCATCAGAAATTAATGACCAAGTATACACCCTTCACGTTTCGCTAGGAACGCTTCTAAAAAGACATATGGAACAAAACGAAACGTTAAAATGAGAAGTGATACTTAGTGGTAAATATTACAGTATCTATTATTGCTTTATCGAATTAAAATGTGTTAAAATAAAACATCCGTATTTATCGCAGTTAAACTCGTACCTACATCCGAAGTACAATAGTCCAAGGAATAAAATATATCCGTACTTGATGTGTAGCACAAGTTAATAAAAATCCGCGACGTTTAAAACTTTCAACGATACGTCATAAAAATGCTTATTTAATGTTAATTCGATACCACCTCGAGACGAGTGAAAACTTAATTTCTCGACGTACTAAGAATAGCTGATATGTTGACGTATCATTGGAATCACGATGGCCACAGACTTCTGATAAAAAATGAAGGTTGTAGAATATCTTGTTCCATTTATAACGATTCAAGTTATTTTATTATTGTTTGCAAATAATATCGAAATATAAAACAAAATTCCAACGTCCATCTCAGTCTTCAGTTATCAAGTCTATTAATTGTATAAATTAAAAGAAAAAGAATGAAAAAAAGAACTTTCGCATTATATTTGTTATGAAGTGGCTATCAAATAAATTATTATTTTTCATGACACATTGTATTTAGATTCTGATTATAGTAACTTGTATACGTACTGAAATGACACTAGTGCCAAAATATAAGTCCGTCATACAAAAATGTTTTGCGGAGTTTTTCGTAGATAGGTCTGCATTATTGAATTCCATTGATACTTTAGCCGCGTTTTTTTATTACAATTTATTTAAAATACACTGCGAAGCCGACGGATATCAGCTAGTGTCAAATTTTCGCAATTTCTAAGCATTTATGTCACGACATGTCATTTAGGTTAATCGAGAAAATAAACCGAATCGATGTAAAATTATCGTTTGTGTTAGCAAATAGCGAAATATTTACACTCTGTTAATGTATTCATAAACCGCAAAGATAGTGAATATATACAAAAATTGTTTTATCTAAGTGACCATAATTGACAAAGTATGGCCAGACGCCTCGTTTATCTGTAGCGAATTATATACGGACGTTACACAAAGAATGTCACATCATTACATTTCTAGCTGTGTTTTTATATACTGTGGTTAAATCAAATTCTTTACATAAAAAATATATAGCCAATGATACGGTCGGAAATTCGAAATTTAAACTTCGGAAAAAAAATCGAAGTAAAGATCTATTATAAGTGTGTCTGTTATTATTACTTGTTTCTTATTTGGTCCAGATGGTTTGATGGTATTAAAAGCATTCGTAATTCTAGTTTTTGTAAATAGTTTGCGTAATTACGATTTACCGGTTATTGATCTCTAGATAAATCAGTTATAAAGTGCTACAGAAATTACGTTTCCATTTTTTATTAACCACAATTATGAGTCTATTATTATACCTTATAATTATTTTCTTCTGAGCCTTATCGCCAGATGAATAATCAATGTATATCTTGTAAAAAAAAAATCACGATTTTTTTTTAATGCTATACTGAATATATGTAATTACGAAAAGCTAAAATATTGAGTATATTAATAAACATAATCTCTGGAATTATTAATCGGTCTCTGAATTACGTGTTCTGCAATAATAAAGTAACAGCGAGCATGGTTATATATCGAATTAAAATTGTAAATTTAGATTATATGTCAGCTAAAACAAGACCTTAACAGAAGATACGACAGTGCTGCGTTTCACGTAATACCGAAATCTACCTCTGCAAGTATTTCTATAAAGTGTGCACATTTTAGTTTACACTCTTAATCATACAGAATACACTATTTTGAAGTACATACGAGTATTTCTGCTATCGCTTTGCTCTTGTGATGTATGTAATTTGGGGGCCGATTATAAAAGATAATTTACTCTGGAAAACCTACAGTCCAAGCTGATGGTTATAGGTTATGATTTATTGAATGTGATGATAAAATTAATTAGTCTCAAGAGTTGCATGTAATTATAAAAAAGTTCCTAAATTTATATAAAGAGGATGTGGCTGTTTTTATTTACTTCAAAGAATAAAGGTTGTGCTTTTCGTTAGTATTTTTGTATATCTGTGATTTGTTTTTTCTAATCTACGCGACCCATTTATATAACTCTTTTAATGGGGTAATATATATAGGTACTATGAAAAAGTTATATCATATAAAATATTAAGGTATAATATTCCTATGTACAGACTTACGTATGTAAGCCGGTTTCTTTTATTAAATTATTTTCTATATAAAAATAATATATAAGAACTAGGATCGACAATTAGGGGCCGAGCGAGTATTTCGTAAACAACATTTTTGTAACTTCTAACCGCCCCCCTCTCCTTGTCAGCAAATGTAAGCACCGCACTTAACCCCTCTAATGCTTTCGTAAACATTTATATAATTATTGTTTTAACTGTTACCTTATTGCTTCATGCGTAGTTCAAGTATAGAAATAATGAATTTATAGTCCATACAGACATTGATTTCGTTATTAAAGCGATGGTAGCCCGGTGAATACGACCGCGTGCCTCACATATCACACCGACACATCCACATCACTTCCAACCCTTGTGTCATCAAAAAATAAGCAAATAAAACTGCCCAAACCCCCCCCTCCCCCCTCTAATAGTGCTTACGTAATACTTGAATAGCCCCTTTCCTTACCTGTGATTAGTGTTTTCAATTTTTAGCGATTATCTATACAAAGATTTATCGTCAAAACAATGCTATTCGGCTTGGAGTTCTTTTAAGACAAACTCGTTGAGCAAATTAAGCCTGCAATCTATTAATGCCATAAGAATCACAATAAATGTTATTTAATATACAGTATAACATTAAATGTGTGATGTTAAACATTATTAGAATATATTACAAAAAAAAAAGCTATGGATTTATATATTTTCAATTGGAAATAGTATATCTCATCTGCCAGACTAATATATTTCACCTATCGACTTACAATACAATAGTAAAGACTCCTACATCGATTTACACTCGTAATGATTATTTTCAAGTGTGTAACATACATGTGTATGTATGCATGTGTGTGTTATGAGATAACGAAATAGAATATTATTTTCTGAACATTAAATAGAGAGAAGAAAAATGTATGCGAACATATTCTGAAATATTTCTAGAACAATTAATTATATATTTACTAACATTTTATAGTTGCTTCGACCTTACGGCCTTACTTATAAAAGTATAGTCAGAATTTAAACACAGTTAAAGTGTTTCCCTCTCTGTCTAATTGATATTGATAGAAAAAAAACGGAGTTCAAGATATTTAATTGATGAAGGTGTTACTCTGCGGACAGTCAGGAATGTGTAATACTAGTACAGATAAGAATTGCTTATATTTAATCTAAGTTGATAAGAAAGGCAGTTAATTTACGGTTCGAATGGTTGTAAGAAAGAAATTTGGAGTAATTTATAGTGTACATGAGTGTAATAGTTTACGAAATCCCTGTAAAATGTCTTTTATCATGGTCGAGAGAGCGTTGTTGTGATTTAAATTTAGTGTACATTACAAACAAAGTAAATCATTCGAATTAAGAATTCTCTCTAGTATATAATTATATATAATTTTTTAGGTAAACACATTTGTGCGTAATTCAATTAAAACTAAGACGACCACATTAAAAAACTACACAAAAATAATTTAACACAAATAAAATTATCGTATCAGTCCTATCACTGTGTTAAATAAAATAAATTAAAATTAAATACACTTAATTGTCTAATTAAAACATAATAGTTGTTACAGTGTACAATTTTGTAGTTCACATTTTATTTACATATATTATTTGCCAGTAATGTTAAAATAATAAGCCTTGTCCCACGCGGACGGTGCGATGCGACGTGACGCGATGCGATTAATATTATAAAAGCGTATTATTTATTCATTTATATTTGCAGATTATAACTAATTAAGCTAAATGCGGAAATATAAATACACAATGAATAATTATAATCTTTCGCGGGTCGCAACACCAGCGTACCGTCTTAATATGTAGAACACAATTATATGAATTATTTATTATTGAAATTGCAGTCAAATTCATAGTAACTTTTAGTTTATATCGACAGATTTCACACTCTGGTATGTAGTGCTATTGTGTGAGCGTAGTATGTTTGACTACCTCCCTGAGAATATGCTGATAGGGTTCGATGTCGTCCGTTTTCTCACCAGCATCGCCTCCACTGCAAAATTATTATTTATTATGTTTATTGTTATATCAAGCATAATGAACTATTTTTAGTAAAATAAACCTTCAGGTTTTATGCATGATAAGCTACTGAGTAAAGTCATTTTTTTCTGAAATAGGACCTGCCCAGTATTACTAATTTCTAAACTATATTGCGATACTAAAACAAAGATTGTTGAGTTTCAATCCAAGCTCTTGTAAAATATTAAGTAAGGGAATAAACCAGATATATATGGCCAATCAACCTTACTCTCATATCAAAATAATATCTATTAATTTACAAGATATAACGTATCTATAGTTACCTTAAGTCAACTTACATCCATATGTATCTAAAATAACTGCCTGACATATCAACGCACAACCAAAACCATTCTAGGTCTAGAGCTGTGAGCATTCGTATGACAGTTCTATTTATACTATAGGTGAGCCCATAGGAAGGACTTTTTAAAATTAAACCCCCGAGTTGGTGGAAAGAGGGGATGAAAGTTTGTATGCAAGTACATAATTTTTTTCGTCAGTCATTTATTATACGAGTACACACATAAAATAAAAAGTCGAAAATAATTACTGTAAATAGTAAATGCGTATGAAGCTATGGATTATATTATAGTATAGTTTGAACTTATAAGGACTGAATACAGACGTCTCTCGATTCGTGAAACCCTAATTTTCTTTAGAAAAATAATATGGTTAAGTATTTGTGAAATCTTACTAGTGGAGTCCTGTGGGGTGAGAGGTCGTTTAATTGTTTGCTGTAGCACAGCGAGCCACCCGTCGCGGTCGTCGTGCGTCGTCGCCGCGAGACAGTACGTGCGCTCCGGCGTCACCAGCTGGAACGGGAACCTCGCGTCCTTGCAACCGTTTCCAGTGTTGGACACCTTTATGCAGTAGCCGTTTGATTCGTGACCTGAACAATAACATTGTTTTGAGAAGATTGTTTTTTTTTTTAAAACCGAAAACTTTTCGTGATTATGAGGTGACATTTCGACTGAATTATTTTTATTTGTTATCGAAATGATCCCCAAAGTGCCGATGGAAATCTCCTTGGGGGATTCGGCACGCCTATCCGGCTATGCCCTTTATTCGAGGTTTTCATTTTTTTATCAGTGGGTAATGTACGCCATATTTGTAAAGTTATCTTACTTAAATAAGTATGCGCTACGCGAACAAAATCATTAATTAAAAAAATATATATATATTTAAATATACTAACCGACGAAGATTTCTCCTTTAGGATAAGCATCGAGCGGCTCATCGTGGTACATTAACTTTCTGTTGTCAAGTGTGAACCACCGTCGGCGATGTGCATCAGACGCTCTAGGTCCCGTCTTCCACAGCCAACCTTCGCGAGCGAAATCCTTGGGCAGACGGAGGACGAGGTCTGACTGTGGTGTTGATGGAAACGCCACTTGGAGTAAATGTAATTGGGCGCAGCGAATCGCAGTGTACCTGGAAATATTAATACAAATGTATATTTTAGTGTATGTATATATAGTTCGTAGTTTACAATGAAGTAAGAAGGAACAAGGAGTAATGAAAATGATGTCAACCAGTAGATTTGAGCGAATGGTAGTATTGCGGGGTGGTGAGACATTGAGGGTGATGGATGTACTGGGTTGTTAGTGTATTGAGTATGGCAAAATATTTGAGGTGGTATGGTATCGCGGGGTGGTAGGGTATCTGTACTAAATTAGATCCACACCACCAAACACATGTTGGTAAATCAGTCATTGTGACTATCTTTGGGGTTGTCGTGTTTCGGGAACAAGCTGTTGAGAGGATTGCAGGCCCGCAAGATAACGACAACTGGTGATGGATTGTAAATACCTCTGTGGTCGTCGTTTTTCGATTGTACTGGATTTATGACAAAGTACATTTCAGTTACTCTATTGTGTTCAATATAAAAAGTATGGTTTAAGGGACCCTTCAAATAGTAATAAAATACGTTTAACATATAAATCCTTGAAAATGTTATAAAATTATAATACGAGAACTTCATTCAACAGGACTTTTCTAATTGATTACCAAAATTTAATAGTTATAACGAAAAGTGGCTTTTCAACACCATAGCGCAATGGCGTCTTAAAGAAGACGTTAATCGAAATCCCCATTTTAAAAATTTTGCAGATAAATAAACATAGCATACGGTTACTAATTTAATTTTCAAAATGTTTGATATCTTATATGACCTCATATTACACTAAAATAACTCGAATACTATTTAAAAATTTTGTAAACTGTAATTTTGTAAATTTTGTCAACATAGTATAATGCTACTCTTTGTTTAATTTACTTTTGAAAATGTTGATTTCTTATATGACTATATATTAAAAAAAAACAAGCACTTAATTATTAACTTAATTAGCACTTAACATTAACACTTAATTAATTTAAATTTTGTTAATATATCAACATAAAACACAGCTACTTGTTTGATTTAATTTCGAAAATATTGATACCTTATATGCTCTCATGTAAAAAAAAAAAAAAAACAATAAAATTATCTTAATGGCGATCATAATTTTAAACTCATTTCTGTATAGTGTGATAATTTCTAATCGACATTTACCGGTTTATGTAATCTATATAACGTCGTATATACATAATGTATTATGAATTTTAAAATATATTTCTTTGGCGGTAAAGAGAAATATGGTAATGATTACTATTTACCATTATTATAGCGGACGTATAAATAAGCTACTTAATGGTCTCGTTAATAGATTAATCTACATATTAATGTTCCGTGAAGTGGGCGTTGATATGAAGACTCGTGTTGGATAAATAATACAAACCAACACGAGCAGGTAATGTTATGGTTCTTCGGGCAATCTATACGGAAACGTCAGCCGTTTAACAATTGAGAATCGCTTCAATTAGTTTCACATCACGCGCACACGGAGAACATCGAACGGAACGGAACGCATTATGCCACATTAGCTGTTGCTCGCGCCGCCGCTCGCGTTATTCTATATTAAGTCCGGGAAAAGCACTTTTTCCTGGATGAGTCCTTTTGTCCTTTTGTTACTCCTGGGAAGGTCTATGCAAATTTAATGACGATTGCTTTAGTAGTTAAGGCGTGAACGCATAACAAACAAACACACTTCAATCGCATGTAAAGTATTAGGATAAAACGATCTATATAGAAGGTTCCTTCTAATATTTTCATTTTCACCTTTCTTGTAGAGAATTTTATTTACCACAAGAATATGCTCTGCCCTTACGGGTCGGATAAGCCATTCAGAAATTACTCAATTCCAAAGGTTGAACAAAAAAAATCCCATATTAATCAAATGATAAATGGAAAATCAAAATGAGTATTATAATATTATCGATAATATTATATTATATTATTATATTATATTATTATAATATTAGTATTATATTATTATTATTATCCCCTTAGTATTATAATTATAGTCAAATAACTTCGCGCGCGTCCGTCCTCCGAGGAGACACGCAACATCGTCACGAGGTAGGTACTCTAGATGTTAACGGGGTTGGTTGACGTAGTGGGGAAGGGAAAACGACATGCTACCTCTCCCCGCTTACGTCTGTCGCAACCCAAGACGGTCGCGCACGAACTTAAGTTTAAAAGGGTAATATTTTCATTATCCTGAACAATATTTTTAAGGAACTTTTGTTATAAAAAAGTCGATATTTTTGATAAAGCGTAGTCTATGTGATGCAGCTTAAAACTAGAAAGATGTCAATGTCATTATATATCAAGATTTTTTCACATTTCTATGTCGCTCCGGCTTGCTTTTATTTTTATCATGTCCAATCAAATCCAGCCTAGCATGTTACTAGTGAGTCAAGATAGAAACTGGTAGGATTTAAGCATGATATTTTTCAGTACTTTAACGGATCCCCTAGTTAATCCGGACATTACCTACATATTGTGTACAATAACCGATTTCTACACTTTAGTGGTAACTCATGCGGTGGCATTTTTATTGTGCTTTGGAATTTCGTTTGACCATAATCAAGAAGTGACGAAAGACACATTAAAGATAGAATAGGGAGAGTTCTGTAATGTATATGCAAAAGGAGATACTTTATATATGCACAAATGGATGCTTAGTCACAGACCTTATCGTTAAAGGACGTACCTAGTAAAGTGACGACTGGAACAAATGCTCTATCGTAAGGCTATGGGCTCAAGACTGTTCATAGTCAATAATAATAATAAATATATATGTCAAAACTGGCTGATGCCCACGATTTCATTTCCGTTGTTTATTATCTTTACAATATATTTTATGCACAGAAGAAAAATTAAGCACCTCACCGCTTACTCCACTTTTCTATGGTAAAAAAACACACATCTTGGAATACGGACTCTTTACAAAAATCGTAGTTTTTTAAAACTTTAGTAACTTTATAGCGAATAAATCTATCGTGGTTCTTAGCTAAGGACCAAGTATATAAGAAATAAACCTAAAAAGATTTGGTCTAAATCTATAGAGTAATTTTTGAGTGACGCGTGTACAACTAGCGGCCTCTACTATTTTATTATTAATATATAAAATAACGTATATTTAGATTTCAAAGTCTTCAGTCAATTTTGAAGAAAGAATGTTTTATTTTCAGTCGTACACAAACATGTTTTCTTTTTAATAATGATTACTCATCAAAATCGTAGGGACCGAATATAACAAATGTTATATGTGTATTTTAAATCGCCTGAGAAATTTAGAAGAATCCATCAAAGTTTTCTGTAAACTGTTTTGGGTATTCAACCCTTTATGTACATCTGAATCTTACGATGTACTTACCAATTGTTTATAACTTCTGGCTCCTCATGATACACGTATATATGGCGCGTTGTGCCGTCCTTCATGAACGAGATCTGCATTGAATTCATATGGTCCAATTTAGCCGGTGCGAATGCTACGTTCAGCTCAGAAAGCTTTAGGATGCCCTTAGGCTCCTTGTTTTCTCTTACATGATACCTGAAGAGAGATTGGTTATACAATATAAAGAAAAGGGAATAGAAATGAGAACTTATATTATTACTTGATATCTTTGTTTAATTGACAGCTTGTCTTTTTGTACTATGTTAATGTTTTTTTAAAGTGAAACGTTTTTTTCAATTTCTGTAGTCCATCTATCGCATGCTGCATTACAGCCGGCAGCGGAGTAGGGGTAAAGTGAAAGGCGCTCGGCAGAGCAGTCAAGGCCAATATGGCTCAGTTGAAAAATATTAAATGCTTTCAACAAATATTATGCTCAGTTTTTAAAATGCAACGACCCGAAAAAAAGTTTCACTATTATCGTAGTTTAATAAAACCACACGATATTTTGGTCTAGTATATATTTAATTGAATTTAAGAAATGTAAGAGTAATCAATGTGATAAGGAATTAACTTATTTATATAAACATCGATTCGTACAAAATAAAGGTATGATCTTGAACTGTATTGTAACTTTACATTTCCTGTAAAACATAGTAAATACATATAAACACAAACTAGATAATTAAAGCAAGCAACACATAGTTGAATAATGGTTATTATATTTTTAATAACAATTGTTATAAAATGAGAAAGAAGCACGTTTAAATGACAACATAATGGTGTAACGGTGGATAGTGTGAAACGGACGTATTTTGCAACTTGTTCGTTAAACGTTTTTCAATTGTCGTCCTTACCTCAATCGACCAAAGTTTTTGACCCGGAGACGATCGATAATACGACCGAGACAACCCGAAGTACGGCCGCAGCCGTCAGAAGCGGGATGATACCTAAGAACCAGTCCGGTAATGTTTAGCCGAAATGTTTTTCAGTGCTCGATTTAAAATCGACGTATACTTTATTACAAAAACGTGACGGTTGAACGGTTAAGGTTAGTAGAGATTCGAATACGATGTGACTTGATTCGTGTTTTGCCATGTATTAAATAATATAGGATTCATATATATTTACTAATTTATAGCTCAGTGCAAATAATTTAATAGGTGCACTATAGTACTTATCAGTACGACAATGACGTAATGAGGTAAACTGAACTCTTCAGAGACGGATCCTATACGTTAGTATGTATAATTTCAAATACATTTACCCGGCTTTTCATTTGGCACGTCGGAGAGAAGATCGAGATAGTCGGCAAAGTTCGGTTTCGTAGAACGTTATCTTTGTCTATCGTAGTCATTACGTTGTGTGAAAGAGAAACGCTTCACAAAACTGAAGCAAGTCGATCGTAGACGGACATCTTATTGATCTCACGTCATCTCTCGTCTCACTCACTTGACGTGTCAAGTCAAATACCTGGTTATTTTCTATCTAATATCCCTTTACGTACTATCTCTTCAGTATTCCAAGTATAAATACTCATTTAATTAATCGCTAAGCCTCCGGTTTGTCGCTAGCAAGATTTTCATTGTTCAGTATTCTTCTGTATTCCGCAAGATTTCTTTTTGTAATAATATAGATACACTTTGAGGATGATTTATTAATTTGTGATTCTCTTGCCTTAACTAGAAGTTATATATAAATCCTTGACCTGTGCTCTTATTCTCCATTTGTTTCTTGTTATTTATTTTAATTCATAAATTTATTAATATTGTGTAATACGTTTTTTTATGAATGTTATTTAGGCAGAGGTACTTCACTATTATGCGGAGTTCCAATGAAATAAATTGATAGTGCTTATTGTTACATATATTATCGGACTCATTTTCTGAACCTTAAATAAATAGATATGTAGAAACCATGTAATATAAGCTTTCATGCTTAAAAACATAAATAAATGATGAAAATATTATTAATCAACGAAATGATTAAAATTAAAAATTGTGAAAAATAAACTAAGAGAAACATTTAAGTAATATTCGAGATTTTTGTTCGATGCCCGTGATTTATGATTTACATTACGAATTTCGATGAGAATTCTACCGTTTTGTTCATTTAAATTAAGTATTTAATCTTAAGTAATGTTATAAATGCGAATGTCAGTTTATCTGTTATTTTTTTTTATTTATTATTTAGCATTTATTTATTCATTATTTATTAGCAATCTCTTCCAGGCAAGGCTTATATTTTCACACCTTAACTACTTCACCAATCATCATAAAATTTTGTATAAACGTTATCAAGCGTACCAAAGAAGACGCGAGTATATTTCATCCATAAAAATATACTGTTTCCTAAGTTTAGATCAACTCTATATTAACGTGAACTAAGCCGCGAGCAAAACCTAGTATTTAATAATACGGTCATAAATAGAAGACGATGTTGGAAATATTTCTATTCGTTTGTTTTGATAAGAAGTTTTTTATTTTATTCAGGTAAGTTTATTGACACCAAAAGATACATAATAATTTGAAACGTGCGCCTTATTAAATATATTATGAATAACAAGTTTTTCGTTACGAAATTTCAAGAAGGTTGATTCATCGTTGAATTATAATGAACTATCTTTTACCCGCGACGATGCTCGTGTTAACGTAGAATTGACCTATCCATCGGAAACAATAGTTTTTTGTGGATGAAAGCCCCTATGTCCTATTCCTATCTGTACTATTGACAAGGTGTATACAAAATTTACCACAAAGTTACCGCATTAAAGTCTAATAAACAAACAAACTCGCCTTCATAAAATCAATTACCGAATATGAGTTTATTTCTTACGCTTACGTCGTCGCTTAACTACTCAAATAAAATGTGACATTTGTATTTATATTGTCAAGGATCTTTTATCAAGATCTAGATCTATAAGAACCTAGATTGACGCGAGAGAAACCACGAGTAGAAGCTAGTTAGTACTGTAAAATATTTATGTGTATATTATTTTATGCTGTAACTCTACCGTTCAGTCTATTACGATGTGTCTTTTGTGACGTCACGTACGGGAAGACTTTTGAATTAGCTCAACCGTTGTACAATAGATCGCGCACGGTTCGTATCATTATGAAATCAATGGGAAGGAAGTCGTTGGTTTGGTACACGTGTATGTTTCACGAATTTATATATGTATGAAATAATAGTTAACTTAGTTTAGCTGAGCTTAGTTAGACTCGGGATGTTTGGTGACAGTCCAAGCCGAGGCGCGCCGTGCGCCCTTATGCTGGTTGCCCATATAAAATCGGGTGAGTGCCTTAAGCGCTCTCCTTAGTAGTCCGGTGAAACTGTGAAGGCCTTGCCAGGTCAACAGTGTAGTCAGTTCGAAAAAAAAAAGTCGTTGGTTAAATATATTTAAAAAGATTATTCTAAAATGCGTATCCCTTGGAAACTACGAATATGAAAATAATTTTCAGATATCAAATATGGGAAATATTAAAGCAATAAGTTATAATATCCTTAGTAATATTATAAATGTCAGTTTAATTGTTTGTTACGCATTGACGTATTAACTAGTCAATCGATTATCATTAAAGTTCGCCTACAAGTTGCTAAAGTACATCTCAAAATCAAATCTACATTTAGGCGCGCGAAGCCTTGGGCAAAAGCTAATTCACTATATGCCCATAGGTAGTATGGCTCAAAAAACGTTTTTTTTTCACGAGTCTTTACGAAAATATCTTAGTTTATCATGTTTTACGAAGCCCCTCAAAAGCGAAGCTCAAACATTTTTAAGAGGTTTCTCAACATTTCCTTTAAAATTTCCAAAATCGTCGAAAACGGTCGCTAATATTCATTGTCAGAAGTCGCTCAAAAAGGTCTAACTTTCAAACTTTAAAAAATCTCGAGCGACCTTTAAATATTACAATATCGATTTGAAAATTTCAGGATCCTGAAGAGAATAGTCAAATAACCAGAAAAGAACCATTAAATTAAAAAAAAAAGATTATCGAGGAAATTGTTAATTTTTGAAAACTAACGACTAGCGACTATCGACTTCTTAAAAATTTTTTTTTAGCTGTGCATTGGAGTATTCTTAAAACACGATAAAGCAACATATTTTCGGACGAGCCTCGAAATAAAAAAATCGTTTTTTATAGGCAACCCTAATACATAGCTATAATAAATGTTATGTCATTGGTCATATTACCTATACGGTAAAAAGGTGAAGCAGGGTCTATAATATATATTATATAAAATAGGGAATATCTATTGAAATAAACAAGCATAGGGAAGGAAATATCTATAGATTCAAGAATAACATACAAATTTGTTTTTCAACTAAGTTTCCTGTTCTTCTATTAGCGTCATACTATGGAAATTTTGCAAAATAATTTATACATTATTGTAATTACTCATCCTAACATTCTGTAAGCATTTGAACAAATCTATTTACATATAGCACTAAAAATACAGGACCAAAGCCATTACGGCCCTCTAAATTCGTATATATACATAATAAAATCAATACAAATTATAAAAGAAAGTCATCGGCCGCGTCTGTCTGTCTGGATGTTCACGATAATCTCAAAAACTAGTTTAACGGATTGTAATGCGGTCTTCACCAATAGATAGAGTAATTTACGGGGAAGGTTTCAATATATAATTTGCTACGGTTTTATGTAAGTTGGTTGAAATATAATGATAATTGTGGAAAGAATCGGAATAAGTCAAGCCGCCTTAAACGTTTCATGCACATAAGTATATATATATATATTTGTTATAACGGCAGGACAACGTCCGCCGGGCCTGCTAGTACATAATAAAACGTTATAAATGAAATATATTGAGTTCGACACACACTTCAACTAACCATAGGAACAAAAACTGCAGTTTTCCAAGCAACCCAGATAAATCGCTTAATAGGTTAACTATGTCCTCGTAATATTTAGAATACATTGAGTATAATATATTCTAAATATTATGAGAAAGTCCGTGTCTCGTAGTGAGAAGCAAAATAATTTTTTAAAAAATCCAGTAGCTAATTATAAACCTATTTCAGACTGTGAAAAGGAACTGTTGTTCTCTCTTACATACATCGCTAAACACTAAGTGTTACTCGGTATTATAATTTCGTGCCTATAAATCTAATTGTTTTTGCCAACCAAATGAGATGTAAGAAGTTAATCTTTAGATTTTATCAAATAGAGATATTAAATTTTCAAACCAAGGCAACACAGATGGCGTTAAAATCAATACAATCTAACACGAAAATGAGTGGATAGATGACGTTTAACACAATCTGAAGGTTATGTCGTCATTTGCAACGGCGCATAAAATTAACCCATCGTGTATTATTACTTCACGGCGACACCTCCCAAATAGTGTGTGTTCAATTCGCAATAGTATCTACGTACATATTACATACACATGCTTTATAAATAGTGTAGTCTTTATTATCACATAATATACTAATAGCTATAACATAATTGTTTGTATTGATGAAGTTTGCGATACTTTCATAATAAATGTATTTCTCAGTCAATCTCTTCACAAATAATATCTTTTATTATATTTGTAAGTCTTTGCTTCATAAAAACAAAACATGGTTAATTATAAAAGAATGTTCAATATAATATAGAATATTGAAGAGAATTTCTATGATGACATTTGTACATAATTCTAATTAGTTTGTAGGGACGCGTGTAAAATAATTGTATTTAATTAACTCGTTTTTTATGCACATGAATGTCGAATTAAGTAGCTAAGTATTTATAATTAATTAATATAAACTATGTACAATATAATAATTCATTTGAAATTAAAATTTATGCTTAAGATAGAGCGAACTGTGTTTTGATGAAGAGAGTAAAAATTTGAAGTATACACGTTCCGTCATTTTGTATCAATACGTAAGCAACTAAATCATGACTTGGTAACTGTTCAATAAGGCAAATACATTTATTTCGCTTATACGAATTGTACGTCACAAAAGAATTTCACAATTCGCGATGGTGTTTACCTTTTCAATTATCGTTATACTGTGATAATATGTCAGTGCAGTGAACGAGGCAAGTTCAAGATTACGTAGTCGGTCAATATTTGCACGAAACTCTTGACGTAGTAGGAATGTAATAAGAGGCGTGGAACTTTTCGTCTCGGCTACGTCATAAAATTGCCTGCTTTTGCGGATTTATAAATTATAAAGATTACTTTGTATTACGCTGAACATAGCTATTTAAATAATAATTTATTTTCAGAATTATGATATTAACTGTTCTTAATTATAAGTGACTGTTATGTACACGCAAGCAAACTTTATATAAGAGATTTTACATTGTCAGAAGCAGAAATTTTAATTGGTGTAATTATGAGTAAATAATTAGATAAATCATATTTTAAACTTCACATATGGTGTGGTTGTGAGGACGTATAAATTCAAGTGGTAATTGGTAATTTACATTTTCCTAAAAATAAACATTAATTACGATAAGCGTAATATAAAGCAAATGCGCTATAACAAATAGTGGTACGTTTTTGGCATATAGATTATTTTTACACTTTCCCTTTTAGGAGCTTGGAAATATGAATTATAAAACTAATTATTTCATTTTCTCACAAATTTTAAACTCACGACATAGTTAAGTTCTAGAAGTATTAAATCTATAGGTATATATAAAATTAAGGTCTTGTTTGTTCGGGTGAATTTCCAAAATGGCGGAACGGATTTTATGCGATGATGGCTCAGTTGGTAGTTCGTTCGGATACAGCGTCGAAGGACGTAGGTTCGTATCCTAGCAACTGAGTCGGAGCTTTCGGTGAAGGAAAACATCATGATGAAACCATAGCATGGTGTTAGGGCTTTTTCTAAGTCTGCCTGACTAGCTACCACCCTCAAGTTTAAAAACTGTCGCCAAGCACCTGTTAGTGTGTCTCTAGGTTTAGCGTGATTACTATCTTAGAACACATCATCATTTAACATCAGATGAAATTATGGTCAAACGCTAACCTATATAGTATTAAAAAAAACAGATATTGTTGAGAATTGATATATATTTATGTATATGCAGCTGCTGATATAACGTGATTCAACCCCGTACGCGAAGGGAAGGTGTTGGCAATACCACGACCTTGATACATATTTAACAGACTGCATAAAATGTGTGAAATATTTTCCAAGTAAATGTATGTTGTGTAACATTTGTTTTAACTTACATATATAATATATTATAAATTTTTACCTGACTGCATAGAATGTCGATAAAGTTTTCCAAGTAAATTTATGTTTATTTCTTTGACATATCCCGTAGCCTGAACTTTTTAATGTATCCATATATATACACAACGATAATATAGTTGCTTTGAGGATCCATAACTTCAAAAGTACGGAGAACCTATTGACTTAAAATCATGACCGTTCGATGCCGATTTTTTATTAGACGGTCCTAGGCTACTTAGGTACCTTAGCTACTCAACGAAGTGAGATCAGCTTCTATTAATATATGAAGTATCGTTAAATACGTTTTACTTGTACCAGTCATATGTTCTGTATAATATTTAAGTTTACTGTTTGTAACTTAAAAAACTGAATAGAGATTAATAACTTTTTTTCTGACTAAATACTTAACTAAACAACTCGTTAATCAATATAACTTGGAAGTCTCAGTATTTTTGTATTCCGTTTCTTTATTTTTCTTTATTAATAATTCCATGAGTTTTTCTCATTATGTCGTCGTCCCGGCGTGACTATAGTTTTGGCTTCTGAATATATCATCTAATATTGCCGAATTGATATTCTTGGAGGGACTGGCTCTTAAGTGGAAAAACTGGTTGAATATTTGTAGGCGATTCATTATATATATATATATGTGGGTAAATTGTAGTTTTTAGTATCCGCAAAAGACGATCAAAACAATGTCGAAACGAAAAAAATCTCGTAATATTTATACGAAACTTTGTAGTAATTGTACGATTACAATAACAATTTATAAAAATAAAAAATAATTCTATGTAAGCGCCTCAATTCAGAACGATTGCATCTATTTAACTAATTATTTTTGGTTGCGTTTATAATCGTCAGGATGGGGTTTGTATGAGAGAAAAAATTGTACGGAAATATGTAAAAATTGGGTTAAAACATGCCCATATAAAAAGTGTGCGAGACAGAAGTCAGTAGGCAGAAGTCAGTAGGGAGATCTTCAAAATTATTAATAGACTGACGATTAGTTGCCATTTCATTTTATTTAAGTACATGGCCGTGGTGTAAAGGGAAGATTTGGTTTGATTTTATGTAACATTTGTTTTCATTTACATATAAAATATTCTATACGTTTTCAGTTGACTGCACAGAATGTGAGTAATATTTTCAAGTAAATGTATTTTATGTAACATTTGTTTTAACTTACATATGGAATATCTTATATATTTTAGCTGACTGGACAGAATGTTGGTATTACTTTCAAAGTAAATGTGTGTTGGGTAACATTTGTTTTATGTTTATTAATTGTTGAGTTAAGTTTAAAATGTGTAAATATTGGGTTAAAAAATGTCCCTATATAAAGAGAGTGCGACAGAAAACAGTAGCGAAAGCTTCAAAATTATTGACAGATTGACGCTTAGTTGCCATTTTATTTCATTAAACATGGCCGTAGTGTAAAGTTAAAATTATTTAAGAAAAAGTTAATGTGTTTTTCGAGAAATTTCATATATGTGGAAATGTGAACGAAAAATCTTGGTTACGATTAAACATTTAAAAATAATAATTTTGTACTGTATAAGATAATTATAGTTCGCGATTAATTACTTCATTGTGTTGTATATTTCGAAGTATTTCTATAAATTCCGTGTACGTTCCATGAAATATGAAGGAAGGAAAGTGACTTTTAGGTTATTTTTAATACATTTTACTCAGAAACAATTATGAATCATGAAGCGAAACTTGAAGTAAAATGAGCCAACAAGCGATTATCGGCACAATGTAGAATGGTGTTAATAATGTTTGAACACAGTTTGAAGCGGATCAAATTAATTTTTAACACATACAACCTGTGACTTACTTAAGTGTGTCTTCATTTTCATTCAGGACGAACTTTCTCAGTTGGTAGCGGCTATCTTCCTTCCCTCGCTTCATGAGGAATCCTTCCATTGTGCCCGATAGGTAACTTTGTCGTTCTGGATGGCAAAACTCTTCGCGCTCATATTTAGCGCGGATCCATTGCTCGATCAGTACTCTGTAATTGATTAATATTTCATTTAAGTAATCGATGATACGAGACATCTTTTTATTACAAGCTTTTATTTAGCCTGCAATGTTTGCTGAAGTGTTTTGGTCAAATTTTACAAGCTGAATTAGAAACAGTACCTTTAAACTTAGTGGGACCTCGTGGGAAAAATAATACATACTTAGTATACCAGATGAATGTTACTATTTTTTAATTAACTTTAAGATTAACAAAACACATTATTATAATCATAAATCTATAGTTCTGTTTGCACATTCAACGTTTTTCCAAAATTTATGATAGATTTCTATTATAAAGACTAATTTAAAAAACGCCTTAACCGATCTTCGTGAAATTTTGAATACTGGAAGGTTATCTATGTCATTACTAAATTAACACGGTACAAGAAATGTTAAAATTGTTCGTAGAAATAAAAACAAAAATATATTCCACCTGGGGAGAGTGTTATGCTAAATTTATAGCCTTTTAAAATAATTAGTAATACTTTTAGGAAACATAAAATATACGCATGGTGGTAATGAAATAAATAAACAGTCTAAAATAATTACTCCAAAAAACATTCGTTTGGAGCTGGTGTGAGTTGGTAGTTTTTAATATTTTAAGAAAATACAACAATGTCATAAACTTATATTCACGGATATAGTAAATTAGTTCTATAATTTTTATTTTGTGCCATTCGATATCCAGTTAAAACCTTGTTTAATATATAGGACATATTTATAAACGAAACTGAACCACATAAGATACGATAAAATTATATTTGTTTTTTTTTCTTTGCGTAAAAGATGTGTATGCAGCTACTGGTAGTCGGTAGTTTCTAATATTAAAAAAAATATTGACATACATTCGCCTCAATTTAAAACCTTCTTGAGTGTATACGTCCTATTCATAAATGAAACTGAACCAGAAAATATACCATGAATTCGTACTTTTTTTTATCTTTTATTTTATGGGGCACACACATACGTTGATAATGGATGTGGGTCAAGTTTTGATATGCAATCGATAAGCATTTGTTTACTTCTTTAAAATACGTTCCATTAAATATTCAGTATAAAAAAAAAAAAAATGTTGACACTAACAAAATATCGTGACAACGTTGTAGTTTACAATAATTGTCATAAACACATCGAGTCCACAAGGAAAATAAATAAATTGATATGAACACAGTTGTGAATACTCATATATCCAACTGTGTATTAAACATAGTATGTTATTGTCAATTATTCTCACATTATCCCTAATCGAGGAGGCAGAAGCCAGAAATACTTAAGCGCTAATTATTTTTGTATGATACCTATTTGTTTTCTGTTTTTGAAGTAATACTTCTATTGGCGCGTTAGGGAAAAATTATGAGAGTAAATTTTTACTGATGCGCGCGCACACCTGTCCTCCACACACCACACAGACACCCTGAAGTTTGCTATAGTCAACATTTTATTCAAATAAAGTATGTATGTATTAAATACTTTTTTCTATTGTTAGTGTCGTTTTTTCTACAAACGCAGAATAAGGCGAAAGATATAATTTTTGAAAAGATTTTTATATTGTTACGCCAAAGATGTATAACTTCTAACGCGTGTACATAAGTACACACTATCTTTTTTTTCCATACGTACATCTATATATCAAAATAAAACTAAAATATAAACAGCGGAACTGATTTTCATGAATTTATCACATAGGATAGACGTAATTTCAGAGCATTACCTAGATTTCAAACCATTGCACTTTTTCCCTAGGTTAAAAAATTATATGGTACGAATCGGTTATGGTAAGGTACGGTTACGAACCGGTGGTAACTTTTGACGTTCATTAGCTCCTTCTCAGGGTCTAAACTGAATAAAGTATTTTTTATTTTCATTTCCTTTTCCTTTCCTTCCCCTTTCCTTCCTTTTCCTTTCATTCAAAATCCCGTTTTTAATTCACAAAACAAAAAGTAAACACTTCTTAACGACATTTTAATAACTTGAACGATGGTTTCTTAATTGTCTTTTCTATCCAAATACTAGATGACCCGGTGAACTTCGTATCGCTTGCATATATTTGATTAAAATGTGGTCAAAACTTAATACAATTTTTTATTTACATCATAAATGCCACACTGTATTCACTTTCAATTCACTTAATCAATGTAAAGCTTCTCATATACTACTTTTATTTTTGAACCAGAACTGTTTTGTATTCCAACAAAACAGTACCAAAGAGATCGGACCTCATACTACAGCTATGAAAGAGACAATTTCTGAACGCACATAAATATTAGACAAACGAATAACAGTTCATTATTTCTAAAATGACAAAAGACATCAAATGTTTTATAGCTAGGAACATTTTATATTTGAAAATTAAATTGTATTTTTTGGTATTTTCCTTTACTTATTATTTATGTTTCTCACCGTTTAACCCTTCCCTGAACTTCTACAAATATTTCAAAAATTTGCCAAATCGGTCCAGCCATTCTCGAGTTTTAAAGAGACAAACGAACAGCAACTCATTGTTTTATATATAGATAGCTTGAAGTACATATAAAATACACTAGAACTTTTAAAATGGGGTCTACATTGATTAAGGAAATAGGTTGATTAATATATTGTATATGAGGTGTTCCACTATTATTATTCAGACCAGTTGCATAAAGAAACTGGACTTACTGTGGATCATTTCTGTTAGGTCGTCTGTAGCATGGAGGGACTCTCTCTTCGTATTTATTCTTTGCCGTAGTGTTGCCCACTTCCTTCATTCTCTGGACCTGTGAATCTTCCCAGCGATCGAGTTTCAAATGTTTGACCTTGCTGATATGAGCACCCATGCCTCTGTGGATGCTTGCACATCGCATGCAAATGAATATGCCGATATTGTACGAAGCCCAGTCTGGTTCTGAAAACGAATAAGACATTATATACCTAAGAAATATTCAGTCATTGAGTTTAATGAAATAAATTTGGAGTTTAGGATCACTCTAGTTGTTTGACTAAAATATCCGATTCGTTTTTCCAAGTTATATGCACCCTTAATTACTCTTAATTCCGCAAGAGAAAGATTATAGCTAAAATAGGTATCAAAATGGCAAATTCCAATTATGTAGCAGTTATAGTCGAACCTTCCACATAGCAACAACCGTGCTGCCTTCGAAATGCCAAACCTTCTTACTACTTTATTTTAAGTCCATAGGAGACAATGCATAATTTAGTTTAAATTATGGTCGGTATATATTTGACATTTTGAAGTCGGATTTTGCCATTTCTGAAATCAATTAGCTCTTGTAAATTATGTAATCAAAGAATATATGCGTAGTGTATTTACTGGTCTTAGTTTTTAAGGGGTTTCAAGGACTATCGAAAACTGTTTCATTGAAAAAGAATATACCAAGATTATAAAGACTGTTCAACAGTAATTATGTGGAATAGTACAGTGTAAATTAATTTCAAATAAAATCTCCTAAATACTGAAACCAGGTTCAACTTTACCTAGAGAAAATGGGGTGAGTGTTCACTCTGTTTTGATTAAGAGAAGGCTTATTTGATCTATGCCAACTAACATATTGTAAACTAGCCTTTACCCTTTTCATAGGAAAAGATTAATGTATGGTATGGACCTATCCTGAGGACTTTAAATTTAATTACTATAGTAAAGTTACAATGAATTGGACTATTTTACATAGAATGTATGTATCGCTATGAACAAGAATAGGCATTATTTTAACCTTACTAGTACTATAAATGAGAACATGAGTTTGTGACACTTTCACGCCTCAATTACTCTGCCAATCATCATACACTTTTGCATACACTTTGTTAAAGAGCACCGAAAAGAACATCAGGTATTTTCCATAAAGAAAAAATATATTATCCCTGAGAGATAAATTAAATATATATAACACGAGCGACGCCGCGAGCAAAAGCTAGTAATGTTATAAACGAGAATATTTGTAAGGATGAAGGATGTTTAATACCCTTTTATGCCAAAACTACTTACCCTGCTTTTGATGAAACTTCACAGTAATAGCTACTAATAATAATATCTATTGAAATTACGAAAGCGAGTTTTTTTGTTTGTTACGCTTTCACGCCTTAATTACTTAACCAATCATCATACAATTTTACATACGCGTTGTCAGAGGTATTCAAAAGGACATAGGGTATCTTTTATCCAGGAATAATATTTCTCCCCGAGGAATATGTCAAATGTACATGAAAGCGAGCGACGTCGCGTGCATAAGCTAGTAATATTAGTCCAATTTGTAAAGGTATTGTTTATATCAGTCAAAACATATCGTATCAAGTAAGTCGAAAAAGATTCTGCCATCTGAAAATTATTCCGATGTTCTCCGCCGAATGCCGAAGAAAGTAATGTATTGTGTCATACATAATTATAATAAATACATACGAAGACCAAATCGTGGACGACTGTATGTGATTTTATATATAGAGAGAAGATGGGGTTCTAATTATATAATTCAATAGGTCATTACACTCAAACAACCTCAGCGGTGTTTATTATCTTTATATTTATTTTATAAGGCTATTTTATAATTATAATTGTGAACATGTAATTTAATTAAGCTAATGAATTAACTATTATTTGCAAATGAATTATTAATGATGGTTGAAAATTAATCAATTAATTAATTTAATTATACTCATTATTCGTTACAACTAATTAGGTTCTTTTAATACCTAAGCCGCGTATGGAATTAATTTATATATGTAAAGTTACACGGGCTAGAAGAAACTTACTAAAATTTTTATATAAAAGGGTATTTACGGCAACTTATTTTTTTATTCGTTATCATATGAAAATGAATGTAAACGCACGTGCGATAAGACTTCATAGTACAAATCGTTCCACCATACATTGAGTAATACGGTGACGTAAATAATAAATATCATGTACTTATATAAAAAAAACGTGCCTCAATACGATCGAGAAATTTCATTTTCGTTTGTCAATCTCTTTAGCGGTTCGATTAGCGAAACGCGTACACGTCATTCTTTTCAACTCGTCGATTTAAAGATTTCAATTAAATTCGAATTGTATGTTCGATACAGTACAGTTGTCGCAACGAAACAGTACTTCGCGATGGTCGATACGAAAATAGAGTAACTTAGTACTTATAACGCGACGCAGCGGTCCCCGCGAAGACTGTAAACGCGTACGAAACTTTAACCGGTCGATGGAAATTGATATTTTGATGAAAATAGGCGCTTCCATGTCGCGACGCGACATCCGTATTTACAAGCATTCAAAGTTTACACAGACACGACGTCACGCAGCACACGCACATAGATACGTGGCCTCTGCGCCACGCGTAAATAACATCGTGTAACAACGCCGTATCCAACCATCAAGTCTAAGGGAATATTTGTAACGAAAAAATAAATACTTTTGAAATAAATTGTTCAAAATAAAATTATTATGTATAAGCATTTCAATAATGATTTTCACGTGACAATACGTCATACATAGAGTAAGAAATATCTAACGTCATACATAGAGATATGGGCGTAGTATTTGTCAAAAATAAATGAGTCATACCGTGAATCACGTAGGGTGCCAGTTCTGACGAATATATTTAAAATTGGGCAATAATGGTAGCTCTGTTTTCTGGGGAATGAAGTAGAAATATACGGGTTTCGAAACGTATGTACGTTATTAAATATTTTAAGTCCATTATAGATTAAATAGACCTTTGATTGTAAATGTTTAGAGATTCGAATTTTCTAAGAAAATTACGTCAGGCTTCGTCACGAAATGTGATAAAAATTAAATTATCAGGAATTAAATAAAAAAAAACATTAATAAAATAGATTATAAAAATATATGTCTCAGAAAATAGTTTATAATTAAAACAGTTTTAAGATGTCCTTTATTATTAATTCCATATTATTATCGAATAACGGTAACAAAAACAACAGTTGTATCGTAAATTTTCTCCGTAAAAGTTTCTATATATTTCTTAGTTTGCTATCAAAAGCCGATATTTCAAAACACAGTCCAATTTCGCTACGTTTTACAAGAACTTTAGTATCCAGATTCGATTATGATCAATGTTTTGAATTTTGGGTAACTCACTAACGAGTATTTTTATATTTCATGTAATCTCCAAAGTTCAAAGTTCAGTGTTAAGTATAATTTAACATATCTATTTTATATCATAGATAAACAATATGAACAGGGCATAATATGAATGACACAAATTGTACTTCGGAACGTCGACCACAACCATATTTAATATATTATCTAATAAAAACATTTCACAGAATTTATTGCCAACGTGACCTAAGGACTATTTTTTTTAAATCTGTTAGTAATTTAGATACAAAATTTAAGACGTAGCTCGAAGCGAAAGACTAATTTACATTAAGATGCTTTTCATAATTTGAGTGGTATTGTATTAATATAGCCGTAAGTTAAGCTATTCCAATTAGGAAATCTTAATGAAATACTGTAGCTGCTATATAACGTATTTGTAACTATTATTAACTATGGGAATAACGATTTTCACTGTAATAATAAAAAGTATCCTCAGTTTTCTACAGGACTCTACTGCTTAAATAATATAAAAACAGTCGCCACGATTAGTGTATGATTCGTTTTTTGCGGAAGTTTTTAAATTAAAAAATATATATTAATATAATTTCATCATTCTACCACAAAATCTGTAATTTTGGTGGCACATTACACTATATATTTCGGTTATTCCTCATAAATAATATTAATTAATAGTAAAGACAATAATTTAAAAGGGCAATATAAAATTGCCTTACATTCCTTGAATTCCTTGCTAAAAGGAAATAAAGTATTTGGTCATTTTATTTTCCAAAAAGGATTTATACCTAACTTTACTAATTAAGTGTGAAATTAGTTTTCATAGTAAACTACGCATTCATGAAATTAATTCGATTGATGAACTGATTCTCCAAGTTACCAAAATGGATGGAGTAATTTTGTAAGGACTTTTACTGACAAATATAGAATTTAAAATGTATTGCCATACATATAATTGCGCTTCTCCAAAAGAGCAAAGCATTAATTAGATAACTTAAAACTAGCAAAAGGGTTGTAGAGAAAAACTAGGAGTAAATTAAAATTTAAAAAATATAAAAGACAATTGATTCATATAAAACACGTTGTTCCGATAAAGCAATAAGAGCACTTTTAAAGGAAAAACTCGCGGGCAACAGCTTGTTTATAAAATTAATATAAATAGAATAATAGAAGAGAATATAAGAAAAGAAGAGTTTATAAAATTGATAACGGAACTCTTATACTGTTGTAGATTACTTATATTTGTTAATGGGATGAATAGTGACTTGTAAAAATCAGTTGTTATAGTTGCTCGGAATTGAAAACCCGAAACCCGTATTTTGGCTATTAGCAATAATATGTAACGTACCAAAGCTGGCAACACTACAGTTATTACTTCGACAGAAAGAGATACTGCACACTGCTGACAGTGTCCTACCAATAAATTCTGCTGTTTGTAAATATATAGTGATTTTTACTTTTAAGTATAGTAAAAAATAATACAATTTGTGAGATTACAATATAATTTACATATTTCGCGACTGCAGTGAACCTTTTCATAAGTCTTCAATATCTTTGTATCAATTTAAGATAAGCGTTCACAAATTAAGATAATTGTAATGAAGTAAACATACCGACCATCGCGAACTTGATAACGTTCTTATAAGTCGCTAAAAATAAAATACTGTAATAAAAAATATATATGTATTTAAAGGTCAAATTATATTCACACATACTTTTTACTATACAGGATATTATAGGGAACAAAGTGTTACTATTAGTACCATACTAGACTAAAAGAAATGTAGGACAGTAAAACAGCTATTATAGTCAAATTAGGTTACACGCAGACACATGCACTCTATACAACACGCAAAGATTAAAACGAAAGTAAACTTTCATTCAAAATCGTTATAACTAATTCCGCAAATTTACATTAAATGAAGCAATGTATGTATAACAAATTGATTATCTTATTAAGGAACTTATAGTACTGTCTCTTTGAAGATAGTACTGAGGCATTAATACATTTTAATCGAGAGTAAACATGCGCATTGTTTTTTTTTTACAATTGTAATAGAATTGCCAAATAAACAATGTGGAGAATTTCACACCTTTACTCAATTATCAATTACCGTAAAATTAACGTATCTCTTGCTATTATTATACGTACCTCGGTGAGAGGTACAAGCAAACAGACACCACTGATATGAGATTTATATCATGCAAAACATAATTATTATTTTGTTTAAGTCATCGTTAGTTCGTATTTGATTGTGATTTGTTTTCATTGAATGCATTTTACGTCGAGGTCACTGAACTCGACAGCATGGACATATTTACGCCCCCCGCCTATTCACCACCCCATGAAAATACCACGCTCAAGGGAAACACGATCACATTAAAATATTAATAAATCACTTGTAACCACATACCCGGGCTTCCACAATCGGCACAAACATTGTTTCCACTTTTCTTTTGCAACTCCTGTAATAATTTCTGGTTATGATCTACCATCGTGGAACTTTTGCATCAATAATGAAGACATACACGCTAATGTACGTCGCCACTCGAAAGTCGAACGCCTCGAACGAACGCGTTCTGTGCCACTGCGCGAGGGAGCGAGCGAGACTTCGACCGACGTGCGACGAATCGGTTCAACAAACCCCATTTCGTGGGTGAGGAATGCCGTTGCACTCACACGCGTGCGATTTCTGTACGATTGAATGAGATGGAGAGGTCTAGTTTCGTTATATGAATGAAACCAGTGTGTAGTGGACGCTAGTGGATTACTCGTAAAATTTACTTGTGTGCGTAAATGTACACGATATGGCGTAGTTTGCGTAGTAGAAATAGCGACCGTATGTATTGTACTTACGTAGATACGTGATGCGATCATGCGACACGAATACACATACGCTAGACTCGCGTAAATACATGTAAATGGTGGGAAAGAATCTATTACGGACGAGTCTATCTATAAATAAATAATTATTCTACGAAATTCCGCGTGGGTAATTAAATATAGTAACAATCGAGCGCTTGCGACAATTTCTTATACATTTCTGCATATAATGAAAACAACAAGTTATTAATGATTTCAACAAAAAACGAATGGTCACATATAATTTCTGTTGTATTGCATTCCGTAATTTGATCATATGTTATTTATGATATAATTTAAAGTAATAAATAAAAATTACAATATATATTCATAAAAAAATTATCTTATTAAACCATTATTACAAGGAGTTAATATTTATGAATCTGTTTGTAATATCTGGAACTACTGATAGAACTCTAATAAAATTGTTTATAGAAAATAAACTCTGTTATCCCCGACTACTTTCATTTTGTTATTATTACCCTGAAATCGCAAGCGATTGACAGTCTCACATACATTTAAAACTTCAAAAACCTGCATAATTTTCCTATCAAAGTATATCTTAAAAAATGTCAAATAAAGTCTCTTGAAAATTAGAATATTTTGATATAATAATATTAATGTTCATCAGAAGTTCCACATCAGACAAGTAGTTATCAAGCGCGCTGTTTTAAATTCGAATTCATTACTAGGGCGCAGGAAGACGCGTCCCGCGAAAGGTGCATGTAGGACGCCGATTGTCCCGTTATACTAGGAAGTTACAACTAGGGCGGCGTTAAAAGGACCCAGTTCCACTAAATCGCATAATTTGCGGGGTTACATGAAATAGTAATCCTATTAATAACACGAAGAGTATTTAGTAATAATTAGAGATTTATGCAATTTTCACGTAATTTTTTCACTTTTCCTTATTATTCAAATACTTTCTTATATGCAAACCTGGTCCTGACAATTACAAGCACAATTAGAAAGGGATTATCAAAATAGGGCTACTGTTCTGAAGTTATTCGCTTACCTAGATTCCATAATTGGTTTTTATTTATATAGATTAAAAATATATACGAGATTACGATGGGCTATTTTCGATTGATGGCCGTTGGCTCTATAGGGTTAAAATTCAAATATTTCATGTACGAGTATATCAATTCAAGCGTCTATTAACAAAAGAAGTAGAGTTCATGTAATATCACTAACGATATGTCAATATTTTAAAGTATTAATTATTTGGTAAAAAAATGATTTAAAACTCTTAAATAATAAAACCATAGATTTTTATAGTATTGAGCAATTACTTATATGTTAGGTAGTGTTGTTAATTTTTGCAAATTATATTAAAATTGTATTTTATGGACTTTGTCGATGTGACAAACGTTGCAAATAACATATATACCATATATTTATAGCATTTTTTTCTAATAGTTAAAATTTATCATTTTCTTATTTGAATACTTTCATCTAAGAAGATAATAGTACAACTACCTATAACAGTCGGTGTTTGTTTGTATACACTGTTGTTGCCGCATTTTTTTTTTTTTTATTATTTATATTCAGATGATAGGACAGTATGATTGTCTGTGTTAGAGATTAAAGTAGGAATAGAGGTGTTTTTTTTTTGTTTATAATATCTTACTATTGTAATTTTTGTAAACATTTACGCGAAATATCCATAGTCTTTAAAAACGTGCTTTTATATTATGTTTGAACTTTTGTTGAAACTGCCCTGACGTTCATAATTTAAAAATAAAACCTGTCAGTAAACAACATAGCTGTAATAATTAATTATATCAAACAATTGTTTCTTGGCGTAGTATTTATTAATTTGCGAGAATGACTCTCTAACCCGGACGCCTCCTATTCACACAATTTCAAGTCACGCAGGTTATAAGTGCAATAGTATAATTTTTTTTAGCGATATTTTTAAACAGTAAGCCATACATTGTATAGGATAAATATTTTTTCTTATAATTGAGATAATTATCTCGAGATTAAAAAAAAAAAAAACAGTTAGTAATACATTTTTAAGTATCATCAAATCGATATACTGTATCCTTGCTACCCTCCAGTTAGCCTACCACAATCGAAAATGTTTGTAAGAGGAAAAAGTTGGGTGTCTCACCAGAATTAAGCAACTCGCAGGAAGATTAGCTTGATAGTAATCAATGTATATATGACAGGGATCCTGGTGTATTATTTGAGAAATCTTTTTTTAACAAATCCGTATATGGTTAAAATATGGAACTGTTTTGGCGTTAAACTGTCCATACGTCGTGGAATAAGTGAATAGGCCTGAAAGGGAATAGGGCTTAAAGGACCCAGCAAGGAACCACATAGAAAATGTTAGTATTAACATAAACAAGCTGATGGTCGTGACATTTCTCTCGTAAAAATAGTTTTGTCCATGAGAACTATTTTATTATCTGGATTCATTGTGGGCGGTGTTTTTTTTTAATTTGCAATTTGTCACTACTGCCCCACTCTTTTACCGAAATTACGGTACCTTGTCTCGTTAGAACCGTTTCAGTCCTTTCATAGTTTCCCCTATAAACAGTATACACTTCAATGGTATTTATATGTACTATAGAAAATCAGCGGTCACCCACGACTTCGTTTGCATTTGTATCTTTATAAATAATGACATTGTATTCATGTGACTCTGATGGTTTTTGCAGCATACGTTTTTTTTTTCTTTTTTTTTTATGTTATAGGGGGCAACCGAACAGGTGGGCCACCTGATGGTAAGTGATCACCGCCGTCCATAGACACTAGCAACACCAGGGGAGTCGCAAGTGCGTTGCCGGCCTTTTAAATAAGTGGGCCTTATGGGCCCTTATGGGCAAGATAACTCTCAGCTGGCAAGATTTTTTCCAATTTATTTGACATTTCTCATTATATTCTTGGCAATATAAATAATGCCTTCATGTATTAAAACCTATGTGTTGTTTTTATTACTAAGTTATCTTACTATAAAGTTTCATTAAAATCCATTTAGTCATTTTTTCGCGAAGAAGTAACGAGCATCTATTCATCCCCACGAACTTTCTCGTATATAATATTAGCTTTTGCTCGTGGTTTTGATCGCTTACACATGTAAATCTACATAGATTTGACCTATAGCTCAGGAGAAAAACTTTTCTATATGACAAGTTCCCTATCCTTCTCTGTACCCCTGATAATGTCTATGCAAAATTTCATGGTCGATTAAGTAGTTAAGGCGTGAAAGCGTAACAAACAAATAAACGAAAAAACTAACATTGCATTTATAATATTAGTAAGGGTTAAGATTATATATACATGTATATAAATATTTACAGCTAATTCCAGTAATTATAACAAAATTTTCAAAAAAACAAGTGAAACTTATGTATGTACCCCTTTTCCTTTACCCCTACTCCGCGACCGGCTGTAATATGATATGCGATAGGCCAACAAAAAAATATGACGCGATGTAAACAAAGTTTCACTTTAAAAAAAGAAAAACAACTTATTGATAATAGCATTAGTTCTTTGATATGTTAGTAAATTTGGAATCAAGTTATTTAGAGTCTTATTTTGCGTGATGATATATTAGAGTTACGTTTTTAACTATGAGTGTAGTTAATTTTAAACTGTGTACAAATATGATATTGTATGGAACCAACGCCTATAGGTTTTACTAATGTCTTGTTTAGCTAACGCCAACGTCCTAGGGATTTAATCGAACCATGAAACGCGTACCTATAACATATTTGTATCATTTCACTCTATGCAGACGAATCTCACGACCAACGCTTCGTTTGATTCTTCTATTCTCATTTTTACTTACTCTTCCGGACAGTGGGACGACGAAAACTACACTCATTTTAAGTTTATGTATTGCAGTCCATGATCCAATATATTTAATGTAATTTACATTTGTGAAAGTTACACACAAGTATTTAAATCGATATTAAAAATTATAGGGATAACAGTTTTCTTTTATATTACTTGCTGATTTTAAATATCCTCTAATAGCGCTTCCGGTGACAGTACAAAGGGCAACTTAAAATAGTGGTACAAATCTTCGTCAATCTTTTTGGCCTCTCTGAATATAGCCGTAAGTTAGATTTTGTACACAATATCGTCAAAGTTTAACACAAAATAAAGTTATAATATTATTATAGGAATCTAAAATTGGCATTTATTTATCCTTAAGTTGTCTTTATGGTATATGTATAATAAAATAAGTATTTATACCTAAATTTGTGTTGTATACAGCTATGTTCAGAGCGGTCAAAAAGTTTGACGCTGATTGTAAGATATATATATATATCATATGGTACAGAAAACTAAACGAAATTGGTCATACTGGACTATGGTTAATAAAAATTTTAAAACATCTAATATAACATATGATGTAAAAATATGGTTCGTAGTTTTCGCACAACTAATAATTAAGATTCTTTTGTACTAATTAAATTAGCGTTTTGTTGTATTCAATACGAATTCTTAATTCCCGAAAATTACCGTTCATGTGGCATAGACTTGGACTTCTCTTAAGCGTATCCCTGGAATCTGTTATTATTAATAGCAATGCGTAGCGTAAAGTTTTTTCAATTGCCTCTAGTCAATTAGCCGTTCCACTGTCGGTGTTAGTATAATCATGTGTAATGGCATTCGTTTTCATGTTTAGGTTGTTACAGAACACTATTCAGTTCAGAAACAAGTTCACCATATAAATAAATTCTGGATGTGCTTTGAAATTTGTGTATAAGTACTCAAATGTATCGAAATAAGACATAGTTTCGAAACCAGACCGATAGGATCAGTGGCGTAATTGTACTATCTGAGACCCGTAGCAAATTAATTGGATGGGGCCTACTAAAATTGTTGCTTTGTAATTTAATTTTAGTAAATCACTGATGTATTTACTCAATAGTGTTACTAACACTGTCAAGCCACTGGATGCGCGATCTAATATATTATTCTAAACGGATGTTCTATTGAATAATACCTGTGATAAATATTGACTTAATAGATTGATTTCATTTAAACTTCCTTAGGAACACCTGTATTAATCAATATTACTTAAAAATAAAGTCTTTGAATAAAAGAAGAACTTCAGACAATGAGCATCTCTCCTATATTTTTTACAATACTATAAATATTCTGTGGTGCATGCTTTACATATTGTACTCTGTGGTTTCTGCTGAGAACAGTGCAGAGTACTTTATGTGCTATCAGATCTAGGGCTGTGGATTCTTCCCAAAATATTAATTTATTAAATCGATTCGAACTGTGTTCTGTACAATCGATACATCAATAAATTGATGTCTTGAAGATCGGTCTTCATTTTTTTAAACTTCTTTTTGTATATAAAATACAACATAGCAATTGATGTCTTTAACCGGTGCTTCATCACTCTACCCGACACAGTGTTTAATAGCACAATTTTCATCACACAAAAAGGTTGCAGATCAGAATTGGAACGCCCTTCCATATGAAGTTTAATTTCAAAAACATTAATTTTGTTATTTATAGTAACATATAACGCAAGGTTATAAAACTCAAGTACCTCAGATGTCTTTAAAGAACTGTCTGCATACTTTAGTAACATGTAGAAATCTATGTAATATTATAATGAAGAGAAATATAACACTGTAAATAATATAACGTAAACCCTATTTCTTTTGCTTAATCTCTATTGTTTGATCATAATAAGAATAAAAACCAGCTTAACAAAAAGTAACTATACATAAAAATAATATTTCAACATAATTTTTATTCGTCTCTGCTATAGCATATTAAGTTTTATCTACTACAATATTATTTTCAATTTGCAAACTTTTACAATGTTTATTTACCGTATTAAAAAATGTAGAATCGGATGCTTAAAGTAAACGCCTAAAAAAAGTAGTGTGTACTTATGTGCACGCGTTAGAAGCTATACTTCTTTGGCGTAACAAGATAAAAATCTTTTCAATAATTTTATCTTTCGCCTTATTCTACGTTTATAGAAAAAACGACACTAACAATAGAAAAAAGGTATTCAATACATATATACTTTTTGTGAATAAAATGTTTATTATAGCTAACTTCAGTTGTCGGTTTCCATAGAGGTGTGCGCGCGCATCATAAAAATTTCCTCCCATCATTTTTCCCTAACGCACCAAAAGAAGTATAACTTCAAAAATCAGAAATTTATAAATCTACATTTAAAATTTGTATCATTAGCTATTCTTTTTTTTTGAACTGACTACATTGTTGGTATGATAGGCTTCTGCAGTTTCACCGGACTACACATTAGCTATCCTGCAGCAAACAAACCTTTTATTTGTTAAGGATAGATGAAGAGAATTGAAGTCATACAGCCATCTATCGTGTTTATGTTTAATTAGGTTAAATCTGTCCCTTGTTTTAGTTCGTTGAACTAGTTGTACATTATTTTATGGGTGTTCATTTTTATATTAAATAGAAAAGCCAATCACAATTTTATAGTGTCAGAAATTAAACCACTGAATCGAGACATTGTTTCATATCGATTAAAAAAATAGTTATTTTTTTTATTATATTATTAGCAACCAATATACTAGTACATTATTATTGCCGTTGTCGAGTAAGTAATGATATTACAAGTTTCTAGTTGTCATGTCAATGAACTTAAGATGATGGCCGTCTTGTTAAAACGGGTTCCAGGGAGTTTTTGTAGCAAGTCAGAATCTATGTTCCGTGGTTTTCCCATCCACATCCCTAATGCACAAAGGAAAATAAATTAATAATTCACAAATTTATAACTAAAGTATATTACGTAGAACGTCATCAATATTACAAAACATAGAGGCAAATAACACAAGATTATGAATAACATATAAAATCCACTACGTGATATTCCAAGACCACGCCAAAAACTAAAAAAAAATTGCTTATTCTCTCTAAACATCGATTTTCAAATAATCGATCTTCAATTGACATCCGTACTCGGTAGTCAGATCTATAAAATCGTATCTATAAAAAATGTTCTATTCTTTACTGAAAATACCAAGCGCAGATTCTATTGATATATAGATTTATTAGGAAGATAATATAATCCCTAGGTAGTTTTTAACTACTAATTCTTTACTGGAACTCATAAACTAAACAAAAATTTTCAATTCAGGTTAGTACTACTTTGTATGTTTATATATTACAATATATCTATTATCTTATAATAATCATTTTGTTTTTATAACCGTTATAATAAATCTGTTGATTTATACTTTATTATAGATATATATTTTTTATTTACTAATTCTGTCAATTTCAGTCTGACAATACAGGCTAACAATTACAAGAAGTGCTGCGAAGCGTACAAACTGTGAGTGAATAAATACAAAAATGTCAATTGTGCCAAGGGATTAGGGAAACAATTTATTGCGGGATTGATTGGATGAATCTCTTTTCTTCAAAACTTAATTTATTACTTAAAGTTGATTACAGCTAACTAAGGTTATAAAATGGGGCGCCGATCAATTAATACCACGAAAAGTGGTAAATATATGAACCCCACGGATCAAGCACGTAAGTATTGCACCACCAAATTGTATCTTAAATATTGCGAAATAGTTTTTTTTTTCGAACTGTCATACCCTGTTGCCCCTGGGTCTCTACAGATCCACCGGACTACTATGAAAAATAGTCAGTTGTTTACCTCTCAGTTTACATAATGTAGCTTCACTGGATACTAATTAGACTACTTTTATCTAAATCTTCACAATTTGAGTTTCATCCTTTAGTTACTGGTGGAGTATTATAATAAAACCCTTACAATTTGATTTTATGATGACAACTGAGCATTCGTTTTACTATGATTTCTGTGTGATTAAGAGTAATTTAAATTTGTAAAGTATTATGTTTTAATTTTCGAATGAAATATATAGTATAGGATAAAGTAGTATAGTACCCAGTAGTAACATATTAAAAATAAAGACCTAGTTATATGAATGAACAAATATAAGAAAGCTGTTTGTGTTTATATGCCTTAGAAGTGGAAGTGAATATCAGTAAAATTTTTACATAACTAAGTAAAACATTGTAACCTACCAAAAGTAAACATAAGTTCCTTATTAGAAAGAATATCTATAACTGTTCTAGTAGGTTTTTACCAGATGTGACAAGGTAGAGAGAAGGGGAGGAGGGATAGGGAGACATGTCCTGATCATGGCGCATCCATGCTTCTGAGCCTGCATTATTATAGACATGGTACCCACACTGAAACCATGGGAACCTATTATGAGGATTATCTATTAGGAATTTTGTACCTTAATAAAATTGTATTATATATAATATATCTAAAAAAAATCACTATTGTGAGTATCAATATCAAAATGAAAAAACTGTATATAAACTGTATAATTGCTTGTTTTCAGGGAAAGAGGCAAGAAAAAAAGAATTAAAGAAAAACAAAAGACAAAGACAAATGGTCCGAGCAGCTGTACTTAAAATGAAAGATCCGACACAAATACTTGAAGAACTTCAAAAAATTGATGAAATGGGTATGTGTGTAAGGTGTAAGATTATAACATTAATGGCAACCAGATTAAATGTCATGCAAAGAATAGCCTTATAAGACTCTTGAATTGATAAGCTATTACTGCTTATTTATTAATATATAATTATAAGAAATATGTACATGTTTATTAGGGTGTTTCATTTGAATAGAATATTTTTTTCTTGCTGACACTCTGAAATATCCTTCTAGATGTAATACGAAATTCTCTAAAAATTTAAGCCATTTTAAATGCTTTCCTTTTTGATTTTGAATTTTTCCTATTTAAAAAGGGTGTATTTCTAATTCCTTTTTTTATTTATATAACATTGCTGGATTTTAAAGTAATAAGCACAGTTATTTGTAATATATTTAACACTTTTCAAAAGATGCTATGAGAATTTTACTCTAACTTCACTCACGTTAATTATATCAGCTTTAAAAGTAATTGTTTTTATGTTTTTGGAAATTTTTCATGAATGGCTCATTTTACCAAGTAATGATATAGGGAAATAGAAATATCTATTAAAATAGTCCTCATCGTTATATCACTAAAATGCATAGTTTTGAAGACATTGAGGGACCTTTTTTTCCCTATTTAATAGGATATTTAAGGGTGTCTGTGAAAAAAAAGGAGTCATTTCAAATTAACCATTCTAGTATATAGGTATTTATATCAACAGTCAGTAAGCTTAATGACTAACATGTGAAGGCTATCAGTAGCATTCTATTTAATTAGTCTTTTCACAATTGACATGCTTTATGTCATTCAAAATGCTATTTAACATACACAATGTTAGGAGAATCACCTAAACATAATACAATTATTTCCAAAAAACTAAACATAAGTTAAAAATCCAATTATGGTTTATTAGAGATAAGATAAAACCTATTAACAGTAAGAGATAGAGGTACCTATAATATGTTTTTTTTACAGAATTTAATGTTTTACAACCATCACCTCTCAACGAAAAAGTTTTAAAGGAAAAGCGAAAAAAACTAAGAGAAACTTTTGACAGAGTGCTCAAGATGTATGTAAGTAAATATTGTATTTTAAAAGGATTTGTAATCTATGTTTACCTAAAAATATAATTTCCTAAAATAGCTTTTAATGTTTATTGTATATATTAAATATATATATAAAAATAAATAATATGCTAATTACCTATAACTTTACTGAGTCATAACTATTTTGAAGAATGTTGCTACAATGTTAATGTTAAGGGGAAAATACTCAGACAGATAGCATGTTTTTTTTAATTATTTTTTGTCTGTGGGATATTTTGTTATGACCAGCCGCCTTACTCTTGAAATTGATTTCAATTTGGTTTTGTTTCTGATTCGAACTCAATTTTGTTTCGAACTCGATCTTAAACGGTACTCTTGAACCAAATCAAATCGAAAATCAAGATCGAGTTACGATCGATTCATAACGGCGTCGTTAAGTGTATCCGGGCACGGTGTACACACAATACGTCACAGTAAAGTGTTATAATTATATGCTTAAATCATTGCTTTTTTTGGTGTTTTCTGCCTCAATAACGCTAAAATAATGATTTATATTATGTTAAATATTATAGAAATATACTACACCTATTAAAATCGCCCTGAAATAATTGATTTTATTATTGAACACGACGAACATGTTATTTTTAGTCTGTGTCGCAGAATATAATCTTTAATAGTCTGTGCTACAGACTGTCAAATTTAATCATAAAAACATTGGAATGTTTTACAAAATGATGAGATGTTTAATACACCAATCAATTTATATTACCTAGATATATGTAAAGCAATTATGAAAAATATAGTAAGGGAAAATATTCATGAAGTGTGTGTGATAAAACTATAACTTTTATGAACATACGTTTAGAAAACTTGTAAACATTACATACTAAAATTAGATACCTATACTGTAGATTTTGCAGGCCCTTTAAAAAGTTAAATGTTGTATTATGTATTAAGTTTATCACTCATTACCGTTTTCGTAATAAAAATCATAGCAACCGTGATGTTTTATCGCGTTAAGCGTATTTTCTTGAATTTGGAATTTCATACACTACAAATATTATTGAGCGTGATGATTATAGCTTTAATATAGTATAAAGAGACACTTAAAAGCCTAAACAATAAATTATATAAATCCATTTACCATTATAGACAAAAACAAATATAAATCAAGTAATATGTAAAGTTCTTGCTAATACACCATAAAGCCAAGTAATATGTTTTCTGTTGGTAGTATACGTTTAACTTTAATTAATATCCCATATGAACCATAAATAATGAATTTTAATATTTGTGCCAATATATTACACACAATAAAATAAATTCTTTTTTTTCATTTCACATTTATTAACAATAGGAGTTAATAATACAGCTAATTAAACATTACCACTGTTTCAAAAAGCAGCATATTTCTAATTTTATATAGAGTTTATATAGATTTATGTCACATACATACATACATATATCAAGAACATATTTAAAATATACCAAAGAGAGAACAATCATGAAATTAACTTCAACTTTTATTAGTACATATTGTAACATCTATAAAGACATTACAAACTTAAGAATAATGTAATTTTTTCAGATAATCTATGTGTCTTAAACTTTAATATTATAATAATATTGAGATTATCAATTAAAACCAATTTTATATATAAATATTGTAGCAATCATAACACATTTCATGTTAAGTGTATTTTGCTTGATTAAGAATATTATACAGTATACAGAGATATTGAAGGTGATATCTCGAAATAGTTTATTTTTTATCTGATGACATAATATATTATGAATAATTTAAAAACTGAAACAATAAATGAATCAATTTACCGCCATGGACTTGTATACATCATGCCACTGAGCACTTCATAGTTCACCATATAGATGGACTCTCATGAACATTTTGTCAGAACAATAAATAATGAGTTTTTATTTATGAAAATTATGTAAATAAATTTCATAAAAAGCTTTCATTTTCATTTTTAATTTAATAACAAGAGCTTAGAACACAACTGATTAACCTTTATCACCATTCAATAAAAAACAGCATATATTTAACCTTATCTAAAGCCAATTTTATTTTTCTATGATATTGCTTAAATAATTTTCATTACATCAATAAATATTTTGTTTTTACAGACAATTACATATTATAAATTATGTTGTTATATTTTACCATCAAATACATCAAGCTGATGATAATTGGTAATAGTTTGTTGATGTTTTTGATTGGTGTATGCTGATTTGTAGTACAGCATGATATGATGAGATATATAACGTCCAGGGATTTCATTTGTTCCGCAGTGTGTCTAGTAGAACACTTTTGTGCCAACGACTACTTGAACGACTAGTGCATTTACTATAAGGTTCACTTTTTTCTCTTCTTAGGAAGTTAACAGGATCACCTAAAAAAACAATATATTATTATTTCTATGTATGATGTTTCTGTAATTTTAAATTAAAAATAACTCACTTGCCTACTTATCAATTGTATTTAATAATGCTTTGTTAATTATCAAATAGCCCAGGTGACATATACCTAATTTATATTAAAAAATTAAAATATTCATATCACAAATTGTACAAATAACATGTCTATATTAATATAAACTATAAACTTTCATAAAATCAAATCAAATGTAACATACATTATGGATATATTATGGTACATATAAAGATATTGCATACTCAGAGAGAAAACTAAACTAAACTTGTTAATCAAACATATGAGAGCTCAAACAACTCAACTTGAGACTAAAGCTTAGTAACATATTATTTATTAATGTGAATAAAATCATAGTTAATTATCTCCATCCCTTAACCTATACCTATATAACCTATATTATTTTTTACATATAAATCTTCATTTATAAGATTAGGGTAACTTTATAGATTTTACAAATATGTTTTGTGGTTAGTCCATATATCTCTTGTAGCTGGAAAATTACCATGATATTGTCTGATAGCTCTCAGTATCAAAAAATAATTATATAAGCAAAACTTGTAACTTCAATTTATTCCTCATATATTTTTTTACTGACAATTATGACTGACCTTGTATGCCTTTATACCACCACTGAGGGATTTAGATATATCTTATTTGCAAAAAATGCATAAACATACTATGTAATGTATGTACAAATATAAATTTTATGTGAAAACTTAAACATTAAAACTTACCACGTTATTAATACAAATATCATTTTGTTATTGATTTAAACACATGTAGGGTGTAATAAATTAATGTACATATAATACTTCTTCTTCAATATTCGATAATTTCTTCTAACTTCTTGGAAACTACAATTTCTCAATATAGTTGTTATATCGACTTTTTTTTATAAATAACTTCACACACGTGTGTTTATTGGGTTCGGTATTCCAAAGTAAACAATAACAATGAAAATTTTTGAATAAATATCACAATAAAACACTAAAATGTTCTCACTCGATCCTTAAAAAGTACCTTTTTCAGGATCGTCTATTTTGACAGCCGCACTCGAACGAACGACTCCTATTACAGCTGTCAAACAAAATGGAGAGTACCGATTTATCGATCCTAACGATTAAGTCGATCGAAGTTAGTTTTAATTTGAGCCACAGCACGATTGAGCGCTAGCGTTGATTTCAAGAGTACGAAATAGCCCGAGATCGAATAAAATTCGATTTGATTTAGAACTCGAAAGCGTCAAGAGTAAGGCGGCAGATCATATCAAGTAGATAACAATATATTATTCCTAGGGGCGTTGTGTTTTTGCTGTACAGAAATAATATTAGTAAAATTTTATTTATACATGGTTTATGTTACTAAATGTCAGTGTACAGGTTTCTTGCATATTGATGAGGTGAAAGGAGAGAACGAGATATCTGAAAATGCATTATTACAGTAGCAAAAGCTCCCAAATAGTTACAAATTTGTATTATACAATACGCAGATTATTGAAAACTGTAATAAATGAAAGGCAAAAACACACAAATGGTAACCGATTTATTTATATTTTTATATATTCACTATTGCGGATATACAGGATAAAGATGATCCAGAAAAATGGGTGGATTTAAAGCGTCAAGAAATGGAATATGAAAAGAGGAGAGCACATCTTATTTCTTATTATGAATCTGTGAAACATGCACAATCTGTTCAAGTTGATGATATCCCATTGCCTTCCATTCAAGTGAGTACATTTTTACCTTTTTAAAACATAGGTTTTGCATTTGCCTTCAATTTCACCAATTGTCGAATGTAGACTTGGAATGGGACAACCTATTGGTGATTAATGATTAATATTCAATTTGAGCGTGACTGTAAGGTATTTGAATGTGCCTAACTACTATATTTTGGTGTCATTATATTTCCCTTAATAGAAAGGTGAGGCTGAAAGTATAATTAAAATCTACATAGATTAACTTGACATCCATAGTTATTAGCACAGCATTATCATCATTTTTTAATTCTGTTAATCTGTTGCATTAATATATAGAGCTACATAAAATTTATTTTCACAACATACAGTTTTTGAATTCTGTATGTATAGTATCTAGCTGTTAGATAAAAAAAAATTATATGATATTCAATTTTTTTTTTGTCATTAATTATTATATTTGCATTTCAGGTGCCTGATAATTTGATGTTTGGTAATGTACCATCACAAATACCTTTGCCTCTGGACCCAGCACATCCAAATGGATTTGTAAAATCAATTTTGAAAAAGGATACTGTGTATAAAGTAAATATAAAGTTTTGTTGTATTTACAATGTTTGTTGAAATATATTTTTTCCTCCAAATATTTTCTCAGAATTGGTATGGAACGAGCAGACGTATAACATAGAGTATAATTTTATATTAACAACTAGCTGGTACCCGCGACTTTGTTTGAATTGTTTCTCATATATATATATATATTAATAATATGTAATACAGAGGCAAAATCATTAGAAAAATTTAAAACAAAAATATATTTTGCTTATATAATTTTTGTTGTAAACGATGTTTCCGTTTACTTTCCTCTTCCTGCTCTTGCGTACCACATCGCTTACCCCACAACTCCATTGCATGAAAACACAATGCGCTTATTAAAATAGTGATTTCTTAAAATGTTAATAAATTGTATATTGAATGAAGATATTCTGATTTTTTTTATGGTAAGAACGAAGTGTCTTAGAATTAAAACTAAGGAAATCTATATAGTAATTTCTATATATAATTTTATTTCTATGCAAGAGTATGATAAAAAATAAATTCATATTTTAGGAGAAGCCGTCAGGTGTTGAACCACCCGGTGTCCCTCCGGGTCCCCCAGCTGATTTCATAGCGCTTCTAATGGAGACAAAGTTGGATGGATCTAAAAAGAAAAATCTTCGTTTTTCGGACATGCCTGATGAGGGTCCACCAGGAGAAACGGTATTACACACTAAATTCATTGTAATGCAAAACTGTATTAAGCTATTAGAAAGCAATAAAAATAATGTAGGGTATATAATTCACCACAAAATCTAATGTCATACTGTGGTTCCATTATGGTTTATAGTATCATGGTAAAGTGACAGCACTGCAGTACTTGATGGTAAGCGGCGAGAACACCGATCATTGTGGTGAAGAACAAACTTGTTGATGGTATGAACAATGGTGATCATCAAAACATTGGTAAACACGGGTTGTTGCTATCATGCCGTCCTGCAAGACTCGCCTATTAGGTATTTATTGGTTGATCCCGGAACTGAGAAACTAAAAAGTCTTAATAAAGATATATAAATAATAAATAAAAAAGTGACTCTTACGGGCTTATCACAGTGTATATGGTTGCCGAGACTATTTTGGGTAAAGATTCTACCACCATCTAAAGCGTCTCGGTCATGTGTAATACTAGCCATTAACCGCGGTTTCATTTGTTTTAATGTACCCTATTTCCTTTTCCGTACCTTGATGTGTATGCAAAATTTCAGGATGATCAGTTCAGTAGTTAAGGCTTGAAAGTATAACAAGCAAACACAAATTCTCATATATAATATTAGTCAGGACGTTGATCAAAGGGGATTCCCCTTGTAGCCATTATCATTTCTAATATTCTCGAATGTTCCAGGCGCCACCGCCAAAAATGCCTCAACCAGCACCACCGGCTACAGAGAATTTGGACGGTGAAGTTATCGAAGAGATGGATACCACTGTTCATGCTACTTCAGCCAAGGTGGCTCCGAAACCGACGTCGCTTCAGCAACGGATGTTGGCGCTCTCCGGCCAAAATATTGATGACTTTATGAAGGAGATGGAAGAGGTGCACAGGAAAAGGGAAAGAGATAGAGCTGCAGATCTGAGTGCAAGGTACTCTAACATTTACTCTCTTGGAAAACATTTTATACTAACTTTTGCTCGCGGCTTCCATTGCGTTAATGTAGATTTTATCTATAACTAGGGAACAGTACAGCTTTTCAAAATCAAAGGCTCTCTATGTCCTTTTCTGTATCGCTGGTAATGTATATGTACAATACATAATGATCGGTTGAGTAGTTAATTCCTGGACTGTGGAAAACCATAAGAGTTGAAGCTCCATAGAAACGAATGTAAACCTTGTGATGCACTAGTTAACTGGCAAATTGACCATTTGAAACATGGTCTGTCATTTTGAGATCTGGGTCTTAAAAAAACAGCCGAGTGGTTAGGGCTTCAAAGCGTAACAAAAAAACTCATTTGTGCTTTTGTAATATTAGTAGGGATTACTTGAGACTATGTTGCCTTGAAAAAATGTTGTTGTCTCTTAGGAATTATGTGTATGCTTAGTTACTCCTTCTGTGTTTACCCCCCTATAAGGTCTTTACCAATTTTAGGTTTGTAACGCGCATGTCCACGCACCATACAGGTCTTCCTACAGATATTTCTTTGACACCATAGTAATGTTTTGATTATAACATTGAAACTGAGGGATGAAGCCTGTTTTTATTATCTAATTATTAATCTGTACATTAAATTGTAAAGTTCCGAATAGTCAACATAATTCAAGTTTAACATTATACATTCTATGATCTTGGTTAGTGGACATTAATACATAATGTTTCTAAAATAAAGCGTAATATAACGTAACTCATATATGATGTTGTTTCCGTTACGTTTTTTTTTACTTAAAAGGCCTGAAAAAGGAAAAAAAAATGTGTAAAAGTGAATTCTCCCAAAAATTATAATATATGCATATCAATGAAACATGTGAAATATACACCTTTTTCCAAGGTTTAGTAATACGTAGACCCATGAACACATACAGCGCTCATACCAGATCAAGTATTAGATAGTGAGTGCAATATACAATGAGGAGACTGTGAATATAAGAAACATTATGCAATGTATTCTATCTCATTCTCTCGTACGTTAATTATGTTGGTCTTATCTCAGTGTTGCTTCTTGATTCATCATGTTTCAAATCACAACACGGCCAAAGAATATTTCTGTTCAAAAATACATTGTTGAATTTACTAAACATATAAAATGTCCAAATACATGTTTATTGGGGTTTAGTGCTTTAAAGCTTAATGTGGGTCTACGAGATAGCGAAAATAATATCAAAGTATGTGTTTATTGGACAGGTTGAGCGCATTGAAGCGTAATGCTGGTGCTCGAGACAGCGACTCCGACAGTGATACGGATTCTCCGGCCGCCCTGCCGCCGCAGCAGCCTCAGATCCATGCTGACTTTACTTTGGAGCCACCCGGTGCTGAATTGAGACCAATGCCACCACCGCTAATACCACCTGGTACTGTCTCACCTAATCTTTTTAACACATTCATTAACTTCATAAGTATGTGTAATCAACAAATTTAATTCTTGGTTATTTGTAGCGGAAAAGTTCAGAATAAAATAAGTTGGCGACTTTGGTGTACACTGCAATAAAATTATTGTAACTTTTCATTTGTACTTTTTGATGTGAAACATCTAACGTCTCAGTTCAGGGGGTAAAATTGATTATACATTCACACATAACCACGTTACTGTCAGATTTGTTTTAACGCCATCTATTCTCTTCTACTTCGTGTTTTTTCTTAACTGTAAATGTTTCAAATTCTGTGCATGTTATCAGTGAAATTGTTTTTAACGTTATTTAAATTATCTTTCCTCTAGAATTTTAAACTTTAAATTTTGTTTAAAATTATGTGTTTCTTTTAGTCCCAACAACCAATTAGGTAACTTTCTATTGTCGATTATTATGGGTGTAGTTTTATTAATTTATTTTTAACTGGCTTCAAATTTGGTTGTACTTTTTAAATGTTTGTTATGTCAGAACTTCATCATTTGTAAACCAATTTTAAAAATATTTTCTTCGTTAGAAACGGTATATTTTCGGTTGGGTGTTTCATTTCATTAAAATTGGACTTTGAATTTTGAAGATAGACCAAAGAATTATCCAACGCCGAATAGGAAATTAATATTGAGTTATTCGAAGGTCTATTACATTTTATCCTAGGTCCGCTACCTAACTATGAGCAAAGGCATTCTGGGGTATTTTTAGAGTAGATTTTTTTAAAGTATTTATTTCTTGTTACAATTTTCTTCTATTAATTTAAATGTATTTTATGTTTTTATAATATATATTTAAATGTAGTAAACATTTTCATATTAATCCATACATAATAAAATAATCAATTTCCATATTCTACATATGTCTGGCGTTTCACGATTATTTATTTTATTTTTATATCGATTTTTTTTTAATTATGGATGTTAATACGGTAAAGTAGATATTTTCAAATGATAAGTACATTTGAGTCGTTATATGATCAGGTCTGCGACCACCGCCAATGCGTGCGCCGCTCGGACCGCCACCGCTTCGCATGCCTCCCGGTCCGCCTGTTCGTGCGGGCGTGCCCCCCGGCCCCCCACCGGGTGCACCCCCCCGTGCGGTGCTAAGGCCCCCAGGCCCCCCACCGGGTGCTCCGCCGCGTTTGCTCCGTCCTCTAGTACCACCGCCACCGCCTAAAACTTTACCTCAGATATCGGTTCTCAGCGCTGCGCCTCAACTTATAACGAAGAAGGATAGCGGACAAGGTTAGTACAAATCGATATACTCTTATTATTTTTGAAGGAAAACGTCTTGACAAGCCATAGCATTAATTTATGTCGTATTTATTCGTTTTGTTTTACTTATACACTTAAAATACCCTCGATTTCTTCTCTCTGGAACATATTCTTCCATAGGTTGCCTAGAAAACATTGCTATTAACAATAAGGCTGCTCTTGTACTAGCCGCATAATTTGAAATGTCTAATAGTATATATATATAATTTAACAGTCTACAATAATGATAAATTAAAAAAATGTTGTTAAGCTAATTATAACGTACTAGCTAATATTCGCAACTTTCTCTACGTTGTTTATTATCTTAATTTAATTACTTTAATCTTAATTTACTTAATTATCCTAGTTACAGAATGATAAACATAAAAAAAGTTAAAGGAATAGTATATTTGCATACAAAATTTCGTAATTATTTTTGTAATGCTTATAAAAATAGCATTTTTTTTGTTTTCTATCTTTATATTATACTTGTTGATAATTTTGTTTTAGATAAGAGAATAGCCTAAGAAATAAAAACTGAGAAAAAATATCTATATACCAGATATCTATTATTATATTTATATAGATTAGATAATATAAAAAAAAAAACAACTTTAAAATTACAGGTGCAACGATCAGTGCTAAGCCACAGATAAGAAATTTATCTGCAGACGTCACCAGGTTCGTGCCGTCAGCTCTACGGGTGAAACGTGAAGATAAAAAGGCCAAACCCGGTCACAAATCTACACTCCAAAGACCTGCAGATATCCCGAAAGCACCCAGCAAAGATGACGCTTACTCTCAGTTTATGAGGGAAATGGAGGGACTATTATAATCGACTGTAGTGTTGCCCTAAAAATCGATAGACAGTTACTAATATGCCGATAATTCTGAAACCACAGATATTTGAAGAATAAAAGATGCACTGTGTTACGTTATAATTAATGGAACAATTCAGTATGAGCGTTGATGTCAAATATATAAACTATAATGAAAACTTTTGTTTGCAGATTCTCTCATGAGAAAGAACACTTAACTTATTCCTCGAGAAATGTTATTTTTTCTGTATGCAAAATTCATGATCATCGGATAAGGCTTTAAAGCGTAACAGACAAACAAACTGTTTTTGAAATTTATAGTATTAGGAAGGACAGCCGTTACCTGCGACTTCGCGTGGAATTTAGCAAAAATATTTTTGTCCAGTCAAAGGTGCTGCTTTTATTATGTTTAAGTCTAAGCGTACTATTTTTCTAAGAATAGTAGCCTAAGTCATTTTTTATAACATCAGCTATATGCCAGTAAAAGTTTCGTCAAATTCGGTCCAACCCTTTCGGAGATTAGCCGGAACAATCAGACAGACAGACGACAATTTTAAAAATGTTTTTTTTTTTTGTTATGAGTAACCTATATACTTTCATATCAATTTTTAGTGAATATATTTTGATTTTAAAAACACACATTTCAATTTTATGTTTAGATAATAATAAAATACGAGACTTCACTGCACTTTAAAGTTATTATTATGTGAATATATAAGAATACACCGAAACGCATTGTCTTGACACATACTGTTATAATAAGAAGAAGGAACCTGAAGTTTTTACATTGCAAAGGCGGGACTCAATTCATTGCTTGAATGTTTTTAGCAGGCGCATATTTAATTTTCTTTTTTAAATTCTCCTTAGTTTTATAAACCATTGGGCTTGTGGAGTAAACAATATTGTCATTAAATAACCAATAGTGAATTTATAACCTATTTATTTTTGTAGTAGGCAACTCAGATTTCCTTTTATGGTAACAACATTGTCAGTTATTTTTGGTGCCAAACATAAATAAGTGATCAACAACAATAATTGATTTCAAAATATTAAATTGTAGTGTCCATCAAGTGTATTTTTCTATACTTTGTTATAGGGGTTTACGCTAGGGTCTGTCGATTTTTGGGTTATAATTTTGGTTTAGGAAATGAAATACAATAAATATTATAAAATTAAGTTTTTTCTTTTGTTCGATGTCTTTAACTGTATATATATTTTAAATATATAAGGTTTAATAAATAGCGAATTTATTAAAGTAATGCGTTTGAATTTTATTACCATTGAAAAATATTCTGCCGTCCAAAGAAAGAGTGCATCTGTCGTTTTTTGCAATATTTAGTTCAATATATATTCCAAATCAGGAATTAAAAAAACTTTTATTAGGGTTTGTTTCGAATCCCGTCTGTCTAGCTATACCTGCCCTCAGGTTGAAAATGTATCTCTGAGCATTTATAGATGTACTTTGGCAATTTGAGAGCCAGATCCCTCTAAGTTTAGCACGTCACCATCTTACACCACATCGCCATTTAACATTAGGTGAGATTATAGTAATATATTTGTCCATTTATAAGCATCAGTTCTGAAATTACACTTAATCAAAAATGAGTTTGATTCAGGTATTTTGACTTCTCCGATTTGTATTTTTGTTAGTTACGCCCCTTTTCCTTACGGAGGCAATAATATTCTGTTGCGAAGTGTATATTTTTTATACCTTATAGGTTTTAACGTTTGATCGAGATACCACGTCGTAATGACTATGTGGTTTAAAATGGTAACATACTAAACTTAAAGGTGGACTAATTCTAAAGTGTAACTGCCGAGTAAATTATATAATAACGGCACACTATGATGGCCATTTTGACGTGTACGACTCGACCTAGTGATCTGAAATGAAGATTTATTTTCGACAAAAATATCAAATACTGCTTTGCTTTGCGCGAATTTCCTGGAATTGGTAGTTGTACTGTTCAGCGATCCTATATATACAAATATATATAGGATATAAATATATGATTTTGAAAAATATAAATAATGCTGAGTTCTGTTGTAAATACGTACACTAATAATTATAACCCATATAGGGTATAAGAGTAGCTAGACAGATATATTATTATACATATATATATTGGACAATCGATATACTAAATTAACTTTGGGTACTAAAATTCGATATTTCAAGTTCGATATATTTTAGTACTAACTGCATGTCACTATGGATAATAAAGATTAGCAATTTGCTCCTTTATACGAAACTTCATGAGTGGAGAAACGTCAAAACGGCCATCATAGCGTGCCGCTATTATTTTGTGGGTAGTAATGGCTAACCAGGCGGGTATTAGAAAAATCTCTACTACCCTGCTATGGATTACGATGATTTCTTGCATCAAAAACTTGCACTCATTGCAGTATTTGATCTTATGCAACTATAACTAAGCCATTCTTGTTTTAAAAGTGTTCTTATTTAAAACTTTTTTACCTTTAAATTTTCTTGAAGGTAAACAAATAAAATATCTAATTCCAGTGTTCAATTTAAGCCTCTTGAAGACTAATTTACGAATCCAATTCTGTTATTAATTAATATATGAAATATGTACGAAACAAAATATGAAAGTTAACAGGCAATAAAAAGACAACGAATATATAAGTAATATTGTGAAAAAAAAAAACTACAAATGAACGATATTTTTGAGCAATAAAATAATAGACAAATATGTACCACTATACACCATAAAGCATTTTGTGCACGCTTATAATTAGAGTCGGGTAACATTTAGTAGGTGAATCTTGAGTGGTCTAGTAATTGAGTGAACGATTCTACGTCTTATAATGTACTTATTTTTACTATAAATTAATAATGATAATATTAGTTTTAATGTTCCAAGTCAATGTAGCATACATATACCACGGTTATTGTATGTATGTCTTTACAGGGTGTATAATAACATGGTTACTGGTTTATCAAGTTGTTAAGCTAAATAAAAATACCAACTTTGTTAATTTAAATCAATATACAACGATTTACGTGACACAAAATCCTGGAGCCGCGACAGTCAACAATCGCCAAGGTTGAACAGAAACTATGGTACTACAAAATAATCCTAAGGAGGGTTGATGACAGACGCGCGCGGACTATCATAAAAATTAAGCCAAATTATACATCACAAGATGGCGAACATGTCGCGCCGACCCTAATTAGGTGGGATAAGGTTTACTTTTCAATCATGATTCATCAAAACCTCTTAATGTGTTATAGTTACTACTAGTTTTGCGATTCCGTTTTGATAATAGGTCTTCCCGTACTACATGATATCATTCATATCACTAATCTATAATATAAAAATGAATCGCTAAATGTGTTGCTAAGCGCAAATCTCGAGAACAGCTGAACCGATTTCGATAATTCTTTTTTTAGAATATTCCTTGAAGTACGAGGATGGATCTACGGAGAGATAATTAAAAAAATTGCCTGAAAAAGTCTAAAAACAACACTTTTCTATACTCCCATACAAACGATTCGTAATAATACTTAAAACTCAATCTGAACTATAATAGTATAGCATAAAGTTTAAGTGTTTGTGGAGAGGTTCCGTGAGCAAAACAATTGAGTGACGTTAGTATCGTATAAATATTAATGTCAATATTTATACGATGGTCCCGAATACCAGAATAAGTATTAAAAAAAATATTTAAAGAATCGACTGTTAGGCGGTACGAAGTTCGCCGGGGACAGCTAGTTTAATATATAATTCACGGACACAAGTATCATATGTAAAGTCTGAACAAATGAATTACTTGTGAATTGTGTGGGATTCGAATCCACAACACCCGGTGCAGAGACAGCTTTATATAATGTATATACTCTGTGGCGGCAGTGGCGAGACGTAGGTAAAACGATTTGTTGACATTCGTACGATACGATACTTTAGTATACTCGAATGAGGTTGGAAGCCATTTCAAAATAACATAATTATCACAACGTATTTATCAGTTCGTTTGCATTAGTGCAAATTTATGAGATAACTAAAGTCAAAGGAACGTTTACTATTTTTAGATTGTTTTTTTTTTTTCGTATATCCACGAGTGATAAACTTAACTGTCACACATTTGCCACGTGCTTCCATTACTTTGTTGAACCTTATCAATTATCATTGAATGCTGTTAGTATGTGCTAAGATGTTTGTGCTGCGATTAATAAGTGTAAAGTTCATTTTTGTTCATTGCAAGATTAAAGAACACAATTTTAATTAATCGTACTTACCATTTACATTGTTATAAAGATGTAAAGTTTCGTTTCTATGTAGGACACGTAACCTCCGGAACTACTGTTGGAAATCTGAAAATTGTCTAAGGAATATATAGCTACATTAGAATAAATATATTATATTGTTATATTCCAAATAAAGGGTAAGAGTATGCTGTTCATTACAACGGTAGTTAGCATTTTAAGTCAAAGTACTACTGCAGTATATTGGTTTAGAATACCTGCATCGCTCAAGTCGCATGATAATCTTGTTAGTATTATAAGCTAGAATGAATGTTTGTTACTCTTTCACGATAAAATGACTTCACATTTCCAATGAAACTCTACAGTAATGTACCTTATACATCAGTATTACGCATAGCTTTAATATATAAAAATATTGTTTAAATGACCAAAATAACAAGTGTCAAGTAAAAAAAAAAGACAAAAAATTCTGCCGTCAGAGAACTTTCTCGATGTGCTTTGAATAAATCCTTAAAAGTTATAGGTACGAAGATAATATGAAGTGTCATCATTTAGAAACAATAAAATGTAGACGATGTCGCGGGGGGTTACATATAAATAAAATAGGAGTGTCTGTTTGTAATATCAAAATAACGAATTTTTACTGATTGGATATGAACGTATACACGATACTAATAACAAAAATACAATTTTTAAAATTTTTATTTGTCTGTCTGTCTGTCTGTATGTCCCGGGTAATCTCCGAAACGGCTGGACCGATTTTGACAGAAATTTCACTGACGGATAGTTAAAATTACAGCGGGTGACATAGGCTACTTTATTTTAGACTAGCTGTCATCCATGGCTTCGTCTGTAGTATTATCTCCAAAACGATTTGACCTATTTTCATGGGACTTTCACTAACAGATAGCTGAACTTATAAGAAGAAATTCACAATTATAAAAAAAAACGCATGCGGAGCTGCGGGCAACAGCTTGTGTTTTATAAATTCGACTTGGGTATCTTTTTGCACTATACAATGTATGCAGTAATAAAATTCAAAATGACGTTTGAAGCGACGATAGATCAAAAGTGGCAATTTGAAGACCACACTGTGTTGGTCGGGTCACTTGAAATTCTCTCGGTAAGCACCTATAGGTTCTAAGAGCTGTACTTGAAATCCAACTCCTTTAGAATTCACACGTTACTTACTGTCTTTTTGACCATATTGTCTTTTAACATTAAGTGAGTTTGTGGTCATACATTGAAAGTTTTGCAGCAGGAAAAAAAAATATATATTTGTTGTTTAATAATTTATTGAATATATTTAGGTAGATACGCATAATGTCTAAAACAACAATTTTCAAAATACACTACCACTAACCATAGGTACAAAGAGTAAGTATCTTAAATAACTCGATTCCATAAAGCTGTATAAATAGGTTATTAATATTATAAAAAAAAAAACTATTGTATCTCTACTTAAAGTATGTTTAAATATTTCATAAACAGAACACGTCCGTTTATAATGTGAATATCATTTAGTAACAAAATTCACATAATTGTTCGGAAACACGTGACGATGGTAAAAAATAACTGATTGGTTTGTATTTTTCTTAGAGTTACAATTTGAATGTTTCTATATAAATAAATTAAAAATAACGTTAATTTTACATTAAACAAGGACCAGCCTTGTAAATAGATACGATTGTCGTGAGTAAATACGCTTAACAAGACGATCCAGAAAACAGTTTTACATGTGATAAATATGTTTAACATTTAATTGAGTTCAAGTTATTTTCTGTTCCGTTAGAGATAGCCAAATACATCAAGTATAGACATAACAATTGTAATAGACACTGATTATGACAGACTACCCAACGTAAGTCGATTTGACATAGAATAAATAACCTTTTCTAATAACAGAACTGCATAAGTTCATCGATGGAACACGGTTGCAGGCAGCATTTCTTTGCAATACTTTGTTTCCATTCCCATTTATTATCTTCGAATTCGTAACTTTCTGTAATAAAAAAAAATCACGCATTTATTATTTTTGGCTTTAACCTACTTTAGTTTACTAAGAGAATTTTTCTAAATGGTTGAACCGATTTTAACGAGGCTTTTACTGATGGATAAAGGACTTTTCAGTGTATTATTATTTGGAGGCTACATTTTTTTAATGTGATTGGAGGCAAACGAACAGACAGGCTACCTGATGGTAAGTAATCATCGCCGCCCATGGACACCTGTGACTCGCGGAGCATCACAGATGCGTTTCCGGCCTACATATCATTACAGTTACATAAAGGCCAAACAAAAATAATTAAAAAGTTTAAATGACCTAGCTTAAAATCGATGATAGGGTCTTAGGTTTTCAACTAGTAATAACAAAATTACAATAAATAAAGATCTTTCACAATTAATCTAGATTAAACGCGTAATTCCTATTGAATTAAAAAAAAACATTTTCACTACTACGTAGTCACGGGAACTGGCTAGTGTAAACTGTTTTTATTCAATTTCTCATTTTGAATTTTGTTGCAATTTTTAATATCCTCTTTTGTTTAGCAAATAAATTTAAACTTACCTGAAGATACATATGTGAGTGGGCATAAATAATTTAAAATTCTCTGAGTCAGTAATTGCATACAGTATTTATAACTGGTATCTTTATGAAGCTTAGAAGAAGTTAAAATGTGAGAGGCAACGTCGCTATAGAAGCTCGCCATCATGAATGCCAACAGAATGCGTTTCGTCTGCATCGCGTAGATTGATCTGTAAATAAATTTTCTATAAGTAAATAGGAAGAAATAGAGCAGTTAAGGTACGTCTTCTTCCTCTGTTATTTTATTTAAGAAGGTCCTATTTTTATATATGTTACTTAATAAAATAATTGAATTTCGACCACTAGTCTATATAAAGTATTTGTTACATATTATAGTGTAAATTTTAATATTCGAGACATATTTGTATGATACTATTCAATGAGTTCCAATCGCGCATTTTTTCGATTTTAAATTTCAGTACAGTACAGTGTACACGGTTCAGTACATTATTTCTGTATAGAAATCATCATCATCATCATCTTACCCTTATCCCACCTAAGTAGGGTCGGCACAACATGTTTTCCTTTTCCACTCTCCTCTGTCAGATGTCATCTCAGTATTCACACTTTTTATACACATATCGTTTTTCACACAATCCATCCACACCTTTTTCGGTCTTCCTCTACTCCTATATCCGTCCACTTTCAAACTCAAAACTTTTCTTGTTACATGACTTTCATCTCTTCTCATAATATGCCCGTACCATGCTAACCTATTACTCCTCAACTTCTCTGTCACTGGTGCTATTTTCAAACTTCCTCTGATATACTCATTCTTAATCTTATCCATCCTTGTTACACCACACATCCATCTTAACATTCGCATTTCTGCCACATGTAATCTTTTCTCATCCGTCTCTTTCGTAGCCCAGCACTCGGACCCATATAACACGGCTGGTCTTATTATAGTTTTATACACCTTCCCCTTGAGTTTCAACGGCATTCGTGGGTCACAAACCACCCCCGACACCTTTCGCCAATTCATCCACCCTGCATTTATCCTATTCCTCACGTCCTTGTCTATTCCACCGTCATTTTGGATTAATGAGCCGAGGTACCGAAAATTGGAGCAGGCTGGTAAGAATACACCGTTTAAGGTAATATGACAAAAACTGGATGGACCTCCGAAGTCACAGAACAAATGTTCAGTTTTCATCCCACTAATCTTTAAACCAAAATTCTCCAGTTTCTGTTGTCATTTCTCCAGCCTACTCTGGACCTCGGCAGCATTTTCACCAACAAGAACAATATCATCAGCGAATAGCATACACATTTTAATTATTCACATTTTTGAAGAAATGTGTTCTTCACAAATTATGGCGAACGATCAAGAGCTTTGTATTCGGCTATAAACAGAACTATTGTTAAGAAAATGATTTTTTTTGGTCGATTAAAGATAGAAAAATTATTAACAGAATTGTTACGATATAATATCACACTGCCAATGTAAAGGTGGATAAGTATTTTCTAATTAGTTGATTTAAGAAAATGTTGTTTACCTTGATATATTGGAAAAAATTAAACGAAGAAATTAGCTTAACTCTCGTTAACGGTGAAATGGTAAAAATGACGCATTTTTCTTACCTTCAGTGAGTTCTCTATTATATTGGAAAACCGCTTGCCAAGATCTGTCTTCATTTAATGAATAAAATTAGCTAAAAAACTCTCTTTTATATCCGTCGACACGGTCAAACTTACAAAGATTCTATACACGTATTAAATTTTTCCAATTTTGAAAACTTTGAAAGTGATTTTCAATATTAGAATATTCTGTTCTTTTAACAGAGTGATTTATATTCCGAACACAACGTTTTAATATCGTTATACATATAAATTGAATGAAGCCGTATTTGAAATAAAACGTAAACATGTTATTTATAAAAAAACCCGAACACAGTTTATCGGGCACAACGTGTTATCTAATATGAGAAAATACAGATGACCCGTGTTAGTGGGCCTGAGTAAATAGTTGTTGACAAGCCTAAAAGCGCCAGAGGTGAGAACGTATTTACATGATTCTACATTTCATTTTAATGCATCGTATGTGTTCTGAAATGTTTTTCTTTCATATTACCTTTTTTCAAGGACAGGTACATTGTTATTTTTTTGTTATTAAAGGCTTTATTCACAAAGTGACCATGCCACCCTTATTGGAAGTTTTGTTTTCGAACTGACTACACACTACTAGGTTTTCACAGCTTCACCAGATTAATGGGGCGAGCGTTTATGGCGTTCAGCCGCTTGGCAACAAGCTCAAAGGCGCCATAGTGGTTTGGCTTGGGCTGTTACCCTAGATGCAACAACACGAATCTTGTGTACCTTGTGTCTGTGTATGCACGTAGAGTTGATTTGTGTTGTTAAGCTAGTGAGAGAAAAATTTCAGTGTCACTCTATCGCGTTAGCAGCATGCTTGAGGATTATATTCTGGGGGATCGAATCTAGGGTTGAGCCACTGCCGAGAGGGGTAGCGGAGAGTATGCGGGAGCGAAATTACAGCAAGATCACGACGCCGCGATCTGTGGTTATGCGGGCGTAGGCGCGTACCCTTATTGAAGATCGACTAATCTAGTGTTGAAATAGTTAAAGCTTTGAGACTTCGTATCGTACATATTCCACTTAATAAATTTATCTGTTTAATGAAAAAAAAATACAATTACCTCTGTGCATTAAGTGTAACAGGTCAGATAATATATACCATGTTATTGTGGAATGTGTCCATAACTAAATAGAAAGGCGAGAGTACTGCCTAACGGTAAATAAAGACGTGCGTTGCGATGGGGTCTGTAACGGCATTTGGTTTCACCTGCGTCGGATGAAGCCAGGATGCTGTATAGGATAGTAAATGTTGGTATAAATAGAAGGTAACGATTGATTGATTGAGGAAACGACCTATCGTTTGGCAAGGAAACTAATGGTGACGGTATTTAGAGGTAGACCTCTTCATTTGCGTTAAACCGTATGTGAGATGGGACCTATTGTATAGTTCTATTTTTGTTTTTAATGGTTAGTCCCTGAATGCCTTGTAACGTTCTAAATCATTATCTTTAAAAAAATACAAAATCATAATTAGCATCTGAAATGCACCTATGTTGCTTGTATAGGTCGAATAGAAAACAATCGGACAAGTAACGAGTAAAAGTATTTATTATACATCGTGCGTTGGCGTGTATTAAGTGACATTTTTTTAAATCGTGAGTATTTCTTTAGTACGTAGTATGAAACTGACAATAAAATATACTTATATTATATTTTTTATTACGAATATTATTTTCAAACTGGCTTTAAAATATATTATTTTCGATTTATTCCACAACTTGTGCCACAATTAATTTATCATGTAATAAATAAAAAGGACCTAAAAATAGTTTACTCTGAAGAAGTTCACCAGAACATCCTTGATCATAGTTAGGTACCTAGCCAGTCTTGGATTGTTATAAACCTATCAATCTCTCAATAACTATATATTTTCTATTAGAGTTTGAGGAATTAACTGATTTACTTATCTTTTAAATCTAAACTCCAGTGCTAATGAAATATCCTCTTTCCAATAATAAAAGAATTTTCGAAATCGGTTTATAAATGACGATGTTCTGGGGTAACAAATATTAAAAAAAAATACAATCGAATTGAGAACCTCTCGTTTCTGAAGTTGGTAAGATATTTTTCATGTCAAAATTCAAGACTGTAGATCTCCTGAAAGTACTTCGTGTTACTCGGGTATTATAGTATGAAGGTTTGACTTTATTGCATTTACCTGGAAATATTTTTTTTTTTACAGCAGTACGGAACCATAAACCTTGAGCATTTGATATTAAGTTGAACTATATACCTTAAGCAATTCTCGAGAAAAAGGGCCTTGACATGTTATTAGACATTGAGACGGACAATCGAGCCAGATTCCATTTTATTTCTTGACAAATAGAATCCTCAAAATAATAGGCGTAGGTAAAATAAAATACATTCAGTGACTGTGTACTATGATAAATTAATAAAGGCTAAGGAAACAAAATGATTAGCAAGAACGGAGGGAAATTGAGTTTTTTTAAGTCCTCGGCTGATTTTTTAAAACCCAGATTTCAAAATGGCGGCTTTGTGTGTTTAATTTTTTATTTCATGACATCGTAAATTTCATGGTTTCGTAAAAAAAAGTTTGTACAAATGAAAAATAAATTAAAGATACATTTTACATAAAAATTATAATTATTACAATACATCATTTATTATTTTTCAAACTTTTGTAATACATTAGGTATTTTATTAAGCTTATGCTGTTTACAGGCAGTTGACCTGTGCCTCATGAGGTCTATATTCGTTTGTATGGAAGTTGGAGAAGGTAGCGCTACGGTCTGATTCTAGGTTTTTTATTATCTGGGCAGGACAACTAACTGAGTGATATATCAACGCACAGCTAAAATTACTGGGATTAAGGTCGTGACAATTTATGTGCGGGTTACTTTTACGCTGTAGGTTAACACTACGGAAGGGTTTTTGGAAATTCAAGCCCTGATGTGATGACAAAAGGAGTGAGTTATCTTATGAAAATCCGTCATTCTTGCGCCAGTCAGTACGTAATTTTTTATGTATGTAGATATAAGATAGAGAGTTAAAGTTATTATTGCATAGATAACGCCTGTGAAACCGAGGAGAATAACTAGTCTATACATAAATAAGCAAAGATCAATGCTGACAATTCCTCTAGTACCTTTTTATCTTCGGTTTTCTATGTTTCTCTCCTTTATTCTCTTATATATATTTTTTATTTTAGTAACTATTGTTGAGCTTTAGCTTTAGCTCATGACAAAAACTTTAGAAATATTTATTTTCCAGAACATCGAAGCGGAGTCCAAGATTTTATTTATGCGTCTATCTGTCATAATTCTTTTTTTTTTCGAACTGACTACACTGTCGAGCTGGCAAGGCCTCTATAGTTTCATCTTACTACTAAAGGGAGCGCTTAAGGCACTCACCCGAAAAATTATAGTCCATGCTGGTTGTGTCTACAATCTACAATATTTTTACAACACTTAATAGAGTTACTCAAGAAATAAATAAAAAAAATATAGTATCTCTCGTTATGGTCAAATTTCGGCCGCTGGATGAACACTGGTAATAATACATAATTAACAAACTCGTTATATTGTATTATAAAATAGTTTCTTTTTTCAATAATTTCCTGAATAAAATGTTTATGCGCACATTATTTCGATTGTGTGCAGGATTATATTTAATGACGCGACTGTTAATTTAACATACTGTTGTTGTCGTAAATATTCTTGTACATAACACTATTGTATTCAACATTAATTAAACCAGTTGAATTATTTATTAGTGTTAAATAATGATGCAACGTTTATTTCGATTTATCATTATGCGGACGTGCTCATACTTTTACTTCAGGCACATCGATTATGAAATTGTTTAATTAACTTGTAGGATGCGGGAGCGGTATCGCGTCACCACTTTAGTAGTAGTACAGGTAGAGTGGATACCACTTGCTACTTTCAGCAGGTTTGAAAGAGATAAATGAAATATCTGACTCCGTTTATGCAGACTAGTAACCGTTTTGGCGGCTGGATTACGAATCCCACTTTATTTTATTTTTTCGAACTGACTATACGCTGTTGGCCTAATGGGCCTTTACACCTTCACCGGGCTTTTAGGGCGAGCGCTTAGGGCACTCAGCCGAAAGGCAACAAGCTCAAGGGTGCCAGAGGGATGAACGGGGATCGAATTAAAATAACCATTTAAGCTAAGCTTACTATACATGTATACTTTAGTGAGACACATATGCATACCTTCACATGTGTCACACTAAGGTGTACATGCATATAATGCCTGATATTTTTGCCTAAAGTTAATTCCCCCGTTATTGGGCAGCGCGACACATTTATACGATACAAAATAGAGCACGTGCAATCATTACTAATAAAAATATACAAGCATTCAAAATACAATGGGTATTGCGGCCAAAAGCAAAGTCTCTCTCTACGTTAAGCGTGACTTACCATCTTAGACTCATCATCATGTCATATCAGATGAGATTGTGGTCAAAACGTTTACCTATAAAGTATAAAAAAAATTAAAAACTAAGAGTTAACAATAACCGTCTGTGCAATAAAATAATAAAGATTAATTATAAGTTGGGATTATAACAATTCGCCGCATTGTGTGTAGAGTTTGTCGGTAAGACTATAATTGAACCCGGGTAACAGGTGGTCGCCACTTGGGCGGCAAGTCTTTATTAGCTGCGTTCTTAAGCCGACTAATTTCAGACTTTTGTAGTGCCGCAGGATTTTCGCCCGAGTTGTTGTAGTACACACATATTACTTTTGGTGTATATATGTGTGTCGCTACAGACTTTGTTTATTTATTGTCATTTTAACTGATACCCACGACTTTGTCTGTTTTGATTCTCATATTAACAATAACATTTTATGTGCAGAAGGAAGGCAGAAGGAAACTAAACATATAAATGAAATCTAAACATAAATGAAAACAAAATATTACAAAATGTCTATTTTTAAACAATCTCATCCTTTTGCCTTCTCTCTTCTGCGCTAACGCACAATGTTGCACATTTTTGTCGCTTATAAAAAAATCGTCTCAGTCTTACTTAAATCTTTAATAGCTCTATATCAAATGAATATATATTGTGATATTTATTTAGATATAGATAAGTGGACAAGAAGTGAAACTAGACATGAATTTATCGAAATCTATCTAGTGATTTTTACGTGACGCGCGCACAACGGCAGACCTATATCATTTTATTTACATAAGATTATATTTGAGCAGTAAATAAATGTATGCACTTATTACCCTATTGTAGTAAAAATTAAATTAATGTATCCTTAGAAAATGTAGTTTACAAAGCATTTAAATCTCATTTTGTTTTTTTTTATCAATCTAATTGACTATTACTAGTTACAACAAGAAACATAATGATAATGTTTTATGTAGGAACCCAAGATTGTATTAAATAATCAAAAGAACTCCATTTTTTTAAGTGCTATTACACGACCACGCAAAAGAGGGATTACGTTTTTCGAGTGTATGTAGGTATGTCTATTTATTTCGCATCCTCTGTAGCCTAAACGACTTAATGTATGTTCACACATGAGTTATTTGATGTATGAAGGCGTTACTTTGCGGAAATCCATCATGAAGTACTTAAGTGGACGCTATTTTGCACTTCCGCTCGGAATTGATTGACCCAGGCTGTCGCGTCTCATACAATCGATTAAACGTGTCTCGTTCCGTCATCGATGTTGACTCTTTAGATGTCCGTTTCGACTCGCCTGCTCGCATCGGAAGAGTCAACATCGATCTGAATATACTCCATAATTAAGCGAAAGACATGTAATGGATTGTGTACGACGCGACAGACCAGGTCAATCAATTCCGAGCGAAAGTTCATAATAGCGTTTTACTTAGTATTATGAGCATTACCAACAAATTTGTTTCGACAGTGGGAGTGACATAAGCTAAATTATTAAAATATGTAAAGTATAGTTATGAAATTAACTACATACAGTCTTGTTCAATCTTTTCGATCGGTCTGAATTTAAATCCGTAGAAGGAAAATTGAGGTATATTATTAGGTTTAGTAGGTATTGACATTAGTCAAGTTAAGGATAAATAAATGTCAAATTTAGATTCATATAATAATATTTTATCTTTGTTTTGTATTAACTTAATGCCGCCGTAAAAGGGTCTGTGGGCGTGAGGCCGGCGTGGTGGAGGGGCATTGTGCCGTGCGACTCCCACAGTTCGTCGGGGCGGTTTAACACCCGCCCCCTCCTGAGGGGTCTACCATCCTGACCCCTCAGACCACAGACGGGGCCCCTGATGAGGGGCCGACACCTGCCGGAGACGCAGAACTAGTGCCATTGGCAGTTCCTGCTCCCCGGCCATATAGGTGTGAGAAGGCACCATGGGGTTTTTAGTCCGTGGGAATCGGACATAACCCACCCCCCACTGCCCGACGGGGTGGGTATCCGTTACGGATTTTTTCCATTTAAAAAAAAAGGGTCCTGGGCTTTCTTCCGAAAAAAGGTATAAGCGTAATCACTACGGCAAAATTTCCTATTTTTAGGTTTCATCACGATGTTTTTTTTCATTCACCCTATATAGTATTATGAACTGAAATTAATAAATATACAAAAATATGTTAATAAATGCCACGCTTGACCAAACCTTCCTTCCTCCAATCATTGATCAATCAAACTTGCGGACATCGAATATGATATTTCATCGGTCAAACCTACTCGACGACAACGACCTATTGATATAAAATTATTATTCACAATTGACCCTGTGAGTCTGTGACCTTACAATTTATATAAGAGAAATAATTGATCATGTCTCTTCAATGGCTACTTAAAAAATGATTTTATAGTTACCAAATACTCATAGCATTAGTTTTTGCATCACCTAATGAGTGTCAGAAATAAAATAACCGACCTTAGTGATGTTATGATTGATTATACTACACATAATGTTTTATTTCCTACTAAGATATTCATTAAGTACTAACAACCGCTGTGGCTTTGTTTGCGTTAATTACAATATAGAATTTTAAAATAATATCGAATTTAATTCAGAATCGCGTGGATGAAATGTTGAAAGGTGTCTAGATAATTTGTGAACCAAGAATGGCGGTTAAAACTGATGGGAAAGACGTATAAAACTATTATAAGACCCAGTCGTGTTAAATGGATCCGAGTACTTCGGCTACGATAGAAACTGTTGAGAAAAGATTACATGTGGCAGACATGCGAATGTTAAGATGGATGTGTGATGTAACAAGGAATGGATAAGGTTGAGTAAGTTTGAAATTAGCACCAGTGACAGAGAATTTGAGCAGTTTTTATTTATTTAATCGTATGACTAGTCTTGTGGCTTTTAGAATAGCCGTTTGAGGTATTTTTACAAAGCATGGTTGTATTTTTATTTGACACAACATCAATTGATTGGTTACTCTATTTGTCGCTGCGAGGTTCATTTATTTGTATGGAACAGTGCAGCGGCCAAAACTTTGTCACTCTTTAGCACCACCTAGGGAGCACGTGCAAGGGAATGAGAGGTAAACTTCCTGCGGACGCGAGTAACACCAGCCCCCCTTGATTTGAGCAGTAATAGGTTAGCATGGTACGGGCATGTTATGAGGTGAGATGAAATAAGATGAAAACAAGAAAAGTTTTGAGTTTGTAAGTGGACGGATATAGAACGGGATAAGTATGGATGGATTCTGTGAAAATGATATGTGTATAAAATGCGTGAATACTGAGTTGACATCAGACAGAAGAGAATGGAAAAGGAAAACCATTTTGCGCCGACCCTACTTAGGTGGGATAAGGGTAAGATGATGATGATGAGTCGGGAAATTAATTTCAGACATACTATAAACAAGTTATTGATAACTGTATCTCTATAATACAGTTACCTGCGGGTTTGCAACATTCAATTTCATAGAATTAATTACATTTATCTATACATATAATAAAAATGAAGTGTCTGGATGAATTGGATATGAACGTATACACGATACTGATAACAAAAATACAATTTTTAAAATTTTTGTCTGTCTGTCTGTTTGTTCCGGGTAATCTGCAAAACGGCTGGACCGATTTTGACAGAAATTTCACTGATGAATAGTTAAAATTACAAGCGGGTGATATAGGCTACTTTATTTTAGACTAGCTGTGATCCGTAGCTTCATTTGCAGTAGTATCTGCAAAACGTTTGAACCATTTTTCACGGAACTTTCACTAACAGATAGCTGATCATAGAAGAAGTAATTTACAATTATAGAAAAAACGCATGCGGAGCTGCGGACAACAGCTAGTTGATAATAAAACATAACCTGTAATTATTAGCCTAATTCAAGTTTTATGAAAGTAAAAGAATTTTCACAAACGAATAATTAGTTTTAAGGTTAGATTCTACTAACATACTAATAAACTATGTCTCTATAATAGTGGTGCAAAAATAGTCCTCCATGGATTAAAATATTAGACACACTATGCTTTCTTTTAATATATAAGTTTTAGCATTTAACCACAATCTAATCTGACGTTAAATGACAATATGGTATAAGATACTAATCACGCTAAGCCATGTGGGGGACTGGCACTCATGTGCAGCTGTTAGAACGTACCATATGTAGTTCAAATGTACGTCGTATACACCACGAGGGCTACTGTGAATGTAAGCGACAGGGCGCAGCGTCTACGTACATTTGAACTACACGCACCCACGCAAGCATCCGTCATCCGTCTGCACTCTGAAACAGGCCTCTGTCGCAAAAATTTAAACGTACGTTAATCGACGCTGTCTCCAAACACGCTATGATCCATCGTCACTTTATAGATTGTATTACGTCTAATGTAGTGTCCAAGGTCTCCAGTTATAATTTAGCATTTGCCAGGTTCGACAATTTCACTATGACTAAATAAGGAAAATTTTTGGACAGGTTTTTAGAATGGCTTATTCGGTCGCCCTGTCGAATGGCATGGACGTGAATATTTGAATGTATCTTATCTATCTTACCTTAGAAAATATTTAAAAATAATTAAATTAAAAATACTACACAGGGTTTTGATTATGAAGTTTTTTTTTATCAAAAGCTCGTAATAGGATCATAATAGAATTGTTCGTTCGAAATTTCGCTGAAGATGTGCTAAAGGCTGTACCGAAAAGGTACCGCCGTGGTCTATATATTTTTATATGGAAATTCAATCTACTTATTTTTCAAGTAATGTAGCCGAAGTACGTAAGTAAGTACCTAAAGGTTTCAAGTGTTAACACAGAGTGTCATTTTAACGCTTCAAGTTATTTATCGTGAATGTTAAGTTGTTGTTACTGATTTTAGGTAGAGGTTGTTGTTAAAAAAAAAACAAATAATGTTAAGTATTCTTACTACGTAATTGATGGAGGATTATTGATAGAGTTACCGACAATTTCCATGTGGCAGTATGTTTGCATTAGGGATTCGCTTTATTTATTCTTTCTTGTCATGGATGCACTAACATCAGACATACAGGAGGAAACACCTTGGTATATGCTGTTTGCTGATGATGTTATTCTTGTTGGAGAAAATTTTGTCAAAGTCCAGAGTAGGTTGGAGAAATGGCGAGAGTAGCTGGAGAATGCTGATTTAAATATTAGTAGGATAAAATTTGAATATTTGTACTGTGACTTCGGGGTTCATCCAGTTTTTGTCATATTACCTTAAACGGACTTTTTATTTTTTTTTACCTTACCAGCCTGCTTCAATTTTCGGTACCTCGGTTCATTGATCCAAAACGACGGTGGGTTAGACAAAGACTTGAGGAATAGGTTAAATACAGGGTAGATGAATTGGCAAAAGGTATCTGGGGTAGTTTGTGACCTATAAATACCGTTAAAATTCAAGTAGAAGGTGTATACAACTATAATAAGACCAGTCATGTTATATGACCCCGAGTGCTGGGCTACGAAAGAGACGAATGAGAAAAGATTACATACGGCGGAGGTGAGTAGGTTAAGATGGACGTGTGGTGTAACCACAATGGCTAAGATTAAAAATGAGTATATCAGAGGAAATTAGAAAAAAACGCCAGTGGCAGAGAAATTGAGGAGTAATAGGTTAGTATAGTACGGGCATATTCTGAGAGAGATGAAAGTTACGTAACAAGAAAGTTTTGAGTATGAAAGTGAATGGTCATGGGTAGAGGAAGAGGGAAAAAGATTTGGATGGGTTGTGTGAAAAATGATATGTCTATAAAAGATGTGGACACTTATATGACATCTAACAGGGGATAGTGGAAAGGGAAAACATGTTGTACCGACCCTACTTACGTGGGATAAGGGTAAGATGATTGGTTGATGGTTATTATGCTGTTGATTACTAGTTGTCAATTACAATTGTTATATATTTATGGCCGGCCGGGTCGATATTATTGCCTAATACGCGAACGTAAGCACTATGCTACAACTAGTAAGTGCGTGTGAGAGCACACGAGGTTGCTTACGCTCAAAGACACGATACAAATATTGAATATTCATTTTAATATATTTTCATAATTGCGATAAGATACCATTTTTTTTTTATTTTTATTAACGTGGGTAAATCCATCATGGACACATCCCCTCCGGGGGGGAGTGGGTAGGTGATACTCTGCTACTAAACACACGGGTCCACCGCCGCTACTGGCGGCATCGGCCAGGCTATCACTAGCAGCCACGAAGTGTCTGCTGGGCGTCGTCCAAATAAGGAGGGCAAGCTGGGTACACACCAGCCTTCTCGTCAACCGAACTTGTGCAATAAGGTGATGGCCCCCCGCTCGTACTCCCCAGGTTCGGTTACGGAGGTTGTAGGAGACGAACATAATGCCGTCTCCTCCCACCGACTCTGCGTTGACGGAGAGGGTCGCTCAGAGGATCCTCCTCGCGGACCCTCTCCGTCGCCTCCTTCTGCGAGATGAGCTCTTCGCAGAAGGAGGCCTCTGCATTCCATTTTGTTTCGCTGCCGAGTATGGCCGCAACCACGCTCGGCAGCAATAGATCGCTCGCCACCGCAATAAGATACCATACGGAAATTTACTCAAGAGTTTATGATAATAATACTTGTAAAATAACACAAAAGCGATTTGTTATTGATATATAGCTGTTAGAGAACGTCCCCATACTACATGACATACGTTTGACCATTTTTTAACCCCCTCCCTCCCCCTGCTGACCATACGTAGAATATGAGAAGTCTCCGTTACCCCTCTAGTTTTCACGTAGTAATTCACAAATACGGGTTTTGTTTTTTATGATTCAGTTGTCTTATTTGTATTGCCTGCATTGACATCCTTGTAACATTGAATGAACGCATTGTACAATCGATCGTACAACGACATGATTGTATCGGCACAAACTCTCGTTGATTCGCTTGCCAACTGTACTCCGCCACAAACTCTTAGTTTTCAATCAGCTGACGTCTAGGTATATGTGCGTTAGAGTTGCCACTTGTGTGTTTTAAAGGCGCTCAACGCTGCGCGACATATTTGAATGTAGTTCCAAAAAAGCGGGAGATTTTTTTAGAGCAATACAAAAACCAATGCAATACCCCTTCCTCCTTGTGACCAAGCGTGATACTTTGAAGAACTCACTCCACCTTGAACGGGTCACGTAGTATAGGTAAGTTCCCTTACTTGCATCTATAGTCTTGGATACAATGAAATGAGAGGACAATACATAAAGGAACTTTAGTAATTTGTAATTGAAGATTTTGATAAAACCAGACTGAGTGGCTTGGACATAAAATATACAATCTACTTATCGCTAAGGTAACCAATTGTCTATCAAAATTTTTTATTTATCTTTTCGTTTCGTTTTGAATGACTACACACATTGGTTAGAACCGTGATGAACGATAGTCACCCTGTTTCTTCAATTTGTTCCAAAAAGGAGTGAAAATTGGATAATGCAAGGACAAGTTTCATGTTCCAATGATCCATTGGTATTAGGATATCAATCAGTAATAAGCATAGGTACATTCAAATACCGTAGGTATATTGTGTAAAAAAACGGCTGACAATGACAGATTAACTTTTAATGATTACTGCAAACGTAGAAGCAGTGATTGTGGAATAAACATTTTTCATTGTGTATGCCGGTATGTTTATTTAAATAATTATGGAAATCAGATATTATGTTATCTGTATTATAACCTTAAAGTCATTAAACAGTCGTTTAGGTTCGAATCTATTGAATTAGTTGATTTATAAATGTAATTAATGAATAATGTATTTAATTTACATACAACATGGAAGTTATGTATTGACTTTTATTGCCCCAAAATAAATACCAGATTGCTTCCGAAGAGACTGGATTTTAAAAATGGCGTTTACCGGTTTCATTAAATCAATATGTGCCATATTAAAATTAGATAATTAATAACAACTTTATATGTACATATTTATTGTTGATCGAGGGTTAAATTATTACAATTTGTTCTGTTCAGGAAATGTTGTATACATTTGTGTAAATTTTATTTAGATTCTAATAAGAATAATAGATATGAGAAACTAAAATATTAATTAAATATATGTGTTGTATAAAATCAAAAACGCTAAAGTATGAAGCTGGCAAGGCAAAATTAAATATAAGTGAAAAAAAATACATTTATTTTTGTTAACCGTTTCGACTTACATTTGTTTAAATTCGCCCACGGATGTCAGTAAAATATTCACCATGGCTAGATATGGATACAATTAAAATTTATCTGTTTTCTTTTAATGCCAAATTATAGGTAGCGAGAATCAAACGGGAGAATGATTCAAAGACTATTTACCAAGAAACCCTAAATAAACTACGTATCGAGTAGGCTAATTTAATAATAAGGTTTAGCACTACTGTTTTGTTAACGGATTTCTATTTTTTTTTTCTAACGTTTGTATGATTAATATCTTTTTTTTTTCGCGATGGACGATCGAATTAGAAAAACTATTCTTTACAAGCAAAAAAGCGCTTGATTTAATATAACTGCCACGCTCAATTATCTGATTTCATCTCAGTAACAATGAATGTAAAGCTACGTCCACATGTACTGGCCTATACTAAAGCATACGAGATAGGAGTTTGAACTTAGAGTAAAAAATCGTAAAGTATTATACATTTTTAAAGCAAATCATGATCGTCGAATTTCTTGTCATTTATTCGGTGTTTTAAACCCAACAGTGGTGTTGAATTATGTGAAGTCGTTGAGGAGGAGTTTGAAATTAATGTCGTAAATTTGATTTCTAAGGTTTATTACAGATGGATCTCATCAGGATGAAGTGGTACGACATTAATATAAAAGAATTACTTAACTTTGATAAATTTTACACGGAGCATATCAATCACGGATAATATCGCTCATAGAAAACAATTTCTGGACTTACCAATAAAACATGGTTGTAAATCCGTCGAAAGTAACCGGAGACTGTAAAACTTACCTTAAATCCTTTGAAGACAAATCAAATCGTAAGAACAGTAGTCATATCTACTGCAGAAGTTCTTGCATGTTGCAGTTAAAATGACTGAATGAATATGCGCTCAAGTCAGCTAGGAAATAGGAATCAGTTAATATTACGAAAATCCTCAGGTATCCAAAGTTCTAAACGTAATCAACGGCAAAATTATACTAAGTGTCTACAGCGGGTGTTCTTTTATGAAGATAATTACCATTCGATTGCTTTTTTCGTGAAGGAAATAAGTAGGGAGTGCAAAAAATAATGTAAGATGTATTATGAACGCTGTTTTATATAACATAGCTTAATAGTAGGTATATGAAAATATGTGAATAGAAACGGATTTTAATTTAATTCTATAATGTAAAAACTTGTATGTATGCATCATTAGTTATATATTTATTACTAATTGGTGCCTGGGACTTTGTTCGCATGAAAATAGTTATGTTGTTGCATAGAAACAACTTGTTTTATCTGGACAAATTTTGGACCACCTTTATGTTATAATAGTACTTACTTCTCTACTAAATGTCATCACTACTGCTTAGCTCTTACCGTTAAGTGCTTTATTGTATAGCTTTATTGCCAATAAAATTCTTGCCCGAAATCAGTTCAATCGACTAAGAAGTCAGAGTGGACAATCAACAGACACTTCAATTTTATTTATATGTAAAGACTATTAATATTAGCTTTTTGATTACGTAATTTTGCGCACGAATAAATCTTCATATCTGCGGTTTTTACACGTAGACTTTGAGGAACAAAATATCGAGTGGTAACTGGTAACATTTGTAATTGTATAAAAGTTAAATTAACCTTGAATGTATTGTAATCGTTAGTAATATTGTATACCGATTGAAGTACTAAAGAACAAAACTGAAATTTATTGCGAAAATGATTACGTATCATCATAATACAATAACGTACCTACTAACGACACCTACCGAGATACACGCAAGACCTGGAATTGTTTTTGGTTTGGACGAGCTGTGCTCCGTCATTTACTTTTTATACTGTTCTATACGGTCACAGTATAGAGTCTGATTCAATAAAAAGGACTGTCTAATATCTATAGCTATATGTGTAAAGAAAATACAGTTCTAGGACAATGATCAATCGAAGCGGAATTTTTCGTATATTGTTTTAGGCTACTTATTTTTTGGAATCCATTGACCTTTTCATTTGCATTAAATTAAATCTTATTAAATATTGAGTGGGTATCAACTAGTGTATATATAAAATAAGTGAAGATAAAAGAGTTCAGTTCCTTGTTTCCTTTGTTTGTTACCCGATTTTCTTTGTTTTTTTTTCTTATTTAGTAGTTATTAACAAGCTTTAGAGTTATCAATAAAATAATTCAAAACAATTTTTTTCCTTACCATTGACGAGCTCAAAGCCTTTATTTATAAGCATACTAGCTGACAACGGCGAACTTCGTACCGCCTAACAGTCGATTCCTTAAATTTTTTTTTTAATACTTAGTCTGCTATTCGGGACCATCGTATAAATATATTGACATTCATATTTATACGATACTAACGTCACTCAATTCTTTTGCCTTGCCGGAACCTCTCCACTAACACTTAAACTTTGTGCATTAAAGTTGAAATTGAGTTTTAAGTATTATTACGAATCGTTTGTATGCGAGTATAGAAAAGTGTTGTTTTTAGACTTTTTCAGGCAATTCTTTTAATTTTTCTTTCCGTAAGATCCATCCTTGTACTTCAAGGAATATTCTAAAAAAAGAATTAACGAAATCGAATCAGCTGTTCTCGAGATTTGCGCTTAGCGACACATTTAGCGATTCATTTTTATATTATAGATACGTCATTCTTCAATAATAATTCGACTATAATCTACAAATACAATATTTGTACAATATTCAATACAGTTTTTTCTATACGGAAAACATAAGCAAAAAGACATACACGTAGTAATGTTTATATGTTAACACGTGAAGGAAAACTTCGCACTTTTTTTTATTGTCGAATTTCAACGACAACTACTAAAAATAAATTTACAAATAGGACAAATATTTTCTAAGATTACAGCAATCAAACGAACAAACTCTCTAGTTTTTTAACATTACCAACTGTGCACATACCTACTCTGCATATGTATTTTATTATTTGTATAAATAGTTCAATTATATCAAAACGGATGTGTAAATCTATGCCCAAATACGGAACTTTCATGACGATTTGCTTAATAATACAGAAGTTCATGTATTATAGTGCCATCTAGTGGTGAGTTATAGTAAAAAAGAAAAAAAGACATACGTGCAGTTCACACGCAGTAGAAAAAAAACCTTCAAAAAATTATTAAATATTCATACACACGATACATGTGATAAATACACCACGCTGGTTATGATACCTTATCCCTAGGCTTCATAATAGATACACACGTACAATGCTCGGAACAGATCAAGCATCAGGTAGTGCAATATACTATGACGAGACCGTGAATATAAGAAACACTGTATAATATATTCTATCTCACTCTCTCACACATTGAATCCTATAGATGTATATGTTTATCTCTTTTTGATATCGCTTTTTCTTTCCGTGATGGTGATCGGGTAAACTATGTTGGAATTTATCAATCTCAGATATATAAACTAGTATAAATTGCGTAGTATTGATTATCCGTTATCATAACAATTTTTTCTACGATATTAATATTATAAAGGCAGCACAATTTAATGATATGTTAAGAGAAAAGATTATCAAGTTTGTTACAACAAAATAACACACTATTGTCGGTGAAAGTCAGTTGCGGTGGTAATATTGTGAACGATATAAGTTTGATTAAATGTTGGACATCGTAATCAACGCCAGCGCTACACGTGCAAGGTCCACGCGCTTGAATAAATCATCTGTCAAGTGTCAACCTACTATTTCAGGAATGGTTCTGTATTCATTTCATTGTTTTGTGTATTAATCTGTATATTAATAGGCAGAAGGAAAACGGTTAAGAACATAGTCAAAACTTGGTACTACTGATGGAGCTTTTTAAAAAGATAAGTTTATTTGTTCGGTTCAAGCGAGGGTTCTTACATGAGTAAACGTAAACAATCGAATACAATCCTCCGTCAAATATTATGGAGCCCGGATGTCCACCCAGTTATCTCGATTGCGCATTATTAGCACATAGACTACACAATTCTATAGGAGGGTGGTCCAAATAAAAAAAAATCTCGGAACCACGCTCATAAGGTTCGTTTAGATATACAAATACGCCTGTGTAGAGATGAGCTCTTGATTACAATATTGAGATGCTCCGTATCACACTTTTAGGTTTTTCATAAAAATAAACATAGGAAAAATTATTTTTATTATTTCTGATTTTTGTAACTAATGACGTCGTACTGCAAAGGTTCTTGATAATTTTTTGTAGAGAATTGAACGCTCTATAAAAAAGGTCTGCAGTAGTTGTTCAGCAAGTTCACTTGTTCAAAAAATCATTCAAGGTTAAAGTGGAATTGACCGTCAATTTAACCATTTTCTCGACAAAGTTCCTAGATTTAAAAATTTTGCTACAAATTAATTGAGATAACCGTAGAATTAAAAAATAACCAAATTTATTATTAGGAGCATAATTTTTGAATGAAAGTTATAATTTAAACTTTGACTTTGAATTACTTTTGAAAAATCCAACTTATCAAAAAATATATTTTTTGTAGATAATTTTTCCCATGTTGTTCTTTCTTATGGAAAATCGAAAAGCGCGATGTGGAGTATCTTAAAACTGAAATTAAGAGAGCATCTTTTTATCGGTTTGTTTTTTATACCCAAACGAAACTTTTGAGCATAGTTTTGAGAAAAAAAAACAAACATTTTTTTTTTTTTGATCAGCCTAACGGAAGTAAATGTAGTAACAGTAAGTAAGTACATCTTACTCGTTTGTTTCTCAACCAATTTTCTTGTTTTTTTTTTAAGAAACTGTTAACGAGCTTTAGTGTTGTTAAATCAAATCGAACATTTCAGAAATAGTCTACTCTCATACCATAGGCGAGTCGAAATCCTTTATTTATAAGTCTTTATTCGTCACTCTTAAAGCTCCTTACGTCTACAATCTACAATATCTGTAAAATACTCGATGCAGCATTTACCATTTGATAAGGTATGAAAAAGAAATAGTGATAATAAGATTTAGCTATTGACACGAGAACAAAAATATCGATTTTTTCATAATTAATAGAGATACAATAATCTGGTATAGACAATATTTTTTGTTTTTTCATCGTGTGATATAAGTATGTACTGTTTTTTTCATAAGAAGCCCTACTATATGGAACTGTGTGGAATGGTACCTTTTTTTTTTTTTTTTTTTTTTGTTTTTTTTTTTTGGCTGCGTCACGGTTTGTGCACTAGCCAGCGTCAAGTAACAAGATTTTGCCAAGTAAGTATCTTGTCATAATTATAATGTTCTAACAAGATGGTGGTTTCCTTGTTAGAACTTTCCATGGAGTTTCGGTGGCATCTCAGAATGCATGCTCCGTGGTATTATTTCCCATCCACTTCACTTGCGCATAATAACCGAACTATATTACGTAAAATACCATCAATACTACAAAATATAGAGTCTAATAACACAAGATTATGAATAAAATATAAAAACCACTACATGACAGACTAAGATCCCGCCAAAAACTCCCTTAAAGTATTCTCTGATCAAAATTTTGTATAATCATTATTCCGCTTACGACCATCAAAATATGCGAAACGTGTTTTTCTAATTTAACTGCTAATTCAAAAAATTAACATGTTCAAAACACGAAAAATCTTGACCATTATAATATTAGAATGTATGAACAGTTACCCACAAGTTCGTCCGCGTTAAATTTTCATGTAAAAGTTTATAATAAAAAATAGCGAGCACCACTTAGTGGTGAGTTGTAGTGATCAGCATAAAAACGTTCTCTATGTAAGACTGTTTAAGGCTATGTCCGTAACCCCGGATAATTTTGGACCGTTTAGGTGCATAAATTGTATGAGGGACCTTTTCTACATTTTTGGTTATTTAGTCTTAACCAAAATTGACACATCGAAAATACATGTACGCGTTCATATTGTGACACATATGAAGGTATACGTATGTGTTTCAGTAGTATATGCGTACATCTTTGACTCATTGGATAGTTTAGTTCGATTTTTGTGTTCAAGGTCGAGCCGAGGTCCGGACACGTTAGCACCCTTGAGCTAGTTGTCACCCGGGTTAGTGATTTAAGCGTTAACCCAAAAAGCCCGGTGAAGCTGTGAAGGCTCGTCAGGCTAGTAGTAGATAGTAGTAGACAGTAGAAAAAAGGTGATCGATCAAACAGTATTACAGTTTGTCAATCATTTATTTTGATATGTAGATATTTCTATTATGCTGATTCAAAACTAAAGAATGCTAATAGGTATTAAGGAAGTTTGCTGAATACATAACAATATTTAAATATGTTTTGTTCAAATTTGCAACGATATTAAATTATGGGTGTCGTTCCGGATTCGTCAAATATTCTGTTACAACCAGATAACCAGTTTGGACATGGGTTTTGATTATTTTTTGTGTACGTTCCGCCCACACATCAAGTAATTATTTTTTGCAATGTTTAAGATCTTTTTGTTTATATTTTTTTATGTCCCCTATTAGGTAATTGTATGTTTTTGCTATACGTTCCATTTATTTAGGATCCCGTAACGTGTATTAATTGGTCTGTTTTAATTCTCAAAACAGCAATGTTCTGATATATATGTATTAATTAATAGCTTGAAAATCTTCAATATTTTCATTATAAAAGAATAATCATTTTTTTGTTGTTGGCATTTTGGCCTTTAACCCGGTAGTACGGTTATGTCAGCTTATTGTTTACAATTTTATTTAAGTATACAGTCCGCACTAAACATTTTGACCGCACTAAATTCAGATGTACACAGAACACAAATTTAGCTATGAATACACAGTACACTATATGTATAACATTAAGACAACTGAATGATAAATATTTTTAACCGTTCTCAACAAAATAGGTTTTGTATTCGACCCGTATGTATATGTGTGAGTATGTCCGCGTTTTTCTCAAAAACTACTGGTCTCATTTGGATGGAGTTTTCGTTGTTGGATACTTATTAGATCTTATAATAATATATTTACTTTGGTTTGGTACTAAACTCCTGATTATATTATGCGCAAGCCTGAACTTGTGGTTATATTCAGAGCTGCCAAAAAGGTCAATGAGAACTCTCGGCGACAGTTCAAGCCGAGGCGCACCGAGTGCCCTTGCGCTGTTCGCCTAAACAAATCGGGTGAGTGCCTTAAGCGCTCCCCTTAGTAGTCCGGTGGAACTGTAGAAACCTTGCCAGGCTAGCGGTGTAGGTCAGTTCGAAAAAAAAAATTAGAACTGTAACTGACAAACAAATTGTATATCGAAAGGATATTTTAACCAAGATCCAGAAGACTATTTCTCTCTGTTAGTTTACTTTTCAAAGTGACAAATTGTTTTTTTATAGCGTTGTTAAGAAGGGACCAGTGTCCATTAAAATAGACTACTACAAAATATGCCTCTATGACTTTCATGAGTAGTCATAGTGTCTTGACCGGTGGAATATCAATCTGATGTCAGCTGGTTGAAACCCCGGCCGGCGTGTACTAACAAATTTTTCGGAATTGGCGTACTTTTACTAATTTAAATGGCCAACACCGAATGACGGTGAAGGAAAACATCGTGAGGAAACCTGAACCTGAGAAATGTGTTCTTGTAGTACCACCGTATGTGGCAAACATATGGAACTGTGTTTATCACGGCGCTTGAAATCGCCAATACGTCGTGTGCTAGGCGTGGTGACTATTCCCATAACTTGCTCCGGGAAAAGGCCTGCAGTGGGTCTTTTACAGTCTGAAGATGATGTCTTAAAAATAATTCTTAGTCTGCATTTATAAATAAATTTCAACTGAATCTAACGCAACAACAAGAGAATATATTTTATTTTGAATGCGGAACTCCTGTTTAGTTTTTAAATAACCAAATCAATTTGCGTCACGAATAAATAGTTTAATAAGAATTATGTTAGTTGAAAAAAGGATTCATAAAAATGTCTAAAAATAATTTACGGAACAAGTTGAGGTCGTTAAAATATTGAATATCTATTGAATACAAAACATGATATTGTCGTTCCATTTATCATCCAACACGTTTATCCGCTTAACCAAAATAACTTAATCCAGTCTGAACGATATCAAAAGACGAACAAAAGGTTCTGAGCTGACCTTGTATTGTATAAACATTTTTACATTATCTAAACCATATAATAAAAATGAAGTGTCTGTATGTAATGTCAAAATAACGACTTTTTACTGATTGGATATGAACGTATACACGATATTGATAACACAAACACAATTTTTAAAATTTTTGTCTTTCTGTCTGTCTGTTTGTTCCGGGTAATCTCCGAAACGGTTGGACCGATTTTCACAGAAGCTTAACTGACGGATAGTTAAAATTACAGCGGGTGACATAGGCTACTTTATTTTAGACTAGCTGCCATCCGCGGCTTCGTCTGTAGTACTATCTCCAAAACGATTGGACCTATTTTCATGGGACTTTCACTGACAGATAGCTAACATTGTAAAAAGTAATTAAAGCTTTTTTATTTTGGACTAGCTTTTACCCATGGCTTTGTTTGCAGTACCATCTCCAAAACGTTTGAACCATTTTTCACGGAACTGTCACTAACAGATAGCCGATCTTATAAGAAGTAATTTACGATTATAAAATAGCCCATGAGGAGCTGCGGGCAACAGTTAGTAAAATATATATTTGTATTTTACACAGCTGTCAGTTATTTTAATATTTTTTATCTTTAAATAGCAGGACCGGCGGATGTTGTCTTGCCCTGATAATAAAAAATATATAGTCATCGTATTCTTAAGGTAACTAATGTATTTAATTTTATAAAAATTCAATGAATACTGTATCCTTCTAAATAGCTTTCCAATGACCTCATTTTGTGTGATATTTTTTTAGAAGATTGATGAGTATAGTACGCTATCCTTAAAAGATAGGTATACACCATCTTAAAAGATAGGTATACACCATCGGAGACTTTTTTATACATCTATAAAAGACGAATATCTCACTATACATTGTTTTATTATATGTCAAAAGACTTGGGCAGCGTTTTCGGCAAAAGCTCCCAGGCGGCTTGACTTTTTCCAACACATATAACAATTATCGTTATATTTCAACCAATTTATATAAAACCTTGACAAATTATAGACCTTCGTCATGTATTCCTCCATCTAGTGGTTAAACCACATTACAATCCGTTCAGTAGTTTTTGTATTTATCGCGAACATACAGACAGACAGATCCGGTGGACGACTTTGTTTTTTTAATATGTAGTGATATGGATTTGATCTCATAGCGGTTAAGACTCCTCGTAACGCCATCACAGACATAAAGTTTAGAAATATAATTCATTTTGAAATCTTAAAAGCCTAACCTTACGATTCTATACAATCGCAGTCGCACAGCATCGAATTAAAATATGTAGGTAGTTCCATGAATCAAGTAATCTTGAAATAATTCCGAGAACCTTCACATTAAACACATTCCATCAAAATATGAAGAACATCATCAAACACACTACATACGGTACAATTATGTGATGACCAGTGTGTTTTATGTCTCTGTGCTTGTCATATGTAGAAAATCATTTCTTCATCTTCGTGTGTTACATTTAGTGTGCATCTATTTCTTACTTCTTATTCTCAGAAAGTTTATGTCACATTTATATATTGATTATTAGTTTCATCACAAACTGAAGTACGACATTCTTGTGAAGCTAGTGGATAATTTTTTTATAATACTGTTATCAATAAAATAATGCATACGCGCTTAATGAATAGGTGAGTAACGATTCAACAAAATAGTGTATATTATCTAAACAAAATGGTGTATGCTGATTAAACAAAACAGTGTTTATTGGTAAAACCCAAATAGTGAATGTTGATACAAAAAAATTGTGTATACGGTTTAAACAAAATAATGTTTACCTACTTAAATTATATTTACTAAACGGAATAGTGGATACTGTCTAAACAATATAATGACTCAATAAAATAATGCTTAAACAAAATAATGCTTACTAGTTAAACAGAATAGTGGATTGGCCCAATAAAATAGTGGACACTGTATACAAAATAGCGAATATGGATTCATATTATAATTTTAAATAATATTTGACAGGCACCTAGTTTATGTTATTACCGGCATAGATATAAATGCTATTTTTATTTCTTAAATTATTTAAATAGTTTGTTTTAAATGTCTGTGGTATAAGAACGCGCTGTTTATGTATTATTATTATTATTCTAGAGGGGGCTATGCAGGCCTTAGACCTGTAAATGTATAAAAAAAAAATTGAAAATAATGTAGGTTTTCCCATCTGTCTGTATTTAGGTGTTCTAAACTACGCAACGGATTTTAATACAATATTCTCTGTCATATACAGAATTTCTTCTAGAACGTTCGTCTATACATTCGTATATTTATACAAAGTAAAGAAAACTCGACATATTCTAATGAAACCGGAAGAAGAAACTTTTCGGACGTTTCCATTGCTTGATAAAGCTGAGTAAACCTTATGAGATACATAAGTACTATAGAAATGTACATGTCAAAAATGCCTACAAAAAAGTTCTCGATGGTATATATCGATCATTTACGGATAGCTCGCAATAATTGTAGTATGTACTTTAAATATGTCATAAAATATATAATATAGTATTAAGCCTTGTATATTTAAAACATTTGTTACATTCTAAATTTAATGTAGATATTTTAAAGTATTTTATTTCAATGAATATTGTACAAGATATCATAGGTTTAAAATAACGGGAAAAAAAAGAACCTCATACGTAGCTTCTATGATTTCAATAAGCTGATGAAATAGATCTAAATCGTTTACATACGACGCCGCATTAGTACCTATATTGCACCCATGCAAAACCGAAGCGGGTCTCTAGTGTTTCTATAAATTCGATATGCTTATTAAAAAACATTGTTTTATATTTTTATATAATAATCACACGATTGTGTATCAACAATTTAAATTTATAATTTCAGTTCCGTGAGAATCAACATCTAATTTTATAATGTTGTCAAACGTGTGCAAAGTGCGACAGAAAAAATATAACGCCACACCTAATTCTGTCGCGGAACGGTGGTGCTTGCTTTGACTTTGTTCGCTGCAGTATGACATATCCGCAATAAGTATCAAGTTAACAAGCTGTTTCAAGTTGTCATTGTGAGTAACGACTTCGTATTTTTTTATGTGAATTATCTTTATAAATAAATCATAAATATTTTTATAAATCATAATTTTTTTTAAGTCATATTTCGCATAGTATCCAAATTTATTAAAAAAAAAACTCCGTTGTAAAAGTTGAAATATTCGATTTATTTAAAAAACGACAGCGACTATACTGAATTGAAAATAAATCATGATAATCTGACAAGGTATCGAATATGCGCATTATGACTGTCAATGGCCGGATTTATATCGGAATCTTGAATTGAAGACAAAAGTTATCTATCGGTGCTTTTACGTCTCAGTTTGTCGCGAAATTTTGCGTTGAATGCATCCGATGCATTTCGCGAGACATATATCCTTAGGTTTTGATATTAGGAATGTTATTCCCTATTCTATTCACCTATTAAGTTTGTGATTATTGATAAATGTTTGTTATTCTTCAATGCAAAAACTACGGAACAGATTTCCAAACGATAAGTGTCAAGTAATTAAAAAGAATCTTGTCGTGTGAGAGTTATCGACGTGTGATGTGATGTATAAACCATCAAAGTCCATACGAAGAGAATTAATGGTCTCATCAATTATAAAGATATAAACGCAGATGAAGTCGTGGACGTCTACTAGTATATTGTAAAAATAGATTTTGGTATATCTCACATCGATGTACACTAACGCCGTCCGATGGATAATTACAAAATTGACACATTTAAGTGTTTACGTATTTTACTAGCTTTAATTAGGTATTGTTATTAAGTTTCACATTGTATCATAATGGAAGGTTCTTGTTCATCATCACACATTAACCTGTAAGAGACACAATGCAGGGCCATAGGCTTTTTCCCTCGGGAAGATGTCGGCATAATCACCAGGCCATGCGACGACGTGTTGGCTATTTCAAAGATACTGAAATCCACTGTTCCATGTTTTCCCACATACAGTGGCACTACAACATTTCTTAAGTTCAGGTTTCCACGTGATGTTTTCCTTCACCGTGAGGCGAAAGTGCTACTGATTGAAATTTGTAAAATAATTAGTAAAATTTGATGGTACATCCGTGGGTTTAAACCTGCAGACATCGAATTGAGATTCCACCGGTTAAACTTCTCGACCATCACAACTTTATGTAGCATACAAACGTTTGCTCGCGGCTTCGCTCTTATCCAACACTTTACCCGATACAACATTTACCCCACACCACTTTTCGTCACATAAAAAGGTTGCCGATCAGAATTTCAAAGCCCTCCTCCCATAAGAAGTTTCACTCGTACAAATACATATGATCCCGAATTTTCAATCTCCCAACACCTTACAATATTTTTAATTCAATATTTCTTCTGTATTCATAAGTTACTAGGTCTTTATGACAAGACATCGTCTGTCCACCGGGTCCGTTAAAATTAAAGACTACTCGTATGTACATTACTGCTATATTATAAAAGCTATACTATTACATAGAGGTGAAAGCGTGGGGGAGAAAAAACACTCGAAGTCATATTATCTATACAATGTAGTATTACTTTGCTCGCGGTTTCGCTCGCGTTAATGCGCATTTGACCTACTCCCTAGTAATTTATTTATCATGGCTCATCACCATGACGTACAGTATGTATACATATATACTAATAATAACAATTCTGGAATTAAATTTAAATGTAGTCATATTTATAGACAACCATGGAATGCTCTAACAATAAATTTAATTTCAATAAAAGTAACGATTTTCCGAATTTCAAATGTAACATTAACCATTTAAAAAGTAACAAATAATAACATAAAGAAAATACTAAAACAATTAATACTCTAAAACTCTATTTTATGAATAGCCTGATATTTCGCGACCGCCATTTTAAATTTATCTCTTTGATTTGACAAAATGTTGCATGTTTTAATACTGGCAGGCCCGGCGGACGTTGTCCTGCCCTGATAATAAAAAAAAAACATATACTTCTGTGCATGAAACGCTTAAGGCGGCTTGACTTTTTCCGATTCTTTGAATAATTAACTTTGACAAATTATATACCTAAACCTTCCCTGTGAATTACTCTATCTATTGGTGAAGACCGCATTACAATCCGTTCAGTAGTTTTTGAGTTTATCGCGAACATCCAAACAGACATCCAGACAGACAGACGCGGCAAACGACGTTGTTTTATAATATGTATTGATATTGTACGACCTACATATTCTGTTGACCGGAGAGTAAAAGCCTAAATTAGTATATGAATGTGGGATGTAAAATGGGACGTATTGATTAGAACTGGGAAGCCCAACAGAAATATTATATTTGAAAAAGTAATTATTTATGGACAGTCGATTTTTTCAATTGCATACGTTACATCAAAACATAAGTTCTAATAACTGCCTTGGATTATACACATAGTGAGGATAGTTTCAATTGGTTAAGACGGCCATTGTATTTTGTAATTTTATTAAAGTATATAATGAAAGTAAATTTTTCTAGTCGACATGTACACTACGTCCTTTTTGTACCCCTGACAACGTGTATACAATATTTCATAATGATTAGTTGAGTAGTTAACGCGTGAAAGCGTAACAAACAAATCAACTCACTTCACATTTGTAATATTAGTTCAGATGATCATTGTTAAAGAAGGATGAAGTATATACACTAATTGGATCCGGAACGATGGTTCTAGATTTGCCTCAAACATAGTCCATCTCGTTTTCAGTTCGAATAGAATAAGTCGAATTAGATTCCATATTTTCAACGAACACTGCCCAGTGTGCTATTAATAAATTACGCAATGGAAAAGACTATTTGAAGTTTTATGCTTTTGTTAGCGTTTCGTTTCCAATGACTTTTACGAGCTTTAAATCAGGTCCGTGTCGGTTTTCCCTATGATTCATGCAATCGATTTCTAATACTGTATCTAACCTTATTCCTTTTTTTTAATTAAGTAGTAATAATAGTCCGGTACTGTGTGCGCTATAAGTTACGAAGTTACTAACAATATAGTAATAATTTATAGCATAAAAACCTTTTCATACTGAAATACATAGGTGTGCCAGTTTTTATGATGGTCGGTATATATCTTTATATAAATATAAATCTTCTGTGCGTGTGTATGTGATTGAACTACTCATAACGGTTGGGCCGATTTTTATGAAACTTGGTATGTGTGTTCAGGTAGATTCACAATTGGACCCGGTAGGTGGCGCTGAGGTGTGATTCTAGGAGTTTATAAATCAGGGCAGGGCAACGTCCGCCGGTCCTGTTAGTATACGTACATATATATGTCGCATCCGGGTTATGAGTATGGAACGTCAACAATACACAAAGGTCAAAGTGACGTGTATAGAGCCTAGATTAGAAGGGATGACGTTTATAAAAAGGAGTGTTTTCTGAATCGGACGCCGGGTCGCTCCCCTTAGTAGTCCGGTATAGCTGTAGATGCCTTACCAAGCGAAGAGTGTAGTCAGTTCGAAAAAAAAAAAACGATCGCCCATATCGTTCTGATTACCATAAGTGATACTTGCCTAGGAACTGTACTGTGTATTTGAGGTACCTACTAATTAAATAGTACCTACATATTGTGATTCAGGATAATGGTTTATTCTAACCCACAAAATATTTATATTCTCGCACGGATTTCTGCTGATGCCCACAATGAGTGTCGAGAGGATGCATTCTTTCGTTGGCGGTCTTCACTAGAACTATCGCGCGTCCTGAGAGACGTACTCTATTAATCATACGTGGCTCATCATTTTTTTTTTTTTGATCTGACTACACTTTTGACCTGACAAGGCCTCTACAGTTTCATCGGACTACAAAGGGGAGCGCTTAAGGCACTGACCCGATTTTATATAGGCCTACCTACATACTGTCTGTAATAGAATTGTTTACATAATTGATATGTAATCCGTAATACGAATTCGTTCTATCCAACTACCCACCGATGCCCATGGTATATATAATAAAAAAACACTTTCTTTGAGGCTCAGTCACATAAAAATTAGAACATATCGGACTGTGTACAGTCCGGTGAAACTGTAGAGGCCTTGCCAGGTCAACAGTGTAGTCAATTCGAAAAAAAAAATGACTGTTCGATGCCGAATTTTTTGTAGATGGACCTGGGCTAATTATTGTTTGGATTCGATTGACTCTGTGCCATTTTTTTGATGTTCAACGAACCAGGCGGGAATATCATACATATAAATAAAAATTAAATATTTATAACCAAAATTTTGTTTCTATGCAATGTGTATAATTGAGTCATGACTTTGTACATAATAACTTTATGTGATAATTATTACATATCTTTTTATAATTATATTTGATTTTGAACAGATATTCATTTGAATAAAAACAGCTGAAAACAATTTTTTTTTTTGTTTTTTTTTTCATGATATAAATCCTATATCATTACTACTCATAACAGACACGTTATAGATGGGCAGGAGAATTTTAAGTAGTATGGGGAATATTTGCGCTCATTGGCATAATATTGGCATGGCATAATAAATAATTATTGCATACAAATCACAACTGAAAATTTTATGCATTGCGTGGTGGTGTTCAGTACATTTTTTTTAAATTCATTATTTTAAAGTTTCTCCATTTAACTTTTATGATTTATCATTTACCGGAATTTCTTTGATTAATTTTTTATGTTGTATATTAGTTGTATACATTTGTTAATAATATGTATAATGCACTGAAACACTTCAGTATTTTATGACTAATAGTGTAGAACAATTGGTGGCTTATAACCGACATGTTCTTTTGGTAGATAACTCGTAATTTTGAGAGTAACTTCAAGATGACACGATGTCTCATGGTGTTCATTTTTCTATAACTATAGTGGAAAATAGTTTGTTTCAGAACGCAAAAATAAAGTATTGGTTTATGTGCTTCCGGAACCCTAAAACGGTCGGTATTGTGAACAGCTGTACGAAGTTGAATCGCTCCCGACCCGACGTGATGGCCCGATGCCAGTACAACGCAGCACGCCAACAAGTGCTGTCTGTATGCGCGAAAGCGGCTGATAAATTACCGCTTGAACGTCGAACTAGCGTCAATGAAAATTCAAAACATATGATTGTCATTGCCTTTGGTGTTTTTTTTTTTAAGTTCGTATACGTTTACAGTGGTTTGTGCAGTCGTTTAAAAATAACATATAAACGTTTTTTGTGCATTTTGAATTTAGATCGTTATTCAGAGGGTAAGATATTTTTTGTTTATTTAATTATTGCGGTCGTAAATTTTTACCGTTTTCGCGTTATAGTGTGAAGACTTAGTAATAAATTAACATAATGACTATGATATAGAAATAATTAAGATTTGCGCATGCGTATTATATATATCAATGAAATTACAAAAAAAAACAGTATTTGCGCGCGGCTCCACTTGCATTTTTTAAGGGGCTTGAGTCATTAATTTATTCAAATATTATATGATTCCTTAAAATAGTACTAATATTTGTAAAATTCTATCAGTTTTGGATAATCTGAGAAATAAACTGAAATTTAAAAATATAAACATTGAAAAAAAAATCTTGGTGAATTATTGATAGTGTTTATATTGCACCAACTTTTTATATGATACATATTTTCCATGCACAAGGATGCTGTCAGAAAACGTATTTTATTTTTGGAAATATTTTCTTTAATGTTCCTATTTTTTATTTTATACACATTCCTTTTTTATGCTAGAGAAGTATCACATACACTTAATTTGATACTCTATATAGAAATATTAATGGCGTGTTTACAAATTTTTTAGTATAATTAGAAAATATATTCAAAATTTCATTGTTATTCTTATTTTCAAGGAAATTGTGTATCCAGGATGTATACATCATTCCGAAATCGATAAACTATAAAATGATCAATGCCTTTAAAATGATAAATCAAATAATTCAAAAAAATAAATTGTATTTAACTCTTGGACTGTCCAAATCCATAAAGCTTTAAGTTCCATACAGACGAATGAAGACCCCATGAGGCACAGGTCAATAGCCTGTTGGCAGTATAAGATTAAAAAAATACCTGATTTATTACAAAACTTTGAAAAATAACCAATTATGTCTTGTAAAATTACATTTTTTATGTAAGTTATTATTTTACGTTTTTTTAGTAAACCATGTAATTTACAATGGACAATGACGTGAAATTAAAAAAAATATTATTAAAACCATAATTTGCCTGTTTGAGATCTAGGTCTTAGGTTAATCTATATCGAATCTGTACACGGGAAGTTACAGTCTTCGTCAATTTTTTTCACGCCTCTAAATAGATATAGCCGTAAGTTCGGGCTTGCGTCTAATATAAACAAGAGCTTAATATAAAATAACGTCAAAATATTATTATAGGAACCTAAAATTGGCATTTATTTATACTTAAGTTGTCTCGATGTTATACGCATAATATTTATACCTAAATTTGTGTTTCGCGAAACTATTTCAAAGCGGCCAAAAAGCTTGGCGCGGACTGTATATATTAATTGTACAAAGTATGTAATACTTTTAGAAATAATCAATTATAGTCTTATTATAATAAAATAAAATTGTAAGCCGAAAATAATAATAATTAAAAAAAATTGTGCCGTGGCTACGGGTCGATTTAAATATTATTTTGTACACGCGTACGTCATTTCAAACACCTGAAAATAATATAAAAAGACTGTTATTTTCCTCAATGCCCATTAATATTGATGAAATTTTAAAAGTATATGTGTAACTCCAAAATTGATAAAACGTAACAATTCTTCAAGAATAAAAAAAAATGATTTGAATGTAATTAACATTCAATTCAACCGAATTTAATTATATTTGGTACACGAACAGTAAATGTCATTCCAAAATTAATAGCTATATCATAAAATCACTTTATTTTAATAACATAAAATAGCGAGTCGAAAATAATTAATCGCTAGTTATAGTAAATTATAAAAAACGAAAAAGATTTCTCAGCACGATGTTGTACTTGTATTTTTGTAAGAAGTTCTTGTTTTCTATATTTTATATAAATATGTCTAGGTTTAGGTATAATAAGGTTATAATTATAATTAAACTAGTGGCCCACTCCGGCTTCGCATGGGTATAAAATATATAGCCTATGTCATTCACTGAAAAAATGATTAAAATCGATCCAGTACTTTTGATTTATTCATTACTGCCCGTGGCCCGCACACATTATTTTGATAAAAATCGCAGGGTTCAGTCTGCGTTTGTTGCAATGTAAGCGGAAAAAATGTAATTATTTACGACATCACATTAGAAACCTCAAAAATAACACTATTTCTCCACTATTTAATGGATGTTATTATACATATAAACCTTCCTCTTCAATCACTCTATTTATTAAAATAAACCGCATCAAAATCCGTTGTGTAGTTTTAAAGATTTAGATTAAGACCATATATAGGGATATAGGGACAGAGAAAACGACTTTGTTTTAAACTTTGTAGTGATACGTATGTATTGCTTGGTTACGTGTATTTATTATTTTTTTTAACATATATGACATATCTAGGCGTAAATGCTTATTCTTTATACATAGAGTTATACAAGGGTAATAATTCAAGTTAAATAAATAAAAAACTGCTTTATTAAGCACTATGCGCTCAGTGATGCGTGTTTTCTTGATGTGGAGAAGTGGGGCAAGCGGTGTTGCTGCTTATATTTTTTTCGTTCTACATAAAATATATTGTTTAGATAAGAAACGAAGTAGACGAACTCGCCGGCATCAGCTAATAAAGTATAAAAGGGTCCAAACGATCTTATCTTTTCAAGTGTGGTGTAACGCCAAAGAGTCTCAACAGGTTAAATTTTGTCCGTGAGAGGGCCTTTATGAACGTCAAAGCTACCACCGATTCGGGAAACACCCCAGCCATCGAGAAGAATCAGTAAGAAACTCGATCCGATTTTTCTTTTCATCGTATATAACATATTTTTAAGAACATAAATACTTATAGACTTACGTACATTTATATATCATATATTGGTTGTCGGCAGATGTACAGAGGAGCGTCACTTCCAAACGTTTAGTTTATTATGTCATTTAAATACAGAGAAGCGCATATTCCGTTTTTTGCAGTATTAAATTATGTAAGCATACGGAATCGAGAGAAAAAAGATGTATCTAACATATTTTTTTATTCAACTATGAGCTATTATTCTCAAATTAGACTTGATCAAAAAATGATTTAGACGCAGCTCCGCAGCCGTTTCTCATAGCGTGGCAGCGGTTGTATTCCTCTTTTCATTTTAGTAAAATGTTATTTTATGCGTCAAAGGTCAAATGAATCCACCACAGTTCTCACTAAACATTTAACTGATCTGAATATATATGCCTAGAATATAAAATTAGGCATAGATACATATCACTACATATTATAAAACTAAGTTGTTTGCCGCGTCTGTCTGTTTGGATGTCTGTTTGGATGTTCGCGATAAACTCAAAAACTACTGAAGGGATTGTAATGCGGTCTTCACCAATAGATAGAATAATTCACAGGGAAGGTTTAGGTATATAATCTGGCAAGGTTTTTTTTGTAAATTGGTTGAAATATAATTGAAAGAATCGGAACAAGTCAAGTCGCCTTAAGCGACAACGTCCGCCGGGCCTACTGGTTATATTATATGCATAACATCGAGACAATTTAAGGATACATAAACGCCAATTATAGATTTCTATAATAATATTTTAACTTCGTTTTGACTATTTTATGCGCTAGTCCGTAATTACAGCTATATTTAATGCGACCAAAAACATTGATTAGGACTATAGTAATGTATTCTTACTGGTATTATAAATGGGAATGTGATTTTCGTTGTTTGTTTGTTACGCTATTACGCCTTAACTATTGAACCGATCATTATGAAGTTTTGCATAGACACTCTACGAAGTACACAACGAAAATAATACTGTTTCCCCGATGTATACATAAAATCAGTCAAATCTACATTGAAGTAGGCGAAGCTGCGAGCAGAAACTAGTGGTAAAATAAAATATATTAATTCAATGTCTGCTGTAGAAACATAAGTTTGATCAAGTAGGAAGTTTTTTTCGTAATAATTGCGTTTGTCTACGAATAATTTACTCGGTAAGAATATTTCGCCGATTTTGAATACGAAATGTAATTTACATATGCAGATTACTTTATTTTACATAATATTACATAATAACGATATTACTTATCAACTTTCGAATAAATTGGGACGTAGAAAAAACGAGACAGCGCCATGTAACATACGATTGCATACATACTTTTTAAGACCGCGCCGTGTAAAAAATGATTGCATAAATTCTTTTTGAGACCACGCCGTGTAACAAATGGTTGCATACATTCTTTTTGAGACCACGCCGTGTAAGAAATGGTTGCATACATTCTTTTTGAGACCACGCCGTGTAACAAATGGTTGCATACATTCTTTTTGAGACCACGCCGTGTAACAAATGATTGCATAGATTTTTAAAATTTCTTCACGAATATTATATAAAGATCAAGGTTAATTATCTTTGTTAGTAAATATAAGACGTGATAATAGTGTCAGACATGATTGCGACACCCATACACTAGTGATACGCTTAGTCAAATCATCCACTGTATAGCCTTCAGGGTAGTTTGTTAGAAAAACCGCGTCGATCGAAGCTTTATTCTATAAACTATAAAGAAATAAACACGAACAGCATTTTTTTTTACAGGATATAAAAATATTGTTCTTGTTTATGGAAGTGGCACGGAAATGCCAATTGTTCTTCTGAACTTGGCCTTTTTGCTCGGGAAAATAATTAATCTGTAAATGTCATTGTGAAATACGTTCGTGTCCAATTGATCGATGTGCTTGCAATATTTTTTGTATGAAGTTCGAATATTATTAAATTAATTTAAAAATTACATTCGTCATATAGTTTGTCTTCGCCGAATTTAATGACCGCTCTGAAAATAGTTAATTGCATAGAACACATTTTTTAGGTAAAAAAACGTATTGTTTCTATAACATCGAAACAACTTAAGGATAAAAGCCAATTTTAGATTCCTGTAATGGTATTTTAATTTTGTTGTGTATTTAACTTTTGACTATGTATATTACACGCAAGCCCAAATTTGCTGCTACATTCAGAACGGCCAAAAAGATTGACAAAGACTATTTTTGTATAAAATTTTTCTACCAAGGAAATATAAATATTACTATAATAATGAACGGCTTTTTAGTCCGATGAAGCTGTGATGTGCCATCAGGCCAGCAGCGTATAGTCAGGTAAAAGAAAATAATAATAATAATACGACAGCTCATTTAACATTCCGTTATAAATATTCCATTATGGAGTGTAAGGATATATTTTATAATACAATATTGGTGATTTATAGTTTTTTGCAAAGGTTAATTAATAGTTTTGGATAATCAATATATCGTAGATAACAAAGTCGATATGCGCTTGTGTCCTTGTGTGCGTTTAGTTTTTATAAACTTTGAAACGGTCTTCGATAGTATTTTCAATACTGTTTACTACATGTATATTATATTTATAGAAAGTAAAGAAAAGTCGTATAAATTATTTTTCGGGCGGTTACATTTGTAAAGCTGGCTAAATTACGAGGTACATAATAATTAATAACATTGGTTCCACATGCGTTTAATTAAAGAAAAAAACATAAGTTACTGCCAGTCGGGTAAGTTTATACAAATTCGACTTTGCGACGCGATGTCTTACTTCGTTGACATATAGGCATTTACAATTCGGCCCTTTTCAGTAATGCTTGATTGCCACGGCCCACGAGTATCGCCCGCACAGTTACAGTTACTTCGTTCCTATTTAGAGTATTTTCTAACCTTGTACTCTATAAAGCAAATGTTCGGATACAAAGTGCTGTAGTATGATATTAGATAGCCATTCCTATAAAACGACCGATAATTCCAAAGATTAGAGGATTCAAATAAACAAAAAGAGAAACACACTTTTGTGTCTAATAATTAGTAAAGAATAAGGAAATAGTAATTTCGACCTCGATTACTTAAATACCGAGTATACCTACTTATAAAACTTAGCTGGCAGTATTCGGAAACGCAGTAACAATACGACCAATTTGATAACAGCTTTGCTTTGATCAAAGCGTAACGGGCTTTATTGCGACAACGCAAAAAGACAAAGTAATAAAAATATCTAAAAAAATGTTATTACAACGATGTGACCTTCATATTTTGCCAATCGACCGTTGCATGATCTGCCACCGTTACATTTGTATCCATTTAACGCCTTAAATAATATTTGTCAGCGGCTTCGACCACTTGCCGTCTCATTGTAACGGTATTTATTCTCACTTCGATCCATTTCTAGAAATCAATTCGTAGAATAATATTATTATGAATTATTTTATTATGGAAGAGTACTCATAATATGTACCAAGAGATAATAATATATCATCGTTTGCCTCGTGGTCTAAGCAAAATCATTTTATTAATCAATATCAAATATATGTCAAGGACCTTACTGATTATAAACGTCATATGTATTATCGGTTTGAATAAAAAGAACAGCGGAAATTATTGTATGATTTGAATATTCAATTTCTGAATTTGCACGTTCGTTCGTATTTTAATGAAATATCATTAACAGTGTATAGTTTAAGTCGATGTTGAATTAAAATCCAATCCACAGAAATGACGTTTTTAGAATATACTAAGGCTCAGTTGCACCAGTTAATGTTAAAGTAAAAAATTCGGTTAAAGTTATTGTTAGGCAAAAAATAGGTTGCACCAATTGACAATGGTTAAAATGACGTCACGATTTAACGTTAACGATTACCGCTCCATGTTGGCCGGTTACCGTTATTGTTAATGTCAACTTTTGAATCAGTTGTCATGTTCACTAGAAAAAACTTTATAATATCATGTCGTTGCTAAGAGAAATCCTGTGGGAAACTGAAAATAGTTCTTCCGATGACGAAATCAATATATTTGAAGATAATTTGCGTCTTAGAAAGAAAAAAGTTTAATTTCCTAGAATTGGAAAATATCCACAGGACGACAAACGCTAACGTTTTGTCGTTGACATCTGAAATCTGTCATCAAAAATCTGTTGACAGTCACAGAATAACAATAGTGACACTTGGTGACACTTATAACAAAGTCCTGCCAAGTAAAATATATTACCCCTTTCGATTTTAGGGACTAATTGGCTTATTGAAGTAGCAACCCTAATAACTTTAACAATTACAAAATGTTTGATGGTGCAACTCGTTTTGGCAAATGTAACTGTTAGCAAGTCTTGTCATTGTTAAAGTTAACTTTAACAATTACAATAACCACGATTTTGGTGCAACTCAGCCTAAGTTTTAATGAGTAAAAATTAAAAGTTTTTATCAATATCTAATGAGATAAATTCAGACCATAATCTACAATGTATTCCTGTCTAGGTATGTCGCTAATACACAATACAAACCTGGTAAAAGTAGTGGACGGTGGTGGATTACTTGTGATAACAAACTCTGTGAAACGAAGTGACAATGGCTGAAATAGTATTGTAGTATTACGCTCGCGACTCGTATAGAGCAGTTCTAAGTTCGATGAACCTGAGCTTGCGGTGAAAATAAAATGTATTATGCAACCTCCTGTATTTTCTAGTGTTTACCCGTCTAACTACCACTCTCTCGCGACATCCATATCTGTGTGTATCTCGACGAAGTTTTGTCTATGATTGCAGTAAATGCAGACGCGGGAAGACATGACATGACATGACATGAGATGACATGACATGACGTCCGTAATTATAGACGCAGTACGGTAACTGGGTCGATTTTTACACACATCGAGCTAACATGGACGCTACTTTGAAGTTGTTGGAATGGCACTGTCTGTGTCTTTATCGGAATTATTTTTGACGTTAATTTTAGAGTGACAAGTGGGCGAATCTTCGTCACACAGGTATGGACGGGCAAGAAAAAAGAACATCTATAGTGTTCAACTAAAGCAAAGAAGTGCCTGTTATCTTTACAGGTTTATTGTATTATCATCATCTCATACTTGTTCTATGTTTATGATAAAACACTCGTCTATAACATCATTTAATTATGCTAAAATAACCCAAAACTCGATGATTTTATTTGCGTCTTCAACGGGTATTAAGCAATAATAATAGTATGAAATAAATTAAAAACCGTGACCAAAGGAATTAACTCAAAACATGTGTAAATTTGCTTACGAAAGACAAAGTCTTAGCCAATATGAAATCGAATACCCTAATTGTATTGTACAATATTTATTGCAGTAAATTCCAAGTCATGGTTAAATGTCATGGTGCATAGTAATTCAATTTATTTGAACTAGCAACCCATCTCGGTTTCACGTCGGTGCATTGTACTAAAGTGTCTAAACAATTTAGATAAGGGTTTTTCAAAGTCATAAGAGCTACATAAGAATCTTCAAACTAATAACTTTTTGCTTCACTTTTTTTTCATAAAACTGGTTACAAAAGAGGTTTTGTTCGGTTAACGTACAAGCACTGAAGTTGTTACTATTGTAACCTATTAGATATGAGTGACGTGAAACTGTAGAGGCCTTGCCAGGTCAACAGTGTAGTTAGATCGAAAACAAAAAAAAAACCTGTAGAGAGTGGCATTTGTTACTTATGAACGTGCGATGGTATAAGAACTTTTAATATTTTTAAATCTTTGATATCTGCTAAAATATTAACGTCAATAAAGTACTTAATTTCACAAGGATTGAAACTATATTCATCAAAATGGCGTCACAAATAACCGAATATTTATTAATAATTCCTCTAACATTAAAACGGTGATCTAATACGCATGCGATAAATAACACCTCGCTTCTATTCGAGAACATCACCCAGTAATAAAATATATGGGTGTTCTATTTCAGGATACAGCGCTGTTTTTTTTTTTACGTTTCCTTTGTTTCTCTATTATAGTTTGCTGAATCTTAATTAGTGTAATTATGTTCAATCAAGATAGTATATTAAAAAAAAGGTTGTTTTATAATCATAAAAGTTATAATGAAGGTCTTTGAAGTGTTGATTTACAATTGGGTCGTATAAAAACAAGCGCGATTAAAAGTAGGGATGCGGTAGGCGGAGTAGAGAGGTGATAAAATGAGATAATCATTTATAAAGTTTTTTTTACTTACTTACTTTGTCACTTTTGATTTTATATGGCCCAAATTACTAGCAATCGCCTGCGATTTCGTTTGTGTTAAAATGTAATAACAGTAACATTTAGTTACTCAAGGAGAAGCTGCTAAATTTCACTTGAAAAAGTTTCATAGTTAGATCAATAGTTGCAGAGGTTGTATATTAAAAATATACAAAATACCTCTCTTTTTAATTATAATATCCCGTAAATTGCCGAATTTATGTAAGCATATTACTTCAGAACGTCTATTTACTTTTGTTGTTTGATGTTTTATCGTAAACATAGTACTTTACCAGTGATGCCTGCTCAAATAAACATACAGGCAAACAGATAGACAGACAGACATAGCTACAAATGATTGAAATGTATTTCACTACTTATTCCTAAATACCTGAAACAGTTTTTTTCTCTAAAATCAAAAACATAGAGACACGTTAGATTTACATTCTTATTATATGTATAGATACCGTTATGTAATTTTACTGTCGTTTTTGTATGATGCGTGAGTCAGCAATACGTACGTATAGCATTCATCGCGCGTGGTTCAATGACATTAACAGAGTCTCGGTCAAGGCAGCGATGCATATATTTTTATGACGGCCTTTACTGTGGCCTTTAGATGAATTAAGATTTTCGCTAGATATTAATGTAGCGACACACATACCTACATTAAACGTGGTATGTGTGTACTACAATAATCCAGGCGAAAAACCAGCGGCACTACAAGGTCCGGAATTAGTTGGCTTTACAACGCGACTAATTAAGACTTGCCGCCCAAGTGGTGACCACAAGTTACACCCAGGCAATTATAATCTTACCGACAAACCGCAAACAATGCGATGAATTGTTATTATCCCAACTTATTGTTTATATTATTTTAATTACCCAAATACTATTGTCCATTCCTTGTTTTACTTTAATTTTATAACTCTAATATTGTGTCTATTTTTATGCTTGTATTTTCAACGACTGTAATCCTTTTGCAATAAAGGAGATTCGTAATTCAGCTGCCAAAGCGGTTATTAGTCTGCATAAACGGACTCAAAGCTTTCATTTATATCTCCAACCTTCTGATAATAGTAAAGTGGTACACACGCTACCACTTTCGCTAAATTAATAATAATTACAATTCGTGATCAATGAGTATTTCCTAAACCTTTCTTTTATTTCAAACTAGCAGTTGCTCGCAACTTCATCTGTGTTTTTCATCGTTACAAAGTAGTATTATATTAGTACGGAACTCTGATTATTTTCCTAAAACTAAAGTACTTTAAGGTCATCCTTATAACATCATGTATCGGTCAGCATAAGTCCGGTCGAAGTCGATCCAACCGTTTTGGAGATTATCCGAAACAAACAGAGGTGATAAACAAAAATATTAAATGTTACTTTTTTTTTTGTTTTAAGTACTTCATATACTTTTGTATCAATTTAATAAAAGCTGTTATTTTAATATTACAAACAAATGCTTAAAATTTATTTATTTGTATTAAAAAAGTATATCTTCCAAATACATATTCTTACTGGCCTTATCGAGGCTGAAACATGTGTTGACCAATTTGTCATGGTATCTAGTATTTAAATCATATTCGTCTTTTACTAAACCTAGCTTTATTAAGTTTTCATTATTTCTATTAAAAAAAAATTTATATCATAGGGGGCAAACGAACAGGTGGGTCACCTGATGGTAAGTGATCACCGCCATCCATAGACACTAGCAACACCAGGGGAGTCGAAAGTGCGTTGCCGGCCTTTTAAATATGCGGGCCTCCGGCGCTCTCACTGACCGAACGAAACGCAACAGTGCAACCACTGTTACTTCACGTCGGCTTTCTGTGAGAGGGTGGTACTACCCCGGGCGAGCCGACCCATTCATTCTGAAACCAGTAATAGTTTCAGCGTAGCTCTACCACCTAATCATACCTAGAATGTATTGGTAATGCAGAGTTATAATATTGAATTCTTGAAATAGCCTTTAATGATTCGATTATTTATTGCAACGTTAATATAAATATAAAGCGACGATGACTCAGTGGTTAGTGTTCGACGTAGCTTCGAATTTTTGCGAGTAATACGTAGTTTTTCGGTGAAGTATCGTTATGAAACCATAGAATGATGATGAGGCTTTTACTAAGTCTATTTGGTCAGCTACCAAATTAAAGTTGAAAATCTGTTGTTGCCAAGCGCTCAAAAGCGTGTTCTGGCAGGTGCACTGAAGAGGCAGTCCTCCCTTTTAAGTATATCGTGCTTACCATCAAATATAACATTAATTCATATCGTTCTTTAACATTTTGTGAGGTTGTAATCAAATGCTAATATATATAAAACATAGAAAAGAGTTTTGTTGTACGATTCCTAAGTTTTTAAATGTCTAGCAACGTCGGTGTTGCATTGCGTAACCGATGACAGTCACTATGGAGGAATCCTTATCCGTGTTCGTTATATACTTACAGTCACGTGTGATGTTGTCGACTGAAATCATATAAATACAGTTTTTGTCATATTTCTATTAATTCATTTTCACTCTTCGAGTGGAACTTTGTGATTGACGTACCTAACTTACTGATTAGTTGGAGATTTTGAATTTTGATCATGCCGAAAAATGGATGATGATGTCAAAAAAAGTAGACAAGGAAAGAGAAGAAGAATTTTTATAGACAAATTTCACACATACAAGACTGAAAAGCAAATATACAAAGATTACATTTTAAAAACTAGACTTTGAAAAAATATTAGATTTTATAGAAAGATTTTTAAAAACCCCATGTAGATTCTTAAACTCTTACGGTCTTATTATAAAAACAAAAATGAACACGCGTTTAACACGAGTTGTACTAAACATTGTCTAAAATTTTAAACACATGTTTAAAATATTTTATTACAAAAGAGTGTTTAAGCTGTCTCTAGCTAAATATGTGGTTTTTGTTTTTTATGCAAGCTACTCTGAACAACATTCATTCAATTCAGTTTCATCGTTCAAAAACGTTCCAATTTACGAATAATATTTTTGTTGAGACCTTCATTAAGAATATTTATTTATGTTAAGTGAAATTGGTTATAATTATTGTGACATTTGGTTTAAAGAAAATGAAGTGATTATTAAAATAAGCATTATATAAGTTTAAAATAATACCTCAAATCGCGTAAAGTGGAACAGAGTATAATCTCAGAACAAATACATTGTGAAATGTCAATAATGTCATATTGACAATAGTTGTCATTTATTTGTGAATCTTCAAAATTGTCTAATTTATCTGCATTTTCCAAATTAATTATACACACGAAATCCATAATTTACTAGGAAACGCCTATCGCCAGCAAATAGAAACATTATAAATCACAACAATAAAATGAGAACTGTGAACTTAGACAAGTGTTATACAATGTTTAGACACTCTTTTGTGATCAAACATTTTTGAAACAAGTGTTGGACGCGTATTTAACTTTTTTGTAATAACACGGTTAAAGTTTGTTCTGGTAAAATTGTGATTATGAATTTTAATGATTATCAAAATACATGCAAGATTTGTAACCTAAAATATAGGGCACATATGTACATAACTGTTCAAGTGTAAACAATGAATCAATGAAAAAGCTCATATATCACGCCATGTAATATCCAGTGCAATAAAATTGCTACTTGAACAATTAATTAATGAAATATTTATTGCATGTGTCCCACTTTTTCCGTTTTAAATAAATCAAGTAGGTATTTTAAAATAGGTATTTACAAATATTTAGTAGGAACAAAAGAATTTGAGAATCTGTATGAAGGTTTTATATTTTTATGAGTCTGAGATAAATCATTTTGTTGTACTGGTTACTTTTAGTGCGTTGTTTTCAATAATGTACAGGTTGTAGCGTTTGACCAGAATCTCCCTATATAAAATCGGCTGAGTGCCTTAAGCGCTCCCCTTAGTATCTGGTGAAACTGTAGAGATTTTGCCAGGTCAACACTGTATTCAGTTTGAAAAAAAAAAACAGAATCTCATCTGATGTTAAATGATGTTGTGGTCTAATATGATAAACATAGGGGATTGACTCTCAAGCACAGCTGCCGGAATACACTTATAAATGCTTGGCAACAGATTTTTAATTTGAGGATTTATAACTAGCCAGGCGGACTTACTAAAAACCCTACCACCATGCTAAGGTTTCATCACGATGTTTTCCTTCACCGACTGACACGGTGTCCGAAGACGCAAACTACTAAGCTATCATACTGCTTCGAAAATGGTTTTAAAAACGTGTCTATATTGATATATATATATACATTTTTAATTAATATATGTATAATCCTTCAACTCGATTTGTTCGTTAGGCATTTCACTGTGCATTTTGAACTAGCGTGTATTTATCCGGTTTGTGATACCAGCGGACAGCTTTCTTAGTATATACAAGCTGTGCCAGCGACTTCGTCCGTGTGGAATTGAATGCAAAACGCAGTGATTTATAAAACAATCTGAATGTATATCCTGTATATTTGTAATTGGGATACTACTTGGTACTTAAAACCAAATATCAATGCAATACTGTCCGTTATTAGTAAAATTTGAGAACAACTTGTTCGTAACACAATCAGTCGAAAGAATAATAAAATAAAATGATTATAGACATTAACCGATATTTTTCAGAAATGTTAATAAACGACAAGAATCTATTTGTTCAATTCCGAATTTTGAGTTTCATCCAACAGACCGAATCGAAAACCCCTTGAGAGTAGTCATGTTTATTGAACATAATAATTTTATGCTTAATATTACATAAATACTTCATAATTTAATAGTATGTATGAATTATTGTCTCACCAACGTTACTTTTACATTTATGTTAACACCTTTCTACGTTCACACGATGTATCGATATATCGCACTTAGTCATAGCTATATTAATTTATAGGTTATAAAAAGGATACGCTACCGGCGATTTCTTTTTTATTGATATTCTATTTTTTTTTTACTATTTATGCATCTTGTTATAGGTTAGTGTATTTCTATACGTGACTACTATTTCCGGCGTCTTGGTACTCGTTTTTTTTATGCTGGAATTATTTTCGGCTCTTTGTTACATATAACTATATATATAAGAACTGACTGACAATAAAAAGACGTATCTTCTTATAAATTTTCATCCCCTTTTTCACCGCTGCAGTTAGTAGAGTTTCTAAACATTCCAAAACCATAAGAATAATAATTACCTAATTCATAATGGGAATATTAATCTTATGCATAAATAAAATGACAGAAGTTTGTAAAAAAGTACATGATTTGTTATAAAACTTTGAAAAATAACAAATTATGTACCTATTGTAAAATTGTAATTTTTATGTAAAATTTATATTATGAAATTATTTTTCATTTCTACCAACTTTTTTTTTACTTGAACCATGTAATTTGTAATGTTCGATGTCGGGAAATTAAAAACATAATCCTCCATTTTGTGACCTGAGTTTTAAAAAATCAGCCGAGGGTTTAAAAAGTATTGGATAAATTTCTATATTTTTTTTTTAGTTTGATTACTTACACATTTGTCTAACACTTGTCATACAAAATATCACGATACCTTCATTAAATATAATGTTATTGAAGTTTTATGAAACGGGAGCTCTGATTCTGAATCTATGATTTTTATAAGCACTACGCGTCCAGCGATGTGTATTTACTTGCTGTGATGAAGTGGAGCTAGCTGTGTGGTATCTACGTTTTCTCTTCAGTACATAAAATATATTTGTAGGGTAATGTAGTTAATTTGTTATGCTGAAACGCGTTAATTTCATATGTACCTATTTTTTTTTTAATACTTTGTAGGTTAGCGTTGGACCACAATCTCATCTGATGTTAAATGATGATGTGGTCTAAGATGGTAGTCACGCTAAACCTAGAGGGAGACTGGCTCTCAAGTGCAACTGCCGGTGTACACCAACAGGTTCTTGGCGACAGATTTTCAACTTGAGGGTGGTAGCTAGCTAGGAGGATTTAGAAAAAGTCCTACCACCATGCTACTATGGTTTCATCACGATGTTTTTTCTTCACCGAAAGCTCCGACTCAGTTGCTAGGATTTGAGCCATCATCGCTTTATCATCGAGCGAAAACAGGAAAAAGAAGAAAAAGACGTATATTTTCTGAAATATAATTCAACCTTTTATCACGCACTCCGATTTTCAATATCACGCTCTCTGAACAATAACAAACAAGGTAGACGAAGTCGCGAGCGTCGGTTAGTCTTCTATAAAGAAGATTGGTTATAAAAGTACTGCTTAACGGTAGATAAGTGTTTTGCGTGGCGTTGGGGCCTGTAATGGCATTTTGATTACACCTATGTCGAATGAAGCCAGGATGCTGTACAGGCTAGTTAACGTCACTATTAATAAGTGATAACAATTGATTTTATGTGTGCAGTTAATGCCTTTCAATAAGAGTGGCATGGTAGCTCTGTGACTGAACCCTTTTTTTTTTCGTGGGTAAATCCAGAAATCCATCATGGACACGCCACCCTAAACCGAACCCTATAACAATATAAAGTAACCAAAAAAAAAACACAACATTAGAAGTGAGACCGCCACGTCTGTCTGCCTGAAAACATTAGAGTTCATATAGTTGTATTCTGAAGAGCAGTATAGACTGACACACCTAATCCTAATTTAAGCATCAGCCTTAGTATTCGGTGATCGTGTTTTTGTAATACTACATTATATTTGAAGTTCAACCACCTCTTACCACAATAATTTTTTTTTTTTTTTTTACAACTGACTTCACTGTTGTCCTGGCAAGTCCTCTACAGTTTTACCGGACTAGATGCCACAATAATCGTATCTTACGATCGGTTGCTAATTTTACTACCTACATACAAACATACGAAAAATTAAATTATGTAATAAGATAAAGACAAACGTAAAAGAAGAGACAAAACTTAACACACAATGCGCTTAGTAACAGTTTAATATTGAGAGAAAAAAGAAATGTAAATATCAAAAGGTGAATTGAAAGATCTCCTTCCGCAGCAAGCTTATAATGCCTCCTCAGTTGTGGCTTTTTCAAGTTACCTTTCCAATCAACCAAACAACAAACCAATCACTGTATAAAACATTTTGTTATTTAATGGCTATTGATAATCATTAGTGTCATCAGCAAAAAATAAAACATTGACGAGTTGAAACCTTATAAGTCTCTATTTGTCATAATACTTCACAAATCTTACGTCTACTAGTCAGACTACTAGACAAAAAAGACTCAATAAAATATTGGAACAAATTAATGAGTTATCGTCGAATTTTAACCACCGGTAGATTGCTAGTAGATATAAAAGAAGTAAAGGATTTATTTGTAATTTTCTAAGAATATTCAGCACTCGATTATTGATCTTTACAATGTTTTACGATCGTTACCATGAATTTATTATTATTAATATATTCCGAAAATATTCAGTCTCTCTCGTACTCAGACCACTCAGATTTTATGAATTCCGTGTGCAATTAAATAATAATGTAACATTTAATTGCAGAAACTTAATGTCGACATAAAAAGTATTAATTATAGTAGCTATTCGCAGTACAGTCTGTGCACCATTTATCTAAGTCCACATTTTTGAATATATACAGAAATTAATTGATATGTCTAAATTATTTTGCACTTTTGAAATGAAATGTACTTTACATACATTTTAATTTATTTTTATCGTTCTTAAAGTCATATTATTTCTTGCTTATGGTACCATTGCAATTTAATATTATTTTTTCAATAAAAAAATGTCGAACGAATGCCGTTATTTTCTTGTTAATTTTTATAGTTACAATTTTGTTTACACCCCGGTACTACGCCCGGTGTTGCCCTCAACGAATTAATTTTTAATGCGCTTACTAAGACTATTTCGGTATTGAATTTCTTTGTTTTCTTATGCTATAACTCGACGAATTGGATTAAGGTTTTTATATTATTATTATTTTTAGTACTAGTCTTAAAAATCGATTTTAATATGTAGCCCGCGGTACAAATATTCGATGGGAAATTAAAACGAGTGTTAACAAAAAGTCGTTACGTTGCCACACCGTGGAATTTATTCGCGTATCTTATATGCATAATATGTTTTATATGTATAATGAATACACTGCGGAATTTATTCGCGTATCTTATGTTATCTATAAAGCTAATCTATAAATGTATAATGAAAACACAGTTGCCTTGAGACACAATCGGGTCAAAACTACGGAACGTATCGTCATAGGATCATGACCATTGATTGATGCGGAATTTTTCATAGACGCTTCTAGGCTAACGATGTTTTAAATTCAATTGATCCTTTTTTATTTCCAAATAAATCGGGCGGGAATCAGTAAGTACTACGGCATATGGTTATTCATGTAATATATTTTAAGATAAGATGATAATATATAGATAAAAGTGATGGTTTCCATATAATAAGAGATGCGTTTTTTGCCCCCTTTACTAATTTGTTCTAGTCACGACTCGAAGCGGACTCGCGCTATTTTCGTATGATTTACTTCGAAGTGTCTTTGTGTGTTATGTTTTATAAAAACAATCGTAATTTTGTTTTACTTTCAGAAAAAAAAACAAATTCTGAGGATTAATGCGTTAGTCATTTTTTCCGCGAGTGATGAATTTATATTATTGAATAACATTATAGCAACAATGATTAGATTAGATATGATAGAAAAAGAAAATGATTTACGAGTAAACTGATTCGGTATACTTTTTGTTGCGTGTTGATTAATTATCTATTTTAAATTTTCCTCATGTTACATAATATCTATATATATATAAAAGGAGAAGTTGACTGACATATCAACGCAGGGCCTAAACTATAAGGATTAGAAACTTGAAATTTTGCACAGGGGTTCCTTTTATAACGTAGGAAAGCACTAAGAAAGGATTTTTGAAAATTCACCGCCTAAAGGGGTAAAACGGGGGTGCAAAGTTAGTATGAAACTTCGCCGTTTCCGAAGTTATTCCAATGAAACTCAATATGAAGGTTCTTCATTGAAAGTCATGAAACACGTATAACATATTTTTTTGAAAATCATCCCTTAAGGGGGTACAAGGGGGTTGCAAAGTTAGTATGAAAGTTCTCTGATTCTCAAAGTTATTTCAATAAAATGTTGTATTTAGGTTATAAGAGCCTAATAATGGTTATTGCCGATATCCCTTTTTGTGAATTCAACCCTTACGGTAGTGAAAAAGAGGATGACATTTTTATGAAAATCCATCATTTTTAACTTACATCTACGAAAATTGGTATTTAACCAATCCAGTTATAAAGTAAAAAAATAAGTTTCATAGTATCTTCCAAATTAAATAAATATCTTATAAAGACCTTTGTAAAGTTACAAACGCAGACAAAGTCGCGGGCGGCTGCTATTATATTATAAAGTAACAATAAAACGACGTAATATTTAGTTATATCTCATAAGATTTCGCTTACTTTAATAGTTTAGACGCCTAAAAAAAATACAATATAATAACGAAAGCCGTTTTTTTTAATCAAAATTCCTTACGTAGTTTAGATGAACTAAGGACAGACAAACAGTCGCGGGTGACTTTATTTATACTTTATTTTACACTGTTTATTGATTCTCATACTCAAGAGTTTCAAAATTTTTTACTAAAACCATATGATCTCAGCACACCAAGTTGCTTGCCAAAGCTAAACACTACACATGCTCGTCCCATAATTGACCTCTTTTCCCCTTTCATCATGCGTGATGAAGGTCAAGCCTCATTACCATTGAAATGTACAAATACAAATAATATTTAAGCATTTATTTACCCGAGCGTTCGTTTGTAGATTATATTCAATTATCTTTATTCAACGGCGATTCAAGTGACTCTGTTTGTTACCCAATTCAGTATTTATATATTGCGAAATTGTCAATAACGATTCTTGCAATAGTGTAAATTGCACAAAAAAGATCTCAGACGAACTACGTTTACAGAGTTTATGAAATCATCAAAAAATGTTACAAAAACAATGTCGCTTTTTGCGTCTCTCAGTGTGCTTTTTTAGTTCTTTTAAACTACGTAGCAGATTTTGACTCAGTTTTCAATATCATTTAGAACTGTTTCGTTCGACACGTGAGTCTTCACCTCCTGGGGGTCGCAGAAACTTTATACGAGGTTCGCGAAGCCTTAGAGGTAGAAAGAAAGAAGGTCAAATAATATTGTATGAGGAAAATGTAATTAAAAAATATTCATACATTAATAAAAGTCAAACAAAATAGAAGAGGTAACTATGTGTCACGGTCGTAATACACTGATTTAATGTTGTATTTAACTATGAAAATTGATAAGAAGGTTGTACGAATTTGATATTTGTAACATAGAAAATACAGGTTAGAAACAACGAAGCATAGGGGCTCGCGAAATTATTTTACATATTAAGCGGTTCGTGTCATAAAAAAGTTTGAAAACCACTGATTTAGAGAATATCTGTTGGAAGGTATATATGTATATGCATATTATATTTATAGAAAGCAGACAATAACGATGTATTCTAATAATCGAACACAAGTCAGTTTTCGGACGCTTGCATTACTAACGCTGGCTAAACTTACGATAGACGTGAAAATAATGTACTACAGAGTGGTGTATCTTAAAAAGGTTAGTAGTCCGATGAAATAGGAGAGACCTTGCCAGGTCAAGAGTGTAGACAGATCGAAAAAACAACTTTGAAAGGTCTGCAGAATAGTGTTATATGTCTTTATCTTAAGGATAACCCACAATAATCATATTTATGCTTTACAAATTATTAAAAAAATATTGTTTTTTTTTACACCACGATGATGGCAAACAACTAACACTGTTGTTTATCTGCGAATCTGTTTTGATCACCTGTTTAATTGATTTTATTGATTTTATCCTTATATAATTAACGTGTTGAGGATTTAATGTACATCAAAATTGCTGCTCACAGCATGTCATTTCAATGTATATCTTAAGTGATATCACAGATTAAAAAGCACGTGTATAACAAACAAAATAATCCAATAAACATTTTGTTTATAAAGCTTCCTATAAGTTTGTTGGATTATAAATTTTAAAATGCCAAACAATGTGTCTAAATAACTTGGGCAGACGCTATTATAATAATAAATTAATTGCACCCGTCCGCAACTATCTGCGAGTAGCTAGCTTCTTACATTTAGAAGTATAATTTTAAATATGTGAAAGTTTTTGATTTGAAACTCGTACCGATGTATCTTTTATGATCATTCATCACAAGCAATGGAAGCAACGCTAACTTTCTATTATACTATGTACATTCATGTGACTCGATTTACTGCGAATGATGTTTTGGTGTCAAGCGGTAAACAATTAACGTGGTTATAAACCTTACATGTTATTTATGTTTTTAATTTGATATTAATTATTGTTATTTATCAATGTTTATGAGTCACATAAAATATATTGCGTGAAAACAGTACAAAAGTAAAACGGTACTTTAAAATTTATAGTGTTAGTTTTTTAGCCAAATTGCCAAATTCGAAATACATGTTTGAATAGTTAGCTAGCTTGGTTAGTTAGCTCGATGTGCGTATGTTGCAATATACAGCTCAAGCCGAGGTCCCTATGGCTCTTGTGCTCGATGTTCAATCCGGTGAGTGCCTTATGCTTTCCCTTTAGTAGTTCGGTGAAGATGTAAAGGCCGCGCGCGCATAGCCAACAGCGTAGGCCAGTTAGAAAAAAGGGTAATTTATAATAACATGAAGCAGAAGAAAAAACCCTAAATAAAAAGAAGTATACGAGGTGATAGGGACGGGTACAGATTGACAAGGTAGCGAGTAAGAGTAAAACTAATAATATAGAAGGATAGAATATACAGAACATTCGTAGACGTAGGTACATATAATTATCTCTTTCGTTGACTCTCACTACTCCTATACTTTGATTTGCTTTATGATTTTCGTCTATGATAGATTTTAAAACTAAATAACGAAATTAATTGGGCGTATTAAATGCATTTAAGTTAAAAGTAACTAAAATTGAAGTTCATGCTAACGCTACTACTATAATGACAAAAAAAATGGTAAATACCCAAATTTTCATTAAATATAAAATAGCATTCGTTGCATTTAAGTATTAAAATTTCTGATTGGAGCTGGATGTTTTTTTCTAATTTGAACAGACCTTCATCCATATAGTTATGCCGCTGTTTTCTTCATGAAAATCAAAAGATGAATCCCGAATCTGAATGTTTTTGTAAGGTGAGTCTCGGCCAGTTTAATTTTGGGGACGAATGCTCCAAATAAAATACAGAGTTCTCATAAAACAAACAACAATTTTCGTGAACGCACTCGCGGGTAAAAACTAGTTAATGCAAAAAACCTGGGAATAAAATCCCGTTCATTAAGCAATAGTGCTTGAACAAAATTTACACTTACTAACAATTAAGCTTCGTATCACTATTTTTGCTTTGTAACGGGCTATTACGGTTTGGTTGATGCGCACCGTATGACCTTATTTGTGAAATTCTTTTGGTTAATGCTGTCATAGAAACGACCATATGTAATGGCCGTTTCACCTCAATCTTGTATGTTTGAGTTTGTAAATTGTATGAGTTCGATATTGTATAAATAAAATTATTGCTAAAGAAAAACATAACAAAAAAAAATGACTATATAAACACGAAATTTTATTGTGTTATTAATGAACGAGTGGTTAGTAAAAAGTGATGTTTTTCTCTCCAGTTATTATAGAGACGTAAATATAGACTTGACATGGTTCAGTGAGGCGTGTCCAGGTACCGCGTCAATTGACGTAGATTCGAATGCTTTCGAATGAGCCGGAGTTTTGGGTAAAGGAAAACATCGTGATGAATCAATACTATGGTGGTAGGGCTTTTTCTAAATCCGTCTGACTAGCTCTACCATCCTAAATTGAAATATCAGTCTTCAAGCCCTTATGGGTGTGTTCCGGCAGCTGCGCTTGAGAGCCTGCCCCTCTAGGTTTGGCATGTTTGGTCATCGTGGACCACAGCGTTATTTAACATCAGGTGAGACCGTGGTGAGATTGTGGAGACGCTAAAACTTAATAAAGACTTAAAAATATGGAATATAATATAAAGCTGTGTACACTCTCACAATTCAGAAAAACTTAAGACCATTTCATATGCAATATATGTATATTCATCAAACCGTTCAGGGTACAGAATGCGCCAAAAATACACACACACACATATATAGATTTAACCTTGAAAAACATTAGCTTCCTTGTGCGCAATTTAGTAATTGGGTGATTTCTTCTATTTCAAATGTCTTAAATTCTTAAAGTTTTTGTTGAGACTAGTTAACTTTAAGAATTTTTACGTACAAGGTCATGTTGTCATGTTGCTCATGTTGCCATGTTGGTCATGTAACTCGTGAATGTGTTTGTAAGGATTCGTCATTAGTCCGAGTTCGTTAAACTTATTTCCACAATATATCTATAAATAAGGTCAGGGGGGCACTTTGGTTATGTTAAAATATTTGTATTTCCAAATACATGTTTAAGATACACGCTTTTTATTTTTATCTCTGGTCGATTTGTACATGATGTTACATTATACACGCATAAACGATTACAATCCTCGTACATCACAATTATGCATTTAATGCCATACAAAATAAATCTACTACGTATAAAAATTTAAATCAAAGTTTCATCGTTCGTATATTTTGAGAAGATAATCATTTGCAGAAGCAAGTACGGTCATCGACCAGAGATAAAAATAAAAAGCGTGTATCTTAAACATGTATTTGGAAATACAAATATTTTAACATAACCAAAGCCCCCCTGACCTTATTTATAGATATATTGTGGACATAAGTTTAACGAACTCGGATTAATGACGAATTCTTTCGAACACATTCACGGGTGGTAAAGGTATTTATTTTTCTTAAAATAAATTGTTTAATGTGGGAAAGTACTGAGTTAAAATAACAAAGTTAAATAAGAACATATATATAACTAGAGAAATTTAATTATGTAATATTTTTTTTTGTTTACTAGCCAATGACAAGCTTTACTTTATTAATAAAAAAAACATATGTGTACTTATATGGGCGTAATAAGATATACTTCTTAAGCTTAAAAAACATATATTAAATGCATTTGATAACGTTTTAATTTAAAAAATATAATTCGCTTTAAAATGCTTTAAAATTAGTTGTCTATATATCTCTGTACATAAACTAGTAAGATACCAAAAAGAAGTCTCTATCTAACTATTTATCAATTAGTAATGTAATAATAATAATTCATAATGTAAACAAATAAAACCTCAAACCTGCGAACTTACTTTAAAAGTTTATAATATTAAAAAAAAATACTGACGGTGAATACACTCAATAAATTATCCTTCACCACCATATCTAATTTAAAATGACACAAACACACACACAAATACACATGTATATTTGTGTATGAATATATTTTTTATCTCCATTGATATAAAATAAGTGTTGCAAATTCATATTTTATATGTGTATATACATACCATATTTTATATTTTTTAATAATTACCTTGAATATAGTTGTCTGTTCTAACAAAAACTTGATAGACAATTATCAACCAATTTCATGATGTCGCTTTTAGATGTCGGAGTTGGCGCGCATCGTAAAAATTCATTGTCAACATTTTTGCCAAATGCGCTAAAAGAAGTACAGCTTCAAAAAATGGGAAACAATTTTTCCCTTGGCATAAACAAGTCAAAGCTTTAATATTCATCACACTTTACGATATTTAGGTTTGCTTATGTATAATATTTGGCAATTATTGTTTGAAGGGCTAAATGTAAGCAGATCTAGGAGATAAATAAATTGCAGAATGAATTAATTTCTAAATAAATGATATATGTAGGCATCAGAGCCAATAGAATTTCTATATAGCAAAGGAGGTGGGTGAATATTTATAAAAGAGAAAGCATCCTTACTTATGTTATAAATGTGAAAGTAAGTAAGTGGAAAAGCCGCGAGCAAAAACTAGTTCTAAATAGTATTCACTTACCATGCTACAAAACTTTGAACTTTATTGCAGCTACGAAAGTAAGCGAAAGATTTACACATCATTTTCACACCTTCACATTTTAGACTGACATTTTTATAAGTAGTGCCATTCATGTTTAATTCATTCAACCCGGTGTTGATTTTTTACGTGATAACGTCGTATAAATCGACGAAAGCAGGCTGCATGCACGAAAAATCATGACTCATTGTCACGTTCCGCCTGAGCCGATCCTGAAAGCGAGAGCGCGAAACAAGCGATAGAGAGGCGCAATCGGCCTAACCGTTCATTTTGTAACGCATAATTTTTCATCAATGTTTTCTTATGACGTTATCACATAAAATGATCGCCCGTAAACCGACTTTAGAGATAATCAATTTTTTTATTACCACTACTTTTTGATATGTGCACACGGGTCTATTATTATTGAATGGTGTAAATATACACTGTGTTTAAATCTTTACACATACCAATTTTCATTGATGCACTGTCGCGTCATGGAGTAGCGAGTTTTGACGAAATGGATAGTGCGAAAATAATTTGCGACGGTACAGAATGTGATGCACTTTAGTGGCTACCTAGCGAGTTATAGTAAATTTGATAGCAAAGAAATCTTTTACGAACAAACACTTCCAACTTTCATGGTGATTAATCAAAGTGTGATGTAGTTTATTTATCTCAGATCGATCGATAATGTCCATTTTAATAATTGTCGCCACTGTAATTATTATCATTTTTGGCGTTTAATTTTCGATGAACTCAAAGCCGTTCGGTCTCGTGGTATATCTCAAAGATAAGAAAGATTAAAAAGTGTTCTTTGCAAATTACGACGTACATATAGTACTTTTAGCAGAGATAATGTGCGGTATAAATGCGGTATGTCTTTCTAATTGTAATATTATGAGTTACTTGTACACTGGTTTCGGTTATTGTTAATAGTGTGTGGTTCAATATCCCATAAGGATACTGATTACAGTTTTACTAGTAGTCCGGTGAACCTGTAGAGGCCTTGCCAGGCTAACAGTGTAGTCAGTTCGAAAAAAAAAGAAAGGAGTTTTACTAAGGGAAGCCGCCGGAATCGGTACGTATGGACACCTCGTCATTACAATATATTGCGTATTTTTTTTACTTCTTAATGTTTTTAGAATATTCTTATTTCCGATTGATAAATACGTTTTACTGTATATACTGCAATATTTGTTCAATACATAGAGAAAGTTGTGGAACCGGAGAGATAATCCAGTTAGTTACCTTTTCACTACCTTTATGTACCTTAGGTTTAAAATGACGTAACTAAGACTTTAAAATAAATTAAATGTTCTAATCTCAGTTGTGATATTCAATGGATGACAATTGCCGGTCTCCGGTTTTATCTTTCGTGATTATGAATGTATTTTGCGGAATTCATTTACAACTGGTATTTTGAGTTTTTGTTGACATTGTTAGCTCCTGACGACGAAAGGTAAACTTGAATACAAAAGTGCGTAATATCGACAAAGGAAAATACAAATAGTGTCCGAAAAAAATGTTTCCCCCTTTAAAATATATTTCTTTAACTTTGATTACACTGAAATTGTGAACTGTTCTGGTTCCATTTTTTATAGTCACGACATCAATGCCATCTGAATGTTTCGTTTTTCAAAAGACCGAGCGATTATCGCGCATTACCGGAATAAGTCGTGGGAGAAAGATCGTCCAAGATTCTTTTTATGCTCTATAGGCAATACGTATGTGATATTTTTGTAAATAAAAGAATGCCCAATATGAATTGCATTTTTGTTCATTATTTTCACAGGTATATTTGGTTTATTAAAAATACTTAAAATATCGAGTTTTCATGGCTTCGATATAAATATTGGAACATACATCGATATATGTTTTTGTCGCGACTTTGTGTGCGTTAAATTAGATTATAAAACCTTATAACGATAAGGTATAACCTAACGCCACCTATTGACGTATCTTAGTAAAATGAGTGGAATAAATCTCTCTTCTCCTTTGCAAGAAATATAATGTCACCTGTCACATTGTCAAACGATATTGAAATTTGTTAAACTTATGAAATGAGTTTTTGGCGGGATCGTAGTCTGTCATGTAGTGTGGTTTTATCTTTTATTCATAATCTTGTGTTATTAGACTCTTTATTTTGTAATATTGGTGGTGTTTTACGTAATATAGTTCGGTTATTATGCACAAGTGAAGTGGATGGGAAATAATACCACGGAGCATGCATTCTGAGATACCACCAAAACTCCATGGAAAGTTCTAACAAGGAAACAACCATCTTGTTAGAACATTATAATTATCACAAGACACTTACTTGGCAAAATCTTGTTACTTGACACTGGCTAGTGCACAAACCGTGACGGAGCCAAAAAATAAAGAAGAAGAACTTATGAAACGTATGTTACAAAACAATAAAACAAAAAAGAAATTACATCGCGTGTTATTTCAATCTAACCTAACCATTTATTTAATATTCATACCTCCTAACATGTGTAAAAAGAACGACCAAGAATACACACGTTTTTATAAATTCTGCATTATCATATTCCCCGAAATACTTTTCCTCATGGCGATGACTAACAGGAATTCAAAAACCCCTTGCCACATAATTTAGCGTACAACGAGGAAAATAATAAAACACCATCATATATATTTTTATATGGCGCTTATTAAAGATTTGCAATATTATTTGACAATAAAATTACTGGTGATACGATGTAGTCATTTAAATGAAAAACATATGTTATCGTAAAAAAAACATATTACAATTATTAAAAGCCTGCAAATGTACCACTGTTGGGCGAAGAACCTCTTACCTAATATACCCTTCGGACATACCACTACCTCAGCTTACGATTTATTGGCAATTACAAAAATCGAGAAATACAGAGTTGTATATTATTTTACATATGGTGGTTACTACTACAAGATTTTTTTTTTATATTATAGGGGGCAAACGAACAGGTGGGTCACCTGATGGTAAGTGATCACCGCCGTCCATAGACACTAGCAACACCAGGGGAGTCGTAAGTGCGTTGCCGGCCTTTTAATATATGTGGGCCTCCGGCGCTCTCACTGACCGAACGAAACGCAACAGTGCAAGCACTGTTACTTCACGTCAGCTTTCTGTGAGAGGGTGGTACTACCCCGGGCGAGCCGACCCATTCATTCTGAAACCAGTTACAGTTTCAGCGTAGCTCTACCACCTAGAGAGTTTAACCCATAGTGTTACGAATCCAATGTAGTAAAATAATTATTACATAGCGTAATAGTATTACGTTCTATTTTGGTGCCGAGTGGTCGTTTTTCGATTGTTGGACTGACTTCTATGCATGGAATTATGCTCGCAGCTTTGTCGCTCTTTGTTCTGATGTCTTCAACTCGATTATATTTTTTTTGTTTAAGTAATAAATGTTTATTTATCTACTATGTAAACAATACGATTACCGTAATGCAAGCAATGCTTAATTATAAATAAAATAGTTATTGTGTGATGTGAATTCGCACATTATTAAGTCCCCAGTGTTTCTCGCGTTTTTATTGTACATTAACTATTTTCGTTCAGTAATTTTATCTTTACCGATTTTTTTTAAATAATTTCTAGTATTATCATTGATAATTAGTATACACTATTAAGTTTGAAATTAAATATAGGTTATCTTTTTATAAACATTTTGAACTATCCTTTAGAAAAGTACCTTTTTCTGGTTGAAGTGGGTACCCTCTGTTCTTTTCTGTATCCGTGACAACTTGTATGCAAAAATCGGTTGATTGTAAAGTTGCAAAAACGTCACAAACAAACTTATCATCGCATTTATAGTATTAGTTAGAATTTTATAAACAAGAGGTTATATCCTCAAAAATGCTATAATTATCAGTCAAGCCATCTTTGAGAAATTTCAGACATACATATTTTTTTTTATTTATATACGCGTTCAATGTCCTGTGTGATATTTAAATGTCAAAAGTTCAGAAAAAATTAAGTATAGATAGAATTCTCTGCAGATTTATAATTAATTTTTATATGACACCTTATGATTCTGTATTTGAGCATAAACCAATATCTATGTCATTATATGTTTGGCTTACGATTCTATTAAATTATGTTATTGTCGGTTGACATTTAGTTGATATTTTGAAACTCCATGAATAATTTATTTGTAGTTTCTAAGCCATTTATTTAAACGCTAGCTGACTAATATTTTACATTTTTGCATCACGAGCGTTATAACTGAAGAATGATAAGCATACAAATATCTTTCTTTAAACATATGGCATTGTTTTATTGCACAAAATAATAAAAAGTATATATGAATATTCTAGAATGATTTCCTGATTACAAGTTGTTTCCTTATTGCAATTAAAAGTGTAATTAATTATTGTAATCAGTGAAATTGTCCCTGTACTACCTACCTATGTATCCTCTTACTTGGAAATCCTTTTACGAATCAGGAAATACCTCAAGCCAAGTGACATGCCGGTACGCAAATTAGTTTGAACTTTCAAAATGTGAGACAAAGAATTAACCTTCCAAGATTACAGTGAACGACCTCGACCTGTGTGAATTGTCATTTAAAGAAGCTGGCATTTATGTGATAAATTCATATGCAATTTCTACACTTGTTACTTTATAATTTCAATCTATTTTTTTATCAATATGCATTTGTTTTTCGTGTTTTATATAAAAATGAGACACAAGTATATTCATAAGTCTTTAACAGTACCTTACCATGCCTTTCAAGTGCCAACTGAAACGGGCTGTTTCTTATGAATCAACTTTATGGCACTTTTTGGTGTGCACACTGGCGAGCTTTTTGCCAAAAGCCATTTTCATCTAGCTAACCAGCGGTATTGTTATGAGAAGCATAAATGATTAAAGGCAGTGCAAATATAATAGAAATAAAAGAAAATCTGTCTATATGTTAGTTTGAACAGACATCACTGGTAAGGTGATAGGTTTATGTTAAAACATCGGCAAGAAAATTATAAAGCATATCCTCAAATAACATTTAGTAGTTGTTTCATTAAAATCGGTTCTCTCAATCAAAAGTTATTGTAGTTTATTATAGTTATTATAGTTTCGAGGGTTGACATTTCGATCATATAAACATGAGCAGGTGTCTGAAGCACGGCTAACTGTTGTTTACACTTAATATCCAGAGAGTCACATTAATCAATATACAAGATTCATGTGGTTTTTTTTAAATACGTTTTTTTTTTTGCATTAAGTTCATGCGGGCCAAGTTGTGGCGGGCTCAGCTAGTATATATTATGCTCGTATGTGTAAATAAATTGTTTGAATATGCAGCATCTTTCATTTTACATTTGGTGATAGTTTATAAAGATAATTCCTAATAAGCACTCGCAATGTTGACGTTATTAGATACCTCCTCCATCAAGGCGATTGCAAGTTAAAATCTTTCGCCTCAAAATTTGAGGTTATGTAGTTTATTTACTAAAGCAATTAAAATTAGACGTTCATAAATGTAATGTTGAATTATGTTAGTCATTGTGATCGGTTTTAAGTCGGCGACGTATTTATTATCCGTAAAATGTAACAAACTTTTATTTTTGTTTCAGCCTGTGAAAAAATGGATCTGGAATTTCGAAATATAACGTACACTGTTCAAAATAGATTATCTAGAGGTGAGTATTTTTTATAACAGTCTTTTAAAATGATACTGTATAGCAATTTGATATTGTATAATAAATTAGAAATGAACAGAGAGTTTAAAGACATAACTGTTTAAGTACATTTTTTTTCTCTGTTTATCAATCGATTCTTTTTTGGTTAGACAGTCTCTTATTGACGAGCTTTAGTGTTGCCAATAAAAAAATTGGAAATTATTTGTTTTTTTCCTTTATATTGAAATTAAAAAATATAATCGAATTTCGATCAGTACTATTCATTTATTAGTATTTTTTATAAACAAATAATATGCGTTTTACGGCTTTATAAATTAAAGTCCTTATCATAATTTTCTGAAAACGAATTAACAACCCTATGAAACATTATATCATGGATAATTTATTAACATTTCAAGTGAACACTTATCTGAATGCAATTATCGAAAAGTTAAATAAGTCAGAATGAATGTTGATAATTTAGTCTTTTATTATTGCAATGGTTATCTTAATTATATTAATATATAACGGAATAAACCTGTTTTACAAACCGTTTCTATACTAAATATAACTGGAAGTTGTTTACTAGACTGGTTTTTAAATATAGAATTCAGATATATATTTGTTAAAAAAAATTGAGACATTAACGGTATTAACACAGACAGGAGGTGTCTGCGACAAGACAGAATTTCTATCCGTAACAATAAATTATGTCAAAGAACAGTATTGTACGTTACTTTTGAGAATTATTCCGATTTGTGTTTATTGATAATTTGACTTTCTCGGATTCAAGAGCTTATTATACTTAAGAAATTTCGTAATCGTTCACAATTCTTGAGACTTATTTATGTTTGTGCAGTTTTTACTGTATTAGAAAACACTGAACCAACGAAGTGTTTTCCTTTACCATTCTCTTCTATCAAATGTCATCTCATCATTATTTTCCGCACAATCTATCCATACTTTTTCGTTCTTTCTCTACTCCTATATCTGTCTCTCCTCATACTTAAGCCTTGTCTAGTTACATGGCTTTCATCTCTCCATCTATCATGGCATATCATGCCCATACCATGCTAACCTATTATTTGAGAATAGTTGTCCTTAAGTATTAATTACATAAAAATTGTAACCCTTATTAATGTTTTATTTGAATTACTACAATATATTTATATACAGTAATATTTTTTTTTTTACAATTCTACGTATTCTACTATCGTTTCTTTATATTATCTATTATCTTTATAGATTAATATTTGTTTTTTGCATACCCTTTTAAAACTTTAAGTTCTCGATGGAATCCCATCCAATAAGATTATTTTTTTTAATACTTTTTTGGTAATAACGTTTGACCACAATGTTATCTGGTGTTAAATGACGACATGGTTTAAGATGGTATACATGATAAATCTAGACGAGGACTGACTCTCAAGTGCAGCTACTTATAGATGCTAGGCGACAGATTTTCGACTTGACGTTGGTAGCTGATCAGACGGGCTTAGAAAACCTCTACCACTATGTTATGGTTTCATCATGATTCATTCCTTCACCGAAAGTTTCGGCTCATTCGCAAGGATTCAAACCTATGTCGATCAACGTGCTGTCTGAACGTGGTAACCACTGAATTATTGTTGTTTCACATTGCCTGATACTAAGAATACTGTCACTAGTTTTATTCTATATGTCTATTATAGTTTCTTGCTATACCATACGGCAAATAAACAATTGTTATTCTTTACTTTTAACCAGTTTATCTAGTATTTAGGTATTCAAGCTGCAGTTACAGCTTTATATTCACAGAAAAATGATACGTTAACAAAATACCGCAACTCATATATCATTATGTTTATCTATGAATGATATTCAAACCTACACATATTAATAACAACAAAATAAAACCTATTTGTCATGTTACCTATATGACAAATGCCATGCGTCGCTACAACGTTACGGTGTTAATTCACTTTATTTATGGGTATCGAATTTCATATAATTCGTCCCATTCGGCTTCTTTAGCACTTGCAAATTCAGATTACTTTGCTTAATACTATGAATATATGATATTTGTAAGTCGAAATTTAAATTATGGAAAACGTATTCTTTTAACGCAAGAGTATTTATAAATACATATTTCATCATTTTTGCCCAAACAACGACAGGTACATAACATCCCGGTTCTGGTTCCTTGGGTTAAGACCCTTTTGCTTTTATTTCTCCAAAGAGATTATCTCTGATATTTGCTTACATCTTTTCGGATGCCCTTAGTTATCGATTATTACATATGTCCGAAATATCTGTTATTTACATTAAAACAGGGCGACGCAGTATTAAAGGACCTTCGCTGGAGCTATAGTAGGTATTGTAATAGCTGTGCTCGCCCTCCTTCCGTCATCATAGCCGGGCCTGGAAGATGCATCATCTTCACATCTTCCAATTGCACAGGTTCCTCGGACGGAGGAGACGGCCGATGTGTACACGGTCGTCTCCTGACAAGAACGGGCCCCGGCGGCGCGTAACTTGACGCCGGGCCAACCGCTGGGGCGGCACAATGAACGCTACTGAAGTCTCGTGTCCCCCCAACAAATGCAGCAGATGTACACCGTGGGGTTTTAGTGAGTAGGAGTCTCACACTACCTACCCTCTCCTCTCGGGAGGATGGCATGTCCATGATGGATTTCCCCACGTAAATAAAATAAAAAAGGTCTTTACGTGATAATTTGTTTTGCTAGAATCTTCTAGTATAAAATCATTCGCTACCCTACCCACAGATATGGATATAGCACACCCTACCTCAAAAAACTTTACCAGTTTTTTAAAATATTACCAGAAAAAGAAATGAACAAATTTCGATAAAACTTTATGATTTGACTTGTTAGTTTCTTGATTTTTATCTAAAAGAAAAAGCTATTACGATATCTCCATTTTATATAAAGTTATTAATGGTTTTTTTAATTACCTACGCTATTGGTCTGACCGGACTCTAAAGCTTCATCTCATTATATTAAAGTTTTTAAAAATTACGATTTCATTGTATTCGATTGAAGGGTAATTTCTTGCTGTGCAGAAGTGGGGCAAGCGGTGTGATACGCATGAGGAGTGTAACGACCCCACCCTCTCGACATCAATTCATATAATTATGAACTTAGCCGCTACTACACACCTCCTCTCACTATCTGCCATATATTAGCTAACCAGAGATATAATTATCCTCATTAAAGCTTTATATGTATATATTATTTATTACCATGATCATCTAGAAATTAGGACCCTTCTACGTTGTGAATTAAAACAAAATTATAGTAAACAGATTCTTTTAATCTGGTACTCAGAAAACATTACATAGAATAAATCTAGTATAATTAGAACTTTAGGAAACACATAACAACAAGTTTAAAATTCAATAATTTCAAAATCAAATAAAGAATTCAAAGTTTATGTCTATATATAATACTGAATACATAATACATAATATTCATGTTCAATTTTAATTATACATCCTAATTATATTTCTAACAAATATATACATATATAGATATAAGTGTGATTACATCATGTGCATGTTAATATGTTTAGTGTACCTAGGTTTCCCCAGAAGGGGGAGAGGCCCCATTTCCGTCCCAAGTCCCGCCTCTTAACAAGCACTATAACTTTAATAGTGAAACCCAACAATCAACTACCACCAGCATTGCTAGGGAGTGTAAGGGTAAAAGGCAGGATAAAGGGATTCTGGACACCAGCTCCTTTAATGAAGAAATGTAATGTTTCAATCTAATGAGTGATTATAGCTAGTCAAGTATAAGACGTACTATGTTCCTCACCGAAGTAGCGAACGTTCCAAGGTGACAAAGTCAACCAAGGAGAGTATAAGTAACTTGCTTCAATCCAGACCTCCCCGCACAGGAAGAAACTAAAATTGACACTGGGATATGTAGGAGAGAGACTAAGCTCAATCTCCAATCCACTCGTCTAGCCTCTAACACTGTGTGGATCGACAGACATAGATATAGGGAAGACAAGAAACACCCTAACAAATATTGAGATAGTTTGGAGGAATCATAGCAGCCTTTATAATGATTTTGCTAACACACCCATCGGATTAATACTGCCTTTTAAATGGTAGACATAACCAGTAATTGAATATTAAAATCACACCAGTTCCAGAAGGATAGTGGATAGGTTTTGGTAGCGTTATGTGCAGAACTAAATCGGCACTAGCATTTATACTACAAAATGATATTGTAGATATTAATTGATATTGGTAGTTGAACATCTGATTGGTTCCAGTCACCATTACTTTATAATGTGCTAACCGACTCCCATACAGACTATTCATAGTACCAACGTTGTTAGTATATAACAAACAATTAATTAATTAATGCAGTGCTGACTCTGTTCAATACACATTTTAGCAAGTATTGATAGTAGTTGATTGTATAGGCATAAGGGCTATATTTGTCCCTTTAGCAAATCAAAAGTGTAATGTGATGTGTAATGTAGTGTGGTGTGGTGTAGTGTATATTCATATGATAAAATAACCTAACCTAACGCTAACCTAAGTAAACACTTTTCTTATTCATATATAAAAACCCTAAAGTACTACATAATTGTAAAGAACGTAAACCTACTTATATTCCTCATTGAAATTACAGCAACACTAACCTACATAAACACTTTTCTTATTCATATATAAAACCCTAAAGTACTACATAATTGTAAAGAACCTAAACGTACTTATATTCCTCATTGAAATTACAGTATATAATAATCTGATTCTATAGATTTGTTTGAAATATATGCAACCATTTAATATATACAATATATTACTTGTTGTAATCCTACTACATTCAGGTAAATAATTAAAACTAAAAATATTCACATTTTAGAGGAATAGAATTTATATAAGTTTTATAGAATTCAAACATTCATAACCAATAGTTTAGGCTTTACACACTTTACAACTAAATAAATTGAGTGATACATGTAATATTTATTGAAAGTAGATCTTATGTCTGTATTAGAGTTAAGTGTGGGATTGTGACATTTCTAGAGAGGTTCATCATAACTTTCAATGTATTCCAGTACACATTCCTTTGTATTATAAACACAAGAGGATGTCGAATGTGAGTTACGTCAAGGCTAGGGCCGACTAACACCAGGCTAAAGATCCACAAAGGCAGATGATATCGGATAATGACGGCTACCGGTTCGTACTTTGGTAAAGAAGAGCTATGCTTCTAAGACCAAACCATTCCCCGGGTCAAGGCTAACGTATCACCGATAACTACCCCGTTACTCTCTAGGCATACAGGAATCTCTTCGCTATCCAGCAAAATAGGTTTACTAAACATCGAGAGAGAATTCAAGAACGACAGAGCCGCTATATGCATTAGGTGCCAACTCAATTCAACGCCTACTGGGACTTCCTATAATAAAACACTGATGAGCAAAAGCATGTGTGCTGGAATCACGTCAGTTTAGGGAAATGTGTGGTTCTAAATTTATAAAATTGTCACGAAATTACCAGTACCAGACCTTACCTCATTCTGATATAATCAGAACTACAAACCATTGGCTCATGTAAAGTAGTGTCATGTTCATAAGTCTTTGTTTAAATTCTATTAATAGATGTTGTTTGAATTCTATAAATAGATGTCGTTTGAATTCTATACATAGATGTTGTTTGAAGTCTATAAATAGATGTTATTCGAAGTCTATCAATAGATGTCGTTTGAATTCTATAAATACAGCTTACAACCTTACTACGTATATAATATAAATTACTTACAGTCTTGTAGAGTTCACAATTACACGTTTTAAACACAAATAACGGATTACTATGCTTAACACAACAATACCTGCTTTATTTTTACATTGCTCGCACTTAACAACTAATAATGCTTGTACTATGAGAACGGAACACTCAGTCACTGTAACGCGGTTCCCTAAACCATAATGCATAATTCGAGACACTTTTCCTAGGGTTTCCCGCACTCTCAATCTAATTCCATGTGGAATTTACGGATATCGTTCGTTAACACTGCGGAATACTTTCAAGAGGACGCCTATCAGGAATTTCACAACCGCAGCTGGCCAACCGCACTGGCAGCATTTTGATTCCTTTGTTCTAAAACCCTCATTACGAACACGTTACATCGCCTATATACCTCTAGGGTTTCCCGCACTCTCAACTCAATTCCATGTGGAATTTACGGATATCGTTCGTTAACACTGCGGAATACTTTCAAGAGGACGCCTATCAGGAATTTCACAACCGCAGCTGGCCAACCGCACTGGCAGCATTTCGATTCCTTTGTTCTAAAACCCTCATTACGACCACGTTACATCGCCTATATACCTATCACGACCGCACTTGAAGACTCGTTTCGACCGCTAAAGAACTCTTACGCTTACTGACTAACATTACGACCGGTAAAGCACTCTTACTTTTCCAGACTATCATTAAGACTGCTAAAGAACTAATTTTCCCGACTGAACATTACGACCGCTAAAGAACTCGTATTCTTCCCGACTCATCCCGACTCCTTTGTTGTAATTCCTTTTATACATTTGCCCAACTCCACCTAGTTACTCAAAAACCACTCGAGCCCCAGTCTTTTCTCCTATTTTCCGGTTTATTCCAGTTTTATGCCACTATTTATATCTCTATCTCCCTCAGTTCTTCTTCTATCTCAACCATCATAATCAAAAATCTCCTGCAATTCCCTCTGGTGTTTAATCAAGGAACTGATTTTCATTCATTATTTCTAAAACGATTTTTGACTTAACTTCTTATTGGCCAATTATTCTATAGTCAACATTCCTTATTGGTTAGTTACTTTAAATGAAATACAGATAAAAGAAAATCTCCACTTTTGTCTATGAGTTTACAAATGTTCAAAATTTACATTAAGATTTTTCCTTTCTATTATTGTTATTTAATTCACAATTACTGTTAATAACGAGCATAAGATTTATTACACCTAGCATGATACTCATTTACCCTGATTTCTCCTATTTAACAGGTTTTACAAAGATTTTCAAAGTTGGCGCTAACTACGATATCTTACTATTATTACGTCTGTCAAAATTTCGATTCATTCAAAAATTTACCAATAAGCGAGAAATTATTACGGTTCTAACTAGATGGAGCTTATATCAATTTATTTTATTTTAGTTTCATAATGTACCACCTACTTAGATCCGTTACAGTCGCCCCCTTGATTATTATGAAGTTTACCGAAAGAATAATCATTCATATAAAACAGATGTAGATTTCGTAAACCTAAACTATTCAAATTAGCCGTCTATATCCATAGTAACCATGCCTACCTCTTTATATACATACAACTCTATAAATATATACACTCTCTCCTCATATGCCTACATGTATACATACTTACCAATAGTAGTAAAATTATATATATTTATGTATATATATATATATATATACATACATAGTATATATATTAAAAAAACCCCGGAGCAACTATTTCTTCTTTCTTACTTGTAATTATACCTATTATTTCCTATTTGCTTTCTCTTCAATTCGTTACATCACTCAGTATTATTGTTCGTTGACACACAAATTATTTCAATTTAATATATTCTCCGCTATTCGTAACTTCTTAAAAAGTAAAGTCTTATTTTCATCAATATATTTTATACAGGTATACAATACATCCTACAACGTAATGAATGTAAAAACCATTTTATATATATACCATATTACATATATGCATATATACATACACACACACACACATATATACTCATATACATACATATATATACAGATACATATACATACCCACCTATACCTATATATATAAGAACAATAAAGATTAAATAAATAACTATATAAATAACCTAAAACAAAGAACCTTAAAACTTAAGTAGTACCACATTAACCAAATTAAAACCAAATCCCAAAACATCACCCCGTATTTACTGTGAAATTGTAATGCCGAATCTAATAATTAAATATAAATAACCATATAAAACTGAAAGCCCTAAATGTAAATTACAAAATTAACTTTAAAAAATAAATTTAACATAATCCTCAAATTATTTTAAGTGTAAATCAAATTCCAAAACAACGCCCCCTAATTACTATAAACCCTTAATTCCCTTAATACAATACTATCATATATAAATAATACATACTCTAATAAATACCTAAAAACAAAAAAATCTAAGTTCAAAATGTGTCAAATTTAGGGAAAAAAAAAATTAGAGTTTAAAACTTATGTATTTAACACATTATTATCATATATATAAAAGATTTATAATATCAATATAAATTCGGATAACTAAAAAAAAAATTTGGATAACTAAAAAAAAAAATTTGGATACCTAAAAAAATTTTGTGATACCAAAAAAAAAAATTTGGATACCTAAAAAAAAAGTTTGGATATCTAAAAAAAAAATTTGATACCAAAAAAAAAAAAATTTCTAAGTTCAAAAATTTATTTGTATTTGCTATAAAATTAAAATTTTTAACAAACCACAAAGATTCCCAACTGGGTCCCATAATTATTGTAAGATTTTAATTTGCCAATAACCTATATAGAAATAATATATAAAATTAACGCTCTAAATAAAAAGCAATTTAAAAAATTAATCGTACCGCCAATATTAAATAAATTTAAAACAGATCTCAAATTATTGTTAAAGACGCTCCCTAATAACTATAAAACTTTCATCTCTAATCCAATAATAAATTTAACCAAGTAAATATTTAATTTAATTTTTAACATCTCACTTTAAAACTAGCATTAAAACAAATCTAAAATTATTTTAAAATGCGCCAAGTTAAACAGACAAATACCTAAACACCCTTATACATTCAAATACTTATTCATCGCAAATTATGACAATGTGAATTTATGTTAGTAGTAACTACTATATTCAATGCCCCCTACAAAACTTTAATCTTCAATCTAATAAGTATATTTATTCTACGCCCCCTATAAACGAAATGCCCCAAATGTAAGCTTCTAAATTAATTTAAAATTTAACTTTAAAACAGAAACCTCAAATAATGTTCAACTACTTTCCCCAACAACTACTCACCCCAAAGTATTGTAATGTATATTGTATAATTATTATATCAACACATAGGTATATAATAAGACTAAGTACACCAACCCATTTAAATACTTATTCTAAAATGAATGTTCTGATTTATTGAAAGTTAAGACAAGTATTATTCAAAACACTTAAAATGATGCCAACCAGTAATTCTATAAACTCTACGCCCCCTACTAATTTTAAAACTTCAATTGTGTAACAGATTCCCGATAACAAATACATAAATATATTCTACGCCACCTAATTATTTTAAAATTTCAATTTTGTAACAGTTTCACAATAACAAATACATAAATATCTTAATAACAAATACATAGATACAGAAAATATATCACCATATATTTAAGATATATAGAAATATATAAGTATTAGTAATATATAGGCATATGAATAATAACGTCAAACCATTCAAATTCCAAACTATTCATCGCTTGCATCACCGCAACGAAACAATAAATATACCTACATATAAAATATTTAATTTATTCAGACACCTACAAAAGAACAAATATGCCTACCATACGAAAGTAAATTGTGTATATACACAATCGAACCTTTAACCGTATAATTCCATAAGACTACCACTAAACCACAGTGCCTCGCGATACACACGGATACTCACATGTGTATTCATCTAAATATAAATTATAAAGAAATAATATTTCCCCGATTACTAAGATTCAAGCTGTAATATTTAATTCTCGTGTTCCGGCAACACTGAATAAGAGTAACACAATCAGTTGTTGGGGTAATAGATCCCATAAATCGATCGATATGTATCGATTATTTAGTAGGAAATTATTGCATTCATTACTTTAATTAAATAATAACTCACTAGCACCCCTGACCCTATAGAATAATTTAAAATATATTTGTATTATTTTTTATGATTTCGCAATGGTAATAATTCTATCAATTCATAATTAATTTAATACACGTTATTATATCGATATATCATATCCATATTGATTTATAATGTCAACTTGTATACCTCATTCCTATTCTAAAATTTGTAAACAAAACATTTGTATGCACTCGATCTATTGTTACTGAAATTTAAAAGCATACTTTTCAATTTTTATACGCGTAAATTTCGATTAAATTCGAAGTGTTCCTGATCTCAAAGTTCATACAGTTCCGGTACTTTTTATATTTTAATTACTTACGATATATGCAAAACTATATTTGAAATGTTTCAGGTTATCTAATCTCGAATGCATTATTTTCTGATTAACCGTATAACTGGAATGCCCCGATAATATTAGAATGATGTTTGAACCAATCTTATTAATAATATGTGAGAAATATATAACACGAAGAAGACGGTATTGTTGTGTTAGAAGCATGAACAAAATTTCTTAACCTAAATGATTTAGTTTCACTTACCTTTAACACTATAATCCTAGACAAAACATAAGCATACACAAAACACAAACAAAATACAAACAAGTAATAAAAGTGCACACAAAAAATAAAAACACAAGTTTAAATCACAAAGACAAGGTCAGTGTTCCCATAAGTTCTAACATGTTTTCTGAGTTTGAATGACCAGAATCCTGGTCACGGCACCAAATTGTAACGACCCCACCCTCTCGACATCAATTCATATAATTATGAACTTAGCCGCTACTACACACCTCCTCTCACTATCTGCCATATATTAGCTAACCAGAGATATAATTATCCTCATTAAAGCTTTATATGTATATATTATTTATTACCATGATCATCTAGAAATTAGGACCCTTCTACGTTGTGAATTAAAACAAAATTATAGTAAACAGATTCTTTTAATCTGGTACTCAGAAAACATTACATAGAATAAATCTAGTATAATTAGAACTTTAGGAAACACATAACAACAAGTTTAAAATTCAATAATTTCAAAATCAAATAAAGAATTCAAAGTTTATGTCTATATATAATACTGAATACATAATACATAATATTCATGTTCAATTTTAATTATACATCCTAATTATATTTCTAACAAATATATACATATATAGATATAAGTGTGATTACATCATGTGCATGTTAATATGTTTAGTGTACCTAGGTTTCCCCAGAAGGGGGAGAGGCCCCATTTCCGTCCCAAGTCCCGCCTCTTAACAAGCACTATAACTTTAATAGTGAAACCCAACAATCAACTACCACCAGCATTGCTAGGGAGTGTAAGGGTAAAAGGCAGGATAAAGGGATTCTGGACACCAGCTCCTTTAATGAAGAAATGTAATGTTTCAATCTAATGAGTGATTATAGCTAGTCAAGTATAAGACGTACTATGTTCCTCACCGAAGTAGCGAACGTTCCAAGGTGACAAAGTCAACCAAGGAGAGTATAAGTAACTTGCTTCAATCCAGACCTCCCCGCACAGGAAGAAACTAAAATTGACACTGGGATATGTAGGAGAGAGACTAAGCTCAATCTCCAATCCACTCGTCTAGCCTCTAACACTGTGTGGATCGACAGACATAGATATAGGGAAGACAAGAAACACCCTAACAAATATTGAGATAGTTTGGAGGAATCATAGCAGCCTTTATAATGATTTTGCTAACACACCCATCGGATTAATACTGCCTTTTAAATGGTAGACATAACCAGTAATTGAATATTAAAATCACACCAGTTCCAGAAGGATAGTGGATAGGTTTTGGTAGCGTTATGTGCAGAACTAAATCGGCACTAGCATTTATACTACAAAATGATATTGTAGATATTAATTGATATTGGTAGTTGAACATCTGATTGGTTCCAGTCACCATTACTTTATAATGTGCTAACCGACTCCCATACAGACTATTCATAGTACCAACGTTGTTAGTATATAACAAACAATTAATTAATTAATGCAGTGCTGACTCTGTTCAATACACATTTTAGCAAGTATTGATAGTAGTTGATTGTATAGGCATAAGGGCTATATTTGTCCCTTTAGCAAATCAAAAGTGTAATGTGATGTGTAATGTAGTGTGGTGTGGTGTAGTGTATATTCATATGATAAAATAACCTAACCTAACGCTAACCTAAGTAAACACTTTTCTTATTCATATATAAAACCCTAAAGTACTACATAATTGTAAAGAACGTAAACCTACTTATATTCCTCATTGAAATTACAGCAACACTAACCTACATAAACACTTTTCTTATTCATATATAAAACCCTAAAGTACTACATAATTGTAAAGAACCTAAACGTACTTATATTCCTCATTGAAATTACAGTATATAATAATCTGATTCTATAGATTTGTTTGAAATATATGCAACCATTTAATATATACAATATATTACTTGTTGTAATCCTACTACATTCAGGTAAATAATTAAAACTAAAAATATTCACATTTTAGAGGAATAGAATTTATATAAGTTTTATAGAATTCAAACATTCATAACCAATAGTTTAGGCTTTACACACTTTACAACTAAATAAATTGAGTGATACATGTAATATTTATTGAAAGTAGATCTTATGTCTGTATTAGAGTTAAGTGTGGGATTGTGACATTTCTAGAGAGGTTCATCATAACTTTCAATGTATTCCAGTACACATTCCTTTGTATTATAAACACAAGAGGATGTCGAATGTGAGTTACGTCAAGGCTAGGGCCGACTAACACCAGGCTAAAGATCCACAAAGGCAGATGATATCGGATAATGACGGCTACCGGTTCGTACTTTGGTAAAGAAGAGCTATGCTTCTAAGACCAAACCATTCCCCGGGTCAAGGCTAACGTATCACCGATAACTACCCCGTTACTCTCTAGGCATACAGGAATCTCTTCGCTATCCAGCAAAATAGGTTTACTAAACATCGAGAGAGAATTCAAGAACGACAGAGCCGCTATATGCATTAGGTGCCAACTCAATTCAACGCCTACTGGGACTTCCTATAATAAAACACTGATGAGCAAAAGCATGTGTGCTGGAATCACGTCAGTTTAGGGAAATGTGTGGTTCTAAATTTATAAAATTGTCACGAAATTACCAGTACCAGACCTTACCTCATTCTGATATAATCAGAACTACAAACCATTGGCTCATGTAAAGTAGTGTCATGTTCATAAGTCTTTGTTTAAATTCTATTAATAGATGTTGTTTGAATTCTATAAATAGATGTCGTTTGAATTCTATACATAGATGTTGTTTGAAGTCTATAAATAGATGTTATTCGAAGTCTATCAATAGATGTCGTTTGAATTCTATAAATACAGCTTACAACCTTACTACGTATATAATATAAATTACTTACAGTCTTGTAGAGTTCACAATTACACGTTTTAAACACAAATAACGGATTACTATGCTTAACACAACAATACCTGCTTTATTTTTACATTGCTCGCACTTAACAACTAATAATGCTTGTACTATGAGAACGGAACACTCAGTCACTGTAACGCGGTTCCCTAAACCATAATGCATAATTCGAGACACTTTTCCTAGGGTTTCCCGCACTCTCAATCTAATTCCATGTGGAATTTACGGATATCGTTCGTTAACACTGCGGAATACTTTCAAGAGGACGCCTATCAGGAATTTCACAACCGCAGCTGGCCAACCGCACTGGCAGCATTTTGATTCCTTTGTTCTAAAACCCTCATTACGAACACGTTACATCGCCTATATACCTCTAGGGTTTCCCGCACTCTCAACTCAATTCCATGTGGAATTTACGGATATCGTTCGTTAACACTGCGGAATACTTTCAAGAGGACGCCTATCAGGAATTTCACAACCGCAGCTGGCCAACCGCACTGGCAGCATTTCGATTCCTTTGTTCTAAAACCCTCATTACGACCACGTTACATCGCCTATATACCTATCACGACCGCACTTGAAGACTCGTTTCGACCGCTAAAGAACTCTTACGCTTACTGACTAACATTACGACCGGTAAAGCACTCTTACTTTTCCAGACTATCATTAAGACTGCTAAAGAACTAATTTTCCCGACTGAACATTACGACCGCTAAAGAACTCGTATTCTTCCCGACTCATCCCGACTCCTTTGTTGTAATTCCTTTTATACATTTGCCCAACTCCACCTAGTTACTCAAAAACCACTCGAGCCCCAGTCTTTTCTCCTATTTTCCGGTTTATTCCAGTTTTATGCCACTATTTATATCTCTATCTCCCTCAGTTCTTCTTCTATCTCAACCATCATAATCAAAAATCTCCTGCAATTCCCTCTGGTGTTTAATCAAGGAACTGATTTTCATTCATTATTTCTAAAACGATTTTTGACTTAACTTCTTATTGGCCAATTATTCTATAGTCAACATTCCTTATTGGTTAGTTACTTTAAATGAAATACAGATAAAAGAAAATCTCCACTTTTGTCTATGAGTTTACAAATGTTCAAAATTTACATTAAGATTTTTCCTTTCTATTATTGTTATTTAATTCACAATTACTGTTAATAACGAGCATAAGATTTATTACACCTAGCATGATACTCATTTACCCTGATTTCTCCTATTTAACAGGTTTTACAAAGATTTTCAAAGTTGGCGCTAACTACGATATCTTACTATTATTACGTCTGTCAAAATTTCGATTCATTCAAAAATTTACCAATAAGCGAGAAATTATTACGGTTCTAACTAGATGGAGCTTATATCAATTTATTTTATTTTAGTTTCATAATGTACCACCTACTTAGATCCGTTACAGGAGGACAACGCAGAAGATGTCCCTGGTATCAGCTAGCTTAATAATAGATGCGTGTGTGGACTAACACAAACTATATCATAATTAATATAAACTCGGGCAAAAAAAAAATGCTGTACGTAAACTGAAATTATCGTAATAGGGCAACCATTATCATATGGTTATCATATGTACTCAGTGTAAACTTGACAGCGTCGAATAATGATACGCATTCAAGGTGACCTACTTTCACTAGTGGCTTCTGTGTTCTTTAATACAACACGGTAAGTTTACTTTCTCAGTAACTTGTTAGCTTTATGATCTCCATTAACATTTTATTGTAATGAAAAATACCTATATTTTGTTCGTACGTAACAATGTGTAACGTATTTTGAAGTAGGGAAATATTTCGTTGTTTCAAGTATGGAAATATGTAAGAATGTGAAACAGTTTTCTTCCTTAGTATTTGCACAACTGTACTAAAAACGAGTATTGATTATTATTGATGTTTTCGGTATCGTATTTTTTTAATTATACCACGTGTAAATTTTTGTACTAGGTTATATCCGCTCAATTTAATGTGTATTAAATAAACATTTAACCCTTCGGCTGATTTTTTATTACCCAAATCTCAAAATGGCGGGTTATATTTTTGTTTTGTTTGTAATTTTACGTCACCGTACATTCGGAAATTTCATGGTTTAGTAAAAGAAAGTTCGTTAAAATGATACAACAACAGAACAAATAATTATAAAATACATTTTACATGAAAACTACAATATAGAATTTGTTATCTTTCAAAATTTTGTAATAAATCGGGTATTTTTTAAGCTTTTTTACAATCCGTTGACCTGTGGCTCATAAAAAAAGAGCGAAATTTATCATGTTGACATATTTAAAATTAGCCAAGCCTCTTTTTCAGCCTCCGATCCCGAGGATTGCGACCTCTGATGAGGTGACGGGTTCGGCACGCGAGGTGTGGGGTCCGGCACAGCATCAGCTGCGGCGTTAGCGTCGGCGGGGGTCTCCTCGCCTTCGCTCGCCGTGTGCATGCGTGCCGGACTCTCCTCGCTGCCCTCCTCGGAGAGGGTCTCCAGCGCCGGCTGGCTCGCTGCCTTCTCAATAGGCAAATCGGGTGTCCTTGTAAGAGTAGCCGTGGTCGTCGCTTTATCTGCAGAATCAGTCGTCCGTGTGCTAGCTCTTGTTCGGGTTGTTCGTACTGAACGCAAGGTTTTGCCCCCCCCAGAAAACGAGGGGCTGCCCAGGCCGGAAGGCCTGGGGAGGGATTCTCCCCCCGCGGAGCGGGAGGTACCCTCCTGGGGTAATACTTTCTTGAACCGTGCTTTCATGTTGCTCCCTTTCCAACGTCAAGTTTGCAGTACGCCCGCCGAGGCCAGTGTTAAAACATCAGCCCCGCCGGACGCTATCTGGGACTGGGCCGTTGGGGCTCAAAACTGAGCCCTCATCCGCCCCAGCCCGGTACTGGATGCGCTGCGCACGTACCACATCCAGGTCAGGAGTCAGCCGCCGGTCAACAGGACCGACGTTGCCCGGGGTGCACCACGAGGAGGTCCCTGACATCGCACCCCAAGTACCCTACATGTCTGTCACGTTGTGATATATGATTTGGCTTAATTTTTACAACCGGCCCCGCGCGCCTGATAATAACATTCCTTGGGATTATTTTGTAGTAACACTATATGTGTGAAAAGTATGTAATTGTTGATTCCTTGTTGAAAACCTGATTATGTTAGTTGACTTCTCCAGGCAGAAAGTTTTGCCCATCAGTGGTAAACATACAGACTGATATTATGTGACATTTCTATATAGAGTTATGAAGATTAATCTGTGATATAAATGGGGTAAGGCTGCCAAAATTTTTGCCTGAAGCACAAACAATATCAAAATGTCGACATCAATTTCAAAAGAAACTCAAACATAATAAGCCCTTCTGATGGTTGAAATATCTCTGATGGTTTAATCTTTGGTGGCAATCTATCAATACGAATCTAAATATTAATTACAGAGAGGCTTAACAGAATATTTATTTCTTATAATGTGAAATTAAGTTAGAAACTGTTTAAAAACATAACTAACTAGCATTTGCTCGTGACTCGCTCGCATTATTTGCGATTTAATTTACCCGCGCGTTGGAAAGAGTACATTTTTCCAGGCTGTAATATACTCTATTTTCTTTTCTGTATCCTTGACCACGTGTATGCAAAATTTCGTAATAATCAGTTAAGTAGTTAAGGCGTCAAAGCGTAACAAACAGAGAAACTCACATTTGCATTTAAAATATTAGTAAGGATATACTGATGACTAAAACAAATATTTACTTTAATCCTAACAGTAAATTAAATTCCAGCTTTATTGGAAATAATTACAGAGTGATTCCATTTCGCATGGTTGTAGCCGTAGTAAGTGATTTCAAAAAGTAGTACGAGTGCTTTCAACCGTTGCACACAAGTACCAGTCATGGTTATGATTATATCAAGAAAGCCACGGTACAAGTTTCACTATGATTTGTTTCAGAGTGCAGGCTGATGGTGAGTGCTTGCGCGGGGATGTGAAGTTCAAATGTTATGTAGACGCCGCTAAAATAATTGTGAATTCTAGAGGAGTCCTCGTTTCTTCGAACTACACGCACCCATAGTGACACTAGATACGTCTACGTACATTTAAACTACACGCCCCCGCGCAAGCACGCGCTACCCACCTGCGCTCTGATGGCCTATCTTGCAATTTCGGCGACAATACGATAAGAGCACGTGTCAATGTTATTTTAGTAGAATATTTCGTGTTTTCTCTAAACATGTTTACGTAGAGTGTTACGTAAAAGTACAACTAAAATAAGTGTTGAATATAAATTAACTTTAATAAACAAATATTTGTATGTGTTAGTGGTATGTTAAATATTTTGTCCTTTTTTTGTTTGAACAAGTCTAGAAAATATAGAAAAGTTAACGTTAACTTGGATATATATATGTAAGATTCTTATTATCTTCAATCGCGTAAGGAATATCATTAAACTGTGAAGTATCTACCTTACAGTTAAACAAAAGTAAAAAAACTACTATGTATATGGGGTACGGTCAATGAATTATATTTTTTTATGTTTTAAATATTTGAATCTGACTCAGAGATCGATGCACCAGATAGGTTACTTGTTTAAAATCGATAAAAAAATCTTTGTTTTTTGTCTATTACATAAATTATTCGATTGGCCCGATCGCAGACTGCCACGTCTATTAGCCATGATTTCTAATCGATCTATATTTTCACAATCTCATTAGTTAACATTTACTCTCCGTTTTTAACTAATAGATTCGATGTCGTGTGTTTGGAGGTATAATACCATGAGTTATTTCACTTTTCATTTTAATTGAACACACAGCCAGGTGTTTGGGGTAGTTTGTGACCCAAGGATGCCGTTGAAACCCCATCTCAAATTGTATAAAACTATAATAAGACCAGCCGCGTTATATGAATCCGCGTGCTGAGCTACGAAAGAGACGGATGACAAAATATTACTTGTGCCAGAGATGCTAATGTTGAGATGGATGTGTGGTGTAATTAGAATGGATAACATTAGGAATGAGTATATTAGAGGAAGCTTGAAATTAGCACCGGTGACACAGAAGTTGAGTGGTGAATAGGTTAGCGTGGTACGGGCATATTATTAGAAGAGATGAAAGTCATGTAACAAGAAAAGTTTTGTGTTTGAAAGTGGACGTGTACGGATATGGACGGAAAAAATGATATGTGTATAAAAGCTGTGAACACTGAGATGACATCTGACAGGGGAAAGTGAAAAAGGAAACATGTTGTCCGGACCCTACTTTGGTGAGATAAGGGTAAAATGATGGTGATGATGACTGCCTTTTGTTTTCAAACGAAGTATAGCCTTATGTTATAGCTATTTAACAGGTAAAATACATTAATGAATATGTCAATATTTATCATCTTCCACAGGGAACTAGCAATATTTTTTATAATAGAAAAAAAAACAATTGTTTATGGAAAACGGAATCGCTATTTTTATTCTCAAAGCATCACAGCGATACGACATTATTTGATTGACTTTTGGAATTCTTAAAATGCCATTATTAGGTACCTGGTATTACAGATCTATTTCGTTAAGCATAATTTAAATAGTAGTAATTAGTAAAAGTATCCTAGGTTCCATTCTCCAATGTAATCGACTTTTAACATGTCAAATTTTATTAAATACATCCAACCATTTAGTCATAAGTGAAGTGTCCTTTAAAAAATGTACGTTCACATTTATAACATAACTTCTTAGTCTAGATAATTAATAAAGACTTCCTAATCGATGTCATTTTGACATTTTGTCGTGCGAATACCTACTTTATTAGCATAAATTACCATAATTATATTACAAACTATTTAAGGTTGTTATCTTTTAGTCTAAGTCTTCGTTATTTACAAATTTTACGTGTACGTTTGTGTTTTAAATTTGTATATATATATTTTAATTGACGTTTGATCTGAGGGACAATTGCACTCTGTATGAAATATAATCGTGCCAATAACGTGTTATAATATTTCAAGGTCTTCATAATTTTAATTCATAGTAAATTTTAACGGCTTCAAATTTTCAGGAGCGAATGCCTACTAATAGATTTCATAAGCTTTGTATTTTGAAAACAAATATGTGTGAACCTTTAGAATTGTAACTATCAAATATATCCTGTATTTGATGCTTATTATAAATTGTAGTCAAATATTTCAACACATTTTTATTAAATTATGAAAATGCATATGTTATTTCAAGTTTTCATCCGTTAGGGTTATTTGATTTCGTTAATGTATAACGTTAAATATACATATTTTTATACATACATAAAACATATCAAATTGTAAATTTCAAATTATTTTCTTATCTTTTAAAGTATAATAGTAATATGAATATCTATTAAAGTGGTCAAAATTTTCAAAAAAATATAGGTACGTATCGAAATGAATACTTATATTAATCTTTGGAATGACAAAGAGTATCGAAGGATGAAGTTTTCGTTTTGTATAGATATATAAATTACTATGTATGTATGAACTTATTTAAAAAAAAATGTTCATACGTAATAGAAATTAAAAAAAAAAACTTATTCACGTAAGTTATACACTGGTTGAAATTTAATGTATAATTACATATTTTTGTAGATGATAATCCTCCAAGATTTATAACATTTAGGCTCCTCAGGTACAGCTGTCATAAAAGTATGTATTTTGACTGGCAATATAATGCTAAATACAACATCGGCGCCATTTTGAAGAGCTGTCAAAAACAATTAAAAATAGTCTTTTTGTTTCGACGTATTGTTTGATTTTCACCTTCAATTGTTTTATATGTGTTGGGGCGACGTTAGGATGGCAGTTATAGAATATATATAGACGTCATCTTTAGTAGACGATACAGTAATTCAGTACTGTATAGAGTTACGAACATATGTAGAGATGTGATCGGTCCCACGATCCGCGCGTGAATGATCCCCTCTTCTTTTTTTTTCGAACTGACTACGCTATTGGCCTGACAGTCTTCTACAGCTTTACCAGAAGTGTTATTTAGGCGCACATAACAAATAGGTAGTATTTTTGTTGTACTCCGATAAAGTCACGAAACATATCTTGATGTACAGTGAAATCTAGACTTTCTCGATCAATAAGATATCTACAATTCATCGCCAGTCACCGCCGTAATGGAGTTATTGCTATATAAGTCATGCATGTGACTTATTCCGCTATAGAGCCTTATCGCGCATATTAGTTACAATACATCGGCTGATTCTGAAGCACCACACGCATAAACGTGTAAGGTACACCTAGTATTCGTAACCTACATGAAAGCAATTGTCATATTTTCGTCGGAAGCTTTGCACTACTTCATATTCTTTAGCACTACACCGTTACAATTTGTTTCGGGTCCGCCTTTGAATCTTCGGACAGGGAGGGATAATTTTAGTGCCAAAGTCCTAGTCTAGGCAGGCGGCTTTTTCTTCACATGCCCAAACCATCGCAGACTACTTTCTTGTATCTTGTTGGTAATATCCCACAAACTTAAGCTGCCTCGAAGATATTTGTTGCGAATTTTACCACCGCAACATCTTCATTTAGGCAACTTAAACGATATGGATGTTCTATTTATTTACTGCCCACGTAAATGTACTGGCACTAATGTATGATGTAATTTTTAATTCCGAGTATATAGCGTAATAGTTAATTATGGTTATTTATGCAAAGTGCCACTATATATATTCATTTTGTGCATTAAATATGTATTAATTATTATTAAGATGTCTACAATTGTCCGTATAATAATAAAATCTTCTAAAAATACAGAATGAAAGGTCAAATATACAAAAATGAATAAAACCTGCAGCGATATAAAACGATTATATTTTTATTAATCTAAAGCTGGATTCGTCTTTAATGCCTGTTGAAAAACATATAAGGTCAAAAATATTATGGCTGTTTTTATTAAAATGCAATTTATATACACATTTATTTAGTAAATAAATATTCGAAGTCATTATAATCTTTTATTTTTATTTAGATATCGTGTTGTAGATTAATTTTAAAAACGAACATAACTAAATTAATCTACGGGTTTTGGATGATGATAATTTGAGTGATGCATGGATACTGTTTTCGATTATTTATTGAAGAAATGTAATTGCTAAATTTCAGAATTTAGGCTTAAGTTTTTCTAAATGTGAAATATTATCTTCTTTACATAATGAAATAAATTTAATTCCATTGCTCTAGGCATCATAATTTTAGATTCCTGTCACCTGAGAATTCTCTAAAGTATAGGTCCGATCCTTCTTAACTTTTGTTGACAACGAAATTATAGTTTTATAGGCATCGAATCGAATCGAATAGAATAGCCTTTTAGCAGTCCGTTTCTTAAATCGCATATTTAGGTATTAAGTCGGTTTTTGTGCGATAATTTAGTAAAATATTCCTACTGGTTGCTTTTGAAAATTCCTGGATATCTTGAAGAATTTTAACGCTATAATTTAAAATTATTTAAAATCTGCTTTGATTATTGTTTTGTGAAATCGAAATTCCAGTCAAGCTTTATTGCCTAATTGTTTTGTTAGTTTACCGGCTTTTCTGTCTTCAGATGTATGGAATTCAATGTTTGGTTACGGAATAATAATTTATATGTTAAGTGTTTCGTCTTAATCTCACCTGTTGTTAAATGATGACATGGTCCGAATTGCTAAACATGCTAAACCTAGAGAAACTAGCTCTCAAGTGCCCACACACCAGTCACACCAAAACAAATCTGTAAACTAGAATGGAATAGATTCATAATACGTCAACTATTATTGTAAAACGTGCTGTCTTATTTCTATACATAAAGAGTTTAACCTATGGTTAACTGGTTCCGAATATTGCCAAAAAATACTTGATATTAGCACATTTATGCTGTTGGTCTACTTGCGATTAGGTACGAACATAGATGTCTGTCTCCGCATCGTTGCTATTGTGGTATTATGGTCGACTCATTCGAGCATGACAGCTTGGTATGGTCTATAGTGTAAGTAGTATTCTGCCGAAAGCCAGTCGGAAATCAGCTGGTATGACGAGTGACCACGGTAAGAGAACCGATGAAATACTTATGCACTGGAGGGTTGGTCTACTTTTGATATGGGATGCCACATACGTTGGTACATTGGCACTATCTTATTGTGCAATTATATCATTACAAAGGTATTAATTAGGTGTTTTAAATTTCCAGGTTTGGGTCGAAAATAGAAGACCGTGAAATCTGAGTGGGAACGTATGGTTAACGCGTCTCGCCACCAGTGCACTGGTCAATTATCTCGATCAATGTTGTCATACAACGTGGAAATGCAGTCAGCCTTTCCTTTTAACAGCAAAATAATTCAAAATTAATATATATATATATATATATATATATACAAACTTATACATATATTCATAATTAAAACCAACAATTCGATTGACTTTTTATATTCGTTCGAAACGTTCACAGTAATTTTCAGTATTGCTATTTGCTATTCTCAAATTACGTCAGGAGTATCAATGAAAGAATGGTTTCTAAGGTCATGTATAAAATAAAGACGATCTTGAAAATTATTATCAACATAATTATTTACTAATCAGAACCCAGGTTAAGAACAAAAGTCAAATAGTCAGCAGATAATGCATCTATGAGTTTAATTGAGTTTTCAGTTATCATAATTATTGTTTACAAAATTATTCATCGTGGAACAAAGGGCACTATTTCTGTATATATCTAAACATCATTGAAATATTATTAAAGAGAAATATAAAACAATATTAATTTATTTTATATAAGTAGCCCCAACATTAAAGTACAATAGAAACTTGTAAAATAACATACATTGTTATTTAAAAGTAATCTAATATACGTTAATGTATTTTATGTGGAAAATGATATTTGAATCGAGTTTCTTGCCTGTTCATCGCAAACCGGAGGTAATCGGACTGGGCATACATCATTCCTTAACGATTCTGTGTAACATAATAAGAATACGTTTTGAATAACACTACGTTGACTTTTATATTTATTTATAAGTATATTCCTGACTAGTTGTTTCCACGAAATTGTACGCTTGAATTTATTTGTAATAGCTCAGCAAAATAACTCCACTGTACCTTTTTTTTTCTCTTCGGGGAATCTTTTTAGATCCCCACCTTGTTAGGCTGCATAGCTGAAAATGCCAGATATGTACTAATTAAACCCCTTGGTGTTCTTCTCGCACCCTTTAGTTAGGTGGGCAGGAACTGCTTCTGCAATACTTCTATCCGACCCGGCAGAATTTGCACCCTCGGCAGGGCCTCGACTTAAGATGGAAGACCTAATATTAAGCCCTCCTTTTACGAATTTGTGGGAGGCGCAACGAACACTAATGCGCCTTAACCACATGGGCCTCTAGCTGCACTGTACCTGATGGAAATTACGGTACAGTCTAAAACAACGGTGGCTTTCGATGATAAATTTCATCAGCAATCACAATATGGGCAATAACAAACGCACCATAGTTCGCCGCACCGTAGTCCGCGCGGGCACCTTGTGATTTGTATCAAACATTTTTTTTTTACGAAGATATCCTATTCACAATTAAAACTCTGGTTTGAACGACTAATAACCTGTGGCATGCATTCCATCCGCCACGTGCTTGTACAAATAATAAACGAACAAGTCTAAATGGGCGATTAAAAAAAAAATGGCAGTAATAAATAGGTGTCTTTTTATCATTGCTTATAAAATTTAGTGATTAGATGTGTTATTGTGATTATCACTAGTTGTTTCCGCGTCTCCGCGTCATTATATTGTTTAAATAAATATTTGAGTTATAATAAAGTAGTTAGGGCAATTCTCATGACAATCGGTTGAACGGTGCAGGTGTTAATATGCCATAGCTCCACCTATTGGCAAATTATTGTAAAATGTATATCAAATAAACCGATAGCATAAAAAGCACTTATTATCAAATAACAGTAAATAAATAATTGTCAGTAGGTTTCAATGAATAATTTGTATATTCTATTACAATTGTTGAACGTGAGCCAATATACAGCAATGTTTGAAATATGAAGCATAAAGAGTGACAAGTGTTCTCCGGTCTTATCTACCATCAATAAATAAATGATCGTTTTGACAGATGAATTGTATGTCTGATCTTATCTAGCCCCAGGTCCTGAATGGTCGAGGAAACCCATTATTATGATTAACGTTGTAACATAATAATGATTGTACCGTTCACATTTTACAAAAGACCTTCAGGCTGTGATCGATTATGTAATCTAGTCTACGCTTTTCCACAGGAGCTAAGGAGTAATGATAAAATCACAGTTTAACAAAAGCAAAAAGTTGTACACGCAGTTTATACTCAAGTGAACAAAATCGGAGGTTTCAGCTATAGTTATAATAAACATAAATTTTTAGGTAAACGTGATGAGAGTTCATTTCTCTAAACCAGACATCGGAGTAAAATGGCATCAAGTATTTGTATATTAATAACGATCAATTATAATCATAATCAACTTCTTACCCATCCCATCCCATTTAATTAGGGTCGGCACAACATGTTTGTCATGTTGTGATATATGATTTGCCTTAATTTTTACGATCGACTGTCTGTCTGACATCAATCCTCCATTCGATTGTTTTGTAGTAATACTGTAACTTTAACTTCGTAACGTCATATGGATGCCAAACATGGATATTTGACTCTTCCATAACAGGTGGTAAGGATTCAAATGATGCGCGTGTACGATACATCCGTGAATTGCACCTCCACAGGCTCTGGTTTCAGGTCTGACGTAGCCATGAGGATTTCTTCTTGTAAATCTGATTCAGGAGGTCCACTGGCATTTTTTTTTTCCTTTTCTTGTCCTTTTCTGCCATTATTGGTAAAAATATATATTATAAAGCTAAATATGAGTTTTTTTTTTCAATTATACATTCATTTGTTATGTGACAATATAATATGTTATGACAATAAGTTTATATTGTCAAGGAAATCTCGTTGAAAAAAATAATTAATCATATCTGTCTTAATACATTTCTGTTATGATAATAATAATAATTGGCAGTATGTAAGAGTCTCATTGCTGGGCCAACCGTCTCTTTCTGAGAGAAATTACCGCAAAATCTCCATACCACGTGGTAGAGCTATGCTGAAGCTATTACTGGTTTCAGCATGACTGGGTCGGCTCGCCCGGGGTAGTACCACCCTCTCACAGAAAACCGACGTGAAGTAACAGTGCTTGCACTGTTGCGTTTCGTTCGATCAGTGAGAGCGCCGGAGGCCCACATATTTAAAAGGCCGGCAACGCACTTGCGACTCCCCTGGTGTTGCTAGTGTCTATGGACGGCGGTGATCACTTACCATCAGGTGACCCACCTGTTCGTTTGCCCCCTATAATATAAAAAAAAACGCCAACACAGGACGTATTGGCGATTTTAAATCCCAAGAAATCTACAGCTTTCTATTATTTTAACATACAACGATAGTTACTACAAAAATATTTCTCAGGTCCCGGTCTCCTCACGATGTTTTCCTTGACTATCAGCTATTAGTGTTACCGATGTAAAATTAGTAAATGCCGTACGTAGACTTTCTAAGAAAAAACCGATGCGATCCGACGTTCGAATCTGTGGACGTAGAATCGCTTTTACACCGGTTTATGGACTGTAAAGGTAAGGAGAACTATCTCATCTGGGAAACATGTTGAGAAATTGTCCATCTCTAAGCACTATGTAAGAGTTCCAAAACTCTCCAAAATGGCGCTGGTTTAGGCAAAGGTCACGGTTAGTCTGACGTAATTATGTAAATATAACTTATTATAACTGCCGTGAGTAAACTTGGAGAATTTTTGTGAACGTTATATAATACGTTTAGTGATTTTAGAGTATGTACTGTTAACTTATTAACTGTTCCTACTATAGCGCCACCATAATTTAGCACATTTTGAAGGACACATTTTCGTACACATAGATGGTTCTCCTTACCTCTCCACTCCATACACTGTTTAATCTGTTTGATTAATGTGGTCTGCTACCTTGCAATGTATCATATCGCAAACTAAATTGATAAATTTTTTATTCAATCGTATTGTTGTACGAGTGAAGATGTAATAAGGAAAATAATATATAAAGGAGACTTGATAGCAATTCGATTTTATAAATGGCATTGAAATTATTTATAGAATTATGATTGTATTGTGTATCTAGTTCATTAAATCGTAATTGGTAAATTGGCGTCCTACAATGATTTTATTATCTTGTTAGTTGTTGTAGCAAGACTTTGTCTAATGCTCGCTTTGCGAACAAAAATCCTATTAGCTAACAAGAATTTTATAGTCTAAAACCTGTAGCCAAAGTAGTATGAAGCTAGGCGACTAGTAGAGAATATTATTCTACCATACGATTAGTTCATTACGTTGTTTCTCTTCACCAAGAGTTTATACTGAGTCCCTACTACTCACAATTGTTTAGTTTAATCTTATAGTATAAAATCTGTAGACAAATTAGTATGAAGGTAGGCGACCAGTAGAGAATATTATTCTACCATATGATTACTTTATTACGTTGTTTCTCTTCACCAAGAGTTTATACTGAGTCCCTACCACTCACAATTGTTTAGTTTAATCTTATAGTCTAAAATCTGTAACCAAAGTAGTATGAAGTTAGGCGACTAGTAGAGAATATTATTCTACCATACGATTACTTCATTACGTTGTTTTTCTTCACCAAGAGTTTATATTGAGTCCGTAACACTCATAATTGTTTAGGTTAGCGACGACTATAAAACAGGTAAAATACCTATCATAGTGATATAATTTTTTGCGGCCACCATACACATGCGGATAAACCCGTCATATGATTATCTTCTTATATACAAAATTATCGGATCACAATGTTAGTTGCCATACTTATCTGAGACGGCTTGACCCATTTTTATGAAATTTTATAATTTCATTTTTATGGGGCCGTCATTGTCCACAATGCTTTATTTCTCTTTCAGTCATAGATCACATCCCCACACACTTACAAGTTGATTATTTTTTATTTAATTGCCAATATATTCACTAGAAATAATTTATATAGCAGAACAACTAGTGGTGATATATGATTATGCTGAATTTCGTAAAAGACCGGCATACTTTAAATACTAGAAACTGTGACAAACTGACTAATCCATGTTTCAAGCTCAGTAAGACCAGTAGCGATTTTGTAAGTGATAGTGTTAGGTTCTATAACAAAGTCTGAAAGTACCCTATCGATTTACCGGACTGTAAGTTCAAGCACCATGTCGAGGGGCTTAAATGCCAAAAGAATATTATAGAGTTGATCAATATGTGAACGATTGTGATTTCTGAAATTAATACCTTTCATTGTTATTATAGGGTTAATGGAATGACAGAATTCCGAAGTACGAATATGCTACCAAGGAACCATTATTGCTTCATAAAATGTTTTTAATTCATAAATCTATTACGTTGTCCGGCATAATAGCGGCGACCGGCGATGGACGGTTTGTCTCTTGGTGGTCGCCGTTATTTGTGGATTGTACTGTGTTTACCATCAGGTATAATTCAGTCACTTTGCAATAAAAATAATTGTGTAGTTTTACGAAACCACGATGCAAGTGAAACTATTTTCGGATCGTAGGCATTTAACTGAAAATTTTTAGAAAACCGTTCTATTTAGGGTATTAAAATTAGGTTTCTAATGTTAACTTAATAATTGGTAAATGGAAATAATCATCTTTATTCCGCGGTCGGCTGTAATGGGATGCGACATACAATAGATGGACGAAAGAGTTTTAGGCGATGTCAAAAAAAAAATATATTAACAAAAACTATTTATTGTATTTATAAACATAAAAGGCTAAGAGACCATTGACAAGCGTATAATTATCTTTCACGTAGGTGCAAAGTTTAATTAAACATTTATTGGTAATAATAAAATAAGGATGAGCAATCGTTCAAACAATGAGAATAATGAGTCTAACATGACACAACACGCATTAAAATGCGTATAAGTTATTATTGCCCGTTGTAAATAGGAACAAAGAAATTTTCCATTTCAATTTTGCGTTTGATTTATTTTATCAGCCGTCTATCAGTTTCCTTGAATTAAAACAGTTTACAATTGATTTAGATAAATGTCTATGCGCTCTAATAAAACTGCGGAATAGTATATGTACATTGCTAATACATATTTGTCGAAAACTGATCGGGATTGACTATTATTGAAAACGATAATGTATTGTAAGACGTTTGTTATAACCGTTGTAGTATTAGACGGAGTAAAGTAAATTGAGCATAAGTTCATTAAAATCGTGTCATGGAAAAAAAAATCGTTTAAAGAATTCAAAATCTGTTAAGACTAGTAAAATTCGTTAAAAACTCAAAAGGTGACGCAGCGCTGATTGGCTTCCAGACACTGAGGGTCACGGTCTTTTGGACCTTAGTGTCAGTTGCTTTTTGCATGTTTCACGAGGCTCTTTATTAAACGTGTCAGCATGGACCATGACCATTTAATGCGAATTTATACTTTAAATACTGAAATAATCTACATGAAATTTTGCATACACGTTGTCAGAGATATGTCTTTTCATCAAGAAAACTAGTATTGTTCCCGAATTATAGCCGCGATAAAAACTAATATTTATGCATTGAAATTGGTAACGCCATCGGGTAATGGTGAAGAAAACACCGTGGAATAACCAGAACCTGAGAAATGAAATCGTACGATTGAATGTGGGAACTGTGGATTTATCAGGGAGTGTAACCGCCAATACGTTGTGAGCTGGCGTGAATACTATACCCGTGCCAACAATTGGAAAGAGACTATTTGGCGTAGTAATAGGACCTTTACAAACTGGTGTTACAATAGTTATGTTTATAATTTGACTAAACAATATCTATCAATGTCTAATATATTTAATTGAAGCAAGTATCAAAGTTTCGACACCAACAGTCATCCTTGATCATGAAGTAAGCAAAAAATGTACATAAAAAATTTTATAATACATTTATGCTTCATTAAACTTCCTTTAGTGGGCGTCTTCTATGTGAATCCTTCCTATATTATTAAAGAATTATACCGTGAAGAACAGTATTAATTACACGAAAATCATGACCATATAAATATTCTAACTTATTTATTGTGTGACAATTATCAATGCCTTTCTTGTCAGTTATTTGTTAGTAGGATAGGTACATTGTAATAATAGTTATAATGTAATAAAATAACACTTAGCTTAATATTTAATACTGAGCACCATTTAAAATTATGACAACTACCAGTAAGGATATCCTCGGAGAATTATCATAACAAATTAATCAGCCGTAACACCGCAAATACAGCCATGAATATATTTAATAAATACACAAATGGATCAGAAAATGCAAAAATTACAACGAACTCGATATTTTTAAAATCTGATTAATAATAAAAACAATTAACTAATGCAATTTGCTAATGAAATTTGCGCATGCAACTAATGCAAGATACCAAATATTAACCCTCTAATCCTCCTTTTTACTTCGATAATTTCGTACGGATTCCTTAAACCTTTCTATGCGTTCACAATATAACAAGATATAATTATTTTATTTTGAGATTAAACTCTCAACGTTCTATGGTATCGCCGTGTCCAAGTTTTTGAAGAGGTCCCTACTTCTGCCCGTCGATACTAACTCCGACTGCCTGTATTTTTTTCTCTACCTTGGCAAATTTGGTAAAAAACCTACTAAAACCGTTATCCTAAAAAAGAATATCCTTCTTTTTAAAAGTGCGCTTGTGAAGGTCCTTGGAGGCGAAGATCTTTTCTTTCTTTCTTTTACTTTATTGTATAAAATTTATCTTTTAGTTCTATAGGAATTTATCGAATGTCAAGCAAATATTTTAAACGCATGTTTCTTTGTTTTGTCAAAACTACACATATAACTTCCAGTATATTAAAGTTTAAAACCAAAACAATAACAATGATACCTGTTCGAACGACACTGGAACCGGAGCTCTAACGTCGACAGCTTAGATATTATCTAATAAAGACCAGACCAAAAATAATAAACTGCCACGGTATAAGACTACAATAAAAATACCAAATTACAAAAGTGTGACCTTCAGAAAGAGTCAGAATAATAAGATCACTGCACTGGAACAGTATCAATTAGCAACATTTAAGTGGCGTCTTCAATCTGTGTTACAAATTCAGGTATATGAAGTATTACTTTGAGTACTTATTTTAAAACTTAATTAATTTACACTCCTATATTAATGGAAATAAATTTATCTGTACGTTCTTTATCTACCAACTATAATGACGAGTTGCAGGGTACTCCTACGCATAGATTTTCTACACTGAAACGATTAATTAGGTTCTAAGCAAGGACGGTAGCTACCGCTGTATCAGCTGCGTCAAGGATATGTGGCCCCCGTGTGTCTATGCAAAAATAAACCCATATTTTTGAAATCCTATTTAAAAAAATATTATAATAAAAATGACAATAGAATTCACACGTCTTGAAAAACACGAGACAATTCAGGAGTAAAAAAGCCTCCTCCACGAGAAATTTTAATACTTGGCTGAGACTGTCAGGCTAGCTACGTCACTAGTTCTTAAAAATTATGTAAAAAAATTGATAAATTTGTTACAGAAACAAGGTACTGCTTCACAAGTTCGATTTTTGAAATAACTCAAGAAGATTAATCAGTTCTTTAAAAGTTAGCACCTTAAGAGATAAGTGGATAACGATACAAAAACGCTGATCTATTTTTGCGTAAGATTTCAAAATTCTTCTCGATTTCTCACAATGAAGCATTATTTAATACATTTACGTTACATTTATATGTATGCAACATTAACGAATAGTTTTTCAGTTTGGGTTCAATTTTGGAAATCTGCGAGTGATTCGGGGCTGGGTCGTCTTTAAAGACGACTAGTTAGTCCCTTCATACATCAGAATTGGATCCGTGTGTTTCTTGATTTTCTTCCTATAGTCATTTTTTTAATCGCATAAGTTAGTCCTGTTTGCTCTTGCTTTTTACTTTCAACTATATTTGCATTGTTTACTTTCTTTTTGTTATAATTTCATAAAGTCCCCTCGTTTGTGAACCATCGAATAATATAGGTATGTAAATATTGATGATACTCTCTTTCCGAGTAAAGAATATAGTAGACGTTTCTTGTCGATCGACTCTTATATAAATCCATCTTCTATATATAAATAAGTAAATATAAGACAGTTCAGTACATATTTATCTTTTGATTGACAAACAGTTGTTTTTGTTTTCGTTGTTAGCTATTGACGAGCTTTAGTGTTATCAGTAGCAAACTTGAAAATATATGCTTTTATATTATGATGCAAGGGAACGATTACGGAGGTCCAATCTTTGGCAAAAAAAAATCGCAATAATATTGAAACTCAAAAAATAATTAATTATGGTTGAATTTAGACTACTGGAAGACCACCAGTAGGACTCAACACCTAAAGATTTACTAGATATATTAAATAAAATAAATACAATTACAAATAATATTTACAATGTAACATTTACAAGCAAATACAATTACAAATAAAATTAATTACCCTAGGTACCCTAATCCAGTTAAGCTGTGATGGTCCTTAAGGCCAATAGCATAGTCAGTTCGAAAAAAAGAAACTCTACATAAATTAGCAAAATATAGTATATAGAAAATTTAATTACGGTTGGCTAACTGTCTAAAATGTTTTACAATATTTGGATAGAATAACACTTCTTTTTTTTTTGTCATGGTCTGAATCTTCCAACGGGAGCCACAACGGTAACCATTCTTGTTAATTATCTATATTTTTTTTTTGCTGTAACAACCGTTTGACATGATTCACATTGTTGCTCATACGCATGCTTTTCACAATTAATGCATTTGCAAGTTAACCAAAAATGGACACAATAATAACAATGACCACGCGAAACAAAATGTTCTTCGCACTTATGTACCGAACAACCAAGGTCGTAAGAAATTATTACCCTTTTTTTTTTTATTAACGTGGGGAAATCCATCATGGACACACCACCCTCCCGGGGGAGAGAGTGGGTAGTGTGAGACTCTTACTCACTAAAACCCTACGGTGTACCGACCGCCGCTAGGTTGGGGCGGCATGGGATCGTGCAGTGCTATAACCATGCCACCCCAGCGGCCAGCCCAGCAGAAAGTGTCTGCCGGGCGTCGTCCTAATAAGGAGGGCAAGCTGGGTACACACCAGCCGCCCATTCTCGTCAACCGAACCTGTGCAATGGGGAGATGGGCCCCCCGGCTCGTCTCCACAGGTTCGGTTACGGAGGTTGTAGGAGACGGATATAATGCCGCCTCCTCCCACCGACTCTGCGTTGACGGAGAGGGTCGCTCAGAGGATCCTCCTCGCGGACCCTCTCCACCGCCTCCTTCTGCGAGGAGGTCATGCAGCATGGCCTAAACCACGCTCGGCAGCGATAAGAACTTATTACTCTTCGTAACTCCTACCGAATTGTAATTAGACTTGCTTCAAATATAAGGCAGTAACACATTAGAGTTAAGAAGATATAAAAATTAACAACGCCTTGCATCTGCTCCGAAAATGACAGCAAACATTGTAGTAGCAGAGATAAGATATCATTCATCTTTTCCAGTTCTTTATTTTTCGAATTATAATATTCATTATGTCTTAGTTTTATTTAAAAAATATTTCTTTTAAACAGTCAAATTTTCTAAATATTATATTATATGCTTTAGTCATTGTGTAACTTCCTGAAAATTTCGCCGTAATAGAAAAAGTTAAAACACTTTTGATGTTTTAATGTACCGTTATTACAATTTTTACTTCAATCAAAGTATGAAATTAGATAATATAATTTGAAAATAGTAAAATAATGTACGAGACCTTTGGTTATACATGAACATATAGAAAGTCGTGGTGGTCTAGTGGTTTGTCCGGTGGAATATCAATCCAATATCCGCAGGTTCGGACATGTACCAACGAATTTTTCGAAATTCGCGTACTTTTACTCATTTTAATTGGGTAACACTCTCGGTTGACGGCGAAGGAAACATCGTGACGGAACCTGAACCTGAGAAATGTTGTTGTAGTAACCACCGCATATGAGAAAGTTATAGAACTGTGGATATTCTCAAAGTTTGAAATCACCAGTACGTCGTGGACGGGCGTGCTGATTATACCTATACTTTCCTTCGGGAAGAAGCCTATGGCCCTGCAGTGGGCCTCTTAGAGGCTGAAGATGATATTTCAATATTTACGTAATCATTTTGTATTACATTTTAAATGAAAGAATATGCGAGGAGTCTATGGTTTAGTGTATTGTTAGTAGAATTCTGTAGATCTACTATATCCTATAATTACCCGTCCATTTACAATAAAAAATAAATTACTGACTGTTAATATTTTTAATTCGGCACAATATATACAAAGACGAAGGATAACAATTTTTGACATGATGTCATATAAAAACTGGTCGACTTGTAACATGTACGAGTACAAGACTAAAGTAAATTGGATTCAGAAACAATATGTTAATTTATAGCTTTACACCTGAAGTCGTTGTTGAGAAAAGAACCTTGACACACAGGCAAAAAGATAGATTATAAAATGGTTTATTCGTTTATTTCGTGACACGTGCTCATAGACCATTAGGAAATATAAACGAAAAATGTTGCATTGTTTTTTGCCTGGTTTATCATCACCATTATATGCATATTAAGAAATTGACGTCTGGGAGTATACGAATTACGGAAAAATAATTCTTTCAAATGTTTCGAAGGTCAAAAATGTAGTTTCGCCAAAGAAGTAATAAAAGTCAGTTGCGATAAAAAATTTAATGTTATTATATAATGTTTTAGTGTACAATTAAATATAATTTGATTTAATGTTTTCATTTTAAACCTCCTTTGGTATTTACCTACATCTTGTTTAGTGTAATAAACTCTTTTTATGGCAACAGTTTAGTGTTATTATGGATTATTACTGTATTATCAAGTACATTTCGCTCCCAAGTTTCTGACCGCTCTGACTATTGATGCGTAGAACACAAATTTACCTATAAACGTATTATTCTATATAAATAATATCGAGACAAATTAATTATAAATAAATTTCGATTTTAGATTCCTATAATAATATTATTACTTTTTTTTTGTTTTAAACTATATTATGCGCAAGCCCGACCTTACAGCTATATACAGAGCGGCCAAAAAGATTGACGGGGACTGCAGGTAATTAATTAATGATTTCGTATTATAAAGTTAGTGTCTTCTAATGACAACTATTTTAATAAAATGTTATTTCTCTTGTTAGAACGTCTCGTGGAATTGTTGTGACATTGCAGAATTCATGTTAAAAAAGTCAGAAAGTTAAAAGAGTGTCAGAAATCATATTACTTGTAACCATTTTCATTAGCGCACATTACGTAAAATGCCATAAATATCGAAAAATATTGGGTGAAATAATACAAGGTATATGAAAAAAACAACTAAGGTCCAGCTGAAAATAATACGCAGATAATATTAAATTAACCTTTTTACTTGACCGTGCAGAAGAAGAGCAATGCTCTACAAGTGTATGGTTGTATTAAAGATGAAAATTATTACGGTTTTTACTTTTACGCGTAGGTGCAAAATGCGAATTTTTATTTCGCGCGCCATAAATCATAAATGTAACAACAAATATATAATTGCTATAACCAAAATAGCATTTCGCAATAACCGTTGAATCGTACTAATCGAGTAATAAAAACCAAGTGTTTGACCTATATCATACTTTTCAATATAGTTTCGTTTTCGTTTATGAAATTTACACATGATTATATAGGACCACTAATCCAAAATACCTATCTCATTTGTTACCATTTTTATCTAAAATCGACGTTCTAAGTATTTCGTTTTTAATACGTTATATTTATTAGTAACTGTATTGTTTATAAAATTATAACGAATAACGTTATTTTTGAAATTCACGTTATAGTTGTTGCTTTATATATATATAGCTGTGTATATTTTTAACACGCTATGTAGCCTCATTAATTTTAACATGAGCTTAATGTTAATGTTATTTTATATGAATAATTGAGTATCATATTTGCGAATAATAAAAAAATGGAAGTAAAAAAAATTGCTATATTATGTACAATTATTAAACTCAGTGAACAAATTGTTCATTAGTATAACAGAAAATTATTATGTTTATATAATTTGCCTGCTATATCAAATCTATGGATACTTTTCTATTTTATAATAATTTCATTTTCTACTTCTATAATAATTATATTGAAGCGATGCTGGCTCAGTTGGTAGCGACTTCTGACACCGCGTCCAACGTCGGAGGTCCGAATCCTTGTTTCTGAGTCGGAGCTTTGGTGAAGGAAAACATCGTGATGAAAGTTTACCATAGTGAACATGTTTGGATTCAGGACTCCTTCCAGATATCCTCATCATTTTATTACCCTGCTCAATTCTCCTTTTAGAAAAACAGTATTAGGTACAAATTCCCCGGTCTCTAGAATAAGCAACTTATATAATAAATTTAAATACTTAGAAATATTTGGCATAACACTATCAAAATTTAAATATTCAATCAAACACATAAATTGTTAATTTACTTGTTTCTTATATTTTTATTTAGTTTACGTTTTAGCATAAAAATGTCTGCACTTTAAATTAATATGTATTATGCAAGTTGTGTTTACTTAAGAAATTGTACATCATAGTCAATGATTAAAGAAATTATGTTTGTTTAGATTAAGCCGATGTAACAATGATTGTAAGCCTATTAAATAAATAAATAAATAGTGGTAGGTAGGGCTTTTTCTAAGCTAGCTAGCCTCAAGTTGAAAATCTGTCGCCAAGCAACTGTTTCGGCAGCTGTATTAGAGAACTAATCTAGGTTTAGCGTGTTTATTGCCTTAAACCACATATTTATTAAACATCAGATGGAATTCTGGTCAAACGCTAATATCTATAAAGTATAAAAAAATTGTCATCATAAAAAAATGTTCGATGATTTTTTTGTTCTGTTATTATATATAAACGTATTTGGAATTATCAATATAATGAGAGAGAGAGAGGTGGTTGCAATATGATACGAGTCATTTTCCTTCCCCTTGACGCGTTGTATGAATTTTATATAATAAGATCGTATTTCGTAAAGATTCCTCGGTCATCATTTAGGTACAAGTCAAAAAGTCGTAGTAGTTTCAAAGTCCGTTCAATGCTTTGAGATTCATGATCATATGCTTTACAAAATTATCAAACAATTTCATATCAGACTTCTTCTCCTTTAAGCCCAAAAGATCGAAGGGGCGTATACTGATTATTAGATAAATAGGTATTAATAGTATCTGATTAATTATTTTAATATTCTATTCCATTGTTCCAGTTCCCGGTAAAGTTGTTATTAAAGGTGTCTACGGAAAGTTCTTGTCGGGACAGCTTGTAGCCATTATGGGTCCTTCTGGAGCTGGCAAGAGTTCACTTCTTAACGTTATATCAGGATACCGGTAAGTGTCACATAAAGTATTTTAAATTCTGTGGTAATTTAGTGAATCGTATATACGCGTTTCATATAAAGGGATAAAAAAACTTTAAATAGTTCTAGAGTTTTAATATAAACAGACATTTTTCGTGAGATTTTTTAGATTAGCAATTGGTTATATCCTCATACGATCTTCCGGTCACCTGACCTTAGATTAAGTTAAGCTTAAAATGAAATGTAGAAAATTCTAAGTAGCAATATTTATTACATTTGATGCTTTCAAAATAGCTATAATAGCGGTAGTCCGGCGAATTGTAGTTCGGTGAATCTGTAAAGGCCAAGGTGCCAATAGGGTATGTTAGTTAAAAAAAAAAAGATATAATAGTACGCACATCACAGTATTACTCATTACGATAACAATTGTATTTAAAAGAACTCATTCAATGTTGGTTTAATTAATTTTATCAGATACAAAATTAAAATTTCCGCACGGGTGCTTTAAACGAAGAAAAGAAGACCAAATCTTTTGTTTACAGTACGGCCACGTAATGAAATGAAACGGTAATTGAGAACTGAACGATTCTGTAAATACTTTGAAGGTCTTCCCTCTGTCTTCTGTCTCACTTATTCATTCACTTTTCATATTGCGAGTTTTGATCGAAATTTTTTCGCTATTCCTTATGATTTTTTTAAACCTTTTCTTTCTTAAAAACCTTGTCCTGACAATTATAACCAGAACAAAAGAGAAAAAAAGAACGAACCGTATAGGTTCAATGGAAGTGATACGCACAAATATTTTCCGAAATGTATTGTTATGTATGTAGATGAGTAGTGTCAAGTTTATAATGTTCACTAATATGTTCTTTTGCCATATTAAGAGAATACCAGATTATAATCTTTCTAACTGATTACTTTGTGTCATGATAGTAATCGAATTTGTGAAATTTTGATGTCAGGTGTACTAAAACCTATCCTACATATAGTATTTGTGTCTGATTGAATTTTGACCACCGCATACCAGGTGTAACTTCCGTTATAGAGGCACTCTAAGGCCTGTTTCAGAGTGCAGGCAGTTAGCATCATTGTTGATGCTAGCAGTGTCTGCGTATATTTAAACTATACGCACCCGCGCGAGCACATTGCACTCTGAAACAGGCCTAAGGAGTGTCGCATTCTTTAATCAGTCGGTGTATATGTGATAACTAAGCGGGATGATAGATATGTATTCGAATAGGTTACCTATATACCTATGGTGATAAACCCATTACTTCCTTTTAGTTTATCGTCTTTCGAGATCGTCAATTCGACTTCGATAAGCTTGTAGAACAACATCATAGCAACGACTTTCAATGGCTCATGGCTCATAGTGGCAACGCGATATACAAAAAACTTGAAGAATAGCTATTAATAGAAGACTACCGCTGTCGCAATTTGTCCGAACTACCAAATAGAGCGCGAAAGATACCATTGCAACTGATTATACCTATACAAAATAGACGAAATTATGATTTTGTAATCCTCTGTTTCCTCCTCCAAAAGTGAACCGATTCCAATTCTTATTTCAAAATTAATATAAAAACCAATTAGGCTGTATCTGTGTATTTTTCTTCAATTTATTACATTTAACAAACTTGTTTACTGAATGCCTGAAAACGGCAATGTAATTGGGCAATTTTAGTACTTTTAGAAGGCTCCTAATTCTGAAAAAACATATATTATCGTCACCAGGTCGGCGGGAGTCACAGGAGAGCTCCTGGTGAACGGGCAGCCAAGAGATGAACATTTTTTTAAAAGATCCTCATGTTATATTACACAAGAAGATCTTTTACAACCTTTGCTAACTATACGGGAAGCTATGGACGTCGCAGCCAAACTGAAGTTGCCAAGAGGAACCAAAGTACCCTCAGAGGAGATCCTTCAAGAACTTGGCTTATTAGAGCATCAGCATACCAAAACTGATAGACTGTCGGGAGGACAAAAGAAAAGGTGAGAATAATTATTACTTATCGTTATCTCACTCTTCCTGAATTTTTATCCCACAGGATGGTGAGGTCGGCCTTCAATAATTTTTTTAACCACTTCGCTTAGTGCTTGACTTCACATTTGGTTATTTTCCATTTTCTCTTTGTTTTTGGGTCTGCCTCTGGAACTTTAACCAGGAAAGGACAGTTGTAATGCTAATTTAGAAGTATTATTTTTTGCAATTGCGGATTGAATGCTTAATGCTCAAAGAATAATAAACATATTATGAAACACCAATCATATACTATTTTATGACACATAATAATATGTATTATTTGGCTCATACTAAAAACATAGTTTTATAGGTATAGCTAATGGGGTTTTTATTGCTGAAGTAAACAATTTCTGGTCTTTTATTAGGAATTATTATGACTTTAAATGACTCGGTGTTTTGTAATTTTTGGTCAAATTGCGAGTGCTACTTTGTGCAAATTGATGTGTGCATCGAATCAAACCTTAAATTTGTATTTTTTTTTTGTCTGGACACGCAGAAAGAAGGTAACGCTTTTGTGTGTCTGTAATCCTATACCTATTTCTTTGGTACGGTCTGTGACCTAAAATGTTGAATGGATCTTCACATGTGGGATATTGCTACGTTAATCTTAATTTTGGGAGTAGCATAGGCTATTTCATATTAAAGTGTGAAGTTTGCGAATTAAAAAAGAGGGGATTTGTAAAAATATTTTTTTTTTTGGTTACAAACACTCTACTGTACTCTTTCATTATCTAGACATAAATATAATTGGGCTTTTTAACAACAACAAAAAAAAAAACAATTTTTGCAATCTTTTCGTTTTTCGGTTTGTTCCGGCTAACTTCCGAAACTGTTGCACTGATTTTGACGGGACTTTCACTGGCAGATAGCTTAGATCATGAGTAAATAGTATTTAAAAAAAAACTCACTGACCAAAAATTTTTCGCTAATTTCCATGCAGTCTAAGACGCAAGAGAAAGCTAGTTGTAACTAAAAGTATTAGTGTTTTTATGGGTGAGTTTTTATGTATTAACTTTACTCGCTTTATATATATAATATTGTTTCTACAAATGACTACATTGAATTGATGGGGGCCGTTCTACGCGAAGAGTACCTCGAAGGTCGACAGTAATTTTCGTCATGCCGGTGTGCATTTATTGCATTAAATATATCCTGCCTAATCAAGATACCATGACGAATTTGTAACCATTGTGTCGGGGTTACAATCCAATCAGGCGTTTGAAATTTGCATGCAATTACTTCATGCGGTAGTAAAAATGTCTACATTTAACTTAGCTAAATATGAACAGTAAATCTGAAATGTTCTGTTACTTGTCCTATATTCGAAAATGAAAAAAATCTTTTGAATTTTGGTATTTTTGCTGTTAAACTGTTAAAAGCTTTGTATAGAAATACAATACACTGTTAAGCAACTTAATTTACATAAGTGGTTTGCAATTTAAATTAATTCGTATTTACTTTAACTAAAGAATGGTGAATTTTGCATATATTACATGTCAAATCGGGGCACAACTAGTTATTTATACACAAAATTTTACCTACTAATAATGACCTAAAATTGTAATTCAACAAATTATTCATGCTTTTAAAAAGTATTATTGTCGATTATTTCGAATATAAGCATCCCGTGTACAAAATGTTATAACAATCCTGGCATACAAGCGGACACACAACAATTTTTGTTATATTCTTGCTCAGTAAGTAGTCTTTATAAGAAATTAGTTGATACCCGCGACTTCGTCTGCGTTGTTTATTATCTTAATTAACAATATATTTTATGTACACAGGCAAACCAAATATATTACATATATCACAGTATTTTCTACAATATACTTGGTTTACAATATTTCTTTGTAAACAATGTTATTCGTTTGATTCTCCTCTCCTGCGCATGCGTACCTCACCACTTGGCCACTTCACACATACCAAAACGCGTCGTACTTGTAAAAATCGTACTTTCTTACAATTATATGTTAAATTAAAATATCGTGATATTCTTTTTATATAAGGATTGGAAAGAATAAGTCTATGAAAAATGTGCTGAAGTAAAACTAAAAAACATGATTAAAATCCATAAAATCCAGTAGTTTTTGCGTGATGTGTGCACAAAGACATGCCTCTATCATATTATATACCTATATATGTAGGAGAAGAAATTGTCTATTTATCACGAAATTTTAAAACAAATAATTAATTATGTTGATAAAACAATTGATTTATTAATATACTCGTATACAATATTTCTTAATAAATGACCGAGACTCTTTGGGGATAGGGCTAACGATCATTTCGGAGTACAACCTATTATTATAAGAATAAGTTCCTTATCATTTATTTGTTTAGTTCAACGACTGAAAGGATGAGCAATAATAAGAAAGTTGTTTGTAAAAAAAAATGGACATAAGTTTAATAAATAATATATGAAATTTGTAATAACTAGGAAAATATTAAACGTATTTCAAAGGCGAACGCGTTTGGTTCTGCATCTTACTTATAAAAGTTTAAATATACATTTTGATTTTCCAATGAAACAATAACATTAAAGTAATCTGTGGCACGCCATGGGAAACGCTTGTTGTATCGACAAACGCTGTTCAAAAGCTAGCAGCTACACGGTTTACCGCCAGCGCGGGGCAACACCGTGTAACAATAACACTGGAGTTAAATATACATTTACGCCTGTAATAATTACCGGCAAGCGCAGCTACAAGCATGATTATAAAATCGGCCTTCATAATGCGTAGTCATCAATACATAGGTATCCAGCGCATACATTTTCAAATACAACACGCAACACATACACAGACATACATACATGAGCATGTATTTACAAATTGTCATAAACTTTATAATATATGTAAATTATGAACGTTATTATAAAGTTATTACTTTTTTTAAATATATTTTATCAATTTAATACTGTACTGTACAAATAAATACTGTACTGTGACCAAAATAAGTGCACCGGCATACGGAACAAAACATTATTTTTATTCAGACCCTGATCTGAATCTGAATCTATCTATTTGAATCTGAATCTAAATCTGTAACATATTCAAAAAACTTTATTATTGTTATTCATTTGTAAAGAGAATAGCTTAATGTATAGTATATGCTATATATTTTTTTAAATAAAAATTGTTTCTACACTGATAGGTTATCGATAGCGTTGGAGCTTGTTAACAACCCCCCGGTGTTCTTCTTGGACGAGCCGACTAGCGGTTTGGACACAGTAACAACAACCCAGTGTGTCAAGTTACTGAAACAGTTAGCGAGACAAGGGAGGACTGTGGTGTGTACTATTCATCAGCCGGCTGCCTCATTGTTGGAGTATTTTGATCAGGTAGATATATACATATATATATTTATAGAAACCAAATTTTCACCGTTTTTTTTACTGTGAGTACCTACGTATAATCTAATCGTCACGTAAAGCCGATGATAGGATTGTTGTATTGAGATTGATTTTATTTTATATTTGATATGGACAGTATGTTGTTCATTGTTATAAAGAAAATTGAGGTTCTTAATTCACTAGTGACAATTGATATTTTTATTAAATACATAAATTAGATAGAAGCGATGATGCCTCAGTTGGTAGTGTGTTGGGACACAGCGTCCAAGGATGTAGGTTCGAATCAAAGCAACTGAGTCGAAGCTTTCGGTGAAGGAAAACATCGTAATGAAACCATGGCATGGTGGTAGGGCTTTTTCTAAGTCCGTCTGGCTAGCTACCATCCTCGAGTTGAAAATCTGTCACCGAGCACCTGTTGGGGTGTTTCGGCAGCTGCACTTGAGAGCCAGTCTCGTTCTTGGTTAAGCGTAAATTACCATCTTAGACCACATCATCACTTAATATCAGATGAGATTGTGGTCAAAACGATTACCTAAAAAGTATAAAAAATTTGCTTTTTAATCATCTGCAATGTAAACTATGTACAATAGAATCAACATTTTCTATAGTATAGAAACATAATTATTATTTGTATACACGGATATATTAAAATATATATTGTACACATTTAACGCATTAGGGGACAACTAAAATTATAATGTGTAAGATAATGTACCGAATTAAGTCTTTTCCCTTAACAAAATACCTTATTACCTTTTTTACCTTATACCTTAATAAAGTATTCAACGAAATCGGTTTAAAAACTTTTATTTATACTAATAACCACTATTAGTTGCGGATGCTAAATGCTCTTTTAGTGAAAATGATCTTATCATCGAAAAATTTAACGCAGATAAGTTATTATAGCGCCATCTGTTTAATTTTACAGATACTATTTAAGCGCTTAAATCTCGATTTTCGTATGTAATAAATGAATAGGTTTTACGGTTTTTTGGCGGGATCTTAGTCTGTCATGTAGTGGTTTTTATATTTTATTCATAATCTTGTGTTATTAGACTCTATATTTTGTAATATTGGTGGTGTTTTACGTAATATAGTTCGGTTATTATGCACAAGTGAAGTGGATGGGAAATAATACCACGGCGCATGCATTCTGAGATGCCACCAAAACTCCATGGAAAGTTCTAACAAGGAAACCACCATCTTGTTAGAACATTATAATTATCACAAGACACTTACTTGAAACAAAACATTGACACTGGCAAGTGCTTCTGCGGTGCCAAAACAAGAAGAAGAAGAATAGGTTTTATTCGTTACTGGTGTATTTATATGTAGTAGTATGTAAATAAATACAAAGCCGAGTTCTATCAATCTGTATTCTTGTTTTCAGAGATAATGCCTTATTATTATTTCTATTATTAAACATGATTTATAGCATTGATATTGATGTGGTAGTCGTGCTGTTGCAACGATTTTGCAAATAACTCAAATAACATTACGATTCCAACAAATATCTTAACAATTATCCTTGTCATTTGGAACATATCTACTATGATTATTTATTTGTGCAATCATGATAATTGGAAGTATCATTACTTGGCAGTCATGTCTATAATATATAAGGTAAACATTATTAATTTGTCAGTTGTAAGGAACTACCGATCAGGATATTGATAGAAAACTAGGCTCATTTAAGTTTTTTTATTGTAATTAAAGCGAATAAAGTTGTAGGTGGCCTGAAGTTATCAATAATTCTATTCCCCTCATTAATATTTATCTGTTTGTTAATGATTTTAATTTTATTACAGTGGTATTGTTGAATATCGTATATGAGATGAGAAAGGTGAAAAATTACTACAATTGATTCCATTAACGTTGTCTGTATGTTGACATTGTTTTTTTATACTATTTACTATAGTTCAATGCGTTACAACGAAATGATGCAAAGCAAATGCATATTATCTTTCGGCATAATTTATACTCTGAATAAACATTGTCTCTTTCTGAAATTAATTCTGGAATATTTAATTATTGTGACAAGGGATTTTATTCATATTAACTATCGGCTTTAACAAAACACCGATGATTTTAGATTGAGAAGTATGTAAAGCTTTAAAAATGTTACGTTTCGATTACATACAGTAGGTACCTAATATTGTATGTCATGGTTTGTAACACTTTTGAAAACCACAAGGTGATGGAACCTGTATTAGGTTTGACCGCGAGTTATTTCTGACACAAAATAACAATGGTATGTTAACGCATTTTGATTTGAATAGTGTGGTTTTAACATAAATTTGCACATAAGAAGTTCTAACTTTATTTAGGATGATATACCAAATTTGTCTCGGATTTAGGAACGTGTTACTGTGATTAATCGACGCACAGACGACCCCTTGCCCATTTGTTAATACCGTTATGATTAATAAAATTGATTACACTTTGGTTTTTATTTATTTATTGGAACGAAGTTCCGAAACGCGGCTTTTGATAGAAATGAACTGGTAGAAATCGTCACGTAAGATGAAAGTGTTTTGTACTTTCATGCGGCATCTCTCTTTTTGACTTAATTCCTTACTTTTTATTATTTCCATTGAAAAAATAATACAAAATATACAGTTTACATAAAGAGAATCTAACGAAAGATCGATAAAGCTTTTTCATTACATGATGCATATATACTAAACAATCTATATTTTCATATCGAATTAAATTCCGAGTTGAGGAAAAAGCGTAAAGAACTTCGCTCCCGACATTCGTTCCCGTGAACGCATATTTGTATATTTATTTTTTATAGAAACTTTAATTCAGACGAATATATCAGTGCCATTGTACCCTATACTTTCTAATGTCACATCAAGAGATTTGCCGATAAGATAGGATAACCTAGTGACCAATCAATCAAATATGAATTAAGATGTCCTATCATCTGAACAGAGTTCTGGCAAAATGTTGTAGCAAATACTTATATTGTATAAGCATAAATTCATACTATTCTTAAACGACTTCCTTTCGTTTCCGTTCTTAGAACACACCATCAATAAATGATGGACATAATTAAATTTTCCATTTTAAATTGCACTAAGGAGAATGCGTTTTTCTCGTATGACATATGTGTGAAATTTCTCGGTAGAGAATGTTTTGTAAGGATTATTAAAGTAAAACCCCATCTTGGGATACCTCTTTGCTACAAACAAGACATAATAGGAAAAAATATACTTATAGTTTTTTTTTATTTAATTTCAGGTTTATGTTATAGCTAATGGCCTTTGTATTTATCATGGGGAGACAAGAGCTATGATTCCTTATCTAACTAGCGTTGGTCTACCATGCCCACGACACCACAATCCAGCTGATTTTAGTGAGTGCATCCTCCTTTATCGATACTAATTTAAATGTATGCAATGTAATGAAAGAAATAAATAATATCGGTTGATTTAAAAAAATCTTACATGAGGCTTTTAAACTGTTACCGATTAATTGTCTCGTGGAAAGAAGTGATACGAGTTTGAAGGATAGGTATTTATAAAATTAATGGTTTTATTTGCTTACTACTGTCTTATTAATAAAAAAATCTGATTCTCTTAAGTTAATTATCTATTAAGTACTTGTGAGCCGTTTTACCGAGGGCAAGAAAAATTTTAAAAGTATAATTAAATTTAAGAATACTTTTATAAAGTCGTACCTAGGTTCTGTAGTCTATTTGTTTCTTTACAAAAGTGTTTTACTTTACACTGCTAATAAAAATACTGATTTGTTAAAATATAAAGATCCTTATTGTTACTCGATATTATAATTCCATTCCGTGCTGAAAAGGAGGTCACGAGAGAAACCTTATAATATTTTATTCGTAATCGGGTTTAGTTGTATTACTTATCCTATATTTACATTTAAATACATATATCTATGTTTTATCATTGCAGTAATAGAGGTAACAGAAAACATAGAAAACACAAAGTTACTATCACAAGAAATACATAACGGTAAAATTTATAAATCTGCCAAGTTACATCAATCCAGTGAGCCATTGAACAATATGCAACTCAAAATAAGTTATCAAGCACAAGAAGATAGCCAAGAGACTCAAATAATGCTCTCGAATGAGCATTGCACATATGCTGTGCCAGGGTACGAACATTTAAGAGCGTCCACCAGTTCGCTCTCGAGTCAAGTTTCGCAAATAAACTCATCGTCTGCTTGGATGAAGGTACAAAAGTCTACAGATACTTTAGCATATGCCACTTCATACTGTGAACAATTCTTCGTTTTATTAAAAAGGATGCTACTCCAAATATCAAGAAATAGACAAGGTGAGATACTACATACGAGTATAGTGATCTATAATATGGTACCTTGTGTACCAGTAAAGGTCAAGTTTCAGGAATATAATGGCACAGCTTTATCCTCTAAGTAAATTCTTAAAATGTATTATACGTTGACAAAAACTTAGATAAGCTAGGTTCAATAATCGACCAAGGTCACTTTAATAGCAGAAATAAGAACAAATTAATGATATTTTAGATTATTAAAACCAGAAATAACTTTTGCTTCTACTTAAGTCCAGGCATAAATTCTGACACATAGGTACCTATTTCATTTATATTTGAAACTAGCTGTTGTCCACAGCTCCACATGCGTTTTTTATAATTGTAAATTACTTCTTATAAGATCAGCTGTCTGTTAGTGACAGTTCCGTGAAAAATGGTTCAAATGTTTTAGAGATAGTATTGCAAACGAAGCCATGGGTAAAAGCTAGTCCAAAATAAAAAAGCTTTAATTATTTTTTATAACGTTAGTTATCTGTCAGTGAAAGTCCCATGAAAATAGGTCCAATCATCTTGGAGATAGTACTACAGACGAAGCCACGGATGACAGCTAGTATAAAATAAAGTAGCCTATGTCACCCGCTGTAATTTTAACTACCCGTCAGTGAAATTTCTGTCAAACTCGGTACAGCCGTTTCGGAGATTACCCAGAACAAACAGACAGACAGACTGACAGACTGAAAGGCAGACAAAATTTTTAAAAATTGTGTTTTTGATATCAGTATCGTGTATACGTTCATATCGAACCTAAAAAAGTCGTTATTTTGATATTACAAACAGACACTTCATTTTTATTATATGTATAGATAATGAGCAAATTTGTTTAAATTGATTTTGAATAAGGCACTTATAATAAAAAGAAATTGATTTTGTCTCATAAAAAATAATAAACGGATGCAAAAGGAAGGACCAAGTCGCGATTATTGTGTTGCATCACTGCATTTACGTACTAACCAAGATTTTTAAAACTTCTGCAAAATATTCAAACGATTATCAGGTCCATAGATCGTATTAAAAAGAGAACTAAAAGCATCAATCGACTTCGTATAGTTAAGGCACTTGCGTTCATCAAACCGGTGAGGGCGCGAAACCAATGAAACCTCACCTGTAAGAAATAATGTTAGAGCTCTAGGAGTTGAGAAGAACTACGAGTAAAAACTGTTAAATGGATACTTGGGAGTTTCTTTCAGGACATCTGTTATTTTTATGTATTTCTCTACTTTAAGCATGTGTATAGGCTTTTATAATAATACTTCTGTTGAAAAATGCTAATATGCCTGTATCTATTGGGTTTTTAGGTCTATGGATCCAGTTAATTCATCACATAATGTGCGGACTATTAATAGGAATTTGTTTCTTTAATATGGCCAATGACGGAACGCAGATGTTTAACCATTTGAAATTGTGCGTCGGTCTAGTGATATTCTTTGCGTACACTCAAATAATGGTCCCAGTTTTAATTTGTAAGTGTATTTCTTTGGTTTGGATAACGAATGTACACGGTATAACATTGTAAATCAGAGAAAGTAGAACAATGGAACATTGACCAGGTTGTAACTAGTTTTGCCTGATATAAAATTGTATTAGACTCCGTTTTCTTTAACATTAAAATGATATTGTCGGAACATTGACCAGGTTGTAACTAGTTTTGCTTGATATAACATTGTATTAGACTCCGTTTTCTTTAACATTAAAATGATATTGTCGGAACATTGACAAGGTTGTAACTAGTTTTGCTTGATTATAACATTGTATTAGACTCCGTTTTCTTTAACATTAAAATGATATTGTCGGAACATTGACAAGGTTGTAACTAGTTTTGCTTGATATAACATTGTATTAGACTCCGTTTTCTTTAACATTAAAATGATATTGTCGGAACATTGACCAGGTTGTATCTAGTTTTGCTTGATATAACATTGTATTAGACTCCGTTTTCTTTAACATTAAAAATGATATTGTCGAAATTATTAATTAAAAGTTATCAAAGTTTTCCAAAACCAATTAACGATGTATTATTTACTGTAATTCTAATGCATTTTTCAGATCCACAAGAAGTAAAACTGGTAAAAAAGGAACATTTTAACTGTTGGTACAGTTTAACCCCGTACTATGCGGCTTTGACGATATCAAAGCTGCCTATACAAGTTATTCTGAATATACTATTCTGCACTATTGTCTATTTTATGGCTGGTATACCCTTCAGTGTATTGAGGTTTGCAACATTCTGCTTTATTGGGAACATCGTATCGCTCGTTGCTGAAGGCATAGGATTGGCTATTGGGTCTATATGTAGTGTAACAGTAAGTATACTCTTTTATATTTTATACTTTAATTTGATACTGCATCATCACAATACTTATGATCGACTGTCCTTAACATTCATTGATACGTGAAGAAAACGTCTCAGTATTTTAAATTTTCAAAAAAAGTCTAAGGTTAAGTTTTATAAAAATCGAGGTGGTTGAGTAGTTTCAATGTTAATTCGATATCAGCAGGTTCGAACTTCGGCATATACCGACGAATTTTTCGGAATTCGTCTACATTTACTAATTTAAATTGGTAACACCCTGAACATGAGAAATGTTCTTGTGGTATCACCGTATGTGAGAAAATATAGATCTGTGGATTTCTCGGAGTTTAAAATCGCCGATACGTTTTTGGCGGGTGGTGATTATGTCCATACCTTCCTTCGGGTAGAGATCTGTGCCTCTGCAGCGGGTCTCTTACAGGATGATGTGATGGTGTTATTGAGTCGCTATTTCAAGAAGCTTCATTTATGAATATCAAATTAGTATTTGTTCGGGAACTTTCGGTTCTTTGCATTTTCGTTAATTCCTATCGATAGTTGTATTATGTAATCTTTAGAAGTAAGTTTTTATTTATATTCTTACTTTACAGAACGGCTGTGCAATAGGTCCAGCATCAATCGCTCCGTTCCTTGGATTGGCTATCTACGGATTTGACTTCGCTCACGAAATTCCATTGATGATGAATATTTTAATGAAAACATCGTTCATAAGATGCGGTATAGTCGCTATGGTTCTAACTGTGTTCGGTTTTGAACGGCAACCATTGGAATGCAACGAGATGTACTGCCATTTCGCAAAACCTGAAGTTTTATTAAAGTATCTGGATATCGATAATAGTTCTGTTTGGGTGGAAATTTTAATAATGTTGAGCATTATGTTCGTATCGAGGTCAGTTTGTTACATTGGTTTGAGACGGCGGTTTGCGACGTGACAATATTAATGAATAACACTATTATTGTAATCAAGTACCAAAAAGTTCTGTTAAGAATCTCAATATTTTAACTCTTAATCAATATTGTGTTAATATTCTTGAATACAGCTATATAATCGTTCTAAATACAAAATGATTTGTGACAGATTATATCGTAATCAGAAAAGTGCCAGTTTGATAAAACAAAATGGCGGTCAGGCTGTGTTGTAAGAAACGTGATATAACACATTGATTGTGAGGTATATCTCTGTTATGTTAGTAAAATTATAAGAGAAATGGCATGTGATATGTACTTAGATTAAGTTTATTATACTAAAGAACATACTTAAGGTTATGTTTGAAAGGCTGATAAATTTTTACCTTTCTAAATATAGTATGATGTTTTATTTTCCATATCTTATGCAGTGAATTTAGGTAATATTAAGTATGGTTATTGAAAGCAGAAGTTTGGTCCATAAATTAATATATAAAATACATCTATTTATTCCTATAATTAATATAATAAAGGACCCCTAAAATTATTATTTAATGAATTTTAAAACGAATTGTTAATAGCTTTTCATACAGTGCAATGGGAATGTAAATTATTTCGATCAAATATATATAAAAAAAATATTCTAACAAGGAAATACTGCATATAGGAATTTCGCTTATACATTACCTATAATTAGTTCCAATCTATTTACTATAATGTATGTATAATAATGTATATATGTACGTTGTTTTTTACTTCCTTTTAAAATCATCGTAAATCTATTATGTTTATGCAGGTACTATAAGTACCTACGTACGAACATAAGGTACTAAAAGGTAAAGGTATATTTATATAATTTTATACAAAATTGTTATCTTTAATAATATAAAAAACTAGTAGTTTACACAATATGTATTTTCTATTAAAAAAAAAGTTTTACGTTAAAACCTTGTTTATTTCCTACCACGCCGAATTTAGATTTAGGTACCTTGGACATTTACGTAGATAAAGAATGAACGACGCTTAAAAGTATATTGACGCGCAAATATTCAAATTTTTAATCGTTTCTAAGAATGAACTGTTCCTCCTTCAGGATGAATTGGATACACTCGGACGGTAAATAGATAGATAACAATTTATAATATCATTGCGTTTTTAATTATCCAAAAACGAATTCAATTCGATTCTATATTGATGTCTTGGCTTTGAGCATGAAATGCATAAAATCAAAAATACTTTATTGAACTTAGATCCAACGAAGGTGCTTATAACGTCAAAAACTACCATCGGTTCTTAAAATAAACCAGGCATCTAGTAGAACCGGCAAGAAATTTGGTAGGGTTCATGTTTTTAACATACATATATTTAAAAAACTCATTAACGTTGCAATCGTTTTTAGTGAATACACAGAGAGAGCTGTTAATTTCAGACATCAACTTTGTTCACATATTCATCCACCCTGTAAGTTACCATGAGACATTAAGCTATGGAAGTAACTAACCTAAACTAGTGGCAATATCTGTTAGCTGGCGAATCCTACGTACTGCGAATGCAGCAGAACTTAATCTTCTCGCCAATTTTTTATGTGAGAACCCCATTGTAATTTAGAATCCACTGTGATACCCAAGAATACAGTATTGTCAGCTAACCCTACTAAATTCCCATCGACCTTGATTCTACTATCAACCGATGGAAAATTAGGCAAGGTAAATCTCATATATTTTGTTTTATCTTCATTTAGCAATAAGGTATTTAACGCAACCAAAGATAAATTTCATCGAAAGCATATTATTCAGATGCCCAACTTCTGAATTTATCCTTTTCACTTTAAATGTAAGTGAAGTATTGTCTTGCAAAAAGTACCATGTCAGTACCTATAGTTATTAACAATTAACGGCAGATCATTTATATACATCACTAACAAAAATGACCCTAAAATAGGGCTCTATTTTCTCTATATTACTATCATAATAACGATTTTTTACTAATTGGATATGAACGTATACAAGAAAACATAATTTAAAAAAAATTTATCTGTCTGTTTGTTCCGGGTAATCTCCGAAACGGCTGGAACGATTTTGACAGAAATTTCACAGGCGGATAGTTAAAATTACAGCGGGTGACATAGGCTACTTTATTTTAGACTAGCTATCGCCCGTGGCTTCGTCTGTAGTACTATCTTCAAAACGATTGGACCTATTTTCACTGGACTTTCACTGCCAGATAGCTAACGTTATAAGAAGTAATTAAAGTTTTTTTTTTATTTTGGACTACCTTTCATCCGTGGCTTCGTTTGCAGTACTATCTCCAAAACGTTTGAACCATTTTTCACGGACCTTTCACTACAGATAGCTGATCTTATAAGAAGTAATTTACAATTATAAAAAAATCGCATGCGGAGCTGCGGGCAACAGCTAGTTTCTAAATATAATAAGAATTACCTTCTTCAGGAATTCTTGAGATCGGCTGGACCAAAACTTTCGTGAAAACGTCAAACCATACGTAGTGATGCTTTGAAAGCTACTTCACCTCCTCGATGGTTCTCATTCTCGCACATTATTACCTACTTGTTACACCAAAGTTAGCAAACGAAAAGGTCACTATCGAATCAACATGTTATCGTACGCATGTTTTTGCGGAATTCCTATTGAGTGCGAGTGGATTTCATATAATGGTTCGGTTATTCAACACTTCAGACTGTAACTGTGGATTGGTAACCCTAAGCGTGTACGTACATATCGATACAGTAAAATTATATTTTTATATATCTCATTCTAATTTACGAAAAAGTCAAATATTCTTTTAACAGCAAGGATGATATTAATGTACAATAGGATAGCGGTTTATTTACATAATGTCCAAAATTATGCGGTCTGTGTGGCGTATACCTTTTTTTTAATTATTAACATGGGGAGATCCATCATGGACACACCACCATCTCGGGGGAGAGAGTGAGTAGTATGAGACTCCTACTCACTAAGACTTCACGGTGTACCGACCGCCGCTGTGGTTGGGGCGACACGGGATCGTGCAAAGCTATCACCATGTCGCCCCAGCGGTCAGCCCGGCGGAAGGTGTCCTCCGGGCTCCGTCCTTATAGTAGACTGGGTACAAATCCAGCTACCTCCCCTCGTCAGCCGAACCTGTCTAATGAGGAGATGGGAGTGTGGCGTATACCTACGCTAATATAGTCTAACAAAACAGGGTCATGTGTTTTATGTTATGAATTGGAAATCGCCGGGAATCTGGCAAGACGACAAGATACACGATAGACCAAGTGGTTTCAGAGTGACGGGTCAAACAGGCAAACAACTACCGGGCAGACCACGAGTATGATAGGTAAACGACACAGAGAGTGGAGGGTAAATTCTTTATGAGAGCTACGCAAAGCTGTGATAGTTTAGTTGAGCGATTATATATGAGAGATTATAGTACACGCGTAACCTCGATCTTGAACGAAATTACATTTTGGTATTTTGTACACGTGATTCATTATAACTTAGTGTGTATTGCTAGGATAGTAACTCATATAAAAAATAGATTCAACAAAATTATACTACGAGTATATACGATTGAATTTTATTATAAATACATAAATAAGTGTAAACAAATATTGAATTTCTTCATACTCATTCTATATATGTATTTCAATTCAAATAATAGTAAATACGTGAACTTCTACAATTTTGAACCTTATCTCTATAAAGATTGATATATATTGAAAACATGTTACCGATATTTGGAATTGGTGCTATTATTCTAACAGATTAAATTCGTGATTTTTCAAATTACTCAAAACAAAACGTTACATTGTAAAACACATCTATTCAAAGTTTGAGGTATTACTATAAATTTCTTCTGTTTAGACGACAATAAATTAGTAAACACGTTTTATTGGAATCTCAGTTTTGGCCTTACACTAACTGAATTTCAAATATTTTAATGGATAATTATTTACTTATCAGCTGATACCGTCTGTACTATTTATTGTAGCTGTGAATTTTTTTCCCGCACACTTGTCGCGACCACACTCGGCAGAGGCTCAAACCTAGATATGATCCCTCGAGCATGCTGCTAGCGCTATACAGTGACACTGAAAATTTTCACTCACGAACTCAAACACAAAATACAGATTACCCCCAAATACGCGCACACGGACAGGTAAGTACAGATATGATGGAAGGGGGTTTTATTTTTTCCCTTATTTTTTCGAACTCGGTTTAGTCTAAATGAAAGATACAAAATACATGTTTGAATTCGTGAGGCACACATGTTGTTCTCACTGAGTCTTACAGGTTTTATTAGTTTAGCTTAGCTTAGCGAGATTCAACAGTCCCGATGTTGCAACTGTTCGGCCACTTAAGTGCTTTTGAGTTTGTTGCCTCACGGTCGAGTGTTAATTTAAGCGTACGCCCAATAAGTTTGGCCATCACGCTAATATTAGTTAGTTTGATAAAATATAAATCAGAAGTGAGTAAATGTAGGCTGCATGGGTAAAAATTCCAGAGATTCTATACATAATGATTTGATATAGAAAAGCAACAACGTTTTAAAGTTGTCGAATGTTTAGGATGCAGGAAATAGACAAAATAAGTACAACAAACTGATGTCATTCATTCCATTATATTATCATCGAGTGCCAACCTTATACATGTAAGCAGAAAGATTAAATTTGAAAATCAGCTACATGTTGTGGTTTGAGAAATATAAATTTCTTGGTGTACATATATACATACATATCCAGCCCCTCTTAATATACATACTATCTTAATAGAGTTCATTTTCTTCCAAAACCTTTGTCACGTCGCTTTTTAACGTGTTTCTTCGTTTTATTTTTCCTTTTCTCTGCTTTGTCTTCTTTTACACTCTTCTTTCTTGCTTTCTTGCTATTTGGCGATTCGTCACGTGGACGTGCACAATTCTTGAATTTAGTCCCTAAAACATATATAATAAAATCAAAATCATCTCGATATTCCCAGTGAAGATGGTATTTCGGTTTTCAATTTATACTGTGTCAGTAAAAAATAAATACTAAGTAACAATTGAAGACATGATGATGATGGTGATATGCAACGTTTTTATTTATTTTAATTATATGACCTAAATGAAAATGTTATGTTCGTATACGTATTCTGCTCTTACAAGGTTAGCGCGAATAGGATTAGAAATGAAAACAATCAATGTACCCAAAGCATACAGATAAAATAATCAAATATATAACTAAGCTTTAGAGCGCATTTCTGTAAAGTTACGTATTTGTAACATATTACCTTTATTTACTCAAGTCTTCAATTACTTAAGTACTAAGCTAGTACTTCGTACCGCCTAACAGTCGATTTATTAATTTTTTTTTAATACTTATTCTGCTATTCTGGATGCTATATAATGTTAAATGTTACCATCGTATTAATATTGTTCACGCTCAAAATGAAGAACGTAATACATGGAGCGTGACACCGACGAAAACGGGCCAATAGCGACACAGCTCAAAACGTCCGTTAAAATAGTGACTCTGTAAATCTCGAAATATACGCATCATATCAGACGACACACGCATTATTATTTCATTTAAGCCGACATATGTAGCCTCAAAAGGCGCGAACATAGTTTTGGTCCAATCGAGCCGAATATCTCGAAGCGTGCAATCTACAAATTCGGATAATTACGCAAAAGAAACCAGAAGACTTGGAAATTCGTTTCAAGAACGATAAACGAGCAGCGAGAATTTGAATATTCAACCGCCACCTGGTCAAGATCGTCGCAAGATTACGGCTAGAATCGCCATCAACAGCAGCATCGCAGCGCATTGTGTGTTGAGTCTCCTCGAGCGTGGTGTGCCTACTCATTTTACATAGCATCTGCATCCTACGTTAACCTGGTTCGCTATACTTCGGTCTACCACAGGCAGTGTCGTTATTTGAATACAAAAACCAGTAAGTACTCGCACATACTTTCAAAATGACCACTCATAGTGAATCCATTGACAGCAAAAATGTAGCAAAGATTAAAGATCTCAATAGAAAAAGAGGCATAATTAAAGGTAGATTAACGAGTTTCAAAAAACACATTGTATCATTACAAGAAACAGTGTTGTCCGTTGAACAACGCGCCGAGTTGAAATTGCGTATTCAAGGTCTCAACAGCTTATTTTCAGAGTATCACGAAATTCAAAGTAGCATTGATGAGTTGGTCCCTGACAGTAAATTAAACGAGCAAATAGAAGCACGAGAAAACTTCGATATCGAATATTACGCGATTTTAGCAAAGGCTCAATGTATGATAGATGATGGGTTTACATTATCATCTTGCGCAGACAGTTCAAATACACAGTCAGTAAAGTTACCTATTATCACCTTACCCGAATTCGACGGTTCATACGACAAGTGGCTTGAATTTCGAGACACCTTTTTATCTCTAGTTCATTCATGCAAATCAATCACAAAAATTCAAAAATTTCATTATTTAAAGTCGTCTTTAAAGAAAGAAGCACAATCAGTAATTGAATCGTTAGAATTTTCGGCAAATAACTACGTAGTAGCATGGGAATTACTTCTGAATCGCTATAACAATAGTAAATTATTAGTGCATAATCACATAAAAGCATTATTTTCCATGCCTACTACATTAAAAGAATCGCCAATTCACATACGTAAGCTTATTGACATTACATTAAAAAATCTACGTTCACTTAAACTACTCGGCGAACCTACTGATCACTGGGATTCACTAATAATTTATATGATCGTGTCAAAGCTAGATCGCACGACCGAACGTGAGTGGGAACAATATAAAAACATTTCTACTAAGTGTAGTGAGGACTCTAAATCTCAAAAAGTCGATGACTTACTACAATTTCTGAGAGACAAGGCAGATATGTTAGAATCTTTACAAGATCCACAGAAACCGCATACAAACCATAAGTCATCATACATTCCAAAGGTTCACTGCAACATTATCACGCAAAAGACAGAAGGCAGTTCTAAAAGAAATTACAAACCAATAGTAAAACGGCACAAGTTATGTATATTATGTAACACACCATATCCTTTGTATTCGTGTCAACGTTTTCTTGATCGCGATATAAAAGAAAGAAAAACATTTGTTACTAATAATAAACTATGCGAGAACTGCCTTCGTCCAGGTCATATAGCTGATATATGTAGATTTGGTCCATGTAGAAAATGTGAGAATAAACACAATACTCTTATTTGTGACCGAAGTACGGGCGATCAGACTATCACGCGCACAATCACCCGTCACTCCGGCCACGCGGCGAATGAGTCACCGAGCTACCCCTCCTGCGGATCGGACGCAGTCGCAGGCGCGGGTGCAGGGGCAGCTAGCGGCTATACACACGCACAAAGTTATACTATACAAATAGATAACGTTCATAACAATATATATAATACGCAAAGCGAACAAACAATTCTTTTGTCCACTGCACTTGTCGATGTACCTGACAGTTCAGGTAAATTATATAGGGCACGCGCATTATTAGACAGTGGCAGTGAAAGATCTTTTATAACAAAATCATTTTGTAATAAAATAAATCCGCAATTAATACAGTCCACACAACATATTCGAGGGGTTAGCAACATAGTCACACAATGTATTCAGACGTGCAAGCTTGAAGTTAAATCTAAAGACGGCACATTTCATTCACATAATATGCATTATTTAGTTTTACAAGAAATAACTTCGAGATTGCCAAGTATCACAGTGCCGCGTAGGTTATTTAACATTCCTCATAATATCACTCTGGCCGATCCCACATTTTTTGAAAGTCAACCTATAGATATGTTAATAGGCGCAGACTTATTCTGGGATCTGCTTAGTGAAGGAAAGATACGCTTACCTAATGGCCCTTTGCTTCAGAATACTAAATTAGGCTGGATAATTTCTGGTTCGGTAAATAATTTCCGAAGAAATCATTAAATAATATACAATGTTAGTTCACGCAAACAACAACTCTGCAGCCTATAGATACACAACTACGTAGATTGTGGGAGTTAGAAGAATTACCAGCCTATCAAATATCAACTATTTCACATGGTGATGAAATCCTATTTTAAATACAGTTTATAGAAACGACTAAACGCGCAGTCGATGGTAGGTTCTGTATGAACATGCCATTTAAATATTCTCCTGATACGTTAGGCGAAACATACGCACAGGAGGAAGGCGTTTTTACGCGCTAGAAAAACGCTTAGACTACAATCGCAAGTACAAGAATATGTACTCAGACTTCATCTGTTAGTACATTGAATTAGCTCTTATGAGTCGCGTGGAATCTTACGGAACACTACATTATTTTATGCCGCATCACGGTGTTTTTCGTGAGATCGCCGCGACAACTAATTTTATTTTCAATTTTATTACGATTCTTTGTATACGAGTATGTTGCTTGTACGGATATCAAAATATTCTATAGACAAGTACTAATACACGAATCATAACGCGACTTGCAATTAATTATTATGATATAGATCATGTGATCCGTTAAGTATATATAAATTAAATACAGTAACACATGGTACAACATCGGCACCATTTCTAAGTTGTAGGTTTGGCACAAGAATGCTCAAATCCTGGTATCGCGCAATTTCTACAAAAATAAAAAAAAATAAAAATATAAAAAAAAAAACAGCTGATTTAGTGTCCCGAGGTTGTAACCTAGACGTTCTCAGTACTTTCATTTTATGATAGAACGGAACCCAGTAAGTTCAGAAGTCTGATTTTGAGGATACCTCAGCTAGTATTTTCACCGTCATAGACCTACCTGAACTAAAGCCAAATGACATACATAGATTTAACACGCGACAAGCATTCATTCCCTTATTTCTATTTCTTAGATTCTCACAGTATAATCGCCTACAACGTACCGTCGCGTTTATGCACCGATTCATTTATAATGCGCGCAATTCCGGTGATAAACGGGTCGGCATGTTAAGTACATGTGAACTTAATGAATCTATTTTAACTCTAGCTAGGTTATCACAACAGAAAGCCTTTAGAGATACATACGACTCATTTTTAAAAACGGTTATATAAAGACTGCACCCGCTCGCTTATTGAAATTAAATTTATTTTTTGATAAAAACAAATTGATCCGAATAGGCGGTAGTATTGAGTATGCCTCAGAATTTAATTATAATAAAAAGCATCCCATTTTACTTTCATGTAAACATCATTTTGCAACGTTATTATTTCGGTACAAGCATCAACAGTTAATGCATGCCGCGCCACAACTTTTATTATATTCAATTCGGGAGTCTTGGTGGCCAATCGGTGGAAGAAATATGGCAAGAAGTACGTGCCATACCTGCGTCACTTGCATGCGAGTACGTGCTAAAACTTTTCCACCAATTATGGGCAATTTACCACAAGACAGACTTGATGCGGGATATCCATTCGTACATTGCGGTGTTGATTATGCCGGGCCAGTATTTGTTATAACCGTCGCGGACGGGGGGCAAAACTAACTAAAGCATATATTGGTTTATTTGTCTGTCTTACAACACGCGCTATCCATTTAGAACTTGTCAGCGATTTATCATCAAATGCATATTTACTCACACTTAAACGTTTTATTTCTCGCCGAGGTAAGCCATTGGAAATATTATCAGATAACGGAAAGAATTTCGTTGGATTAATGAATGACCTCAAAATTTTCTTACATAACTGTTCTGAAGAAACCAAGGATACGCAATTTTTCAGGGCATTAATTTTTAAATTTATGCCACCTTATGCCAGTCATTTTGGAGGCTTGTGGGAGGCTGGGGTAAAAAGTACTAAGCATCATCTGAAACGTGTAGTAGGTAACGCACACTTAACGTTCGAGGAGTTTAGCACGGTGTTGATCGAAGTCGAGGCCGTCCTAAATTCCCGACCTCTAACACCACTGTCCTCAGATCCACAGGATTTTCTTCCATTAAGTCCAGGATATTTCCTAATTGGCCGTCCACTAACAGCGCCCGTGTGCGCTGACTTAAACGCTACAAACTCATCCAGGCTTACACAATATCAACGAGTGGAGCAAATACGTCAACATTTCTGGGACCGGTGGTCCAAAGAGTATATCTCCGAGCTTCAAGCGAGAACAAATGGCAAGTAAGAAGCAAGGAAAACTTAAAAGAAAATACTCTCGTCCTTATTAAAGTTGAGAACCAACCTCCTTTAAAATGGAAACTAGGGAGTATTTTTAAAGTATTTCCAGGGAAAGATGGCGTCTCTAGAGTAGCTGACATTAGAACTCCGGGCGGCGTTATACGCCGAGCATTTTCGAAGATTTGCCCGCTTCCACTAAACGACGAACAATTAATGGGCAACGCGAGATCTTCCGGTGAAGTCTACAGCAACGAGGGTTGAAAGCATCATCTTTCAAGGCGGGGAGTATGTTCACGCTCAAAATGAAGAACGTAATACATGGAGCGTGACACCGACGAAAACGGGCCAATAGCGACACAGCTCAAAACGTCCGTTAAAATAGTGACTCTGTAAATCTCGAAATATACGCATCATATCAGACGACACACGCATTATTATTTCATTTAAGCCGACATATGTAGCCTCAAAAGGCGCGAACAATATTGACATTAATATTTATACGATACTAACGTCACTCAATTGTTTTGCCTTCCCGGAACCTTTCCACTAACACTTAAACTTTATGCTATAGTATTAAAGTTTAAATTGACTTTTAAGTATTATTACGAATCGTTTGTATGGGAGTATAGAAAAGTGTTGTTTTTAGACTTTTTTTTTTTTCCTTCTTGTCATGGATGCAATAACATTAGACATACAGGAGGAAGCACCTTGGTGTATGCTATTCGCTGATGATATTGTTCTTGTTGGTGAAAATGCTGCCGAGGTCCAGAGTAGGCTGGAGAAATGGCAACAGAAACTGGAGAATTTTGGTTTAAAGATTAGTGGGATGAAAACTGAACATTTGTTCTGTGACTTCGGAGGTCCATCCAGTTTTTGTCATATTACCTTAAACGGTGTATTCTTACCAGCCTGCTCCAATTTTCGGTACCTCGGCTCATTAATCCAAAATGACGGTGGAATAGACAAGGACGTGAGGAATAGGATAAATGCAGGGTGGATGAATTGGCGAAAGGTGTCTGGGGTGGTTTGTGACCCACGAATGCCGTTGAAACTCAAGGGGAAGGTGTATAAAACTATAATAAGACCAGCCGTGTTATATGGATCCGAGTGCTGGGCTACGAAAGAGACGGATGAGAAAAGATTACATGTAGCAGAAATGCGAATGTTAAGATGGATGTGTGGTGTAACAAGGATGGATAAGATTAAGAATGAGTATATCAGAGGAAGTTTGAAAATAGCACCAGTGACAGAGAAGTTGAGGAGTAGTAGGTTAGCATGGTACGGGCATATTATGAGAACAGATGAAAGTCATGTAACAAGAAAAGTTTTGAGTTTGAAAGTGGACGGATATAGGAGTAGAGGAAGACCTAAAAAGGTATGGATGGGTTGTGTGAAAAACGATATGTGTATAAAAAGTGTGAATACTGAGATGACATCTGACAGAGGAGAGTGGAAAAGGAAAACATGTTGTGCCGACCCTACTTAGGTGGGATAAGGGTAAGATGATGATGAATTGTCAAGACGAAGTTTGTATGAAAGGTAAGGTTTTGAAAAATCGGACGGAAGTGTGAAAAATGTACGTTACAAAACTTCTATGTAAAAATTAAGTGAAACAGACGGCAATAAGGAGATTTATCAAATATATTGAAAGAATGAATAGATTGACGTTCAGTTTAAATTTACATGGTTGTACTGTATACGGAAGATTTGTTAATATCGGGTATATTATATATATTAACTAAGCCAGACCGGGTAGCTAGTTTCAAATATTTATAAAATCGTTAATGGTAAGTGTATGAACTAGCCTATAACTCATTTTTACCAGTATTTAATAGGACTGAAATTTGTTATTAAAAAGTATTATTATACACAATAGGGAAAGATTTAAATATCATTTACTTAGTAAAAATAATAAGTTAAGCACTATATAATACCTTCTTCTTCATTATCTATGTCATCATCCGAATCGTCTTCTGATCCACTTGGGAGATCATCATCCTGGAGAATATCAGGTTTGTGAACAGTCCCTGAGAGATCTTCTTTTAGCCCAGTTATCTTTTTGTATATCAAATCATCAGTGTCTCCGGTCTTTGCTTTGTTAATGTCACGTTCATAGTTTATTACCTGGAAAAAAAAAGAAATGTTTTGTGATGTAGAAACAATTTTACCAACTATTCTTTGTAATTAAACTGTTCATTATTATATTACAATTAGAGAATACCGAAAAAAAAAAAAAATTTAATTGGAAAAATGAAACTTTGCAAGTTTGTAAATTTGTTGTTATTAATGTACGGAAAATTCGTTAAGGGCTTCTCTACGGAGCGTCACAAAAACGACATAACTGCCATTTAAGTTTTTATTATATCTTTTTGATAGTTTAGCCGCAAGATATTAAAAAAAAAGCAAAATTATTAAAAATTTCAATTTCAAAGATCCGTAGAAACTGAAATATTAACGATAGAAATTTGACTCATTGAAATTTTTAGTACATAAATTTAAATTTAAAAACTTATGAGACCTATCCATTCATTTTAACAAAATAAAATTTGGTTTACAGCTTCCAGGTGACAATGAATGTTAAAAAAAACATATGTTATTTACATGGGGAAATTTAAAGTTTGATGAAGAATCTCTAAAAATTGAAATGAAGAGCGGTCTTTTGAGCAGATTTTTTTTTGGATATATCCAATGATATTTAGAGGTGTGAGCGAAACAAAAAATTTTATCTTTTTTCGGCACACTCCAATATATATATAGATGAGTCTTTTATTTATTTGGCATAACCTCTGAAATGGTTGAACTGTTTTTGATGAGAATTTTACTGAAAAACAGAATCATTTTCATAATATCATCTACACTATATAATATTATGCTTTTTCATAATGGCTATAATAAAAGTTACAATTAAAAAACAAAAGATAGCTCACAACCAATCTAGATTAAACATTTCATTCCTATGACATAACAAACCATTTTTGTGAGAACAAAATTATAGACGACATTTAGCATTCAATGATAAAGCATAATTAATATATATGTTTATGACATATATTTTCATTACATCACCCATTGCAGGGCCATAGGTCTCTACCCGAAAGAAGGTATGGGCATTACCACGCCAGTATTAGCAGTAATGTATTGGCGATTTCGAACTCCGAAAAATCTATCATTCTATATATTCTCACATATGGTGGTACTAAAAGAACATTTTACAGGTTGAGGTTTCCCTACGATGTTTTCCTTCACAGTCAACCCATAGTGTTACAAACTTAAATTATTAAATGTACACGAATTCCGAAAAATTCGTTGGTACATGAAATTAACATTGTACCTGTCAAAGCACTAAGTACCATGACTAGTTTTATCTATACATATAATAAAAATGAAGTGTCTGTATGCAATATCAAAATAACGACTTTTTACTGATTGGATATGAACGTATACACGATACTGATAACAAAAATACAACTTTTAAAATTTTTGTCCGTCTGTCTGTCTGTTTGTTCCGGGTAATGGATCCTGGTCCTGGATCTATTGTAACAGAAATTTCACTGACGGATAGTTAAAATTAGAGCGGGTAACTTAGGCTACTTTATTTTCGACTAGCTATTATCCATGGCTTCGACTGTAGTACTATATCCAAAACGATTGGGCCTACTATTTTCATGGGACTTTCACTGACAGATATCTAACATTAAAAAAGTATTTAAGGCTTTTTTATTTTGTACTAGCTTTTTTTTACCCATGGCTTCGTTTGCAGTACTATCGTTTGAACCATTTTTCACGGAACTTTCACTAACAGATAACTGTATATAACAGAAGTAATTTACAATTATAAAAAAAAAACGCATGCGGAGCTGCGGGCAACAGCTAGTCAAATATATATTCACTAATTTAATAATGAGGAGTCAGTATAATGTTGATAAGATATATAGAATAATCTATATGATGAGATTGGCATTGACAGTTTAGTGGTAAAATATCAAACATTCCGTTCAATATCAAACATTCCGTTAAACAGAGCTCCACTATTGTAAAAAAGTAATAAGTGAATATGCATAACTTAAAAAATATATACATCCGAAATGAGTACCGAGATACTGCTGAGAGATGATACAGTAACAATAAGCATTTTTTATTTTATTTTTATATATTATAGGGGGCAAACGAACAGGTGGGTCACCTGATGGTAAGTGATCACCGCCGCCCATAGACACTAGCAACACCAGGGGAGTCGCAAGTGCGGTGCCGGCCGTCTAATATATGTGGGCCTCCGGCGCTCTCACTGGCCGAACGAAACGCAACAGTGCAAGCACTGTTACTTCACGTCGGCTTTCTGTGAGAGGGTGTTACTACCCCGGGCGAGCCGACCCATTCATTCTGAAACCAGTAATAGTTTCAGCGTAGCTCTACCACCTAGAAGACCGATACACATGGCATAGGATGTGAGAACTTATATTGAGGTCTGTAAAATAGTAACTACTACAGTAATGTTTTACTAAATCAAACTATTTTACTCAAATTCTATGATTCTTTTGATATTGTTAAAACACTGTGTCAACAAAAATAAGAATTATCTTACGGAAACTATATATGAAGACCTCAAAGTTGCTCTAACTTGTTTTTCTAGTCAGAATCATTCTTTATATAAAGAGTAAGTACTAACCTCAGTAAGTCTTTTAGGAATATAAACATTCTTAAAAGCTTCCTCTTCAATTTGTTCCTGAGCTGTCATTTCATCAAAATTTCTCGAGGATGCCTTCTCTGATAACTTTTCGAGGCATTCTTCAAGATTGTTCTCATTTATTGTTGCATCCGTAATAAAATCGAATAACTCTTTTACTGTTAATGTAGCCACACCTCGTTTTCTAAAGAAATCTGATATGTTTGTACAATCTTTCCTTAAGAATTCGAATGCATGAGGATGATCATGTTCCACGGACTGTGATACATCTATAACAACAACATTACCTTTATGATAAAGTAAGTTGTATTCCGACAAATCTGCATGAACTAATTTGCAAATATTGTACATTTTCCACATCATCTCAATACAGTCCCTATATAAAGTTCGGGATGTTGATTGTGAGATTTCTACGTCTTTTAATTTTGGCGAGGGCCAACCATCTTCTCCCATAAAAGACATAACCAAAACATGACTACGTAAAATTATTGGCTCAGGCACATTCAACTTGGCATTGTACATTCGTACTAAATTCCTCATCTCTTTTTCGGCCCAAGTTCGTACCATTTTTCGCGGATTCGATCTGCAGTAACCATTTCGGAATCTATACTCTCCTGAAACATATTTATCTCTGTCCTTAAAGACTAAAATGGATGTCTTAAAAATTTTTACTGCATAGTCTCGTCCATCTTTAGTTGTTGCATGATAAACATTCGCTTCCTTTCCTGTTGATATGCATCCATTGATTTCATTAATGATCCCTCTATTTAACAATTTAAAAAGAATCATCTTGGTTCGAGGGTCCATAACTTGTTCAGCTGTTGCTCGGTCATGTTTATCCTTAATCCTTATACGGTCATTGTCCACCTTTCTATCATTCTGATCAATAAACTTCTCAGTTTTGTTTGACAATGGCTGATATTTATCTACGTTTATTTTGTTCACATATTTTTTGAATAACTTTTCTGTTGGTTGATATGTATTAAGTTTATTAGATGGATTTTGGGTGTTCACATTGTCTTTCCTTTTTGTACACTGAGACGGATCATCAGAATCATGGTAATATTCATCAGAAATGAAATCATCCTCCTCTTCATCACTGGTGAGTTTTTTTATATCAAGTACATCTGAAAACTAAGATGACAAAAATTAATAAATAATTAAATAAATATAATACCTAACATAGGTATATATCCTAAACCACTTCAAATATTTGATTTTAAACTGCTTCAAACATTCTATACAATAGAGGTTATTAAGATGTTCCCTCCAAATTATTTCCCCAATTTTCCAAGCAAAGGAGTACTGGTATATGATTATTTAAAAGTATATTTTAGTTTGATGAACTACTTCTTTATACTGGTATTTTAACTGTAACTATTGCTGTATAATATATATATATATATAATGTATTGATAATAATAAACATCTCTTATAATACTTATCCTAAATTGTTAAAATGATTTCATAGCACCTAAGATAAATTATGATTTTTGAAACAATAGGCAAAAGATTTTGCTATAGTCTATATAGGCATATTCTTACTTGAAATCATAATATAACATTTTAAAACTTATATCCATAAAGGAATGGAGGTGTTACCAACCTTGCTATTATCTCTAATACGCGAGAAACAAAACCAGCAATAATATTAATGTATTATTTTTATTTGCCAAAATCAAAATCAAAAATACTTTATTCAGTTTAGGCCATGAGAAGGTGCTTATGAACGTCAAAGTTACCACCAGGTAGGAAAACAATCAAACAATCCAGAAGAACTGGCACGAAACTCTATCTGGTTTACCTTTTCATCAAACATAATTTTAAGATCATTACGAACATATTTTTAAGAACGTTTTTATAGTTATATACCTAGATAATTACATTTGTTTTTGCCAGATGCACAGAGAGGGGCATCATTTCCAGACATCACCGTCGTTTACAGATTGATCCACCCTATAATAGTCTTTAGAGATTAAAACATGCTAGACATGGTGATTGAACTTAGTATCCGGCAAATTTTTCAAATTCTAATTTAGATCTTCGAGTATTTTAATATAACATTATCACACTACCTTCATTTGAATTGTATTTACTCTTACAAGTAAAAATGGTTATTTAAATTAAAACACGACCATGTTGGAACATCATATTTAGCCATAGATAAAATGAAACCACTTTAAGAAACTAAAATAAATAAAATATCTTCTAATACTGAAACAATATGTATACTTTTGTTTACATTTATTTATATTGATTTCATAAAATGTATTATTACATAAGTTAATGTTTAAAAAAATACTCATATAATACATACAATAATTCCCGATTTATACATATATAGACACATTCAGTAAAAGATGTATGAATATGTTATGTGGAGAGGCAATGTCACAACTCCACTTTTTGTTAACATTTTATTTTACTCCCCACTTTAATTTGTGTACAGAGGACTACATATAGAAATCAACTGTTAAGGGATTGTAACAATATGTACGTATACATATAAGAGTAAATAAAAATATCAGCAATAGGGATTTCTTGAGGTATCCATTCATATCATAGCCACAAAAAGTATTTGCATAAAACATATGTTTTATGTGATAAATTGAATATAACTTTTTTGAGACTCAGGGATTTATATAGGTAGGTACCTAATAACATAATAAAGATATTAATTTATGATTATTTTTTTTATAAAAGAAGTTGCTTGTTTGTCATATTGGTGGTATTTCTAAAATGACCTAGTTAGAGTTAACAAATGAACCTGTACAACAAATAAAATAAATAAATATAACTTTGAAGGTAACCACATATGAATATGCAACAAAAAAAAGGATTATTTGATCATTTACAAGGTAAACATGACTAAATATGGTACAAAATACTCACTCTTACAGACTTAACCTTCGTAGAAATATCTTCTTCATAATCACTAAATTGGCCGTCAGAACTATAGGACATTTTGTTATTTTATAAAACGATTTTGGAATAAACTAAATATCAATACAGATCACAATTTCTAAACACATGTGGAACTCACGGAAATATATGACATGTCAATAATTGTTCAAATACCCCAATAACATAAGTGATATTCCCCAAATTTGGTTCAAATAAATTCTTGACTTCCACTAAATTATCAACTTAATTATTTCAAGGAAAAAGAAACGAATTTCAATAAATTATTAATATAACGTAAATTATCTTTACATTTGACTAACAGATATCTGAAAGCACAGATTAACCTAAGAATCACAGAAGCACAAGATTTATACAGTTTGGAACTATCAAACTATCAATGGAATAAATAAAAGAAAAATAGCAAAACGTTAGAATTCTCACACTTCACTTACACACTGCTAATCTTTAAATAATCGCCAATAAATTTAATATTTCCCGTACTCTGAGGAATTCTTTATAAACTGTTAACACTGTGTATTACATTTCTGTGTTTTTAATTTATTACGGCTACTAGATATAAGTTATTTAAGCTGTTTATCGTATAAGTTTATTGGGTATCTAACCATTCCAATAATATAAAATTCCTATGAAATCAACTATATTACCATTTTATACTACGATATTACAAGCCCTTACCATTTGCAAATGTTAGAAAAAGTACCTCTAAAATTGTACCTCGGCTATTGTAGATTAATAGGGTATTAATATTTTATTTCATTTGTGTAATTAACTACATATATTAAAAAAAAAACTTTTAAAAGTTAATTTTATTATTTCAATCGTAATTGAGAATAAACTTGAAAATAAACTTCGTAAATTTTATCAATAAAAATATTATAAGTTATCACTGGATACTGTTGTATATATTGTTTTATCTAAATAAAACTTACATGATCATTTTTTTTGTATGCGTCACGGTTTTCACACATTGTTTTCCTTTTCCTTTAGGTAATACCCATTAAAATACAATTAGTAAATAGTTATCGATCTTTTAATTAACATTTTTCGATTGATTAATTTGTAGCTGGTGTTGATTCCATATTTTTTTTACTCTTTTATGCTTAATGGTACTTGAATTCTATGACACTCAACATTATTAGGGATTATTAGGGATAAAGTTTAATATGGTAACGGTATTGGCTCTAACAAGTCCAGTAGATTTAATTTCTAGAGTCTAGAGTAACGCCTTGATAAATATATATTTTTTTGCAATCGACTAACCCTGCTATTATGGCTTTCTACAAATATTCCTTTTTTTCTGTAGGCTTGCGTGTCAAAAACAACTCGTTTTTTACAAGGCAAGTTAATAAATAATATTCCGTGTCGGCAGTAAGCATTTATGGCACAATGACGGAAAGAAAGAGCCGTATGCGGCTCGCGAGCCGTAGTTTGCACACTGTCCTAGTGCAATATACTAATGTCAGGTGTCAAAAGTACCTTAACGATTTAGAACCACTTTTTATTAGATTCACAGTTCATCAAAAACATAGAAGCTACGTAAGAATCTTCACAGAAACGATTTTTCTTTGTTGCGCGTTATTTTAATTGTGTGAAATATCCCAAGATATTCATTGAGCTAATATGTTGTTAAGGGTCATTTTGATTAGCATTAAATGCTCTATGTCATTATTTTATTAAAGTGTATTTCACTTGATAAGGATTAATATTACATTGATCAAAATAGCATGTAAAACTTACATTTATTTTTAAATAAATATAGAGATAAAAATGAGTACCTACTATGGGCTTACCCTTAAGAAATAAAAATATAATATACCGTTGTGGATTTTTTTGTAAGCATTTTATATACCTACAATTCTGTAGTACTTATGCATTTCATAAGGGTTAACCAGCGTTTCCCGTGTAAGCGTTTGAAAACTTCTTCTTACAACTTCGTTATATTACAGTGTTTTTTCAATGTTTTTGTAAATATAATATACATGTGCTATATACATCAATATTTCGGAAGAAATTCTTTAAAGAATAGTATAAGCCGCGTCTGTGTACCGCCCACTGCTGGGCAACACTTTCTGCCTGGAGTAATTAACTAACATAATCATTTCTTCAGCCCACATCTTTGTAGTAAATGAAGAGCAATTGACACATTATTTTTCCACATATTACACTACAAAATAATCCCAAGCAGGGTTGACGTCAGGCAGGCGCCCGAACTTGACAATGACAATCACATACACAAACACACTCAATGACAATCGTGTTGTGCCAACCCTACGTAGGTGGGACAAGGGTAAGCAGATGATAGCATAAATCGTATCAAGTCCATTTCGTAGTTTAAAAGAACTAAAAGAACACAGATCGACGCGAAAAGCGACTGTTTCATAATTAGTATTTCTGTTTGTACATTTCATTTTTTTCCTGAATTTTAGGGTAGATATATACTATACGAATATGACATTCAATATTTTTGTGTCTGTCTATTAGTTTGTATGTTCTTGTTTAACTCAAAAACGTATTGAGTGATCTTTATGAAATTTGCTTCACAGGAAGCTTATATCATATTTCAATGAACAGAGGTTTGGTTTGGTTAAAAATTAAATTTATAGAATGAGTTAAGGATTATAGATTTTGCTAGTTTATAGATACTGCTAGGAAAATCGGATAAAACATTGTTTCTAGGTGTCCGTAAAGATAATTTTTTTATCGTTGTTATAAGTAATATCTACTTCGAAAACTATAGAGCATTCAAGGTTAGTTGCTAACTAACTAAGAAACCGTTCTCAAAACAGGTCCTTCTTTTTAAAATTAAAAATATTGCGGTGAATTTCCATAGATGAATTTTAGCATGTTTTTGTTTTTGCTTTGTTGCAAAAATTGTGTTTTTCGAACTGACACTCTTGGCTTAAAATTCTTTTACAGTTTCACTAGGCTTGGTTCGGAGCGCAGAAGGCACTTAGCTGAAATGTCAACTAGCACAAGGGTGTCAAAGCTGTCGAATCTCGTGTTGGGTATCGTTTTGCATGCAAATTTCGCGAGTTCGAATCTAATTACACATCCAAGCGAGCTAGCTAGATACATATGTATACATTTGTGCATCATATATTCATATATAAGTACATGTAAATAAATTATAGTTTAAAAAACTAAAAACACGCTTTTAGCGATAATCAAACTATAAAGTAAAACAATAATTCTTAGCATAAGAATAAAATTACTCATAAGAAAATTATTGTCACTATTTTAAAAGCGTGGGGTACTTTGTATGATATTTTTAAACTAACTACCAGATCTATACGAAAAGCAGAGTTAGTTTAAAAATATTATACAAAGATCCCCACGCTTTTAAAATAGTGACATTAATTTTCTTACCAGTAATTTTAATCTTATGCTAAGAATATTTTTTTTACTTTATGGTTTGATTATCACAAAGCGTGTTTTTTAAATTATAATATATTATTTGTTTTTAGTCCGATTTGCTTTCCAACAAATTGACTTTAATATGTACAGATTTGTTAAGAGCTGCATCTTGATTTCCAAAACATATTCAAAGATTTCTATCGCATGCATAGTTCGTGCCACTATCTCTATCTCTCTTTCGCTCATACGGAAAGAAATTTATGAATCCTGGTGAATCCAATCAGGATAATTGTATATTTTGGGTGGTGGTGTGGAAAGTTTGATTCAAATCTGATCGTTCAAAGTGGGCAAAATCACGTACAAAGATTCCGTTACAGTCTCATACATACAGGTGAAACTAATAAAAAGCGTATAAAAAAACGAATAGAAAGCGCCTTACAAAATCTGTGTACCTGTTGCTTGTAAAATCTCTAGTAATATATTTAGGATTAAATCGATATTTCTGGTACGTCTAATTTGGTTTTATGGTTTTGAAAATGCTATAAAACGGCTAGTGGTTTACAACTATTCCATTACAGACAAATAACTTGATTAAATAACGCATGTAGACAGTAATGAAATAAACATTGCAAATTGCAGTGGGGCGATTTTATTGAGCAATCACGCAATTCAATGTCAATTGGAAAAGTAGCGACCATATATTTTGTAGGTTTCAATTGATTAACTTTTTGCAACGTAGATGACTAGGTATTAATATATAACGCCGTATAGCCTTCGAAACGAAGTACTTTTACTAAGAACGTAATCGTGATTGCTAAAACTACAGTGAAGTGAACCTTTTAATTCATTTATTTATAACTGATACTTGTATAGAGGAAAAAACATTGCTTAAAAAATTTCTTTACAGACAATATTTTGCGTTTACTTTCCCTCCCCTGCGTATATGCACCACACCGCTTGCCCAACTTCTTTATAGCAATAAAACATATTGGCAACAAATTACTCTTTCTTATAACTTTAATAACTTTATAGTAAATGAAAATATTGTAATATATTTTTATATAAAAGCGAAGTGTCTAATAAAAAAAAAAAAAAAAATTGGCGAAATATTTTCTGTAGTTTTAGTGTGAATAGCGTACAATAACTGACATCTATCATTTTATTTATATATTTACATTGCAATGTATCATTACCAGCCGGCTTCAATTTCCGGTATCGCGGTTCGTTGTTCCAAAACGACAACGGCATAGACAAGGATGACGTGAGGAATAGGATAAATGCAGGGTGGATGAAATGGCGAAAAGTCTCTGTGGTAGCTTGTGACCAACAAATGTCCTTGAAAATCAAGGGGAAACTGTATAAAACTATTATTAGAACAGTAATCCTGTATGCATCCGAGTTCTGGGCTACAAAAGAAACGGATGAAAGAAAACTACACGTGGCAGAGATGCGAATGTTAAGATGGATGTGTAGTATAACTAGAATCGACAAGATAAATAAGAGAAAGTTTGAAAATATCACTCAGTGACAGAGAAGTTGAGGAGTACTAGGTTAGCATAGTATGGCCTTGTCATGAGGAGAGATGAAAACCATGTAACTAGAAAAGTTTTAAGTATGAAGGCGGACGGATATAGGACCAGAGGATGACCGAAGAAGATATTGATAGATTGTGTGAAAAATCATCAAATGTGTATAAAAGGTGAAAATACGGAGATGACATCTGACAGGGCAGAGTGGAAAAGGAAAACATATTATGCCGACTCTACTTAGGTGGAATAAGAGTAAGGAGATAATGATTTACATTGGAGTTAAAATCATATTTTACTATACAATTGATTTAGAAAACGCTAGGATAAATGTTTCCATAAGTAAATAAAAAACCAATAATTTCTAATTAACATAATCTTACGTCATTAGAAGGTAGACAGAAACATCCACTCAGTTTACGCATTTCCTGTATTTTCATCTACATTTTAGGTATAGATACTACATATAAATATAAATCAACATGATTAATTCTACAATATTTATATTCAAGATTTCATTACATTTAATCTGTTATATGTGATTACAAAGGAAATGTAATGGTGTGTAATTAATCACAAAATTAGGAACGCACAAGTATGCTTTACAAATAAATTTTAGAGTGGAACAACTTGTGCAAGGTTAGACCGCGAGATCACCATCGCTTACTGCCGTAAAACGGTAGTCTCTACGCTGCTGTGTTTCGATTTAAAGGGTTTGGTTAGAAACATACTAGCATGTGAACCGTTCCTACTCTAGGATTTCGGTCCTATTTAAAATGTTTATACATAGCTATAAGCCGCAGAGATATTAGAAATGGGGTAACTATACCATCTGAGCCTAGTGGCAAATTCATCGGATTAGTTTTAATAATTCTAAGTTGCATAGTCTGTCTTATCTCATAGTTCCTTATATCAAAGGTTCTGGAAACTCCGGGAGTTCCGTCTAGCCTTATAGTTACGATATTAGGTAAACTGAATACCTGTTTACTACTTCATAGAACGAATCAAACCTTTCCAACTGATTTCATCTTCATAAAGTTGTTATAATTAAGTTAATTTAATAGGTATGTAAGGCTTTATTTTTGTCGACAAAGTCCATTTGCTGTAACAGAATAAATTGATTTGTGATCACTACGCTTGATTTTTGCAGTAAGAACAACTCGCTGCTCTTAAGGTTACCCTAATTGATTATACATGCGGTCGCTTAGTAAAATGTACAGTTACGTGTATAATATTTTATTTGGTAGGTTTCCTGATAAAATTCAACATTGAAAAAACTACTGTACTGTAAATATATTGCATTATTTCTTTTTATTTTTTAGGCACTTGGTCCTTATCTAAAAAACGATTATTACGTTAGCTTAATTTAATGTGAATTTATTATAAATTTCAAATATTGAAATTAGGAAAATACAAATATTATAAGCATTACACGTTCTTTTATATTTGTTTTCACGCCGTAAGGAAGTGGTGATACCTGTCGCAATTAATGTAGGTCTGAACATATACGTTAATTATGGACTTCGATAAAAAAAAAAACAAAAGATTTATCTTCATTTTTTGTAGCGCCAAGGCCTGGGACTTACATACATACATGTACATGACTTACATGTACATGGAATAGACGGACCATTCGCTCGTACTATCCCGTAGGCCCTGAACAGAATGTATATTGGTAACAACAGTACACACAATAAATAAAAAGAAGTTCTACCTGCTTAATTATCGATTACCAAATTATTGTTTGGAGACTTGTCAAAGAAAAAAAGTACACTAAGGTACTCAAGATTGATCTGGGGCGTTCCCATCGCATCGGACGACACTAATTTAGGTTTCACCTAAAAGTTATAACATAATCTGTGAAAATGTATGATCCAACTATTAAATTTCATTGAAAATGTACAAAAATAAGTCTGAAAGAATCTAAGCAAATATTGTTGAAATAAAGAAAAGAGAAAATGGCGTTGTTTGAAGATATTGAAGAAGCATTAGAAGTCTTCAACAATATAATGATTACACTTTTTATTAATTATTCAATACTTTATTCAATGGATACCCCACGACACACTAGAATGCGTAGTGTTGCCACAAACAAAATCAAAATCACTTTATTCAATTTAGGTCCTAAGAAGGTGCGTATGAATGTCAAAACTGCCACCGGTTCAGAAAAAAACCCAGTCATCGAGAAGAACCGGTAAAAAACTCGATCGGGTTTATCTTTCTAACATATATATACATGTATATATATATTTAAAATACATTACACGTTCCAATCGTTTTTAGCGTATGCACAGAGAGGAGTTAATTCCAAACATCACTATTTTTCACATATTTATCCACTTTATAATAGCCTTTTGACACCGAGACGCGCTTGAGAAGGTGCTTAATCTTACAGTCCGGCAAATCGGTAATATGCTTTGGGACTTTGCTATAAGACCTAATACTAAATTATTAATCATCAAGACACGTACTGTAGTCCTTTAAGTGGGAATCACCTAAGCTTACTTTTCTGCTGTCGACGCTATTTAGAGTAGAACCAAAAAAAAAACTATCCGCTTCAGTTATGAATAAACAATAAAATTACACATTTAGAGCGCAACAATGAGATCTTGCAACACCAAAAAAAAAAAAAAACTTAATACGACCATTACGACAATTACATGCTTACAATTAAATAAGATTCTTTATATATCAACTTTCATTAATTTTTCTTTGTCTACATCAGTTATTTCAACTCGTTAGTTACTGCGTATGAGAGTTAGTGATATATTATATCCTGATTTATGCTTCAACGCTTTTTCCTTAATAAACGAGGAAATAGTGTATATTGAATTACTAAGAAAAGATTATATAAAACGTTCGAAACTTTTTTGTTTACTTGTAAGGTCTAGATTATAAGCCGTTTCCTTTGTCAGTGTCTATACATAGAATCGATACCTATTCAAACTGATATTTTTCAATTGTTTCCGTAGATAGTTATGGTCAATGTTTTATTATCACTCTTTTAATTATTTTTTTTTATAGTATATTGGTAGGTAGGCATTTAACGACAGTTTTACATGATGTTAAATGAGAATGTGGATTAAGATATTAAACAGCTGAAGGACGAGTTGCTCTCAAGTGCAGCTGCCAGAATATATCATATACGTGCATGGTAAGAGGTTGGTAGCAGACGTAGAAAAATCTTACATGCAATACGGTGTCCGAAGATGCTAACCAGTGAACTATTATTACTTCAATCAAAAAAGTAACAAGAAAAAATATATGTACATATTTACCTCATTTATACTACCTCTCGATTCTGCATATTTGTATATCTGAGACCGATCAAATTTTAGACTGCTTGACCGATCATTATAAAGGTTGACTTACATTTTCATTTTGTAGGTGGTAGAGCTACGCTGAAGCTATTACTGGTTTCAGCATGAATGGGTCGGCTCGCCCGGGGTAGTACCACCCTCTCACAGAAAGTCGACGTGAAGTAACAGTGCTTGCACTGTTGCGTTTCGTTCGGTCAGTGAGAGCGCCGGAGGCCCACATATATTAAAAGGCCGGCAACGCACTTGCGACTCCCCTGGTGTTGCTAGTGTCTATGGACGGCGGTGATCACTTACCATCAGGTGACCCACCTGTTCGTTTGCCCCCTATAAAAAAAAAAACATAAGTATCTTTTCATTAAGAAAGTTTTATGCAAATCCTTTTTACTATAAAGTAGACGTAGCCGCGGGCGGATAACTACTCCATACATATGAACGTATAAATGTATTTGGGTGCGTCTCTAAGATTGAATAACCTCCAACACCATTTGAGCGTCTTACAATAAATAATAACAAACGGGTGCGGTTACTATAACCAGTTGAATATGATATACATAATTATTGTATAATGTTTATAGACAGTTTCGATGGTATTGTTGGTGGGGTATCGATTAATGACTGCTAATAAACGGTAATTTGTAACGGGTAAATTAAACCTAAAGCTATATAAATGAAGAAAGTTCCTCTTCTAATTATTAGTTCTAATAAAAACATTCCAGTCATCGAGAAGAATCGGGAGAAAAATCAAGCCAGCAAGAAAAGCCTTTTTCTTTTTTTTTCACAGTACATGTTGTGTTTGCATTCACTTATTATTATTTTTAGCGGATGCATAGAGATGGGATAATGTTAGGCATCGTTATCATTCACATTATGATGATTCGCTGTACAATAAACTTATGGCAGTAAAATCTGCCTGATCCCGCTAGTACCCGCCCGGCATGTAGACTTTCTGCCGCATTAATAAGCTATGAATATTAAAACTAAAAACGATTTTTTTCCATGTGAAAAATGTAAAAAAAAATTAGATCGAACAAATTAAAACGAAAAATTAGATTTTGACAAGTAAAAGTAAAAAAAAAAAAATCATAAATTATCAAGCCTTTTAGGAAAAGAGTCTAATGGTAATATAAATTATTAATTACTAGCAGGCCCAGCGCACGTTGTTCTGGCCTGATAATAAAAAATATATACTTATGTACATGAAATGCTTAAGGTAACTAATGCATTCAAATTGATGAGGATTAATACTGTATCCGTCTAATTAGCATACCAATTACATCATTATATGTGACCATGTTTTACAAGATTGATGGGTATAGTAAGCTATCCTTAAAAGATAGGTAAGACTTTTTTGTAGATCTTTAAAAGAGGAATATCTCACTATGCATTGTTTTGTTATATCTCAAATTAAACAGCATTTTCGATGAAAGCTCCTAAGCGGCTTGACTTTTTCCAACACTTGCAACAATTATCGTTATATTTCAACCAATTTACACAAAACCTTGACAAATTGTATACCTAAACCTTCCTCATATATCTATCTATTACTCTATCTATTGATGAAGACGGCATTACAATCCATTCAGTAGTTTATCGTAAATATACAGACAGACAGACGAGGCGGACGACTTTGTTTTATAATATACTAGCGGCGTGCTACAGCTTCGCACGGGTAAAAAATATATAGCCTATGTCATTCACTAAAAAAATGATTAAAATCGATCGAGTAGTTTTGATTTATTCATTACTGCCCGTGGCCCGCACGCGTTACATTTGGAGTAACCTCAAAAATAACGCTATTTATCCACTATTTAATTTCAAATTTCAATCATTCTATCTATAAAAAAAAACCGCATCAAAATCCGTTGCGTAGTTTTAAAGATTTAAGCATACATAGGGATATAGGGACAGAGAAAGAGACTTTGTTTTATACTATGTAGTGCTAGTGATATAAGTTTCTTTTATAAGTGGTTGAATAGAAATATGAAGAAAAAATCAGCAAAGTATATATATGTATATGTGTTTTCAGTTCCGTGTTATTTAGTTTATATAGACATTATAAAATTTAAAGTATGGTGATGATATTGTATGTACATTATTTACATATGGTGTATTTCTGCGGTTCGCTTATAAGCTCGTTCAAACCCTTAATAACCTAGAGTTTCAATTTTGATACCAATCTTTTAAACCGAATGTTCACATTACTATTAGTTTTTTTTACAGGTTGGCTGTACGTATTTTACTGTTGTATAATATTCTTTCCAACGAAATTAATTTTTTTTTCTATATAAATATTGTGATTTTTTTAGCTATTTTTCCCTTCATCTAGACCCTCAAGCAAACACAGTAATATTAAAAATAAATCACTTTCGTAAATCAGGCTACTAAGGGTTAAAGGCTAGAAAGTACTAGAATAGTTTTCTGTTTTTTCGAGCGTTCTGTTTATTGAGTTGTCCACTGTCACGGATTTTAAATCAATTTTGACTGATAAAAACCAATAATAAACACACTCTTTTTTGTTTCGCCATGTTACTTAAGGTTACAACGCGTTCCCGAACTTGCTTCGCATATATAAACAACCAGTCTTCGTATATATGGTAACAATTTGTTAGTACAATTATAATATAACGTCGCACATTTAATATAATACACATAACACCTGAGCGATCAATTTTGTATTTCACTCGATTGGTTAGCACAATAATTGCATTTTTGTTGTGGTTTGTAAGTCGAACGTATTCCTATTCAGACATTGTCATATAGAGCCATCTCACAAAATTTTGAGGTACCAATATCATCCATTAACAACAATGCAAGTACTACTAAAATTTACGAGATGGCGCTATATGATTTGGGTTCCAATTATTAGTTTTTTATTTTTGTGCATAATCGCGTTTTTTCATGGACACGTATATAAGTAAGCTTAAAAAGCAAAAACTTATCTAAATAGTTAATCTAAAACGCTTATTTAAATACTACAATTAAAACTGGAAGAATAATAGGTACGTAAAATAAAATGTAATTTGAATTAATTCTCAACAAAATAGAAGGTTGTATTAAACGAAAATGTTTGTAGTATCCTTTTCTACTTAACTTTTTGTCTATATTAAATTAAAAAGTAGTCTAAATTATACCAAATAGTTAACAAATGGATGACGAATATGAGAACAGTACATATTATAGTTTCTTTACTGTAAAAACTTAAATCAAAATGAGGCTAACTCTTTTAACAGTTGAACTCTGTCTCTGTAACATTAACTAAATCTATACTGTAATAAAACTGGAGAACCATCGTGTATGTGCATCGATGATTTAGGAATTGTAACAGATTGCAACAACACATAAAAAATCTGTCTGTTTCTCTGCTTGTTTGTTTGTAAACGCTAATTTCTAAACCTACTAGATAAATTTCCATGGGGATTTTAGATGTAACTTAATTCTAGCTTAGGACAACACAACCGCTTTATTTCATCAAAATCAATCACTGAAAAAATATTAATTTAAAGGTTGTCTGCTCAGCTTAGGTGGCTTCGTAAAAAAGTCAAAGAAGGCGCGTCTCATTTTTTCATTTTTAAAAGACTTACAGAGAAGTTTAATTTATCTTAGTTAGTTGATGATCACGGCGTAGTACATTTTCGAACAACAGATGGCGCTGTTGTTTGTTTTCCTTGAGAAAAATATTTTCTGACGTTTATGTTAATGATAGATTGTTGCACTCTTATATTTACGAATAGAAGCTTATGTTTAATTTACTCGGCTTGGGCAGTTTGTAATAGATATATAATATACAAGCCACTGATTACGCATATGGCGTTAAATTTTCACTACTCTGATGGATTTTGCCCGCGGCTTCGCTCGCGTTAATGTAGATGTGACCAGTTCCTCGAGAACAGTTGTTTTTTTTCTGATTGAAAGGTACTCTATATCCTTTTTTGTTCCCTTGACAAAGTTTATACCAAATTTCATGACCAGTTGAGTTACAAATATACGTCATTTTAGAATGTATATAACGTATTCAAATTATAAGTAAAATTTTTTATGCTACCTATTTTTTATAATTCATCACTAGGTGGCGCTAGGTTGACTTTTATTGTTGTTTATTTTAAATAATTTAATTTAAATATTGTAATTCAAGCTGAACGAAGTAATGTGCAGTTGCTAGTATATTAATAAAGTAGTTTATATTTTTATTATATATTTAACATTACAATTGTATACAAGGTTCCAATAACTGAACGAGTTGAAGATAAAGAATCGAAACAATGAAATATTCCTGAAACAATACCATTAAAGTTTTTGTGACAGTTGTTTGCAGTTGATTAGCCACAGAGGTCACTGCTGACCTCCACGATCGGTAATTAGCATCGGTACACAAAAACCAACCGTCAAGGCAAATAAAATATCAAAGAAATTAATTAAATAAATTATATTTGAACGATTTCTCGTAAACGTTTTTTTTTTCTGTTAATAAATACGAATTGTTAAGGTATTTTAATCTTAATCCTACAATTGAGTAACATTTTAATGCCTTGTATACTTGTTTCTTGGTTTTATATCGGAAATGATACTATTTTCTATTTATTTATACAAATTATGTTGGTGTTATCTGTCACTTATAAAGACCAGTACATATTACACAATGTACTATATTATTATACTATACCCAAAGCAAATACAAAAAATATTTTGTTCAATTTAGTCCCTAAGAAGGCGCTTATAAGCGTCAGAATTATCATCGGTTCGGAAAACAACCCAGTCATCGAGAATAACACATATAGATGTATATTTAAAAATCATTACACTATACATTTATTTATAATAATACTATTAATTCTCTATCGTTCGACCGTTCGGAGTGAATATTCGATGGAGAATATTTATAAAAATATACATTGTGTTTTAACTCAAATATTACGGTACCACATTACAAAAAGTAATAGATAAACGTGGGTAAAGCCACAGACACGGCTAGTTTATTATAAAGTCACAAAATAAGCAGACGAACAATGTAATGATGTTTGAAGACTTAAAAAATTTATAAAATACAAGCTTATGCTTGCGCCTTCGCTCGCGTTAACAAAGGCTTAAACAGTTTTTTTTTTTCTGGTAATAGTAGTAATAATATTCGTCCAATAAGACAGGCGAAGGAATTAAACCATACTGCCAACTCTGGAGTAAATGTCTTGTGGTAATTGCAATGTTCGAACAAGATGGTAGTACCCTTGTTAGAACTTTCCATGGAGTTTTTGTGGCAAATCAGAATCCATGCTCCGTGGCTTTATTTCCAATCAACTTCGCTTGTGCACAATAACTAAATTATATTGCGTAAATATTATAAAATTTAAAGCCAATTAACTTAGTTTTTTAACGGGATCTTGACATGAGTTCTATTGGATTTTATATTTAATTCATAATGTTGTGTTAATTTGCTCTATATTTTGTAGTATTGGTGGTGTTTTACGTAATACAGTTTTGTTATTATGCACAAGTGAAGTGGATGGGAAATAATACCACGGAGCATAGATTCTGACTTGCCACAAAGACTCCCTGGAAAAGGTCTAATGAGACGGCCACCATCTTGTTAGTTCATTAAAATGATCGCAAGAAACTTGCAATATCATTACCTACTCGACAACGGCAGTAATAATCTACTAGTAGCTGCCAGAAAAAAACCAAATAACACAAGACTATGAATAACATATAAAATCCACTACATGACATTCCAAGATCCCGCCAAAAATCTCCATTTTTTCTGAATGAAAAGTATCCTATATAATTATTTGTACCCCTGACAACGTTTATGCAAAATTTCTTGACGATCAGTTGAGTAGTTAACACGTGAGAGCGTAACAAATAAACCAACAAACACACTTTCACATCTATATTATAAACAAGAATGCGGAGGACAAATTATAAACTTTTCTTATATAACAATGCTGAGGCTACTAATTCTACTAGTTCCTATAAATCAACAAAAAAAAAACGTCCCCCATAAGTATCGATATGTTAACAAACCGTTTTAAATTATGTAAGAATATTTCCGGTTATTTACTTCCTATAAATTGTATGCGTGTTCTGATTAAATTTAATATTCAAATGATAGATAATTTAAATTTTGCATTTACAATGTTTATAAGCACTAATTATACTATAATATATGTAAATAATAATAATAATATGGATGACTACTATAATGAGAATTAAGAAAACGAAGTATTTTAAAGCGCTTCTGAATAAACGTTAACAATAATTCACCGGATAGTCTAATTTGTTTACATTGACAAAGCAGTTAAACGGTTAAAACATAATCAACCTTACGAGGTGAATTGACGTCGTACGTAGTATTTAAGAAGGCTACACTATGCCTGACGAGCCAAAACCTCTGTCCCGAGGATTGCGGCCGGCCGCAGCCACTGCAACGTTCCATTCCGATCTAACAAATGAAACCGTGATACATTTACTATAATATAAAACAGTGAAGTGAAAGCATAGTCCAAATGCCGGCCGATTCAGATCTTATTGTTCAGGGGAGGGAGAAATTAGAGGACCAGAACCTTTTTAAATCCCTCCCAGAAAGAGGAAAACATGAAGATTTCATAAGGCGAGCAGTGGATTTGCTGGTGGAGAGGGTTGTATTCGGTAGGTCATTGAGGACGTCAAAGGTAGTGGAATGGGCGACACCGTCGGACATAAACAAAGCGATCGATCTAAAACCGAAGGATACTCCTGTCTCTCACGATGAACTGTTGGGAATCATGGCTGATGTGAGTATATATTTAAAAAGATTGATGTAAGTTACATTTATATTAAATTTTGTAATATTTCTCAATAAATAATTACATATTTCTTTTGCACACGCAAGGATACGAACAATAAATTAGTATGCGAGCTCTTTAAATGTTGGTAATTGGCATACTTTTGTGTTAAGTAAAGTTTAATTTCGACTATATTTGCAAAAAAATATATGGTTTTTAAACAATAAAATGATTCGTTAATTTTCGATTTAATAATGTATTTTTTTTTTAGGTTGCCCGTTACTCTGTTAATACCGCTCATCCATATTTCGTTAACCAGTGTTTTCTTCGGTCGATCCTTACGGTATGATTGGTCAGTGGTTGACTGATGCTCTTAACCCTAGCTTATTACTTTCGAAGTGGCCCCGTCTTTCATGATGGAAGAGGAGGTCCTACGAGAGATGAGAACTATAGTCGGGTGGCCGGACGGTGAAGGTGATGGATATTTGCCCAGGCGGTTCTATAGCCAATGGGTATGCGATCAGTTTGTGCTCGTTTCTACTTTTACCCGGAAATTAAAGTAAGTATATATATTTTTTTTTCATTTGTAATACTTACTTATTTATAAGACATATACAAGAATACGATAGTCAAATTACTGTAGCTAGGATCGTAACATTTTGGAAATACAAGCCTTGATGTAGCGAAAGAGAGGATGTAACTTTGTTATGAAATCTATCATTTTTGCATCAGTCAGCAGATAGCGTCTGTCTGTCTGTCTGTGGTATGTTCGCGAGACTACAGAACGGATTGTAATGCAGTCTTCACACTAGATAGAATAATATACGAGGAAGGCTTAGGTATGTAATTTGTCAAGGTTTTGGGTATAATTGGAGAAATATAACGATTTGTTGGAAGTGTTAGAAAAAGTTACAACGCTGTCTACTTCTTTGAGATATAACAAAAACGATGCCCGGCGCGAATAT